>JAMXBC010000010.1:42970979-45370979 GCA_024138005.1 Lumnitzera racemosa
TGGATCTTATGAAATGATCACAAGTAAGCTTATTAGTCAAGTAGAAATGAAATGTGTATTAATAAGCTTATGAGTTATAGCTTTGGTAAAGTTTTTTGTGACATAAGAAAAGAATATTGGTGGAGGTGTTAAGTGAAGGATTCATGTTATGACATGTGAAGTACATGTTTCTACTCATAAATTGAGAACTTAGATGTCAACCGTGAATATGGATCAAGTGCTATGGGAATTATGCCCCAAATAACTAGGATGTTTATGTTGGTGACAACAAATTTAAGAGTAAGATAAGCATCTTGGATGTGTGTAGACACCTAATGTTTGCCCTCAAGTAGTTTTAAGTTTTTTTATTTTAAGGGTCTTAATTTAAAAAAAAAAAGAAAAGAAAAATGATAGAAGTACAAAAATAAAAATGAAAATTTTTTAGAAAAAGGAAAAATTTAAAGATTTTTTAGGAAAGTAAATTTTTAGAAAATAAAATATTATAGGATCAATGGATTTGATTTAGTTTATTTCACATAATTTTATTTTAGAGGGTTATATCAAGGTATAAGTTAATGACCTGACGGATAAGCACTCGAATATTGATAATAAGTTAACTTAAGGTTATGAGTTTAAATCTTATTAAGCATATATATAGGATTTAAATCTAATTATAAATCTTATCAAATACTTTGAAATTAATAAAAATTTATAGGATTCAAATTTGATTTTGATTTTTATCAAATTAGATTTAAATCAATATAGAAGATTTGTTCTCCAGTCTTATAAATATCGATTGTGCGGCATGTACATACTCACAAAAAAAATAAAAAAATAAAAAAATAAAAACCGAAGTCTTCTTTCTCCTTCCTCGCGTGAACACCAACAATTGCTGCTGACCAACACAGAAGGACACATACGACCACGCAGGCACTTTCCCGTCTTCAATTTCAACTCCACGGCATTCAACATGAAGAACTCTACTTGCATTGTGCAGGTGAGCATTGGAAATTACAGTAAGGACAACTGCAACTCATACACGACATTCCCACACTTACGGCTGCTGCATGTAAGACCCAACCGACCGCCCCTTGACCGTACACTATCAAAGACAACACTGAGCACACCACATCACCTCTCTACTATCGCCAAAACAGACCTACGGCAGCACAGCAATTCACGATCAGCAGCTCCATGCAGCAGCAAGTCCGGCATGCCACAGCACTTCACATAGCATCCACGCAAAGAATAGCCAATCCAATCTCAACTTACACCCAAAACTTCCGAACCAAACTCTTCGATCAGCAACCTCACCAATCATCTCCAGGAACCAACACCGAACCCACTACTGAAACGACCTCCGACCGCACCAAACACAACCACACAGTGCAGACCATAGACCTCGACCCTCTTGTGTAATCCCATCAGGCAACCCTACATCTTCAGGCGAGTATCCAACGCAGTCACACATATGTGTTGCAACTAGCCGGACCAACAACCAATAGCACAAAAAATCAAATCCCATCCCCATTCAATAATTACTCTACCCTCACAGTAGACCACTGTACTCCCCAAGCAACCAGCTGTGACAGTAACCAAATACGCCCAGTTATTATGCCCTTCGACCCGCGACCAAGCTCACTTCATAACTTCATCCTCAACGACAACAACAGTGACATCAATCCATTGCTGCCATCTTCACCGGATATCAGACCCTCACCAAACTCGACACCAACACGTCTTAGTCCCAACACTCACTACACTTAACATTGAGAGCAATTAATATCAAATTGTTCCACCCCTTGTACGACCTGCACTGTGACAATACAAACACCACCGCCACAGGAGATTTTTCCAAAACCATCCAAATCACCTCCACTCACCATTGCACCACCACAGAACCTCCTTTCGTCAATAAAAGGCTCAAAAAAGTGAACTCATCCACCCGAGAAACACCCTACAAATTGCCGTGCGAAGCTGTTTGGATTACTGCTATTTACTTGACAGTAACTCGAATCCATGTGCGGTGGAGCTCTGATCTGGATTTGAACCGGATACCCACACCAACCCGACGTTGACTCGTGCCCTTACCCTGCTTCTAGGTTCGCATATTTTTTATTTCTTTTATTTTGTTTTTGTTTGTTTAATTATTTTTTATTTTTATTATTTTTTTTAATATAGAATAAAAGTAGGAAAAAGTGTTTTGTTTACTTCTTTTGGTTCCTTTTATAAAGACAGGAAGTATTTCTAATAATTTAAAAAAGGGAAAAATGGATTTTATCACTTATAAAATTTACTTTTGAAAAACAAAAATTAACCAACCCCTTCCAAAGTTAAGGGTTTTTTATGATTTTTGTTTTTTTAAATAAGGTCCTTAAGTTAGGACCTTTTTAGTATTTTTTCTTAAAGAAAAATTAAGTAGATAAAAACATAAACTTGGAAAATCTTCAAAATTAAAATTCATTAACATGCTAAAGTCTTCAAGGCAACGTAAAAATCTATAAAAACTTAGTTTTTTTTTTATTATTTATTTTGAACTTTTTTCTTAAAAACATTAACAAAATGGACAAATTTGAAAAATAAAGCCTAATTTCAAAAAATCTATAATGCTACCCGTTATGGTATAATAGGTAACCCCCAAACTCGGAAATATTTGGTTTTTATCATTTTAAAATTAAAGATTAGTAGCCAAAATTGTAGTCAATCAATTCAATTGATTACAATTTCCCTTTTTCTTTCTCGACTTCAATCAGGTAGCGACTCCAAAAGTTTTTTTTTATAAAATAAAAAAAAAACTATAATTTTTTCATTTTCTCTAGTCTATGATTAATATTAAATAGTTTAGGGTTTAGTATTAGTTAGAAAATGGAAAATGAAAAATGAAATTAAAATAAGAAATTAAAAAATTCAAGCTTGATAGATTCGCGACCCTACTAGATATCTCGTTAAGAAGGCTAACTATTAGAATTTACTGAAATTAGGATTATTTTTTATAAAAAATACTTAAGCCAATTATTAATTTATTTTATTCTATTCTATTTTTTATACTAACATTTTTGTTACAACTCATCTTAGGGGATTATTTTGGTTTTTTTATTTTACTTTATTTTTTTTCATACGTATGGAAAATACGGTCAGGACCAAGCCATCTCAGGACCTTAGAAGGGGGCCTCATTGTATAAGCTTCGGATGTTGTAGGACAATCACCTTCCGAGACCTATCAAGCTACCCTACTCAAGTTTAAATGTGAAACGTAGTAGTTACAAAATTTAAAGACCTTTAGAACCCACCCTTTGCATACATGAAAACCTTTTTCACAAATTTTAAGAGAACCCATAATGTAGCAAACCTAAATAAATAAGAATAATTGTGAAGTTATATTCCCTTGTATTTTTTTTTAATAGTCTCATTGTAATATTTCCCTGTAAATATCCTGTAATATTTCCCTGTAAATATCCTATAATAATTCCATATAGAGTTTAGAATAGGTTTTGATTGTAATTTTAATTTTTCTTTAAATAGGAAGCTTAAATCTGTCACTTTTTGTTTATGTATACATAAACTAAGATCAACTCTCAAAGAGTACTCCCAATTATGGGCACCTACTATTACAAATGACATCTACATCCCGGATTTATAAGCTGTCGCACTAAAGATCTTTAATATGTTGTTAAGAATGAGAAAAGCTAAGATAAACAGGATTTTAATTCAAGGCAAGACCAATTCGAATGGAGTATGTCATGGATTAGTTTTCTACTAAGCTAAAGCATAGGAATAAATGAAATATTTTTTGTGTAAACTTAGAAGCTTAGCACTAGCACTGAGTCAATGCATATATCTTGGTAGCTTTTAACACCATCTTATTCCCTAATGATAGATGTCGAGTCCACTTCAGAGTTGTAAAAATTGTAACCTAATATCTTAAAGGGAAGTCATATGTCCCTACCCTCTTGGCTAAACAAATCCAATCATTAAATCATCTAAAAAAGAAGAAACGTGGGGATTTGAAGACCAATATGGTTCTACTTATGGTTTAATTCGTCAGCTACATAAGAAGCTACTAACTCGATTTCATTCAGGCTAACTTAATACAATGATACTGCCTCATCAAGTCTTTTGAAAAATGAATTGAGTCGATTGAAGACATAGCCACTTATTACTGGGTTAAGTACTTTCAGGGTATGAAAGCTGAATACTACATTGGACACCTAAGTGGTTTGCAAGTAGGGAAATGATAAAAGATTATGAAATCTTCAAGGCAGTACCTCTAATCGGCTTTAACCTCTGTACCGAATACATTCTAGCCAATGGACTTACTCAGGACATGATTCCTAGGCCATCATTAGAAACAATCTCATTGGACTTTCATGACCCTAACATATTGGTGGCTAATAAAGTGGTCAAACTTCTAAGTATCCAAGCTCTTTGGTATGCAAGGAAGACTACCCCTATCATTAAAGGGATACTAAGCAGAAGTCAAACAACCAAAGGATTGCTCTATTGCCAATTAAAGAAACTAAAAGACATGGAAGAGACAAAGGAGAAAGAAGAAGTCCAAGTTGAAGTTGACCCTAAGGAAGTAAGTGAAAGAGAGTAAGAGTTGAAAGCTAACTGTGAGGAATATCATCAAAAAGTAAAGGCATTATAATCATAGTTAAGAAAGATTAACGATAAGGAAATGGAAGCTCCCAAAATCTAGAAGAGGAAAAAGACTCAAGACGAGCTCATTAGGCATAAGAAGATTAGAATTTCATTTTTATTTTTCTTTCCTTAAGATTTCTCTTTCAAATGAAATAAGCGATGTAAAGCTTCACAATTACAAAGATTAATAAAAATTAGTTAAGTTCTACCACATTAAGGTTCTCTTGCTTATTTAAATTTTCTTACATCTATGTGTCTTCATTTTACTATAAATATTCATCTTTAATAATTTCTAAAAGTTAGGTTTTGCTACTCTGTAAAATACCACACTTCTTTTCTTAAGTAATCAAAAGGGGGGAAAAAAAAACAATAAAACAAAAAGAATCAAACTAGTAAAATAATGTTAGGTAGTTGTTAAGAATTCTACTAACTAGGCATATTCATTTTTTTCAGACAGATTAGCACCTTGTAAATAGGCTTCCTTATTTAGTATATATAGGATTTAAAAGTGATCTTTGGTCCCATTGAATAATAGAGCATAATGTCAAGCTCCCTTTTCTTTGTTTCTTTCTTTAGTATTCCTCTTGTAGGATCTTAAGAAGGTAACCCCCCAGTTATAATTTGATCACTCGATACCTATAACATAAAAGCCTTAACTTTTTCTCTTTCTCTTTCTCTTTCAAAACAAAAACAAAAATTGCTAATGGTTACAAATCCTTATGGGACTTAAGATGAACACAAACTACATGGCCTATTAGTGTAGCTAATCAAACTCGAACCCTTAGCCCATCAAGATAGCTGAACCAACTCAAAGCCCCTAAGCCATTAAGTCTAACTATGAACTAAGTTAAGACACGAAGCCATGAAACACTATCCTAAGCTTAATCCTTGGTATAAACAAAAAGAAGACAATTCATAGTCCCTTCTACCTTAAAAGATGTCGATGTTGGCCCATTCAACTTTAAAGAATTGGGTCATTAGGTCCTATAAGTTTGGGGCAATTTAAGCAAGGACGTAGAAGGTATAGGGCATTTGGTCTTTAAAATTTCATTTTGACCTCAAATTGACTGAAAGTTATTGTTTCACAACCGGGGCATGCTTTAAGAAATTAGGGAATGAGGTCAATCCTTACCTTAAGGTCAATCAATCCTTATATAGGAAATTGGTAACTCATTTTAAAATGTTTAGAATGAAAAGAGGCAAACTAAATCTCATATACTAACTTTTAAACACTTTGAGAGATGAGAGACGTCATAGTAAGGATATTTTAGACTCATTCCTTAAAGAATGTCTATTTTGAATTTGATACCTTAATTGAAATGAAGTTAGGTATTCATTTTCAAAGCTTAAGCATAATTATCCTTTGTTAACCCCGTTGAACCAATTTGGAGTGCTTTCAAATGTATACCTTATCAAGAACTACCCTAAATGGGGTAATTCGGAGGTTACGGTCATTAATTAGGAGAGAACGATAAAACTAGTTTATGCCTACCCTAGTAATAACAATTCAAGGATAACTTTCATTTTCGATAAATTGTTCCCTTTGAAGAAGAGCCAATACTTTTCTAAATACCTTAAGACCATACATACCTTATCTAAGCCTATATACTCGGAACCTATGGGTTTAGGGCTTTGATTCATTTAAAGATAAAGACTCAACAAAAGAGATCATTACCTTTAGGGAGAGAAAAGTAAGAAATGATGGGGCTAAAAAAAAAAAAGGTAAAAAACTAGAAGAATGAAAAGTGAAGAAAGATCCAAACATTGAGCTCGAGAAAAACCCTAACCAAAAAAGGCCCAAAATCCTAAAATGCTCTAAAAACATATGGTTTTGGATGACAAACCCCATATTTATTTTAGAATCATACTCCAAATCACAAACACAAAGACCTTTCTATCTATCTTGAATCACACTAGACCTCCCTACCTACAATATCTCCTATACTCAATAAAAGCTCTTTTGATCTTGAGGGATAATTTATCTTTAATAAAAATTATTTTTGAAACAGAGGCAAGCACATTTCTAGTTTTTCCCAAGGATTTATGGCTTGTATACCTAGGTTGGATAAAAGTATTTCTTTCAAAATAAGCCATCTCCTTAATCCCTTTTGAAACCATTTGACCAAAAGCCCAATTCACAATACTGAACCTAAAAGACTCAATAGATTATTCAAAGTGTATCACTTGCAAACTAGACTATACTTTTTGGAATACTAGTCAAGAGCAAAATTTACATTGAAAGAGTGCAAGGAAGTCCTTTTTGACTAGACTAATCATGAGTTACCTTTTCCTTAGAAAAGGAAAGTTTAAAATTATAAGGTTTTACCAAGAAGCTCATTATTAGGGCTAGAAACTAAGATAGATATGAGATGCCCTACATGGTTACTAAGGAAGGGGATTGTTATAGAATTTGTTTCTTAAATAAGAATTTGTCTCCATCAGGAAACTTAAAAAAAAAAAAAAAAGAAGAGAGAAAGAGAGAAAAGAAGAGAAGAAATGAGAAGGGGAAAGAGAAATCAAAGGCTTGTTATAAGTTTTTTCCATCCATTTTCAAGTCCATTTTGGCCTGAGTGGAAAATCTTCAGTTCATGTCATCTACTTCTAAGTCATTCTCCTTGATATTGTTTTTGCTACCCATTAATTCTTTTTCAAGTCTAAAAACCTTATCTCTAATGTTTTTTCTTTCTTTTTTTTTTCTATCATAAATTGTTTTCATCAAATTCCTTAAGTTAAGAGGATCTTAAAATGGTTACATCCTTTAGTTATGCTAGCTAGCTCACCAAGTGCAATTTCAATTAACAGTTTCTCAAGGTTCTAGCAAGCTCATGGAACGTTGCCCCAATTTATGTTCTCATTTAGGGATCTAACTAGCTCATAGAATACAGTCCTAATTCATAGTTTATATGGGTTCTAGCTAACTCATAAAGCGTTGCCTCGATTTATGTTCTCATACAGGGATCTACCTAGCTCATAGAGCACAATCCTAATTCACAGTTTCTTAGGGTTCTAACCAGCTCATAAAGTGCTGCCCTAATTTAAGTTTTCATTTAGGGTCTTAGCTAGCTCAAGGAGTACTTTGCCCATTTACTTAGGTTAGTCAACTCAGAGGAGTATGATTAGGTTTTCATTTAGGGTCTTAACTTGCTTAAGGAGTGCTTTACCCATTCGCCTAAGTTGGTCAGTTAAGAAAGGTACTACTAAGTTCTTATTTAAGGTCTTAGCTGGCTCAAGGAGCACTTTGCCCATTCACCTAGGTTAGTTATCTCAGAGAAGCATGACTAGGTTATCATTTAAGGTCTTAGCTAGCTTAGGGAGTGCTTTGCCTAATCACCTAGGTTAGTTAGCTCAGAGGAGCATAACTAGGTTTTTATTTAAGGTCTTGGCTTGCTTAAGAAGCACTTTGCCCATTTGTTTAGGTTAGTCAGCTCAAAAAGGTATTACTAGGTTCTTGTTTAAGGTCTTAGCTAGTTTAAGGAGCGTTCTGCCCATTCACCTAGGTTAATCAGCTTAAAGGAGCATGATTAGGTAATCATTTAAGATCTTAGCCAACTCAAGGAGCATTTTGCCCATCCACCTAGGTTAGTTAACTTGAAGGACTACGACCAGGTTTTTATTTAGGTTCTTAGCTAGCTCAAGAAGCGCTTGGCCCATTCACTTAGGTTAGCTAACTTAGAAGGGCACTACCAAGTTCTTGTTTATAGTCTTAGCTAGCTCAAGTAATGTAGCAGTGGGTTGAAAGAACAGAATAGGTATTCATAGATTCAAATAGGCATGAAGAACAGGAAGTAGAATAAGGGTTTTAAAGGTGAATGTTTATGGATACCCCACCAAGACATAAACACAATTAAGGGTTTGAGCTCAAAATAGGGTTTGATATAACTTACAAACACTAAATGTTGCTCAAGATTCAAATGAAGGTTATATGTGACTCACTAACCGACTCAAATGAGGTTTCATTGTAATCTTAGGTTTAAGATTGATAAGAATGTAAGAAAGATTAAAGAGTTTAATCAACATTCAATAATCTAGTAAATTCAAGCTCTATTAGCTTAAGTATAGCTTTGCTTAAAAGAGGAAAGTTTTACTTTGTATGGGAATATTCTTCACTATCTCCGAACTCCTTTTTATGATTATAAATGTTGCTATTTATAACAAGTCTCAAACCCTAGTATCAAAATTGTAAATAATGTATAAGTATTTAAAACCTAAAGAATTAGGTCCATAAATAAAATAAAGAAAACATGCACAAGAATACAAAACTATACGTTTAATAGAAGTTGGCATGCAGTCATTCGGCTTATCTTAGAAGGACCAAGATGTACAGGTCCAAAGAGGAGTCTCTACAGTCTCACATTGCTTGGTTGAGACATTAGAAAGGTCAACCTATATTGCCGAGTTCTAAAATCAATTGACATGAGTCTCTCCATGTTGTATTGAGTAGATCTTTACCCTTGAGTCCTCGGTTATGTGGTCTCTCGGCTTTTCGGCAAACAACAGACCTGACGCCGAGTGGTTCTTCTTCTTCCTCTTGGTCTACTAGTTTTATCCCGGCTTCAGTAAAAGCTATTTAATCTAAACTTTAAATCATTTGCCCTCAAGTTAGAATAGGTCGGCATCTACTTCTAGTGGGTCGGTGTCGGCTTGGGATAAGCTGGCTTCAACTAGGAGATAATCATAGGATAATTCCTATCATCAAGGAGTGCTTTACACATTCACCTAGGTTAGTTAGCTTAGAGGAGCATGACTAGGTTTTCATTTAATGTCTTAGTTAGCTCAAGGAGCACTTTGTCCATACACCTAGGTTAATTAACTCAGAGAAGCATTACCAAGTTTTCATTTAAGGTTTTAGCCAACTTAAGAAGTGTTTTGCCCATTCACCTAAGTTGGTCAGTTTAGAGGAGTACAATTAGGTTTTCATTTAGGGTCCTAGCCAACTCAAGGAGCACTTTTCCCATTCACCTATGTTAGTCAACTCAGACGAGCATGACTAGGTTTTCATTTAGGGTCTTAGCTAACTCAAGGAGCACTTTACCCATTTACTTAGGTTAGTTAGCTTAGAGGAGCATGACTAGATTTTCATTTAGGGTCTTTATTATCTTAAGGAGCACTTTACCCATTAACGTAGGTTAGCTAGCTCAATGGGGTGCTACCTTTGTTTTAGTATGTTTTAGGGTCTTAGCTAGCTTATGGTACACTTTACTTATTCGCTAAGGTTAGCCAACTCATAAGGCACTACCCTTATTTTAGTATCTTATAGGGTTCTTGCTAGCATAGAGGGGCATTACCCTCACTATTGTTCATTTCAAGCTTCTAGTCACCAAATCCTTAATGAATCAATCTTATACTAGCTAGCTAGCCATAGTTATTCTTAGGATAGAGTCATCCTTAAGATGAAATTGGCATCTCTTTTATCTTTATGCCAAAGTTTTACTTAAACTTCACTACAAATAGAGGTAGGTATAGATGCCTAATTTTTATCTCCTCATAGTTTTAATTTTGTTTTCTAAGGGTCCTAATTCAAAAAAAAAAAATTGAAAATTGATAAAAATTCAAAAAAATGAAAAATTTTAGAAAAAAGAAAAATATAAAGATTTTTTAGGAAAGTAGTTTTTTAGAAAATAAAATGTTTTATGATCAATAGATTTAGTCTAACTCATTTCAAGTAGCTTTAGTTTAGAGGGTCACATAACTTAAGTACAATTTAATTATACGAAATATCAAGGTACAAAACAACGGACTAATGGATAAGCGCTTAAGCATTAGCATTGGGTTAGCTTAAGGTCCTAGGTTTGAATCTTATCAGGCATACATGTGCCTTTTATTTTCTCTTTTATTGAGAAAATTAGTTCAGTGTATAGGATTCACATCTAATTATAAATCTCGTCAAATCTTTTAAAACTAGTAGAATTATATTTAAATCGAATGTGGTAAAGATTTTAGGATTCAAATTTGATTTTGATTTTGATTTTTATCAAATTAGATTTGGATCGATATAGAAGATTTGTTCCAAAGTCTTATAAATATCAATCGCGTAACATAAAATAGAATTCAATTACATACTTGCAAAAAAAAAAAAAGAAAAAAAGAGCCCTCTTTCTCCATCCTCGCATGAACAACATCAATAGCAAAGCAGCAACTTAGCTGCAAGACTGACACAAAAGGATACAGAAAAATACATATCCACTTTCCTGTCTTCAGTTTCAACTCTATGGTGTCCAACATAAAGAACCAAAACTCCACTCACATTGTGTAGTTCAGCATTGGAAATTATAATAGGGATAGCTACAAATCATATATGACATTTCCACGTTTATGGTTACTGTACACGAGACCTAATTGACTGCCCCTCGATTGTCTACGATTATACACAACACTTAGCATGCTACATTACCCCACCACTATTGCCAAATCATACCTACAATAGCACAACAATTCATGATCAACAACTCTACATAGTAGCAAATTCGACAAACCACAACACTTCATATAGCATCCACTTAGAGAATAGCCAACCCAATCTCAACTCATACCTAAAACTTCTGAACCAAACTCTTTGATCAACAATCTTACCAATTATCTCCAACAACTAACATCAAAACCACTACTTAAATGACCTTAGACCATACCAAACATAACTCCATACTATAGACAACATACCTTGACCCTCTTGCACAAACCTCTCATGTAACCTAACATCTTTAGGCAAGCATCCAACGCCAATCATACATACATATTGCAATTCGCCAAATCAATAATCGATACCACAAAAAGTAAAATTGCATCCCCATTCAATAATCACTCTACCCTCACAACATACCACTATACTCTGTAAGTAACCAACTGTGACAGCGACCAAATACACCTAGTCATTATGCCCTTAGACCTATGACCAAGTTCAATTCACAACTTCATCCTCAACAACTATAACAACAAATTCAAATCACTGCTGCCATCTTCATTTGATACTAGACCTACCACCAAACTTGACACCAACATGTCCTAATCCAACACTCACTACACTCAACACTAAGAGTAACCAACATCGGATCGCTCTACCCCTTGCATGACCTACATTATGATAGTACAAACATTACTGCCATTGGAGATTTTTCCAAAACCATCCAAATCACCTCTATTCACCACCGTACTATTATAAAACTTCCTTTCATCAATAAAAGGCTCATAAAAGTCAACTCACTTGCTCGAGAAACACCCTACAAATTACTGTGCAAAGCTATTTAGATTACTACCATTGGCTTAACAGTAACCTAGATCCATATATATTGGAGCTCCAATTTAGATCTAAATCGAATACTCATACCAACCTGACATTGACCCGTGCCCTTACCTAGCTTCTATGTTTGCATTTTTTTTTTCTTTCTTTTATTCTGTTTCTATTTTTGTTTTAATTATTTTTTCTTTTTATTATTATTTTTATATAAAATAAAAGTAGGAAAAAAATCTTTTGTTTACTTATTTAGGTTCCTTTTTATAAAGATAAGAAGTATTTCTAATAATTGAAAAAAAGGAAAAAAATATTTTGTCACTTAGAAAATTTACTTTTGAAAAACAAAAATTAATGAACCCCTTTCAAGGTTAAGGGTTTTTAAATTTTTTTTTTAAAAGTAAGACACCCAAGTTAGGACCTTTTTTAGTATTTTTCTTAAGCAAAAATTAAGTAGATGCAAACACAACTTGGCAAATCTTCAAAATTAAAATTCATTAACACACTAAAGTTTTTTAAAAGAACAACAAATGTCTGATCCCGATGAGAGAATACGTAGCCACCTCTAAGGCAATGTAAAAATATGTAAAAACTTAGGTTTTTTTATTTATTTATTTTCAGTTTATTTTTTTATTTTATTTTTTGTTAAAAACATTTAAAAAGGGACAAATTTAAAATATGAAGCCTAATTTTGGAAAATTTATAGTGGTACCCGTTAAGGTTTAATAGATAGCCATCGAATTTAGAAATCTTTAGCTTTTATCAATTTAAAATAAAAAAATTCTATCTAAATTATAATCAATCCACCAAATTGATTACAATTTCCGCTTTTTTTCCAACTCTAGTCGAGTGGCGAATTCAAAATTTATTTTAAAATTAAAAAAGAATTGGAATTTTCCATTTTCTATAGTTGAGGATTAATATCAAATGTGTTATAGTTTAGTGTTAGTCAAAAAGTGGAAAAAAATTAAAATAAAAAACCAATAAATTCAAGCTCGACAATGTGTTATTAGGAATTTGGACAAGTGATATGTTAGTCATTTTCCATTGAAACGAATAAAATACAAGTTTAATTCTTAATGGCTTAACAATTTGACTTCCAGATAGCTTATTTATAAGAAATAAGTTTCATATGGGCTAAAGGAGACATCTAGCAGGTGTTTCGTTATAGTTGCAACCTATATGGCATTCAAACCAATAATGTTTGAATTCACTAAATACTTGGGGTTATGCAAGTTAATATTACGTGCATATTCCATTGCCGATTGGTTATTATGAACTAAGGTTGTTTTATGATTTAGTTCTTATTAATGGCACATATTTGCTATTAGGTTGGTTTGGCAGCAGGACAAGCAAACAGTATGATGGGTGTGGAAAGGATAAATATCACATTTGGTACTTGAACTTAGCTCATTTTTACAACTAACTGGCTAAAGTTTAAAAGTGTCAATTTAGTAACTAAATTTGACCAATTTTTGCAATGAATTGCCTAAACGATATTTATTTCTACAATTAACTATATGAACTTTACTCGTTTTTCCAATCAACTACCTATTCTTAGCACTATAAAGGATATCAAAAAGTTTGTGAGTAGTAGGTTAATACTTTTAAATTTTAGGTAATTAATTGCAAAAATATGCTACATTTCAATTATCAAATATGACATTCACTTATGTAGAAATATCTTTGTGATCAAGAAGTATAGTTTGTATTGTTACCCATTATTGAGCTTAACATTTCATTTTAGTTCCTTAATTTTAGTTTATGTAACATCCTTACCTTACTTTTCTAAAAGAAAAGAAAAGGTAAGTAAAATGTATTTTCCTAAAAAGATATTTAGAAAATAATTTGAATCTTAACTAAAGTTAGTGCATAATAATAAAAATAATACTAATAAGTTTAAGGCTAAGTTAGAGAAATGACCTTAAATTAGCTGTAATACCCTTTAAATACTAAATAATGGAACTCTAATTATTAGAGCACCTTTTAGTGTAGTGGATTAGATTACATTAAAAGTCTAAAGTTAAGCATACTCATGCTAGGTCAATCTTAAAATAGGTGACCTCCTAAGAAGTTATTACTCTAAGGGACAAAACTATAAGGGATTCTACTTGTTAAGAGGAGTTCTAATCTAATCAATACAAGTGGTATCAAAGCAATCCACTAGTTAATAGGGTAGAGTCACTACCTAGTGGTAGTTCTGTACTTATAACAAAATTGACAAGGATGTTAATTTTGTAAGGTGGAGTGGATTGTAATACCCTATAAATACTAGGTAATAGAGCTATTATCATTGAGGTACTTTTTGGTGTAACGACCTAGAGCACATCAAAGCTCTAAAGTTAAGCGTACTCAAATTAGGTCAATCCTAAGATAGGTGACCTCTTGAGAAGTTGCTACATTAAAGACAACGTTGTGCAGCGTTCCATGCTAAAATGGATAATATCTAGTAAGAGTAATTTTGATCAGATCCTTGCATTAGCTATTAGTCTATGATTAAAAAAAAAATGATTTGAAAGTTATAAACTTAACGGTGGGGTGGGGGGCCAAGGGGAGGGGTAGAAGGGTTGGTGATTTTATTTATATTATTTACTAAAGGAACCTGACATAGACACTATTTGGGAAATTCTTTCTAATGATTTTCTTTTTTGTTTTATGAAATTCTTAATTTTTTAGATTTCCAAATTTTCCTTTCTTTTTTATTGTAGGAAAAACTTATGTTCCATGAAACTTCTATCCAAAGACTTTAAAAAAGGAGTATTTTTATTAATTATCACAACGAATCAAATTTTCCTTAATGTGAGAATCAAACTTGAATAAAGAAATTCTAGTAACCTAACATTTATCACATAATTTTTCTTAACAAAGATTTTTCTAAAGGACCTTTTAACTACATTAGCACGACTCCTGTTGATAGGCTATTAAGGTCTTAAGGTCTAAAGGCCTAAGTTTAAGTGTCTTTACCTACTCGAGTACCCTCGAGCGCTACTTCTAGCTAAAGAGCTTAGTTTCCCTTAGCAATTTCACTTGTTCGTCCCCTTTAAGGACTTAATCTAACCCAAGTTATGCAACCTACTAGGTAACTATCCCTACTTCCTCTTTCCCTTCCTCAAGTACACCCCTACAACCTACTTAATGGAGTATCCTGTTTGGTCTACCTATGAGAAAGTGCATCTTACTTGAGCTTACCTCAAGCACCCTTTGACCCTAACCTAACTCCTCAAGCCTTAAAGCTTTGATCCATGCTTACCATATAGTGCCAACCCTACTCTTAAGTACATGCTAAGTGCATAGGCTATAGTTTAGAGCCTTCATTACATCTGTTACTCTCTCCCCCCCCACCCACCCCCCCTCCCCCCATTAAATGCTCCTTGCCATCCATGGTATGACCTGTATACTTAGTTATCCTAAATGTGACATCTACCTACACTTTAGATGTGGTACCCAACGTTTGTAAGGTTTACCAATCAATAAGGTAGCCTTATCCTCTCCCATACTACGTATACTTATCTTACATCAACTATGTACTAACCAATCCTAGCTAGTCACATATCCTTGGTAAGTAAGCTTCATATCCTATAGGTAGGTCATCGAGCCAAATGGATACAGGATCAAACTCTCAAAGCTCTTATATTGCTCTTTCAAATGCATACCCTCCTTCCTTATTCTTCCTTTGCTAACTTGAGCATCAGAAGACCTTTACTTACTTAGCTACAAGAGGCTTTCTTCCAGGTGATGTGTCTCCAAGGTTAGATATATAGAGAAGCACCACAATGAAGCAAACCAAAAACAATTAAGGAAAAAGTTAGTAAAGTTTGAGCAGCTACCAAATGGATATAACATACCACTTGATCATACTTGGCCTACAATCTACTAGATATGACACACTAGTATAAACTAAAGGGTTACCTACCGCTACTCCTTACAAAAGAGAATAGATAAGAGTTGAATGATAATGAAAACACAAAGATTGCTCAATGTGAATAATTCCATATTGAGTAGATGATTGCTTGCATATAAGAAAATGGGAGTTTATATACCTATCCACCAAGGTTACTTTACATGTATGAAAAGACACAAGGGTATTCTATAATCAGATTACATGAGACAAACTAAAAGGGGTAAAAGAAATAAAGAATATTTACTATAAAAAGAAAAAGAATCATTCTAGAGTGGTGTATTCAAGGAACATGTGCTACTTGGTGGCTGGTCATTAAAAATATCATAAAAAGTAGGCATAGTAGAAAAGCATTGTAGTCATGGGCCAACTTGATCTGGATTAAGTTTGAAGCCAATCAATCAAGTAAAGAAGTCAACTGAATTGGATTCAAATGCCTATACTCGGTTCATGTGCTTGGCTCAACTAGTCCTTAGCTATCTTTTGGAATAAAACTTCGCTACGGGACAAGGGTAGGTTTGATACATGTAAGGATTTGACAAACAGGTTGGCAAGAGATCAATTCAAAATAGGGATCCCTGTCTTAGCTTAGTTTTTGAGCTAGTATTCTCCATACGAGTCTTTAGAGTCCTCTAGCATCGTTATGAGTGATTGATCTAGGTGGCTAACTCCTATCACCAAGTCTACCACCGTACACATCTTTTGGGCCATACGTCACCTCCTTTTTCGTGATCAACTATCACTATTTATTGCCTACCTTTATTGCATATCTACCTCATGGCTAAGAGCAAACTCACTAACCTATAAGCATCCTGCTAAGATGATGGTAGTTTTTCACCACCACCGCCACCGTTACGATCTACTCTAACTTCTAAGTTAGAGTAGCTCACAACAATGTTCTATTAGATGGTGGAGGAAAATTGCAAAACCCTAAAAGCAAACACCACTCTTCAAAGGGAAGTTGCTACATTACAAAAGGCTCAAGGTAATGTGCCCTATGAAGAGCCCTCCATTAGCTCGTCTAACAAGCCATGTAGATAAAGTAGACAATCTATACTACTTCCTCTACTAAACTTAGTATAATCATGCAATCATGTTTAGCCTGATCACCATCTACTTAGGGACCTCTACTGTCAATTGAACATGAATTGCAACTAGGCACTCATACTAGGTGAGTAATCGACCACCAGTAGGGTGCTTAAAGAAATTTCTTGAGGCGATTATCAAAAATTGCTCGAGGGCATGAAAGTTCAAGGGCTATATGCATACATTTCCCATGCCTCTAGCATATATGAGCAAAAGAGCATTGAATCTTTAGCTAAGCTACCAAGACCAAGCATAAACCAAAGCCCACGACTCCTGCTTCGCAACAACTATGATGATACGAGTGATACCAATAACCATCTTATCCAGTTTCACACTATGATAAGCTTCCATAACTTCTCGAATGCCATCATGTGTAAGGTCTTCCTGAGCACCCTATTGAAGGCAACACTATTATGATTTATCATCCTTTAGAATGGCTTGATTGAGCCATTCAATAAGCTTGCTATCAAGTTCCAACAATAGTTCTTCAATAACAAAGTACTACATGGGGACTCATCCATTCTATATAACATTAAGCAAAGGCCCAATGAAATACATAATGGATATAGAAAGCGTTTCAACCAGGCTAATCCAATAAGTTCTACAATTACCACAACATGTGCAAGGATGATGCAAATGAGCTTACCATTTGAAGAATACATTCGAAGGCCTTGTACATCAAGGCTGCATTGACTACCTCATTGTAGATGAGAAGAACCAAGTTGAATGGCCAACCTAACGTTGCTAAACTGATAAACAATAATAACAACAACAACAAGATAACCTAGACAACCAATAGTGTCGAGGTAAGAGAAGCTAGGTCCTAACAATCATTGGAGACTTAAGGGTAGGGGTGCTAGCTCCTCTTCTATAGTAAAGCATTAAGTCCTCTTTATTCAAGGCAAGAAACCAAAGATTGACATGACCGTCTCATTCTCTACCAAGGAAGAGGGGGCATCGAGTACTTATACATTGATCCACTTATTATCAATGTAGAAATAGGCTACTTTAATGTCCCTAAGACATTCATTAATAGCAAGAGCTCAATAGATGTTATCTTCTACTATGCCTATATTAAGATGAAGGATAAGCTTGAGAAGCCCCTATAACCTTATGGGTATGGCCTAATTGGCTTCGATGGCCAAACTTGTACTAGTTGAGGGCTTGATTACTCTCCTTATCTAGCTTGATGACAATAAGTACGTTTCCTCATTTCTAATTGACGTTATGATCACCAATTGTTGGTTACCATATAGTACCATATTAACATGACTAAGGATGTCCAAGTTCGACATATGCATTATCTAATGGTTCCTTAAGGCAAAGTTCCTTACACCTTTAGGACGTGGAGTATCTCAAGGTGACTAGAAGCTTTCTTGTTCACTTTACCTTAAGGCCCTATCTTATGAAGAGGTGATGCACATTGAGTTAGGCTAAAGGAAATGTACGGCTTATGAAGAAAGCTAGCCGAGAAGACGGAATCCCAAAAGTGCATCTTTGGAGTAGCATCAGGTAAGTTCCTCACTTTTATGGTCATAGAGAGCTACATTGAGGCCAACCTAGACAAGATCAAAGCCATCTATAACATAAAAGCCCTTATAACTATGAAGAAAGTACAATGGTTCATCGATAGGATTGTTGTGCTTAATTGCTTCATGTCTCGAAGTGTAGACAAGTGCTTAGAGTCCTTCAAGCTCCTAAATAAGCCATTAGAGTTTACTTAGACCAAAGAGTGATTTACCAGATTGACGAGCTAAAGCAATTCCTTTCAACCCTACTCATGCTCTCCAAATCAATCTCAAAGGAAGAACTCGACTTATACTTAGTATTTAATGATTAGGCTATAGGTCCTAGTTAAGTAACTAAGTGGGGAGTGAATTAGTTATGATTAAAAATAAAGGATTTTAAGACTTTTGCTAATACTAAAACCTGTTGATTACTCATGTGATTGGTGTGAAAGTACGGGTAACAATAATCTACTAAAAATAATATATATATATATATATACATATACATGAAATAAAAGAGAAGGGGATAGAAGATTAGGAAAATCAATTATAATGCTACAGCATATGCCTACAATGCTCTTCTAACTTTACCATTAGGGACCCAATATTTCACATCAGAGTCATTCTAATATCTACTTTCAAAAACAACCAATACATGAGGGATTACAACCACTAATTTCTCTATTCTAACTCACTTAGCCTCATCTTAGACTAACATTCAAATCTATAATATTATAGCAAAGTCTCTCTCAAATATAAACTATTAACACTTAATCATATATAAGAAACTGGTGACAAAATAATACAATTGATCCTTTAACTACAAACACAAAATAGACTATAACAAGGAAATATTGAAGGAGCAATATAATCCTTTATTTGATCTATTGATTCAACTAAGACAAGAAGATTTTGAAAATTCTCAATGGAGCACTTACATTTTGTTACATTGCTTTCAAAGAGTATTTGGAATGCCTTTTGTTTCTTGGAACTAATAAATTTATTTCTTTGATTTTTTCCTTTAATTCGCTTGTTTATGAAATTCTGGAGTGATCATTTGGAAGTAATTCTTATTTACTACCTAAATGGAGTTTCCATGTTTTTGCTAATAATGTTTGTTCCTTTCTTCACTTTTGAGTGAATGAGTATATCTTCAACCATCTTGATCTTTATAAATGAAAATAGGAAAACTAGTATGCAATTAGGGCTTAGAAAGACAGCTTATGACCAACGGCCACCACTACCATACCTTAGCCCCTACCACCCCTTGCTGCTGACACACTTAGAGCCACCATTGGTAGTCAAAAGCTAATTAGACAAGTGAGTCTAATCTCAAACCAAATTTTTCTTAATTTTTAAGAAATATTAAATTGAATTAGAAATTATGAAATTTGGTATTATGAGATTTTTATGCATGTAGATTTAGGGAAAAATATTAGTTTGATGAATTTACATTTAAAAATGTATAGTGCTTAAGAAATCTTGCAAACATATGCTTCTTTCAATTTGGAAATAAATAGCCTCAATAGTGTAGCTTTGAGTTCAAAAATTTTGTATAAGCTATTTAGTGGATGTAGAATAATGTCATTGAGAAATTTTTTCAAAAATAATTTTTAGATAATTTTTAAGCCTTAAAATGATGTATAAAATGGGTGATTTAGGGCTAATTTAGTAATTAAATATATAATTACTAACTTAGTATTTAATTAGGTAATTTAAGATGCTAATATCTGATGTAGTATGATAATTGTAGTATTTGGAGTGTTAGATGTGATTATTATATGTATTATGTAGTAAATATGTATAAATTGATAATATGTGAAATTGGATTTATAATAAATAGAAAATATTAGGTGAAAATTAATAATATAATAGTAATAGTAATACATAATAAATCTAATAAAAAACTTAAATTTAGTGGATTATATGAAAAATCAACTTTTCTCACATAAGAAGGAAATTCGATAGTTAAATTAGAAATAAGGCATACCATACAGATTAGAATATTGGTTAGAGGCCAAAAGTGATATTTAGGATGTCTGAGTGTAGTGTGATTAATTTTACATTATGGTTTGAAACAAGTTCTTTAGGTTCACATAAAAATTGTACTCAAAAACTGAATTAGAACTAAATTTTGAAATCAATTCAAAAAATTGCTTAAAAATTTTTGTAATAAGTAATATATATGTATGTTTGTATGTACATATATATATATATATATATATATGTATTTGGAAAATAAAATCATGTCATAATTTAAAGTATATATATCATAAGGATACTAAATACTAAAAGAATACTTGTATTATAGGGCATAAGGGGAAGAGTTAACCTACATCAAGTCAAGTGAGCAAACTGAGGATTTTAGATAAGTTAGGTTCAATACATCACTGTATTTTAGAGTACTATATTAAAGTACTTAGGGGCTTAGGACTGCATGTGATTATGCTTATAGATAGTTATATGTGCATGTGCTTAAGTATATTTGATTACTTGTGTTTTGGTGGTTATTGTGAATTGAATGATGTGAGATTGTTTGATCACCTCAAACTAAACTTAATTATAAGCGACCTAAATGCCTCAATAAACATGCATTGCAACCGTTTAGGGATAGTTAGAATTCTCCAATCAAATATTGACACCTTCTAAAAAGATAGCGTTAGATAGCATAATAGTCTTTTCTTTATCCTCAGCCAAACTAAGTGACATGAGAGAAAGTCACGGTGAGGATGAGGATAATGATTCAAAGGATAGTCATGGGGCAATGGTGTCTCCAATGCATGAACCTAGGTTTGGTTGTGAGCTAATGCATAAACATGAAAATTCCTTAACTCGAATTAGAGCAAGTGAAATCACTTTGATTTCACAATGGACTAGACTACATTGTGTGATGGTATTTGTGTGTTGTACTGCATATAATTAATTGTCTAAAACCCTATTTGTATTTGTTATGCATTCTTAATTCTCCGTCATAACTTATTGAGTTATTGGTTGATCATACCCTTGTAGATTTTCTTGTAGCTACTAGCTGAGATGATATACTATAATTATCTTGAAGTTAATTTCTTTTGAAGTGCTTTAGGGGAGTGAGGATTGAGCTGATTAATACAACCTAGTCTTCTAGAGTTTTATTACTAACTCATAGGTCTTTAGGCTAATTATGTAATATGTTACTCTCATCAGACTACCGTAGCATGTAGAACATCTTGAGATTAAAAGACAATATAAATATAATTATGTTTATATGACTTAAAGTTTCTGGCTTTTTATGTAAATTTTAGCCTTAATTTTAATTGATCTGTTTACTTCAAAGCGAAGAGTCATAGATGCATTGTGTAAATCATCTCTATAATAGTGACTATAAGGTCAGTCACTATTATAGATTGATTTACATAGCAAAACTATTACGACTCAGCGACTTCAAGGCACAACAATTCTTATTTGGTATCAAAGTATAGTTCTAGTGAACTCACTTTAAAGTGTTATAATTTAAAAGAAATAGATATGATAGGAACACAATGAGAATGGGTAGCATTAAGTGAGCGGTAAGCAATTGTATTAAGTATACTAAAGTAGAAGTAAGTATAATATTTAGTATATTAAATGCTAACTGATCTTAAGTTTAATTATAGGGTCGAAGGGGAGAAATGATACATAGTTGTGTGTGTTTTGGTTAGCATGGTGAAGAGTCCCCCCTTGATTATAGGGTTAAGATGCAACTTTTGTTATTAGAGTTGGTTATTTAGAATATATTTAAGACCATTGATGTGATCATTGATAAATTTTATGATGAAATGTATTATAGTAGTCAAGATCAGTGGCCATAGATGGAGATGAGTTTAGGGTCTTAATATAATAGATATACTATTATAGCAGCCTTTGAGAAGTGGTGGTTGGAGAGAGAAGGAATTATATCTTTGATGATGCTTTTGAGATACTTTCCAACTAGGTTAGACAAAGGGAGACCATACCCAGCTAGTGTCACTCATATTCCTGCTGGAGTCCCACATATTCCTAGACATTATCCACTAAGGATTATTAACTAGTTTCTTCATTTTTTAGAACCAATTGAAGAAGGCATAGAGGTACCCTTAGAACCAAATGAACCTAATTTAGATCCTATGATGCTAGAACCACTACAAGAAAATCTACCACCTATAGAACACATGAGGTAGCCCATTTAGATACAAAAAGTACTCATTAAGTGAATGAAGCTAATATTGAGGAAGATCTTGAAGAGGAAGAACCCGAGAAGGAGGAAGCTAATGAGGAAGAACCTAAATAGGATGAACAAGAGATGGAAAGTGATGAGGAATTTGATGCAGATATGCATGCTGTAGTAATGCAAGCTATAGTTAATGTTGAGATAATTGGGATAGGAAATAAACCAAGAGGATAAGTAGAAGAAGAACCTATATAAAATGACGAGATAGGAAATGGATGTGCAGTTGAGTTGGAGGATGATGAGGTATATGAAGTGATTATGATTCTTGATAGCCCAGAAGTAATATCAATAAGTTTTGAATCTACATGTAATGAAGAAGAGAATATAGAGGGTGGATACATGTAGTAGGTTCCCTTTGATCAAGTAACTGCTACACATAGCT
Organism: Lumnitzera racemosa; assembly: GCA_024138005.1. Lineage (NCBI taxonomy): Eukaryota > Viridiplantae > Streptophyta > Magnoliopsida > Myrtales > Combretaceae > Lumnitzera > Lumnitzera racemosa. The sequence goes on from JAMXBC010000010.1 coordinate 42,993,924, forward strand.
CCAACGAAAATTAGATACAGTTGGCTAGCTTATTTAGTTAGATCTTTAGGTGTGATCCAGTAGCAATTTTGGCTAAAATTGATGTATCTTTGAACTTTTGATGTATATTTGACTTTTTGATGAATTTTCTAACTTTTGATGTATTTTGTAGCTTCTAGATCAAATTTAGATGTTGAAATTGAGTATGATGAAACTAAGTTTGATGTAATCAAATCTATTGTAATCTTTTGTGTTATATAATTGTAAATATTAAATCATGATGTAATTGAGTCGTAAATCCTATGTATGCACTCAAAAGTTTATAGAGTTGTACCTTTTTATTTCTAAAGTTGTAATCAACTATAATGATGTAAAGCAAGAATCAAGTTAATAGTGAAAGTTACATCTATTATGAACATTAATAGAAATAATTTTGTTATTACTATTTTATATAAGTACATTTAGTAATTTTTGAAATATTTATAAAACTAAGGAATTGGATAACTTATAAATAGATTTGTATGCAGGTTTGTAAGTTAGAAATAATAAGTAAGTATGGTTGAAGTCAAAAATGGAAGACGTAATGGAAGGACCAATGGAAATCAAAACCCTCCACCATGAGTACCATCACCCCCAAGGGAACAAAATAGATAGGATATACCCCTACCACCACCGTAAGAGGGTATACCAATTATGCAATTACTTACCAGTATGCATATGATGGTGAGGTAGTAAGGAATGTTGATTTAGCATCTTATGATTAGCAGTTATACTTGAAATAGAAGGCTATAAGTAGCCGAATAAAGAATAACGCAACGTAAGAGCTAAATAAAATTCTTAAGTTTATAAAAGTACATTGTTATTTTGAGGGAGAAATGGTTAAGCCTACATTAGTTAACAATTGGTTGGCTCCAAATGAATAAAGTTTTGAGGCTTTTAGAATCATTAAATCCCAAAAGTTAGCATATGGAACCTTTATGTTAAAGTTAGCTACTCAAGTTTGGTGGTACTCAAATGTGAGACAATTGGGGAATACTATTACCTAGAAAAGGTTTAAGGAAGAATTTAAGAAAGAATACTTTCTCCATAATGTCCAAAACAAGATGGTTAGAGACTTATTTAAACTAAAGAAGGGACGTCTGAGTGTAACTTAGTATGAAACTAATTTTAATTAACTGTTATGATATGTGCCTAATTCATATTGAGATAATACTAAATTAAAGAAGGATTTGTTCCTTACTGGACTTGACTTTGCAATGTGCTATAAGTTAGAAGACTATGGTTTCTCTACTTACAATGACGTAGTAAATAAGGTAAGGCAACTGTAGAATAATCGTATAAGGATGTGAGTAATGTGGAGTCAAAAGATTAACAAGGGTTATTGACCTAGTTTGTCATTTAAAAGATCATATCCTAGAGTAACTAGTAATTCTGGACAAAAGAGAAGAAAACCAGTAACTTTAGCTAGCAGCCTAGTGTAATCAATGGTTGGTTTGAGTTTTTATGATAAGGATGGTAATATTAAGTGCTGGAAATGCGACACAAATCATTTCTCAAGAAACTGTGTTCAACTTAAAGGAAAATGTTTTATATGTAAGGATCAGAACCTTTTACTTCAAGCATAGCTTAGATGTAACTTGTCAAGTGTAACAAATGTGGTATAAATGGGCATTTCTCTAAGTATTGTCTATAGTTTGGACAAGGGGTTGAGTGGACTAAAGGTTTTGATAACATAATTGGACCTACTCATGTCTTTGCTATGGAGGATATGGGAAATGAGGAGGATGAAGATTTGGCGGATTGGATGGAGGAACACTACCATGACAATACTGAAGAGATTATAAGAGTTGAAGAAGAAAACCACGAAGGACTTGATAGTAAGTAGCCCTTTGAACTGATCACACGTAGCTAAGCTAGAGGACTATAAGGACTCATAAGGAGAATACTAGCTTGAAGCCATATCCTAAATGGGAATTCCTATTTTAATTGATCTCCTACTAATGTAACTATCAGATCTTCACGTATGCTAAACTTACTCTTGCCTAGTAGCTATGCTTTATCCTAGAAGATAACCTAAGACTAACTGATTTAAGCTCTTAAGTCAACCACAAACATCCAACCCTAACTCAAGCTGATTTGTCTATAAAAGGACTAGTTGGTCCTCGACTTGATTCAGATCATGTCGACCCTTGATTGCAAATTCTTCTCTCTCTTTCCCCCTACTTATACCATATTTCTAACATCTGTCTACTAAGTAACACATGTCTTCTAGCACAAATTTCTAAAAGGATTCTTCACTTTTCAATACTGCATATTCTTTATCTCTTTTACCTTTTTTAATATATATTATGTAACCTAATTGTATGCCCTTTTCGTCTTTTCATACATGTAAAATAAGTTTGGTGAACGAGTATATAAACCCCCACTTATTTGTATACAAACATCACTTATTAATATCAGAATTTAATCAAGTTTCATTTGACCAACTCTAGTGTTTTCATTACTCTTCAACTCTTATCTATTCCCTTTAGCAAAGAGTAATGGTGAGTGACCCTTCAATTCGGACTGGTGAGTCATATCCAGTGAATTGTAGGCCAAGTAAAATTGATTGGTGTATCATATCTAATTAGTAGCTACCCAAACATTGCTACCTTTCTTTTATTTTCTTTTTTCTTCACTTCATTGTAGTATCTCTCCATATGTCTAACCCTAGAAAAGCATCAACTTTGCTGTTATCAAAGCATGGTTCTATAAGGGAGTATGTGAAGTTGTAGTAAAGCTTTTAGTTATTAGTGGCTACTGTATTCCTTCCATAGCTACTATAGTGTATTAGTGTAGAGTAAGTGTAGAGTTATGAGTTTTGTAGTGAAGATTTGTACATTAGTAAGTGTGGTTTCATTGTGACACTGTTCTTACTCTATTTTTTCACTTTGAAAATAGAGTAAGTCATTTACTATCCTACTCGAGTGATTGTTGGGTATAAAGGATGTTAGTATGTTAGTTAAAGCTTTTTTGTAGCAAAGAAGCACTGTCTTTTGTATTGTGTTGATAATCTATTCGAGAAGTATTCTATCATGTCCAATTCAAGTTTCAAGGTGTTATTAGTGACTAGAGTAGTAGTGCTCAACTTTTCCGTGATCATAATGGTAGTAACACCCTAAGATTAGTTAATGACAAACTTGACAGCCTTACTAACCTTGTTGAGAATCTCATCATAGCAATACAAGTTAATAGGAAAAAAACTTAAGGCATGCCATTGCACAAACCACTCGAAAATATTCAAGAGAGAGGTTAAGGCCAAGGTGGCTAAGCCAATCCCCCAATTCGACCACAACGAGCCAAAGGAGTTATAGACTGAGCTATTAAATGAAGATTGGAATTAGAAGAGATTGAGGAAGATGATGAGGAGATTGATGTTGAGGAGTATGGAGAAGGAGAAGAAGAAGTTAGTTATTACCAAGCATAGGAGCAAGGACCTCGAGCTCCTTGATGACGAAACAATATCAAGGTCTAAATCCTACCCTTTAGCGGGAGTGGAGATGTAGATGAATAATTGGAGTGGGAAGAGAAGGTGGAAAAGGTATTTGTCCGTTATGGATATATAGAAGTTGTGAAGGTTTAATTTTCTACACTTAAGTTTTTAAGGCATGCTACTATGTCGTGGAAGAACCTGAATTCAACCTACTTATGGGATACATTTACAAAGTTTCAAGAACTTTGCTAAGGAGGCCAATCTGTCGATAATTATGTGAGGGAGCTCCAAATGCTTATATCTAAGCTAACGTAGAAGAACCAAAAGCCTATATAGTATCGAGGTTTATTTCTAGACTCAAATTTGAGATTCACAACATTGTGGAAGTGTAGAGATTTCAAACCTTAGAAGAGGCAGTTAAGATAGCATAAAGGGTCAAAAAGCAAAGGAGAAATGCTTCAAGCTAACCTAAGCCAACATTCTCTCAAGCCTATGTCTACACTGACTTCTTTAAGCTAAATTGTGGAGGCCATACTAAGTTGAGGAAAGGAATGATCGACTTAATGATGGTTGAGCGGGGCAACAGGGTTAAACAAACCAATCGAATTGAACTAAGGCCAAACTGACCTTGAGGACATATGAGAAAGGGTAAACATTTGAACAGACGACTAATGAAGTGAAGTTCTTTGAGTGCTTAGGCTCCGAACACATAGCTATTGAGTGTCTAAACCGACGTGTCATGGAGCTCTAAGGAGATGTAATAGATAGCACCAATGAAAGTGAACTTGAGGATGAAAAAGATGTTGGAAAATCTAAAGCCAAAGAGGAAGAGGAAACTTATGTCTACTCTAACCAAGGAGAAGTGATGACCCTTGTCTTGAGACAAATACTAAGTTCCCTACTAAACTCCGAGGAAGACCATAGGGAAAATTTATTCCATATAAAGTATACCATCAAAGGCTAATTATGCACAATCATTGTAGATAGAGTAAGTTGCACAAACATTGTCATAACTTCCTTTGTGCAGAGGTTAGGAGTATCGACCTCTAAGCATCCTCAACCTTATAAGTTAAATTGGCTTCATGATAAGGATGCACTGCATATGATGGACCAAGTAACCGTGATGTTTAATGTTGAAATGTGTATAGGGACGAAGTAGTTTACAATGTCATCTTGATGGAAGCTTTACATCTATTACTTAGACAACCGTGGTTGTTTGACCACCATATTATTCACAATGGATATAAGAACACCTATACCTTTGTTAAGGATGGAAAGAATATTATATTGCAACCCTTAACCCCTTCCTAAGTAAATGAAACCCATAATCAGCTCAATCGAGCTAGTAGGAAGAAATCCTTAATGATGAGCCAAATAGAGCTTCGAGCTACTGAGAAGGCCAAAGAGCCTATGCTTCTATGAGTTAGAAGATTGTTAAAGATGAGAGAATTAAAGGATGTTCCTAATGAGATTTGAAGCATGCTAAACAATTTTTTTGATCTGTTTCCCAAAGAATTGCCTAAAGGATTACCTCTAGTTTAAGGCATAAATCACTACATTGATATATTGCTAGGCACTACTTTGTCAAACTTACCTGCATACAAAATGAACCCTTAGTAGGCTACCGAGCTAAAAAGACAGGTGGATAATCTCATCAAGCAAGGGCATGTGAGGGAGAGTAGGAGCCCTTGCGCAATATCATCTTTGCTTATCTTGAAGAAAGATAGTTCATGGTATATATGCATTGACAGTTGAGTAATCAACCCAACTACTACTAAGTACAAACATCCAATACCGAAGCTTAATGACATGTTAGATGAGCTCCATGACACCAAAATTTTCAAAGATTGATCTATGAAGTGATTACCACTAAATTCATACAAGATTAAGTGATGAGTGAAAGATTGCCTTTAAGACTAGGCATTAATTCCACGAGTGGTTGGTTATATCGTTCGGACTTACTAATGTGCCAAGTACAATCATGAGGTTAATGAATGATGTGATGACCTCTCTAATAAGAAGATGTGTGGTCATATGCTTTAATGATATATTGGTATATATTGTCGACTTGAATAGCCATGTTTAACATCTTTGACTTGTATTTGACATTCTACAAACCGAGAAGTTGTATGGGAACTTAAAGAAATGTACATTTTGTCTAGATGAAATGGATTTTCTTGGGTTTGTAGTATTAAGGGAACGAATCCAAGTAGATGAGGAGAAGATCGGAGTTGTTCTAGAGTAGCTAACATTGAGGAATGTCATTGAGGTATGAAGTTTTCATAACCTAGCTTCTTTTTATAGGAGATTTTTTAAGAACTTCACTACCATAGTCGCCCCCTTAATTGAGCTAACAAAGAAGAGTAAAGGATTCAGATGGAATGACTAAGTTGAATAAAGCTTTAGAGAAATCAAGGCAAAGCTTACCTTAGCGCCTATCCTATCACTACTAGATTTTAAGAAGCCCTTTGAATTAGAATGTGATGCATCGGGAATTAGAATTGGTGTTGTCCTGATGCAAGAGAGAAGACTTGTTACTTACCATAGTGAGAAGCTTAATTGTGCTACCTTGAACTATTCTATGCATGAGAAAGAGTTATACTCTCTTTTTTGAGCCCTTATTGTATAGTAGCACTATTTGCTACCACAAGAGTTTGTTTTTTACATAAACCATGTGTTTCTAAAGCATCTTGGGAGTCAACACAAACTCTTGAAAAGATGAGCTAAGTGGTTGGACCTTATGGAAGGGTTCTCATACGTCATCTGATATAAGAAGGGAAGCATAAATGTAGTTGCTGATGTTCTTTCGCAATGCTAAACATTATTGACCACTTTACAAACAAAATTATTGGGATTCTTACTCATTATTGAGCAGTATGCTCATGATCCTCATTTTAGCCCTATCATAAAGCAGTGTAAGGATGGAATTGCTATTAAGGGATATTATCTTAAGGAAGGCTATTTGTTTAAGGACTGAAAGCTGTGTATACCAAACTGCTCCACATGTGAGCTATTAGTTAAGGAAGCTTAGAGTAGTGGATTATCTAGTCATTTCAGAGAGACCAAAACAGCCAATTTATTGAAGGAAAATTTTTATTGGCTTAGTTTGGCCAACGATGTCCATTAGGTAGTTGGTAGTTGTGACGTATGCAAGCGAGCTAAGGGGAAGTGTAATACCTTAGATTTCGAGCCGATACAGTTACCTTAGGATCTAAGCTCCTAAATTTAGGGTGCCTAGCTAAGATATCAGTTTAATTTAAAAATTGATAGTAAGGTTAGAAAAGTTAGATGAAGTCATTCAAGTAAAGTCAATTTTTCAAAATAAGCTATATAAAAATATTAATTTAAGAAAATGTCAATTTATTGTCAAAGTCGACAAATATCAAAAACGTGAAATTCGAGCATTTAGACATAAGAGGATATTAGAGACAGGTTATTTAACTTATAAAAATAACAAATGAAGTTGAATTATACTTGTATTAACATAGAACATACATTATTTGTATTAAATAATTATTTAATTGAGTTAATTATGAGGTTAAAATAACACACAGTTGAATCGACAACATGAAAAGGTATTTTTTTGATATTTGAAAAAATTGGTTAGTTATGATTCTTAAGATATCTTAATAGTACTTAGAATAATGATCGTGACGATATAAAGTTTACTAAAATCGGATAAGAAATGAATAAGATACAATCGGATTAGAAATGAATAAGATACAATCGGATTAAGCTTAGAAGTGCAATATTAAAAATGCATAAGAACTTAGTATTGACTTAATAGTTGACTTAAGGTCTGTGTGTATTTTTATAGGTATGATAGGTGGGGAATAAGCACATCATCAAGCTTACGATTTTATGCTATTGTCAAACTCGAGTAAGTGGATACGTCTATTTTTGTACAAGTAGACCTATGTTTACTTGACTTAGAGTTAGTTATGTTATGAATTGTAATGATGTGCTGGATTGATTGGATACTTGATTCTGTTGAATGTGTACTGAAAAAGTGAAATGCTTCCTTGTGTTTGACTAATTCATCAATATGTATTTCTATTTGGAAAACTTAGAAACTAAACTATTCTTTAGGGTATTCACTCAAGCAAGCCCTATGCAAAGAAATATAATATAAAGCTAAGAAACAAAGTTGAAGTTGAGATATTTAAATTGTTTATAACGTAAAACTTGAGATTCTTACCTAATACTAGGTTACTGTGCTATTTACTATATTCATGGCATGGTACGAAAGGACCTAAGTGTCCAGTTTATGAAAAGCTTGAAAACTGGTGAGTTGGCTTTAGGACATATAGAATGCACTGCTCAACTTATTTTGGCCACATTGAGTGATCGACTATGTATTAGATTTTCAAACCACAGAGGGTGGTTTCTATTGGGGGTCCCACTCTTAGGTAGCTCCTTGTTGTACTAAGTTCTTGGACATTGTATCTAAATGCCTAGTTATGTCGACCAACTAGATAAGGAATTGAAAAAGTATAGGATATCGATACCTATGCATATCACATGCATGAGCATAGTATAGATTTTCTACATAAATAGTTTGCCTTGATAACATAGGTTATGAGATTGAATATCTTGTAATATTGATCTTTGTGAATGTATGTTATGTGTATCCTATGTTTTGTTTAGTCCACTCTTACTTAGGTCATAGAGAGCTGAGGGGATACTTGTGTATCCTGAGGTTATGAAGAGAATTGACAGAGCAGCATCAGCTAGGGGAAAGAGTCTTTTAAGAGCACATAAAATGAAGTCAACCACTTTTAAAGAAGTTTTGTTATATTTTGTTCTTAGTCCAATAAAGGATCTGTACATATTAAAAAAAAAAGTATTGTATTTTTTGTTTGGTTAAGTTTGTTAGATGTAATCTTTTGTATAAACAAGTGTTAAGTTGAACTCTGTTGTAGTACTCTTTTGTTATAAATAGAACTTATATTAACTATAAACAGGTATTCTTGTGTAATGGTATGTCCTGTCCTATGCCCGAATGTGACAGGGAGAGAGAGCTACATGGGGAATACATGCCCTTACTAACACTAACCTTACTTTGAGCCGATCTTAGCATGGACTTTATCTTAAGGTTTCCCTGGACATCTATAGGAAAAGACTCTATCTACGTTGTAGTGGACTATTTTAGCAAAATGACACACTTCATTTCGTACTATCAAACTAATGATGCACTATATATTGTTGTTATGTTTTTGTAGGAAGTCATCTGACTACATAGATTGCTAGAGACTATTGTTTCAGTTTGAGATATAAAATTCTTGAGCTATTTTTGGAACTCTTCGGAGAAGACTTGGAACTAAACTTGTGTTCTGCTCTTATAGCCACCCTCAGACTAATGGCCAGACTAAAGTGGTGAACAAGAGGCTGGGCTACTTACCTTGAGCTGTTATAGGAAAGAACTTGAAGGACTAGGATTTGTGTCTATTAGTTATGGAATTCGCATACAATTGAATTGCCAATAGCACCATTGGGAAGATCCCATTTGCAGTCATCCATGGCATCAATCCTACTACTCCCCTAGATATGATTGGTACCCTTGCAGCTATCGAAGAGAGTTAATTCAAAGTTGACCGAACTCATGAATTACAAGAGTTACACTAGTTTGTAACTAGGAAGATTGCCAAGTTTAATTAGAGACAACAAGAGATTAGTTGTTGAGGCTATTCAACTGTTCCTTTCTAGCCACGAGATTTAATATAGATTCACCTCAGCCAACAGTGATTCCCATACTTAAAATAGACTAAGCTATCCCCTTAAGCTGATGGTCTTTTCAAGATCTTGAAGAGAGTCAATGCAACGCTTACCAGATCAAGTTACTTGATACCGAATTCGTTTCCTCCACCTTCAATATATTTGACCTGATTTTGCACCAATTAAAAGAAAGCCCCATAAATGCCTTAGAAAGACAATAAGTTGAGGACAAATCTTCCGACCCCCAAGTAGATGATAGGAATTAGCCCCTTAGACCAATCATACGTAGTCCAACTAGAGGACTCTAAGGACTTGTGCAGAGAATGCTAGCTCAAATCCATATCCAAGACAGTGATTCCAATTCTGAATTGATCTCCTATCAACTTAACCATCAGATCCTCATGTATGCTAAACCTACTTTTACCCAACAATTATGCTTTATCCTAGAAAATAGCTAAAGACTAATCGAGTCGAGCTCCCAAGTTGACCATAGACATCCGAACCTAACTTAAACTGACTTCTCTACAAAAGGACTAATTGGTCTCTAACCTGATGTAGATCAAGTCATCCCCTGATTGCAAATTGTTCTCTCTTTTACCCACTTATACCATATTCCTAATATCCATCGACTATGTGATACATATCTTTTGGTACGACTTTCCAAAATAATTCTTTACTTTTCCATATTAAATATTCTTTGTCTCTCTTACCCTTTTTAGTATATATTATGTAACTTAATTACAAGGATACCCCTTTTTGTCTTTTCATACATGTAAACCCTAGTAAACGAGTATATAAACCTTTACTTATTTATACACAAACATCACTCGTCAATATCAAAATTTAATTAAGTTTCCTTTAACCAACCTTAATGTTCTCATTACTCTTTAACTCTTATCTATTCCCTTAAGCAAAAAGTAGTGGCGAGTGACTCTTCGATTCGAACCAATGAGTCATATCCAATAGATTTTAGGCTAAATAAGATCAACTAGTGCATCATATCTTATTGTAGTTACCCAAACTTTACTAGATTTCTTTTGTTTCCTTTTCTATTCTCTTCATTGTGGTATCTCTCTATGTGTCAAACCTTGGAGACATATCAAGACTTGTGACAAGTACATGGTTAAACAACTTATTTTGGTGATAATTTAAGTGTAAGTTAAATTAAAGTGTTTAAATTTTGAGATTTATGAATGCAAGTTTAGTTGGTAAATTATTTTATTAGTATGTTCCAAGGAATATGCTTATAAATGGACAACTTGCTTTTACATTATTCAATGCTAGTATATCTCATTCCTTTCTAAGTCCAAAATTTTTGAATGAAAAGGAGATTAGTGTATTTAAGATTAATACAACTTATAGAGTTAGAACTCCTATTGGGGAGAAGGTAATGACTCGATAAGTGGTGGATAATGGTAGAATTAACAATCAGGAGAAAGAGTACCCTATAAATCTAATAATATTGCCTTTATAAGGTTATGATATAATAGTGAGAATAGATTGGTTCTTTAAGCATAAAGCAATTTTAGAATATAGAAGTAAAATTATTACTTTAAATGATGGAGAAATGGTATTTCAAGGAAAAGTTAGTAGAAGTAAATTGAACTTAGCTATGGTGGAGATATGTAATGAATTGTATGAAACAAAAGTAGAAGAGAATAATTGGAAATTTTGTTGCGTATTTGTTACCGAAGTAAAGAACGAGGTACTCAAAGTAGTAGACATACCGGTAGTGAGTGAATTTTTAGATGTATTCCTGAAAGATTTACCAATTTTAGCTCCATATTGGGAGTTAAGCTTCACTATCAAGTTAGTCCCCAAAGCTAAACCTATTTCTAAAGCTCCATATCAAATGTCACTCATGGAACTTCGAGAGCTAAAGAAACAACTTTAAGAGCTATTGGATAAAAGATTTATTTGTTTAAGTGTTTCACCACGAGGAGCACCAATATAGTTTGTGAAGAAAAAAGATGGTACCATGAGATTGTGCATATATTTAATTGAGAAATAAATAAGGTTACCATTAATAATAGGTATTTACTACCTCGTATTGATGATTTGTTAGATTAGTTACTAGGTACAACTATGTTTTCTAAAATCAACTTGAAATTAGGATATCATCAATTACAAGTTAAGCTAGAGGATGTGCCTAAAACTATATTTAAAACATGATATGGTCATTATGAATTTTTAGTGATGCCTTTTGGCTTGATGAACGCCTTAGTTATGTTCATGGATTTGATGAATCGCATATATCAACATATTTAGATAAATTTGTTGTAATGTTTATTGATGATGTTTTGATCTATTCAAAAACTAAGGAAGAGCATGTAAAGCATTTACATTTGGCATTATAGAAGCTAAGGGAAGATAAATTGTATGTCAAGTTGAGTAAATGTGATTTTTGGTTGGATAAAATTTTTTTCCTAAGTCATATTATATCTGGTGAAGGAATCTCTATAGATCTTGACAAGGTAAAAGCAATAATGGATTGGAAGCAGCCAATAACTATTACGAAAGTGAAAAGTTTTCTAGGTATGGCTTGATACTATCGACAATTTGTTAAGAATTTCTCTAAAATTGCTAGACCATTAATTCGATTAACCTAGAAAGATGTAGAATTTGAATAGGGTGAAGAATGTGAGTTGAGTTTTCAAGAGTTGAAGAAAAACCTGGTTATAGCAACATTATTAACATTAGCTGATCCAGATAAACTTTATAGTGTGTATAATGAAGCTTCTTAGAATAGATTGGGATGTGTACTGATGCAGGATAAAATAGTTGTTGCATACGCATCAAGACAATTGAGGCTACATGAAAGGAATTATCCAAGTATGATTTGGAGTTAACAGCTATAGTATTCGCTTTAAAAAAAATTTGGAGATATTATCTATATGGGCAACGATATGAAATATACACGATTCACAAGAGTTTAAAGTATTTCTTTACTTAGAAGGAATTGAACTTAAGACAAAGGCGATGGTTAGAGCTAATAAAGGATTATGATTTCAATATAAATCATCATCCTTGAAAAGCCAATCTAGTGGCAAATTCTTTAAGTCGAAAGAATTATGAACAAGTTGCATTACTATTGAATTCCCAACGTGAATTGGTGTATAAATTTAAAAAGTTGAAAATTGGGTTTAACTGGTGTAAGCCTTATAGTCAAATAATGAATTTGGAACTGCAACCTATTTTATTGAAAAGGATTAAACAAAAGCAAGAGAAGATAAAGATATGATGGAAATGAGAGAGAATTTGAGCAAATGAAATGGTTTTGATTTCAAAGTAAATGAAAGAGGCATACTAAAATTTAGAGGAAGGATATGTGTACCACAAGATCTCGACATAAGGAAGGAAATTTAGGATGAAGCAAACATTATAGGTTATACCATACACCTATGAGGAAATAAGATGTACCAAGATTTAAAATTGATGTTTTGGTGGAATGGAATGAAAAGAGATATGGCATAGTAAGTGGCAAAATGCATTACATGCTAACAAGTTAAAGTAAAACATCAAAGATTGGGTAGACCATTACAACCCTTGGAAGTATCAAAATGGAAATGGGATCATATTACGATGAATTTTATAATAGCACTACTTAAGACTCAATTTAGGTAATCGTAGATAGATTAACCAAGAGTACTCACTTCTTACCCTATCGAATAGGCGATTCAATGGAAAAGATGGCTAGGTTGTATATCCAAGAGATAATAAGATTACATGGTGTACTAGAAAGTATTGTTTCTAATCGAGATAGTCTATTTGTATCTAAATTTTGGGAAAGTTTACACTAAGCTTTGGGTACAAAATTACAATTTAATAGAGCTTATTGCCCATAAATAGATGGACAATCTGAGTAGATGATTCAAACTATAGAACATATGTTGCAAGATTATGTATTAGATTTTGGAGGTGATCGAGATAGAAATTTGCCACTGATAAAATTTTCTTATAATAATAGTTACCATGCAAATATACAGATAACACCTTATAAAGCATTATATGGAAGAAAATGTAGATTGCCACTATATTAGGACCATGAGAAATATGTAATGATTGGGCCCGACATGATCAAACAAACAATTGAAAAGGTTAAGATTGTATAACAATGAATGAAGGAAGCTTAAGACCTTTATAAGAGTTGGGATGATTTGAAGTGAAGGCTATTGAAATTTGAAACTGGACATCATGTTAATATTAAGATAAGTCCATTCAACAGACTTAGATGGTTTGGTGCAAAAGGAAAGTTGAGTACACGATATATTAGTCCATTTGAAGTACTGGAGAAAGATGGTAATGTATCCTACATAATAGCCTTATCTTTAAGTTTTTCAAGCTACCATGATGTATTCCATGGTTCCATGTTAAGAAAGTTTGTTAAGAACTTGAATACAATTGTGGAGATAAAGCTAGTAGAATTAAAGAGAAATTTTCAAGTGGTGAAGCATCCCATAAAGATGATAGATAATCGGGTTCAGAAGTTAAGAAATCGAGATATGGAATATGTGAAAGTACAATGGAATAAAGGTTCATATTTGGTGATCACTTAGGAGCCGAAAGCAGTACTGATGAAGCAATACCCATAGCTTTTCTGACTTCCAAGTTAGTGAAAGTATGTAATTATTATTTTTGGTTATTTAAGTAAAAAGTAGATGTACAGAATTTTTGAGGAAAAAACTTTTTCAAAAGGCAATGGAAACATAAGCCTTGCAACCAAAAACTCAAAGTCAATACGTAAAGTTTAGAATGAGTGGGTAAGTTGTCTTATCAAGCACAAATTATACAATGAAATTAAAAATATTAGTAAAAATGACCCAATAAGTTTGAATTTAGTCAAAATAATTAATAAAATAATAGACTATTATAATATTAAATAATAAGCATATTACCTATTATTTATCGAAAATGTATAAAACAAATTCTAATAACTAATGAATTAATAAAAAAAATTATATGAATACAAAAAATCATAAAATAATATAAATAATATTTAGAAGTACTTACTTGTACTCTATATATATTTACGTGTAGATAAAAATATTTAAAATTACTTAAAATGGCCAAAATATACTAAATTAATGCTAAATAATCAAACAAAATTAAAAAAAAAAAGGAAAAACAAGAGAAAATGTGGATTTGTTTAGAATCATGTTATGACATGTTGAAGTTAGAAGAACAAAGTCAACCAATCACATTAGACCAACTAAAAAGCTAAAAAAGAAGAGATAAAGGCCAAATGTCAACCAAAAATAAAAAAAAAAAATTTCCAAACAACTCTATATAAGTAACAATCCCCATCTAGAACTCATTTTGGTTTGTTAGGAGTTTAAGAAAAATAGAGAGAAAATAGAAAAAGAGAGTTAGATATTTTAACAAAAAAATAGCAAAACTAGTGTATAATTAGAACTTATAGAGAAAACCAACGACCAATTGGAAACAAACGGCTACCGTCAGCATACCCTACCCTTACCACCTCTTGCTACTAACACACTTAGAGCCACCATTAGTGGCCAAAACCCAATCAGATAAGTGAGTTTAATCTGTAACCTAATTTAATTTAGTTTTGTAAAAATATTAAAGTTATTTATAAAATTATGAAATTTGGTATTTTGAGGTTTTCATGCATATAGATTTAAGGAAAGATATTAATTTGATGACTTTATATATGGAAATATATAGTGCTTAATAAATCCCATAAACCTAAGCTTATTTCAATTTAGAAATAAATAGTATTAATAGTATAATTTTGAGCTAAAAAATTTTGTATAGGTTGTTTAGAGGATGTAGAGCAATACTATAAAGAGAATTTTTAAGAAATGAATTTTTAAAATTTCTACGCCTTAAAATGATGTATAAAATGGGTGATTTTGGGCTAATTTAGTAATTAAATATATAATCACTAACTTATTGTTTATTTGGGTAATTTAAGATGCTAACATCTAATGTAGTATGACAATTATAGTATTTAGAGTGTTAAATGTAATTATATATGCATTATGTAGTAAATATGTATAAATTGATAATATGTGAAATTGGATTTGTAATAAATAGAAAATATTAGGTTAAATTGATAATATAATAATAATAAATCTGATAAGAAACATAATGAAAAATCTATTTTTTTCCTACATAAGGAGCAAATTTGATAGTTAAATTAGAATTAGAGTATATCGTACAAACTAGAATATTGGTAAGGGGCCAAAAGTAATATTTAGGATATTCGAGTGCAATGTGGTTCGGAATGAGTTCTTAGGATTCATAAATAACACTCTAACAAAAAACTAAATTAGAACCTAAATTGGAAACGAATTCAAAAACTAATTCAAACATTAGCTTAGAAAATATCGATAATAAGTAATATATATATATATGAAAAATTGAATCAAGTCATAATTTAAAGTTTATATATCATAGGGATATTAAATCCTAAAGGAATACTTATATTATATGATACGAGGAGATAAGTTAACCTATGTCAAATCAAGTGAGCGAATCGAGGATTTTAAGTAAATTGGGATCAATACATCATTGTATTTTGAAGTAATATTTTAAAGTACTTAAAGGCTTAAGACTATATGCGATTGTACATGTAGGTAGTTATATGTGTATGTACTTGTGCTTGTGTGTATCTGATTATTTATGTTTTTGTGGTTATTGTGAATTGAGTGGTGTGAGATTATTTGATCACTTTAAACTAAACTTAATTATAAGCAACCTAAATACCTCAATTAAACATACATTGCAACTCTTTAGGGGACAGTAAGGATTCACTAACCAAATACTAACACCATCAAAAAAGATAATACTAGATAGTATAATGGTATTTTCTTAATCCTTAGCCGAACTAAGTGACAAGAGAGGAGGTTGTAGTAAGGATGAGGGCAATGGTTCAAAGGGTATTCATAGGGGGAATGATGTCTCCATTCCATAAACTTGGGTTTGCTTGTAAGTTGTTCAATAAACATGAAAACTCCTCAACTCTAATTAAAGCGGATGAAATTACTTTGATTTCATAATAAACCGAACCACGTAATGTAATGGCATTTGTATGTTGCATTGTATATAATTAATTGTTTGAAAACCCTGTTTGTGTTTGTTATGCAATCTTAAGTCTCCATCATGACTTATTGAGTTATTGATTACTTATACTCTTATAGATTTTTTTGCAAGTACAAACTGAGATGCTATACTATGACCATCTCGAGGTTAGTTTCTTTTTAAAGTGCTATGGGGGAGTAAGGATTGAGTCAATTACTACAACTGAGTCTTCTAAAGTTTTATTACTAACTTGTAGGTCTTTAGGCTAATTATGTAATGTTACTCTTATCAAACTAACATAACTTACAGAATTTCCTAGAATTATAAGATAATATATATATATAATTGTGTATAAATGACTTAAAGTTTTTGGCATTTTATGTAAATTTTAGTATTAATTTTAATTAAGTTGTTTACTTTAAAGCGATGATTCATTGATGCCTTATATAAATCATATCTACAATAGTGATTGTAAGGTCAATTACTATTATAAGTTAGATTACGCAGTGAGATTATTATGACTTTATGGCTTCAAGGTGTAATAACTATTCCATGTGGATTTATACAACTTAGTGGAATATATTGAATATATTATATAAATATATCGAATAAGTAGAGCTAAGCCTTCTATAAATGTAAAAAAAATCAACTAAAAAATTGATTTCAAAATATGTTGTAGATGAACTCATTTTTCAAAATTGTACCCAAACCTTCTGATTCATCCTCTGATCTATCCTCGAAACTTTTTAGAGTAACTTATTTAAGTTCACATCTTAACCTATGCTTTAGAAAAAAAGAAACAAAAGACATCTTGCATATTTGAAGAATCTAATGGACACAAATATATCCTTCTATTTTTTTATCCTCAAAGCACATCAAGTGAAC
Organism: Lumnitzera racemosa; assembly: GCA_024138005.1. Taxonomy (NCBI): domain Eukaryota; kingdom Viridiplantae; phylum Streptophyta; class Magnoliopsida; order Myrtales; family Combretaceae; genus Lumnitzera; species Lumnitzera racemosa. The sequence continues at coordinate 43,011,019 of JAMXBC010000010.1, forward strand.
TTAGCATGAGAATTGTCTTATATCCTTGTTCGAGCAAATGGAATAGAACACAAGCCAGTTTACTATGTCAGCAACATACTATAGGGCTTAGAGACCAAGTACATACAAGAGGAGAAATTTGCCCTCGCCATAGTCATCACTGCAAGGAAACTAAGGCCATGCTTCCAAGCTCACCTTATTATCATCCTTACTAACTAGCTATTATGGACTATCCTATAGAAGCTTGGTGCTTCTAGCTACATGGTTAGTACTCATTAAAGCTTAGCACTTAGAGAGTCGAATTCTTTTTGAAGCAGGCTAATAAGGTATAGGTCCTCACAGACCTTGTCATTAAATATATTGGAGAGGAGGAAGTACCAACAAAGAACAACATATTAGTATAGACTTTCCATACTAATGGATCTTCCACTCCCGCGTTAGGGGGGTAGGGTATGGGTAGGGAGGAATGAAGCAATCATTGTTTTATGTGGGTCTTATGGTATCAAGACTCCATACACACTTAAGTTCAAATTCCTAGCAAGCAATAAAGAGCTTGAGTATGAAGTACTCATCATCGACCTGAAGATTACTAAAGACATTAGGGTTGAGAAGGTAGAGATCTACTCAGATTCCATGCTTATGGTGTAATAAGTGAAAAGGGGATATAAGGTAAAGGGAGAAACCATGATAAAGTATCTCTAAGCAATGCAAGATCTCACTACAACATTCACTTCGTAGAACATAAACAAGATTCCTCGAGTGAAAAACTATGAAGTAAACAGATTGTTGAAACTCATGTCTACAACTATCCCAACAACCTATAGGAATGATAAGTACATCTTCTTGCAGTATCTCCCTAAGCACGCAATCAAAGAGTAATAGTAAGAAGTACTTAAGATCTAACCCTCTCTTGCTAAGTCTTATTAGATGGATTTAATCATTGATTCTCTCAAGATAGGGACACTACCAAAGAATAGAGGCAAGGCCCAGAGGCTAACCTATAACATGGTGAACTATCCTATCATTAATGACATTCTTTATGGCTGTAAGCACAATGTCCCACTCTTTCGGTGCCTCAAACTTAAGGAAGGCATCCTGCTATTGCAATCACCTTCCATAATATTATGTACAAATATAAAATTTACCCCTTTTAAAAATAGTAGAAACACAATACAATAAATTAAACTCACTTGCAATCTTTTGAAAAATATTTATGGAAACTGTAAGCTAACAATGAGCATACCAGTCAATTTATAGTATATGGTAAGCACTATGGTCATATTCTGTGACAAAGCAAAGAATAGAGTTAAGAAAGATAACTAAAAGTAGATTACATTATTTCTTCTCTAATCTAGGCAACAGATTGAGAAATTTCAAGAAAAGGAACATGTAAGTTATCTAAATTGAAGTAAAAACTACAATGGAACTAAGCATAAATTTTAGCAATTTCTTAGCATTAGGATATGGATTCCTTTATAAAAGATGTATGAGTAACGAGTGAACAATCGTCTAAGATCGTTATGGCTATGCTATTAAAGTATTTATGATAGCATTATATTATCAATATCTCATATACATTATTAGCTAGCTATTCAAGTCTTGTCACTACTTCAATAACTATGTTAACATTGGTTTCTCATTCCAACCACTTTTTATCTCTAAGTGAGTTGAAGGATTTAAGTCCTAATTCTTAAGAATTACCAATTCAAATTAGGAATCCTAGATTCTATTCCAAGTTTTTGAATCCTATTATGGTATCTAGATCCTATTAGGATAATAAGGGGGGAGGCCCAATGTGTAGGAAACGTTATCTAGCTTGATATTAACCCAACACTCAAGTTATACCTAATTACACCATAGAACTAAGTAAAATTTCAAATTTACACTATCACAATATAAAAACATCTCTTCTTTTCTTGTAATAAAATAAAGCATTTTTGCTTCAAGAGTCAAGAATACTGTCATGACAGTAGCTGGGTATCATCATACCGGTATACCCTTCTAGTTTTGTAACTTGATGTGATTCTATTCAAGATACTATCCTAATGTTGATGGTAGATGGGCTTACTGTTATGTCGGTAGTTCCTACAAATTCAAGCACGAAAAGCTTAAATTCTTTAAATATATTCTATTTTTCAGCATCAAAATAGAAAAACATGAATTACACTTGTGTTGAGTAATTATATGTAATTTTAATGAAAATCCATACACTTTTGCTAAAATATCTATCAAATCACATATAATTATTAAAGAAATCCTTTAGATAAGTATATGGTTTCACATACTTATCACATCTATACCCTCGAGGAGCTGTACACCAAGGTATGCAACAATCACATCAGTATAGATGCTCCATATCTGAGCCCTCCATTTCAAATATTACTGATGATGATGAAAGAAGATGAGAAGGCTATGGTGTAAAAATTTCATAACTGCCAAAAACACATACCCATGAGCCATGCCTTGAGTACTAACCTCCAACCCATATGAGTCCATAGCCATTTGCCTAATGGGGGCTTAACATCTTCGAGCCATTCCCCAAAGTGTTTAGAGGCTATCAATTCATCCTAGTGGCCATTGATTACTTTAACAAGTAGGTTAAAACTCAAGCTATTGTTAGCATTATAGTTAAGGTGGCCGAAGGCTTTATCTTTACCTACGTCCTTATTAGGTTTAAGGTACCCTATGCCCTAATCATGCATAATGGTAAGTAGTTCAATCATGCTAAGTTTAGGGAATTCTATGAGAAGAATCACATAAGGCTCCACTTTACTTCTATGTTGCACCCTCAATCTAATAGCTAAGCCAAAGCAAACAACAAGATCATCGTTGGCGACTTGAGCAAGAAAGCAAAATGAGTATAGAGCAAGTGTCTTGACAAGCTCTTCGTTGTCCTCTAGGGGTATTAAACCACTAAAAAAACTTCCACTAGAGAGACACCCTTTTCCTTGCCTTTAGTTTTGAGGTTATCTTTCCTATCAATTTATAGCTCCTGATGAGCAAGGTCTATAACGTCGATGCTAATACCAATTGCATGGCCCTACAAGCGAACTTGATACATTTGATGAGGTAATCGATGTCAGTAAAGCTTAAATAGTTGCTTATTAACAATGACTAGCCTAATAGTACAATAAGGAGGTTAACCACAATATCTTTGATCCTAAAGACCTAATGTACCAAGCATGAGGCTATGGCCTCTTACGAAGGGTAAGGAAAGACCACACCAAATTACGAGGACCTCATGTAAGTAAGGGATGATACAGCCAGTAATGCTTGCTAATTGGGTATCCTCGACAAACAAATCATCCTTAGGATGCGGAGTGCTAACAACATAAGGTCCATTTTGTGTAAAGGATTATAATGAGCTTGATATACATGTAAATATTCGTGAATCAATGAAATATGATTTCTTATGCACTTATCTATTTTTTATTTTTTATTTTTTTGCTAGTCTACACTAGGTACTCTCATCTTCAAGTCAATCTGCATGCCTAAATTCAACCCCCCACAAGTATTGTCAATCAAGGGAAGAAAGGCCTTAGATATGGTCAAATCAATGTACACCTTCAACTCTCATGCACTTTCATTGATCCATACACCAAATAGCCCTATGCCTATGCATGACAAGTTGATTTCTATCCCCCTAACTCGAGTAACCTAATGATACTTACACCCAAAGGGTTACTCTTGCAAACCAAGTACACTAACCCAATTAAGATACTGGTCCATAGCTCCTCGACAAGTTACAAAGGGTCAATGTCATGAATCCTATAAGCCTATCTATAGCACTCCTCAACAAAAAGACTCCCTTAAGGATGCTCAAACACTTGCAAGTAAATAATCCATAGGTTAAGCTAACATGAAGAGCTAAGAACAACCTAATTGAGATAGTATTACACTAAGTAATAGGCATGAGTTGGTGCCTTAAAAACTTGAGTGATGTACACAAGCTCAGTCCATTGTTCACCCGACCACCTATAATTTGACAAGTGCTCGAACACCCAAGTCTCTATTACCCTTTAGCAAAATAAACAGTAGGGACAACAAATGTAAGATAAGCTATAAACAATGAGGAGATAAAATAAGTTGAGACAAGTATCTTCATTAATCAATGTCATCTTTATAAATCTTTTGAGGCCAACATCCTAACCCTAAAAGCGAAAAGTGGAAAAAAAAATACAAAACGAGAGGAAGGGAATGAAAGAAAAACAACAAGGGAAGAGCTACTACAAGGCTTCGATCGATTATTTGTGGCTAACTTTTGCAATAAACTCCTCTTTGAGACCCTCCATGGACTTCAAAGCATCCTTATCTAGCTAGTAAAGGAAAGTGAGGTTAAGATGTTGGTTTTTCTCATGAAATTCAACCCATACCACTCTTTCTACATCCATGCAAGCTTCGATGGCTACCCTTTCAAATTAGGGGCTTATGGTGATATCCATGAAGATTTGCTAGATGGCCTTTAAGTTTGGACCATGACCATCTCTCAACGTAGCCTTCTAAGCTTAGAAACTACCTCGAGCTTCCTTGAGCTCTCTTACCCTCCTCTCCACCTCCCCTCTCTCTTCAATCAACTTGCCATCATAAGCATCCACTAAAGCCATAAGGTCTTCAACCCTTTTCTTCATGGCCTCTACTTCAGCACTCGCTTACGCTACCTCATTGATGAGCCTCTTATTCCTCTTGTCTAAGCCACTATAGGTTAAAACTAGATCTTCACTCTTCTTCTTCCTATCCTTGACCTCCCTTTAGAGCTTGGAGACATACTCCTCCAACTAAGAAATCCTCCTATGAACCACCTGCAATATAAGCAAAGTAAGACAAAGATAAGCTCCTAATTACGTATATTTTAGAAAGTAATTTTTAATGATTTTTCCTAGAAATTTGAGCTTCTTTTAATCAAATGATACTTAATTAAATAAAATCTTTTTTCTTATAGGTTTTGGAATAATCTATGAAAGAAAACAAGAAAGTAGAAACAAGTTTCACTCAATTCAAAGGTAAAATAAGAAAGTTATGAAGTTTTAAAAATTAACATGACAAAAGATAGGACTATGTCGTTTCCACTGATGTTTTGTGCAAAAAATGTGTGTGATCACCAAAGGACATGACCTAAAAGATATGACCATGACCTAAGTTGTGTCACTTCCAGATGTAGTAAAGATATGAAAAAGATTCAAAAAATATTTGATGTATAATATCTAAATGACACAACCAAGTGATATAGTCGTGTCACGTAGTTATGTTGTTGGCTATGACTTCTTAATTTCTCCTTTCTTATTTAAGGCTTCTTTAGGGATTTTCTTTCTAAAACTTTTACATGAATTTTTAAGAGAACTACAAAAGCTAAACACCCAAGAGAGCATAGTGCTTCAGCAATTCAAGAATCTTGTTAAAGAATCCTACTTTATCATGAGTAGCAAGTAGATCTTTTGTATTTAGGTCTTGTGGAACCTAAATCTACCATGTGACATTGGTTTCTAATAGATCTAATGAAGATTTTTAGTTTTCTTAATTCAATTAGACATGTTTGAGTGCTTTATATTGATATTTCCATAAGTGTTAATTTAATAATCTGATATTATGCAAGAGAATTGACAGATTTCTTGTATAATTACATTTAGATATAATTGATGAAGATTTTTACAAGACAAATTGCAAAATTCTTCTAGATCCTTAACATTATCTTTAAGTGAATTCTCTATCATTTAATCTAATCTTACGTTATGCTATTGAGAAGAGATTCTAATTAGTGATCTAAAGATTAGGGTTAATAAACTTGAGAAACTTTTTAGCTTTGATAAAGAATTCTCCCATTCACTAAAATTAATGATTTAATTATATTATATTTAATGAAAGTTGCATTTGTAAGTATAAGGAAAGCAAGATCTTGATACTCCAACAAATCTTGAATTATATTACAATTTGATTACTTTCTTATTTAGTTTCTTTAATTAAATCTTGATTAGTCATTAGATTTATCAATAGCTAAAATTTTAATTAAAATCTTTAAGTTCTTGAATTTAATTTTGTCAATTAGATAATAGAGAACTACTGTCTATGGGACAACATTTGTTCTTTGAACTATACTACTACCAGATAGGTGTGCTTGCCTTTACACATCAAACACCAAGCACTTCATAACAATTTGACAAGGAAAAAAAGGACTTATCACCTTACAAACCCATGGTTGTAAGAGAAAGCAAAATCACAGATTGAGACAGTTTGCACATAAATAAACAAACCATCATCAATACAAATTGATTAAAAAACATTAGATACTTATAATAAGTGAGCCTTACCTTGTACTTTTTGCCCAAGGCTACCTTTGTAGCCTTAACATTTGTCTTATCGTCAAAGAGGCCAATGATGTCTAACCCAAAGTTCGTGGGTGTTAAGATTGACTCCTTCTCAAAACCAAGCAAGCGTCGTGGCTAGTCATCGATCTCAAACACCTTTACCCCACATTTTCACAAAGTATCCACTAAGGCTTGCTGCTAGACCCCTACCTCATCATTAAAGAGCTCCTCCTTGATTTATAACCTAGGCATTCCTAGGCTTCAAGCAAAGAAATTCATAACAACCCTACCCAAGTCACCACTAGATAAAAGGGTTAGCTTACCTAAGCCTGCCTTAAGATTACACATTACAAGAACAACTAAAGGAAACCCCAACAACATGAGTACAACTACTTCAAGGGCTAATGAGCCACCTAAGCCACTCAAGCTTTTCTTGCCCTCTAAGGAGCTAGTAGTACCCTTCTTACTCTTTTTCCTTGAAGGAATGTCTTCACTCCCTTCAAAAGCAATCGAGGTCCCCTTCTCTTGGACTCGGGCCTTCTTCTTTTTCTTAGCCTCCTCTTATAGACCTTCTTCATAGTCCATTGAAAGCCCTTGATGCAAATTTGCAAGGTTGCAAACATGAGGATACAGCTAGTCAAACACAATAAATTAAACAAAAATTAAAATCAGACCCCATCGAGGATGAACAACCTAAGCCTCCATTTATAAATAACTGTATAAAGTAGTGAACTCCTAGTTAGCCCCTTATCTAAGTCCTTGATAAGTGCTTATCTCCTTGTTGAATAATAACTTCCCCTAGACATAGTTGGTGATCATGGTGATAACATTAAATTAGCCTCTAAACTAGAATGTACAACTGTAGACACCTCATTTTTGCTAATTTTTTTTGTTTCAATTAATTAAGCCAGGTTAATAAAAAAATAAAAATATAAAATATAAAAATACAATGAAAAATTTTTAAAAATGCAAATTAAAATGGAAAAAAAGGGGGAAGAAGAAGAAGAAAAAAGAAAATTAAGTTAGGTCATAGCAAGTTAAACAATGAGTCGAGTTGTATCAAGTTAAAGTAAGTTGAGTTGTTGGATCAAGTAGCGAGACGGGTTGAATTAATTAATTTGTCTAATTTAAGGACTTAAATCAAATTAAGAAATTATTGGGCTAAATTAGATTGGGTTAAGCTTGAAATAGAAAGCCTAAAATAGCTAGGGTTTCTAGAAGCTAGGGTAAATCTTGGAAGAATCATAATTGAATCTTCTGTATCTTTGATAAGAAAGATTCGATATTGAGCTTATAAGTAACGCATTAGCAAGGGATTCAGGGGGTTTTTCCTTTTAATCACGCATACCCAAAACACCACCACAATAGCCACTACTCGTACACACGCGCCACCATTCATCACTTTATACTACCACCTATGCCATACGTACTACCGCTGTACACCACCGTACATATCGCCATCACTACACAACCACCGCCATGCATTACCCAGGCCTTGCCACCAACACTATCCATACCGCCCAAACCATCGCCCATCGCGATGCTTAGTACCACCTATACCATCGCCCATCATGTCACCTAGTGCCGCCCATTGCCCTTACCTAGTATTGCCCATTACGTCGCCCAACATTGACCATTGTGTTGCCTAGTACTACTTATTAGCGCTACCTAGTGTTGCCTAAGCCATCGCCTAATGTCGTCCATTACCCTCGCTTAGTATTGCCCAAGCCATTACCCACTATCATCCTTGCTGTTGCCTACTGTCACTCGAGCCATCGCCAATTTGCTCACCTATGCACATGCCTAGTACCGCCTAGCTGCATGCTCGTGCATGCCCAGTTCCTTGCCCATAGTATCGCTCATATATGCCTAGATCATCACCCAACACCAACAATCAAATGCTAAGTAATATTTCCATTATTTATTTATTTATTTTATTAGTTTATTGTTAATTTTCATTATTAGTTATTTATCTTTATTATTAATTAATTTTTTTGTTTAAGTATAGATTTTTTTTGTTATTATTTATTTTGCAATTTTTTTTTGTTAAGTTAGGTCTTTCATGAGAAAAATCATTTTTTAATAAAAGTATATTTTTGACACAAAGTGGTTTTGAAAAAAGTAAAAAATATATAAATTGATTTTTTTTTAAAAAGGAAAGGATAGTTAATTAGAGTTTTTGTTTAATTTAGGAAAATTACATTTTTTAAGGTTTTTCTTCAAATAATAAATTGATAAAAATTTAATTTTGGTGCAAGTTTTAAAATAAAAATAACCTACCCATGGAATGTTTTATAAAAAAAGAACTATAGCCGGTTTGATCTTAACTAGTGGGTATGTAGGCACTTTTGGGCAACCGTTAAAAAATTTAAAAAATTCCATTTTTTTTAGAAATTCGTAATAAAAATTATTAAAAAATAATTTTTAGTTACTTTTTGTGAACCTAAATATATTTTTAGTATTTTAAAAAAATTATAATAATAACAGCTCATCAATTGTTTCTTTAATTTTCACATAGTGACTTAGTTTTAATAAGTTAGCCTCTAAATCCGATTTTCTCTAGTTCATTTTTTTTCTAAAAATCATTTTCTTAGAAAATTCATAGATTAGTGGTCAAATTATAATTTTTCCACTCGAAAACCTTCATTTTATTTTTATCGATTGAACAGGTTGGCTGCTCTAATTTTTTTTTCAAAAAAAATAAAACAACATTTTCTTTTCCTTAGTTTGATGTCAAGTAATTTATATTAAACGGGTTGGGTGTAATATAGGTTGAATTAAGAGAATTAAAATAGGGCTTGACAATGACCAATGATTTATTCCCATGCATTATCATACTTAGTAGCTATGTAGTTGATCAACATTATCCTTATAGACTAAGCTTACTTAGTAGGGAAGGTAAGTCTCTACTTGACCTCACTCAAATGAACTTATCCTTCCAATCCTCTATCATGGACTTCAAGCCTCGAAACATCCTAATAGATTAGCTTTAAGCAAAGTAGTAGATGTACTAATCGATGCTTGATTTCACAATAAAAAAATTCTGAAAAATTGATGAGCCATGGTTCTCTACAAGTACTACAAGAAGATCACTTCGAAACTAAGCATTGGCATCCACGCGTTCAGGTAGAAAAAACCTAGACATACCTTGAAGTACCTAAATACTTCAAGTTGGAATTTGGTGAATAGTAACCAAAATTTGAACTCGATCTGCTTTTCTTGTAGATAAAATGAATTTTCACCCCATCGAAGATGGGGTAACACATAGCTATTGCTATCATACAAGCCGGAAGTAAGTCTAAACCACAAGATGGTCCAAAAAATAAATGGAAGCTAAGGTTTGAGTAAGGTTTCACATGTACTAACTATAGATATGATTCACTAACACCTGACACGAGCTCTAGTCGCACTTGATATGATGCATAAGTGTGGTAGGAGGTTATTCGCCACTAATACACACTCACAATGGACTAGACAAGACTAAACAAGATCAGGTAAAGGATACTTAGCTCACAAAAGGAAAATATGTCTAAAAGTTCAATCTTATGACTTTGATTGCTTCTTGTAGTCATTACATTTTACAAGTATTTATATGACCTAATTAGGGCAAGTCTTAAGTATTTGTAATAGTAGATACCCCATTTTCACCCCCATGTAGTTTTATTTTATTTTTTTTAGAGGTCTTAATTCAAAAAATTTTAAAAAAAATTAAAAAATGATAAAAAGACAAAAAAATAGAAAATTTTCAATAAGAGAAAAAAATAAAAAGAGAGAAAAAAAATAAAAATAAAAGATTAATTGGATAAAATTTGGACTAAATAGTTATTGAAAAAACAAATCTAATACATTGACATTAAATCTAACAAAATCAAGATTTGTAGGATTAAAATCTAATTTAGATCATTATAAATTTAGATTTGAGTTGATATAAAAGATTTATTTCATATCTTATGAACATAGATTGTGCGGCAAGAAAAAAAAAAGGGGAATCTAACCCTAGCTTCGGCTAATCATCATCAATAACATCTATCCTCACCTAAACCACTCCTTTTCAATCATTATACTATGGTAGTACGCTCACATGCATCCAACATCCAACATCAAACCCAATAGCAACTTAACACTAACTAGGTCCATTGTTGTAGCCGTACCTTCTCCTTCACCCTTGTTGCAGTCTATACAATCGCAACAGCAACAATGTACGACCTCGAAGTACATGCACAAATAGCCTTATATACAACATGTAAACCACTCGCTCTCTCTCATCCCCATCCTTCTTCATTCCCTATGGTTGTCAACAACAATAACACTTTACGTACGAAACATAAACAGTACACCACAGCCATGATGAACAACACATTGAGTGGCAAGGCACAACCCTACGAATAGCCCAAATATACAACTACCCTCACTTTTGTCCACTTCAACTTGCAACCCCATCCACTATTACAACTTTGCAACAATCCACACTTATCCTTCATCAACACATCCACCCACTAATCAACACTAAGTAGAGATAACAAATGATATCGACTAACCGTGCAACCCAACGTTCTGTTAACAGACAATAGCAACACCTACCTGGATTCCTTAACCCATGTGTTGATTGTCTAAGGTTCGGCTTCTAAATTTTTTTATTCATTTATTTATTTTATTTTGAAATATGTAAAGTAATATATATATATATCTTGGATTAGGAAATCTTTTAGCATTAGGTTGTTTTGGAATTTCTCATTTAAAAAAAATTACTTTTTAGGAAAAAAAATCAATAACAAACCTTTTTTCAAAACTATGATGTTTTAGAGAATTTTCTATAAAATAAAAATACTTAAGAATTAGGACCTTTTTTATAATTTTCTTTAAATAAACTAATTAGATTAAAAATGTAACCTTAGTGAATTTTCAAAATTAAAATAAACCAACACATTAAAATTTTTAAAAAGAACTATGGACGTTTGATTGTGATTAGCAAGTACATAGGTACCTCTAGGGCGATATAAAAATTTATAAAAAGTTAAGTTTTTTATTATTTATTTTCAAATTATTTTATTTCTCTTAAATATACCGAAAAAGGATAATTTTGAAAAGTAAAGCCTAATTTTGGAAAAGTAACAGTAGTACCCGTTAGGATTTAATAAGTAGCCCTTAAGTTCAGAAATCTCTGGGGTTTTTTTTTTATCAATTTAAAATCAAAGACCAGTAGTTAAATTATAGTTAATCCACCTAATTGTTTACAATTTTTCTTTTCTTCTTGACTCGGTTGGGTAGCGACTCCAAAAGATTGTCAATTAAGAAAGAAACTGGAATTTTTCATTTTCTCTAGTCGAGGATTAATATTAAATCAGTTAATATTTTGTTTTGGTAAGAAAGTGGAAAATGAAATTAAAATAAAAAACCGAAAAATCAAGCTCAATAAATTGGTGACTCCATTAAGGACATCAAGAGAGCTAGCTACTTAAGTTTTTCGAAATTAAGATTATTTTTCAAAAAATACCTAAGTCTATTTTTCATGAAAATTCTCTATTTTCTCTTGATTTTAAAATATAAATAGTTGTATTAACATGTTTGTTACAGCTTACCTATGGGGTTTTGTTGGGATTTTCATTTTATGAATCATACAACCAAGCTCTCTTAAAACCTTAAGAGGGGGAGCATTGTATAAGCTTTAGATGTTATCGGGCAACCATCTTTCAAGGTCGATCAAGCTATGCTACTCAAGTTTAGATATGATTACAAAACCATTACTTTAAAAAACATGGGTGGTCATAGATTTTGAGGAACTTTAGAACCTACCCTAATTACATACACAAATCCTGACCAATGAATAAATAATAATGGGGCATGTTAGCCGAGAATAATTATTATGTCAAAATTCCCATATTATCCATGTAATTTTCCATGTATATTACTTCTTTATATAGGATTTGTTCATTGTTTTCCTATGTTGTATTTTGTAAGTTACATCTTGGTAAATGTGAAAATTCCTTCTAAATTCTATTTCTATAGAACATTTTCCTTGTAAATAATAATGGAATTCCGGTATAATTACAACCTTAAATACCTAATATTGCCACATTACCATTTGATCGCTAATTTCTTACATCTGTATATCTTCATTTTACATTTTTTTATCCTTATCTTTATTCTTGCTTGACACTTATGGCCTAATTTCAAGTTAGGTTCATAAATAATTACGTTTTGCTACCATGTAAAATACTATACTTCATTGGAAAGCTTGTTCTTAAGTGATTAAAAAGGAAAAGAGGAAAAAAACAAAAGAATCATTCCAATAAAATAATTTCATGTCGTTGCCAGTTTGCCAAGTATTCTACAAGTTAGGAACATTAGTTCTTTTAGATAGATTAGCATCTTAAAAATAAGGTTTTAGAATAAAGAGGTAATCTTTGGTTCCATTGAATAATAAAGCACAAAATTAAGCCCCCTTTTCTCTGTTTCTTTTTGCCACAATCTTTTAGTATATTTTTCTTCATTCCTTAGTATTTCTCTTTTGTAAATAAACCTTCAATAGTGTTGTTCTATATGTAAATAAATTATGTAGGCTTGTATATAGAATCCTAAGAAAATTCTCCATTTATAATTTGATTACACGGTCTTTGTAACCTAAAAGGCTTATCTTTCTCTCTCTCTAAAAAAAAAAAACAAAGAAAAAGTTGCTAACGGTTACAAATCCTTATGGGACTCAAGATGAACATAAACCACATGGCCCATTAGTGTAACCAACCAAACATGAGCCTTTAGCCCATTAAGGTGGCTGAATCAACTCAAAACTCCTAGTCCATCAAGTCCAATTATGAACCAAATCAAAATATGAAGCCATGAAACACTATCCTAACCTTGATCCCTAGTATAAAAAAAAGGGGGGGGGGGGGGGCAATCATAGTCCCTTCTACCTCAAAAGACATCAATGTTGGCCTATTTAACTCTAAAGAATCTAGTCTACAATCTTACATAGAAGCTAAGGGGCATTAAGAGCTATAAGTTTAAGGCAATTTAAGCAAGAATGTGAAAGGTATGGGGCATTTAGTCTTTGAAATTTCATTTTGAACGCAAATTGAATGAAAAGGGATTGTTTCACAACTGAGGCATGTTTCAAGGAACTAGGGGATAAGGTCAATCAATCCTTAAGTAAGGAATTCATAACTCATTTTTAAGAGGCTTAGAATGAAAAGAGGTAAACTGCATCCTATACACTATCCCTTAAACACTTTGAGAGATGACAGACATCATTGTAATGATATTTTGGACCCATTCCTTAAAGGAGATCCATTTTGAATTTGATACATAGACCGCAATAAAGTTAGGAGTTCATTTTTAAATCCTAAACACATTTATCCTTTATTAACCCCATTGAACCAATTTGGAGTGCTTTCAAATGTAAATCCTATCAAGAACCACCCTAAATGGGGTAATACGAAGTTAGGGTCATTGATTAGGAGAAAAGCATAAAACTAGTTTGTGCTTACCTTAATAATAACAATTTAAGGATAACTTTTGTTTTAGATAAATTATTCCCTTTGAAGAAGAGCTAATACTTTTCCAAATACCTCAAGACCATACATACCTTACCTAAGCCTATACACTTAGAATCCTTGGATTTAGCGCCTTAATTCATCTAAAGACAAAGCAAGAAATAATGGGGCAAAGTGAAAAAATTAAGAAAGAAAGAAAGAAAGGCCTACACATCGAGCTTAAGAAAAGCCCCAACCAAAGAAGGCCCAAAAGTCTAACTTTCTCTAAAAACATAAGGTCCTGAATCATATTCTCAACCATAAATACAAAGCCCCATATTCTTTTCAGAATCACATTCCTAACGATAAACTAAAAACCCTATATTCATTTTAGAATCACACTTCAAATCATGAACACAAAAACCTTTCCATCCATCTTGAATCACATAAGACCTCCCTACCCATAATACCTCCCTCCTCAAGGCTCTTCTCATCTTAAAGAATAATTTATTTGAAATAAAAATTATTTTTGAAACTAAGGTGAGTACACATCTAGTTTTGTCTAAAGGGTTCTTGACTTATACACTCGGGTTGGATAAAAATATTTTTTTCAAAATAGGCCATCTCATTAACCCCTTTTGAAACCATTTAACCTAAAACCCAATTTTCAATACTAAACCAAAAAGACATAATAGATTGATCAAAGCATATCACTTGCAAACTAGCCTATAATTTCTTAATTAATAGTCAAGAGCAAAATCTAGATTGAAAGTGTGAAAAGAAGTTCTCTTGAACTAAACTAATCGGAAGTTACCTTTTCCTTAGGAAATGAATGTTTAAAATCATAAGGCTTAACCAAGAAGCTTAGCATTAGGGCCAAAAACCAAGAAGCTTAGCATTAGGGCCAAAAACCAAGAAGGATATGAGATGCCCTAAATGGTTACCAAGAAAAGGGATGATTATAGCACTTGCTTCTTAGATAAAGATTTATATTCATTAGCAGAGTTTCAAGAAAAAAAAAAAAGAACGAAAGAAAAAAAGACACTAAAAAAAAAGATGAGGGGAGAGACAAAAGAAAGGAAAGAGAGGGAGAGAAAGTAAAGGTTTATTATAAGTTTTTCTATCCATGATGGCCCGAGTGGCCATATCTTCAATTCATGTCATCTACTTCTAAGTTATTCTCCTAATGTAGTTCTTAATGTCCATTAACTCCTTTTCAAGTCAAGGAACCTTATCATTGATGCCTTTTTTTTGTTATAAATGATCTTCACCAAAATTTCTCGTTTGCTTCTTATGGTTCTTAGCCAACTTGTAGGGCACTTACACTTTCCCTTATTTCCATAAGGTTCTTGCCACCTCATAGAATGATGTACCGATTCACATTTTCTTTAAGATCTAGCTAGCTCATCAAGTGTTGTCCTAATTCATATTTCCTTTGGGTTTTAGCTAACTCAATGAGCACTATCTCGATTTACATTTTCTTTAGGGTTTTAGCCAACCCGTAGGGCACTTACCCTTTCTCTTCTTTCCTTATGGTTCTAGTTAACTTGTAAGGTGCTTACCTTTTCTCTTATTACTCTCGAGTTTAGCCAGCTCATAGAGTGTTGCCCCAATCCACATTCTCTTTATGATTCTAGCCAGCTCATAGAGTGTTGTTCCCTTCCATATTTTCATTAGGGTTCTAGCCACCTCATAGAGCACTATCCTTATCTACTTTTATACTCTCAGGTTTGGCTAGCTCATAGAGCATTGTCATGATCCATCTCTTTTAGGGTTTTAACTAACTCATAGAGCACTATCCTCATCTATATTTTTTTAAGGTTTTTCACCAACTTAAGGAGTCCTTTACCCACCTACTTAAGTCAGTCAACTGAAAGGAGCATGACTAGGTTTCATGTAAAACTTTCAATTAGGGTTGCTATTCCCTTATAGACGTTCTTGCCTATGTCAATCAACTTAAAAAAGTACGGCTAGGTTTCATGTCGACCTTCCAATTACAATTGGTACTCCATTAGAGATACTCCCACCTATGTCAGTCAACTCAAAAGGGCATGACCAGATTCTCATTTAAGTTCTTAACCAGCTTAAGGAGCACTTTTCCCATTCACTTAGGTTAACCAACTCATAAAGCGCCATCCTTCTTTTAGTATCTTTTACGGTCTTAGCCAACTCAAGAAGCGCTTTGCTCATTCACTTAAGTTAGCTAGCTCATAGAGTGCTACCTTCTTTTAGTATCTTTTAGGGTCTTAGCCAACTGAAGGAGTGCTTTGCCCATTCACCTAAGTTAGTTAACTCATAAGAGCATAACTAGATTGTTATTTAAGGTCTTAACTAGCTTAAGGAGTAGTTTATCCATTAAATTAGCTTAACCAACTCATAGCGCGCTACCTTCCTTTTAGTATCTTTTAGGATCTTAGCAAGCTTGAGAAGTACTTTGCCTATTTACTTAGGTTAGCCAACTCATAAGGCACAACCTTCTTTTAGGGTCTTAGCTAGCTCAAGAAGCACTCTACTCATTCACTTAGGTTAGCCAACTCACAAGGCGCTACCCTCTTTTTTAGTCTCATTTAGAGTTTTTACCAACCCATAGGGGGCATCACCCTCTTTTTCAGTACTTTTAAGGCTCCTACTAACCCATAAGAGTGCTACCCTCACCACCTTTCTTTTGAAGCTTTTTCTCACAAAATACCCAATAAACCAAGCCTAGGATAGCTAGCTAATTGCACCGCTTTGAAACCAATCAATTACATCTATGTGTTCAGGTAGAAAGAACCAAGACATACCCTAAAGTATTCGAATACTTCAAGTTGGAATTCGATGAATGGTAACCAAAACCTGAACTCAATCAGTTTTTAATATAGACAAAACGACCTTTCACCCCTAATGATACAGATCATTAGAGAAAGGGTGACATATAGCTATCGATATCATGTAAGCTAAGGGTAAGTCTAAACTACGAGATGGTTCAAAAAATAAATGGAAGCCAAAGTTTAAGCAAGGGTCCTTGTGTACTAATGGTAGATATGACTCACTAATGCTTGACATGAGCTTCGGTCGTACTTGATATGATGTACAAATATGTCCGGAGGGTACTTACCACTAATATACACTCACAATAGACTAGATAAGAGTAAACAAGAGCAAGTAAAGGATACATAGCTCACAATAGGAAAATATGTCTAAAAGTTCAATGTTACTACTTTGATAGATTCTTGCAGCCGTTACATTTTACAAGTATTCATATGGCCTAATTAGAGCAAGTCTTAGGTATATGTAATTGTAGATACCCCATTTTCACTCCCACATAGTTTTAATTTTTGTTTTTTCTAGGGGTCCTAATTCAAAAAATACAAAAAAATTGAAAAATGGTAAAAGAAAATAGAAAATATGTAGAAAGAGAAAAAATAATTAAAAAGAGAGAAAAGAAAAAAATTCAAGAAAAGATTAATTGGATAAAATCTGGAGTAAATAGTTGTTAAAAAATAAATCGATACATTGACGTTAAATCCAATAAAGTTATGATTTGTAGGATTCAAATCTAACTTAGATCATTATCAAATTATATTTAAGTTGATACAAAATATTCATTTCGAGGCTTATAAATATGGATCACGTAGCATGAAAAAAGAAAAAGGGAGTCCAGTTATACTCTTACACATAATTCTTTTCATCTAGTAAGCCCTAGTCATGATCGAGAACATCCATCCTCACCTTAACCACTCCTTTTCAGTCATCAAACCATGGTAGTGTACTCATATACGTCCAATATCCAACAATGAACCTAAACCGAAGCTATACCCTCTCCTTCACCCACACCGCAGTCCATAAGATCACAACAGCAGCAATGTGTAACCTCGAACATAGATACACAAATCGCCCGATACATAATATGTAGACTACTCACTCTCTCTCATCTCCATCATTCTTCATTCCCTACAATCATCAACAACAATAACACTTCACATGTGAAACACAAATAGCATGCCATAGCCACGACAAACAATAAATTAAATAGCAAGACACAACTCTACAGATAACCCAAACATGTGACTACCCTCGCTTCAATCCACTTCAACTAACAAAAGTCGTGACAGTCTACAATCATCTCGTATCAACACACCTACCCATCGATCAGCACTATGCAATGATCACACATAATATCGAGTAGCTGCATAACCCGACGTTCCATTAACGGACAATAGTAGCATCTACTTGGACTCCTTAACCCGTGTCCTGATTGTCCAAGGCTTAGGTTCTAATTTTTTTTATTTATTTAGTTATTTATTTTAAAATACGTTAAAATAATATATATATATATATATCTTAGCTTAAGAAATCTTTTAGCATTAGGTTTATTTAGAATTTCTCATTTAGGAAAAATTACTTTTTAGGAATAAAAATTTAATAACAAACCTTTTTCAAAACTAGGATGTTTTAGAGAATTTTCTATAAAATAAAAATACTCAAGGATTAGGACACCCTTTTAGAATTTTCTTTAAATAAACTAACTGAATTAAAAAGGTAAACCCAGTGAATTTTCAAAGTTAAAATAACCCAATAAGCTAAAATTTTCAAAAAGTGCTATGGATGTTTAATCTCAATTAACAGATACGTAAGCACCTTCAAAGCAATAAACAAATCTATAAAAACTTAGTTTTTTTATCATTTATTTTCATTATTTTTATTTTTCTCAAAAATATTAAAAAGGATAATTTTGAAAAGTAAAGCTTAATTTTAGAAAAGTGTTGGTTGTACCCCCTAGGGTTTAATAGGTAGCTCCCGAATTCAAAAATCTATAATTTGTTTATCAATTTAAAATCAAAGACTAGTAGCTAAATTATAGTCAATCCATCTAATTGATTACAATTTGCCTTTTCTTCCTAACTCCAATTAGGTGGTAACCCTAAAAAATTTTCAATTAAAAAAGAAACTGGAATTTTTCATTTTCTCTAGTCAAGGATTAATATTAAATGGATTAGGTTTTAGTATTAGTTAGAAAATGGAAAATGAAATTAAAATAAAAAACCTAAAAATCAGGCTCAACAATAATTTACAAAAACGATTTTTACTGGAAAAGGAAAGATACATAATTTATAAGGGCAAAGTTGTAAGTAGATAAAAAGGATATTCAATTATAAAAGGATAGTATGGTTGTCAAAAAATGGGCCGCATGTCAATTGTCCAATATGTAGTCCTTAAGATGCTGTTTACCAAGTAGAACAAGCCATGAGTAGATCAACTTAGGATCAAATGCTTGATAACTTGACGGCTCAAATCTTCTAGATTGACGAAGGATTGGTCTAAGAGGTAGCCCATTGTCTAGTCAGCCTCGACTAGTTAGCTCGACATCTAGTTAGCTCGGCCTTGGCATTATATCAAGTAGACAGCAGGTAGGTTCAATGCTTAACCTTAAACTGGTATATTAAGAAGGGGTCAGGTCAACAACAAGTCAGGCACCTCTAAAGTCTCTTTAATGAGATGGAAAGTAGACTAATTCAATAGGTTAGACTAGCAAACTATATGGGCGAATCCTTGAGTTTCAAAGCAAGTGATTGATCTATGATCCCTATCATCCCCTCCAAGCTATTTGAGATTTAAGATCAAATCTAGCTCAACTGATTGTTGCTCATCTTTAAGGACATATGAATGGAAGTCAGTGATGTTAAAGGAGTTTGAGAGCCTATAGTCTTCAGATAATTCAAACTTGTAAGCATTAGGATTGATCCTTTCAAGTACTTTAAATGATCCTTCAGCACTAGGAGATAACTTGCTCTTCCTCAAACATAGAAATCAATCCTTACTGAGGTAGATCTAAACCAAATCATCAAATTGAAATTCTTTATTCTTTTTTCTTTTGCCTCGTCTCTTGAGCTTAGTGGTAACTCAACTCAGCTATTCTATAACCTTTTGGTACATGGCTTTAATGGCCATAGATCTCTCTATAGCTAATTGATCTTCATTATAGCTTAGAAGGGGAATGGTGACTTACTATGGCACATTTAACTGAACTAAGTCCTCCGAAATATCAAAGGAAATTTGAAGGAAATGGTCTACAGGTGAACAAGAGTAGCTGATGTGAAGCTACTCGAAGAATGTGACTCACAAACAAACAAAACATGACTTGGCACCTCGCTTAATATGACGCACAAGTTGATGTCAAGGCCTACCCGCCACTAATCCTGAGCTACTTGATAAGATTAGATAAGAGTAGATAAGAGTAAATGAAAGATTGACTTAGAGAGGTTGTCTCACAAGAACAAAATATTCAGTCTTAAATGTAAGTTATTTGCGGCTTACAAGAGCAAGGGATTATTTATAATAAATCCCTAAGGCAATATTACAAATAAATAAATTAAAAGAAAGTATATATAAAAAGGGGGTTCCTAATACATACAAAAAGGATAAAAATGACAAAAGACAAAAATGGAAAAGTAGTACAATGTTAGACAAGGTGGAAAGATGGTAATGCAACATTAGTCCCATATGAAAATACTCTAAACACAGCAGGTAAGGGGAACTAAGATGTTATTGCAGTAAGGAAGCCAAGACGAGAAGAAGATGATGAGAGATTGGTAACAGGTCGAGAAAAAACTACTTGGCTGGTAAGTAAGTCTCTTGTCACTCAGTAGCAATTGGTCGGATCACTCGATACAAGATCCTAAGTAAGGGAACTATCGACATCATCACAATCGAATGTATAGATCAACGTATGACAATGTAGGGAGCTCAGGGAGTTTAACCACCTTCCTTCAATGTAAAGTTTCTAGGCATCAGTAAGTTATCGAGAAAGGATTCTTTTAGAGAGTGATTAGAGGCTTTGGAGCCGTACACAAGTAACGGGATTGCTAATGGGTAATTCATCAGTTCCCTGAGGTTGTTGAAGATTTGCCCTCAAATCTTGGTCTTCATTATCATTAAGCACATAAAGAGTCAAATCAGTGACATTAAATGTGGTAGATATGCCGAAACCTTCGAATAGCTTATTCTCATAGGCATTATCATTAATATCCCTCAAGATCCTGTAGGGTTTATCTATTATAGGAGGTAGTTTGTTTCTTCTCTTGCTAGGAAAGCATTCCTTGCTAAGATGAACCCAGAAAAAGTCTTCAAGGATATAAACAACTTGCCTCCTTCCGTAATTTTCCACTTCCTTCTGTCGAGCAATAGTTTTGGCCAAGTGCTCAACAATCTTCCGATGTAACGTTTAGAATTCCTCGACACATTGTAGGCCAGTTTGACTTTCTTCTTGTATAGTTGAATTATTAATTAAGTCCAAAGGTAGGTTCAAGTTAAGTTCATAAAGAACCTCAAATGGTGATATTCCAATTTAGCTGTAAGTTGAGCGATTGAGACAAATTCAATGATAGGCACGCATAAATCCCAATCACGATAGTTCTTTCCAATAGTGGCATACAAGAGATTACCAACGGTTCTATTAACTCCTTCAATTTAGCCATTTGTTTAGGGGTGGGAAGAGGTACTGACCAGGTCTTAGTGCCGAGTTTTCTCGATAAGGTCTTCCAAAAGAAGCTCATAAATTTTGAATTATAGTCGGACACAATATTCCTTAATACTCTATGCAGTCGCACAATTTCCTACAAAAAGAAGTTAGTGATGAATAACACCTCATTAGTTCTATAGTAGGGAAAGAAGTGGCCCATCTTACTGAACTAAGTGACCACTACCATGATTGAGTTCTGTCTTCTCAGCATATAGGGAAGGCCAAGCATGAAATCCATGCTAATATCGGTCCATGGCCACTCTAGAATTGGTAGGGGTATATATTCTCCATAGGGCTATCTCCTCCCTTTTGCATACTTACATACCTTGCACCTCTCAAGTATTCGATGCACATCCTTCATCATCTCAGGTTAATAAAAATGCTCCTTCAATATCAATTGTCTTCTTTTCCTTAAAATGGCTAGCTAGACCCCTAGCACAAACTTCTCAAACTAGTAGCTCCCTTATAGAACCACTCACAATACAAATATGCTTACCCTTCATCAAGAACCCATAACTCAAGTAGAACCCTTTTACAACTCCTCTTGTACTGTACCTGGCTACCAAGGGTCCAAAATGTGGGTGATGCTCATACTGATAAAGTAAAGTACCAAATCTGTAAACCTTAGCTTGCAATGTTGTGATGAAGGTATGACGGCGAGAAAGTGCATCAACTATTATGTTAGTGCTTCCCTTCTTATATCAAATGACATAACAAAAGGTCTCTAAGAACTCAACCTACTTGTAATGTTGAGTACGAAGATGCTTAAGAGTTCATGATTCGAATAGGTGATGAATTCTCTGGATAATAGATAATGCTGCCAATTCTAAAGTATTCAAACAAAGGCATAGAATTCCCTATTGAAGGCTAAGTAATTTAGGGCAGCATCTTGAAATTTTTCTCAAAAGTAAGCAATGGGTCGATGCTCCTACATAAGGACAACACTAATGCCATCACCAGATGCATCACGTTTAACCTTAAAAACCTTTTCAAAATTTGGCAAGGTGAGTACTAAAGTAGAATTCAGTTTATTCTTCACATCTTCAAAGCTCCTCTAAGCCTTTTCTATCCATCTAAACTCAATGTTCTTCTTAGTCAATTTAATCAACAGTGCAATTATGGAACCGGAGTTCCTAATAATTCTTCAATAGAACGAGACTAGTCCATGGAAGCTCCTGACCTTGGCAGTGCTAATTGGCATAGGCTATTCAATAATAGCTTTGACTCTTTCCTCATCAACTTGAACTCCTTTCCTTGAAACGACATATCCGAGGAATACATCCTAGCTTTGATAGAATGTAAATTTCTTCAGGTTGCCAAATAATTTCTCAACGCGGAGTATGTTAAATACCAATCTCAAATGTTTGACATGAACAAGGAGGTCAACATTGTAGACTAGAATATCGTCAACATAAACTACAATGCATTTTCTGATCAATGATCTTAGTGCATGATTCATCAGCTACATAAATGTACTCAATGCATTAGTTAGTCCAAACGGCATTACTAACCATTCGAACAAAATATCCATTATCTTGAAGGTCATCTTCCATTCATCCCTAGGTCTCATTCGTATTTGGTGGTAACCACTCTTCAAGTCAATCTTAGAAAAGATGTCGGCACCATGCAACTCATCAAACATATCATCAAGCCGCGAAATCAGGTATCAATATTTGATATTGATCTTATTGATAGCTCGGCTATCAATGCACATCTACTACGTTCAATCCTTTTTCGATATAAGCACAATGGGTACAAAATAAGGACCCATGCTTACACGAATATATCCACTATCCATCAACCCATCCACTTGTTTCTTTACTTTAGCTACCTACTTTGGATTAAGCCTATAAGCGGGTCAGTTTGGTAAGGCAATCCCTAATTGGAGGTCGATGCAATGCTCGATACCTCTCAAGGGAGGTAATCCTCTTGGCATCTCAATAGGGAATAGGTCGGGAAATTCCTAAAGTAGCTACTGAACTTCAGTAAGTAAGTTCTTGGCCTTTCTAACCTCTAAGAATCTCTTGACTAAAAGGAGCACATAGTCCTTTATCTTAAGTTTTGGGGTGAACTAAGCTCGGGAAATAACCATGGACTTCTACTTTTAAGATCTAGTAACCTTTTCTTAGGCTTCTTGCACTTCCTTAGGACTCATAGGTGTCGATATAATTTTTTTCCCATCCTTTTAAAACATGTAGGTGTTTTTATACCCATCGTGTAACACTCTCAAGTCAAATAGCCATGGTTGGCCAAATAATATGTAAACTTCGTCCATGCACCTATCACCAATGATAATCGGCACTCTAACTTTCTTAGAAACGTATAGTCCCCCTTTCTCATTTAGCCAGTTAATCTTGTATGGCTTAGGATGTGGAAGAGTTGGCAATTTCATAGCCTTGACTACCCCTTGTGCAATGATGTTGATATAGCTCCCTCGGTCAATGATCACGGTGCATAGCTTACCATTCAGTCAGCAATTTGTATGGAAGAGGTTCTCTCTTTACTTACTCATGTTAACAACAAAAGTACTGAGAGATTGTTGAACAACAAAGCAATACTTGACTCTGCCTTCAAGAGGTATCACAGCATCGAGGTCTTCCTAAAATTCTCCCAGCATCTGATGGGTTGCCACTTCTTCTTCTCCTTCACTCGCACTTTCTACTTTAAATTGGGGCTTTTCTCACTTTATGGTCATGACTCGATGATTCGAACATTAACTAGCCATATGTCCATACCTAAGGCATTTAAAACACTTGATTTCTTGAGTTTTCCTTCCTGAACTCTAACCATAGTCTCTTCGGATCTTAAGTCCCTCGGTCTTGCTCTTACTTCGGCCTTCGTCTGGCTGACTCAGCATATAACATTGACATTCTACCTCAAAATTGTTTAACGCTCTATCATTCCCTAATCGACTCAACAGGGTACTCCTATTTGGCATCAATGTTCGACTACTCAGCATTCGACTAGCTTAGTTCCACTATTGTCTTTCAGCTCTCTAGGCTATATGGATGTTTCATCCAAAGTTTTAAAGCTCTGCAATTCCGTGATGTGACCAATCTTAGCTTATAGTTTAGAGATGAACTATGTTATAGTATGGGTACCAGGCTTGTCGGCATCACATCGTATCATGAGCAACTAAAACTCCCTGTCATAGTGGTCTATAGATTTGTTACCTTGCCTCAAGTCTTGGAGTAGTTGAAAAGTATCTTGTTCGTAGTGTTCAAGAATGAACCTACTTTTCATAACTCTCTTCATCTCGTTCCATAATCAAACCTCATATTAAGTCCTTAGGTGAACATTTTATAACTTTTCCACTATATTGCCGCATATCTAGAAAATTCTAATGCACCACTCAAATGCGGACAATATTTTCATAGTCGTAGAAGCGAATATCTTGTCAATCTTCTCTTCCTAGTCCAAGTAGTCATCAGCATTACCAGACTCGTTGCAGCTTAGAATTTATACCTTAAGATGTTCGGTACCTCTTGGCGCCCTAAACTCACACTCATCAATCCCACCATACTGGTCTTCTCCTTCTTCGTATTCTTCCACTTTGTCTAACTCTAACCTTCTTCTCGCAACTCTATCAATACCTCACGCTGGTGCTTGGTTCACTAGAAATGCTTTTGGAGCTCACTCATTCATTTGCCTCTTTGGCTTATCTCTTATTTCTTGGCCTTTCTCAGCAACTCTTTCATGAGGTCTAATCTTTAAAACCTTGTTTATTGAGACAACTAAGTTACCCACAATAGCAGTAAGATCTTGTATCTAGTCATCAGTAGTACATGGTATTTGTTGGGTAACTTGACCACGACCATGAGCATCACTCTCGGTATTGTTAATCTCTCCCTGTATACTAGAGTTCAACATTCTCAACATAAAGCTTCAATAAAGACACTATACTCAAATGATTTCAGCACACATAAATATTTCGAATAGTAGACTAACTACCATTACAAAGCTCTTGGTCTCAACTTCAAGCTCTGATACTAGGAATAATATGATGTGCCTAGGAGCTTAGTTATCACTAAGACTTACCGTAGCAAATATGACTAAAGTAGGTCCTTTGAAATATCGAAGAAAATTTGAGGGAAACGGTCCATAGCCAAATAAGAATAGCTGATGTGAAGCTACTTGAAGAATGTAACTCACCAATAAACATAACACGACTTGTCACCTCACTTGATATGACACACAAGTTGATGTTAAGGTCTACTTGCCACTAATTTTGAGCTACCCAGCAAGATTAGAAAAGAGTGTATGAAAGATGGACTTAGAGAGGTTATCTCACAAGAATAGAATATTTAATCTTAAATGTAAGTTATCTGCGACTTACAAGAGCAAGGGACTATTTATAGTAAGTCCCTAGGGTAACATTACAAATAAAAAATTATAAGAAAGAATATACAAAAAGGGAGTTCCTAGTATATACGAAAAAGGATAAAAATGAAAAAAGACAAAAATGGAAAAGTAGTACAATGTCAAACGAGGTAGATAGGTGGCATTATAACATTGGTTCCGTACGAAGATTCTCTAAACACAGTAGGCAAGGGGAACTAAGATGTTGCAACAACAAGGAAGCCGAGATGAGAAGAGCATAGCGAGAGAAATGATAACAGGCTGAGAGAAAACTATTCAGCTAGTAAGTAAGTCTCTCGTCACTTAGCAGGAACCTCTCAGCAACAGTTGGTCGGATCACTTAGCATAGGATCCTAGGTAAGGGAATGGTTGGCATCATCACAACCGAATGTATAGATCAATGTATGACAATGTGGGGAGCTTAGGGACTTCAACTACCTTCCTTTGATATGAACTTTCTCATCATCAACAGGTTACCAAGAGAGGATTTTTTAAAAGAGGGATTGGAGGCCTTAGAGCCATGCGCAAGTAATGGAACCGCTATTTGGCATTTCATCAGGGTACCTAATCTAGTGGAAACTTAGGGTTAAATTCATAGGGACTTCAAATGATGACATACTTGTGATGCTGTAGGTAATCTTATTGTAAGTAAACTCAAATATGGATAGGCATTGATCCTAATCAATCATGTTTTAACCAACGGTAACTCGAAGTAGAGTTCCCATTGTCCTATTGATAGCCTTGGTTTATCCATCTGTCTATAGATGGCAGGACGTATTGAAAAATAGTTTAGTTCCCATTCATTTCCATAATGTTCTCTAAAAGTGGCTCATGAACTTTGGACCTTGGTCTAAAACAATGGTCTTGGGCACTCCATGGAGTTTAACGACCTCCTACAAGAAAAAAAAAAAAGAGATAACTAAAGAATCATTAGTTTTAGAACAAGGTACGAAGTGTACCATATTGCTAAACCAATGTACAACCACCCTGATGAAATTCTTCCCTTGTGATATCCTCGACAATCCTAACATAAAGTCTATACTCATCTCGAACCATGGTTTAGTCAAGATCAACAAAGGTAAATATTACCCTTCTACAGGTAGTACATCTTTCCAGTACAGCTTAGACATCTCTCATCATTCATGGCCAAAAGAAACTAGAGGCTAGTAACTCTTGAGTTTAGTGCTTACTAAAATGTCCATATAATCCTCTACCATACGCCTCACGTATAAGTAGTTCTCACATAGAATAGATCAATTTACATAATCTCCTCTTTCTAAACAAGTATCCATCTTCCCTGTGATAGTTATCAAGTGTTTAGCCTTCTTCACATTTGGCATAAATCAAACCAAAATGAGGATCCTCAACATATAAATCCTTAATCATAAAGAAACCAAGTAACCTAGTCTATAGCACAGTTAAGAAGGAATATCATCTCGATAGGGCATTAGCTACTACATTGTTCTTATCAATCTTATACTTCAAGTCATATGAAAATCCCTTCATGAATTCTACCTACTTGGCTTGTCTTTGGGAAAACTTAGGCTAGCTTTCTAGATATCTCAAAGATTCATGATTAGTATAGATTACAAATTCTTTGGATAACAGGTAATGTTGCTAAGCAGTCAGAACTCGAATCAACGTATAGAACGCCTTGTAATACACGTAGTAGTTTACTATAGCTCCTTTAGCTTTTCACTAAAGTAGGTAATAGGTCAACCCTCTTGCATCAACACAACATCTATGCTTAGTCTAAATGCATCATACTTCACTTCAAATACTTCGTCAAAGCTTAGGAAAGCTAAAATAGGTATAGTAGTTAACTTCATCTTCACCTCCTCAAAACTCTTCTATTCATTCTCTCCCCACCTGAACTCTACATTCTTCTTTAACAGCTCAGTGAATGGGGCTACAATAGTATTGAAATTCCTTATAAATTAGCAATAAAATGATGTTAGGCCATTGAGGCTTCGCATGTTAGGTGAGCAAGTTAGAACAAGACATTCGGTAATTGCTCTTACCTTCTCATCATTAACTCATATACTACTACCACTCATAATAAATCGTAGAAACATTACTTTAGGTCGATAAAAATCACATTTTGTTAGATTAGCATAAATCTTCTCAACTCAAAGTTTTGAAAAGATTACTCGGAGGTGCTCATAGTGAGTCTCCAAGTCAAGGTTGTAGACTAAAATGTCGTCAAAATATACTACCACAAATTTCTCTATCAGTTTTTAGAGTATATGGTTCATCAATCTACAGAATATGCTCGATGCATTCAATAGTTCGAAAGGCATTACAAGCCATTCATATGATCTATTACGTGTCTTGAACACAATTTTCCATTCATCTCCTTTTGGCAATCAGATCTAATGGTATCTAGATTTGACATCAATCTTAGAAAATACTCATGCTCCATTCAATTTTTTAAGCATGTCATTAAGCCTTAATATAAGATACCTATATATGATGGTAATGCAATTGATTGCTCGACTATCCACATACATCCTCCATGTTCCATCCTTATTTAGCACCAATAGAGATAGTACAACACATAGGCTTAGGGACTCTCATACATACCCTCTCATGATCAGCTCATCTATCTGTCTTTACAGCTCAATAGCTTGTTCAGGATTTAGCCTATAAGCAGGCTTGTTTAGTAGAAGGACTCCTGGTTGTAAGTCTATTGTATGTTCAATGCCTTGAATGGGAGGTAATCCTTTTAGCAGTTCTTTTGAGAACAAATTGGAAAACTCATGTAGTAAGGACTTCACCTCGGTAAGTAATAGTTACTCCTCTAATCCTCTCATCTTAAGCAACCTTCTAACCAGCAGATAGGTTAACTCTTCAAGCCTCATCTCTCTTTTCAAGTGAACTCAGGTCATTACCAAAGCTTCTTTCTTCAAAACTCAACTCAATTAAGTCTACATATTTTTAACTTGTTCAGCAATCATTGGGCTTAACTTTACCTTCCTACCATTGTGCTTAAAGGAACATGTGATCTTCTATCTATGATATTCTATATTTCGGTTAAACATTCATGGTTGTCCAAGAAGAATATAAGATACACTAATGGGTAACACATCACAAAACATTTCATCTTGATAATTTCCAATACTGATTGAGACAACCGCTTATCTATTTACTTGCAATGCTTCTTTGTCACTAAGCTAATGCAATCTAAAAAGGCTTGGGGTAGGGATCGGTCGACAACCTTAGCTATTGGGCTATGAATGCAAATGTTGCATTGGTGTAACTACCACTTTTAACAATCAATGCATGCAATGAACCATTCACCTCGTAGCTAATGTGGAACCAATTCTCTTACTACTCATCCCTTAGCAAAGGACATACTCATTGCTTTCCTTAATACCATGGTAGCAAGCATAAAATTACCTTCCCACTATAAATGATCTCCTCCTCTTCATATAGCTTAGTTTCTCCAATCTGTTTCAACTCTTCCACCTCCTCATCAATACTATCTACCTCAATGGTCAGTGTTTCTCCTTAAATCAACATGGTTCTTCTGTTTAGATATTGAGCAGCCATGTATCCAAACTCTTAACATTTGAAGCACTAAATTTCACTTGTCTTTCCTCTTGAGCTCTATCCTTTCTTGAACTTCCTCAGGATCTCTTTCTCCTCTACTCAAGTAATTTGAGCAAGTCAGACTTTGGCAACATTGCTTGGTTCCAATCACATAAGTCTTCTTGGAATAGGTCAACTAGTGTTAGGTCAACTAAAAAGAGCTCGAAATCTTCATCTTAATGTCTCTCAATTCTCTGGGTAACTCAAATAGCTTCATCAAGTGAACTAATATCCATAGTCTCCAGAATATCTCCAATCTTGTACTTAAACCCACTAATATATCGGAATCTAATTTGGTCTTCAAGCAACTTAACAATGGATCATCAACATATGAAACTCATTCACGTAAGCATCAACACTTGTTCCTCCTTACCCTAATTCCTATAACTTTTTGAATGCATCCTATAAATAATAGCACACAACAAATCTTCGACTCATAACTCTTTTCATTTCATCCTAATGCCTAACTTCATGTTCTCCTTCTCTTTTACATGTGGTTTGCAAGTTTTTCTGCTACAAAGCAACATAGCCAGTAAACTCCAGTATAACGAGTTTGGCCTAGGCATTATCAAGTACTTCATGACACTCAAATTACTTCTCAATCTTATATACCTAGTCCAGGTAGTCCTCAACCCTTCCACTTGTTAAAAAGAGTTCGAACATTCCTCTCCTCTTGTTCATAATACTCTTCTGCTTCATCACTTACTTCCTTGTCCTCTTCTTTGATCTCATCTAACGCTAGTTTGCATTTAGTAGCTCTTTCTGCTCCTCCAACTCAATGTGGTTGAACTAGGGCATTAGCTTAGTCATAGTAGCCATTGCCTTTCTTAGGTTACTCTTTAGCTGGTCTTCTATAGGGATCACTTATGGCTCATTGTCTGTCTTCATTCATTGCAATCAGTAAACTAACCACCATATCAATAAGTCTATCCAGTCAGCCATTCGTGAATTGATGTGCTAAGAAGAGGTCAACTTAGCGACATGTCAAGCACATATGGAATTTCATTAATGAGATGAAGAGTAGAGTAATTTAGCAAATTAGACTAGAGAATGCATCATTTTTTAGGGCTCAACTCTCCTTAGATAGCTTAGTAAACCATATAGGTGAGTCCTTAAGCTCAAGAGCAATTGATTGGTCCATGATCCCTCTTACTTAAGGTTACATGCCCTCTCCTCTTTCTTAGGCCTCTCAATAATCCAACTATCAACCCCATCCCACACAGCCATGCATACTATATCAGATACATCAACATCGTACCTATATAATACATAGTAAATGACATTTGCATTTTCATTCATGACGCATACTAGCTCCACCTACTCCTTGTCTACCCCATTGTTGGCATACCTCTCATAAGGCCTCTCTACCATAACCCTCCTCCTTAACTCCCAAGGCCACATATCCCCATCACTACCGTTTAAAGGAGAGTAGGATTGGTCATCACCCTATAGGTCTCTTTGATCATGGTAGAGATCTCGCTAGAAGTTGAAGAATTACCTTGAAATGTTAAGCTACTCAAATCAACCACTATTTTCTTATCTTATGTGTTTGGTTTTGCAAGGACATTAAGGATCAAGATATTCTAGAGAAATTTGTGTAAAGTTTCAATAAGAAAGAGTGTGAAGGTAAAGAAATGAGTTCCTAAACGAGCCCCCTTAAAGCCTTTATATATAGGTGATGTCAAGCTTAGCTTTTCATCCTCCTGGTTCTTTTTAAATTAAGTCTTCTTCAAACCAAGCAGCATTAAACTCTTACCCGTTCAATACTGATCCTTAATGAGGCTTTAAAGAAAACCGTGTAATTTGAAAATGTATTAGAGTTAGCACTCGACCAGAGTTCGAAAAAACAATTAAGTTATAATCAATTGGGTAGATTAGTTATAGCTTAGCTACTAGTCTGCAATTAAATTAATTTTTGAAATAGCTTTTAAAAACTAGAGATTTGAATTCTAGGGTTAGAAATTTTAAACCCTTACAAGTACTACTGACTTTCTAAATTTAGCCTTAATCTTTAAAATTTCCTTTTTAATTTCATAAAGCTCAATTGTTAATTCTTTTAATTAGATAACTTAAATAATCTAAGAAAAACGAAAATTAGATTTTTTTTTTCATTTTTATCGTCACCTTATAGGTCCTTATGTACAAACTATTCTAGATTAGATGTATGTATTTCTTTTTGTAAAACTTTAGTGGGTTAAATTGATTTTAGTTTTGAAAACATACTAGATTTACTTTTTTAGTTTGATTTAGTTTATTTAAGAAAATTTCTAAAAAGGGTCTTAAATTAGAAACTTTATTTTTTGAAATATTTAAACAATTCCTAATTTGAAAAGGGTCCATTTATTTATTTATTTTGAAAACTTAATTTTTCTAAGTTATTCAATAACTTATTTACTTATTTTTATTTATTATTTCTTATTCTACTTATTTTTATTCTTATTAAAATAAATAAATAAATGAACTACTTGTTTCTTTTCTTCTTTTTTTCTTTCTTTTTTCTTTTCCCTTTTATTTTTCTTTTATTACATTACCACTTACATATACATAAATAAATAATTACAAAATTACAAAATAAAAAAACAAAACGAAAGAGTACAAATGAAATAAGCTAGACTAAATAGCATAGCATGGCATACGGTGTCAATTCTAGGCACAGGTCATGAGTCGAATCTCGAGTCGAACTTTAGATCGGGTTAGGCTCCAATGTCTTCAACAACAACAATAGCAAAAAAGGGTGGTTTGGCTTGATTTAGCCACTAAATTGAAGAGGAAAGGAGTTTTTTATGTGTATTCAATTGGAGAAGGTGGTGTTTTTCAAGTGTCACCATGTTTGGTAGTTGTTTAGTAGGTGGTAGTGGTTCAGCAGTTGTAAGTTGAGAGAGAAGGGGTTGCATCGCTGAAAATGGTGGTTGTTGGGGGTCAAAGAGATGTTTGGTTGGGGATTTTAGATGTTGAGTGGTTCAGTTAGTGGTGGTATAAGCAATGAGAGCTCAAAGCGAGAGAGGACAATGAAGAGAGAGAAAAGTGCGGTTGTAGAAGAAGAGAGAGAAAGTGATTGTAAGAGGGAGAGAGAGTGTTTATGAGTGATTTCTCTGCTTGTGTGTAGTTATGTGTGTGCTTAGGACTTTTATTTATACATCAACTCTGCTTAGAAACTAAGGAAAGTTGAGATTCGGATTTAAGTGCAAATTCCAGATTTCAATTTTTTCCCACCTTTTGGAGCTTGATTTGAATGCGTTTTTTATTGATTTTAGACATGTTGTTGATCACTATTAACATTAAGCCATGCATAGAATAGGATTAGAGTACGAAATCACACATGTACATATAGAATCTGTGCCAAAAAAGAATCCAAAGTAAGGAGCATGGGCTATTTTTCGACCAAGAAAGAAGGGGAAAATTAGAGAAGGGAAAGGGAGAGAAAGAAAAGAAAAATGCTGACATAGTGCCATGTCAGCCAATCCAACCAACCACAGCATGCCACTTATCAATAGTGACAGGTAGCAACTGACATGGCAAGCCACATGACTACCATATGGCACCAAGTCAACACCGGTCGTCCAACCTGATGCTACTACGTTTCAAGGAACGTAGTGTAATGAGATCTTAACTTATGGAAATTCCTAATGTGATAAAAATAAAAAAAAAAAATTGTATGCCCTCACTAAAATTTGAACCCCTAATCTCATGCTCAAACCTAATGCCAAGTTTATATACTTATTCGTTAGGCTATTGACCTATGCCTTAGCCATATATACAATTAAATTACACATATAGACTAGGTCAGCTTGAACTATATTCAAATATATGTCCAAGCCCAACGACCCAATTACTAGACCAATTTTAAAATTTAAAAAATCTATTAAATTGTTATTCCCTAAAATTTTTAATTTTTTGTGACTTTTCAATTTTCTAAATTATTTTAATTTTTTATTTTTTAAATTTCTTATTTTTTGTGTTTTCTTCCTAATTTACTATTTTTGATATTTTCCTAGTTTCTTAATTTTTTGTGCTTTTTCTTATTTTTGTATTTCTCTAAAATTATTTTTTCTTTATTTTTTTGGTTTTTCTTTAATTTCCTTTTTTTTTTGTTTTTTCCTAATTTAGGACCTATTGAGGAAATAAAATAAAGGGGGCAAAAATTGGGTAGTTATAGGTGAAAAACTGACATATGAATAGTCATTTGCCAACTAAATAGGAATTTCAATTTCAACCATCTACGTGTCCTCACCTAGTACATAATGGTCAAGATTTACGCAGGATGAACATCACTAATGTAGTTCCCATGTACGTTACTAAAGTAGTACACTCTATCCCAAGCATCATCATTGAGCAATGAGCAACCCAAATGTCGTATTGATCAAATCAACCATCATGTCATGTGTCTCATCATCATCAAACCTTGAGCAAACCAAAGGTCACATTAGTCATATCAACTATCACATTACATGTATAGGTGCTTGATAGCATCTAGTCTTCTGTTGACATGCCTAGGTTCACCATCTACCTCCTTAAAATCACTCCATTACCACTAAGGCCTAAGCCTAGATGGTCTACTCTCCTCTTCGTCTTGACACCAAAGAGAAAGAGAGAGAGTATGTGTGATAAGCTACTCTAGGTTTGAGTCCAAGTGTCTCTATGTGCTCAGGTACCCCTTAGCACTACTTCAAGATGAAGAGCTTGACTCACTTTAGCAATTCAAGTTGTTTTCCTCCCTCACAAACTCACTCCAAACTAAGTGAAGTAACTTGCTCACCACCTAACCCCCCCCCCCTTCTCCTCCTCTAGCATATACTTATAACTCACTTAATGGAGCACCCTGTCCAATTTACATATGAGCAAATGCAACTTGCTTAGGCCTACCTTGAGAACCATTTTATTTGGCTCCTTTTGTAAGCCACACACCTTAGGCCTCAAAGCTTGATGACCCCTTGCTCATTGAGCTACCTTGATCCAAGCTTTCCATGCCACGCTAGCCCTAGCCCCCAAGCACATGTTAGGTGATCAAGACATGGTTTGGAGTGTCTAATGCCTTTATTACTCTTTCTCTCTCTCTCTCTCTCTCATCTTTAAATGCATCCCCCCCTACCGCCCTTCCCCAAAACATTCATCATATGACCTCTATACTTAGCCACTCTAAATGTGTCATCTACCTACACTTCGAATGTAGTGCCTACACTTCGAATGTAGTGCCTACACTTCCTAAGGTTCACCAATCGGTAAGGCGACCTTCTCCTCTCTTATACCGTATACACATGTCCTACACCAATCACATACGATCTAATCCTAGCCAACCATGTATCCCTTCTAAGTTAGTTCCATGTCCTATAAATAGGTTATAAAGCTAAAGGTGTATTGGATCAAACTCTCATATTGCTCTTTTAGAGCATAATCTCCTTTCTTTTCCTTCCTTTGCTTACTTAAGCATTAGAGGGCCCTTATTGGCATAGCCATAGGGTGCTTTCTTGCAAATATACCATTACAAATAAATACCAAACCACTAATCACCTCCTTGTAATTAGAATATCCGTAATTGTTAAGTTATATATTAACGATCTTTAATTGTATGATCTCCATCTTCAAGTAAAAGACATGAATATTTTTTTCTTATCTTTTTAATAAAGGTTCAAGAAGATAAACACTTATTCAGTTAGATTATAGGATATTTGCAAGAATTTATTGTTTGGGAAATGTCATTCACATGGGGAAGAAAAGAAAGAGGATGTCTTTTTTCTTAGGCCATGTATCTTCGTAGTTGGTGTAGTTTAAGAATGGGTTTAGTTGGTAATTTACCCATTTAGTTGACTTAAGTAGTCTTATTTTATATAGGCTGATTACTTGAACTTGGATGAGTTTTACTCTCATTCAAAATATTTTGAATCTTAATTAGTAGATTACATAATTCTTTTAGCCTATCTCTCTCATTTGATTAAGTTTTAATGCTCAAACATCGAGTTTCCAACCATAACAATTAAATCTAATTTGATTGAATTGAGCTCATTATTAAATAAGCTTTCTTATGGTGCTTTAAATTTTGAAAACCATCTTTAAGGTCTTCCTCTAACTTTTACATTCTTGTTGTAAAGTTTGAATAAAATGTAGATTGTTTCCCAAAAATTCTATCTTTAGTGGATAGGTAAAATTTGGTCATTACATTTTTTAATGGGATTATCCCTTTAGAGACACAATATGAGTTTAAGCTTCTAGACTATATAATTGGAAAATGGAAGGCTAAAACTTAGGGTTTTTTTTTTCCTATTGTCATATATTTCATACTTTTTATATATGTGAAATAGTAATAGTTCATGCTCACAAACTTAATGTGATCTATCTTAATCATTACTAGTGCATCTTTCTTAATTAGACCTATAAGCTAATATTTTTGAAGGTTTTTAAACTAACACTTTGTGAACTTCTTTGCCATCATGATCAGAATAATATAATGCATTTGATATAAAGGTATTATTGTAAGGAGAATATTTTGTAATTTTTATTATATTTTCTACCCTCTAATTTGTGTGGATTATGTTCCTTTATATTTGATCCTCTCTATTAGTTAAGGAAAACAATATATTAATCTTTGTTTCTTATATTTTGCTTAGTATAGCTAGATGAAGATTGAAGCTTTTGGACACAATGGATCTCACAAACGACTTCTTTTTTTGTTACCTATACAATATTATGGGAGAAAGGCTTCAATAATACTAATATGCTATGTTAATAGATTAGTAGCATACAAGTATAAATAAAATTTAAATAAATGGTATTGCAATGAACGAAAAGTACATCATGATAGTTGCAATGAACGAAAATTCTAGCTTAATATGCTTGGTGTCTCTTCTTTGAGAACATTTAATGATATGAAAACATGTTAGTTTTTAGTTGCCTGCAATAAACATAAAATGGAAGATAATGGTTCATGTACTATGTACATGTATTTGACACATCAATGGAAAGTTTTTCACTACAAGATATATGATTAATGAGTTTGTTTATTAATCTATATATCCTAAACTTAATGACAATAGTAATCAGAATTAAGTATATATTATCACTTTTATGTCAATTTCTTGATATGGTTGGTGAAATTTCTTTTAGTATTATTATATTGCACTAACTTTAATAGATTCTTGTGATTTGTCTTCTTTGCATTAAGGGACATTGGAGAGACTGATCCTTAGCAAAAGTCTAAGACTTGTTGTTGAAAAAAAATGAAGTTGATGTTATGTTATTTGCCTACTATGAACATTAAACTTTCATAATAGAAAGGGGGGAAATAATGAAAAAAAAAAATAAAGAAAAGAAATAAAAATATGTTAGTCCTTCGGCACTAAAAAATACAAGTATTAATTATGAATACCCATGTTATTGTATGGATTTTGAATGATTTCCTTCCTACAAATCGCAAAGAACTAAAGGAACTAAGGCCAATTCAATATAGTCATTCTAATGCCTAAGTTAGTATATGAATATTAGAGAAGATAAGATAAGTAGTTGTGTTATTAGATAGTTGTTACAATATTTCTTCTCTATATTTATAGGTGAATGTTGAGTGTCTAAAATAGCAATTAATCACATGAATATTGGGACATATAGAGATTTCTTAATCAAGTACATTCTTGAAATGTAGGAATAGTGGTCAGTTATATAATATAATTGTGTTAAGTGATAATTGTTCACGCCACTTTTCTTAACTTTAAAATAGATACGGATCTCTATTGGTCGACGTTTGCTAAGTTATTCAGCATGAAAGCAACTAAGTGGTCAGGTGAATGTAATGAATGAAATCCAACTATCAACATTTGGCCCTTAACTCCCATGGTCAAGAATTCAATAGAAGGAGTAGTGTAATATTCTTTGTCAGGTTGAATGGAGAGTTGTTTCTTAAATGTTAAGTAATGTAAGAAGTTCCTTAATATCCATTTAAAAGGGCGAATCATATGCCATCCGAAAGGTCACAACTTTTTAATTTTCCTACCTATTAGAAGACAAAGTGGTAAAACCTATGACAACTATCACCTTATCCATAATCAAGCCAAAATCCTAATAACTGTCAAAGTCTCGATCACCATTAGATCTTTGTCTCAAAACATATGTCAATAATCTAGGCCATCATCTAATTAGCACATCATTACTATCTAAAACACATTATGGTTATGGGGGCAAATCATTCATATTTAAGAAATTTTCCAATACTGAAAACATATTTCACTTCATCTTCATTTACATTCATAAGCTCTCTCTCATTTTTGATACTTCATCTTAACCTTCAAAAAGTTCTATGACAATTATTATAGTCAAAATTAGAAATGATTTGAAACATAATATGTTGACTTGTTCTTTCAGATTATGAAGCAACTGAAACCAAGGTTACTTCTGCACCCCCCCCCCCCCTAAAAAAGGAGCGAGATGGCATATTCCTCGAGAAGTTTGACTGATAGTATAGTAGAGCGGTAAGGCAAACTTGCTCAAATTAACTCTCCTATACCAAATACATATCCAGATGACAAAGAAGGAAGATCTATGGTCATGTCTATATAATGTTGTGATTTATTTCAGTGATTCCCCAAATAGAGTAACTAGGGTTGTCGACAGAATTCTTATGTTGACATATAACAAATACTGTCAAGATCTTCCTAAGACATGGAATATTAAGAGGCCGAGAGAAGAGGAAAGAGTGTGCTTTCCAAGGGAGCACGAGTTTCACATCTATCAAAAACATCTCAACTTTAGACTGCACTTCCCATTGTCAGCTTTTGTCAAGCAGTTTTTCAACTATTTTTGAGTTGCATCAAGTATGTTCTCACCAAAAACTTATCAGCTTCTTTCAGCTTTTGCGATTGTTTGCAAAGTTGAGGATAAAGCAATCCCTTAATTATTTAGGTACTTCTTTACAATAAGGAGGCAACTCGATGCCTGGTACTTTACGGCCA
The DNA here is from genome assembly GCA_024138005.1 of Lumnitzera racemosa. Lineage (NCBI taxonomy): Eukaryota > Viridiplantae > Streptophyta > Magnoliopsida > Myrtales > Combretaceae > Lumnitzera > Lumnitzera racemosa. The sequence goes on from JAMXBC010000010.1 coordinate 43,049,150, forward strand.
CTAGGTATAGGTAGAAATTTATGGATGGATTAAAATCGAAGATCCATAAGTGGCATGACAAGTTTGTATCTATCATTTCAGATGAAGAACTAGATTTTTTGGACCCAATGGACTGAACCTATTCACACCAAGGATGTTGAATTGATGTCAAACGATGCTATCGTGGCAAAGAAGATACAAGAGAGAAGAAGAAAAAACAAATTTTTTTTCGAGGACACTAAAAGAATAATAAGACAATATAAGAACGATGAGCCAATTTTCTCTGAGAAGGAAGGTATGCTATTGAATTATTGTTGTGCCAAGTAGAGCTACAAGAGGAAAGCCATTCTCATGACTTAGGGAAAGAACAGTTGCCTTTGAGCCTTGCTTAGCACAAAAAATATAAGTCTTTACTCCTCGCTTTATTATTGATGTATTTACTTTACATTGCAGACATGGGTGCTGGTAATATAAACCCTACCAAGCTAATGGATTAAGCAAAGGTGAAAATTCTAAAGTCGACAAAAGAGCAAGCATCACAATAGTTTTTAATTAGCCGGTTGCTCTAAAGAAGGCCACTCAAGTGAAAGTGTAAAGCAAGTAGTAGCCCCAAGAAAGGTGTCTCGCCCTACCTACAAACATTAGAGGAGTGACAAGCCCGAGCCTATTGAAGGCATACAAATTGAAGTAATCTTACCCCTAGTAAACATTGCTTCAACTGAGGAGCTGAGAGATTCTAGCCTATATATCGACATTGGCAATAGGGAGGAAGTTACTCATTACGGAGTTGTTGAGGGGTCATTGGTTCAAGTAGATGTAGTGCTAAGTCCCAATAAGAAAAGTAGCAAGGAGCTTACCAGCTAACCTACTCCTAAGAAGTCCAAGACCTTGGATTAGAGGATGAAGGAGGCAATTAGAAATAAAGCTCTCGACATCAGCAACACCAAATTCATCCCCAACAATGAGGTGAGCAAGTACTATGTTCTACTTTGGGGCCAAAACATTCTTTACACTGACTTAATGCTAGGCAGCAAGACTAAATCCCTAACCTTGATGGAAGGTATGATTCTTCCTAAGGATAGGGAAATTGCAAAAAAGAACGTCAACAAAGTCAACAGTTATAATAAGGCATACATAGTATGATGTAAGTATCAGTTAAATCCTTTCAATTTTTGCGCATGTTTTATTGTTAACAATCCTACTTGATTATAGATTAACAACCATGTTTTGACAACATTAAATAAAGCTGATAAAGAAATGAAAAAGGTAATTATAGTAATAATTTTTATGTATGCTACTAGGTGATGTAGCAAATTCATTATTTCATATTGTTAATTTACTACAAAAAAATTGAGGATGCATATAATTCCTCAAAGGCTTAAACTGTGGTTGCCAAAAATGCAAGAATCATGGCTGAGATGGAGGCTAAAAAATATCAAGATAAACTTACTGCCGAAAAATTGGTACACTCTTTGGCTGCTGACTAAGTCTTAAGCCTTAAGGCTAAGGTCGATGAGCAATATAAGCAGGTCAAAGACTTAAAGGAGGAGTTACATAAAAAGAAAGAAGAGTACTGGGGTTTAGGCTAAACAATCAGCTCAATGAGTGACAAGGAAGACAAGCTCAAGATGCAAATAAAAGGATTGGAGGCCAACAACTCTAGCCTACAAATCCATATTGTTGAATTAGAGGAGATAGTAAAGAAAGGGCCCCCTGTTGAAGAAGCAGTTAAAATTGTGACACTAAGTTAGTATTATGAGAGATTATTGAGAAAAAAGTTGTTAAAGGGGGTTCAAGTAGCAAGAGAAGAAATCCTCAAGTTATCTTTCATACTTAGACTTCACTGACATTGTTGATCAAGTCAGCAATTATAATGAAGGAGCCCATGAAGATTTAGGCCCCGAGATCCATATGCAGGGTAATAGCAAGGCTTATGCCGAAGATTTTAGAGATGACAAAGATCGTCTATCTAAAGAAATACCCTATGTGCATAAGGAGAAATCCACTTATTCCAAAACCCTAAGCACCAAAAAGGAGATATGATCCAATAAGGCTCTAACTTTTGATCAAGAGAATGCCTTTACTTAGTCTAAGAATAAATCATAAGATGGTTTCCCTTATAATTAGTTTGTTATCTTTTGTATGGACAATATTCAACCGAGTGGTAAAAAATTTACCGTTATATTTGTTATTAATCTTATCCACATTTGCTCGTGCGTAATTTAATAGTTTTAGCACATTTTATTTCACGTGCTTTATTATTTCTTAACATGTTTTATTTCACATGTCATGTTTTCTTAGCATGTTTTATTTCACATGCCCTATTTTCTTAGCATATTTTACTTCATACGCTTAATTTGGGTGTCTTTTAGAGACATTGTTCATTAGTCATTTAAGACATAGACCAATCAACTTACTTGAGCTGTAAGATCACCTCTATGAACTAATGAACTCGTTATTTGGCCTTTCAACTAATTTATAAAGTTCGATGACTGGGATAGATCTGAACATATTAAATACTAGTTCACTTACCTACAGTTTGAAATTATTAATAATCCCTCGATTGTAAAAAGATCAAGTAAAAAAAAAAAACGTAATTTTCTTTCTGAACAAGTAGGCCATCACCTTATAAAATAAATGGAAATGCTTCGTGACATCAAGAGAATTAATTAAAATAAAGTCTTAAGTTCTTGGCATTTTATGCATAAGGGATAACTGTTCCATCCAACCTTTTTAGTCGATAAGCCCCCTCACCAGTGACTTCTTGGACCCTAATAAGATCCACCCAATTACCGCCAAGCTTCCCTTGTTTCTCTTGTGCATTAGTCACTTCTAATTTTTGGCAAACCAAATCTCCAAGCCAAAAGACCTTGTGCTTCCCCTTCTAATTATAATACCAAATTTTCCTATGCTAATATGTTGCAACTCTTACTCTAGTGAAATCTCTTATATCCTCAATTGTATCCAAAATAGCTATTAAACCAACTTGATTGGTCATCACATCAAAATTTTATGTGTGAAGATTTAGTACGTCCAATTCAATCGGTAATACCGCTTCCATACCATAAGCTAATTTGAAAGGCATTTCCTCTATTATAGTTCTATGAGTTATTCAATATCCCCATCAGACATCCGGTAACTCATCAACCCATCTTCCCTTAGCTTGACTGACTTTCCTCTTCAGGTTACATAAGATAATATTGTTCATGGCTTCCACTAACCTGTTGGTCTGAGAGTGAGCTATAGACGTATAGTTTAGTCGAATATCATACTTCTTACCAAAAGGTCGAAATTTGTCATTGTCAAATTTTGATCCATTATCTATCATTATCATAAATAAGATACCGAGCCTTGTTATAATAAAGTTCAAAGCAAAGGCCTCAACTTTCTATTTAGTAATCTTTGCCAATGCTTCAACCTCTGCCCACTTTGTGAAGTAATCAATGGCAATAATGACAAATTGTCACTAGGTTGTAGACTTTGAAAATGGCCTGAGTATGTCTAATGCCCACTAAGCAAAAGACCAAGGACTAGTTAGACAGCACAATTCAATTTAAGGCGCATAACTCGATGCCTCATGCTTTTGACATTATGGACAATACTGAACAAAGGATCTTGGGTCCTCATTCATTGTCGGCCAATAGTAGCCAAGTCGCAGTATGCATATATACAACATTTGTGCTTTCACATGGTTGCTGCATACGCCAGCATATAGCTTAGACAACACTCGTTGTACATCATTCAGTAGGAGGCATTAAAGATAAGGTTAGGAGATACCACGCTGGTATAATTAATCATCTATTAATATGTAATTTGCAGCTTGATAAATCAATCTCTAGGTCTCTTTCCTCTTGTTAGGGAGGTTACTGTCCTTTAGATAATCTACAATGGGATCCATTTAGGACCTCTTTTAGGTAAGTAACCAATTCGTGGCTCTACATGGCAACTGATAAACTCTTGTACAAGAGAAACCCAATAAAAAGTTTGTCACTCAAATTGGGAAATGCCATGCTAGCCAACTTTGAAAGCTTATTAGTAGGAATGTTCTTACTCCTTATTATTTTATAAATTACAAAGGACTAAAATTCTTCCTCAAGTATTCATACTATCAACAAGTACTTGCTCATTTCCTCTTCCTTCACTACATAACTCCCATTGACTTGATTCACCACAAGTTATGAATTGGAGAAGACTTTAACTTTCTTGATACCAACTTCCTTTTCTAGTTTGAGTCCAGCTACTAAGGCTTCATATTCCGCTTCATTATTGTTAGCTGGAAATCAAAATTTTAAGGCATAATTAACCTTGACATGGTGGGGTCCATGAAGTATTAAGCCTACACCACTTCATTATCTAATGGAGAAACCCTAAACATAAAGATACCATATCAGTTTCTCGGAAATTTCCACATTGTCCTCTTCATCAATGAACTTAGCCAAGAAATCCGCTAGCACTTAAACTTTCAATGCCATTCTAGGTTTGTATTATACACTATAGGAACTTAACTCTAAGGCATATTTCATCATACTTCGTGAAGAATCTAGTCGTTATAATGCCTATTGCAAAGTTTGATTAGTGAGGACTACAATTTGGTGGGCTTCAAAATACGATTTCAACTTCCTTAACAAGAGAACCACTACTAATATAAATTTTCCAATTTTTCTATATCAATTCTCTAGTCCTTAAAGGAAATTACTCACAAATAGATTAGTTGATGCTCCTTGCAGTTGATTCAGTTTAAGTTCATTGAATGCCCTTTCGCAATCATCCATCAACTTGAAATGTCTTGGATTCTTTAAAATTTTAAAGAATTTTGCATATCTGTCCACACCTCTTGACACGAACCTATTAAGGGCAGCTATTCACCTAGTGAGTTCTTGGACCTCCTTAACAATATGAGGAGATTTCAAGTTTCTAATTGCATCAATCTTTCTCGGGTCAGCTTTAATGTCGCACTAAGTCACCATGTTCCCTAAAAACTTTCCCAAAGTAGCACCAAAGATGCACTTCTATAGATTCAGCTTCATGTTGTATTTCCTCAAGGTAGCTAATGTCTCTTCAAGATCAACAAGATGTCAATCCTCTATCATGCTTTTCACAGTCATATCGTAACATACACTTCGACATTTCAATGGATTTAGCGTTTAAACATCATAGTGACAAGTTGCTAATAAGTTGCATAGACATTTTTAAGCTTAAAGGGCCTCACCATATAACAATATGTTCTAAAATTAGTAACAAATGATATGTGAACTTCATCCTCCTCATCCACTTTAATTTGATTGTAGTCAGAAAAAGCATCTATGAAAGAGAGTAATGCATGTCTAGTAGTCAAATCAATCATTTGATCAATTCTTGATAGAGGAAAACAATCTTTGGGACAAGCCTTATTAAGATCCGTGAAGTCTATGCACAATCACCATTTACCGTTAGACTTTTTAACTAACACACAATTGGCTAGCCAAGTTGGATAAGGCCCTTCTTAAATGAATCCTACCTTTAAGAGTTTTTTTCTTTTACTTCTTCTTCTATGGCTGCTTACCTCTCAGGGGAAAAATGCCTTTTCTTTTGTTGGATCACTCTTGCACTTGGATCAATCCGAAGCTTATATACCATCACGTGTGTAAGGATACCCAGCATGTCTATGGAAGACCATGTGAATACGTTAGCATTATCTTGTAGAAAGTTGATTATCCTTTTATGGATATTTGCCAACAAGAGTTTCCCTATCATGATCATCTTTTTAGGATAATCTCCTAACAAAATTTCCTCTATTTCAACCTCAATACTGTCTATGCCAACTAACTTTTCTTCTAAGAAAGTTTCAACTTCAAAATTTTCTTCTTGCCATAATGCCCTTATATACAGTAATCTTACCAAACTATTGATCTCTTTTATATACACCAACTCCCGTAGGAGTGGAGAATTTGGCCTTAAGGTGAGCAATGGAAAGAGCGATGCTGAATAAGTGTTGAGATAGCCGTCCCATGATCATATTTTGTGAGGACCAACATTTAACAAGAAGGATGTCTACTTTTTCTTCTGTAACATGCTCGTCATCACCAATCTGGATTGGTAAAAAAATTACTCCGAATACCTAAATAGGTTTATTGTTGAAGGCATACAAATCATAACTGTAGGATCTTAACTGTATCTTTGATCTTTGGTCTCATCTAATCAAAAGCGTGTTAAAAAATAATGTCTACTAAACTTTTAATGTTAACAGGAATTTTCTTGACCTCGAAGTTAGTAATTCTCACTCTAACTACAAGTTCATCATCATACGGCCTTTAAATGCCTTCAAAATGTTCTTCTATGAAAGAAATTGTATTATCAATTTTGACCTTTTTTCCTTAGATATTGCAAACATAATTAATGGTGATAGTCAAACTTGAATAGCTTAACCAGCTTTTAGTGGAAGGTCCACCAATAATAGTGTTGATTATTCCATTAGGTGCTCTATCGGTGTTCCCATCTCTTGTATCTTTCTCGATAATAGCTAATCAAGTAACATTCTTCTAGTCTTCTCATCTCCACTAAGATGGTCACTCAATATTCTTGGCATCATGTGCTAGAAACTTGCACAAGTGCCCTTGTTGAATTACATCCTCAATTACATTCTTAAGTTAGATGCATTTGTTAGTGTTATAGCCTTTGTCATGATGGAAATCATAGTATTTGCTAGAATTTCTCTTTCATGGGATTCCTCTCATCCTCTCTTGCTATTACAACATGCCTCCCTGCTTATGCACTTTAATTAATATGTCTGAAATTAAACAATTAACTAGTGTATAGACTGAACATATGGGAATCCGTAGCCTCTTTCTCTCGGCATTAGGACGTTGGTCATCGTCCATCCCAAGTCGATCTTTGGCACTTCTCCTCTTGTCACCCTTCTTGTCTCCTCTGTTCTGGTCAACTTCTCGGTGAGCTATAATATTATCCTGTTCTTGGATGAAAGATGTGACTTTAGCTTTGAACTTAACAAAACTTCTTGACTTATTTTTGGCAAGAGACATAGAAAAGTCTCAATGGGGCTTTACACCATCAATAACCGCATTAAGAGCTATGCTCATGTCAAGCTCTGGAATTTGTACCATCTTAGCCATAAGCTTAGCCAAGTAATCTCTTATTGACTCATTTGATCTCTACTTTATCATGTTAAGGATGAAAGAATCCCTAAGAGGAAGATTACTCACAAGAAAGTGTTGAAGAAATACTTTTACCAAATCTACAAAAGACGAGATCATGTTTAGCTTTAAGTGTTTGAACCATGTACTCATTGTATTACTTAATGTTGAAAGAAAAGCTTGGCAAGCACAGCATCGCTTAGGTCGTATAACTTGGCTAAAGCACAGTAGTACTTAAGGTGATCTTCAAGATCTTTTGTTCCATCATAAGTTTCAAATTATGGCAACTTAATGTGCTATGGTATCACCTCATCTATGTTTTTAAGGATAAAAGGGCTTTTCTTGATTTGAAATTGTTTACTTATCGTAGTAGGGTTGCTAACCTATGAGGGCCCAACATGGTGCACCTACTATGGTTATTTCCCCTTGTCATTTTTCTTAAGTGCAAGGAATGATAGTCCTATTGTAACTTTAGCTCACTTTCTCGGTAATTCAGGAGAATAAAAAGAGTCGTCACTATTCTCAACATGTTGATCATCATGTTCTTTGTTTTGACTTAGGTAGACATTACTATAGAGGAGATGAACAATCTCTTCATGTTTTTTGCTCAACTCTTGGTTCTCTTTGGCCAAGTTGAGGCAAAGCTGCTCCAACTTAGCCAAAATTTGCTCATCAGTGTGCCTACTTCCCACCTTAATGTGGTGGGATAAAATACTAGTACCTGCACTTTTAATTAGTTTAGTTCTGGCCATGTGGGTGTATTAAGGGAAAATGGATAGCACCAAATGTTATTTTATGGTTTTCAAATGATTTCCTTCCTGTAAAGCATAAAAAACTAAAGATGCGGAGGCCAGTCTAGTACAACTAGTCCGGTTAGAGAAGATAAGACAAGCAGTTGTGTTATTAGATAGTTCTTACATTGTTTTTTCTCCATATTTATAGGCAAATGTCAAATATCTAAAAAAACAATTAATTGCATTACATAGAGATTTCTTGATCAGGCATGTTCTTGAAATGTAAGAATAGTGAACAGTTATATAATATAATTATATCAAGTGATAACTATTCATGCCACTTTTCTTAAGTTCAAATTAGATATAAATCTATGTTAGTCAACATTTGCCAAGAAGTGAGTCATTTGATATGACAGTAGTTGAGTGGTTGAGTGAATGCAACGAATGAAATTCAACTATCAATAACCTAAGATTAACATTTTAATCATGTTACTTCATAGTAGAAAAAAGATTTATCATTAGATGGTACTTGATTATATTAGTTGAAATAACATAAGGTACATTAGAAAACAATTGAGTTCAACTTCCCTTAGAAAGATTAGGTTAATGGTACATTTTCCAATTTTTTTATCTAGCTTTTATTCAAATTTTAATACACTTTTCTTCATTAATCATTGCAATTAATGTGTGATATTTAATCTTACAATTAGTGCTTTCTTATTTTGCACAAAGAAGTTAAAAAAAAAAAACAAAAGGTGTAAAATTAGGCCAATATATGTCTATAATGTTTAAACCAGCAAGATGTTACGACTCTGCAGCTTACAAGAACCTACCAACTACCATTTGACTCCACATTTATACCATATAGTAAATAGTTATATTTCCCTATTAAAATATTCCTTTCTTTTCCCTTGATGTTTCTCTACATAGCCAAAGAATCCTTCCTCTCTCTCTCTTTCTCTCTCTCTAACTTCCATGGTTGTATTGTAAACTATTCTCTCCCAAATCCTAAAGACTAATAGCGATTTCTTCTCATATCCAATCTTAGTCGTTATGTTGAATGTGTGAAACTATTCTCATTAAAGCCAAACTTCAAATTCATCATTCATTAAACATTAAAAATTCCATCATCAAAACCGAAACCTTATGCTTATAAACGATCAATTGGTCAATAGGTAACCCTCAATTTCCAATTCAATTAGTGTTGAAATCAACTAATATAAATGGTTCATACCCTTTTTCCATTAATCAAGTTTCAATCAAAAGTATCCTTTTCTTTTACATAATTTATGTTCTTTTTATTTTTTTTAATTCCCTCTTGGATCTTGGGAGAATTTAGTCTATGAAGCATATTTAAATACTAAGGCACTAAATTACTTACTAAAATGGTGGAAGCCAAAATTAATATTTATCATGTACAAAGTTTTGAATGTTTATAATTTTAGTTTACTCTCAACTTTCTTTATATCTTTTTACCAGAAAATAAATTTCATCCAAAGCTAAATTTAAGAAAGTTTGGGGAGTTCAATCAGCAAAGCAAAATATCTTGATTGTACATCACGACCCCCTACGTGTCCTTAGTTTTTTGATGACATGTTATACCTTTAAAACTAACTACAAACTCTAGCATCACTTGCATAAGCATAATTTTCTTATTTTAATTATTCAAGCGACTCATAAGTGAGTCAATCTAACCATGAATAAAACTAAAAACAAGATTACCAGCTTCTGTAACAAAAAAAAAATTATCAACAAACCTAATCTACACCATTTCTCATATCTCTAAAGATTTTCAATTTCCTCAACATGTTACATAACTAATTATCTCAACTTAACTATTCAACACCACTAATCTCATGTCCTCAAACCTTCTACAACATAAACATAACACAATACTAAGCATCTTTCTTTCCATCTTGAAATCCAAAGCTCTAAACACAATATAAGGAATAAACTTCATCTTAACCCCTACAATTGTAAAAGAAAAGAAAGAATGAGCCGAAGCCTAATACATAGTGTGCTAACATATACGAATGCCAAATAATCATATACATACATTAATGTAAGTAATATCATAAGAATAACAACAAATAAGAAATTATTTTGAGTTTAGGCCAATAACCAACAAAAAGGGTACTCAAGATGCCGTTACACCATGATTTCTCATACATATGGATAGATAGTATATAATATAATTTTTTTAATTTACTACATTCATACCATAGTATAAGTCAAGCTGAGACCACAACACTTATGAATTGAGCACCATGAACAACGTAGATCTAGTTGTATCATCTCAGTATGTTAGTCTACTAGGAAAGCTTCATATGAAGATCAACATTAGTCCCCTATACATGAGCACGGGTCAAGAAAGCACAATCAACAATCAAGTTATTGAGTAATACAATCAACAAACATGCATTATGCACATGGAAAGCCAAACCAAACAAAAAATAAAGTTCGAACCTAGTCAACCATCAATCATGAATCTGTAGACCTAACAATTAACATGACAAACTTATCTTAGTTTACTTCTCATGCTAATGCAAGTTAAGCTCTTTAGAAAACTCCAACCCAATTGCTTCACACCTCTCGATATATCTCCCAAATGTCTTACTATATTAGGTACTTAAGGATCTAAGGAAAACTATGTAAAGATTGGATCTTTAGAAGGTTAGAAAAGATTCATGGCCGAAGGAAAAAATTTGATAGAAACTCTTTGAAATGAAGGTCTAAATAAAGTGAAGTGAAGTTCCTAACTCAACTTTACCCAACATAAACTAAAGGTAACTTGGAGTCTTATGCAATCTAAGATTATATAAGTTGAAACACTAGAAAAAAAATTATAGCTTTAGGTCGAATTAATTGTGTATAATACTTAAGTGAAGGTTTCAATGGGGAAGAATCAAAGAAAACATGATCGGAGGCTAAATTGAGTATAGCAATTGGATGCTACATGCTAGCATCTGAATGCTAAGCTTTTAGTCAGGAAAAAAAATAACCTAGCATCTAGATGCTATCTAACATCCTCAAAAGGCATCCTCACAAACATTTTCTTTTCCTAAGCCACAAATAACATACAAATGGTATTCTTTCTAAGGTTCTAATGCCATACCCTATTGAACATGCAATCAACTTTGATTTAAGCCTAAACTTACCTTCTTAACCTTAGTTCTTCCTTGCACAAATCCATCCGTCATCAACTTACTTCAAAAACTTAGAAAACTTAACCTCAAATCTCAATTTTAGCTCAATTTCAATCTATACAATTTAACTTCGAATAAAACCTACTAAGCACTTAATAAAACAAGAGAAGAGTGGAGGTCTTTTCAAATAATAACCAACTTAAATTTGAATTTCATGAGAAATGCTAAGAAACTCCATGAAAATGGAGGGTTTTCAATAAGTTAAGCTAGATAAAGGAGTTGAACACTTAATCCTACCTCGAGCTTGATTAGATACGAGTGTTCCATGAGTATTACGACCTTCAAAAGCTTAGGAGCAATTGAAAGGGTAAAGAGAATGGAAGAAAAGGAGAGGCTAGAGAGGTATGATGAAGGTTTAAAAAAATAAAATGTAGTTAGTGAGTTTTTGGAAATAAGGAAAGGTTAGGTTTTTAAGCAAGGAGGGTTAAAGGCCACTTGAATGACATTGCTTTTGAAAACTTTTTCTTACCCTAATTTCTTAGAATTTACATTCATTTTTTGTAGTAGGTGCAAATAATTACATTGATTAATGATTTTAATTTACACATTTTGAAAAATATAAATTTTATGTATTGTATAGAAAGAAATAAAAACGAAACAATGAGTAAAATAATTTCTTACTACTCGTTCACTTGAGGGAAATGACTATTTTGTTCCTCTTTATTTCTTACAACATCATTCACTTTATTTTTTATTTTAGATTTGCTATTCAATAGAAATCCATATTACTGGAAATCATGTACTAAGATTCCTACCTCAAACTTAAGAATTGAAATTTAGTAAACTAGGGACCATACTACCCTTGCTCTTCTCCTTCTCTATTTAAACTCAAACTCCATTGTCTCTTATTTACCTCTACTTCCCAATCCTGATTACACCAACACTACCACAACATTAACACTGCTACTACACCAAGATTAGAGCTTGGCATCATCGTATACCAACACTGGTTACCTAGCTACTAATCTAGTATGCACAAAAACTTATAGTTTAGAATCATCATATACTATAACAAGTTTAAACTACCTTACTTAAACAATGTAACTTATTTGTCACATCCCAACTTAGTAAAGAATATACCATCACATAAGAACAACTACTAAAAACTAACTCAACTTGCTCATAAACCAAAAGAAAACTTTATTTATATGATAATGGGGTTACTAAAATAGAGTTCAGCTGGACATTTGGTTACAACCTATACATACAGCTTAATATTTATATCAAAACATGAACCATCCTTTTTCTTTTATCAACTTCAAAATAGTAGAATTCCTAAATTAGAATAGGTTCGATTCAAAAGTTGTTGACTCTGAGTTACGCTCTTAGTATACATCCCCTCTAGTGTTAGGCCCTTCGTAAAGCTGTTAACCTAAGGATAAAATATTTCACCCCCTCAGCTACTGAAGCTGGGTGAGAGTAGATAACAAACAATACAATATAGGAAATATCACAACTAAAACATTTCATCCATAGCCAATAAGTTCAGCTTCATGAGTACATTAGCTCAACTAAACATTTATTACTAGTAATGCAGCATGCTATACTCATGCACATGGCATACATTGGTATCGATATCCTATACCCTTCCAATATTCTCATTTGATTAGTTAACATAGTTATGCATCAAGATATAACGTCTAAGAACCTGGGGCAACAAAGAGTTTCCTGGGAGTAACACTCCTTACCAAATTTGACTATTTATCATATTCTACCAAATCAAAAAGCCAACAAGAAGCTGCTTAAGAGTAAGACACCTAACTTTGTTTTTCAAAATTAGACTACATATTATAGTTTACCAAATCAGACTATCAAAGTAGTTAAGATGTTCAACCAATGTGAATATATATGCTTTCAAAAACTAAGCTCATAAAGCCATGATTTTTCTTTTAATCAATTAGAAGCCTTATTCTGAAAATTCTAACTCAAAGGTCCCTTTTATACCATGCTATGTTGTGCTATGCAATGCAATAATACCTCAAGTATATGATTTAACATCATCAGTCTTTAAATTTTATTCAACTAAGTTATCTAATTCTAGTTTTGAAACTCTCCCTAGCAAAATTCTAGCATCTTACTTAAGGTTTATTTAGGTGAGAACCCAGAATATTGGGTTAGCAATTATTCAACTTCCTTAGTTAGTACAATCATCCGTAAACAACACATCAACACCCAACATAACAACATAACATTTTAACCAATATTTTAGTTACTGTCATTCAAAATCATCACATCGACATCCACTATAGTAGCATATCAATTCACCTAGGATATAGCCATATCTAATCAACATAGCATCAAATAACATATAGTATTATAAGTAGACTTACATGACCTTAACAGTAGTGCAAAATCTTAAACTTATCCACACAGTCCTTTCTTATTTATCACACTTAGGAATATATAAATACAGTCTTCAAGTCAACTACAAGTCAAACCTAAACTCTTATAAGCTTTCATTACTATGTTTTTAAAATTCATTTAACCATATCTTACTTATTCCTGATCTGATTTCAATAAACTTTATATCGGCATGATCATTATTTCAAGTATCATTAAGAAAACTTAAGAATCAAGACTAATTAATATTTTCAAAAGCCTAAAAATGCCCTTTCTCACTACTAACTTGACTATATGTCATTATAACTCCATAATTAACTTGAATAAGCTTTAGTCTTAAACTAAAAACCTTGAAAATTGTACTTTCAAAACTTAAAAAATATATATTTTGTACCTAAAATACTGATTGTGCACTATCTTATCAATTATTATAATAGTATTACTTATTATTTTACATAGTAGATTAATATATAAGCTTATATTAAGAAAATATGTGATAAATAGTATAAGAGCTAGATTAATTCCACAAAAAATCCTATAGACTCGAAAAAAAACATAGTTTGATTATTGATGATCAATTACACTAAATGAACTATTGTATATTTTTACTAAAATAGTAATTTTAACTCAAAATTATGAAATATTAGCGAAAATAAACAAATTTATGCATGTGATAAAAAATAAGTGTTTCAAATATCCTTATAAACCTTTAAAATTCAAAACATGCAGGGCTTATCCATTAATTTAATAAAAAATTAATAATTTTAACAAATTAGCAAAACTAGCAATTTTATCCAAAAAAATTATAAAACTACTAAACATACTTAATTTCAAAAATTCTTTTTACTACAATTTAATAACTTATATAAGTATGTGATACAAAATTTTCAGGTATAAACAACATTATTTAATATTTTGAAAATTTTATTTAAAATTCTTCAAAGAAGAGCATGTTCTCAAGCAAATACCCTAAATCAAATTTTTTTCAAAAAAATAAAATTACCACCTAAAAGTAAATGTAAAATAATGTAAGGAAATCAAATTTCATAATTTTTCTAAATTCATTAATATATTTCTAATAAATTAATGAATATCAAGTACTAAAATTTAACTCACTAGTACACAATGCTCTATCCACTACCCTATGTCAGCCCACCTTCTCTCTCTGCCATAAGTTTAATTCCTAAGTGGCACCTTGTCACCTTGCTTATAGCCCCAGGAACCATATTTCACCCTATTTTCCTACTATTTTCTTTTTTAAAAAAAATTCTAATTTTTTTTAGTTTTCTAAAATTATGTTCTTAAGTTTCTAGAATCATAAAACAGTGCAAATGAAGTTTGGAGTATTTATAGGCTTTAGAATTGACACATGTCACTTCCCCATTTTTTTATATGTTGACTAAGCACCATGTTTCACTTCCTTATTACTCTTGAAATGACTCATGTTTTTAAGTTATCTCCATCTTACCACATCATTTGTTGACTCATCCATTTATTTTTGAATTAATTTTCCATTATTTTGTATTAATTTACTTAATTTTTTATAATTTATTAATATATTTATGTATTTAATACATATAATGTATATTCTATGTTAATACAAGTACATTTCATATAATTCAACTTCATTTATTATTTTTGAAAGTTAATTAACTTATCTTTAATTTCACGTTTTCAATAGTTATTAATTTTATCGATAAATTAATGTTTTTCTTGAATTATTCCTTTTATATAGCTTATTTCAAGAAATTGATTTTAACAAAATGTTTCATCTAAGTTTTCTAGCCTTAACGTGAAGTTTGAACTAAAAGGGATAACATTACACGATGCCCTAAATTTGGGGGCTCAAATCCTAAGGTTACCATATTAGTTCAAAATCCTATAGTATTAGATTATTACCCAGAAGAACACAACTTTCAATTATTATTGTCGATGGAGGATCCTAAAGAGTATAGATAGTACATACTTACAAAAGTAAACTGGACCAGGTGTTTTAATGGATAATTGTACATGTATTAGCTTGAAGAAATAGATATTATTGATGACATCATTTTTACCGAAGTGTTTTTCACCACTCATGGATTTAGCTGATGACATCATTTTTTGGCATTGAAGTGAAGTAAGCTCAGTGAGATTAAGGAGTCCCCTTTTTTTTCTATTTACCATTTCCTAACTTTTGTTTGAAATCGATATTACATATATATTTCTTATGTGGCACTTTCATTCAAGTGAACACCATAATATTCATTATAGGCCTATTTAATTCCTTAGATTTGGAATTCCATTAAAGGTTTATCCCATTTGCTAGAGTGAATAGGCCACTGATTTCTTTTGTTATTAGCTCACCATTCATGAAGTTATTACTTATTGTAAAAGATCATATGTGTTTCCTTTTCTTAGGTACATGCTTTTTCTTGATTACATGTTTTCTTATACGCATGACAAAATAAATTTTTAATTTTAAAAATTTTTGTACGGTTCTAATTGATAATTTGGTGATTGGCTTTTTAATGTAATTTTGGAGGCAAAAGAGGTTATGATAATGCAAATTAGAAAATTTTATTTGTTATTAGTATAACTTATGAAAAAAAATAGTTTCATATTGTTGATACTAATTTCTCCCTAAGGTTAGAGCTAACCTAAATTGAGTGGTGTCTAACCTTCTATCTATCTACACCCTCCTCTTTCATTATTTCTATCCTCCTTCAGGTCACTCCTTATGTGTAGACCAACTCGAGAAGGTTGATGAGTGAAACGTACCTAAGCTAGATAGAATAACTCGACTAGAATAGATTAAATTAGCCTTGCTTAGCTCAAAATAACTACCTACAAATCGATTCTTAACCTAGTCAACCTCAAAGGATTCAAATTTAAACATTTAGCACAAGTAGTTAAGCTCCTTACCTAAATAACTAGACACCAACCACCATGATGACAGTCATAACCCCCCAATATTGAGAAATGGTCTTAAATTCAAAATTAACGTACGTGTCAGGTTTTGGAGAAATCAGTTATCGAATTCAAACCAACCCTCAGCTATAAAAGAATATCAAAATAAAATAAGGAGATTCTTCTAGACACTTTTATGCCCTCTTTGAGATTTCTACTTACCTTAAAATGCTTAAACTAACTTAGACATCGAAGTAATTACGTCAGAGTCATCTTAGCACCCCTATAGCCTCGTTTTCATTTCATTTTGCAGAATCACCTCAAGCAAAGTGTCTAATTTCCCAAAATACCAATTTTGAGTATCAAAAATTATTATTACATAATTTTGGTATATTGATAAGATGTTGATATGATTTTTAACATTTAGCTATATTAAAAAATTTTATATTTAAAAGATACTAGTTTGCAACTATTTTGTTAGAGCTCTATGATGAGAAATCAAAGAAAGTTCCATTTTCTCTAATATGTTGGCAACTTTAGGAAGATCGGCAAGGAATTTTTATTGTGTCAAAAATCAAAGTTTTCCTTTTGTTTAAGTTTATTAAATCGAAGATCAACCTTATGGAAATTGAGTTTGATAAGTGTAAATTACTTTACATTTTCAAAGCATGTTTAGGCATATAATTGATCATAAATATGATTTAATTCTATAGATTGGGTACTTAATTGAATAAAATAATGATTTTAGCTAAATCACAAGCAAAGGGAGGAAGTATATATTAGAATAACAACTTTCAAGTTAGTAATAGCCGTGAAAGAGAAAAAATAAGTGTAAGAATTATTCTATCTTGCTCACGCCCTCAATCACGGCCATGATCAAAAGAAGTTTTGTCAATCCCCCTATCAATCATGGTGATGATTGAATAGTAAAAGGATGATCACACCCATGGTCATGGGTGTAATGAGATTTGATAATGCGACAAGGAGTTTACGACCTCAATAACGGTCGTGATTGGTAAAGAATAATTCTTTTTTAGACTACCACTCCTTGAGCTACGGGCATGATAGGAAAAGGTATAACTGTTCTTTTCAACCTTTCCATGTGAACCAGTACATAGGAAACATCAAGTGGTGCCGTAAAGGGGTAAATTTAGGTCTTTTCATAGGGAGAATATAAAAAGCTATTGCAACTTGTGGACGAGAGAATTCTTTTAAGATATCAAAATCTTTAGGAGAGTAGTCATCATTTTAAAACAAAACATCACCTGCCTATACACATCTACATTTTTACCCATCCTTGAACCAGTTTGTATCCCGTATCATTTCCTAAGTGTATACTGTATTTTTCCCAAAATCACTTGAAAGAGACGACAGGAATTCGTTGTTCGTGTATTCATCAAACTTCCTTTGTGGAATAAAAAGAGGTTTTTACTTTAACTATTCCATGTTCTATTTTTATTTAATTGTGTTTCCTGTTAGTTTTTGTCATTGTTTTATCATATGTGAGTAATTCGTTAAGGTTTGCTTCATCAATTAATATGATCGAGTGCTTGAAAAAAGTAATTTCCTGACATTGTTAATTCTAATGAATGACATTTAATGAATCTAAGTACGATGTAGTGCACGACATTGACTTATGATAGATTTCAATAGAATTGAATAGAATATGTTGAGAGACAATTCTATTGAATAGATCTAGTTCATTAGAATAACCTACTCTTGATAATAGAGATGTTATTAGGAAAGTTGTTGCATCCTTAGGGGAATCAATACATTAAATTGACATTAATGCAATCTTAGTTAGCTGTTAATTAGGAAGAGATTTCAATAGATAGAATTAGGATTAGAAGTAAGTAGTTCTGAGAAGAATGCTTATATATTATAATTTCCCATAGTTAACAAGTATTAGGATTAAAAGTATTTTGGTAAGATTATACCAAATGATGAAGCAAGCCTGTATGTTAAGTGTACTTACGTAATTGTTCTTGTAATCATTATATTAATCACTCTAGATTGTAGATTAATGTAGTTTAGTTAACATTTAGAATCTTACTAAATAATCACTTGATGAAATTGATTGGTAGATAATAGGAAAAATTATTAAGTACTAGTGTTTTAGTCTTTTTCCGAGTAAAGACCACCATATACTCATCCGTGCTATAAAATGATAGGTAAAGTTGCTTATCAAACCGAGTTAGGGATATAATATAGGTCTATAAATTGTAAAACTTAGAAGCTTTGTTTAGAGTCGATCAAAGTTTTTGGAACCATTGTTGGGGAAAATCGGCATCATCATTAGGAACATTATGATTCCTATTCTTCTAGCCTTGATTTTTCTTTTTATAATTGTTAGTAGTTTAGTCGAAATTCTTGTGCTCATATTTGATTATTTGCTGAATTGTTGTTTATGACCCAAAGCAGCACAACAAAACTAGCTGACTTCGATCCTAAACCCGAGAGAACACTTAGATGTAACTTAATGAAAGTTCGAGAATGTTTTGAGAAGCAAATTTCAGCCAGAATGGAAGTATGAACACGAGAACCATTGAGATCCAGAATGAATAACCTAGATCAAAACACCAAGCCACCAATAGGAAATCAGTTCTTAAATCTAGAAGATGGTATCCAAGGTGAACCACCATTGAATTTAGAACTACATCTTGATGTGAATCAGAATGTAGTACGAGCAAGAATCGAGCTAAGAGTAAATCTACCTATAGCTCTTAGGACAATGTTAGATTATTATAGGCCTAACCTAGATGAGGCTAGTACCAGTATAGCTTGGCCTAAAGTTCAAGCTAATACATTTGAAATCAAGCCGATTATTATTCAAATGATCCAACAATGTATTCAATTTGATAAGTTCGGTGATGAAGGCCCCAACAACCATTTGTAGCAATTCTTGGAGATAGATTACACATTCAAGATAGGTGGAGTTTCTGAGGACGCTATCAGACTTAGGCTATTTCTATTTTCACTAAGGTCTAAATGCAAAGCAGTAGCTCAACTCCATGCAACGGAATTCCATTAATACTTTGCAAGAAATGGCCTAACTATTTATGTGAAAATACTTTCCACCCTCAAGGATAGCTAAGCTAAGGGCAAATATTTCTTCTTTCAGTCAAATGGATTTAGAGACTCTATATAAAGCGTGGGAGTGGTAGAAAGAGTTGTTAAGAAAGTGCCCTCATCATGGTCTTCTAAATTGGCATCAAGTTTAGACATTTTATAATGGATTGAACTACACTACTAAGCAATTCATTTATGTAGGCACTACAGGAAGCTTAAACGACAAGTTACCTAAGCAATGCATTCAATTGTTTGAAGACATGGCCAATAATTATTATCAGTGGTCATCTACAAGAGGAAGAGAAAGAAATTCAATAGGAAAACATGAATTGGATACCACTTCTGCTTTAGCACAAAAGGTAGAAGTGTTGACAAGGAAAATTGATAGTCTCTCAATGGGTTAGAACAAAACTTTAGCAGTTACAGGTTCAAAGTTAACTAGCCTATCTGATATGGAGGAAGTTGATTACTTAGGGAACCTGATAAAAACTAGCAATGATCCCTTCAGTAACACCTATAATCTGGTTTAGAGAAATCAACCAAATTTTCGATGGGGTAACAATACCTGTTAAGGTCCTAACGTACCTCCTCTTAGATTTTAGAGACAAGTGCCACCTCCTCAATGTAAACCAATGTCCATTGAGGAAATGTTGGCTCAATACATCAAGACTTCCGAAGCACATCACCAGGCCATTGAAAATGCCTTAAGAAATCAAGGGGCATCGATCCATAACTTGAAAAATCAAGTCAGGCAGATTACAAAAGCACTTTTAGAAAGGGTTCCAAGATCTTTTCCAAGGAACACTAAGACTAACCTGAGAGAACAAGTTCAAGCTATAACTTTAAGACAAGGAGGAGCTGAGACTCCTCTAGTCAAGGAATGAAGCTACATACCTTGTAAACATCGAGCTTAAGATGTTAAACAAGCATGGTTTTTTTTTTATATTATTATTTTTTAAGCTTTCAATATCATTTTGTTTGTTTTGAGTACTTTGAGAATTGTTGATTTTTTAATTTTAATTAATTGTTGTTATTAATTAATGGGTTGGATTGTTTTAAGTGTCTTGTTTTTAGTTAATTGACAAAGAAAGACATCATATTGTATAAATCTTTTAATTTGCTTGCCCTTTCTTTTTCGGTGATCAAGCTAAAATTTCACAAATTGAATCAAACCTTAGATAAAATGAGGAAAAATAGCATAAGAGATTATCAGCAATTTCATTACAAATATGATACAACTAGTGTCAAAGAGGTGAAATTAACATTCTCTTCATCAAAATGATTTTTAATTATGGAAGGGAAAAAAAGATAAAAAAAAAAATTAATTCGTAACAAATGACTTGAATTAAGTTATCTTTCACAAACTTATTGCTCCCAATGATACAATATATTTTCCACTACATTATTGTCCAATGAATTATCAGCGGTTTTCAAATGAAAATATATTGCATTAAATCAAGAGTTTGGAGGATGCAAGTCCCAAATAAGGGGGAAATAAGAAAAAAGCCAATTGGGATGGGAGTACAAAGACCCTTAAATTGCATCCCATCCCTAACCTATCTTGAGTTAGTGAACCTAATCAACAAACTTATAAGCATTGCACTTAATAAAAAAAAAAAAGGAGCAAGCTTCAAAATAAAATCTTAACATATCAATATCCTCTAGCATGCTCCAATTTTCCAATAAAGAAATCTTCTCTTTTAAATTGAGAATATGATTCTTTTATTGGTTAGATATGATCTCAGTATGTACCTAAGTTCTTCTCTTAGTTGCTATCAAACACTTCCTTATAGAAAAACCTTCTACTACATCAATATCATCATTCTTTATTTGAAAATAAGTCACTTATAATAACAAACTATTACTATCCCTTACTGTCAAACCAATACCACCTACTCTAATTGCAACATCCAAGGACCCATCTACATTTAATTTCACTATACCATCTTATGGAGAACACCATTGTCCCTTTGATTTGTGGAAGCATCAATAAGCACCCCTATATGGAGTTCTCTTCATAGCAACTGCCCTAGGTGTCCATTGTTTCCTTCTTCATCATAGCAATTACCTCTTCTAGCTTCAAATTTTTATCCTTAAAAATAACTATATTTTTACTCTTCCATATTTACTACATCTAACCATAATCCTCAAAAATAATTCTCTAATTTCTTACTTTTGTTGACATAATTATTCAGCAATTCCAGTAACCACTTACAAACCTTGTTAATACAAAAATTTTCAATTCTAAACTAACAGCACCTGAAACCGCACCAAATGAACCCAGTTACGATGGAATAGGAGATGTTTAACGGATTCCTCTTGTTGATAATATATAATCAATGACATCATAGAAGAGGAAGAAGGGAAGACTAAGAGAGCTCGTCACAATACCTAGCAAATTTTGCATAGTTAGAATTTGTAATTTAGTGATGTAAAGAGAATCATAGATTAAAAAAAAAAAAAGAAAAAAGAAAAGAAATTCATTGACATAATCTTCAATGGGAAATAAGAATGGGTATGGGGAGTTACTATAACAAAT
Organism: Lumnitzera racemosa; assembly: GCA_024138005.1. Lineage (NCBI taxonomy): Eukaryota > Viridiplantae > Streptophyta > Magnoliopsida > Myrtales > Combretaceae > Lumnitzera > Lumnitzera racemosa. The sequence continues at coordinate 43,071,036 of JAMXBC010000010.1, forward strand.
GCTTTTATCAATTTAATAATATAATTTTTTCACATCAAAGAAAACATGAAATGGCTATCTTTTTAGCTTAAAATAAGGAAACTATAAGACACTATGCCTTAATAATATAGATAGTCTATGGATGGCATATATATTGTTACACCCTAAACTAGGGAATTGTAACAGTCTTACCGTGTAAACTAAATATAGCTTACACAAGGCATTTACTACTCTTCTACTTTAAGTCATCTAATTAGTATCAACTTATGATGTAACATTTCAAAATAGCTTCCAAAAATAATTTGGTGGCATCAAATGACTGAGAAAATCAAGCTTTATAAATCGTAAGGTGTACAAAATCTCAATTTTTAACAAAATGTTTCAAAAGTTTGATTTAATTAAGAAAAAAAAAATAAAGCGATTAGTAAGGATTTACAAATATTCACAAGTTTACATAGCATAGTAGCAATATCCTCAATCGAAAACTAGAGGGTCACCATTGGAGACCTCATTAGTTTCCTTATGAGTTGGTGAAACTGACAAATAAATAAGAATTCAATCCATTAGTCTTGAATCTCACTTTCTGACCTTATTCTCTAATCTTCTAGAAATTAAACTAGCACCAGTGTATTTACTAGAGAACCTACAAAACAACTATAAGCAAGTAAGTGATAACTTGCTTAGTAAGTGGGATGGAGATAATAGCACATATCTAATACAAAACAACCAGGGTTTTTAAGTAAGTTTAGTTAGACAATATGCATGTACAAGTAATTTCCATCGTATAATGTTATCCAGTCTGTCAAGAGATTAGAGAAATTATACCCACTCTAATTTAATTAAAGTGTTTGATGTTGCACACTGTGCTGATCAGATCCAAACTAAGACTTATGCTATTGAGAAACATGCTATGCCCAAGACTTGACTTGGAACCACAGTCCCCAACCTTACCGTAATCCCCTCTCCTACCACTTAGTTCAATTAAGGGTAGGGAGAAGACCATTTTAGCTATCCTCATCGAAGAGTCCATATTTAGCCCGATAATCTTAGTCATTTCCCCTAGTAAGTTATAATGTAGGTTCCGTTAATAGTTAAGCCACATTTTTCTTAGATTACTTTTGGGGTGGTCAAGCAATTTTGGACAGTCCAAAGCAAGTAATATCATAAAAAAAATCAATACATAAGTCCAACACTTAAAATAACACAACCATATTCAAGCACACAAGTTGCATACATACTAACAACTAACTTGCAATCACACAAAAAACATGTACTAAGTTCCCTAAGTATTCTTAAACAATACTTCATAGTATAATGAAGTATTGATCCCACTTACCTAGTGTTACATTGCTTACTAACTTGGCTGTTGAACTTGTCCTTCTTTAAATATCCTTGTTTGTTTATCAAATCAATTATTTTATTTATTGTATATAAGACATGAGATTCCATTTTTTTTTTTCTTAAGGATTAAGTTGATTTAAAATTCAATTTATAAGTTACATATACATAAGTATAGAGAGTTAGAGTCAATTCATAAAAGAATCTTACCTTTGATACCCTCTAAGCTAAGTTCTGAGTTAGGTCACCCTTGAAGTTCTTAAACTGAAAACCTTTTAAACTAGAAAGCTTTTGAGTAATTCCCTAAGCCATATCAAAGTTAAGGTTTTAACATGATTAACTTCTAAATCAACCTCTAAGTCTAATAAATGCCCAAGACTTCCTATGGATTACTCTCTGAGGCAACTTCTAGGTGCTCACATTCATGTATTTTCACTTCAAGTACCCTTTAAATCACTTATTGAACCAATCATATAGTTTACTCAATTTTAGATCTTTTGGCAAGATATCATCTAAGCTACCGTCTAAAGTACAAGGGCATTAAAGTTCTTAATAGATTCAACCTTTAAGTCAATCTCTTAGTTTGGTAAATACATAAAATTTTTCAATAAACACCCTTTGTTATAGCTTTTAAGTGTTTACATATTTGTGGTTACCCTAAATTCTCTCTATAAGTTACCTTTTGAATAAGTTATTAAGTCTATTAGAACTTAAATTTCTTAGTAGAAAACCCTCTAACTTTAGCCTTTCAGCCTCCCTTGACTACACTTCCCTCTGAAATATGCCTTTAACTTAACTTTTGTGTCAATACCCAATAGAATACTTGCCTTTCATTTCCTCTAAATTATCCTCTACCCTTAACCAATATCCCTTAATTAGTTAATTTACTTAATTTTCTTCCAATCTTCTATTATAGGGTCACTTTAAACAGGAAGTAACACTCCAAACAACCTTCCTCGAGTTCATTACTTCTCAACTCCTTATAAATTGCATCATAGTTCACCAAATTATCCTAATCGAACAAAATCCTTAAGTTACCAACTTCACTTTTAAAGACTAAATTACCATTTTGTATAACTCCTTACCTTACTACTCAATTCAACCACTCTAAAACAATGTAAATACTCTAATAATTAATCTAGTTCAAATACCAAGCAAGGTCCTTAGGGAAAAGACTACACTAGTTTTTACCAAAAACACCATTTTAATCATAATTTAGAGCTCAAAAATCAAATAAAATTTGAGAAAATAATTTCACGAAAAAATTTTAAATAGAAATTCAGTATTGATGTAGGATAGTTTATAAAAAAATTTTGAAGTGAAAACTACAATATTAACCCTATTTATTTTAATATCCAAAATTGATCGATTTTATCGATTTGTTAAGAACTTATATTATAACTACTAAATTTGTACAAAGTGATATTTTTCCTAGATTTTATACAAAAAAATATGTAGGAATAATTTCTTTCATAAATTTTTAAGCATGTTTTATATTTTTATAAAATTACATAAAATCAAACTAAAATTGGACCTTACTAGAAAATGGAGCTCTGGCCACCTACGACAGCTCCTACCTTATTGGCACAACTAGTCATTAGCCACTCCTGGTGATGATGTGACTAGTTGACATCCAGCTCCTCTTCACATCAATGAACCACCAAAACTCCTTAAACCGTGCACAGATTTTGTAATTTTTCGCTAATTTTCTTCTTTTCTCACTTTAACCTACCCTAATTTTTCCATATCCTTGCTTACATGAATGAAATAATAGAAAGCATTTTCTAGATTTTTGGATTGATTTAGCTACTTCAAATGATTAGATTTCTTGCTCCTCAAGCATTTTTCCTTTAAATCCTAAGCTTAAGTTGCATGAACCACTTTGTTTATTTCACAAACACTTACCTACTATAATTCCACATGCCTTACAAGCTTAATCGCAACTATTCTCATTGTTTTTATAATTTTTTATTGATTTTCCTATCTCATTTTAGCCTACAATGTAAATAATAGGGTATTTTAGTTAATTATGTGTATATGTGTATACGTATATACTTAAAAATTCCACAAGACACTTACACATGTATTCTTCATGTTATTTTATATCCCATAATAATTTTATTACATATATAACTTATCTTTAAAAGATTATGAACTATTGAAACCTATTCTATACAATTATGGTCAATAATACACAATATAGTTAAATTACACTATTTTAGCTATATCATTTTTATTTTATTATATTGTTATTATTTGAGTCTATAAGGTGTCCTTGACTAATGTTTCAAGTTTACTTGTAAATTTTTAGCTTAATCATGTTAGGTTCATTAATACTTTAAATTATTCACTTAAAGTAAGTAGGTGAAATTTTAGGTCTCACATAGATCTCAATGTTCCTAGGTCATTTTTTCTCATATAACCCTATTTTTTTAAATTTTCATTTATTAAAGTTAAATCATCTCTGTGCAAATAATTATCGTTCGCACTGCTGTATAGCCAACTTTGATTAGGTTATCTAGTAAATGCAAGATTTGTCAAGAACGAAGAAAGAATTAAGGAAGCAAACTACCAGTATATCTAAAAGTACCTATTGCATTCATTGTATTTATGAAATATGTGAAAGCTTCCACTTCATATTGATTATGCATATGCAAGAAAAATAAGAAGATCAAATATTACCCCATATTGAATGCCTTTTAGTAGTCACTATACTCAACTGACTGTCCCCAAAAAAATATGAATGCCATTTTCTTCTTGAGGGTCTTTTTGATGCAAAGCAAAGTTGATTGTTTACAAATGTAATGTAGACAAAGAAAACATCCTCTAAATTTCAAGTTGAGGATATGAAAATTATAGGCGCTGATAATCAATTTGTACTATATAAGGGAAAATATGCAACAATATTTAGCATAAATTAGGAAAGAAGAAATAATATAAATCAAACTGATAGATGGGACATCTAAATACCGTAAAAGGCCCAAATAAGTTTATAAATGATGGAGCCTTTGCATTTTGCCCTAATTTGATAGAAAGCATCCAAGTTGAGTTATATAAGCTACCTTAAATAAAATATTTTATCGTTAAAACCCTAAAATGAACAAAAACCTATTCACAAAACTTAAACAAATTGAAATAAAAATTGAGAAGATGAGAACCTTTTGTAAATCCTACCATGAACGACTTATGCATAGTCACTTTACAAAATTTGAACAAACTAAAATATTGATTGAAAAGACAAACTTTTAGTAAATCATACTATAAACAAATTTATATATAAGCTTCTACACTACTGCTAATTAAGCATGATGATTATACTTAGCAGGGCAGCAAATCATCCAAAGCTCGGCGGTATCGTCTTAGGAGGCTAAGAGAAAAGAGTATCCATTATAAGGTTTTAGGGAAGTTAGCTTGAAAACAAAAAATAGTGGAGTATCCATTATAAGTGAACATAATGGAAGCCAAATTGTCTTCTATAGCTGAGTATCATGCAATTTAACTATTTTAGAAGTTGGCGGGTGTCCCTCTTTAAGTGTACATGGTATGACAGACATCATCACCAACCATAGAGCATAAATGGGGATATGATAAGCATAAACACAAGTTGAATGTGGTATGATCATGATCCATATACTTGTTGACATGTGCCAATAAGTAATTTATCTAAGAGACCCCAAGAAGTGCAATGGTTCCTAGAAAGTTGTTCAAATGGTCAACCATCAACACCTATTTGATTGAGCATTATTTCAAACGAATGACGATTTTGATGATGATATAATAGATCAACCATGGCTTGATTAAGCACTCTAGCAAAATATAAGTGTTCCTTAGTCAATTCTAATTAATAGTATATTAATTGGCTTAGGCATTATTGTTCAACTTCCATCTCATAGTGAAAATTTAACTTTAATGGGCTATATTAAGAATAGTATAGATGGAGTAGAGGATTAACACATGCAATTATTTTGTATGTGATATTTTTTTTGTTTTCATTTTTTTTTCACTTCATTATATTTATTATCAATATTTTTTGTATAATTTTTATTTATTAATTTATTTGTTTTTGGTACAAGATGGTTAGACATGCTGGATTTATGGACTTATTAAACTTGAGCCCTAATGATCTTCAATAAGATTGGGGGATTGATCATGACAATCATGCAAATACTATTGAGGATGCTAGTAATGTTGTTGCCCCTAAGTAAGGTGACATCCCTATAATGTAGAGGAGAGTTCGTGATTTGTACAAAGGCACATATTATCAAAAGTAATATCGTAAGAATGGTTATTGCCTCCTGCTTTCTATGGAGATTGAGGAAAACAAAGGAGTTATCAAGGGTGATCACTTACAGATCTTAAGTTTGGAGGTAAGATTGCAAATATGACAAGACATGCCACTAGTTGTTACTAATGACAAAGGGCTGGCATGGTTTGCATTGTTAAAAGAAACGTGAGAAATAGCGATTAGAAAGGTCATGGTAAGTAACATACTTTAATTGTATGTTTAATGCAACACTTTCAACACTTAATATAATTCAACTGTAAAGCTAGTTATACAACGCTATTTTTTTTTTTGCCACCATACAATATGAAAAGTTTAAAGCACAAAATTAGTTAAGAAGCCAATACTAGTGGGATTACTTAAATCATGTGGTATAAGATGTTTATTCTTTATTTCAATGCAATTGTGAGAGACATTATAAAGCAAGGGGGAGGCCAAGTAGCTCAAGAAAACATACCATCTAGTTTACACCGTCGAACAGCAAATTGGATAGCTCTATGCAATTTGTTCGAGAATGGCCTTATATATATAAGGTAATCCTTTAGTTTTATTTACTTTGCTAATGCAACACTACATCCCTAATATTTTATTTTCATAAATCTTATTTGTGTAGGTTCATTCATAAATTAATTTTAAAAAATAGGGATAAATTATCCTATCTTCATACAACAGGAAGTAAGCCATTCATGCACCATATGGAAATAGAGGTATATATAAATTCTTCTTTTCTTCACAATAGCAAGCTATTGTATATATTTATTTAAGTTCGTGTTACAATTGTGTACTTTATAGAATTGTGGAGAAACTGATTTATTTGCACATACTTATAAGCATACGGTAGCTCTACTATTCGGTCAATTCTAGGGCGAAGGACACAAGTGTATTACAATGAATATGAGCTTTGGATTGGTAAGGTCATTTTTTTGGATAGGTAGTCGATTTTCTTACTATGTGAAAGGGAGTGAACATAGTCATTGTGGTTGTGGCTGTTGGAAGAGTTAAGGACAAGTTTGAATTTCCTTGCAAAATATGTTCATGTTATGGAGCTGAATCGGAGTTGTGACTTTTGAGTTGTAGTACGATGTTTGGTCTCGAGATGGGTGAAGATGTTTCTTGTAGTTGCATTTGAAGCTGTGACTTCATTTATTATGTTGTAGTAGTGCTGTGAATTTTTCAATCAAAATTCAGGTGTTGAATATTCTACTATCACAATGGTATTTCATACACAAAGATATTACGTAACCAACGATATCTAAGATTTTTCGAAAAGGAAAAATTTAGGTGTTTGGTTAGGGATTTTACTCCAATAATATTGATGCATCCAAGAGTCAGGAACTGCGGTTAGATTGAACATAAGTATGGATGAAGTAAATGTGTAAACATGTACCATTTATTTGAGATTTTTAGTTTGAGATATTAGTTGACTTTTCTTTTGAATTAACGGTTTGTGTCATATTCCGTCGATATAATATTTTATCTGATAATAAAGAAGTCAATGTAATATTTTATCTTATTCATGAATATAATATTTTATCTCATCAACGTAAGTATGGTAAAGGTTTATTCTTTAAGAATATGCTTTTATGACTAGCATCAACGTCAGTAATATAATTTTACTTCATCGGTGCTGCAGAGAATCCTTCTATTCTACAACCAACATAACATCTAATATGAACAAAAATGTCACATACTTTCTTCTTTCGATATGCTGCATATCTACTCGAAGACGAGGCTTAAGCGTATGAAATGATTTGCAGCCATGGAAATGTTTGTTGATGGTTATCTAATATTTCTCAAAATGGTTAGATGACCATCAACAAACACATTCACTTGCCTGCAAGAAGAATGGCAATTTCTAGAATATTTAAGTAAATATGATTTTTTCTTTTCCGTTTTGTGTTCTTGGATACACTATCTTAATTTATGCATAGGAAGAGAAATATGATCCTCTTGATTTCGTAAGAATATTGTTTTTCTCATCTTTTAGTAGATTTTTTTTTGCTTTAATTAATCTGTATTGCTATCATTTTCTATCACTTTTTATTATGAAGCTCTGATAGTTTTCGTAGTCACTTTTTACTAGCACAATAGTGTACTGATAATTGCAATTAATAAGTGTTAATGGAAATGTTTAAAGGAAAAGTTCTAGGAGTGTTTTCCATGAGACAAACTAACTGCTAGTGTAACTTTAACCAAAAGATTCTCGAAAGTTAAACAAGCTTGGTTGGATACAATTCCATTTAATACTTGATGGTACCATGCCATATATTAGAGCTTTTTTTTTTTTTTTAAGATTTGAAATAATGTTAATGTTATTTCTTTTTGTATTTTTCGAAAGTTGCTCTCTCCTTATACATTTAGTAATATAGTATTGGCATTTTGTATTGATATAAAGTTTGACAATATTTTACATTCTAAGCTATATAGTGATATAGAGATCAATTTTTATATATCTTTTATTGGTGGCTATCTTTTTGTTCCCTTATCCAGTCATGGGTACTTCTATAGTAGCGTTTTGGTTTATAAAGTTCTCGTATGACTTTACCCTTGTGTTTATTCACATGGATATATTTTTACTTGTATGAGCATAATTTCTTTAAATGAAAGTATAATAAACATTTATGTCAACATTTCTTTATTGGAGGGGAAGTACAAAAGAAGACATAATATCTAGAGTAATCATAGGAGTTAGGGAAGGATCCAACTCTCGTGTTCAAGATACCTACGAATGTATTGAGATAGAAATTTGGATATACACATGAGATGGGTTATAGTGGCTCCAAACCAAAATCGAGGCATGTTGGTGTAATGCGAATGAATGCCCTCTAGATAATTCACAGGCTATGACAAACGAGTTGAGGGTAAAGAACCAAGATCTGCACTAGATGTTTAAGGAGTTGAGTCAAAAAGTAGATCAACATATTAGTAACCAATGCCTAAGCAATCTTTCAAGATTTATGGGACCATACTATTTTATGGGCCCTAGATATCTTCCTTCGTGACAAATGGGTAGTTCATCTAATAACAACCCTTAGCATACACCATACATGCATTTAGAGTCCCCTAAAGGACAACCACAACTAGTAATGGGTAAATTCTACTGAATGTTTTCCCCATCACAAATGCAAGGGCAATTGCTTGGACAACAGGGGATAATGCAACCCATGTTACATCATTACCTACCATGCTACCTTATAATATGAGCCAATCACAACAGATTAGCAGTAGTCAGGAAAAGGAAGTTTCTAGACCACATCATATTCCAATAAGGCAGACAAGTAGTATAGGCCACGTATTGATCATTTACAAAGGTGTAACTCAAGTTTTGTTTTTTAACTTTTAACATATGTTGTGAATTTCCATATTGGAACTCTATATTATGTCATCTTCCGGTAGGTTCACCCCTCTTTTATGTCCATGTTTTGTTTATTTAAATCTGAAACCAATGTTATGTAGCATTACTTTTGTTATTTTGAAATTCAGTATTATTATGTAAATTTTGTGATCTAGTCAAAATTTTTCACTTTATAGTAATTTATATTTATTATTTCTTATAAAAAATTGCCATGGAGAAAACATAATTTGAATATTAAAAATGTGATTTCAATTTCAAAAGTATTCATAATAGTGTGTATGTATATATATATATATATATATATGGGTGTATATGTATAAATTTTAAATATTTAAACGAAAAGCTTGAAATAGAACATTAAAAAAAATAAACATTTTATTTTGTTACAAGGATATTCTTGTTGCAAAAATGGTGTTGAATTTAGCTCCTATTGCACTTCTTGCAACAAACACAAAGTGAATTTCTCACAGCGATGCCTCCCTCACAAAAAGTTTTTAGTTAACGTTTTCAAGATTTTTTATGCCCTTTTTCCAAGGAAGTGCTTGCTGCAATAAGTGGTGTTGTGGCAATGAATATCCCACTACCTATTGTTTCCTACAGTAACAGCCTCTTTACAATCGCTTTAAACAGCAGGGCTTTCTTAAGAAGCCAAAGTGACAAAACATGTCACAATAAGAACCATGTTACAATGACATTTTAAGCTCTTGTAGCATAAGATCTTATTGGAACAAATTCATTTCCTCATAATGTATTACCTATCAAAACCCATTTAATTAAGCAGAGTCTAAAGGGGTACTATATTATATATAGTTACCCCCTTATTCCTAAGAAAATGCAAAACCTCTATATTTATGTAATATACTTACTCACTCTTATCAATAAACTTATGCAATATTAACATTCAAGGTTAGATTGACAAGGGCTAACAATTGGCCCAAGCTTCACTGTTCCAATGATAATAACCCTGTGCAATACTTATACAGAAAAAATTTTTTAGAATTGAGTCAATTGGCATAATTATGAGCCTGAATATTTAAATCCAATTGAGAGCTCGTTTAAATTGACTCAATATCTTTTCATTCATTTAAGAATGGTAAGCCTGACTCGATCCAAAAAGAAAATTTGGATTGACCTTTGACTTTAATTTGCTATTCCCATACGTAGGAATAATACGAAAGATTTCCTTGGCAATATTCATAACTAAAGGGGAATCGTATGCAACAAAAAATAGTCTTTCAAACTATAAAAAGGAAGCGTTATGGACAAAGATCGAGAAACACGTTTGATGTATTTTAAGAATTTTGGTAACGTATTCATCACAAAATTATCATGACTCACAATTATCATTTTAATGTCAAAAGAAGGAAACACTAAGCCAAGCGCCAACTCACACATGCACTAAGTTCTTTTCGTTTTAGACGTTCGGAGGGCTAAACATTTAAAAAGCTAATAAATCCAAGTTTACTCACAATAGGAACGTTTGACCATTACTTATGCTATCATTTCAAGGTGAAAAGCTGCAATGGTATTAATACACTACCTAAATGTACTAGTATCGTATAAGTAATAGCATTAGTACCATTAAATCTTTATTTTCCATTTGAGGCCAAACACCATTTTATTGCCCATTTCCTTTTATTAACATGGTCAACACTAATCCAAACCCACTCTTAATTCCCTTGCCAATTTATTCATATACGGTGAGGAGAGAGCGGTACTGAAGATAACTCATATTTTGCTTCTACCTTGACGTAAAGTATTTGCACTTGCCTATAAAAATATGTACCAGTATAAATGAACAAAGCGGACTATACATAATTTTACTACTATATCGTGTAAGTTATCCTCTCTGGACTAAGACAGAACCAGCGTAGGATTTTGAGTAGAGTATTGAACAAGAGAAAACATGGCTGTGGGAGGGTTTGCTGTCGATAGCGGCTCCGCTAACAGCTTTGCTGGAAAAGTAACATGGTCAGCATTGGTCACTTGTATGGTTGCCGCAATGGCCGGCCTTCTATCCGGCTACGACGTTGGAATTTCGGGTGAGTTGTTCTATAAGGTTACAATGTTGATCTTATACATAGTGTCCATACGAATAGCTATTATCATATATACTTGGCTTAGAATAATCTTGGGTACATAAATGGTGAAGAAGAAAATGGGGAATCTTTGTAATTAATTATGGTTTGAACTGGTATTAACTGCTGTACTAGGTCTATTCTCTACTGTACCCTAATTCATTGATGAGCATGGACTAAGCTTTGGCAAGTTTTCCTTTGTTGTTGTTGTTTTTCCTTTTTTTTTGGGTGTCATCGCTCTTGTAGTAACATAGAACATCGTGAAAGACCAATGTTCCATTTAATTTGAGCTACATCTAAATATTCTAGGCAACGGCATGCTTTTAGTGATGAGTTTGACCGTTTTTATTATACACTACTTACAATCAAATCTGTAGATGTTTTTTATGAATTACAATATCAAGGTTAGTGAGTTCAAATACAATTACGATTTATTGGTAATTGAGTAAAAAAAATTTTGAAAGTTAATTCAGAGTGATCTCTCAATTTGGAAGCAGTGTCCTTGGAAGAATATTTGACGATATATTTAAACAACAAAAAAAATTATCATACCAGATTTGATAATGGTTAATTGCATAATATGAGTCGTTAGATTAATTATCGGGTCTATCTGAAAGTGAGTGAACTCCGGACTACATAATATTACATTATGCAACAACTCTTGCAAAATGCAAAAAGATTAGAGTGCCATCCCAAATTTCAGACAATGAGCACCTATATCCCGAGAAATATTTGCATCTCAAATTCCTCAACATATATTTTGTAAGCAACCTTTTCACTGTTTTTTTTTATTGGTGGAGATTATATAAATGTAAGGAAATTAATAGAAATCGACGGAAACCACATGTGGCTATTTTAATAGGGTATTTTACTGTTACATTATTGTATATTATATAATATTCGATCTCAATAAATTATATTATAAATGATAAAATAAAAACTATTAACAACTTTATTTTTATTTAATTTTAATAAATTATGTCTATTAATAAAAATAATAAAACTATTAATAGTTTTCATTTTACTATTCTTTTAGTTTGTAAATTCGAATGTGATTTATCATAATATTATAACTGATATTACCATAAAATTTTCCTATTTTAATATGAAGTTGAAATCAAATTAAATAGATAGTAATAAGTAGAAATGTCTCCACTCTAGAGCTACTTCTGTTCCTCTCCAAACATCCAAGGAAATGGGTGGAAAGTTTAGGAAGTTCCAAATAGCTCCTTAAAATGAATTATCATCAATCGAATATATTTTTAAATGAATTACCATTATACACTTTGAAATGTAATCCAGACGCATCATGTTTTGGCTTTTCTTCTTTTCATTTGTCTTACATTAACCAAATATATGAAAAAGCAAATATATCAATCCATTTTCTTTATTCATAACCGATAATGAAAAATATATTTCCGCTGATTGTCTTTCCTTTTTGCCTTTTACACTATTTTTTTTTTATTTCCACTTTCTTGAAAATTGCAAAACTTATAGTGTTTATATTGATATATAAACATAGTGGTTCATTTGATATTTTTATACAAAACTCATGATCCCTTTGCACTGATTAGTACTAAAATCTCAAATCACTAAAATGATCGGACAGTAATTTACATATATTTTTTTAAAGCTTATAAAATAACATAAAAGATTGGCATAGCAGTACTAAAATGGAGGAACATCTTCCGACTTTAGCATTTTTTAGGGGTGTATAAATAAAGCTATTTTCACATATTTGCGATGCTTTAGATTTAGTAGTTTTTTAATATTTTTTTTTTCACTAGTATTATTATAATATTTCCGCAAACTAAAGTGCCTTTGTCCTCAAAATCATTCATTCTTTTAGTCTGATTAAAGATGGAAGTTTAATCACAAATCGTCCCTGGGCGAGTCTAAACACTAATGTGGTGGTGCTGGGACGCAAAACAACAGAATTTCCTGGAAAGGCTTCAATCAGAGAATAAGCTACTTTGTAAATTGTATACAGAATTCAATTATCAATTTAACCCTACATTCGTATAACTTCCAAATATAAAGTAAATTTCTAATTGAGGACTATTTTTCTCCGAAGTGACAAGGGAAGGGACTGGTTGGTAAGCATTATTCGATGCCACAAAATTGTATTTTAGGAATCATATACAATTTAGGAGTTTTCTAGTGGATATCTTTTTTATATATTCCAGGTATAACTGGCAAATTGCAGAATTTATGTATTTTCAAAATGGAGTATTCACCTCGTGAAATATATGTATGGCCCACTTTTTTTTCTTTTCGATATATGGACGATGAGTCAAACTCAATTTGATGTGCACAAAAGCCATGAATCCTTGTACTCTGACCCAACTATTACAATTGCAATGGGTAATATGTTCTTATTTTCACCCATATCTATTGCAGCGAGCAAGTGCTCACCATAAGGACCCTTCAGAAATCATCCATCTAACGCTACCAATGAACGACATTCATTGAGAAACCCTATCTTTTGTGCTTTAAACTATATATATATCCTCTCATATATGAATGGAGATCCCCCAATAGATGAATCACATTTGACTTTGACTTGATTCCCTTCATGCATAATAAGACCCTATAAGCATAATAACAGATCAATCTATACTATTTTGAATTATCCCCATCTATAATTTTTATGCCTTTCTCTTTGCACGATAAGCTGTATGGGTGGGCATGTCCACTGCTACGTCCAACATAATATAGCGTTTAATTACACTTATATCCTATTTTGGCCCATTATATTGGCATTCAGCTGAGTACTTCCATGCTAGAAAAGTGAATGAAATATGATTGTCGGTGTAATTCAGCTAAGTCCATTATCTAATGATTGCCTAGCACAAAGTAACATAGGAAGGAGGTTTTTTATTCACCTAAGTTGTCAATAATTATTTCTTTTAATGAATCTTCCTCCATAGTGAACTTTCAACTTGATCTACCATGGGATCACCATGACTACTAATATTACAAAGCTTGTAGCAAATAAAAAAAAATGCAATTAATGAAAGGTGAACAAATATATATATATATATATATATATATATATTGCATCATTGGACTCGTTCAATGGAAAAATAACTAAAGAAGCTAAAACTAAGTATTCTGTCCTTAATCTGAATGATTTGCTAGTAAAAACAAATTTAGTGGGAACCATAGGCTTAAAAAACGAATATTTTTCTCTAATGATTTCGCTAGGCCAGTTTTCACTTTTCAATTTTTCAGCTAAATTTAAGAGCTCATTATAAAATTGAAAAACATTCTTGTATGTGTTTCCGAGTAACACTCTGTTAGTTATATAAAATTCAACTTCTTTCAAGGAAGTGCAGCAAAAGTAGTTATGTATACATTGTTCAACGCCAAAGTCATTGTAACCCAAATCTTTAAATTGAGGTGCAACTTTAAGTTCATCAAGTGAAAAACTGACTGAAATTAAAGTGTACAAAAAGAAAGACATGTATTTACACCGATTTCAGAGGATTAACAACAAAAGCATAATGGTCATACCTGCTGGGGCTGAATTGTTACGGCCGAATGAGAGTTAGGGTTTTGTTTTCAACGTTGAAAGATGGCAGATGGAAGAAGAAGTTGGGACGAATCTCTTGTTATGGTGGTCGATTACAATTTTTCGTCTCTCATTATGTGAGATATCATATGTGTGTTTGTCCTTGAGAGATGTTCTTGGGGGGCTTTTTAAATTTCATATGCGAAAGTCACGTGCTCTACTTAACAAGAATTTGGATGTGACATAACGGTAGGTAATACCGGTAAGCTATTTGTTAAAAAAAAAAAAAAAAAAAAAAATCAACACAGTTCAATTATTTACTACGAAAGTATCAAAACACACAGTCACTCACACGCGCACACACATATATATATATATATAAATCACCCCTATTATTATTATTATTATTATTATTATTATTATTATTATTATTATTGGTTATGAATGGAAACCGAATAGTTTGGGAGGACTTCAATTAAAAAGTATGTTGATTTGATCAAAATTAATCACATTTTAACCCTAAGTACCAAATATAGGTGACTTCCCAATCAGGGATCAATTTTCTCAGAAGTTCCAAGGGAAAGGACTCGTTGCTTTATGCATTATTAGATGTTAATAAAAATGTATTCTATTTATAGCCAGCTTTTTTCGTGAAACATTCAAAGAAAAACACGACGCAACACATGTCAAATTGCATGGTTATTTCGACAAAATTTTACATTATAATAATTTAATTTTTTTTACTAGGTGGAGTGACAACCATGGTGCCATTTCTAGAAAAAAATTTTCCATCGATACTAAGGAAGACAGCAGAAGCCAAACCCAATATGTTCTGTGTGTATGATAGTCCAGTTTTGACATCGTTCACATCATCCCTTTGTATAGCCGGTATGGTTACATCTCTTATGGCGAGCCGCCTCACAACCGCAATAGGCCGTAGAAATATCATGCTACTTGGTGGTTGCACCTTCCTTGTTGGAGCTGCAATCAATGGTGGTGCTGTGAATATTGCCATGCTCATCTTAGGCCGCCTATTCCTTGGTTTTGGCATTGGGTTTACTAGTCAGGTATGTACATTTCGTATGCCTCTATATGAACTTCATTTTTGGAGTTGGACACTCTTTAGCTAAGAAGTTTAGCTAAATCCATGTTTTCATTGTATTTTCGCATTGATGTGGATATAGCTTCATTTTTATTTGTATACAGTTTTAATCTGAAGCATGAAATAAAAAATCTCTCTTGGAGGAAAAATTTCATGCATAATCTTCTTAATCAACTGAGAGTAAATGACACTATAACATTTCTGTAGATTTTGTTTATTTTAACGTAAATTTTTACACATAAAGCATGGATCAAACAGTACTTTTTAGGTAAATTGTAAAAATATTTATTTATATTTACTTCATATACGCCCAAGTTCATTATCAACGATTTAAATATTTACACATTTAAAAATGCACTTTTAAATGATAATAATCATTTTACCTTAAGAAACATCAATGAGTACCACAAAATATATAAGAATAAAACCAACAAATTTGAGAATCCTCTCTTTTCATCTTATTTTTCATTTTAGGTTCTTTTTTATATTTTATCCAATATGAAATAGTTAAATAAAAATTTCAAAATATATTTTTTAAATATTTGAAATCTAAATGCTCAATTTTTCGAGATAAATGAATATAATGCACACATGAAACAAAAATATATATATATATTTTTAAAATAAAAATATAAATATAAATATACAATTTGATAGGTGGCTTTTAGTAAAATAAAGTGTCAAAGAAAAAACTCTTGTCATCCTGCCTTTATTCCTGGCTCCATGAACTTATAAAAAGAAAAAACTCTCTTGTATCATTCGGTAAGTATATATAACAATAGAATAATAACATCAACATTGCAAATTGTGATTTTCAGGCCGCTCCTTTATACCTTTCAGAGATGGCGCCTCCAAAGTGGCGTGGCTCGTTCGGCACCGGCGTCCAATTCTTCCTTGGTGTGGGGGTGGTAGTTTCAAACTGTATAAACTTTGGTACAGCCAAGCTCACCTGGGGATGGCGTCTCTCTCTGGGCCTAGCCATAGCACCTGCAGCGATGATGACACTAGGCGCTCTTCTAATCACGGACACCCCAAGCAGCCTCGTTGAGCGAGGCAGGTTGAGTGAAGCCAAGACTGCTCTCCTTAAAGTCCGAGGAGGAGCCGACACCGATATCGAGCTAGAACTTGCGGAGTTAATCAGAAGCGATGAATTGGCAAAAGCTACTAATGAGGAACCATTCGTTATGATATTCAAAAGACAGTACAGGCCACATCTTGTCATGGCGGTGATATTACCATTATTTCAACAAATGACTGGAATTAACATTGTCGCATTCTATGCACCGATTTTGTTTCAAGCAGTGGGGTTTGGGAATGATTCGTCTCTCATAGCCGCTATTATACTGGGGGTGGTTAATTTGTGTTCAATTCTTGTTTCAACATATGTGGTGGACAGGTATGGTCGGAGGCCTTTGTTCATAGCCGGTGGTGTGCTAATGTTCATAAATCAGGTATGCATTAGTACTATCTAATATATCATTAGAGCTTATCAAGTTAAAGGATTTTGTACATGACCATAAATATTTTACATTCTCACATGTTGTAGGTATATGACTCACATCTAATCAACCGCACTAACTAAGTCATACATAACAACACTAGTTAGCTATAGATAAATACTATAACAACACAATCATTACCATAAATTCTTTACATTACATGCGAAATACCTCGTATAAGAACAAAAGGAGAATTCAAACTCAAAACTGTGTTATCATATAAATGTTGGAATCTCATATTAGCAGCATAACTAGCTTGTAAAAGTATATAGGGATATATCTCCGATTCGATTCAATGCATAGTAAACATATATCATTAGCTGTTTCAGATATTAATTCCCATGAAAATTCGTACTACTGGACAGAGCATTACCATAAGTATTAACGGCGCCATACAATTTGTATTGGCCCAGGCATTCTTGACAATCTTGTGCCACTTCAAATTTGGTACTTTCTTGTTCTTTGCAACTTGGATTGTTTTAATGACGTTATATGTTGTGTTTTTCTTGCCGGAGACAAAGGGAATTCCTCTTGACTCGATGTATGCTGTTTGGGAGGAGCATTGGTTTTGGAGTAGGTTCGTAAAGGAAGAGAAGAAATGAGCAGATTTGCACTAGTTGGCTCTTGTATTGGGCCTTTAATTGCTCATCTTATGTAATATCTTGGCATTTGTATTAATATTACATGTCACTTATGTAGACAAACATAGTTGATGCTTTCCATAAATCGCTGGAGAAATGGTTCAATTATTCATCTTCATCTTATTAATACTCAACGTTTCCTGACTTTTTCACTCATAATATTGATATAAGTAATCACTATTATCTTGCTACATACATACGTAAATAAATAAATATATATATATATATATATGACAAGTGTTACCGTCATGATACTTATACTAGAAAAATATATATAATATGTTTATTAGATCAAAATTTGATGAGATTCTACATGAAAAATATATATAATTTCATTTATTAGAAAATTATTATTAAATAATTAAATTTGCTTGAATTCTATTTATTATTTGTATAAGATAAATATGAGTAGTTCTAATAATTTATTATATATGCCAGCTCTCCCATTCACATATTTTTGTGTCCATCCCTACCAGCCAATAATAGGCTTAAGCCATTTATTTCTTGAATAAATAGAAATAAAGTGTACACGAGTCGGCAGGAACATGATTGACATGTTGATGATGAACCCTCTCAAATAAGTTTTTGCAAGAGATAACACTTAAACCAAGTAACAAGAACTTTAGTGTCCCACGGAAGAGTACTGATAAATGGATCGTGCCTTATTTAATTATTTCATTATCAAATTGTTTTGATTGGTCTCTTATCATAATGTAGTTTTAGCAGCTTTCATCTTTTTATAGTGTAACTTTTCACCACTTACATTCATATTTATTTATATGTTATATAATTAATTTTTATCACTTTATGTTTCCTATTAGTTACTTTTTCTACATAGTCTTGGTCATAATAGGAATGCTACAACGATCAATTTCATAAGGACATTAAGATAGCATTTTATTGTAAAAACTAAACTAAATGAAAAGAACTGAACAAGATAAAATTAAGGAAAATTAAATAATACAAGCTTATTATACTATATCTCATTTGTACAATATTAAACATAAAATTTTACATCATCCCTTATCCGGTATATATAAATACTGAACTCATTATTATATTTTAACATTTATATCCTCAACATTATCAAATATATATTTAATTATATTTTCTATTATTTTAAATACGATTTGGTCAAATTATTGAATTCATGTGATCAAACAAATTATATATAATACTAAATAAAAGTTATAGGTTTATTAGCTATTAAAGAATTAATTATTTATATTATAAATATTCATCCTAAACTCCTTATGAGACCCCAGTCTTCAACCAATTATTAAGGACTCTAAATGGTAGCACATTCCTAAGTTTAAATAAATAGAGAATGTGAGGAAACTAACACTTGTCTCACCATAAGGAAAATCCATCAACCTCGTCCTCCAATTTATAAAATCCCCATATCACATCTAATATTCATTTTGGTAGTAGTGACTTAGAGAATATTAGAGAAAGATTGAGAAGCTTGAGGAGTGATTTAGACAAAAAAACGTTTACCAAAATATAGTGTAAATTCAAGTATAAGCAAGGGGGTACACAAGTGACCTAATAAGTGACCATCATCAAACCTAAGTGGAGCACCACCGAATGGTAGTTCCAACAACCCCTTTCAACTAAATGTTAGCCATAAGCAAGTATAACGATGAGATCCATTTTCTAGATTGATTTTCAATTAATTATTAAAAATATTGATTTTTGTCTAAAAATTATGATTTTTTATATTCCTAAGTATTTTTGCATGAAGAATCTAAATATCTAATTAGATTTTTTAGATTCAAAGCAAGAATATGAGATCCCTAACCAATCAATCCTATAAATGAATTTTGCGTTGAATTTTTAAAATTGTAAATATTTTTGTATGTAAGCTCTTGAATGGGTTTACATAGATTCTATATAAAAAGGTTCGAAAAATTGAGAAGTTGAATTTTAAGTAACCTTAACTTATTTTCAATAATATGCTACAATTAATAATAGTGAAGTTTTGCTAAGTGATTTGATGTACAATTATTATAATATGACTCTAGCTAAGCATTGGATACTGAACTAGTTTAGTAGAGTATGGACATAGAGGAGTTGGTATTGAAGTCAGACGATTTCATGTTTTAAGAAGTGTTTTATACATATGAAAATGTGATTCATAATATGAGTTAAAATTTTGAGCGGATGAAAATATGAAATAAATTGATGTACGTGACTTAGGCCAAAAGTTGGTGTAAAGGAATGCTTGATTTTAGATACATATGTATTTTCGAAATAAATTCTTATAACTCCGTAAGTGTTAGACATAAAGTTAACTTAGGTCTTATACTAAAAATGCTATAGCAATTGGATGTTTCACAAGTATTTTAATATGATATCTCACTTTGGGATTAAAATGGTGTAATAAGGATTTAGAATATTGTATCACATAGGTAACAATCAGGATGGTAAGAAACTGTGTTAGAAGATATATTAGAAGAACTTTTAATACAAATGGTAAGTCAAAAACTGAGCTTAAAATTATCTTAGACCAAAGTTGTTTATAAAAGAATAACTCCAAGACTTAGACCCTAAGCATATGTAAGTTAGTAATCTCACTTACACTTGAACTATTTTGACTCAGTGTCATACACATTTTATTTAGGTGAAGCAAGCTTAAAAAGAGCTTAGAATGCAAGAGTAAGCCTTAGGAATTCACTCAGTGGCCTAGGTAAGTGGATTTCTTGTATGCTAAAATAGATTTTATCTACTCATAACCAATCTACCTATGATAGAGTTTACTAATCTTACCCAATACCGAGGTTTTAAGGAAACGGAAAAATAAAATAAAGGCTTAGCTAAAAAGTAAATAAGTATGCTTGCTTATATTTCCTGGTGATTTTTAGGTATGTGACTAATGCATTAATGGAATGGCATAAAAAGAACCTATAGGTCAAGTTTTCTAAAATTTATATTTTGCTAGGTTCGGTTTTATGTGAAGAACTACGTTTGTCAAACAGAAAACTTGATTTATAAAAGATGGGTTTTATGCATACAGATTTGCATTTCTAAACCCCTCCGTTTAGTTTTTGCTAGGCTAGGTTCTAACGACTTTTTGTTACATTTCTAAGTTCTTAGACTTTGGAATCTATCCAGATGCTCAATTGAAGTCAACCAACTCGATGAGTACTAGGTTAGGCTAGGATATCGGTATTGATGCACGTTATGTACATTAGCATGGCACACGTTTAGGGCTCATTTGCATTGCTTAGTGGGACTGAAGTGTATTACAACTGAATTAGTGAATTGCTTATATATGTATGGTATAAATCTCTTTATTTTGTTAGCTTATAGTAAGCTGATAAGATAAGTTATCTTATCCTCAAGTTAGGAAAGGAATTAAATAAGAGTACACACCATGGGAGGAAGAAGACTTTAGTATGCTTAATAGGTATAGCTTTGTTTAAGGGCTAAATAGTTAGAAACTTAGATTCAAGCAGTAAAAAGGAGATCTTCTAGAAGATTGTCAAGTTATATTGCAAAGGCCTCAACAGGAGATTATAAAAATGACTTTTAGATCTTTTAATGAAATTATATAATATAAAGATATCTTAATGAGAGCAATGTCTTGTGTGAGACTCCATAATTATGCTTCTTCGAGTATGGGCTACCGTTGTAAAGATTTATGCTATGGTTTGCCATATCGAATGAGAATAGATTGGGAACAAATGTTTCCTGTTGTGTAATGACAAGTGAAGTACAAATTCCTTCTTATCACTAACTCAAGGATGATTGTAAAAAACCTTCTTCAAGCACCCAAAAGTTAAGAAAAATTTTCAAGTAAATACGTAGAAGATCGAATGTTACAGGGTGGTCTTAGAGCATGGTTCGTAAAATAGGCCCCAAAGTATCATAACTTATTTATATAGATAAGGATTGGAGGTGTGATGGGTGGAAAAGTTGAAGCATTTATATGGATTCAAAAAATTAAACTAGGGATGGAAATGAGATTTAAGGCATGTTAAGGAACATGGATCAAGATTATTTTAAGAGAAGAAATACAAAGTATGAGGAGTAGCATGGATTGAAGTAAGTTTTCAACAAAAATCTTGAGGAAGTTGCTACAAAATTGCTAGACTTTAGTTGATATTGAGAAGAAAATCCTGATAAATTCATAATAAATTAATATATTGAAGGATTTGAGTGGAAGATTTGTGGACACATAATGGTTGGAATTAAGAAAGAAATGGATTGAGTTACTTTGTGAGTTAAGGAAACTTTATAAAGATGACAAGGAGGTAGTAAGAATATATGTATAAGGCTATCTAGAGTAGCTAGATTAACTTACTAAGGAAAAAGAATTATTCTTATATAGCAAGTGTAAGTTAAGGAATGAGTAGAAAAGTTATACATTCCTACTAACTACAATCATAGAAAGAATAAAATCAATGGATATAGTTAGACTAGTATCGAATGACACTCTTCATATATGCCTTAGGCACACATGAGTAAGTTAGGATGGGAATGGAAAATCTATGACCTCTTGTGTTTCTCTTGTTCAATTCTCTAATTGTCATGACTCTTGTGTCCCATGTTAAGCATTTTGTCTTTATTGTTGATCTAGTCATGTTACGTCTATCATAAGATTGGTAATTGATCGATTCCTTTATGTATTTTATTGGTCTAAGAGTTATGTCAGTCTTATTTGATTCAAATCAAATCTAGTTGGGTTGAGTCTTTCTCTATCTCATTTGAGTTTAAATCAGTAAAAAAGTTCATATTTCCATACTCATATGTGATACTATATGTGTGCTAGCTACATGAAGTACTCAAGCCTTAGGTTATAATGGAGGCATGATACTTAGAGAGTTGTAAAAAGTATACATAAGGAAAGAGACTAGTCAAAAGTTGCATTTGAAAGACAATATTGTTATGACTAGGCTTGAGTGAAGGTAGGAAATGATATACATTCCACGTAGCAAAAAATGATTCATAAAGTATTTGAAGGTAGGATCATATCTAAATTGAAGGTTAGAGGATAGGTTATAATGTATTTTGCTACAACAACTTTAATTTGAAATGACTTAGAAACTACCTCAAATAGTATTATAACTTAGAAAATGCAAGTATTGCTGATAGATAAGATAATCATTGTTGCTACTTAAACTCTTATAGTATGAAGAGTATAATAAAAAGTTATAGACTCAAAAGCATAGGCTTGAATAATACAAACAATCGTTACATGGATTAACATTAGAAGGTATGTGAATATGATTGGGTATAAGTGTATTAAAGGTATAACTTTAACAAAAGTTTATGATTGTAATGTGATGTGAGAATCAAAGCTTGCACAAAAAAAAAAAAAGCATAATAGTAAAGGTAAAATTATATTGTTCTAAAGTATGAAAGTTTTGAAAACGAAACTTTTTCTAACAAGGGTAGAACATGAGACCTACGTTTTCAACCAACTATTGAGGACTCAAAATGGTGGCATAATTCTAATAAACATGAAACTTTAAAAAATATGTCTTGGGAAATGAAGAAATAACGTGGTTGTGAGTTACATGACTCACAAGCAATATTACATAAAGTGATCATAATTGCTCAAAATCTTTAGGTTTAGGGTTTTAGGAAACATTCTCGGAATCAAATGAATTTTTAATATAGGGTTATAGAAGATAAAAGAAGAGCCTTAGAAAAGTTTATTTTCAAAAATAAAACATATAAAATAGTTAATTCAATAAAACGTCATTATTTATTTTATTAGGAATGCACAATTTAAGTTTCTATAATTAACAAGTCCGTAAAGATGAATTATTTGAATAAGGAACTAATTAAAAAGACATTAAACAATGAATAGAAAATATATATACATGATAAATATATTAGTTATAGCTAGTATATGATATATGTAGCCATAACTAATTAAAACTATTGCATGTGAAGGATATATTAATTTATTTACACAAAATTAGTAGGAAAAAGTCAATAAAATAATTGGCAATATTTCCCTTGGAAACAAAAGCTGTAGCACTCTTGGAATTAAAGATTTGGAATTGTCTTTAGTCATTTACACCTAACCTATCACATCGAGCATTCATCTTACCAGTAGTGAGTTGGAGAAAATTAGAGAGCAATAAGGAAGCTTGAGAAGTGACTCATAATATATATATATATATATATATATATCAAATTATAGTGTAAATTAGAGTAGAAGTAAGAACAAGGGTACTTATGTGACCTAAAAGGTAACCATCACAAGATCGAAGTGGAGCACTACCAAAATGGTGGTTCCAAAACCCCTTTCAGTTGGATAATGACTGGAAACCGATGCAACGGTAAGATCCACTCTCTAGACCAATTTTCAATTAATTATTAAAAATATTAAACTTTTGTCTATAAATTATGAAACTTAGTATTCCTATAAATTTTTTTATGTAGAATCTAAATATCTAAGTATATTTTTTAGATTCAAAGTGGAAATATGATGTCCTTAACAAATCAGGCTCAAAAACAAATTTTGAATTAAATTTTAAAAGTAATAAATGATATAGTTTTTACTTCAAACTTTGTATACAAGCTCTTGAATGGTATGCTTTGATCCCATATAAAATGTTTTGGAAAAATGAGAAGTTGAATATTTAGTAACCCTAGCTTAATTACAATAATATGCTAAAATTACTAAAAGTGGAAGTTTTACTAAGTGATTTGATGTATAGTTGTTATAATATGATTGTAGCTAAGCATTGGGATATTAAACTAATTTGGTGAATTGTGGAAACAAGGGAGTTAGTATTGAAGTTGGATAATTTGATAATTTAAGAAGTGTTTCATGTAGGTCAAAATGTGGATCAAAATATGTGTTAGAACATCAAGCAGATAAAAATATGAAATAACTTGATGTATAGGACTTAGGTCAAAAGTTGATGAAGAAGTTTGGTTGATTTTGGATACATATATGCATTTTTGAAATAATTTCTCATAACTTCCATATGTGTTAGACATATTGTTAACCTTGGTCATATACTAACAATACTATAGCAAATAGATGTTTTACAAGTCTTTTCTTGCAACATCTCACTTTAGGATTAAAATAGTTTAATAAAGATCTAGAATGTAATAGTGCATCAGTAACAATCAAGATAGTCAAAAACTATATCAGAAGGTAAATTAGAAGAACGTTTTATACAAAAGGTAAGTTAGAAACTTGGTTAAAAAGTATACTAGACCAAATTTACTTATAAAAGAATAGCTCTAAGACTTCAACCACAAGTGTAAGTAAGTTAGTAATCTTACTTATGCTTGACCTTATTGACTCAGGTATTGTACGCATTTTAGTTAGGTGAAGCAAGCTTAGGAAGATCTTGGAATACAAGAATAGCCTTAGGAATTTGCTAAGTGGACTAGGTAAGTAGATTTCTTATATGCTAAAATAGATTTTATCCACTCATAACTAATCTAATATGATAGACTCGATTGATCTTATGTGTGAATGTGACATAATGAGGTCTTAGGAAAAAAAAATAGAATAAAGGCTTAGCTAAAATGTAAGCTGGCTTGTATTGCTTAGTGATTGTTGGGTTTGTGATTAATGCATTCATGACACAACAAGGCATGAAAAGGACCTATAGGTCAAGTTTTCTAAAATTGAGACTTTGCTACACTCAATTTTATATGAAGAGCTATGTTTATCAAGCAGACAACCTAATTTATAAAAGATGAGTTTTGTGCATATTGAGTTTCATTTCTAAACCACTTCACATGGTTTCCACTAGGCTAGGTTTTGGTAACTTTTTGTTGCATTGATAAGTTCTTAGACTTTGGTTTGCTTCCAAATGCCCAATTGAAGTTAACCAACTAGACAAGTATTAGGTTAGGCTAGGATATCAATATCGATACATGTTACGTGCATTAGTATGACAAGCATTTGATGAATTTGCATTACTTGGTTAGGATAAAGTGTATTGTGGCTGGATTAGTGAATCACTTATATGTTTATAGTATGAATCTATTTATTCGATTATTTAGTATCAACTCTCACTTAACTTACTATAAGCTGATCAAATAAGTTATCTTATCCTTAAGATAAGAAAGGAGTTAAATAAGACTACACTCTATGGGAGCAAGAAGACTTTAGTACACTTAAGAGGTACAACTTTATTTAAGGGGCAAATAAGTCAAAAACTTATTCAAGCATAAAGAAGAGCTCTATAGAAAGACAATTAAGTTATATTGCAAATGCTTTAATAGGAGATTATAAAAGTAACATGTAGATCTTCTGATGAAATTATATAATATAAAGACATCTTAATGGGAGCAATGTATTATATAAGATTCCACCATTGTGATACTATGAAAATAGGCCACTAGTATAAAGATCTCCACTGTGGTTTGCCATATCTAATATGGACTCGTTGATTAACACACAAACCTAATATCACGTGTACCAAAATGGTGGGTCCAAGCCGTAAGATGCCTCGAAAAGTAAATGATAATCAAAGGTATGTAGGGGCTCCTATACACCAACGATGGATATGACACACCAATACCTCACACGAGCTCAAGTCACACTTGATATAACATATAAGTATGGCCAAAGGTCACTCGCCACTAGTCAATACTTGAATGGGATAGATAAGAGTAGTTGAAGAGTAAGCAAGAGGATACTTAACTCAAGAGAGGGTAAAAAAAAGTTCAATGTATCCTTCTGTATATTCTCTTGCGACTGTTAGATTATGTGATTATTTATAGTACCTTGTTAAGGTAAGCTCTCCGTTATAGAAAATTACAAAAATGAAGCCCTATTTGAAAATTACAAAAAATGAAGCCTTATTTACTAAACAAAAGGAAAATAATTTACAAGGAGAGCATGACATCATGCACAGTGAATGTCTTCTATTAGAAAGGATAGCGTTCATGCATTTTCACTTTGTGATTCTGATAATATTGTGAGCCAAGCAAGGGTAGGCTTCAATTCAGGTCTGTTCGATGTCAAAAGTTCAACACCTTGACTGCCGGACCTGGACTGGGGTTGGTTTAGGGACGGCTCATAGTCAGGTTGGCCTCAAATGGTCAACTCCTGATAGTTATCAACTCAGCCTTAACACCATGGAGATTGCTATATTTAGATTTAGCATATGGACTAGTGCATAGCAAAGTATTCGGTTCGATACGTTGGCTAGTCACCTCAGCAATACCTTAGATAGCATAGAGAGCAAAGTAGCTTGGCAGATCGAGCTAAAGCAGGCATTGCTCTTCAATACTTAACTCACCTCAAATGATTTAGCAGACCACCTGAGAGAGCCTTCGGGCTCGGGAGCGTATAATCGGTTCTTGATCCTTATTATCCCCTCCAAGTTATTTGAGATTTAGGTTCAAAATCTGGTTCAGGTCCAGGTTACTCATCTTCAAGAATATAAGGTTAGAGGCTAGTAATGTTGAAGGAGTTTAAGACCCCATATCCTTTAGGCAATTCAATCCTATAAGCAATAGTGTTGATCTTTCCAAGCACTTTGAATGGTCCGTCAACTTTGGGAGATAACTCACTCTTCCTCAAGTTTGGGAATCGTTCATTGTTGAGGTGTATCCAAACCAAATCGCCTGGTTCAAATTCTCTCTTCCTCTATCCTCAGCTTTGCTTCTTAAGCTTAATATTAACTTAACCTAATTGCTCTACAACCTTCTATTGCATAGCATTGATGGCCTTAACTCTCTCAATAGCTGGCCGGTCATCATCAAGCATCAATTGGGGTGCTTGGTCTAATGGTAGATAGGGGTTGAACCCATAGGCAACCTCGAATGGAGACATGTATGTTACATTGTAGGTGATCCTATTGTAGGTGAACTCAATGATTGGTAAGCACAGATCCCAATTGACCATGTTTTGTCTAACAGCAACACGTAGCAAAGTTACAATGGTTCTGTTGACAACTTCGATTTGTCCATCAGTTTGTGGGTAGCAACATGTATTGTACAATAGCTTAGTTCCCATTCACCTCCACAACGTCCTCCAAAAGTAGCTAATGAACTTGGGGTCTCAGTCTGTAACAATGGTCTTGGGAATTCCGTACAACTTGATTACTTCTTGTAAGAAAAGAAAAGAGATAGCCGAAACGTCCTTAGTTTTGAAACAAGGCACGAAATGTTCCATCTTGCTAAATCAATCTATAATTACCATAATAGAGTCCTTCCCTCGAGATACCCCAAACAATCCTAACATGAAGTCTATACTCAACTCGAACCATGATTTAGTCAGAATCCATAAGGGTTGGTAGTGTCCTTGCTTTGCTCGGCTCAACTCTTCGATTTTCAACAAGTTGCACACTTTTCCAGCATGAATTGGACATCTCTCTTTATCCTTAGACAAAAGAATTTAGAGGATAATATCTCATAAGTTCAGCATTGGCCAAAGTATCTTGTCAATCCTCCTCCATGTACCTTGTGCACTAGTAGTTCTCCCTTAGAACAGGTCAGGATACATAGCCTTCTCATCCTGAATGAATGTTCATCCTCCTTGTGATAGTTATCTAATGTCCATCTTTCATCAAAATGAGCATACATAGGACCAAAGTGTAGGTCCTCAACATATAAATTCTTAGTGGTTGAAAAACCAAGTAGCCTTATTTGCAACTTGGTCAGAAAGGTATGTCGTCTCGACAAGGCATCGGTTACTACATTGTTCTTCTTGTTTTTGTATTTTACGACATAAGAAAAAATCTACATGAACTCAACCCATTTAGCTTATCTCCGAGGCAATGTCAATTAGCTCTTTAGAAATCCCAAGGATTTATGATCAATGTAGATTACAAATTCTTTGGGCAGAAGATAATGTTGCCATACTGTTAGGGCTCAGATTAAGGAGTAAAACTCCTTGTCATAGACGAAATAGTTGAGTATGGCTCCTTAAAGTTTCTTACTAAAGTAAGCAATAGGTCAACCTTCTTGCATCAGCACAGAACTTATGCTTAGTCCGGACACATCATACTCTACTTCAAATACCATGTCAAAGCTTGGTAGAGCTAAGATGAAGGCTGTAGTTAGCTTCTTCTTCATAATATCAAAACTCCTTCTCTCTTTCTCACCCCATCTGAATCAACATTCTTCTTTGAGAGTTTGGTGAGTAGGGCTACAATCATATTGAAATTCTTTATGAATTGGCGATAAAATGATGCTAAGCCATAGAAACTTCTCACATCAGCATAATAGGTTGGCTCAAGCCATTCTAT
Organism: Lumnitzera racemosa; assembly: GCA_024138005.1. Taxonomy (NCBI): domain Eukaryota; kingdom Viridiplantae; phylum Streptophyta; class Magnoliopsida; order Myrtales; family Combretaceae; genus Lumnitzera; species Lumnitzera racemosa. The sequence goes on from JAMXBC010000010.1 coordinate 43,100,007, forward strand.
GACTGCTCTTATCTTCTCTTCATCAACCCAGATGCTACATCTACTCACAATAAAACCCAAGAAGATCACCTTGGAATGGATAAAGTCACACTTCTTCATATTGGCGTAGAGCTATTTAGCTTGGACTTTTGCAAGCACTTGTTGAAGATGCTTTTGGTGAGTCTCTAAGTTGAGATTGTATATTAGAATGTCATCAAAATAAACTACGATAAGCCTTCCTAGTAATTCTCGGTGCATATGATTCTTAAGTAGCATGAATGTGCTTAGTGAATTGGATAGCCTAAATGGCATTATAAGCCATTCATATAAACCATGTCGTGTTTTGAGTACGGTTTTCTACTTATTACCTTTATGCATTCGAATCTGATCGTACCTAACTTTAAAGTCGATCTTCGAGAACACTCTTGCTCCACTCAATTCATCTAGCATGTCATCAAACTTGGGTATGGGATACCTATACTTGATGGTGATTCTATTGATCGTTTGGCAATCTATACACATCCTCCAGGACCCATCTTTCTTCGACACTAATAAGGCTAGTACAATACAAGGGCTTAAGGACTCGTGTACATGCCCCTTCTTCATTAACTCATCCACTTGCTTCTGTAGTTCAACGGGCTATTTAGGATTCAAGCTGTAGGTAAGCTTGTTTAGCAATGCAGGCTATAGCTCGATTACATGCTCAATGCCTTGGTTTGGGGGCAAACCGTTTGGCAGCTCTTCCAAAAGCAGATCGGCAAATTCCTCCAATAGCATTTTTACTTTAGTCGGCAACTCTTCCTCCCTAAGTCTCATCTCTAGAAGCTTCCTTACAAGTAGATAGGTCAGTCCCTCTAGCTCCATTTCACTTTTCAGTTTGGCTCGAGTCAATGCCAAAGCTCTTTCCTTAGGGTTCGGCTAAGCTAGGACTGTATGACTTTTATCTATTCGGTAAATCATGGGACTCAATTTCAACCTTCTTCCTTCATGCTCCATAGAACATGTATTCCTTCTATCATCATACATAATCACTTGATCAAACATCTATGGTCGTCCAAGTAGGAGACAAGATGCATTCATGGGCAACACATCACAAAGCACTTTATCTTGATACTTACCAATACAGATTAACATAAACACCTATTTGCCCACTTGTAAGGCTCCCTTATCAATAAGCTAATGAAGCTTATAAGGTTTCGAGTGGGGCATGATCAGCAATTTGAATTGCTGGACCATAAATGTAGAGGTTGGATTGGTATAGCTCCCACTATCAATGATTAGCATGCATAATGATTCATTCACCTTACATTCAATATGGAAAAGATTTGCTCTATGCTTGTCTTTAAGTACAAGACTGACACTCCTTGTCCTCTTCAACATTAGAGCGGTTGGCATAAAGTTCCCTTCCTAGCTATAGATGACTTCCTCATCGAACAGCTCGGCTTATTAGTGCTCTTTTAGCTCCTTTACTTCTTCCTTAGTATTGTTGACCTCAACAATCAGCATCTCGCCTCAAATCACCATTATTCGCCTGTTCAGGAACTAAGAGGCCATGTGTCCAAATCCTTAACATTTGAAACACTTGATCTCACTCATCTTCCTCTCTAAACTCTGGGCCTTCTCATACTTCCTTAAGGGTTCCTTCTCCTCAGCTTAGGTGGTCAGAACAAGTCGAGTCTCAACAACCTTACTCAATTTTGTTCACACTGGTCTACTCGAAACAATTCAGCTACTACTTAGTCAACCAATAAAGGGCTGGAATCTTCCTGTTCAGTGCCTTTCTATCCTTAAGCAGCTTGTATTATGTCATCAAGTGTTCTAATGTCTAGGGTTTCCAAGACAACCCCAATCTCATACTTCAATCCACCAATGAATTGAGACACAGAGTAGTCTTTAGGCTCTATGACTTCGCATCAGATCATTAGCATCTAGAATTCTTTAATGTAAGCGTCCACATTAAATCCTCCTTATCTCAATTCTTGCAGTCTCTTGAAGGCATCTTGTAGATAATAGTTCGGTAAAAACCTTCTCCACATAACTCTCTTCATATCATTTCAACTCCTAATCTCTTGTTCTCTTTCCCTTCTTCTGGTCGCCTACATGTTATTCCACTATAAGGCAGCATAACTGGTGAACTCCAATATAGAAAGTGTAATTTTTGCATTATCAAGTACTTTGTGGCATTCAAATTGCTTTCTAATCTTATCTACCTAATCTAGGTAGTCCTCAACATCACCACTTTTAGAGAAACTTAGAATATGCATCCTTAATCCTTCAACTCTAAGGATTCATGCATTTCTTTCCTCAAGCTCATAGTATTCCTCTACCTCGTTATTCCCATCTACTTCTTACTCAATCTCTTCAAGTGCTAGCCTTCGCCTAACATCCCTACCAATTCCTTTAGCTCGAGGTGGTCGAGTTGGGGCATTAACTTGGCCAAACTAACCATTGCCTCACTATTACTACTCACATTCACTAGTAGGGCTATTTCTAACTTGCTGCCTATCTTCTTGTATAATAGTCACCAAACTAGTTACCAAATTAGTAAGCTTATCTAATCGATTATCCATTGATTGAGGCATGAAGCTTCCTTTTTACCCTTAGCATTGTTGAGTACTACTTTCTTAGTTTCCTAAAGTTCCTTGAACACTTGAGTCTAACATTAATGGTTACTTCACAATGATGGTCAAATGAACAATCAACCATACTCTATTTTGTGTATCGAAAATAGGGGGAAAAAAAGCACAGAATACTACTCAGCTACCAAACTCCAATATGAACAATAAAACCTCTATCACATAAGAGCAGTGACAAACTATTAAAAGAATACAGTAAAATCTAACTTCAAACACAACCAAGCACTCTGATACCAAGATGATATGGACTTATAGGTGAACACACAAACTCAATATCATGCATAACCAAAAGGGTAGGTCCAAGCCGCAAGATGGCTTAAAAAATAAATGATAATAGAGGGCAAACAGGAGTTCTCGTATACCGATGATGGATATGATGCACTGATACCTTACACAAGCTTAGTTCACACTTAATATGATGCATAGGTATGGCCAGAGGTCACTCGCTACTACTTCACACTCGAATGGGCTAGATAAGCGTAGCTTAAGAGTAAGCAAGAAAACATTTAGCTCAAGAGAGGGTAAAACAAGGTTCAGTATATTTTTCTGTATATTCACTTACAGATATTACATTATCTGATTATTTATAATACCCTATTAAGGTAAGTTCTATGTTACAGAACATTACAAAAATGAAACCCTATTTGCTAAATAAAAGGAAAATAATTTACAAGGAAAGCATGAAATCATACATAGCAAACATCCTCTATTAGAAAGGATAATACGGTTGTCAAAAAGGACAACACGCACACATTTTTACTCTGTGACTTTAACAATATTGTGAGCCAAGTAAGGGTAGGCCTTTGTTTAGGTCTATTCGATTTCAGAAGTTTGGTACCCTGACTATCAAGGATAGACTAGCATTGGTTTAAGGATGGCTTACAATTGGGTTGGCCTCAGATGGTTGGCTCTTGACAGTTATCAACTCGGCCTCCGCACTATAGAGATTGTTATATTCAGATTGAGCGTATGGACTAATGCATAGTGAAGGGTTTTATTCAGCACATCAGCCAGTCACCTCAGCAACACTTTGGATAGCATGGAGAATGTAGTAGCTTAGCAAATCAAACTAAGGCAAGCTCGACAGACCACTTAAGAGAGCCCTTGAGCTCGAGAGCATGTAATCAGTCCTTAATCCCTATTAGTATCAAATGAGAATAGATTGGGAACAAATGTTTCATGTTATTAAATGACAAGTGACGTATAGATTTTACCTCATCTTTAACTTAAGGATGGTAGTACTGAACCATTTTTAAATACCATGGTCATCAAAGGTGAAGTACTGACCATCGAAGTGGATAATTTTGATGAATAAGTAAAGTTAAGGGAAAATGAGACAATAGGACAAGAAGAAGAGCTACCTAAGGCATAGGTTATCGATACCAAGCAAGGAGAAAATCTAAACTTGGTTGTAGATCGCATTATGAGGGTAGCCCCTTGGTAGACAACAAACAAAGAGAAAACTTCTTTCGCATTAGATATCGAGTGATGGGCTAGTTAAGGGTCATGATCATAGATTATAAAAGTTGCACTAAAGTTGCTTTATTTAGTACAATCCATAAGCTAAAGTTGCCATGTATAACACACCATAAACTGTGTAAGTTATATTAGCTAAATGAGAAGAATACCCTATATATCTCCAAACAACTCATTATACCATATTCAATTGGAGTATACCATGATGAAGTAATATATGATGTTTTGCCCATGTGTGCATCACCTATAGTATTAGGCTAACATTTGTTGTTCAACGAAGAGTTATCCATGATAGTTTAAGAATACATATGCCTTTGAGCATGAAGAAAAGATGGTGGTGTTGAATCAAATGACTATTAATCAAATTAGAGAAATTCAAACCAATTGAGCCCCATTGAGAAGAAAAGTTTTGTGATGTCTTACGCTTAAGTGATGCATGAGATCAAGTCAAATGCCTTGACAATTTTGTTGATCCATAGGTTATTAGATCTAAAAAAACATGAGGTCCAGTTACTAACTGAGGAGCACAAGTTAATAGAAGAATTCATTGAATGTTTCCTTAAGAGAACCCTAAGGATTTGCTTCCATTCAGATGCATGGAACATTAGTTAGACCTACAATTAGAGGTTGCATTGCCAAATAAGCCTACATACAAAATGGATCTAAAGCAAGCTGCAAAGCTCCAAAAGCAAGTGAATGAACTGATCGAGAATAGGACATAGAGAATGTGCATTAATAATCGAGTTATCAAGAAGATCACAATCAACTATAGATACCCCATTCAAGGATAGACGATATGTCAAACAAGCTTCATAGGGCTCAAGTATTCTCAAAGATTGATCTCAAGTCTGGCTAGTACCAAACTAAGACATGATAATATGATGAATGGAAGACCACCTTTAAGATGAGGCATGGATTATACGAATGGATGATGATGCCTTTTGGTCTATCCAACGTACCAAGCACCTTCATGAAGTTGATGAACAATGTGCTCCATTACTCAATCAATAAATTTGTAGTGGTTTATTTTAACGATATTTTAGTGTATAAGTTGAACATGGAGAGCCATTGCAAGCGTCTCCAACATATTTGTAAAGAACTTTACGCTAAAAGACTGTTTGAGAATTTAAAGAAGTGTGATTTTTACCAAGACAAGCTTTTTTCTAGCTTTATAGTATATGGAGGTGGAGTAAGGCTACACAAGAAGAAAATCTAAGTAATTATGGAATGACCAATCCTAACTTGTTCTATTGTCGTATGAAGCTATCATAGATTGGCTTCCATTTGATGTCGCTTCATTAAAGGATTCAATACCATTGTGTCCATGTTGATTGAGCTCGTTGATACGAGATAAGCACATCTATCAAATTATAGTAAAGCAAATATGAGTCTAAATGTCGATCCCTCAAATACCCTGAAGACTACTACTAATTTTAGCTCTATTATTTAACCAAATAAATTCAATTTCAAGAATTTGATTCTTTAAATTAAAATTGTAGCAACAAAATAAATTAAACAAATAATCAAGAACCAAACAAGAAAGTAAAATTTTAAAGATTTAATTCAAGACTCAATGTCGTACCTAAATCTTGATTCCCTAAATCTACACATGGAACTTTTACTAAAGATAATATAATTCAATCATCAATTTTATTTTTTTTTACTAAGAAAACACTCTACTAAAATTAATAACTTTCTCAAGCTTATTAATTCTAATCTTTAGATTACCTAATAAAATCTCTTGCCTATAGCATAATCTAAGATCACATTAATGTGCAACAAATTATCTTAAAGATAACATTATAAATCCAAAAGAATCCTGTAATTTATCCCGAATATTGTACAAACTCTTATCAACTATGTTAGATCTAATTATACAAGAAATCTCTCAATCTTCTTATACAATATCAGATTTAGATCAATAATAGCGAAAATATCAATCTAAAACATACAAGCATACATAATTGATTCAAGAAAACTACAAATCTTTAGTAGATCTAATAAAACCAAGCTTTACATGTGAGATTTAGGTTTCATAAGCCCTAGATACAAAAATTTCTACTCCCTACTCATGATCTTTAATAAAAACTATAGAAAGGTAAAAGAAATAAATCAAGATGATTCTTAAATCTTGAAATCTTGATTTCTTCATGTACTATGCTCTCTTAAGTGTTTTGTTCTTCAAAAGCTCTTCAAAAGTCATTTAAAATTCTCTCCAAAAAAACCATAAAGAAGTTTTATATAGGAGTTGAGAAAAAACAAGGCTATCACAAAACATATGATCATATCCCTTAGTTATATAACCTACTATAATTGCTTCTTTTCTTCTTCCTTTTTTTCAATATAGGGAACGACACAACCAAAAACATAGTCATGTCCTTAGGTCGTATAACTAGCTTTGAATTCTTAGAAATCACTCTGAATTCTTAAAAATCACTCCAAATTCGCCTACAAATGACACAATCATATCGTTTGATTGTGTCGATCTTTAATCCTTCAAAACTTACTCATTTTAGCATCAAATTCAGCGAAACTTATTTGTATCTTCTCGTTTCTCGAGTAGATTGTTTCAAAAACAAAGATTTTACTTAATTAAATATCATTATCTAAAAACAAACTCAAAATTTTATAGAAAAATCATCACAAATCACCAAATAAAATATAACTAATCTACATCTTATCAAACTTGCCTACACTTAACAATTTCCTTGTCCTCAAGAAAATAAATCAAGACTAAAATTCTTAAGTTAAAAACTATCACTAACTAGGAGACCGAACAAAAATTTACACTTAACTTGGAAAAAGATTCAACTTGCAACTCCGATCAATTTTTCTTTAAACAACTTCCTTAAACCTTATACTCAATTTGTTTCTCAATGTCTAAGAAACACAAAATGCCATGGTTCACTAACTAATCTATGTAAATTAAAGTTTACCTAGATTATTTAATCAAGGACTCTTGTACTCAAGATTAGATTTAACATCTCAGCAATTAGAAGAAAGTATAAAAATTTTAACCTACTTAACTAAATTGTATACAACTCTCTCTTTAATCTTGCTAAGCACCATAATTTAGAGTAACACTTATTACATCCACTTATCCTCTAATCATCCCTTCAATTCTTGATTTCATTGAGAAGGTTTCAAATTCAGTAAATTTATATTATTAATTAAACATATCATTTAAGGATGATTGTCTTGGCAATGAAAAAAGATCTCACTTTTCCAATGGACTAAAACCGATCTTACTAACTTAGCCCTCATATTGGTAATGAGAAAAAACCTTACTTTTCTGATAGATCAAGGCCAATCTATACCAATTTATTTTTTAAACTTACTTTAGCATTAACAATAGAATCCAACTTCGCTCTTTTGAGGGACTAAGGTGAATTCTTACCAATTTTTCCTTTTTATTCTTAATTATTTATACATTTGTTATCACTTCCTACCTCTAATTATTTCAAGTTTTGGGAGGCTTTTCTAGAGAAAAATTTTATCTGTTTGTTTACTAAAGATTATAAAGCTCAAAAGTCATCTAAGAGGGAAGTATACATCAAAGCAAGCTTAACTAATGATGTTCCTCTAATCTTAAGTCTTAAAATCCCCAACTAAATAACCTGTAACTTTACTACATAAAGATTTTATCTATCAACTCTGGTAAAGTGTAATTCAAACATCAAAGATCAAGCATCAATCATATTCAATTCAACTCCTATGGAAGTTGTTGATTCTCTAAATATTGCAAGTCAATAAACCAATAACAATTAGGTTAATAACAAAAAAAAAAAGTCTCCTAAATATTAACAATCTCAACAATTTCTATATCTCCTTCTCCATACTTAAAACCATACATTACGCTCAATATATGAATTAAGTCACACAAGAAAACTAAATCAATGTAAAATACTTTGACTAAAGAGATATAAAAGGGGAAAAAGAAATGATACTCTCTTGAAAATTGAGAAACAAACTGCATGATTTAAAAGTTATGAAGTAACCAATACCAAACTTGCAAGTACAAAAATTAATATCACCATCTTAAAACGTCGACCTTCAATTCATGTATATTTGAGTAACAAGCACTTTCTTTCCATTAAAACACAAAAGAAAACATCAATGACAAAAGCAAAACAAAGAAAGACAAAAGAACATCTTAAAACAAATTAAAGAATCTAAAAAAAAAAAAACACCGAGTTTATGAAACCAAAATACATCCTATGCAATAACAAAATAGTAAAACAGCTACATCCCCTCAATCATCATCATTCTCCATAAAATTTGAATTTTCATCATCAACTTCATCTTCTAAACTCTCCTCCTAAGCTTGTTCCTCCTACTCAACTATTTCTAAATCTTCTTTCGTCTCCTTCTCTTGTTAGTCCTCTTATCCTTAGGCTAGTTCCAAGCTACCTCTTCTAAGAAAGACGGATAGAAACCTAAGAAAAACATCAATAATTTTTAAATTGTTTAGTTAAACCACATTGCAAAAGAATCGTATGATGTGATTCTACTTTGCTAGCATCGTGCCCATTTTCTTTTCAACCCTCTCTTAGCAGAGATTTAGTATTTTTAACATGTCTTCTATCCGATCAAACTGAGAACTCAATCAGTGGCTCAAACCAGAACTAGCTCCTTTATGACTTTCAACAATATCCAACTTCAAGTACATATTCCCAATAGTTTATCTTCTTAATGTCTTTGTCTCTCTTATTACCTTTAATTCTGGCATTTATCTATTAAAAAAACCTAACCTAATCACCAAAAGAGTAATGTAAGGTCCACAACATATTTTCTTATGTGCACAAAGACTCTATGCATACTTTATCAAGTATTGAGCTAACAACATGGCTAAGTTAATTGGATATTTCTCTTTTATGCTATATAAAACCATGAGCTCAACCTTACCAACTACACTTGTTCTCTTACCCTATCTTGTTATTAAATGTGATAAAACCTAATGAATGATGCGGTATTCAGGATGACATTGACAGGAAGCCTTACTTGATTTGGCTTCATATGTAAGACCTTTAGCAATCATTTTCCAATAACACCACGGAGTAACATCATAAGGAATTCAGTACGAGAGTTCCATAAATTCTTGCATCTGCACATAATTAGCATCATATAATTCTAAATATACGGTAAAATCCATAACTATCATTGAATACAACTTATTATTCATCCTAAAACTCAACTTCCATTAGGGTCCTTAAATCCTAATCAGCTTTTCTAATTTCACTATACATTGGAACTCCTGGATCGATATAATAAATCGATGATTGGAAAGTCAGCAATCTTGCTTATGGTACAAATGACAATAACTCTAGCACTAACCCTAGAAGATTCAATTGTTCAATAACATGTCAATTTAAATATAATGTCTCACCAAATGTACATGACTAAAAATAGGTGAACCGATCTCTAGCGATTTTGCTGGTGAACTGCAACATTGGGTACAGTAGAATGTTGAGCACAACAAGTGGTCCTGGGGATGGAGAAGGTTATGAAGATGATGCTATAGCCTTATCTTTGTGCCTTACATCTAACTTTTGCCTCGATCCCATGTTTTACATGAAAAAGAATTCAATTGAAGTCAAAAAATGGTCACCGACACTTTCCCTACACTTACAATGACAAACAATGTAAGAACTAAGTACAAATATGGAAGAAAGTATAAGAAAAGTCATTGAGTAAATATATAAAACACATGGTAGGCATGTCATATTATGTAGGATTTTAAAGAAACAACCATGTAATCGCACAATCCCATATTACATAAAGTGATCCAAACATAATGAATGAATGATTCTTATATTTTTCTAGTGTTAAAAGCTCTAAATCTTAAAATTAAGTCAAAACCATAACTTAATTAAGTTGTAAGAACTATACCCATATGCAAAAAAATTATAATCCGTAAAAGCAAAAAGAATTGCCACATGCCCTAATATGCATCATAATTGACATGACCGTACCAATAATCATGTCATTTAAAATCTAAATACAGCGCTAAAATCAAGAACACGATTATGTTCTTCATGAGAATGACTACCCAACTCACAAAATAAATGAAAACTATCATCCCTTACACCAAAGAATTACTAACATGCAAAAGCCTTAAGGTGTAACAACTCTAACATGTATAAAAGTGAAATCTAAGTAAGTTTTTTGCAGAAAAATTAAAGAAAAAGAAAGATCAACAATGTACCCAAATTCTTGAAGTAGAGTGAATATTGAAGATCTTTGAGTTGGTGTATGTGAATGAGAGATTTTGAAGCAAGTGTAAGCTTGAATGTATGTTTTAGGTGTGAGAGAAAGAGTACGGATGAGAGAGGATGTCATACCTGTGTGTATGTGAAATAGGAAGTGAGAAAGAAATTCTAAGAAGCAGCCTTATATAGTAGGCAGTACACGATTCGAGACACAACTGTGTCTACCCCAAGAGAGACATGGTCAGAGATACAATCATATCTCTAGATTGTGTAACTATCTATACATTTTTTTTTTGTTATTATGCCTAATCTTGAGTGCAAGAAATTAAATGCAAAAGCAAAACAAAAATTAAATTAAAATATGTAAATGCTAATATAAACAATAAATAAAACTATCTAAGTGGATAAGTGAAGTACTAAAATAATGGAAATAAATAAGTGACTTAAGTTACCTCTTAAGAGCACTATAATTAATGTCAATAGCTTAACGGGATACGTTTACAACTTATGATTGTCCTCTTAGGTCAAGATAGAACTCCACCTATCCATCATGCTCGAAATCTTCACCCAAATATAATTTCAATCGTTGACCATTCACTTTAAACAGTTCCCGTTCTAGGAATGTAATTTCAACTTATGGTTTGGACTATTTAGTGATTGTAAATAGTCCAAACCATCTAGATTTTAACTTACCTAAAAATAAATGAAGCTAAGAATTATAAAAAATAATTTGATCTCCTTCTTTAAATTGATGACCATGCTTGATTCACTAATCGTGATACTTCTTGGTCCTTTCTTTATATATCATCAAATTTTCGTATGCCATGGCAAACCACTCGAAGAGCTTGTTCAACTAAAGCTTTTAATAAATACCTGCATGCTTAAAATCCAAGTTAGCGCTTTTAATTACCTAGAAATAAATGAAGCCAAGAATTATACAAAAGAACTTAATCACCTTCTTAAAATTGATGACATTGCTTGATTCACTAATCGTGATACTTCTTGGTCCTTTCTTTATATATCCTCCAGTTTTCTTATGCCATGGCTCACTACTCATCAAGCTCATTCAATTGAAGCTTCTGATAAGTACCTGTACACTCAAAATCTAAGTTAACACTTTTAATTGCCAATAAGCTCTATGTTCAATCTCTACCAATAAGTGACAAGCTTTCCCATATACGAGTAGATACAGTATAGTTTTTATTGGGGTTTTGTAAGTGATTCTATATGCCCATAGAGCATTATCCAACTACTCTTACCAATATTTCCTATGATGCTCTGTGGTTTTCTCATTGATCCACTGAAGGTCTTAGTTAGCAACTTCTACTTGACTACTAGTTTAGGAGTGGAACAAAGTAGCTACCCCATGTGCGACACCATATCATTTTAATACTTACTCGAGTTGAGCATTACAAAAGTGTGTTCTTGATCATTACAAAAGTGTATTCCCTTATAACTTATAATTGCTCTAGGGGTGCCAAATCAAAAGAATAGGCCTTTCAAAAATTTCTTTACTACCCTAGCATCATTAATGGGTAAGCCTTAAGCATCAACCCACTTAGAAACGTAGTCAAGGGCTACTAGAATGTATTTATTTCCATGGGAGTTTGGGAAAGATCTCGTAAAGTCAATTCCCTAAACATTGAATACCTCGACCTCTAAAATGGGATCTAGTAGCATCTCATCCCTATGGGATATGTTCCCTACTCGTTGACAATTATCACAAATTTCAACATACTTTGAGGCATCTTTGAATAATATAGGCCAAATCTAACCTCTAGGACCTTATGAGCTATTATATTAGCATTATGATGACCCTCTTAAGTCTTAAGTGACAATGACTCAAAATTTGCCATCCTTCAAGGTATGGTACACAAGCCTTAATAATATGGTCTAAACAAACTTTAAATAGATAATGAACATCCCAAAAATAATATTTTGCATCAGAAAAGAATTTCTTATTTTGCTGATGTAAGAGCCCTTTTGGTACAATTCTGGTGACTAAAAATATTAGCAATATCTACAAACCAAGGGGTTTCTAGATCACTTACCTAATGAATGGCATAGAGATGTTCCTTAGGAAATGCAGCATTAATCTCACTCTTGTTGAGTACTTTTAAGTTTGGATTCTCCAATCGAGATTGATCTACTACTAAGTTCTCAGCATGTTTCTTGTTTCTGATCTCTATGTCGAACTCTTGTAGTAGCAATATCTACCTTATCAAACTTGCCTTTGTGTTCAGTTTTGCCACTAAGTATCAAAGAGCAAAAGGATCAGTGTAAATTACTTTTGATAGAATCAAGTAAGAGCAGAATTTTTCCAAGGCAAAAACAACTCTTAGTAGCTCATTCTCCATAGCGGTGTAGGTTTCCTCAACATTCGTAAGGATTTTGCTAGCATGATAAATTGGTTGAAAATACTTATCTCTTTGCTATAGTCACTTGCATTGCACATAAGTTCAAAGGGGGAGTGTCCAGTCGAATGCTACCATGATTAGAGCAATAGTAAGTTTCTTCTTAAGGAGATTACAAGCTTCTGAACATTCCTGAGAGAAGACATAAGGCACATCCTTTTCCAACAACCTAGTAAAGGTTGAGCAATTTTGCAGAAGTCCTTAATAAAACACTTATAAAACCCCACATGCCCCAAAATGCTTCTAATGGCCTTGATTGAAATTAGGGGTGGAAGTCATGCAATTGCATTTACTTTTATGGTATCCACCTCAATTCCTCAACATAAGAACTTATTCCCTATCACGATACCTTTTTGTAGCATGAAGTGGCACTTCTACCAATTGAATACAAGATTGGTCTCCTTGCACATAGCTAATACCCTGTCCAAATTATAAAAGCATTGGCCAAATGAGTTGCTAAAAACTGAAATGTCATCCATAAATACCTCTATTTTGTCCTTAATTGAGTCTTCAAAAATGGCTATGATGCACCACTGGAACATAGCAAGTACATTGCAAAGTCCAAACAGCATTCTTCCATAAGTGAAAGTGTCATAAGGGCAAGTGAATATGATCTCCTCTTGATTTTCAGGAAGGATAGGTATTTAACAATAACCTAACAAGCCATCAAGAAAATAATAAAATAGATATCTAGAAAGTTGTTCTAACATTTTATCCAAAAAAGGTAAAGGAAACTAGTCCTTTTATGTAGCATCATTCAACTTCTTATAATCAATACATAAAAGCCACCCTATAACAATTCTCATTAAAACTAATTCATTCTCTTCATTAGGTACCACTATTATCCTACCTATAATAGTTCTTATTAGATTTAATTCGTTCTTTACATTAGGTACCACTATCATCCCACCTTTCTTAAGATCTACCTACATTAGACTTACCTAGGAACTATCAGAGATAAGGTAAATCATACATGCATCAAGGAGTTTGATAACTTCCTTTTTAACTACCTCTTTCATGTTTAGATTCAAGAGTCTCTAGAACTTCACTACTGGCTTATGGTTATCTTTCATCAAAATCTTATGGGTGCAATAGGAAGGATTTATGCCTGTAATGTCTGATATCTTCCAAGTAGTAGCCCTTTTATGCTCCTTAAGCACCTTCAGTTACTTCCTTTGCTACTCCTCATCCAAATTGGAAGCGATAATTACCGGTAGTTTGGAATCCTTCTCTAAAAATGCATACTCCAAATACTTAAGTAGCTAATAGTCAAGCAATTGCTTCAACTACAATACCAATGATTCCTAAATTGAAGGTTTCAACTTTGCTTCCTTTGTCTTGTCAATCACCTCAAACGTTTTCTCTTCCATGATTGATTTATTAGCCACTAGCTAGGCTTCATCCTCAAATTGACTGAGATTCTCTTAAGCTACTTTTGTACCTAACTACAAGCAATTCTATAATGGATCCTTAGAAAGAAATGCCTATACACAACTTACAACAAACTCATTAGTAACATCTAAAAGATAACAACTATCATCTTGTTCCATAGACTTTTTCATAGCTTCAAAAATTTTAAACACAATCTCTTCATCTCCTAATCTCAAAATGAGCTTATCACCACTAACATTGATAATAGCCCTAGCAATCGCTAAGAAAGGATTACATAGGATAAGGGATACCTCAAAATCTTCATCCATATCCATTATCATAAAATGAATGGGATAAATCAATTTACCCTCCTGGATTAGTACGTCCTCAATAATGCCTCTAGAGTATATTGCAAACCTATTAGCTAATTGTAAACTTATACGTATGGGTTTTGGTTCCCCTAATCATAGTTTCACAAAAAATTTATAAGTTATCGAGTTGATACTTGCACCCAGGTCAACCAATGCCTTATCAACAAATAAGTTTCCAATTTTACAAAGAATTGTGAAACTCCTTAGGTCTTTCAACTTCTTAGGCAACATGTTTTGTACAATCGTTAAACATTCTTCACTCAACGTAACTGTAGAAAGCTCCCTAAGCTTCCTCTTGTTAGACAACAAGTCTTTTAAGAATTTTGCTTATTTTGGCATCTATAACAAAGCATCAACCAAAGGTAAGTTAATATGCAATTGTTTAAAAAAGATCAAGGAACTTACTAAATTGCTAGTGATTGTGATCTTGCTTCAATCTGTAAGGATATAGATTAAGCAGTTGGTATTCCTTCACCTTAGGTTGCTTGACACTTTCCTTGCCTTTCACCTCCTCACTTCTCTTAATGGTGTCTCCACTATCCTTTTTCTCAACCTACAACACTTCCTTACTTATAAGTAACACTACCTTAACATGTTCTCTTAGATTAAGTTTCATGTTTCCTTTCAACATACCCTATGGTCTTTTAGAGATCAGCTTTACAAGCTAACTAATCTAGTCTTCAAGATTGCGATTGAAGGTCTCTTGATTCCTCAACATGGTTTCAATATTGAATAGTCAAGCTTCATTTTCTTGAATATATTTAGTGAGAAGCTCATCTAAACCAAGCTTCTTCTCTTGAATAGGTAAAGGAACCGAGTGAACCAAAAGTAACCTTTTGTTAGCCTTAATTTTGACCTCCCCATAAAATGTTGGGATGGTTCCTCCATCCAAAATTGTAAGTATTGCCGAAGAGATTATTCTACTGTCTAGGTAGATTTCCCAGGTAATCCACTTATTCCATTTGCTTTTGTTCTCCATACCCTTACATATCAAAATCGTTCATATCAAATTGTGCTCGCTGAGGACCAATAAAAAGTACATCAATTTTCTTTCTCAAAATATTTACTTTAGCTATCTAAATAATGGCTAAGTCCACATCATGAATTCTTATAGCTCTTTGCCTAACTTTAATGCTTTCCCATATATAGTTAATCATTGTCATCCCTTCAATCAAGTTGTACACTTGCTTAGGTGCTTTTGTATTTAAAGTGCCTCCTATGGTAGTATCAATCATTTGTCATGTAGTCAAATTAAGAACATTATAAAAGGTCTAAATTTACATCTACGAGGGGAGGCTATGGTGTGGGCATCTCTTAAGCAAGTCCTCTACTCCTAAGTATCATACAAGGTTTCAACTTCTTATTAGGCAATGCAAGAAATATCATTCCAAAGCTTGGCAATCTTCTCTAGTGAAAAACACTTCTCTAGGAATTTCTCTACCAAATCATTCCAAGTTGTTATCAAATGACATGGCAAAGAGTTCAACCACTACTTTTCTCTTTCCCTCAAGGGAAAAGGGAATAACTGCAATCAAATAGCATTGTCTGTAGCTCCATCAGTCTTGAATATATCACAAGTCTCTAGAAAACTAGAGATGTAAGCATCAAGATCTTCATCTTAGAGACTATCAAACTACACATACGGTTACACCATTTGGATGATGTTAGGTGCAATTTGAAAATTATTAGTAACAATTGTTGGTCTGGTAATATTAGAGTTGATTCCAATGAGTGTAGACCTCAAATAATTAAACATAGTCCAATTTGCTTCATCGTCGCTATTGGCCATTGATTCAAGATTTCATGGTAGATCTTATAGTGGATGTTGTTGATCAATAATTTGGTCATTCACCTTTTCAACTTCCCCTTTAACCTCCACAACCGACCCGTCTTCCATGGTAACCATTATTTGTTTCGCATAAAATCTCAAATTACAAAGGGTTGCCCTTTCAATTTTAGGATCAAGCACTACCAAATCTTTTAAATTACTTTTGAGTCATGCACTACAAAGGGGAAAAATATAAAAATCAATTGCAACTCAAAAAAATTAAAAGAAAATAATGAAAAATAAAGAAAAGAATTGTTAAACTAATAAAGTAACGAATGTTCTTAATATCAAAGTCTTGGGCGATGGTACCAAAAACTTGATACGAGATAAGTGCACCTATCAAATTATAATTAAGTAGATATGAGTTTAAATATCAATCCCTCAAAGACCCTGAATACTATTGGTAACTTTAGCCAGTAAGCGTACCCATCATATTATAGTAAAATGAATATGAGTCCAAATGTCAATCCCTCAGAAACTCTAAATACTAGTACTAGCCTTATCAACCGAACAAATTCAATTTCAAGAATTTAAATTTTTAAATTAAAATTGCAACAACAAATTAAATTAAGCAAATAATTAAGAACCAAACAACAAAGAAAAATTTTAAAAATTTAATTCAAAACTCAACATCATACCTAAATCTCGATTCCTTAGATCTACACATGCAATTTTACTAAAAATAATATAGTTCAATTTTTAATTTTTCTTGATCTAAAAAATTCTCTATTAAAGTTAATAATTTTCTCAAACTTATTAACCCTAATATTTAAATTATTTAATAGAATCTCTTCTCTATAGCATAATCTAAGATCATATTAACGTACAATGAATTTTCTTAAAAATAATATTAAATATAATATTATATATTGGAAATAATATTGCAATTTATCTCTAACATTGCAGAAACTCTCATCAACTATACTAAATCTAATTATACAAGAATCTCTCAAACTTTTTGTACAATATCAAATTTAGATAAATAACTGTGAAAATATCAATCTAAAACATGCAAACACACATAATTGATTTAAAAAAAATAAAAATATTTGTTAGATCTAATAAAACCAAGCATCATATGCAAGATTTAGGTTCCACAAGACCTAAATACAAAAAGTTCTACTCCCTATTCATGATAAAAAAATGATCTTTAATAAAAACTAAAAAAAGGTAAAAGAATTAGATCAAGATGGTTCTTGAATCTTGAAATCTTGATGTCTTCATGTACTACATTCTCTTGAGTGTATTATTCTTGAAAAGCTCTCTAAAAGCCATTTAAAGTTATGTCTAAAAAAAAAAAAACCCTAAAAAAGCTTTATATAAGAATTGAGAAAAAACAAGGCCGCCGTAAAACATAATCGAAGATACGATAGTGTCCCTTAGTCGTGTAACCAGCTATTATCACTTCTTTTCTTTTTTTCTTTTTTTTTTCTTAATACTAGGAATGACACGAATAAGGACATGATATTGTCCTTAGGTCATGTAACTAGTTGTGAATGCTTAAAAATCACTCTAAATTTGCTTGCAAACGACAAAATCATGTCGTTCAGTTATGTCGATCTTCAAACTTTCATAACTTACTCGTTTTAACTTCAAATTAAGTAAAACTTGTTTTTATCTTCTCGTTTTTTCCCTTAAATAGTTTCAAAACCTAAAAAACAAGATTTTACTTATTTAAGTTTTAGTCTCTAAAAATAAACTGAAATTTCAAAGAAAAATCACTAAACAAAATGTAACCAATCTGGAGTTTATCACTTACAAAGAAGAATGTAAAGTTTAAATGAGGAGAGAAGAGCAAAAGCACTTTCAAGAAATGAAGGAGAAGCTAACTCTACACTAATCTTAGCTCTATCAAACTTTGAGAAGGCCTTAAAGTGAGAATATGACATATCTAGTATTAAAATTGAAGCTTGCTAATGTAATAAAGCTAGCCTATTTCCAGCTTTAGTGAGAAGCTCTAAAGAGTAGTACTGAACTACTCAGTCTTTGACAACTTCTCCTCCATGATCCATACACTAACCATCTAGCAACATAATTGGTTGCATAGGGTCTCATCATCTATACAAACCATGAATCATTCAGGTACCTCAAATGCCAATTAAAGTTGTCAAAGAAACGGGCCAAGTAAATTGAGTCTATAAAGGGATCCACCAATGTAGTCAAGTATAAGCTAAGGAAGACAAATGTGGTTACATATGCACTATCCAAAAGGCACTCCCTCCTAATTGACCTTTAACTCAATTTTTAGGATTTTTAGCAATTAACGACTTATATGCCTAAGACTTACACTTCAGCCCAATAGTTACCAAATGTTAGGAAGCATAAGTTGTTAAAGAATAATTTGATCCCAAATCCTTAAAGGAATGGATGAGATGATAGGAATCAGCTGCATAGACTACTCAAGTCTTACTACTATGGTCCACCAAGTCCTCTTCCAACTGCTCACCAAAGAAAAGGTATCGATTTTGAAGTCTTTTAAGCTATATGACTAACTAAGCTCTTACCGATATTACACTATATTTGGGTAGAATAGACCAGTCTCCAATCTGACCTTAATAGGTTAGTAAGTCATACCAACAACTTAACTAAAGTGTTCCCTAGCTTCCCATGTGGTCATCCAAGTTGTTTAAAGGCATTCTAATGCCTTAGTTGATAGGTTGATCGAGAGTGAGAGTACGTAGATAGAAGTGTATAAAGTGTTGCATCCATTACTAAAAAGCCTAATCCTTTACTCATAGAGAATTAGCAAGGCTATTATAGGAAGAGGGTAAGTATATTGAGGTCTACTTAAGGTTTAAAGGAAAATAGCTAGCAACAACTGTTGACTTACCTTATATACCAAGCTATTTCCACCTAATCTTCATTCAAATTCATAATTTGGGCTCAAGCAATCTAAACTTGAGGGCCTAAGATCCAAGAGCTCGAAAGTTTTTATTTTGGCTAGGTTGATCTTAAACTAAGACTTAGCATAAACTTTGATGAGGTCGGTCTAACTTCTCAAAGCTTAATCGGCCTAAGATCTAAGAGCTCGAAAGCCTTTATTTTGGCTAGATTGATCTTAAACTAGGACTTAACATGAACTTTGATGAGGTCTGTCTAGCTCCTTAGAGCTTGACCTAAATCTTGCTGAGATTGGCAAAGATGCAAAGAACTTAACTAAAGCTTAAAGTTCAATTTAGGCTATGAAGCTCGACTTATGCTCTAAGTGGTTAGCCTAGGCTTAGGGACCTTTATTCAAAACAACCCATCAACATCAACTAATAAATTAAAACGTCTAGATAAAAGGTTGATGACATAATCACAATCTAACAAAATATTCTTTTTTTCTTCTTATGATGAATATAAATGAACTAAGTAATTAAAACAATTACTTGAGAAAGCCACTTTCTTACTCATCAAGGAATACAATTCATTTTCATTTCAGAGTGACTTCACCATCTAGATTCATCTCCCAATAATGAGTAAGGAACTTCATCAAGATAAGCCATATCAATCCTTTTGGTGATATAATAGAAAACAAGGATTTGTACTAATTGTCTTAAAATGTCTAGAGCATAATCCAAAGTTTTCTAGCCAAAACATATTATCATGAAATAAATGTTTGAATGAATAAAGATTTGAAAACAACACAATTACCCAGCTACAAGAAGTGGCTAGTCTTCTAGTAGCTCTTATAATTGTATAGTTTACCTTTTGTTGTCATCCACATTTTATTTTTTTTTTTTTTTTGCAGTCTTTAAAAAGCCTACTTTAAGTTCAACATACAACAAGCCATATCCAAGAACCTAAAGAAAATTTCAAGATCTACAACTACAATAAAGCAACATAAATTCAACTTACAAGTTAGAATATTCACTACAAAGCATATGATATGATCTCATGCTTAAACAAATATGTTTAACTTGGATAATATTGAGAACAATAGAACTAGGGTAGAATCCCATCAATTACTGACAAGCATGATCTAAAAAGAGACACTAGCCACTCGAAAATGGATACAGAAAGTATAGTAAGAAGAAATAGGTACCATGTTATAATAATGCTTTTCAGTAGTAATGGCTTATATTTTAAATAACAAATAAAGATAGATAAACCTAATGAGTCTTTCAAATGAAGAGAGCATACTTATGATCTTGTACGTAGCATCTAAAAGAACAACTAATTACAAATATGCAGTCGGTAATAAATAAAAGAGCAGCAAAACATATGATGACATGTAAAACGCCTCGATGATATCATGTAATCTCTGATTTGTAGGGGCAGCATAAATTAAGTTCACATTATTCCAGATTGGAAGATACAAACGATTCAAAGGAGAAACTCACATAAAAAACTAAGCATGCAATGGAAGCGCCAAGAATTTAATCCTCTACACCTACTTTTAGTTGCAAAAACATGTTATTGGCGTCTTCGGATAAATCTACAAGTACTACAAGCATTGTTAATCCTATCCAAAGAAACCGGTATTAGGAAAAAACCTTAAAGGTAGTCTCTCTTGACATTCTAGCATACTAACCATATAATCTAAACTGGCTCCCCAAAGGAAGAGAACAAAAAATGCAAAAACTAATTTACTACAAAAGGGTATTTTTAGAACCTTGAACAAGTTTACCCGAAAACAAATAAAAGATAAGAGCATAAAATGCCTCCGTAACCTCCTAGTTTTCCTATCAAATAAAGGAGAAAAAGTAGGTAAATAACACAAAAGCAGATTCATATTTATACATATATATAATTTGTGTATAACAATTTATGCGTGCACGCTGTGTGTGTGTGTATATATATATAGTCTAGGAAAAGTGAGCCTAAGATTTGTTTCCAAAGAGAAGCGTCCTAGACTTCTATGGCCACAACAAAAGTTGTTTGCAGAACATTCCAAAACCTTGTTCCTATGTTGATATCCAAAAATACTATGACTGTATATCTGTTCAACAGAGGAAATAAATAAATAGTTAAAAATGAAACTCTAGCATGATGGAATAAAAAGTCAGCATAACTATAATTTTATCCATCTAGAGTGTAAGCACAATACCCCAAATATGAAATATGAAGTCAACTGACTCATAGTAGCTCCATATAATCCAGGTTTCTCTACTCCAAATAGATAAGCAAAGTAGCTCTCCTGCCCGTTCGACAACCAAAGCGCAATTTCTTACGAGTGCAGCACATAGACAAAAAACAAAGACAAAGCTAGGATAAGATAATGACAAGAGTGCGCAATTTTAAAGCGAAAATGACCGCATAGACAGCAGCTTTCTCCAATTGATTGCCTAATAAATACCGTGTGCCAGTTTTCTTTTTAAACATCATGGAAAGAGAATTAATTTCAAAAAATATATACTCCAATGTGTTGCTATGAAAATTTATGCTCTTTTAAACGAATTATGTTCCATTAAGGAAAAAATATCATATCTTTTCAAGGAAAACGAGAACACTAAGGATTCAAGAACAAGAACTTTGTGTATTACAATGAATAATGAAAGAGAGTTAGCCAAATACTCTTCATCAGTTAGTAAAAGACCAAACTCCTCAGGGCAACACATGGAAAGCATTTGATGCTTTTGTATCGATGGAGTTAGGAGTATTTTAACACTAAAATAGACAGTTAAGAAAGAAGCTCATGGCACATTTAACTCAAATAGTATCCCACAATGAGATAGCATGGTAGCATGCCGCATACATGGAGAAATAAGACAATGTCATTTACACCGAAAGGATGAAAGCTAGTGAAGATTTTATGCTTTTTATACAACACTAGAAGAGAAAACCATGTACCCCCTTTGGGATCTTTCCACTTTAATGCTGGATTTGGCATTTCACATCATAAAAGTAAAAAAGTTTTTATTCCACTCCGTCTCCATGGAATTCAATTTATTTCTTTTTTTCTCCATTTTTCAATATTGATATGAGACATTACATTTAGTTTTCATAGTGGAAGGGGTAGAAAATAAGCCCATCATGTAACCAAAAGTTGATGATCCAGTTTATAGCGACACTAAAACAAGGACAGAAAGGGCAACTCATGAATATGGCTACTTTGGCAGCCATTTTGGTGGTCAAAATAACTCCAGCCCAACGAAAAATCACTCAATCAATGAGATGATCATCAAACGAGTTAATAGGAAATGCTCTATCATGACTCGCTTAGATTATGGTCAAAAATCACAAAAAAATAAAAATAAATAAAAAGAAAGAAAGAAAGAAAAACACTGAACAACCTTGAACAGTATCAAGTCCATAGACATACACACAATCCGCAATCATCAACTCATACACATGTATCCAGCGTAACAAATGACATGCTATAAACTAGCTAATTGACACAAAAAGCAATCATATAAGCCTTGCCACCAAATCAGAAGATAGAAGTTATTTATATCTTTGGAGCAGCATATTCAAGACATTTCATTACAAGCACCCGTGTTGAACACAAGAAAGTTTACATGGTGCAAAAAGGCCGCAGTTCCACTTTCCATCAACTGAAAGTTGCAATTACTAGTTTCGCAGAGTGTCAAACCATTGGAGGAAATTAAAATGGTCCAAGTATAACAGATTACTTATTCGTACACAAGCCATTAGAATGAACTAAATAATAACGACAGCAGTATGTCCAATCATTCTATCACTAACCTAACCAAAGTAATCAGTCTGAACCGAATCGAACCGAACCAAACTAGTTAGTTGTTAAAAAGAAAAAACGATATGATTTCCTAAATTGATCACACACGTAAAACTGAGAATGTTATCACCCACACTAGGAGAAATGAAATTGTAAGTACTATCTGAGAACAAATACTCTGAAAAACATAAAAACCCATAGACAGAAATGCATATACAAAATCCACAATACACACATGGAAGACAGTGTTCAGAGCAATATAAAAGCATCCATATTAACATCTTAAAGAATGAGATCGGTTTCGAGTCCACACCTTTGAAATAGAAAAATTTATATCCCAAAGTAACTAACAAAAGCAGCTCAATGCAGCTTCAAGACATAAAACATTGTCAGAAATTCCATAGATGATTGTACTACGGTGATTTATGACATTGCTTGATATCTCAGTGACCAAATGTGATCTTTGTGAACACTTGGGAGGAGATCCACCTCTTAGAAGCAAGATAAATGGAGTTTTTTATCAATGATATATTCACATAATGGAGAATTCTCATTTCGATGTACAAGTAATTTCTATATCAGAATTTTTGTGCCAAAATAAGCAAAGTAAACGTTCCTTAAACCTTATTCATTCTACCAAAGACAAGTCACTTGCATTAGCCAAATGTGGATAATATCATAAAATGATTTCTATGGTGGTAACATATGGACAAATAAAATAATAGAATTCCTGGAAGCATTCTAGCACAAAATTGGATTAAAGAAAGAAACAATATACTAATAAAAAGTAGATGATGTCAAATGTCATGTGGATGGAAATATTGAAAGCTAAACTAGTTGGCAAAACCTGAGATATACAGTCATAAAGAGAATAATCAAGAGCAGATTATCATAATAAAAGATATAAAATCAGTCCACTGACAATTAGAGAAACCAAAAAATGGACCACTGGAGGTGCATTTTGGCAGCATTCCATAGAACAGTAAGAAAGAGGATAAAGAGAAGGGAACCAACCCTTAAGTTACTGAATGTATTGGTAGCAGAAAATTGAACCGATATTGGAAAGAAAGAAGAATCTGTTGAAGGACTACTAAATAAGATTGTCAAGTGTAATTCTTTAATTTCAATATTTTAATTTTAAAAGGAAAAAGGAAAAATGGCTTGGATCGCAAATTGAACTGGACTGATCCTTTTTACTTTTTTTTCCATGATAAAATAATTTAGCAAACCAAAGCCTAAGGTTCGATTTCAAAAAGAAACCGAACCATATTATCAGATCTGGCCTAAGGAGGGGCAAACCGTACAACTCAAACCATGCCAACCCTTATGACAACTAATAAATTAAAACATCAAGCTAAACACGTAATCACAATCTCACAACTACAACCACCATTTTTTTTCTTTTTTCCCCGTGATGGACATAAATGAACTAAGCAGTTAATCGACTACCTGGGAAAGCCACTTTCCTACACATCAAGGAACATAGGAAATAATTCATTTGCTTTTCAGCGTTCCATTTAAGAAGCAAGAACATGGAGGCCAAGAGAGACAACACATACCTCTGCTTCACCATCTAGATTTATCTCCTAGTAATGACTAGAAAACTTCATCGTGGCAAGCCATACCAAGCCTTACCAAGCCTTTTATGACATGATACAAAATGAAGATTTGTATTGATCACCCTAGAAGTCCATAACATAATCCAGGGTTTTTTGACCAAAACATATTACCATGAAATTAATGTTGGGCGGAAAAAAAAAAAAGACAATAAACAATATTACGCCACTATCAGAAATTGCTGATTCTCTGTCAGCTCTTGTGATAGTACAGTTTAACTTTTGTTGCCCTCTATGTTTTATTCTTTCAGAGTCCTTAAAAAGCCTACTCTAGGCTTAGCATACAGCGAGCTATATTGAAGCACCTCAAGGACATTTCAAGATCTACAGCAAAGCAAAGCAACAAGAATTTAACTTTTTTTTTTTTTTTGCCAAACATGAATTTTACTTAAAAGTTAGAATATACGCAACAAAGCATCCAATATGATCACATGCTCAATCCAATACGTTTAACATGGACGATATTGAGGACAACAGAAGAAAATCCCATCAGTTACTGATAAACATGACCAAAAAAAGTTAAGACACCATGGGGAAATGGATGAAGAAAATATAACAAGAAGAACTAAATACCACATTATAATGAGCTTTTTAGTAATAATGCCTTATATTTCGAATAACAGATAAAGACAGAGAACCTGATGAGTTTTTCAAATGAAGGGAGCATACTATCGATCTCGTACTTAGCATCCAAAAGAACAACTAATTATAAATCTGCATTCGATACTTAAATACAAGAACTTCCAAGGCAATAGCCTATGAAATTGTCCGACTTTATATCAGACATAATGGGAAGAAGTAGGTATCTAAGATAGACAAGAGTACATGACTAATTGAGATCTCTAATGACAACACTCTAACTAATGTTGAAACAAAATTAATTTAATAAATAAAAGAGCAACAAAACATATGAAGACATGTAAAATACCTTTATGATATCATGCAATAAATTCACATGCTATAATCCCTGATTTGTGGAGGCAGGATAAATTACATTTACATTCAATCAAGATTGGAAGATATACTCCAGCAAATCGAAACAATTCAAAGGAGAAACTTATGTAAAACGCTAACCACACGAATCCGTCTTCCATCGATGGGAGTTCCATGAGTTTGATCCTCTATACCCGCTTTTAGTTGCAAAGACACATAATTGGACTCTTTTGAGAAATCTCCAAAAACATAAATCTAGAAGTACTGCAAGCATTATTAATTCTGTCGAGAGAAACCGATATAAGGTAAAAACCGTAAAGCTAGACTCTCTTAAAATTCTAACACATTAGCAATACAATCTGAACCAACTTCCCAAACAAAGAGAACAAAAGCAAAAAGTAATATGCTCTAGAAGGGTACTTTTAGAACCTTGAATAATTTTACCCAAAAGAAAATAATAGCTGTAACCGAGAGAGCGAGCTACAATCAACTCAATACTAAGAAAGGAATGAGAAACAAAGCAAAGTGTTTCATTGATAATTGTTGCTGGATACAAGCAATGCACAAGATGTTGAAACTTGTTAACTTGGATGGGAATTCCGATTCATAAATAAGGATACTCATTAAAGTAGCACAGGATTGCTGATAAAATGGGATTTTTTGCATCCATTTGGAAACTGCTTTTTCCTGCAAAATACTAGAAAATAACTTCCATGGACAATGAAATAAAAGCAAACACTCCTGAAGATAAGCAATCACACTGAAAGACAAAACCTTCTAACAGCCACTCAAGATTGAAGCACCAGGACTATGACAACAAGAATTGCTCTGAAAATAAAATTATTAACGAGGTAAAAAATAAGCTACATGACCCCCAATCTACAAAATGTGAGTCACTCACAATCCCTTTATACAATGTCCTTTTTGAACCACAGGGCATAGTTGCATGACAAATCCTGTTTGTTAAAGCACAAATTACAGATTTCAGTGCAAATAATCCACTCTCTGTCAGCCTTCTAGATAAGGGAAGTGAAGCATGCCCAACATTTGATGACTTAATAAAATTAAAGAATAAAGCAACAGAGCTGCTAAATATGCTAAATAAATGCATAGAGGATCACACCAAATTGAATCTAGAATCCTTAAATGAACAAACTAAGCGGAAACACAAGATGATCACACCAAATCTTTAATATGAAATAGTCATTCTAGAAGGAAAAAATTTACCAGCTAAAAGTTGTTCAGAGACTGAAGAACCTTTTCTATCCACTCCAAAAAGATGAAAGACAGAATAAGCAAGCTATATCCAACTATTTAAAGAATAAACTGTGCTCAGCATATGGATTTAGTACTTGAGCATGGAGCCAGCAGAATTTTTAAAAGGGCAGGCCCACAACAGCTTGACTGCAGACGCAAAGAAAATGCCTACTAGCATACACAAACAGCTAAAACTGAAATTTTCACCCCAAACAAAAAAGAGGAGAGGGGGAAGAAGAAAGAGAAAACGAAGATGGACAAAGAAACATTTTTAGCATATTGTTTGAACCAAATAAGGATCCGACAAGTTTTGCAGATCCATTGAAAGAGATCATTTGTTCTATTGAATAATTCAACAATCAATGATACAACCTTAATGAAAAAACTTCCATCACACAAACAGAAAAAGAAAAGGGAAACAAAAAAGAAAATGAAAGATTTTGACAGAAGGATTATGGAAATCATAATAAATCAAATAAATAGGAAAATATTCCTCATTTCTAGAGTGAAAAACTTCTGAAAGCCAAGCAAGACTTGAATGTGACAACAAGAAAATGCCACTTTGCAGAAAAAGAAAAATCAACAGTATCAAAAGCCCATTACTACAGCAGTCAATCAATAATGGGGTGATCAGTCTCAAGATGGGATAGCTGTGTGATTTATTAAAGCGGTGGGGAATCTCTCCCGAGGTTCTAAGGTTCCCAGGATTGTAGAGAAAAGGCTTAGCCTAGAGTCAATCTATAGGCCAAGTCATGCATTTCTTTTTATTCATAAGTGCCCCCATGCAGTTGCATAGGCTGAATTTGATTCTATTTACAACATAGGTTTCCATCCTTACATAGCCAATTGTTTTAGTGCTATCTAGTTTAAGAATTTCTTCAACTATTTTTCTGGGTTTTGAATTCTAGTTGCATAAGTGGAAATCTCCTTTTATGGTGATCCATACGATCAATTAAATGCAGTCGATAGGACATAAAGGGGTGCAAGCTAGTTATCAAGCAAGACCAGAAAGTACTATAGGCAAGCAGTTTACAGGATTCTTCTAGGGCCATGAAGTAAGCAAGGAAGGAAGTTTGAAAGCTGTTTTCAAGCGAGTATTCGTGAAAATTCATACTTATCGATTGCTTATCTATCAACTGGACCATGAAAATATTTCAAGACAATTGCAAAACAAACCCAAAGAAAAAATGTTTGCTGAGTAAACTCAAACAGCTGAAATTATGATTTCCACTCTAAAACAAAAGAAAAAGGAAATATCGTAGATCAATAAGTTTGGCCAATTATCTCGAATAGATCAGGACCTTGAGCATTTTCCACATTAGGGGATCAAGAATCACGAACATAAATGAGGTCTAGATCCAATGCTGAAGCCAAGTACAATGGTTTCAACAACTAGTGTATCATCTCATAATGTATTTAACCAGAAAATCCATGATGCTCTTGTGAAAGTATCTACAATTATGGAATTTTAGGTGTCAAATTGTGCATTTCGCCTATTCAAACATATGGAAGGGAAGCTTTCACTAAAACAATGAAGGGACCCACATACTATATCTTAGTCTAAGGAGATTCGTACAAATAGACAATTAAGCTATCAACCCCTCTTACAATCTCAACAGGTAGTCTCCTATAATCTAAACAAAAGAGAGAAACCCAACTAAAATTAATGAAAAGATCAGACCAATTTAACCAACAGGGACAACATTTTAAAAGAAGAGGTTGTCAGAAACAGATTTTGCAAAATATTTTACAATTATATATTAACATGGAAAACATCTTTCATATCATTAATTGACCCCCAATGAGTTGAGACTGATCAACAGGAAAATGCTAGTTTGCTAACAAGAGAAGATCAATAGCGTTGGAAAATATTTTACAAGTAAATGAAATTTTGTGGTAACCAGAAAAACATTTAAATGCAAAGATAAACATGGAAAACATCATTCAGAAACAAATTGGCCAAGCACAAGTTGACTCTAATCAACAATGGAAACGTTAGCTTGCAAACAAGGAAAAATCAGTGGTATTGGAAACCAATAACAAAAAGAGATTATCGATCAACTTTACATGGACATTATAATCTCAAATTGCTTATCTATCAGGTAAGCCATAAAACAATCTTTCAAGGCAATTTCCTACAAAACACCATTTCTGCTACGTATAACCTTCCATCACCTTTCCTCTTCCCATTGTAAAAACAAAACTAAACTTCTTTTCTTTTTCATCAAACAAAAACTGAAAAATCCTTTTGCATCTTATTATATCAGTATCAATCTCCAATATCTCCATTCGAAAATTGCTGTTTCACTCCGATTATATCTACTGGACAACTGCTCGTTCACTACATCTCCATTGGACAATTGCTCGTTCACTTCGCCTCCATTTGACAATCGCTTGCATTTGACAATTTCTTGTTCACTCCGACTCTCTCTCTCTCTCTCTCTCTCTCTCTCTCTATATATATATATATATATATATCTCACATGCACACGTACATCGAACATGAATGGTTACCAAGATCTTTTAGTGAAATTTCTATCATTTTTGCATGTATTTGAAAGAAAGTCAACAAATTGGGGTTTGGTAGTGCAATCATAATTCGAGACACTAATGGACTATTCTTAGGGTTTTTAGTGAAAGTTTTATCATATTTTCATATAGCACCATGAATTCTATATCTTGAACCACTTAGCCATTTTCTTTATGCAATGATTATTATTTAGAAATGAGGGAGGGTATTGTTCGTTTGTAAATAATCGGTTAATAGTATATAGTCATACTTCTTCGTATTGTATTGAGTCTTTTCTATCGAGTATGGTATAATCATATTTCTTATTGTGTCATGTTCATTTCTATGTTCATGTTCGTATGTTCTTTTATCTTGTTGTGTTAGAAATTGTTAAATCCAATGATAGTCTTACATCCATTCTAGGAGTACAAATTCGAGAACAGATACAAGGGTACACTTTATACTAGATCCTTACAAATATAGATGCTAGAATTTTATAATTAGAACTGTATCTATCAGCATTTAGTTATCATGTTAAATTCTATGGATAATACATGATCCTATAAATGACAAGATTTATGGGCTTTCTAAAACTCCACTCCATATGATATCAAACATGTTTGAATCTGTGTTTTCTTTTTTTTTTCGTTGGATTTCGCAAGTTGTTGCTAATGTTTTTGTTTATATTAGGAGGCATTGGATAAACAACAAAAAGGTAGTCCTATCCATCTTGTACATACAACAAAAACAGTTTGTTTAGACTCGTTTCATGGTTTTCTTGATTATTATTTCTTAGCTTGATTCCATTATTTTCATGGAGGTTGGTACTTGATTCCACACTTGAAACTTGTCTGGTACTGGGTACACTAGAATGATCAAATATTCAAACTTGAGACTAACTATAGAAGTAGAACACAATCTTTTGTTACTTGCTAAGGTACACATGTCAAATTAATCAATAACTAAATAACCGAGTTTCAATGTATTATTGATGTGCTTTTCCTACCATCAATTCATGATTTTTATCTGGTTAGATAACTCTCTCTAAAAATCTCAATTCTACATGTGATAAGCATAAGCTAGTTAGTCCTAATGAGTGATTCCTATTCTTTTAGAAGTACCTTTGAGCACAAATCCTTTTTTTTTTTTTTTTTTGTGCCTCTTCATCCATTTTTTACAATAATTTTTTTTAATACAACATGTGACATAATAAGTTCAAGAAATAGACAAAATTGTACCGAATGTAAGTTTTCAAGGGGTTTAATACTTCAATTAACACTCATAGATGATTTAGGATTAAATTGCAAATTTGTGGAGTTTAGGAGTTTGAGTATGATTTTCCTTATTCAAGGATAGAAATCATATGTCTCCAATCATGTCTTAGTAACTAAATTATTTTTGAATTCAATGACTAATGTTTGACTTTTTTAGATTAAATATTTGATCAATTCTTGGCTATAGTTAGTCACATCTGGTGGCACTCTAAATATACCAAATAATGATTTAATACGACTTGTTATTATAGAATATATTGAATAGTAATTTGTGACCTACCCTCATGAATTGCTTTTTAATGACTATGCATTATCATATTTTTTAATTCCTATTAAAACTTATATGAATTGTCATTGCTTATGCTTCAAATTTCAATAGAGAGAAAAAAGCATCCAATGTTATTTATATATAATAATTCTTAGATTTCAATGATATTGTAAAGTGTAGTCCTTGGATTTGAATATTATAGGAAAAATATATAGAAAAATTTATAATCTGGAAATAACAATTCAAAATGTGAACCAAATCAAATTGAACCATTTTTCTTTTTTTTTTCAGGATTAGATACATGTTATGTCCTATTAGCATGCTTGCTTGATCATACTTTTTAAAAATCTCTCTATGTATCATATCAAAGGTTTAGAGAATTTTTTTTTTTTTTAAATAAGAACCTTGTCTTGCAAAGTAAATTGGTAAATGAATAATATTTCAAGTAAAATTAATAGATGCCAAGATAAGGACCTAGCAAAACTTATGTCAGTGATCAGAACTATAATAAGGCACTTATATGCCATAAAATTAAAAGTACAGAAACATGCATTATTAATGTCACCGAATTCATTCATATTTGGTGATATTCATATCATCTATTATTTCAAATAAAATGATTGAATCAATGTCATCTATTCTACTTTTTATATATTGCCAAAAGTTTTACTTATACTACATTTGACATTAAGTGAAAACCATTGCAGGCGAGTAAGCTGTCTTGATTTGAGTTCTTTCATTACAGCCTAAGGTAACACTTCATAACTTACATAGGTAATAGTCTTGTACTTATTTTTTTCCCCTTCTTGGGTTTCTCAATTTCATAGTAGTAATATGCAGTAGTAATGTGTAGTTAGATACGAAACATCCAAGAAAACATTACCGAAACATGTGCTTTAGGAAAAGATAATTTGAAAGGAAGAAAGGAAAAAACAAAAAAGCTATGAGGAATTGAACTTGAAGAATAGAATAAATATTGTGTGATCTAAATTTGCAGAAAGAAATATAACTCGTCGATAAAAGATACAAATATGAGTGCACATATAAGATGTCAAAATTTACAAGTATTGAGCTGTAGAATCTAAAGTTTAGACAATGAAATCTCAAAGAAAATGAAAATTATGACACCTTTATGAAGTAGATTATACAACCTTATGGTACTCTCAACCCACAAATCTGTATGTACATCTAGCAACACATGTACTCATGAACAAATTAAGCAAGAAATATATGTCATCTCCTTCAACTTATGGCTACATATGCATCCAAATCAGTAGTGGTTAAGTGAATTACTTGAACATGGGATCTTATAATTAAATATTTAGGCACATAATAATTATAATGAGAATTAAAATGCATGAGTCTAACTATGCAGTTCTTTAATGACTTGTTCTCTAGGTTTTTTTTGTGAGTTTTGACTAACATGGTGTAATCGATAAAAAAGACTATGATATGTACTGTTACTTATTTTGGTTATCCTTCTCTATGTTTGATTTATCTTATACTGCTTTTCATGAATATTGTTTTTATAAAGCTATGCTATTTTGTTTTCATCAATTTCATTCCTAAGCTTTCATTATCAATGGTTCATTTCAAATGCAGTATATATAAAGCCTTATGCAAGAAAATGAATAAAGAAGAAAGGAATAAAAGTATGTAGACTAGAGGGGAACTATTTTATCTCGACCCGTAAACAGACATGAGAAAAAGAATATCAAATCTATACTTACGTTATCTTTAATGGTAACTATTATGATAAATATTGCCTGCAATTCTTTTCTAAAATGATAATAAAAGGGTTATGTTAAACTAATTCCTTAATTGAATCATCAGCTACATCACAATATCATAAGCTAATAATCTAGTGGCTCCTCATTAATGGAAGTGGCTCAGTACTTAGTTAGGGCCAATCATGTAACAAGAAAGTAATATGATAATGAAATAGATTAGTGGGTTGGGAGTTTGATTAGATTGCAATTAACATATAAAATTTGGAAAAAGTAACAAATTAATTCTTTTGTTTTATTTTTATTTTTTTTAACATTAACAACACTTATTGAATCTTTGATAATTTGGGTATAAATAAATATCTTTAAGAGTTTTTTTTTTTGGTAAAATCTTTTATAATTTAGGGTATAAATAAATATATTTATGAGTTTTTTGGTATAAATAAATATCTTTTAGAGTTTTAAGAAATTTATAATGTGGTCTTTAGAGTTTAATGGTAAATGTTTCCATAACATTACATTAGTTTCCCCTATAATTGTTATTTCAATCACCGTCATATCTTATTTCATGATTTCTTCATAAATTGAAATTATTAACTCAACACATGATTAGAATGTTAGAACAAACTTGGCATAAGATATATGATACACTTTCAAGAGAGTATATTGAGGGTACATAAGGTTTCTTAGAGGTTACATGACATTATGGTCAAGAAGGAGATGGTTTTGTTTGCTTTCCTTCTCAGGATTGCCTTAATGCTACTGGCATCCCATCAACATAATTGAGATCCATCTATAAGTAAAGGGCATGGCTTGCTCCTACTCAATATGGACATACCATGGAGAAATTCCCAGGCAAACTAATGTTTCAGCTCTAGAGGTTATCATGATCGGAGACGACAACAATGTTGACGCAAATTTAACATTTGATGATGAAGTAGATAATGATATATTGTAAGATATGGCACATGATGGCATTGATTTGGAGGATGATGATATGGATGGAGATGTAAAAGTTGATGTCAAGACGAATCGGTGGACCAATGCATTTGAAGATGCAAAACGTAAAGTGTAGCCTCGATGTACTAGGTTTTCACTCATCTACTATAATATAAATGATGAATCTAAAGGTTAACAGTTGGCAATCCATAAGAAGCTTCAACAATTGGTTGGCATTTGTGAAGAGCTTATTACCAAATGGTGAAAGATCACCATTATCCTACAATGATGCACAAAAAATGCTAAGAAGGTTAGGAATAGACTCAAATTTTATCCACGTGTGTAAGGATTACTGTGTGCTATTTAGGAAGGAGTATCAAAACTTAGACTCTTGTCTTATATGTAATTAATCAAGGTGGAAGGTTTCAACTAACCAAAAGAAGAGGATTCTAAAGAAGATGTTGCGACATTTGCTACTAATTCCATGACTCCAAAGAATGTTCATGTGTAGAAAGACGTCTCTAGATTTAAGATGGCATAAGGAGAGTTATGTACTCAAGGAGGGAGTTTTGAAACATCTATCTAACTCGAAGGCATGGAAGATAATCAATAGTAAATATCTTACATTTACATTTGAGCCTTGAAACATTAGATAAGGTCTTACAATAAATGGATTTAACCCATATGGAAACCTTAGTATAAGTTATAGTGCGTGGTTGGTGATTCTTTTCATCTATAATGTGCTACCTTAGAGTAGCATAAAACAGCCATATTTGATGATGTAGTCATTGATTCTAGGACTATAATCACCCTGAAAAAAGAATGAAATGTACCTAGAGCCTCTTATTGAAGAGTTGTAAGAATTATGGATAAATGGTGTAAGAACATTTGATGTGGTTACTAAGTGATCATTTAACATGTATGCAGCTTTGTTATGGAAAATCCATGATTTTCCAACATACAGTGATGTGTTAGGTGGGAGTACAAAAGGATATAAGGCCTATCCCACATGTAATGTGGACACAATTGGTAAATATGCGAATAGTAATATCCATTATATGGGTCATAGATAATTTTTTTCCTCTAAAGCATTCAATGCGATATGATAAAGAGAAGTTTGATGGGAGAGTGGAAACGAGCTGAACTCCAAGGTACTTTAGCAATGATGAAATTCTAATGCAGTTAAGTCAATACGAGATTGTAATTTTATGCAAGCAATCTAGTACGTCAAGGCATCAGCGAAATGCTGATGGTATGAATTGGTATAAGAAAACCATATTATTCAAATTGTAGTGTTGGCAAGATTTGGAAATCAGGCATAATCTTGATGTCATGAACATTGAGAAGAACATATGTGATAGCTTAGTAGGTATAATCTTGAATATTAAGGGAAAATTGAAGGATATAAAGA
The DNA here is from genome assembly GCA_024138005.1 of Lumnitzera racemosa. Lineage (NCBI taxonomy): Eukaryota > Viridiplantae > Streptophyta > Magnoliopsida > Myrtales > Combretaceae > Lumnitzera > Lumnitzera racemosa. The sequence continues at coordinate 43,134,844 of JAMXBC010000010.1, forward strand.
AGGCAAGACTTACACTTCGAGAGATGGAGATTTGTTATAAATTGCATTTAACATCTTAAGGAGGTCAGATTATAAAGCCTGTGACGTTGTATACACCCACTCCAAATCAAATAAAGGAGGTTTGTAAGCTTATCAAATATGTGAAAATGCCATATGGTTATGCATCAAACATATCATCTTGTTTAGGTTAGTCTAAAGTAAATCTCAAAGGACTAAAGAGTCACAACCATCATATCTTACTACAAAGACTTCTTCAAGTTGTTCTTCATAGATTCCTAAGTCATGAAGTATATGAAGTAATATGCAAGTTATCATGCTTCTTTAGGGAATTGACAATGAAAGAGGTGAGGGTTGATGTAATGAAATCTATGGAGAAGATAATTGTACTCGCTTTATACAAGATTGAAAGAATCTTTGCACCTGCTTTCTTCAATATAATGATCCATCTTATTGTACATCTTCCTATGGAGGCACACATATGTAGTCATGTTCAGTATAGGTGGATGTATCCAGTAGAAAGGTACTTAGCTGTTCTCAAAGGTAACATAGGGAATAGGGCAAAACCTGAAGGTTCTATCATAGAGGCACATATAGTGCAGGAGAGCATCTTGTTTTGGTTGATGTACTTTAAGAACATGGAGTCTAAGATTAATAGGCTCCATTGACAATGAGACGGGCCTAACCCCATCCAAAGCAATGGTTTTCAGTTGTTTACAATGCTAATATCTCTTATTAGTGCATTTGAATATGTTTCTGCTAGTGATAAAATAAACAAAATGCACTAGACCATACTAAATAACTGTGAGGATGTAAGACCATATATCAGGTATGTGCCTTTCAATTATTAATATGCCAAAGGTAATTCTTTATCGATGTTTACATTAGACTATTACTTTCTTAATTAGGGAATTTGAGCAATACTTATATGCACATGGTTTTCACAATGCAAGCTTGTTAGCACCAACACAGTTTCCTTTATGGTTTAGAAATAATGTAAGCAAATAAGTTAATATACCCATCTTAACAAAATAAATTATTATAAATGTCTAATGTTTTGTGTAGATGTTAGAGCTTAGGACGAGATCTACTATACAAATATTTGATGACCTAACAGCCTTAGCATAGGGTCTAGAAACTATTGTCTACCTCTATAATAATTGTGTAGTGAACAAAGTTAGATTTATGACTGAGTCTAAAGAGGCAAGACTTAAAACACAAAATAGTGGTGTAAGTGTCTTAGCTGGTCATAATGGTAACCGTATTACATTTTATAGGACATTATTTAACATAGTATAGGTGGACTACTATAGGAACCATCATGTATTCTTGTTCAAATGCAAATGGTATGATACATAACACAATAAACTTAAGAGTATTGATGGGGATTTATTGTCCATTAACACACACAACATATGATATGGTAATGATCTATATGTACTTATCGACTATCGTCCACAAGTTTTCTATTTAAGAGATCCTAAGAAGCATTCAGGGGATTGGAGAGTGGTTCAAAAGGTTCAACATCAACATTTATTTGATTAGGCGTTATTTGATAAAGAAGATTCTAATAGCAATGGGATAAATAATTAGCCTATAAATGATGAGCCACTCCAACAAGAAATAAGCAAACCCTGGTTGATTTAAGTAGAAAGAATCTTCATAGACCTTGGGATATTAGCATGCGTACTTAGTCTCGAAGAAAACATGGATGGCGATGTGGGACTTAATAAGGAGTCAATTATGATAGTTGTGATAGTGAATAAGTAACAACTTAGTGTCTATTAGTTTATTTAATAGTTTTGGTTTGAGACTAAAGTCTTACTTTATTTATATTGCTAAAAATTTAACATTTTCTTTTTTGCAACATGAATAACAACTTCTTAGAGGCTGCTCTAAGAGACCTTCAACATTAGAGGCCTTCGAGTAGAGATAAAGTTTATATGTTAAATCATTGTCTTCCTCATATATTTTTTATTTATTCTTTTTTTTTTATCTAATTCATCCTAATTATATTTTTTGAAATTGTAGGTGGGTTTTATACTTCTCTTCTTACAAATCCTCAACATACGTATGTTGAATAGAGTTGGGTTATGGAGGGAGGAGATAGTATTAGAAGTGATGATGATAATACTGAAGAGAAGAATAACACTGAACAAATGGAAGATGGTGTTAATGAGAAAAGTACAGCACATAACAGTGCTATAAATGAAGTTGATAGTGATGATTAACCTATATGAAGGGGAAATTATAGTGGTTTGTCTTATGACTAGGTAGTAAGGTTGATTGGTCAAAAACCAAAGTTGTGGATTCCACCTCTATGCGATGGGATAGCAAGTGACCATCTAAATTTCTTATACATAGAGTTTTGATTGAGGCATTTGGATGAAAGTCCACTATTTATACCGGGCACTAATAGGAATGCTTAGACAACTATCAATGAGGAACATCGCAGTGTCATTATCAAAAAGGTTATGGTATGTATGTTTTGTTTCCATACTAAACTTAAGACATCTCATATTGGATTAATTTATTTTATTTGTTTTTATAGGATAAGTTTGCTATACGTTAAGTTAAATGCAAGAAAAGTCTATTGTGGATGAGAAATATCAAACAAATGGCTTCTAAATCTTATAGTGACTTACGTAAGGATCTTTGAGAGTATTATCAAAAGGAAGGGATAAATACTCAAAATAAACCATATTGTAGATTAGAACACTAGGCAAATCATTGGAGAGAACTTTGTGATTTTTTTTTTTAATGATCCATCCTATAAGGTATGATTATAAAAATTGATAAGTAAAAAATAGTACAGTTACATAATTCTACAAACATAATTTTATGTTTTCTATTTGTAGGGCACATGATCAATAAACTCTCTGAATAGAACCAAATTGAGATATTTACATATTGCTAAAGTACGTTCTTTTCAAAGCCATAAAAGAAAAAAGGTTAACTTTAAAAAATATTACATTTTGTGCAATTTTACAAACATAATTTTCTGTTTTCTATTTGTATGAATTTTTCTTTTCTCTTCTTCTTAATCTTGTGTTGTATGATCATATATGGGAAAGGAAGTGGATGACGTTGTCGGAATTTTTGAATTTTTAAAGTTGAGCAAGGGTACTATCGAAGATGAGTTAAGATTTCAAAATAGAGATGATGATTCGCAAGTGTAAAATTTGGTATTATAGAAAGCATGTAAAGTGCATAATGGCAGCCATTTTCACTTATTTGTGATTGCTCTTATTATTATAGATTTATTTATTTTCATTTGTAACCAACTTTTGTTCCAAATGCTTTTTTTTTTTAATGTTTTGACTAAAATTTTGTAATGTTACTATTTGTAACCAACCTCATTCTTAATTTTGCAAAAAATGATAAACATTGAAGATTGGCCATATTTACATCATTAAAGGAAAGGTTGAATGCAAGGGAATGGACTCATCTTGATGTAGCACAAGATTATGTAAGTGTGCCTTATTATAGTGTAGTTTGATCCTTTTTGACACTTTAAGTTAATTTCAATAACAATTTAACTTTTCTATGCAAGAGATGATGTTAAAAAAGAAGGCAAAAGATGAAGCCAAAGTACGAGAGAAAGGAGGCAAACATAAGTCCGATGCCATCATTATGCAAGAGGTCTTAGGTCATAAATCGGGTTATTATCGAAGATTGGGATATGGTTGGCTAATTCTACCTCCAACAAGAACATCAATGTATGAGGAGCAGTTTGGATCATCCTCATAGACATCTAATCAACCCACTAGACAAAATAATCTTCATTAGGAGTTCAAAGATTTAAAAAAGAAATATGATCAAATAATGCAACGACTAGATGCTTAGCCTTAGATGCCCTATCAATGGCCACCTATACCTAGGCACCTTCTACAACATTCCTAGGTAGCCTATCCTAGTAGCCTCCTCCATCTCAATAGCCTCATCTATCTAGTTTTTTACCATAACATGGTCCATAGGTATATCCACCTGGTGTATCTTTGTCTCAGTAGTTTACTCCACATCTATTTAGAGTCAATAGGGATAGTATATGAATACACCTATGTAAATCAATTTTAACTCTAATTTGTCTTCAATGGTAAATCATGGGGGATAGCAAGGGACATCGAGGCTAGGTGCAAATGCAATTGTTAGACCTATTACTTAGATAGTGCTCTCTACTTATGTTTTTTATAGTTGTTATTGTTATCATGTTATATTTAGACCCATATTTCTTTTTAGATTAAATATATATGTAATTTCACTTTGTGATATATTGTTAAACAATACATATCAATCCAATTGAATTAGACTTTTGTTTCTTTTTTGACTAAATGTATATGTTATTTCACTTTATGATATGTTATCGAAAAATGTCTTAATCCATTATTATTCTATTTATTTTTAAATTACATCAAATATTGAACATTTGCAATTATATCAATTTCCAATATATTGGCTATAATATTTCTAAATTAAAAAATAAATAATAATATCTTTTTATTAATCGCAAAAATTAATTAAAAATGTTAACATGTATACATATCACTAGCCAATTAAATTCACCAAAGGGAGGATTTGATAAATCTATAGTAGCTAACTCAATTACAAAGAAAGTTCATTAGTAACTCTTTTAGTAGCAAACTAAATTCACCAATTAAGGAATTCACAAACTTTTATGCAGTGAACTTAGTTTGCTATACAACTTTTTCTAGGGAAAAAAGGTAGTCGATAGGCTCTAATGAGTAGCAACTATTTTTAAGGAAATAATTTCACTAGTAAGGATTTCACTGGTGAAAAAATACCTATTTTTGCAATTTTTTTTAGCAAGAATAGGAACTTATTTTTGTAGTGTATGTACATAGACTTATAGCCACATGCATGTATTTATCATCAAAACACCTACATAACTCATGTTGATGCATATGCAAAACTTTACAAGAATAAACAGGATGTCATGTCCATAGAAGTATATTCAAAAGAATTAAGAAGAAAAAGTAAAGTTTCTACACATCCATTAATATATTCATACAACTTTTCCTTAACAAACCAAAAGAGTAATGTATATGCATGAACTCACAAGGAACGAACGTGTGACATCAAATCCATAAAAATGATTTATTAAGCTCCCATATCAAGTAATGCCATATCTCCATCTTCTAATACTTAAGAATACATGTGTTAAGTAAGAATTTCTTCACTTCATATAGGTAAGCTTCATGTAGGAGCTCTATGCATATAAGGATTGCTAAGAAGGCTTCAAAATATATCCTATTTTCTATGCTTGATTGTTTAGGCTTTCATTGGAAATTTACTTATATGGTGAAAAGGATTATATGTAATAGTTAGTTCTTTGTGCTTGTTAATGAAAATGTTTCAGGCTTCTTCCCTTCTACTAGGGGTTTATGTCAAAAGGGACCTTCTTTCTCCTTCTCTCTTTATTCTTGCTTCTAAATTTCTTTCATAAAGCCTCAACCATTTTCTTTCAACAATATACATCTATTAGGTTCAAAACTTTTGTTCACATATAGATCTCGCATCTTTGTTTTGCAAATGATAGCATTATTTTTTTGAATGGATCGAAGCCCTTTATCTTAAAAGTTTTAGCTTTTCTCAATTATTATGAATAGGTATTTGGTCAAAAAGTCAATAAGCACAAAAGTTCCCTCTTTTTTCCTAAAAAGTATAAGGTATCTACCAAAAGATCCATTAGGTCCATCTCAGTAATGAATACCCAAAATCTCCTGTTCAATTACATAAGATATCCTCTTCAAACAAGTTAGAAGAACAAATAGAGTTTCAATGATATATTTGAAAAGGTGTCTAATAGGTTGAATAATTAGGCTAATCTTTAGCTTTTTGTTGGTGGTCATATTACCCTTATCAATAGTGTTTTAGCCTTTCTTTCACCTTACATCTTTCAAGCTATTTAACCACCAAAGTAGGTCATAAAAAAGTTAGAAAGTATGTTTTCTAATTTTCTTTTGGGGGATTCTAATGAGTTAGGATCTACACACTAGGCCTCATGGCATGCCTCCCTACTGAGGAAGGTGGTCTAGTTATTAGATATCTAGGGGATGTTCCTAAAGCCTTTGAAGCAAAACTTTGGAAGATGTTTAGAGTTAAACATTCTCTCTCTCTCTTTCTTTTTTTTTTTGTCTATATGCACTTTAAACACTTAAAACAAAGCAAGCATCCTGTAGAAGTAATTGTAACTCAAGGCTCATCTCCTCTTCAAAAAAGACTCTTAAGGGCTAGGGAATTGACTAAGAAACATACTTTCTTTGGTCTAAGAAAAGGGGATATTAGTTTCTGGTTTAATAAATGGCTTCCCCAAGGGCCCTTATATTTGTTCCACTTAGTGAGTTCCTTATGCTTAAATGTTAGTGATTTGTATATTAATGACTATTGGGATGTTGATAGATTAGTAGGTTTATTGCCTATTGATCATGTTCAAGATATTTTACCTGTCAATGTGTGGCAAGATGTTAATGACCTACATCTTTGGATGTTATCTTCAAATGAGGCTTTCTTTGTATCTAATGCATGAATGAATTTGGACTTGAAACAGAAAAGCATGATCTTCACAAATATTTATGGACCAAATTTCTCCCTCTAAATATATCATTCTTTATGTGGTGACTGATTCATAGTTTTATCCCTACTGAAGATAATCAATGTCTTCAAGGTCATGCACTTGCTTCTCAATGTGTTTGTTGCCTTAATAATTGTGAGATGGTTGTTCATGTTTTATTGTAATATGATTATACCATGAATTTTTTAAAGTGTTTACATTATACTTTGGTATTATTAATCTTGCAAGCATTTCTTCTATAGACATTTTGATTAAGTTCTGGAGGAGTAAAGTGGAAATCTTAATGATCATATTAGAATTTTGTGCCTTTTGTTACCATATGGCATTTATGGAGAGAGAAATAACAGAAAGCATAGAAACACAGCTAGGCCTGCGAATATTCTTGTTAGCCATATTATTGAAAATCTTATCGATATGGGGAGGGCCAATCCTCTTGCTAGCCACCAACTCAGCCATGATAAGGACTTCTTTGCTTCTATCATTAAGCCCTTGAGAAGAAAAAAAAAAGATTTATTCTCTTTTTTGGAAGAGTCTAATAGAAAATTGCATCTGATTAAATGTAGATGGGAGTCTTAACCATGAAAAGGATGGTATTGTTAGGATAGCAATGGCAATATGATTTGGTGTTTTGGTTTTCTCTCAAATAAAAATTCTATTGACTCTATTGAATCGATGGCTCTAAGAAAAGGTCTTGAGTATTACATGCACTTTAACATCAATAAAGTTCTTGTAGAAATAGATTCCAAGGTAGTGAGTGAGTGGCTTAGGACAAATGTTAACAGATGGGACTTATGGAATGACATCTCATGGGTGAAGACATTACTTAAAGAAATCTAAGGTTATGCTAATCATATATGGAGGGAGAGAAATGCAGTGATTGTATGGCTTGTAAAGAAGCAAAAGATAGTCAAAATGATTTCTTTTTGTTGAACATTGGCTATATAGAAGTTGAATTGAAGAAGATCCTTATATAGGATCAAATGGGCTTAGGAAACTTCAAAATTAATTGTTAATTTATATTGAGTTTTTCTATTGCTATGGTTTAGTGATATCTTGTTAAATTAGATGTTGTTTTGGGAGTATCTGTCCCTTAAGACTTTCTTTATGATCTTAGTGGTTTCGCAGTTAGTGTTATAAGGAGAGTAGTACTCCCTAATTTACTTTTCTTGTACGTATTAGGGATCTTGTAATAAGAGAGGTCAAGTCCATACCTCCCTTCACCTTCTTATTTCATTAATTAATAAAATTTGGGATTGGCATCAATACCACCAACCAAACACCACTAACACCCCCCCTCCCAAAAAAAAAAAAAAAAAAAAAATTCTTTAAGGAGGATGTCTTTAAGTAAGTGTCCTTAGTTTTTGCAACAATTGGTGTTAAGTGTACTAAAGCAAAAGTTTTAATATTTTAGATTCTATCAATAAAATATATCTACTAACATACAATTTAAACATAAAAAAAAAGAATTAGAAATGCATTTTTGCAACTATTTTACCATTACTCTCACAATGACAATGTTAGGTTCTCTACAAATATCCAAAATGGCCAAGGACAGATAAACATTGTTACATAGTAATGATGCATCAACCCTAGGTATAATCCTTTCTATTCCCTCTACCATTGGGACCATGTAAAAGGGGACCTGGAAAAAATGTATTAGCTCCTACTCTTTTCTTATCACAATAACATAAGAAAGTTCCTATTTGAAATGTAATAATATTTCGAATGACAAAAATGACTTCATAAGTTCCTCTAAAGCAACCATATTATATTATTGAATGACAACTTACCTTATCATTTGAAGTTGCAGCATGCCCATAGTGAAGAATGATACTGCAATACTAGAATAGTATAACTGTCACATAATTTTAGGAATGCAGATCATGTAACTATTAGCTCTAACTGTAAAAAAAGTCAGAAAATGAATGTACAACATTATTCAATATCTTGATTAACATTGTACTGGCTCTAATTATAGGAAGATAGATAAACTGACATAATCATTAATATATTTAAATTGTAGGTAACTTAAAGTAGATGACAATACAACAAGTAGATAATACCAAAAGACCCTGAGGAGTGATTAAGGGCATACTTATAATGAAGAATAAATTTGATTTCCCTATAAATTTTATGGTTTTCAACACTGAAAGGTGATCTAAGGATTTTCATCATTTTAGGGTGCCATTCAAGGCTATTGTTGGAGCCACTAATGAAGTGAAGAATAGAAAGATGGTGTCAAGGATTGATGACCAAGAAAAGCATGTCTAATTAAACGCTAGATGCTTTAGTTAGACTTAAGGAGGACTCTAACCAAAACAAGCAATACATAGAATGAAATGGAAGAAAAAGGTTTGATGGGAGGAGACCCGAGAATTTTGGTCCACCATAAGTAAACTTTAATAAGTCGAGTCAAAGACTACAAAACAAGTGTTAAGTGGAAGGCAACTCACCATTTTGTTTCTCTTACATTTTTTCTTTTTTATTTTCATTTTTTATTAAATTTTTATGCACATCTCATTTGATGTTTGTAGATGTCTGCAGATTATAGACATTTCATATTCCAGGGCTTGGAAGAATGAGATTGGAGTAAGTCATTGAAGTTAGGATTTTGATAACATTGATGTGTTTAAGAGGAGGTCAATGGCACTTGCAAGTAACCAACGCATCAACCAATGGCCTAAGGGAGTCCACTCATCTTCCTTTCCTTGTTTTTTATGCAAAGCTAAACAAAGAGATCGTTGTTTCTCCAAAAGTTAGGGGTGAATCATACTTTGAAGTTGGGGATATAGATACAGTTGATGGAGTTTGATAGAAATACTAAGCTAATATTGCTTACGTTTGAGTTGTGATAGAGTTAGTCTTACGAATGCAGGTTATTTTGCATGATTTTTATCCATGTACATATATCATTGTATTTTATTGATTTAGTGGCACCACCATTTGCTCGCTTGGACTTTTATGTACCTTAATTTTCGAACTTCAATTGCATTTCTCCAAATATAGCAATTTGTGCCAAATAATTTTTTATTTTTTCACAATTTTTATCTCTACCATTTAATGAGCATTTATCACTTATTTAGAATTAGACAATAGAACATATGCTATGTTTAGCTACACACTATCTACACTCGGATTTCAAAACTCAGGATTAGGGCAATGACATTATATAGTTGTTTGCATTTTTAAGCTAACTCTCATGTATAGTCTTTCGTAGAAACTTTAAGCAGGTCAATATGTTTTCGTAAAATTTTGTAAAATCCATTTATTCATAAAATTTTTCTTAAGCAAAACAAAATAAAAGTATGTGCAAGACTCTACTTGGCCAAAATGAAATCAACGATAAGAAATGGGACGAAAAGGTAAAAATAGATTAAAAGTTGGGAAATTAGGAGCTTCAATAAGTGCTTTTACATAGAAAAATAAATGGGTAATGCAAAAGCCAACCAACCAGTATAAATGGAAAAGGTACAGAATAAGATCCAAAAACAAAAGAAAAAGACAAAGAACAAAAAAGAAAAGGATGTTGGGAATTAAGATTTCGAGTTTTTACTATTCATTGTCGTGCTTGTGATTTGAAAGGGAGTGTATACACAATATTTTAGCGTACAAGGCTTTTAGAGCTTTTTTCTTCTTAATGATGCTGAACCTAATTTTGAGTATTGCAGACTTGGTTTAAACAATGCAATAAAACTCTATATTGCATTTAGCTACTAAATTCTAATGTTTAATTTGTGAGCATTTGATTAGTTAAGTGAGAATAATGCATCGGAATTGCCTGAAATTGAGCTTTCAAACTGCAATTAAGCCATAGAATTGTATCATTTGTGCTTTAATGGTGTATGGTGCATCTTAAGGGTCGACACTAAGAGGTGTTGTGGATTAGTTGCTTGTCCAGAAGTAGTGGTATTGGAGTATGGACTTGAATTTACTTGAGAATAAGCATAGTTTTAAGTTGGGGATAATTGAGAGCATATAAAACTGTTCATTATTCCCAACTCAAAGGCTATACTTGTTGGTGTTTTAACTAATTTTATTGAGAAAATTGATTAAAGTGATAAAATGCATGCCCAATTTGTCAAATGCATAGAATTTGGGAAAAGAATGAAATTGGGTGTTAATTAAGCATATTATGCACAATTAAATGCAAGTAGTAAAACCTCATTTGAATTGTTAGTTAAAGCCATCCGAACGCCCTTGGAAGTCAAACAAGAAACGACCAATCCAAATGCCTCCTGGGACGCAAAGTAAATGAAAGCAATGGCAGGGTTTTCTAAACAGCTTTCTCATGTCGTCGCAATGCTTCAATGAAATTCTACAACTTTAAAATCGGCAAGCTGCATTTATTCTAGGAGTACTTTATCCCATATATATCTCTTGTCCCTTCATATATACTCCATAGCATAGGGTCTCCTTGTACCACCTATCTAGCATATATGACACTTTTTCTATAACCATTTGAAAATATGGGAAGTAATTGGCTCTTTGCTAATAGTGTTAGAAACCTAAGATCCTGTGATCTTTGAGATTAAAGTATTAGGTTAAATGCATACATACAGAAGACTCCACCTTCATGTTTTATTTTCTCCTATCAAGCTAGATCGAGTATCTGCACAGGGACATATCAAAATATACATGATAAAGGATGCAGTGAAGCTTCCACTGCAAGAAGTTTAATCTTCTCATTTTTAGGAGTGAATACTACTCTTACGCTCCACAGCTGAGCATCGATATTACTATGCCCACTTGCTGTTATCTTTATATGCAACTATTAGGATACAACACATAATTGCTAGTACTTAACACAGTAAAAGAGAGAATCCGACACTGATGATGCCTTTTTTTTTTTATGTGCCTTTGGACACTGCAATTCTTTTGGTTCCACTTATTATCATAGCATACATCAGTCAAAAGCATAGGGATCATCTACATATGGATTAAGTGAACCTTCCGTGAACAAGTCTCCTATGTTTGAAGCTGGCGGATGTATACCGTCCTGGGTTCCCTGCACAAGGACACAATCAGCATTGAATAAGTTTCATGCTTGTTTCAACATTTCATTATACACTAGTTATCATCTAGCCAATGCAAATAAGCCACAAAGAAGCGTTATGAAATTAATAGCAACATTTATCCAATTGCAAAGTAAACTTCCTTTTTCATCTTGTTATTTTCCAAGCAAGGTGGCTAGAATTTAGTGAAGAGACAGCTTCACCGAAAATCCAGAGAAGATCACTAAGAGCCAAGTATTTGTGTTATTTTATATGAGAAAATAGACAGGATGAGAAACTCTGAGAATTAAGATTTACTTACCACCTTTAAAACGAATATGACCCTTATCTTGATGATCAATGTTGAGGAACAATAAACATATGAGAGAGTAATCTTACAAAGAAGTGAAAAAAATCTTTGCACTTATGCGTTTCCTTATATATATTGAGCTACTCTGCAAGAAGCTTGGAAATGCTTTTATGTCTAGAGAATTACCTTCACAGCTTTGGAAGCAGCAATTCCTGGTGAGTTCATCCGTTTATTTTTACTTGGACCCTGGAAAATTGCAGAAATCACATAATAAGATATAAACCACCAGCAATTAAATGGTCCAGCAGCAAAGCAGGACCTCATACAAAGAATCAATGTACATATATTCACAGAATGAGGTGACCAACTGCAATGTAACCCAAGTTCAAGCAGTCTAGCATGACTCAACCTAGAGATTGTATAACAACCAAAGCAACTTGATTCAGTATTCTGCCAACTTTTTTCCTGCGATGGAACATAAAAGCATCCTCTTGGATCACTGATTTTTTTTTTTTTTTTCCGTTTTAAGTGGTGAAATAGCTGGCATGTACTACAAGCAAGCTTTTACACCTAGACAACAAGCGATGATAGACATTTCAGCTAAGCAAAAAGATTTTGAGCTGATCTAACTGAGACAAGTGGGACTGGCTGATAACTCTTGGTAACATATAAATGAAAGGTGTAACTCCTGAAAATGATTCAACTTACTTTGAATTGTCATCCTCTAAATTACCTTTGGAGATTTTGGGGTTCTGACTCTTGGTGAAGCCATCTTCTGGTGTTTCCTTGGATCCTAAAAATTTCCAGAATTAACACATGGAGAAGCATATTATGTGCCTGAAACTCTTGCAACCATCTGATGGCATAAATAAATGTTGACTGAATAGTAAATGCCACTAAAGTGAATAAATACCTCAAACATTACTGTACTTTTTGTTTTCCTCCGCTTTGTAATTGTCCTTCCATTTGCTGTTTCTACTTCATACTCCCGATGTGTCACCTGCCATAAGTTTATGGGGAAGAATGTGACTAAATCTTATCTACCATGGAAAAGAAGAAAGAGGTCCAGCAACTTACTTTTCTACTGTGTTTGGGAATACTTATTATGCTCCCTGTATTAGCATTCTCAACTTTCTTCAACAGTTTTGACACTGGTGTTTGACTTGCTTCTGGGATTGGCAAATCCTGTATCAGGAAAGGAAAAGATATAAAGTTATTTGCAATATTATGAGCTTGAGAAGAAATACATCAATCTATAATTCATCATCCATTTCTCACTTGCCCATAATCCTCAGCTCTTCGGACATGATGGCTATGCCTGTCCCCACCAGAGTACTTCATCTTTCTTGAAGAGATTGAGTAATCCTTTTTACCAAGAGAAAAGGAAAAGGAAAACAGAACAAAATCATTGTCACTCTAGAAGTATATCATGATAACTAACTCCATTGATCAAAGAATGACAAGCAAGTAAAGGCAGCAACTTATTTATTATAATAGCCTACTACTCTTTATGGCCTGGTGATCCCCTAATGACAGCAGTACTCTATTTATGCAAGGAAAATTGTTTTCACTCTAGTAGTGAGCAATCAACAGATCTGTCACTCTTACTGACTATATCAATCACTTAGATGACTAGCAGTATATTATGTCCACAGCAAGAAGACATTTCCAATGAATTCTCATTGAGACAAGGTGAGGCTAGAAGTGAGTCAACTACTCATTTGTATCATGAAAAGTAAGATGAAACAATAAAAAGATATGCTTACCATAAAGATGAAATTGGAGCTCATGCTTACCAGAGATAATGCCCCCAAACAGAATGGAAAAAGAATATGTGACTTGAAAGTTTGACATGACAAACAGTTTTCTCTGGATTGCAGTTCAATTCCATGGAAGATTAGATAATATGCAAAATTATGGTGGTTAGACAGCCTATTGGGTTTGCAAGATGATGGAATTATGTAATGTATCATATTATGAATTTCAAGGTTTCATTTGGTTAATCTAGAATGCTGCAAACTGTTATGAAGATGTTTAGTTGGTTTTTATGCTTAATTTTTCTTTCTTTCAAAAAAATTCTATTTGTTATGAGTAGTACAAGCTTTTAGATAAATTAGTTGTGGTACTATTGATAAACACTATTTATTTGGAAAAACTTATGTCACTTGAAAAATAAATATAAAACAAAATCTATATCTATGAACTTAGGATTTTACATGAGATGGTTGTGGTTCACTCACATGTTCACATGGTATAAAAAAATTTCCAAATATAAAACAAAATCTATTTGTTATGATTAGTACAAGCTTTTAGATAAATCAGTTGTGGTACTATTCATAAACACTATTTATTTGGAAAAACTTATGTCACTTGAACAATAAATATAAAACAAAATCTATATCTATGAACTTAAGATTTTAGATGAGATGGTCGTGATTCACTCACATGTTCACATGGTATCAGAGTAGGAGATCTTGAGCTTATTTTGCATAATTGTTTCATTCCTCATTTAATTAATTTAGTTTCATGAGGCATAATCAATGTTTCAGTTCACGATTCAAGGGAAGTGTTTGAAACATATAGGCTACCATTCTTGAATTAACTTCTTGGTCTTCCTGTGGCTTGTCACTCATGACTTTCCACTGTAATTGCAATAAAGCCCTCTGCCTATCTTCCTGCATTTAAATAGATAAATAACGAACAGATAATGAATGCATAAAGAAATAGCTAAAAGAGGTCAAATAATGAACTTCATTGTGACACTGGAACTTTTTCTATACTTTAGATCTCTGAAGAACCAATTCCTCTTCAAGTTTCCTGCATTTATCTTCATGCTCACACCTGATTGCTTTCATCTGAGCTTCATGATCATTTCTCAGGAGTGTCATCCTCTACGAGGGTATATAAATCAATATTACTTGAGAGCAGTAGCCAGCTGAAAGGAGTCAGGTATGGGCAGCAAATAACTTAGATACCTCTCTTAACTCATTTTCAGCTTGCAGTTGAGCACGTTTCAGAACCTCCTCATGCCTAGCTTTAAGAATGATTTCCCTCTTCTCATTCTCCTCCTTGATTCGAGCAACCTATCCAATGGTAGGATCAAGGTGAATTAGTTGTTGAAAGCTTTATATGAACTTGCTATTTAGTTGTGAAAATATTTGAATGAACTTGCTATTTAGTTGTGAAAATATTTGAACAAAGAGTCGTGTTTGAGTTTATCTCCCAGTTCACCTCCTTCAGTAGATAATCCTTGACAAAATGCATTGTATTAGCTGTATAGTTTGAGAACAGAACCAATTTCACACTCCAGACTTTTTTATATTGAACAACCAATATTAAGATGATAAAAACACAGCCTGAATTGGTCTAGTGGAAACCCTGAAGTTTACCTAACAATAGTTCCCTTTTTTTGTTCCTCTTATTATATCGGGCATCTATTAAAAGATTGATTACTATGTGTTTGTATTAAAAAAGAAAGCTTCATATGAAATTCCTTCTTGCATAAGTTCAAACTCTCTACCAAGGCAGCATGTTCCTCCTGAATCTTCAATAAGTATTTCTCTGACTCATCGTTACATTCAGCAAGTTTCTTATCACATTTCCAGGCCATTTCTTCAATGACTTTGTCTGCCTGAAAATTTGAAACATTTGCCATAATAATTAGCTACCAGTTGGCCATCTCCTTTTCCTCTCTCAACAAAATATTGACATAGACAGACCTTTTCTTTTTCCCGATTGATAACCTCCTGCTTCTCCATATCATACTTTCTCCGAATTTCATTAATGGCCTGTCAAAAGCCACTATTATTTCCCAACATATTTTATGGACATACAGGGCGACGACAAAATATAGAACCTGGTCATTCCTCTGAGATAGCTCTTTTAGATGCCTTGACAACTCCATCTGATTACTCTCAAGCAAATTATCGTATTGCTTCCTTGATTCTGCAAGTTTAGCTTCAGTTCCAGCTAGCTTTCCGTGATTCTGCAGAGAATCATAAGATGCATATTTAGCAACTATAATAGCTTCAACAACTTCATCAATACAATTAGTTGTAAGAACCTCCACAAGTTGATCTTCAAGCTTCTTCTCTCTCTCCCCACACTGCAGGATAATTTGTTCCTTTTCCTTGATGACATTTTGGAGCTGACCAAATTGTTCAGTAACTATATCTTCATGCTGCTGCCATTTCTCAATCTCTTTTTGGAGAGCTAATATTTCTCCATCCTTCTTTTGTATGTCTGCATGTAACTTCTCATTGTTTTCTTTGTTTTCAGTCTCTAATTCTGAAATCTTTATCAGCAACTCCTTCTGGGAGAATACAAATTGGGGAAAAGATGATTATAGAGGGATCCACATAATGTATAGGAAACCAATGGATTGTTTCTACCATTTTCATGTCTGAAGATTTTGCACAGGCTGATAGATTGCAAATTTTTTCCTCCAATTTGGTGACTAAATCTTCTGCCTCATTCTTCTTCAGAACCAGGGTCTGTATTTCAACCTTCAAGTTTTGGATGCTCTCTCCAGCTAAGTGACACTCTCCTGAAAGCTGTGATATTTCTGACTCATGAATTTTCTTCAGTTCTGTTATCTTAGAGGTCAACTCCTGATTAACTGAGAGAAGAGCATCTTTCTTGGAGGTCATGCAAAACAATTCATTATTAAGCTTCTCATATCTCCGTTGAGCATGTTGACTGAAGAGGTCCATCTTTTCATGCATCAACATAAAATAAGACTCACAAAGGGAATTTAAAAGATCAAACTTTTCTGAGAAGGTTAGACTTTGTTTATCTAGTTCAAGCAAAGCTGCAGCCAACTGCTGAACAAAATTATCAAGATTCTTAATCTTCTGGCTCCATGAAGCTAGCTTATCTGCATAGTCATCATTGCTTAGCTGAAGTTCATTATTTCTTTTTTCCAAATTTCCTGTAATTTCCATCAAAGAAGTGATTTTGTCATCTTTTGCTTTCAACTCAAGGTGCATAGCTTCTAGCTTTGAGGTCATATTCTCCAGAGATAATCTATCAGCTTCTAGACTTGCTTCAATCTTCTTAATCATGGCATCTGTATCATAATACCGTAAAGCAACCATCATGCGGTTATTCCAGAATCTAACAATTACATTATCGATATACTAATCTACAATCAACAAAATTCCCTTTAAAACTCTGTTCTGCCAGTAAGCTTCTTCATTAGTTAAACATTGCCTGCCTTGAAAAATCACTTCTGCTAATCTCATGAATAACATTTGGTCAAGAAGATAAAGCATTTATAAGCTGGAAATTCTACAATAAACAACTGTGAAAAGTCCTAAGATTATTGCTAGTTTTTGCTGCCTTATTTTTGTAACAATAAAAAAGTGTGCATAATCCTTCATGAAATAAAGGAAATCAAAAGAATACAAGGAGAAACCTTTTAGCTAACTACTCTCCCTAGTCTCTTTTAAGCATCTTGAAGGGACTAGGTCCTCAACGGCAAAACTTCTGGACTATATTCTTCACCAGGCAACAGTGAGATAGAACTACTACGGCAAACAAGATAATGAAGCAGCCAGGGCAAGTAAATAGGAACATAGAGATGAGCAGAGAGAGGTTATATCAATTCTGACATAGACTGCTACTTCAGTGACTTTCCTATTTTGTTAATTTTCTTCACAAATTTAACCGTGTCCTGTCTTTTCTTCCACCATGAGTCACAGCTAAACCACATGTAAAATTCTGGATTATGCTATTTCTAGGGATCCTCTAAAAACATGATAGAAAATTAATCTTGGGACTTAGATACATCAGGAAAATATGGACCTCAACAGCTGACACGATTCTAAAATTATATTGTTGTATGTAGAGAAAAAATACAAGTACAAAAATAGATAAGTAAGAAAAAATTTTGGTCTTTCACAATTTCTAGTTTCCTGAATTTCAAAGTATCATCATGCATGTAAGTGTCAAATTTCATACTTTGGACAACAACATATTATATCTTGCCATGGAAGTAGGCTCTTGATTGTTTTAGCATAGGAAGTCAGAGAAAAAAAACAGTTCTATGACTGAATAAAACCAACAAACAAGTAACAAATAGGAGTTTCTCAAATGCGAATTTTTACCTTTTTCCTCCAGCAAGCTGCCTGCTCTGCTCCGCTCATCACTATATAATTTGTCACTTTCTTCTTTCCTAACTTTCAGTTCCTCCAATTCCTTATCCCCTAGATATGTTTAAGATGACAAAAATGGTTGAGCAACAGAAAGGACACAGTTGCTGCATCAGGCACAATACAAATTTTTCATATCAAGTAAACAGGCTGCATAAGTATCATTGTCAATTGAAAATTGAAACGCTCTGTTTTTTTTATTTTTTTATTTTGGGAGAAGTGATTGTGTTCTATGGTACAGAAATCTAAAAATAGTAGCTCTGGTATTCATATAAGCAACCATACTTTTTTCACATCTATATATATATATGTATGTATGTATGTATATATGTGTGTATGTATTGTGCTACATTTATGCTTGACTAACAGTATATTTGCAAAAGGCAATATGCAAATAGCCACAAACATGTTAAGATTGAATCTCCGAAGCAGTTGCTAGGAAACTACCCAGATAACTTACGCATCTGAATGATCTTCTCCGAAGACTCTAATTTCAGAGACAAAGCAAGCATCTGCTCATTCAAAGTACCAAGAGCAACAGAAGTTTCTGACAGCTTGTTCCCAAAGTATTGTTTGTCCTCCACAGCTGCTTTTTCAGCTTGGAACGTCAGTTAATGGATTAGATAAATGAAAAACAGAACCTGTTCAACCTGACCAGAGCACATACAGTTTTGGACTTGAACAGCTAAGTGCTGCAAGGTTTCAGTGAGCTGATCCGATAACACCTTTGTTGAAGAGAATTTAGACTCCAACCCTTTCCACAGCTTCTCATCTTCCTTTTGCTTTACCTTGAGCTGAGCATTTTCGTTGAAAGCATTCTGCAACTTTTCCTCCAGTACCCGGATATGCTCCATTGATTTCTTCAGTTTAGTATTCTAGTAGATCATGTTGACCAAAGTATCGATAACACTTCACAAGAGATATACACATAAAAATATAAAATTTTGATACCCATGCACATAAGTAAAAATTAGTATTGAAGTGGTCACCTAGCTACAAATCTGAGCATAAAAAACTCTAGACTTGAATATTTGATGCACTTCGAAATATCTCAGTCAAACCATATTAAAACAATATCCAGTAAAGTACCATGTATACTACGTCATAAAAGTTGAATACTTAAAGCATTGGAACCAAACTCAAACGGAAATAAAGTGCCTAAGACAACCAAAAGTGAGGACAATTTACTTCAAGATCCAAACTTTCTCGTAGAAGCATAACAAAACAGAATTAAGCTTATTTCAGTTAGCCGCAACTAAATCCTCAGAAACTCCATAGAATAATGCACCGTTTTGAGGGAATAAAAACATGTAGGATGAGTATATTACTCAAAGCATACCTACTGAAGAGCTAATTGCAGCATGATACCAAACATCACCACAGTAATACGAGAAGAACATGTAGATCGATCACTATTATAATTAAGTGCGTACGTTTTATGCTGTGATGATACACCATAACACGAAAGAAAGATCCACACGGAAAACTAAAGGAGAAAAATTTAATCGCAATACCGCCATTTCCAGGTCTGTTTTCACGGAAGCTTGCTCTTTCACCAACTTCTCTGTTCGTAAGCAAAACAACACAGCAAAGAAATACATAACGAATTGAATCCGGAGAATATGAAACCGAAAGAATTGGAGTTAATTTGACCTAACCTGCGGTGACCTTCAAGTTCACGAAGCTGCCAAGTGAAAAATGCGAATCGGAAGTAGAAGGAATCGGGAAGGTTTTCGTGTTCGGGGTTCCTCCAGAAAGAGACTTGAACTTGTCGAAGCTTTTCATGTTTGGAAACCCTAGCTTGTGCATTTCGGAAAACGGAGTGAAAGTGTCGAACCGTAAAACCTTTAACTGATTTTTATGCAATGCTCGGAGGAAGAAAGAGAAAGAGATGGAGAGAGATTTTCATGTTGAGGAGTAATAAGCAATGGCTGGGTTTAAATAGTTTTTGCATGTTTCAGTTGAGACCAGGTAGTTTTACTTCGTCAGTACCGGGGTGACGTCATGACACGAGATGCAATTCTTCTGTCAGATAAAGCACGTGAGTTCATAAGGCCACGTACAATTAAGGTAGTCGCGAATCAGCTTAGTTTGATTTGATTTTTCCCTAAACCAAATCGAATAATAAAAATGTGATTCAATCTTTTTATAATTTTGGATTAATTATTATAGTGTGAATTGAGAATTTTTTTTAAATCATAAAATTTTAATTTAATTTAATTTAACTTATGAATTGAATCATATTTTCTAATTAAAAAAATATATTTATGAAATAAATAATTGTATATAAAAAGTATTAAATTGATTTAAAAATAATAAGCATTATCATAATAAAGGCTAATAAAATCAATATCTATATAGAAAATTTTCAAATGTTTATTATTAACTAATTTCATTTATAAAAATAGTATATAGTGCAAACTTTGAATTAAACTATATATATAATTTATATATTATAGAAATTAATCTATATATAATTTACATATGCATTTCAGTAAATATAAATAAAAACTTCTTTTAAGTGCTATACTCTAACGAAAAAATTCTTTAGTTAAAGTAAAATCTTATTATGATTTTTAGAAAATAATCTGGTTTGATTTTATGAATTAGTTTAAATTATCCTTTTAAACTAACTATAAATTTTTTATTTAGTTGGGATAAAAAAAATTATATCGAATCATAAAAAAAAAATTATACTTTATGATTTGATCGGTTTGATTTGGTTGATTTTTTTTTTCCACTCCCATGTACAATGTATAAACAAGGGTTAAGTAATTTCCAATTGCCAAAATAACTTTACTTAAGGATATTCATTTACTTAAAAACGAGCTTAACTACTAAATTTTTTTGAAACTTAGTGAAATTGAAAGAAAAATTATAGGCACGACTTTGTTTATTTTATAAACCGCTACACGATTGCTAGTAATTCTTATAATTTATAAAGTGATTTTGATTCCCATAAATTACACAATAAGAGGTTCTTTTTAAGGAAATTAAAACCTTTTTCAGGTTAATTTTTTTAACCTACAATAAAACCTCTATAAATTAATAATGTTGAAACCGTGAAATTTTATTAATTTAGAGATGTATTAATTAATCAATAAATTAATAGTTTATTAATGTAAAAAGTGATTTTTCGATTCAATGAATATAAATTTAATGACATAAAAAATTTAATATATCAAATATATTTATCATATTTTGAAAATTAATTTAAAAATAAAATTCATTGTACATATATATTTATGAAAATAAGTACATAAATGGTATTCATTATTTTTAATACTTAGACAATATTCATTGTATTGACTAATTAAATAAAGTTCAATACAAATCACTTGCAATAAGAAAAGTTAGAGATGAAATTTACCTATTAATGTTTGTAATTTTAGAGAATTATTAATATGTAATATTGATGAGGGCATAGATTTATATAAAGGTCTTCCTAAAAATTATTATATTATTAAAATTATTGAAATTACTAATTTTCTAAACTAGCCCAAGTTGGGATAAAAAAAATATAGATTATTCTAGAGAGGTTATTGATTTATGGAGGTTTAATTGTATGGATAATATATATGTGTATATATGATATATTATAGTAGAATAAAAAAAAAAAGTAATAGCCTCCTGGACTCGATTATATTGTGAATTTC
Source organism: Lumnitzera racemosa (assembly GCA_024138005.1). Classification (NCBI taxonomy): domain Eukaryota; kingdom Viridiplantae; phylum Streptophyta; class Magnoliopsida; order Myrtales; family Combretaceae; genus Lumnitzera; species Lumnitzera racemosa. Next base: position 43,156,542 of record JAMXBC010000010.1, read on the forward strand.
AATGTTCATTTAATCTTTCTAGAGGAAGATAGGATCTTAAAATAAAATAAAAAACGAAGCGTTATCGACTCCTATAGGTTTTTTAAGACTTATGTGATCATAAATCTGATGATTTGAAGGATTCAATGGTTGCGAATCCCTTTCCACACTAATAAAATAACTAGTATTTGAATCAATATTTGTTCAAGGAAATTTCAGCAAAAAGGGCAATTCTCCCGTTCGTAGAGTTTCAAATTAAAATTTAACGGGGCATCTAAGAACATTGACGTTGGCCAAAAATACAGCAACTTAATCTTGAGCTCAAGATCCACCATTAAAATTTTCAAATATCTACATCCATAAATCTCTATTTCGCGGTAAAAGATCCATAAATTTATCATTTTCCTTACATTCTTGCCCCTACAAATCCACCACCATCACATATTCGCTATCAGAATTCAAAGTCTTGCTATTACTAATCAGGTTGCATAGCGGATCATGGTGGACAGCGTAAAATTTGATTGTTATAAGTGCTTTCTTAGATTCAGTAATCTCTACCTTGTCTCATGTTCATGTCATTTAATTTCCCTTTCTTTCTAGTTGCATTTGTTGATGAGTCGAAACCTATCCTAAGCTCTACGATCCATGGATTGACTAACCTTAGTCCACGAACGGTATAAGTCAACCCAAATCCTAGCCCTAGAATATTGATTATGGTCAAGCCAACCTCGGCAAACCTTAATCTTTGGTTTAGTTAATTTGAGACCTTCATTCTTCCTATCATAGTTAGACCTACGGTGTGAATATCAGGGGACCTTGAACCTTGGTAATCTACTTGATAAGCTTAGACCTTGAGCACCAAAGAACAACTTGAACTCGTCACTTTCCTATTTACAAATGTATTTTTTGAAAGATATACTTATCTAATTGGACAAGATACATATCTATACAAGATACTCTCCATAAAACCTATAAATAAATTAGGAGAGATCTAATAAGGAGGCTTTTATAATAAGATTGACAAAAATACATTACCATAATGCTAGCCAATTTTCGCTAAAAAAATCCGATCTAATAAATAAAACATTTTTTTTTACGCATAAAAATACGAGTAATTTTTATCTTATTTCCTTTACCTTATAAATTTGTTAGACTTAAACATTAGAATAACTGTATCGAACAACTTTATGGCACCCAGTAATTATGTTGTCATTTGCAAGATCAAGCTTATCTCATAAGCTTAAAACAAAATATATACCGGTGTAATTAAAATGACAACATTGATATTGTTTGTAGGAATCGAGGCAATTCAAAACCGACAATTCCTTTGCGTTTCAAATCAAGTTTCTCTTTCCTAACTTCTTTTCTCACTCTATGTTATAGAAGTCTCTTAATGGAAACCATCTATATAATCCAAATGGGTAGTCCGATAACCAATTTTTATTTATTTAACTTTTAATATTGTATGTCCATCTAGTACTGGAATAAATAGATTGTGTACTATTAAGTAATTATTCCACAAATTAGGTTATTCTATAAATTAGGTAGTTAAATAAACATCCAAACTTTATAGAGGTAGCTTGTCACATTATTTGAAAATCTTCTAATAGTCAATTGTCTTGATGGATCATCGTTATCCTCTACTGATTGTTTGAAGTAAATTTATACGCAGTTATAAAGTGATTTGATTATTTACTTGCAATATCACAATTGAAACTTGACGAATCATGAGTGGTACATTACTCAATAATAAAAATCATGAATGATTTAAGCTATTTATCCAGCAACATAAGAGCAATAATTTAAAGTGCTGTCTACACACGACACCTCAGCAAATCGATCGCATGATGTCATCTATTATAATAATTAAGGTTTAATATCTTAGCGAGTCATTGCCTAATACAATAAATAACTAAAATCCAATATCTTAAACTGAGCTAGCATAAATCTTCTTGTTAGTTCTATTCCTTAACGAACCTCTGCCAGAACCAATGCTCCTTCCACACAATATACATTGATTCAAGAGGGATCCCTTTTGTCTCCGGCAAGAAAAGCATCACAAAAATTGTCATGGCAGCAATCCAAGCTGCATAGAATATGAAAATACCATACTTGAAATGGCACAACATTGTCAAAAATGTTTGGGACAAGACGAAAGTTGTGGCGAAGTTGACAGCCACGCTAATGCTTTGGCCTGTTGGACGAATTATCATGGGAAATATTTCACTTGGGACTAGCCAGGATAGTGGTCCCCATGACCAGCCAAAACCAGCTGCATAGATGCACATTAATACTAGAACCAATATTGCGTGTCCCTTGGAGATGTGTTCTGTTCCTGAAACACCTGCTGTAAGTGCTAACACTATGGTCACGCCAATCTTCACCATTTGCGTACAACCAACAAAGAAAAGTTTTAGAACAATGAAGCAAAAAGAAAAGAATAAGAAGAAGAATAAATCGACTTATATGAATGTGCTCGTTCATACCTGACATATGAACATCTGCATACCACCCTCCATGAAAAGAAACCTCCGACCATACCTGTCCACCACGAATGTCGACACGAGAATTGAACACAAGTTAACCAACCCCAGAATAATAGAAGCTATGAGAGCTGAATCACTCCCAAAACCGACCGATTGAAATAAAACTGGTGCATAGAATGCAATAATATTAATTCCAGTCACTTGTTGGAAAAATGGTATAGCAAACGCCATCACAAGATGTGGCCGATAACGTCTTTCGAATATCGTAACAAAAGGTTCGTTGTTTGCAGCTTTAGCCAATTCACTGCATTTGATCAATTCGTCAAGTTCTGGTTCAACATCGGTGTTTGTTCCTCGGACTTTAAGGAGGGCATGCTTGGCCTGCGTCAACTTGCCTCGCTCGACGAGGCTACTAGGAGTGTCGGTAATGAGGAGAGCACCTAAGGTCATTATGGCCGCAGGTACTATAGCTAAACCGAGTGAGAGACGCCATCCCCAGCTGTGCTTGGCTGTGGCGTAATTTATGCAGTTAGCAGCGACCACCCCCACACCGATAAAAAATTGGAAGCCGGTGTTGAATGCACCCCGCCACTTTGGTGGTGCCATCTCGGAAAGGTACAATGGAGCTGCCTGAAAATAACATTTTGGAACAATTATATTATTATAATTATTATCATCCTTGTATTCTAAACATGTTAACATTAAAATTCATCCTCCCAACAAGGGGATAGAACTTCGTCTCCATTTAGTATCTTCATTCGTACGCGTACAGGTTATTTACTGTCATGTAGGATGAATACAAGCCTCTCTTTGTTACATTAATTATATGACAACAAATGATCGACAAGACATAAAGAAAAGTTTTACTTTTTTTCTAAATGTGATTTTTCAAAATATTGGAATTTTCCACATTTCCTTTTATTTCCAAGTATAATAAGTTTCTGTTGTAAGGATATGCATTCCTATCAATTGGGGTTGATATACTGAACTTCCCTCATTAATAACCAATAACTAGGCCTTTATACTTATACACATATTGACAAATTCAAAAGTTATGTGGAAATTAAACTGCATAATGTTTACCTGATTAGAAAATCCAACACCGAAACCAAGAAATATTCGACCCAAGATGAGCATAGCAATATTCTCAGCGCCACCATTGATGGCACTTCCAACCAAAAAGGTACAGCCACCGAGTAGCATGATATTCTTGCGGCCAAATTTGGCTGTAAGGCGACTTGCCACAAGCGATGCAACCAAACCGGCTATATAGAGTGATGATGTAAAGGATGTTAGGGCTTGACTGTCATATACACAATACAAGTTGGTTTCGGTTGATGCGGCCTTCCTTAGTATAGATGGAAAGAATTTCTTTAAAAACGGTACCATCGTAGTAACTCCACCTAAAAATTGCGGCATTAGCACAAGTCCAACGAGTAAAATATCATCCAAATAATTGTGCAATCTGCGTGAGTAAGCCCATGATTATAGTATTTGTATGACTGAAACTTTTTTCAATGGATCCGAACATGTCATTATTAGTGAATAAAATTTGGCATTTACCTTCTAGAGGTAGCAATTATGTTTGTCATTGCTAGATTATCTTAGATATATCACTATAATTAGTGGAGTTGTAGTAGGACAATAAAGAGCGAGACTAATGATACTAATCTTAAGTGATGAGATTCATTCTTCTTTTTAGTAACCAGGAAATAAACCAAGCATTCTCAAGTGAGAGTTGACTATAGTATGTTCAAAACTCACCATACCACTCACAATATGTTCAAACCCCAACAATCGCGGAACAGTGGAAAAAATAAAAAAGGTAATATTAGAAGGAGAATTGTTTGATGGTAAATTGCTTTAATCCATAATTCACAATATAAACATTTATCTTATGAATTGTTTGGGGCAGGGACGGGTCAATAATTTACAATATAAACACTCGCGTTGCAAGTTTACGTTAATGGCTAGTACAAACAAATTTCCTCCATCTTGCTAACACCGCGTTGAAATTTGTGGAGTGAAAACTTTACACAGTAGCTATTGCAAAAGGAATTATTATAGGTTAATTTTTTTCATTCCCAAAACAAACTCATCAAGAATTGAATCGTTTTTTTTTTTTTTAGAGATTTGAAATTTAAAATATCTTAGTTAATTTTAGAAGGAAATTTTTAAAATTGATTGGTGTATTTTAATTGTCCTTTTAATTGATATAGACAAACAACATTTCATATTTAAATTCATTTAAATCTAATTTTAAAGTGTAACTTAACATACTTATAACTTTTATGTACTAATGATTTGTCTAGTTTGTTAACAATATATATTAACTTTTATTGATTTATTCTCTCTCTCTCTTACACACGCACACATATGCTCACATGGAGAGCAATCAATTATAAATGCATATAGGTTATCATATAGTACCTAAAGCACAACCTTCAAGAATAAGAGTCACATATTCATAATTAAATACCATAAAATTTTAAACATTAAAATATCATATTTTACCGTTATCATCACATGAATATAGACATTACCATTATCTATCTTATTTCCAATAAGATTAGTTGTAACTTTTCTAGTATTGTATAATTTGTTTTCATGGTATTGGAGTAAATATCATTATATTGTGTTGTTTCTTTTAACCTTTTCATTTTGTTATTTTTTTTCATAATAATTATTGATTTAGCTTTTTGTTATTATCTTCTCGTACTATTTCATGTACCAATTATTAGAAGTTAGTGGACGTAGACTTAACCAACAAGTCAAATTGGCCTTGAACCAGCTTGGAATTGTCAATTTACGGGCTCAATCATAGCTAAACTATAACTAGCCCATTTAGGGTAGGGATAGGGTGGGGTGGGTTTCAAATTGGTTTTCGACTCTTGAACCATTTTTTTATTTAATATTTAGTTTTTATTAATTTCTTTTTTAAAACACATTATTAATTTCTAATTTTTTTATTAATTTTCAACTTAATATGATTCTAACTTTTTTATTTTTTTCCTTTCATTTTTTTTATCTTTTTCTCATATTCAAGTCTTTAACATTTAATAAGTTTTATAAAAATGACTCATATTAATTTAAATTAAATTTTCTATCCATCATTAATACATAATTAACTTATGATTAGTCATCTATTATTAATTTGATGATATTATTTTTAGAAAATTGTTCTTCACTATTATAAAAAAAAAGGTAATTTTGACATGTTATGGCTTAATAAATATCATTCAAGTATTTTTTTTCCAATTTAATGACCTCCCTTCTCTCTCTTTTTTTTTTTTTATGGGGTGAACCAACTAAGCCAACCTGCCAGTTCAATAGCAAGTCTGCCCAATGGTTCGGGCTTAATCATTTCCAAGCTAGGTTGGTTCTGAGTAGGTTCACAATGCAAAACTGGCTTTTGCATAGGTTTAAGCGGACGACACATATGCGTTGTGAGTTCTTAAATATAAAAATTGCTTATATAAAATTTACTCAAATTATAGATTATGGATTAGCTTTGAGATTTTAATAAAAAATTATATAATTAAAAAAAAACAATGAAAAAAATTTAATACGAGAATAAATCTACTTTATTGAATCAAGTTTTTTTTTTTTATTAATATAAAACTTGCTTAAAAAAAGGGGCAAAAGGAGAGAGAGATTAATGGGGGGTAGAAAGATAAATGTGGGGGAGGAGAAATAAATTAAACTTGTTGGGAGAAAGAGGAAAGAGATTGATGGGGGAGAAAAATTAAGAAATTGCTAATATTTAGTGTAGGTATTTTTGTTGAATAATATTAGATTGAGCTAAATCGGTAATTTACTTGGAAAAAGAGGAGAAAGGAGAGAGATATCAATGGGATAAAAAAAATTAAGAAGTTACTGCATTTACCCGTATTATAAATCTTGCATAAGTAATATTAGTATTTGTATTTTTGTTTATATTAGGGCTAAGTAATTTTCAAGGAGATAGTTAATAAAGCCTTCTTTGGCTTAAATAATACAAACATTATAAATCATAAATATTTTGCAATTAATAAATCAAATATCATTTAAATTAAATAATACCGTACAACCATCAATTATATTTCATATGATTTGATGTATATAGTAAATTATGTAATAACTTATAGTAAAGTTATGTACATAATTGATAATATATGTTATGCATCATATTAGTTAATACACAACATGTGTTATGCATTGTACTATATATTATAATTAAAGCACTATATAAATAAAAATTTCATGTGGTTTTAATGTATTTGTCTAATGAAATTTAAATTGTGACTTAACACATTATTTCTAGTTAATTGATTATCTTCTAATTTTTCGTATAAGGAAATATTTTGAAAAAAGAATGATACAAATTCCATCATAAACAAATTTTATGATAGGTAAGAGGTGATGAATTAGACTTATATGATTCTTATTAATTTGACAATTGTTAAGATTGTACATTTTTTTTTTAAATTTGACAACGAACCCCTATCTTTTGATTTTGTGTTCATCCTTGGTTTGGGATATTATAGAACTAAATTAATTAGGAAAGAGGAAAAAAAAAAAAACTAGTGGTAGTTCCCTTTGGTTTCTACGAAATTATTAGTTATTAAAAAATTGTCATGTTCCATTTGACCTAGTTTATGACAAGAGCTGCATCAATACCTAAGTTTATGCTCTAGACTTAATAGAGATACCTTTTATAGAAGAAAGAATATGTGAATAGATGCAATTTATGATTATTATGGCTATTTACTTATTTTAAAAACTTTTAAGTTTCATGTCATAACTAACTTAAATAATCATTTCTATCTTATATGGATAAAGTGATGCAAATATTACTCCTAGACATAAAAGATTTAGAGGTCCTTTCTTAATGACTACTAAGAGATCGGAGTGTTTCTGATAGTAAGCCTTTGAACACAATCATCATAGATTCTAACAAGAAAGGAAAGAATCTGAATGGATTAAAAAGCATTCCAAGCATTGATTTTGTAGTCAATTGTTCTTCAAATAGGTCAACACCCATGTGTGATGGACCCTCAATAAAGGCCCAAAATCAAGAGGTTCCTCTAGGTCCATATGGGAGGAAGCCCAAAGACTTAGCCTACAAGAACTTCTTGAACAAAGAAGTCTTTAGAAGAACTTAGAATGCCTTAAATCTTTTATTTTAGTAGGTAGAAGGTAAGTGGCATTGGAATTGTAAATGTAATATAGACCGCTAGATCCGATTAACATAACTATTCATTTTAGGAGGCTACTTATATATATAAGGGACTTCCCCTCAATTATAATAATTAGTTATTGAATAAAGTTCATTTGTTCCCAAGCTTCTTTTTCTAAAAGTACTTTCTTTCTCTCTTTAGAAATTATTGTGAGTTTAGTAGGAAGTTTGATGTAGTTCTCATCCAGATCCACAAAGAGTCTAAGTGTCTTACATATGAGTGAAACCAAACACTCCACATGTAACAAATGCTTTCAGAGTCTTAGTTGAAGAAGCAATGGCTATAAACATGAATGATGTTATTGAATATGATGGTATTCCTCTCACTCCTTTCGTTATAAGTGAGCTAACCAACTAAGGGTTGTCTCATGGTAAGGAAGGACCTACAGAGGCTAGGTTAATTAGGTTAGAGCAAACTGTAGTGGACCTGAAATATTGGATGGAAGGGTTGAAGGACAACATGTAGAGGTTTGAGGAAGAGCTCCTAAGGAAGATGCTATCAACCTTAAATTAAGTTATAAGGGAACTTTAGAAGAGAGATGACGCCATAGAAAGGATGATAGCTACCTTAAGAAGGGAAGTAGACGAATTGCAAACTATGATGTTACAACAAAGGCATGTTACTAGACAGGGAGCAATCCTGGCTTAGCAGGCTAAGAGGATTGATGTTCCCAAGCCTAAGACCTATGTATGGAGTAGGAATATCAAGGAGATCAACAACTTCCTATAGAGTATGGAGAAATATTTTGATATTATAGGATTGATGGATGATGTCTCTCAACTCCATTCAATTCTAGAAAATTGATTTGCATTATTTATATTTGTAAAACATAGGCAATACAATAAGGACATATTAGAGGAGAAATCATAAGAACATGCCATACTTCATCTATAATATATTTATAGAATACCAAAACATGAAAGAGAAAAGAATAGAACATAGAGACTTATACATGATCCTCCAAAGTTTTGTTGTACACCATAATATTATTCAATTATACTACTACGAATTAGTCTAAGAGTGGCGCTAGTACTGGGTTCATCAAAGTACAAAATGTGGTTGGGCTATTTGTTAACCCAAATGGCATAATGAGAAACTTAAATGTTCCACACCTTGTGATACAAGTCCTCTTTGGTTTATCCCCTTCCATAATCTTAACTTGGTAATACCTAGATCTCAAGTCTAACTTTGCAAAAATATCTTGCTCCACTTAGTTGATTATATAAGTTAGCTACCATGGGTATATGGAGACTCCTATCATTCTTCTTCTAGAATAGGACCAGGGCACCATAGGTTACCTTAGAGGGTCGAACAAAACGAACATCAAGGAGTTCCTTTAATTGTTGTTGAAGCTCTTCTAATTTAAGAGGTGACATGCAGTAGGGAATCGCTAATAAAGGCTTGGCACCAGGCTTTAACTTGATTATATGATCTACTTCCCTCTAGGGTGGAAGTTGTTGGGGAAGTTCCTTTGGTATCATGTCACTAAATTCCCTTAATACCTTTGGACCACCTCCAGTAACTCCAGCTTCTTTGGGACTTCATCTTTTACCTTTAGGGTAGCTAAGAATGTAGGCTTATTTTGCTTTATCTCTTTAGATAGCTAGATATCTGATAACATCTTAGCATCTATGTTGGAATTTCAACTTATTACAACCATACACTCTATAGTCTTGTCCATGACAAAGATACGATTGGCAAATGGCATAATATAAGCTTTGATCATACCAAGAAAGTTCATACCAATCACCAATTCATAATTATCACCAGGGATCACTTCTAATGTTTCTTTCCCATTCCACTATCCTACTTGGAATATACTTGCCAAGTTACCCTAGTAGTAGGAATTTCTTCAAAGTTCACTATTTTGAGACTCCCCCGACCCTTCTCTACCTTCAACCAAATTTTAGCTATTGCTTCTTTAGAAATGAATATGTCTAAAGCACTTGTGTCAACTAAAACATTCATCTTTATGACTAGCAACTTAGGCCTCCACATACAGTAGGCTTGCTCTGTATGGCATTCAATAGTTTTAAGGCTCTCAATTTAGAGTTGTTCTAAGTCATTTCCTCTTCTCTAGCACATAATGTTGCTAACTTGGCCTAGTTAGGTCACTCCTTGACTTTATGGGGGCTTATACATAAGAAGCAAGAAAACCTTCATTAAGAACACTCCTTATGACTCTTAAGGTCCTTACCTTTCCATACTTGAGTTTGACTCTCTTTTCTTAGAATGACCTTTGTCCTTTTAGCATCTCCCCTGCTTCTTCAGGAACCATCCTTTCTATCTTTATCCCTAAGTTTATCACTCCTTTGAGCTCAATCAAGGCTTCTACAGTTATCATAGCTTGGGGGAGGGTGTAGACTCTCATCCTCTCTAGTTCTAACTGAGCCGATCCTTGCAATCCATCTTGGAAGGCGAACATTGCATCTTTGGCACTCATATTAAGGATCTTTTGATAGGAATCCAACTATTGAACCTTTAACTCGCAATTAGGCCCAAGGCCTTAAAGGACTAACAAAGCAAATTCTTTTACTCCAATCGCCTTTTATCGAGTGATCCTTACTATTGACCAATTCCTAATGCTAAGCTAATTGACTTCATATCTCTCGGAAGTAAAGTGCCAACTAGCCAAATGCTTTGCTGACAGCCTAGTCCCTCACACATTTCTACTCAACCATAGCTAAGCTAACCTTCAAATTAGCTACATTAGTGTTTAGAAGTTAAGAGCTCCTACATATATTCATAGCCACTTCTTCTCAAATGAGCTTAAGTCTTCCTGGAACCTCTACTTGGCCCTTTATCATGACCGTACCATTTTGGTTGTTTCTACCAAAAGTATCTCCAATATCCTATTACTATGTATCCCAAACTTATGTAAAGGAATCTGCAGCGTCGATCATTAATTTACTTGAATTATCATTTATACCCTTTTATTATTCTTTGTACAATACTCCATTTAATGAATAATGAAGTAAAAAATAGTTCTTTAGAAAAAACATAAATAAATAAACAGGATTTATGAGTCGAGAAATGGGCAACCCATTACAATAACAGGATAGGTCCTCGATATAGGGCTAAAAACCTTATAGGATTTTAAGATAAGTTTAGAAGCCCTATTAGAGTAGTGGGATAGGTCATAGGTTCCTATGACCCATCTTAGACCCACCCCGTTTACATCCTTATATACAACATTTAACATAGTTTTCTTAACCTTGAGAGAGAACCAACTATACATGAAACTAAAAAAGTGTTCTTTTGCCTAAGAGGAGATGACCTTCTTAGGTCATGCAGTAGGTCAAAGGAGGATCAAAATGGGTAAAGCTAAGGTCAGAGCTATTCAGGAATGAGAGGAACCCCTTAAGACGATGGAGTTAAGATCATTCTTGGGGTTAGCCAATTGCTACGGTCGATTCATTCGTGGATACTTTGGAATCTTAACTCCATTAATATATATACTCAAGAAAGATAGAGAATGGCAATGGGATGCAAGATGTTAAGAGGCTTTTGATCAGTTGAAGATGGCAGTCATGGATGAGTCAATCTTAACCTTACCCGACTTTACTAAGCCATATTAAGTACATAAAATGCGAGTAGCTTTGCTATTAGCGAGGTTCTTATACAAGAGAACCATCCCTTAGTTTATGAAAGTCAAAGTTGAATGATATAAAGAGGAATTACATCATCTATGAGAAGGAAATGATTGCCATAATTCACTATATCAGAGTATGGAGGCACTATTTACTTGGAAGCCAATTTACGATAAAGACTGATAATGTAGTTGCTATTACTTCTAGACTTAGAAGTGATTGCCAACTAAACAAGCTTGATGGCAAATCTTCTTAGCATAGTTTGACTCTGCATTAGAACATACATCTAGTAATGCGAACTGTGACCAAGAACAGACAAGACCAGTCGCTGGATGGGTCCATGCTTACAGAAAGCTCAAAAAGGATTAATGGGGAAAGTGCGAAAGGAGTGAAAATAACGAATGAAACAGTAAGCAAAATCCTACGAACTGCCAGTCCCTCTAGCCTTCGGGCTCGGCTGCGGGTAAGAGGTCCAATAGCCTGATTCCCATCACCTAGAAGTATCAATATTGTTGTAGATGTACTTAGTCAAAGGTTGGATTTAGCATCCATGTCCAACCAATTGGTAAGTGATGTGCTAGAGAAGATCAAGGAATGACTAAATCATGACCCTCAAGTAAAGACTTTGGTAGATAGCACCCTATAGGGAAGGATTCGAAGATTTTGGGTAGAGAATAGGCAATTATGTATGAAGGGACCTCGACTATGTCTTGCTATAAGTAGGGCTTGGGAAGGAAATCTTAAAGGAATATCATAACTTACCATGGGCGGGACATCTAAGAGTGTATCAGACCTTAGCATTGATAGAAGATTAGTATTATTAACCTAACATGAGGAATAACGTGGAAGTGTATGTAGAGACATACCTCATATGTTAGCAAGATAAGGTAGAGAATCAGGTCTAGATAGGTCGTCTATAACCCTTCCCTATACCTTAGAGACCATAGAAGAGTATCTCTATGGATTTCATTGTGAACCTTCCAAAGTCTAAGGAATACAGAACTATAATGGTAGTAATAGATCATTTCTCTAAGTATACAACTTTCATACCGGCCATGAAGGATTACCCAATTAGGGAAGTTCCTTGTTTATATTATGAAGCATGTAATAAAGTATTAGGGACTACCTACATGCATTATTGGCAATAGAGATGGTCGATTCATAGGAAAATTTTGAACAAAACTATTCAAGTTGATGGGTTTAGACTTAAACTTCTTCACTAGCTTATGCCCATAGATGGGCAAACAAACGGAAAGGATGAATTCATTATTGGAATTGTATTTAAGGCATTATATGAGTGCCAATAAGAGGAACTGGGCAAAGTTATTGGATATTGCTCAATTCTCCTTCAATATATGATTTAGTGAGGCTATGGGAAAGAGCCTATTTGAGGTTGTGTTAAGGTTCCAATTGATTACCCCTAATACCGTTGCTATAGAATATAGAGATAGTAGCCCAGCAGTGCATAACATTGCCAAGAAATGATTGAAAGAAGCAAACATGGCTCTAGCTTATTTACGTAAGGCTGCTAAGAGTATGAAGAAATTTGCTAGCCAAAAGAGGAGGAACATTGAGTATCAAGTTAGAGATCTTATCATGGTTCGATTACACATAATACAACAAACCAAGGGGGTGCTTTATAAAGGCTTACTAAGGAGATATGAAGCATCCTTTACAGCGTAGTGAAGAAGGTTAGAAAGTTGGCATATAATTTAGAGCTCTTACTATGGCTGAAGATTCACCTAGTGTTTCATGTTAACATGTTAAAGCCATATTATGAAGATGAGAGAGATTTGAAGCGGATGAAGTTCAGACGAGCACATGTAGGAATATGAAATTCTTATGATAAGGAAGTTGAAAGAGTAGTTAAGGACCAGATAATAGTTGAGCAAAGTTGCCCCAACTGTATCAAGTACTTAATCAAGTGGAAAGGACTAGTTGAAAGTAAGAATAGTTAAGAACCAACTAAATTATTGTGGTAGTTTAAATCATTGATCAACAAATATTGGGAGACAAAGATAAAGGCATTATCAGATTCAGGCGAGAGAGAATGTCGCGGACCTCTAATAGAGGCCCAAAACTAGGAGGTTCCTCTAGGCCCATAGAAGAGGAAGCCCAAAGTCTAAGCTTATAAGAGTTTCTAGAAGGAAAAAGTTTTCAGAAGATCCCATAATGTCCTAAATCTTTGTATCTTAGTAGGTAGAGCATAGGTGACATTAGAATTGTAAATGCAATAATTAATTTTGGCCATTCATTTCAAGAGGTTACTTATATATATAGGGGACTTCCCTTTAGTTGTAATCATTAGTTATTGAGTAAAGTTTATTTGTGTTCCAAAGCTTCTCTTTCTAAAACACTTTCTTTCTCTCTCTACAAATTCCCTTGAGTTTAGTAAGAAGGTTGACTTAGTTCTCTTTAGGATCTATGAAGAGTCTAATTGCCATACATATAAGCAAGACCAAACACTCCACACATCTTAAAAGTAACACATGTACGTAACAATTTTTCTTGTGGGTGAATTTAGGGTTTTAAGGATGAAATATTGATAATTCTAGTATAATACTTTTTAAATCCAGTAAAAAAATATGAAGAATAGCAAATGTTACGACTAAAGTTGAGAATCTAATGCATTAGATGGTGGAGATGAAGTCAGAGATGAGTACAATGCATCCATAGGGAGGAGAAACCATTGTTAGTTGCAACAATACTAGCTGATGTATGCTTGACAGTGCTCTTAAGGACTCTTTAGCTTATGAAAAATGGCATCCTCAGGCTATAGTGGAGAGGAAAGTGATGGAGAAGCAACAAGTCTTCCCCAAATTGTAACCAAACTAAACACATTGAACAAAACCATCTATGGATGCATATGTACATTTCCCATGTAGCTTCATTCAACCACCACAACTCTAAAGCTATACCTTGTTGAGGTACATGACTAGGGTTTTGTAGAAGGTTTCTTGCATAATTTTCTATGTAACACTTTGTGACCATCAAGATTAGTAGTACAAATAGTTATGACATGGCTCTTCTTATTTTTCTACTAGAGTATTTCAAGATATTCATAAAATAAATATTCCATCAAAACTTCCCACACTTATTGACCTTTAGAAACACATTACCTTATCTTAAATAAGTTTAATATCACTATCATAAGCTTGTCTTTTACAATCATTCACTCCCCCATTTTAACCGCCAATAATCTTCTTTCTACTATTAATATCATCACTTCTATTGACTTATTTGAAAAATAAAAAACAAAAAAATATCTTCCTCAACTACATTATCCATTCCATAACCAAACTATCCATCCTAATGATATTCACTTTTATTATTTGAAACAATAAACTAATTGAACTAACTACCATCACTTTTTTCACAATTACATTTTCATTGCACTAAACCTATCATCATTATTATATGAGAATATTTTGGGGAAAATTATAATGAAAGAGATCAATGTTTTAGGGTAAATTCAAATAGGGGATCAACTTTTCGAATAATTTAAATAAGGGATCAACATTCATTAAAGTTTAAATAAGAAATCAACGTTTTACAAAGTGATTTAAATAATTTTATAGATTGGTTATTATGAATTATTTATTTAAATTACATTGTGAAATGTTGATCCGCTATTTGAACTTTTCAAAATGTTAATAATTTCTATTGTAGTTCTCCTAATTATTTCATCTTCCATAAGATTATACCTTGCCTTCAATGTTGAAAGGGAATTCAACTCCAAAAAATGCATATGCAAATAGTTATTCCTATGTGTTGAAGTATCTTCAACTAAGCAAAGTTTTTCATATGTTGATGTTACTAACGATAAGTATAGTTTCACTATATGCACGGTAAACATGTCGATCGTAACTCCATTATAGGTGACCTTCAATTTTCCTTTGAACATATTAGGGTTGTCCATAAAATTAAATTAAATAGATTGAATCACATCAAATCGTAAAATGCGCTTCTTTTATACTTAGATTCTTTTCAAATAGGGTTAAAATGGTTCATGGTTTGATTTAAGAGGTTGAATTGAACTACTTGATTGAATTGAACCATTGCTTCTTTATATGCAAATACTTTTCTTATAAGCCTTTATATGTATAATGTATTTAAGCTGTTTGTTTTTCTTCTTTTTTATAGTTTACACAAAGTATTAAAATGTCTAAACCTTGCAATGGAGTAAAGAGCATGATCAGAGTTAATGCTTGATGTTAAACAAGAAGTTTAGAAATGAAATAAGATATGAAATTGTTTTCCATGCTCTTTAAACTTTACTATTTTGTTTTATAAATTAAAACTTTATCTTATAATGTTTTAGGGCAATAGCCTTCTTATTTTTAGTTTCATAATAGGATATTATTATTGTATGTTGTGAGATGACATTACATTAAGCAACGAGAAGCATTAGAGTAAGTTTTAGTACTTTATTGTTTTCTAATTTATTCTTTGCTCAAGCTGCTTTCTAGGTAATATTGATGATCTAGTAAGGAATTTGTAGGAGAAGTGTAAATAGCAAGTTTAGCTTATCTGAGGCAAATTATTATCTATAGTTCTTTTACCTTGATATCTATATTTATAGCTATAATCCGTTTATTATTTTTTTGACATTCATATATTGAAATACACTACTAAAAGTTACAATAATAGGTGTATATTTTATCTAATGAAACATGATTAGAACAACTAAGTAGCTATGGAAAATATTGTGCCAAATTAAACTGAACATAATCGTCTTTAAAGTGGTTTGGTTCACAAGCTCGAATCAAACCATGAACTCTCTAAAAACTTATCACAACCAAACATTTCTCCATGAAATCAAACACAACACTAATCATTTCTTTTACCATATTAAGAAAAAAAATTTCTTGAGGATACACATCTTTCACTTTATAGATGTGATCTTTGTGGTTATATCAAAGTTGTTTATCTATTTCATTTTCCAAAAGTAATTCATATATCTTCTTAAGTGGATCAATTTTCTTAGGTGTGGAAAAAAAGTCAACTTATAAGTTTATAGTTAGGGCCTTTCTTTTTCTTTTTCTTTTTCTTTTTTTTTTGAGGATTTTCTAAACATGACAAACAATTTTAAGATATTAAGTTTTAGTATGTTAGGATTAGAGTTTTCAATGTAGGAAGGTCTACTAAGTTTTCTTTGTGTTTCAAATTATTTGTTGGTTAAATAGGAAATCTAGTAGGTTTTAGGTTTACAAAAAAGATTGCATTGGTAAAATTATTCATGGGTAGACTCACCATATAGGTATGTCAAATTGATGCATGGACTTTATTGTTTCAAAATTATATAGTTCATGTTAGATTCAAGACTAACTCATCTTTCACATCTAGTAAAAGGAAAAAAAAATGGAAAAAGTAGATCATATGTTTTGTCATTTGAGGCAAAGTGCTCAATTTGAAAAACTTTATGAGTTAGTGTAATCATAAAAGTTTTGAATGATGAATCATGATTGGAAACAAGGTTCTAAGACATAGCCAACAAACCAAAGATTGAAACAAAATAGGAGTACAAGCTTTAAGCCCACTAAAATAAGTTACAAAGTGCATACTAACTGGTTTTAGGTTCATTTAGCCAATTGCAAACGTCAAAAGTCAAAAGTTGGATGATTGGTATTTAACAATTGGTTAATTGTCATGTCTAAAGTTACAATAAATCATTAGAATCGCTTATTTAATCGCGCAATTGAATCAATCAACAAGTATATCCATCTGTAGTTAACTTGAAGTTATTTAGTTAACCAAATCTTTATTCAAATATCTATTTTTATGTATAATTGTATTTTATTTACAATTATGAGATTAAGGAAGGGTATACTAAGTTTTAATTTAAAAGAATTTTTATGTATTACAGACACAAGTTGATTACTTCTTTTTCAGTATTGAATACATTCTTTTGATTGAGTGGTTCCTTCTCACTTAACCTCTTTTGATTTGTGACGACTTATTCTTGTGATTATTAGGTATTATGAGTCCTATCAATGTCTTAATAATTAACTCTTTTAGTTAGTAGCAAATTATGAGTCAAATCAATATTATAATTAATTAATTAGTTTGTTTGATTAAGTTAGTGCATCATATTTAATTCAATCAAACATCTATAAACATTATTTATTCGTTTGTACAAATACCAAAAATATAGTAAAAATTCCATCTTTTGTTATCGTAAACCTTAAAACCATAAAGTAATCGTATCCTGATGAATCTAGTTCATTCTTGAACTAAATACATGATTCGATATATATCATATTTTAAAGGCTATGTTGGATTTGTAGAAAGAACTTCCTTCTTTCAGAATTAGTGAATCACGGTTTAGATCATTTGTAGAAGAGAAAAGTATAAAAAATCCTTAACGTTTTATTTTTCTTTTTTTTTTTTGTTTTAGTCCTTAATATTTCAAAATTTTTATTTCAGTTCTTAATATTTAGAAAATTTTACAAATAAGTCCTTCATTAGTTTTGCCGTTAGTATTAACACGTATAGCTTTTTTATTTGCCTGAATAATTAATTCAATTAAATCAATTAATAATATGTATAATATTTAAATAAAATTAATTGAAAAATATAAAAATACAAAAAATAGTAAAAATTAGAAAAATAAAGATAAAAATTTTGAATGTAAAATAAATATAGACTCTTTGACCTTAAGTGACTAAATTTGGGGTTCTTTTTAAATTTCTAGTTTTTAATTTTTTAATTTTTTTTCAATTTTTAGATTTTTATTAAATTAATGGGAAACAAATATTAATGTAAATATATGTATATAAGTATGCATAGATATTATTATTTATATTATCATAATATTTTTTTCAAATTTTTGGATTCTTTTTACTTTGTAATTTTTTATAAATTTTTTTTTATTTTTCTATATTTTTTAATACCTTAGTTATTTTTTTTATTATTTTATTATATTATTTATGTAATACAATTATGGGGATCAACAAGATGTTGCCATATGTCAATATTTAACTATTATTTAACATCGTTACATAAAAGTATTAGTTTGTAAACTTTTGCAAATGTAGAAGGCTAAAATGAAAATTTTGGTATGCTAAGGACTACAATGAAAAAACAAGTAAATATTAAAAACTTTCTTATACTTTTTCCTAAAATTGATTGTGATTACATATTCAGATTGTGATTTAGTGGTATGTTGGTTGTTTTGCATGGTGGTCAGTGTATGTAATGTTTGAGTGTAGGTTGATTTATTTAATTAAATTATTTGCTAGAGTTTGTGTGAAGTTGATTGATATCAAAGGTGAGCATTAACAACAATGGTGGTTTCAAGAGTCATAAGGGGATTTAGATATACGCAACACTAAGGCTAATTGCTTGGATTCCTTAAGTAGTAAATGCCTATTGCTCCTAAAATGGTGGTAAGTTGTAGAAATATTAAGGTAGAAGTAGATCTTGTTGCACAAGAGCATACTAAGGTGAAGTTTCTAGTTACACCTAAAATGGTGGCTCTAGTGAAATATTAAGATATAAGTAGATCTAAAGGAAGGGAAAGGCGATAACTTTTGTGTTGGTAGAGGAGGAGCAAGAAATGATTGAAATCAGGCCTTAAATATGACAAAAGTAAAAGTTCCATCCTTTTCATGTAATTATTCATTGAAGGAGTACTTGGAGTAGGAATATAAAGTATAGAAAACCTTTTCTTATTATAACTATGATGACTGCACTAAGGTTCATTTAGCTCTATTGCAACCCTAGATATACGAGATTGAAGTGAGAGAACTTGAAGACTTAAAGATTGAGAGAAAGAGAAGAAGATGTAAGAGCATGGTAGTTGGTGAAAAGACTAATGTAGAAGAGGTTTACAATAAATTACCATAGATAGGAAATGCTTATTAGACTGTGGATACTAAAGCAAAGCAATATGAGTGTGAAGGATTATACTAAAGAATTTGAGATGCATTAATCAGATGTGAGGTGGTATAACCAATATAATAGATAATTGCTATGCTTCGTTCAAGCTTGAGATATGGATTGCTAAAGTATTATAGAGTTACAAACATATGAGAGTCTAAAGAATTTCAAGGCAATGACTAAGATTGAGAAGTAGTGATAGAGAAATGAAATGAAGTCTTTAGTACATTAATCTAAACATGACAACAATATGATTCTTAAAGAGAAGAGTGAGCGTAGGGAATGGGACACTTGATCACGGGTTATAAGAGAATGGAGAAGATAATGGGTACAAGACTCTTAATATGCAGAAACCTTAGGAGTTAGAGCAAAAACTAGTTATGTGAAGAGTTAGCGAAATTAAGTGCTTTAAATACTTATGGTTTGATCACATAGCATCAAAGTGTCCAAACAAGAGGATCACAATGGCATGAGATTCCTAAGTTTGAGATTGATAGTGAAGAAGACACTAAATAAAATTTAGCTGATGAAAAGAGTTGTCAACTATGATGATAGGGGGAATCATGTGAAGATGATAGAGGGTCTTAAGATGAG
This sequence comes from Lumnitzera racemosa, assembly GCA_024138005.1. NCBI lineage: Eukaryota > Viridiplantae > Streptophyta > Magnoliopsida > Myrtales > Combretaceae > Lumnitzera > Lumnitzera racemosa. Next base: position 43,176,291 of record JAMXBC010000010.1, read on the forward strand.
TCATGTATTGAGAGAGTTTTTAATTACAACTTGGGTTAGATAGCAATAAAAAAGAAAACTTACTCTACGCTAGATATCAAGTTTGGATCCAAGTTTGTTCATTGATCATTAAAGAGAAAACTTAGTCCATACAAACCAATTCGTACTCATCTTCATCAATCTACAATGGTTTAACGAGAAATACATCACATGAATAGCTCGATAGATATAAATCTCATTCTCTCTTAGTAAATGTTTTGATACTATTACTTGTGTTGTAGTTTTACTGAAGGCAGTCAATATCCTTTTAGGTTAACCTTGATAGTTTGATAGGAGAACTTTACATGATACTCTCAAAAACCCCTATACATTTTATAAAGATAGCAAAAGGTTGATTTATTGATGATGTTTATAGAAGAAGTCCATTGTCATCAGAAGGTACTTAAGAAGCACAAAAGGAAGAAATAAAATTTGTTCATACTTTGCAATATAGATGAAAGACAAGGGAGTTTACATGCAAAATCTATGGCGAAGAAACCATGAAAAATCTTTGTTAACTCGAGGGTAATGATGAGAATTGAGGTTTCAACATGGTAATGAGACAAATGTTGAAAGAAATAAGAGTATGAGCTATAAGCCTACATAAGTGGGCTAGGAAGCTATAAAAAAACAATTGGTTTCATGACTAGTTATAAGTGAAAAACTAATTGCACAATATTTAACAATCAATTAAGATTGTTTACTAGTTAGTTATTTTATGATTACATATTGTTTACAATTATGCTGTTAAGCTAGGCTTTACTAGATTATTATTTAAAAGACTTCATGTTTTACATGTAAAAGTTGAATAATCCTCTTTCTATATAGAATACATTCTTTAGTTTAAATGGTTTCATCTCACTTAATGCTAGCCTTATCAAATTTTTTATATAGGACAAATTGTTCTTGTGGTTATTAGATATTGTGAATCACATTAATATCTTTATAATCAATTCCCTTGATTAATTATATGTAGATTGTGAGTTGTCGCAATCTCACAATTAATTAATCAGTTTGTATTCATATTCAGTTTAATCATGTATTCATATCCTTTATTTATTTGTTCCCATAAACACAAAAAATCCAATATGAAAAACTCCAAAACCATAAAATAATCGTATCTTGATCATTCTAGCTTGTTCTTGGACTAGTATACATGACTCTATATGGATCTTGTCCATATCAGTCTGTTCAGTTTACAGCATTTTTTCCTCAACGTTGTAAAATTTTTCAAACAGAGGAGGAGGAGGAGCTAATCTAATAAGAAAACCTGACACCATGACTGGACTAGTCTTTGATATTAATAATATTTATTTCGTTTTATCATTAGTGGAGGAGGCGTACCTTTTAGTTTTATCATTTGAGCTAAGCAAATTAGCACATTAATTTTATTTCTATGGACAATTCCAATTTAATTAAAGTGTCATAAGACCCACCAAAAAGTTTAAAGTAATACCAAATTATCAATTTAAAAGTATAACGGTCAAGCTGATGCAAATTAGAATAATACAGGAATATGTTGGGAAATAATAATTGTTACTTTATATTGTTACAATTAAAATGAAATTTGTAATAAATTAGAATTATATATAAAAAATACCAACATATCCTTATCTTAATTCAAGATTTGATTGTGGAGTTAAGATCTTATAAGTAGATGTGAAAATATTTCATATAAGACTGAAGATTACTTTTGATTCTATTAAGGATAAATAATTACAATTTCTTATTTCTTCACACTAAGAAATTTTATGAAGTAGTTGTTCAGTAAATTAAATGCAATAATAACTTTAATGAGGTGGAATGGTTGTTCCATCTAATCCCTGTGGTCAAACCTAAATGCCGTAAATGATATAGCTTGGAAGGGTAGTAGTTGGGTCATGGCCATCATTTATTATTATTATAATCTAACTCATCATGGGCGGAAGCTAAATCGTCAATCATTAAGATATGGACCATACTCATCTACACTAAAACACTAATGCAATCGCGGCATCATCATCTAATTTTTTTTTTTCTTCTAATTATTATTGATACAACTTTAAAAAGAAAATATTCCAATCCGATGGATACCATTGAGAGATCAATAATTCTAGGACCATCATAATTTAACTATTAATTTATAGCTGTCCTTATATTCCTTCCGAAGATACAGAAATTTTAGAACACCTTTAAAAAAACAAAAACAAAAAAAGGAATACAAATTTAATACCCAAAACGGAATTCCCGATACACCCAGAACTCTCAAAACAGCTAGAACTAGTGGTTCTTTAGGTGCCTGGGTAGCGTGGATACTCGTCACCCATGATGTCACATTCAATCATTCATTAAGGGCAGTAATGTCTGGCCCTGGGAATTCAATTTCTGAGAGCCCATTTACGATCCAGAGTCCACTTGATAGGGACATCAGAACTCGCTCGTTTTCACGTCTTTAATTAATATCATTTTACACAATATTCCTTGAGATCGCTTAAATTTTTAAACTATAATGTAACAATCTTAATTATTGATTATAGTAATAACATTTAAAAGTAATATATCGATGAAATTGGAAGAAAGTAAACAAGAATTATTCAAACTTGACTTCACCAATTGAAAGTAAGAGTTTTCTCACCATTTGAATGGGATAAAAAATCCAAGTTCACAGCAGATTATGTTAGTAATCTGAAGTTCAGTCAGTCATTCAACTCCAAGACATATCGTTGATCATGGCTATATAAATTCACAAATTAAAATGCATCCAGGAGTACGTAAGTTAATTAACGCACCTGAAATGCCGATGTCGTAGCCAAATATAAGACCGCTCGTCGCAGCAACTATGCAAGTGACCAGCACCGACCACGTCATCTTTCCGGCGAAGACGGTTTCTGTACCGCCTTCGACAGCAAATGTCCCCACAGCCATATGTTCTCTCTTATTCAGTAATAAGTTCTGTCCCCTCCCAGTATCTGAGTGTACAAACATCGACTAGCAAGGTATGGGGTGAAATAAGAGTTACTGTTAGTGTGTTTTTATAGGCAAAGTACAGGTGCGCTCCACTATGGGATAAGTCAAAAGGATCATGAGTCACCAAACCAACCGCTCTTACTTATCTGTGTCCTTATTCGGACACCTTAGACAAGATGACAAGGATAGGATTGTGGGGTATATTTCTTCCACGCAATCATATTAAAAACCTTACAAATTAAGAAAGTTAGACATAATGTACATTATTTTCAGTGTCATTAAGTAACTATGGCTGGATGGGACGATTTTATTGTAAGAAAAAAATCTGAATCAGCACGTATCCATTGGAATTTGCATCGATATGATCTGTCCTCCTGTATTAATAGAATGGAAAGAAGAATAAGAAAAACACCTACAATGCAAGAGTAGCGGCATCAGAAAAAATAACTTCATCTATACGCCTCTTGCTATTGGCTTATTTTTTCTTAGTTAGACCTCGTAAAATTAACTAAATTAAGAATCACATGATGATTTTACTTTGGGACAACAATATACCGAATACCAAGGAAATCCATCAAACACGTTTTTCATCATTTCTTTTCTTTAAGAATCCTCTTCACCAATTAAATGAAAGTCTGTGGGTTCGTCCCCCCCCCCCCCCCCCCCCCCCCCCCCCTTTATTTTTTTTTGTTGTGATTAGAGAAGACAAGCGGTGCAATTTTTGAGTCCGTGTTAGCTTCCAACTTTGTAATTAGAAGCAGCTTTGCAAATTTCAATTCCAAGAAAATGCCTTGTAATTCTGCTGATATGATATTTATATTCCTCGGTTTTTCGGTGAATCCAAAAATCCAACAACCAAATTCATCTCAACAAGTTCCCTCAATGGTGGCTTGAGAGGAGTTGCGACTAGTTGAGGAAACAATGAGATAACCGACTCTAGAGTATGGTTCGTGGAAAACTCATCATCGCTTGAAAAGGCAACTCTTGACTTTTTTAATGTTTGATATATATTTACCTAAAATCAAATATATGAGAACATGAAAATTTTATTGTACTTATAAACTCTCTAGTTTTGAGATTCTCATTGAAGTGTCTAGTCAACATTTGATAACTGGAGATGGACTTATGGATTGATTGATGCATTCTAGAATGAGTGACTAATGCGCCTCAATGGTGTACTGTTTTTCTTTTCTATTTTTTTTTTCTTTTTCAACAAAGATGCGTTGAATGTGTTTAAAGTTTGGTAACTTTATGTATGTTCTTATGTGAATAAAACCAAAATTATATTGGATGTAATTTATTTGTATGCTATCTTACTTGCCATCGTGGGCAACCTTTTATACAGGGTAAGGTGTATTGGTCATAGATCAACCTAAGGTGGTCATTATTAGTAGGCTAAGATAAAAGTTAAGATAAAATAACTGGGTTCATTTTAGATGCAGAAGCACTACTCCCATCATAGGTTAAGGTACAAACATCATAAAATGATGAATGATACTTTTAAGTGTGTTCTGAAGTCAAGATGATGAGTAGGTGAGACATAGGATGCCTACTTCCAATGAGTTAAGGTATATAGGTAATGGTATGAGCCATGGTGATAATTTAAGGTTGTGAAGTCTAGATGAGGTCTATTAAGAGATGCGAATCTCACTTTGAGGTTTGTATGGGATAAGTTGTTTGTGGTTTGAGTATTAATTATTGTAACAAAGCTAGAAAATAAGAGAGAAATTGTTAGTCCAAGCATCTATCGCCTCATAAGCAATAAGGTATAAGGCTATGAGTAGAGTATTAGAGGCTAGATTGGAGTAAGAAATCAAAGTGAGAGGGCTTTTGCTTGTTAAGCGTATTTTAGTAAGAGTAATGGGATCATAAACTAGAAATTGCTTACTATATTGTGATTGAATGTTAATGTATATATTCTTGCATTAGTGAGGGGAAACAATAATGTATGTGATTATTACTAGTTAGTTAGATTAATTATTAGACTTTATGCTTATTCTTTAGTAGCAATTTCGCTTTTAAGATGTTAACGTCAATCAATAGGAGTGATAGGATCAAATGCGATAGATGTTATGGACGCCTTATGTCACGAGACAGCAGGTTCACCTCTCTCAAAGTGCCATTACAGCGCTTGACCATTCTTTACCATCTCATATTTACTTGTATTATGGATGGTGAGTAGGCCTTTCTCTTCCTATTTATCTTAGGACTATTTTAAGTCCATCCCTTTTAAGGAGTACCCATAAGCATTGTCAAAGGCCTCTATATGTTTTGGGAGGCTCTACTTCACAATTGGTTTCGATCTATCATAACCATCACTAGGAGAGTAGTATAAGCCCCTGACCAGTTTGCTTGCTAGAGGCCAAACCCACTTTTAGAGAATACCCTACCTTAAAAACAAACTATCTACTGCTACCACTCGCCTTACAATATACTCTAGTTGAATACCCTATTAGCCTTCAAACTCTTGGAACTTGACATTCTCCTTTACTTAAATTCATAATGCCCTCATCATTAAGCCAAATTACTGCCATTACCCATAGCAAAAACTTCCTAACCTTCCTTTACCTGTTATTAAACTTTACCCAAGATCATTTCACTAGGACATTAGGTCTCTACAGGCTTCTTCTCACCTTCATCCATTTCTTTGTTCTCTAAGATCGCCTCTTGCTGAGTTGCCTAATAGTAGAGTGGCATGCTCAAGTACACTCATAACAGATTTAGGTAGATCTTGCTAAAAGTTAACTCATGGCACAATTGCCTTCTATAGCAATTTCCTCCCTCTAATGGCTGCTCTTTTGAGCTTAACCTACATAACTTGAGGCTTACGACATAACCACACCTCTTGCAACGATGTACTTTTTTAATGTCCACTCCTCTAAGCTTAACTTACATGGGCCTTTTCATGTCAATTAGACCTATCTACTCATTAAATACATTAAGTAATATTTAGGTGGCTCAATGAAAGCTGGAATAATGCTTGGCTTTAATACCACTTGTCACAGGATGAGTAGTTTACCCTTCTTAAAATGCTCGTGCAGTACTTGACCATCCTTTATCATCTCATATTTACTCATATTATGGATGGTGAAACGGTTTTTCCCTTCTTGTTTATTCTAAAACTATTCTAAACCCATCCCTCTTAAGGAGTGTCATTTGATATTACCATCTCATATTTACTCATATTATGGAAGGGGAAACAGTTTTCTCTTCTTGTTTATTCCAAGACTATTCTAAACCCATCCTTCTCAAGGAGTGCTTTTCGATATTATTATAGGCCTTCATATGTTTTGGGAGGCTCAACTTTATAACTGGTTTTGACTTGCCATGATCATCATTAAGAGAGTGATATTAGCTATCGACTAGTTTGCTTATAAGAGGTCAAACCCATCTTTAGAGAATACTACATCTAATAAACAAAATGCTTGCTATTGCCTCTTGCCATACAATAAGCTTAGTCGAACACTTCCACTAGTCCTCAAACTCTCAAATTATGATACCTTGCATGTCCTTATTTATAGAGAAGGACACATGGATTACTACGTCTTCTAGGTTTCATTTATAGAAATGATAATTGAAAAGGAAATTTGAACAAGAAATATACAATAGCAAGGAAAATAGAGAGAAGGTAATTATCGATAAATTTCATGTGAACCATATAAATCCATAGTATTGGATAGAGTAGGGATATTTATTATAGCTTTCTAAAGTGCACATATGTATATTCACAAACATATTAGTTTAATTTTTCTAATAAAAGAGAAGAAATTGTAAATAATCTCCAAACTTTGATTTTGATGCAAATATATCCCTTAAACTTTTAAAATGCACTTTAATGACTTGTATAATTGGCATTGAATAATCCCCATGAATTTTTACCTTAATGTGAAAACACTTCATCAGACTAGTCAAGATGTATATTAATACCCCCATTTTGAAGTTGGTACCCTTTTTTTTTTTTTGAGTGGGGTGATTATGGTAATTACTAATTTGTTCAATTTTACTGAGTGCTATAGCACACTTTGTAAGTTTAGATGTATATATCCATGTTAAGGTTAAAGATTAGGAAATTATTTCCAATTTTTCTTGGAAAAGATTTGTTGAGACATTGATATGCGTTGGGTAATCTTTTAGAATACAATGGAATGAAGCAGAGGAATGTACTTGTAAGGAAATATGCATTATTTTTCTTATGCTTTGACATAACTAAAGTTATGGGTGAGTAGATAACCCCATTGTACCTCATACCCTACAATATTTTGTTCAACTGATCAGATTCCGAGTAAATATTGAACATTATAAGGTAAACTTCATTACAATTTTTCAAAACCAAATCTGATAGAGTAGAGTATAGGTACATTGTCACTATACTCTATACCTATTATGGAATTTGCATTTTAAAATATAGAGGATGCGATTTCTAAGTATCCCCTACCCTATACAAATCATTAAATATTAAGGAATACCAATATTACATTTCCATTTATAAGCTTTTAAGTTCTACCAAAAGATAGGCAACCTAAGTATATTATGTATAAGAAACTCTAAACCTAAAGCATTTCTTATTGCCTCTCTCTTGTCTTAATTACATTTTCTATTTTTTTTCTTTTCTTGTATCATTTCTTCTCCATTATTAGCCTTATCAACAGGATATTGTAGAAAATATTGATAGGTTCAATTTGTCAAAAATTTACCTCGAAATTTTAACGTTGTAAAAATATACTTGAAAGATTTACAAGTTTTAAGGAGTATTGTAAACCATGTAAGATCTTTGATATATAGGTTTTACGGTGGTTTTAGATGTTACATGGTAGGTTCAAATTCTAAAATTTAGAAGTTGATATCTATATAGTAGGGTTATAAGTTCGTACCTACATAGCAAGGTTTTAAGTAAAGTTTTATACCCTATTAACCCAAAAACAGCTCATTCCTAAGTAAACATTATGGAATAGAAGATATTTTTTCTTTCCTTCTTTCTTCTTCTTCAATTTTTTTTCTTTGGTTTGTTATGCTGCTTCAAAAAACAAACAAGAAAATAAGTATTCTTTAGTAAGATAACTATTGCCAATATGTGAATGAGAACATGTTAGATTAAATAAGCGTTTACATTTTAAAATTTTGAAACTACAAATATAAGTAATATTGTAGTAGTATTTTCGACAAGAATAGTAAACATAAATATTCTTAACTCCCAGTACAGTTTTAAGTTGGTTCATTATCCTGTCGACAAAATAAAAGCATTAATTTCTTGATTTAGTATATGATACGTGACCATTAATGTAATGATGAACTCAGTACCTCTATTCATTACATGTGGAAAACATAAAGAAATATTTATGACTTAAGCGATATTAATTAGGGTAATTTTTTTGAAAACTTGGCGAAGCCAGTAATAATGAAAATATTAGATATACGTTTTGGATTTCTTCCCCGTTGTTCATACATCGAAAAGGGTCAACTGTCTTATGCAAGCGAAACGTAAAAAGATGAATCCCGGTGTGACAGCCGGAGTGGCCATACCAATACTAGCAAGTTAGTGAACTCTCAGGAATGAAATGCCACTAAATAAGAGTTTGTACAAAAAATGGTAGTGAATCTTAAACGAAATTTCATATTGGGCTATCAAAAATACCATTATAGTTTATATATGTTATGATTATTATCTATATTTAATATTTATGTGATTAAAGGTCTGATTTTCTCCTAACATTTAACGAAAGAGATATAGTTGACAAAAAATATACATATAGAGATTATTGACGTATCGTCCAAAGGAAAAAAATAATTTCATTCTTTTATGCATTTATTTTCCTTCTATATGTATTAGATGCGTTATGATTTCTACGCATGGGTTGTGTGGAAATAGCGGTGTGGGATAGGTTCGGATTTTTAGGAATAAAGCTGCTTAGTGCAGTTGGTGGAATAGGATACCGGAGTTTATGGGATGAAGCAATTGTCGAAGTATTGAGAATAGGAGAGGTGAAAAAAAGGACATTTACTTATTCATTTATGTCACTAATTAGGTACATGGTATAGTATAAGTAAGCATAATTAGGTAAAACACCCAAAGATTCTAACCACTTTAATGTCATAGAAGTTAAGATTGTTTAAAAAGTTTATCTATATCTTTCTAGAGGTTAAATATACACCTCATAATTTAACAAAAGAGTATAAGTATAAGGTTACACATAATGAAATATAAAAATTACTAAAATTATCAAAGCGGTATAGCTGATTTTAATATTATAGATATATAAGTAAATAAATATTAATTATAATAATAGGGGGATTTCCTTTGTTATAGGGAATTTAGCCCAGAAAAGTCTCTTGCCTAGTGTAGAAATTTGCTACGCAGAATCTTTCGTATTGTTGTTTTACTGGATTAACGGGAGTAAAAGGGCCCTTGGAAAGAGAGAGAGAGAGAGAGTAAAAATATTCACAGAAGTCTTGTTTTGGAGAGACAAGGGGAAAAAGAAAAGTGTAGATGTCTTGAAAGTTGCACGATCATTCATTTATTAAAAAAATAATAATATAAAGAAAAGACCGGTAGGAATGAGATATTAGTTGGCCACGGGAGAAACGGTTGCACCCGTCCCCTAGTTGTAACTCCATAGCTTAGTTTTCATCTTTCCTTGATAAAGTGTGGATCTTCCATCGACTTGTACAAAGTAGGTTTGGGGTAAAAAATTGGTGAAATAGGAAACGAAAGTGGAATATTCTGATATTCAGTTTATCAATGAACATACTCCAGCTAGCTTTTTTTTCTTTTTCCTTTTAAATTTTCATTTTACTTTAACTAAATATTTATACAATTGTTACCAGGACAGATGCAAGACTATGCAATTGAGTGGTGGAGGGAGGCCAAAACAAAACTCAGCCCAAAATAGGGCTTTAAAAACTAAGAAACACTAATAATATTGTTGCAAAGTTGGATTTAATTCTTCTTGTGAAATCTTTGTATATATATAATTGTTGAATGACTTGAACAGTATTGCCGTGAATTAAATTATAATCAAATGCAATATTTTCGGGAGTTGATTTTTTTTTTCTTTTGGGGTGGAGAATTCGAATATTAATCTATCATAATAGAAGACTAATAGTGATGCACTTGGATTACAATGGCTTTGGCTTTTCTCTCTCTCTCTAATTTTAAATTCAACCCAACACTTGAATTTAACTAAATGAGTCTTCCTTCACAAAATCATACTATAGAGGAATGAAGTCCACATCTAGCAAAATCCATCTTAGCTATACAAATGCTCTGGTATGTAGTAGAATCTCCAATGACATGGCATAAAGATGTCTGGCTTGGATGTGGAAGCTATGTTATTTGATTTGCACCATAAGAGTATCTGATCTACAAGAGCCTTGTATTTCTTTTCCTTATAAAAGTGAGTAATATTCATTTATTAAAATATCATCTAATGTCTACAAATGTCTCCAGAGATGATTTTAGACTAGGCATAAAACAAAAGATAAAATCAAGTAGGATAAGCTTAAGGAAAGTGGATGGTTGGTTCAACTGCCAATCTATAGGACACATCTTTTTCCTAGTGTACGAAGTTATCTAATTAGCTATAGAATTAGCCTTTCTATTAATATAGCAAAAACTAAAAGAAACATTATTTTGTTTGCCCTAATGGCCATGCTCTTAATCTCGGCTTAGTAAGGTTAAGAAGCCCAAAGACTAGTTGGCCTTTCATCATTGATTGCACTGATAGTTAATTCACAATTAGATTTGAAAATGACTTGTGCCCATCCACAATCTAGAGCATTCCTCACTCCTCTCTCAATGGCCAAAAACTCCACTTGTATAGATACCATCATATACTTCGAAAACCCTCCACTACCTTATGATCACTATTGCGAACCACCCTTCCCATTGCCACTTTATCTTCTAATGCTACCTAACTTCTTGAGATTGAGACCAGATCTCGCATTTATAACCCTTGACGCATTTACAACCCATGATAAACATTGCCACCTCCCTTATGTCCTTAAGTAAGGCTTTTGCACAGCTTATGATTGCAAAAGGAGACTACTTTCCTCCTTCATATACCACCTTACATCTTTTTAGATCTACCATGCAACCGTACTTGCTCCATCTTCTAATTAACGTTCAATCTATGAAAAGTAGCCTGCAAAGGAGGAAACTTGCAATTGATCTATCCCCATACCTAAAGCTCCTAGCAATAGCTCCTTCATCCACTCGCAGCATAACAAAGTGTAGTCTACTGACTCCTCTTCTTGACAAAAGGGATAGTAAGGAGATTCAACAATTTGTCTTCTATAAAGATTGTCCATGGTTGGCAAAGATCTCGTCAATATGTGCTATAGGAAGTGTCGAACCCTAGCTAAAGTGTTGATTTTTCATACTTTCTTCCACTGTCCTGATAAAAAAACCCTTGAAGATGATGCCCTTGGTGATATACTAACATGTAGTTCTTTCCATATTGCTTAGTAGGTAGATTTAACGGTGCACATGCCCTGTTTAACTCGTGGCCAAACAATTGAATTAGGAGCTTTTGTCCTTTGTAAACGTATCATTTTTATGGCCTTTGCTCATGAATTTCTAATTACATGCCTTAAAAGATGATAGATCCCTTCATCTTAGTCGTGCATTTATCAGCATGTTCACCTTCATATCACTTTCGATCCCATTTGATGAAGAATTAAGTTTGAAACTATCCAATAAAGGTATCCACCTATCAATCCAAACATCAATTTTTCCTCCTAAACTCGCTTTCCATAGTGCTTCTTTAAACAATATATTTTCCCCTTCCAAGACGTTACTTTACCCCTATGAAGCTTTACTTCCCTTAGTAGCTACCTTGAAATCTCTGTTCGAAAAATAAAGCCTTAAATGACTCTAACCCATAAAGCTTCTAGATTTGTTTCTACTCTCCAGGTTGGATGGAGTATCCCATGCTACCCAAAAAACTTTATTCTCTTCCTTATGTTAACCTACCGGAATCTTGCTGGCTTAGCATTAACTTCACTGCAACAATTAATAGGAAATGTGAAACATGACATAGAATAAGTTGATATGGCAAAGGTAATTGCTTTCAACAAAATTTCTCTTCCTATTGTGCTCAACATGCTCATCTTCTATCCATGGAACTTTGTATATATCTTTTCTTTAATAAAGGATAGAGCTTAACCTTTGGATCTACCCCAAAGAGTGGGTAGGCCTAAATAGAATCCCAAATCTTCTCTAATATTCAATCTCAATATGCGAGCAATCTCTTCTTTGGTATCCATAAGGACATTTATAGCAAAGAAAACATTAGATTTGCCCATATTAACTTATTTCCCTAAAGCCACACAATATTCATTTACATAATTTATCAAAGTTGTCACTTCCTTGCTTTTTTGCTTTTAAGAAAAATAAGGAATCATCAGTAAAAAAAAAAAAATAGTGGGTTAATCTTACATAAGAATTCTTTAATTTTAACTACCTCAAACGACTCCTTTCTAACAATTTCCCTATTCCCCTTAATAAGACATTAGCTACACAAAGAAATAGATATGATGACAATGGGTCACCTTGTCGAAGTCCTCGACTTAGTTTAACCTTACCAATCTTCTTTCCATTTATCATGATGTTAAATCGAATTGAGCACATACAATATTTAACCCATTTAATCCATTTCTCTCCAAAGCCTAACTTATAAAGGATTGCATACAAAAAATTCCACTCTATCCTATCATATACATTTTTCATATCAACTTTTAGAGCACAAAAAAGATCCTTTCCTCTCTTTTTAGTTTTTAAAAGTTGAAAGACCTCATGAGCTATCAAAACATTGTCATAACTCATTCTTCTTGATATAAAAGCACTTTGATTTTTGGTTATGAGCTCACTTAAGTAAGGCTTTAATCTATTAACTAAAACTTTTGAGATGATTTTGTAAGTGAAATTGCATAGACTAATAGGATGTGTCATGCCCCGAAGCGGCAAAGATGTAATAGCCCCGCCGTGTAAACTGTTCTAAGATAGAAGTTGGCCTTACAACTGCTATCTTAGACTTGATCTACATAAGGCGTCCACAATTAACCCACATTGAAGTAAACAATTTGTAATTTAAATAAATCATTTACCTAAGAAAATGAGAAAATTTATATATATATACTATAATTCAGTTATTACATTATTCAAAAATGAAAAATTCTAAAATAAAAACATAAAACTTAAAAATATATATTTGTTCTTCAGATATTTTTCCTCACTTTTCAGGATCCAGCAGTTGCTAGTTGTATACCACTTTTTAGCTAGCACCTGCACCACGTCTATAGGGATTTGAGCAACCATAACTTAGTAAATTAGGATGGAGGACTTAAAACTATACCACAAACATAATAAAGTTATCAATCAACTTATTAGGTGCAATGCATGTTCAAGCAAATGCTATTGCACGATGTTGTTCGGACCGTCGTGAGATTAGAGAAATTGTGCCCGTTCTAACCTGGGTTGAGGAGTTGCCATTAATGTAATAGCTCATGACCAAACCCAAGCTTGTGCAATAGAGACATGGCTCCTCCCGCGATTACCTTCGAACCATTGACTTCACCCTCGCCGCAATCTCCTCTCCTGTTACTTAGTTCGACTAAGAATGAAGAAAGGATCATTTTGCAATCTTGCGCTATCCCTTTCGAAGGGTCGGTATTTGGCTGGAGAATCCTAGGTTCCCCTAATGGGTTGCCATGTAGGTCCGATTATGATTACAAGTCGTATATTTGATTCGGTCCAATTTAAGGTGATAAATCATTTCACACAAATCATATAACACAAGCCAGAACAACAAACATAATCATAATATCACTCATAATTAAGCACATGCACACAATCAACTATATAAAAAGCACAACCAAGCATAATCTCAAGCCTCTAAAATACAGCAACGTATTAATCCCAACTTACCTAGACTCCTCTTTCACTCACTCAAGGTTCAACTTGCTTAGGCCATCGTCGATTATCCCTATAACACAAACATGGTTTTAGTTTTTCTTATAACTATTATAGGTTCGTTTTATCCTATAACGCTTATTATTATATTTTGTTTAGGGTTTAATATGCCTAATTATCTAAGTTTTAAGTCTTTTATAATTATTCTAGGTTTGGGGTTAGGTTCAACTTCGGTCTCGGCTTCCGCATTGATTTCTAAATTAGATTCTAGTTCGATTTTTAAGTACTGTTTTATACCCAAACTCTAGAAACTTGTTTTAACTTATAATGTGAAATTAATCACTTTACTTCTAGATATCCTAAATACCATAATTACCCCTAGTTAGTATTTTATTATATCTAGTATACTTAAATCCTTAATAGTATACCGAATTTACTCTTGATGTAAGAAATTTTTACATGTTTCATAAAATTACATAAATTCAAGTTTCCTATCAGATTTATTGTATATTTTTATTATTATCATAATATCAATTTTTATTCTAATATTTTCTATTTATTATATTTCTAATAATTATATATTATGTATTATCACTTATTATGTATATAATACACATCTAATATTTCTAACACTCTATTTACTATCTCCCAACATCAATTATCATTTTAAAATGTCTAAATTCATCCTAAATCAGATTTTACTCCTAATTATCCTAATTTACAAAATTAACTTAAAATTTACTATTTTTCCTTATTACTCATTTACTACATAATTAACCTAATAATTATATCTAACACCCTAAATGCTACAAGTATCATACTTCATTAGATTTCAACATCCTAAAACATGTAATTATTCACTAAATTAGTAATTAACCATTTAATTACTTAATTAACCCTAAATTACCCATTTTATACCTCATTTTAAGGCCTAAAAATTATCTAAAATTTTCAAAAATTAATTTTTGAAAACAGGCTTCGTAGCACCATTCTATATCATCTAAGTAGTCTATACAAAAATTTTTGGTTCAAAACTACACTCTTAAGGTCATTTATTTCTAAACCAAAACATATTCGGTTTTGCATGATTTCTTAAGGACTATATATCACGAGACATATTTTCATCAAAATAATTTCTTCCTCAAAACTACATACAAAAATATTCCAGAATAAAAAAAATTCATAATTTTCTAAGAATTTTTATTATTTTTACAAAATTACACAAAAATCGGGCTGAAAATCGAATTTACCAATTTAGGTGGCTCCGACCACTATCAGTGGCCATGGGTATGCCGGCCTACCTGGGCACTACCACCACCGTATGGTGGTGGTAGCCGTCTACTCCCAGTTGCTTATTGGGTCTGGGTTCTCCTTACAATCCTCAATTGCACAGTTTTTTCTTATTTTTTTCCTCACCCTAATTTTTCTCTCAATTTTGCCTCTCTCTATTTTTCTCACTCTCCAAACTATCCAAATGAGCTTCTAAAAAATTTTGGGTATTTATAGAGCTTTGTGGTAATTCATGTGTATTAAATTGGATAAGACATTATTTAAATCTCTTAATTTTTTTGCTTTTGCGTTGTTTTAATTTAATTGGCTGATTTTTTTCCTTATTTTCCCCAGCTTCTA
Organism: Lumnitzera racemosa; assembly: GCA_024138005.1. NCBI lineage: Eukaryota > Viridiplantae > Streptophyta > Magnoliopsida > Myrtales > Combretaceae > Lumnitzera > Lumnitzera racemosa. Next base: position 43,191,790 of record JAMXBC010000010.1, read on the forward strand.
CGACCCAATTCTGGATTATTCCTTATTTTTTCTGATTTTTTTTTATTTTTCCTTAATTAATTATGAATTTTTTTAATTATTTAGTATTATTTTAGCACATTTTACATATTTTAAGTAATTACGCGTATTTCTACATACATGTAAATTCATATATAATACAAATAAATATTCCTAAATATTATTTAGGTCATTTTATGATTTTTATTATACATATAATTTATCTCTGGCAATTCTTTAATTATCGGAATGCATTTTATGCATTTTCAATAAATAACGAGTTATATACTTAAAATTTGGAATTTTTATATTCTTTTATTTTATTGCTTATTTTTTTAAATTCAGACATATGAGATTATTTTACTAATATTTCTAGCTTTACTTATAATTTAGGCTCGATCGGATCTTTTAGTCGATCGAAGTCTTGAGTAATTGATTGTAGGGCTTACAGGATGAAAGTGACAAAACTTGGTGATGGGATGGACATTTAAGTATTAAAACAATGTCAATTTCATTTAATTGGGTAGGGAAAGTACTTGTGGTGAAAAATTGCTTAATTACTCTAACAATCAAAGGCTCAACCACATCCTAATATCTTTGATAAAATAAACCTAGAAAACCATTGGGTCTTGGGGCTTTGAAACTCCCCATTTGGAAAATAACATCTCTAATTTCAATGTTCTCAAACCTATAAGAGCTTGTCCTTTGTCCACCTTCTTCTTTCATTCTTTTTTTTTTTAAATTTTAATTAGACTTAAAGGAGTGTCTTTTGGTCCATTTGAAAGCAGCTCTTTGCATCTAGAGTTATGCAAATAGGTTAAACGGGCCTACCTAACTCGGCGAACTTTAGCTCACGGGTTAAATGAGCTGGTTTTATTTAGCCCATTTTTAAATGAGTAAAAAAACTGTAGCTTTAACCTATCTAAAAAAACTTAATTAAAAAGTAGATTAAATAGGTTGACCCGCAGGTTAAAAGTATAAATATATTACATTGGCTGATTTAAATCGTCCCACTTTAACTTGCAGATTAAACGGGTTGGGCTCATTTGGCCCGCTTTTAAACAAATAAAAAAACCTTAGCTCAAACTTGTTTAAAAAGTGGGTTAACAGGCCGGTCTATAGGCTAAAGCCCATTTGCACACTTTTATTTGCATAAATGTCCACCATATAAGTAAATTTGTAGTTGCATTACATTGGGCTTTTGAATAATCATGTAGTACACAAAAGGCCCATCTACAAGCGGTTTAATTATAATCAACAAAGAAAACAAAAGCATTTCATTTATACCCACTACAAAAAAGTATATTTCCTTTTTCTTTTACTCCTACTAAAAGTTTAACACTGGTCTGCTTCACTTTGTCTTTGTTCCGTAGATTAGGAATGTAATCTAGATGAGTTTGGAATGAGTTTTATAAAACTTAAACCTGCTTCTATTGAATGTAGGATTTTCTAGAACCTGTGGAAAACCTAATAGGGTTTTTAAATGGTATCTTATGGGCTACCTTGATTAGAATATTATGCACTTGATAATCTCCTCATGTTAACTTTGAACAATTACTTTTTTTTTTCCAAAAATTTTTACCTAATAGTGGTCTTTTAATTACAAAAGGAAAATTCACATCTCTTTCAAAACATCAAAAGGAAGTCTTGAAAAACATAATTTAAACAAACAAGAAAAATTATATTTCATATATACCAACATAATAGTATTTAAAGATAGGGAGGTCATCGATAATCATCAAGGCATTGTCCCACTAGTATAATAATAAGTTTAGAATGACGGCTTATCCTAGCATGGCATAAATCAACCCAAATTTAAAATTGTGTCAGTAGAGTTCAAAGTCTCATATGATGAAATGTAATCCTGGTTAAATGGAATGAATGTTAAGTTTTTTTAGGATAATTGCAGGAAAATAGATTTATTATTATATACTTTACATCAAACTTGTTTATGATTTACCTAAAATTATTGAAAATCAATAAAGAAGACAAGATTTTGACCTAGGCTACTTATATCCTTTTTAGTGACAATTGATAATGAAGTGAGGTTTGTGGCTTCATGGAGCAATTAGGGCTATGGAGGAGTTTATGGGTAAAAGTTTCAAGAAAAAGAGTGGAGGAGTGGATAAGGGAAGTAAAATAATAAGGCTAGAGTTTGGTTTGGAGCTAATAACTAAATGACTAATGTAAAAAGAGAAAAATGAATGTAGAAAATTGAAGTAAAGTAGGGATAGACTTAGGGAATACCACACTTTACAATCATGTTCATGTAGGGGTTTTCATTCACTCTCTCTCTTTTTTTTTTTTTTTAATTTAAGCTAATAATTAATTAATGATCAACTTATGTTACATAACTTTATTTGTATTATTTATTTATTGTTTTTCTTAGGTCAAGTTTTCCACATGGTTTTCTTAGAATCTTGTAATCCACTTCGATAAGCTATTGGATTTTAATTCGATTTCAAAACTTGATCTTAAAGTCTATAAGATTGGTTTTATAGATTTTTTAAGAGTCAAATGTATCGGGTCCCTATTATGACCTGCTTAGTTGCATCCTAAAAATATCTATATCATATTGATAACTTAAACATCTCTTTTTTAAAAGATCTCTTCATTTTATTAATAAAATTCTTAAATAGAGATTCTTAATATTTATTTATATTATTTATGAGATTTATCATATGAATTTTTAATAATGGCAAAACTTAATAATAATAAAAAAAAACAGAATAATAGTAATGATGCCCCAGGAGGACCTGTACGAAAAGGATCCTTAATCAAGGACCAGAAATGGTGAAGGACCTGACTCCATTGGATATCAACCTCTTCGGTCTAAAAACCCACCTTAAGAACCTTCAATGATGATACCCTAACATAGACAATTCCATAATCCCCTCATCCCTTCTTTCTCTGGACAGTAACCAGGCATTCCATAATCCCCTCATCCCTTCTTTCTCTGGACAGTAACCAGGCAGCAAAGGGAAAGTATATAGCAGCAACCCTCTTCTTTTTCTTCTTCTTCTTCTTCTTTTTACCTAGCGGTCATAACATATACAACAAACCGCACGAGTTTTCTTCTAGCTGCCATAACTACAAAACTTCCGCCTAGTCATTGAAACATCGAACCTAAAAGTTGAAGCTTTGAAGTAGCCTGAAGACCACAGTTTGAATAATGAAATCACAGAATCCGAAGAAGACTGAAGAGGAAACCTGAAGTTGCCTTTGGAGTCATCAAAAGAAGAAAACTTGAAGAAGAATCAGCAGAACTCAAAGCTGTAACTAGAAGACCACAGTTTGAAGGACAACGAGAACCAGAGAAGAAAACCAGCAATGGAGTCAGAGCCTTGACAAGCTGCCAGAGTCGAAGACTATATCCTGGAAATGAAAAGACTCTGGAGATGTCATTGGATTGCTTGAGGCTCCTCGAAGACTGACACTTCCATACACACTTCCTCGTATGCATTGTTTTGTTCTATTCGGTAGCCTTCTTCGTTTTCTTTTATCTTCGTTTTTTTTTTTTTTTCTCAATCATCATCATCATTATTATTATTTTCTGCGCTTCTTACACTCTCATTGATATCTTTTTGCTCAAGGTTCTGCTGCTGTCTACTCAAGATCCCAAGATTGAGCAAAGAAGAGGGAAAAAAAAAAAAAGGGGTCAATTGAGAACTAACAGCTGACCAAATTTTGGAAAAGAAGCATAAAACACCAAGATTCAGGTTTCTTCGCTCGCAAAGCAAGTTACTTAGTACTCCTAAAACTTCTGAATTTTTTTTCCTTTTTATTTATGGTTAAACTCTCAAACCTGCTGTATGTATATCTATTTAAGCTTATGGGTTGATGTTTGAAACATCCAAAGTTGCTTCATTTCGTTTGTGATTCCAGCACTATGCTTCCCTTTTTCAGTCCATACGTACTTCTATTTGGTCGTTGTCCTTTCCAGCTGTTCCATTTTGTATATGTGCGATATGCCTTCCAATAACACGTGGCATGTTTTCATTATGTCTAGAATTTAATATCTAAGTCTCCATGCTTAACTCCATCAAATAGGAATCATGACTCACCCCGTATTGGCAGTTCTTTGACACCCCTGCTTGTCTCTGATAGAGTTTCTTTTAGATTTCTAAGCTCAAATAATAATTATTGATAAGTTGTGCTTGTCTTGTATTGCATATTTCTTGCATTTTCATTGCTGGCTAACGTGATACCATGTGCACCATTTGAAACATGAGCGAATCCATCTTTTACCATTTCATTTAGCCTATTATATGTCTGTCGAATCAACACTTGGAGAACAACTAGAAAGGCTTCCACAGGTTCCTTTTTCTTTTTTCTTTTCTTTTTTTGCCTTCATTACTAATTCCGTCCAACCACAGAGAATCTACGGTAGCCTTAAATGATTGTATCTTGATACTTATGAAATAAAACTAAAGCCTCGTCATACATTTGATTGTTGCACATATTTAGCCACTTCCTTGTTATATATATTTGGATTCTCATTCTTCCACTTCATAATCTCAAACAAATCCCGTATCTTTTGCTGACCTCATTTTGCCTAAACATCCACCAATGCCAATTCAAAGGAAAGGATATCAAACTTCAAACTTACCTTTCAAGGCAATTTTCAGGCTAACATTGTCAGAAGAGACAATAGTGGTTAATGGTTCAACCTACCTTCGTAGTGGGTTTGAACCTATCAAAACCTCCACAATCAATAATCCTCCATTTTTCTGGTAATGTTGTGTCGAATGCTCTTGATAATATGCTCTACCAAACTGCTGCAGATCGCATTCCACCAGAACCTTTCTCTATTTGTGGCCTTTCATCTCAATCTTGAGTCCTGGGGCCAGTCTCGTCAGGCCGCCGTTTTGTGTGAAATGACGATGCCGTGAAGAATGACTTTGGTGAGGACCTTCATTTTTTGATTCTTGGAGACCGAACTATGTGCACTTGTCACCACTCCGCCTACGAATCCCACGATGACTGCACATGCATAAACAAACCCATACTGCACATGCATGACGTTGTGTGTGTAGGACCCCAGAACATCATGCATACTAATTTCCACGTCAAAGCTTCATTTCATAAAAACTCATGAGCGCTTTAAAGGGGATTCGAATTTTTCACCTAGTCCATTATCGCATGACACTATATCAAGCATATTTACTGCATTAACTAATAAGTGTATATAGTCAAGTCATCGATTAGATTAAAACAGTTATTCAGTTTGAGTATCAATAATACGAGTAAGAAGTCATAGGAGTATATCTAATTATTTTCATCATTAATACCCTTTAATTATTTAATTATCTAACTTCTAACAATAAAATATTTAACAAGATAACTTAAAAAGCATAAAGTAATGATTGCAATAAAAGATTTAATTAGCAAATAGAAGTAAAGAAGAGAATTAAAACAATTAATTAACAAAAAAAAAAATAATCAAATAACTAAATAACATAATAACATCAATTAATTGATAAAGAAAATAACATTTTCCTTAAGTAAATTTTTATTGTTATTTACTATTAAGTTTTAGGAGATTATTTAATCTCAATAGATTCCTAATCCTATTCCTATGTAAATTAGATTCCGAATTAGCAAAACTCGTGCCTCTAGCTAATTTCTAATCCTAATATCTTCTCTACTTGAATTGCTTTTGAATAAAGTATCACAGGATTACATTAAGCACCAGAATTCCTTTTCTAAGTTACCCTAATTCGGAAAAATTCAATACTCAATCTCTTAATATACTCAATTTCTTCTAATTATATATATTTGTTCATTGTAGGACTCACGTCTCTATAGCAAACTCAAACATTAAATTAAGAACTTGGATAAATATTAATTCAATGACAATAAGAATGGTGTAATTAGATCATAATAAGCAAAATCGTATACCGAATTTCATAAACAAAAATCACCCTTTAAATATAGGGTTTAACAAGAATTTATTAAGTTATAAAAAGAAACACATGAAAACTAAAAGAAAATAGAAGAAGAATGGAGAAGTCCATTGGTAATTCTAAATGATGCAATTAATGCTTAAGGGGCTCTCTTTGTAACCATACGCTTAAGAAACTTTATATAAGAAGTAGACCTAAGATTATAAACAAAACCTAACATAAATAGAAGATTTGGAAATCATTATAATTATATGCCTAAAGTACACAACCATAAGTTTAGGCGTAATTTTACTCTTCGCATGAAAACTTTATATTTCAAAAGAAATTAGCAACAAAAGGATCATGGGTAGGGACCACAAGCATGGTCTTAGCGATCTCTACTGGACTTTTTTCCTTGCTCAAAATTTCTCCGTTTTACTCCTTGATATGTTCTTTTACTTTAATTAAGCTCAAAATTGCCTAAGAGTCCTTCAAAACTTCATTAAGTGTTTTTGAAGTCCCTAAAAGTAATAAATAAATAGATTTAAGCTCAAAATATCACAAAATTAATAAGAATAAAGTAGAAATCAATGCAAAATCATCTTATAAAATATAAGCTAATTTCATATCATTAAACACCCCTAAACTTATGATTTTGCTTGTCCTCAAGCATAATAATAAAAATCAAAGAAAATATCTTAAGTACAAGATAATTAACCATAATCTTAGAAATGTGTACCCTCAAAGGTAAATTATTTATCTAAAATTCTTTTTGAATTGCCCTTGTTCCTTAAATTCATAATGCTTTCAGAAAATTGGGATAATAACAAATTAAGAACTATAGATTTTAGTGATTAATCTAAATGATTCAAAGTAGGCCATAATGTTTAAGTAAAAACTAAACTAGAGATTAAAACAGACATAACCTAATCAAGAAAGAATTAAAAGGATTTCTTCACTCTTAACTTAAATGGAGTGAAATCATCCTTAACTATTTTTAACTTGAAAAATTAGAATGGATGCATATTATATTAACTCATCATTTGATTGTCCTTCTACTTTTGTCAATTTCATTTTTATACTTATCTATTCAATTTGATTTTCTTTATTGAAGCATAATTAGTATTGGAAAAATACTACCCTCTTCTAAAGTATTAAGATTGTTTCTTTATAACTCAGCTCTTTTAATTACCTTAGTAGCTACTAGCGGGAAAGTACCTTACTTTTTAAGGAGCTAAGGTGGATCCTTGACAACTTTACTTAAATTCACTTTTGCAATTGGTAACAAGAAAAAATCTTATTCTTTTAAGAGACTAAGATCAATTCATACCAATTTTTAGCACTTACTTTATTAATTCGGTTATTTAATTATTCAATTTGTACCTTCAAATACTTTGATTTTTTCAAAGGTTTTTTTTTAAAGAAAAATCATTTTTATTTATCTAATCTAAAAAAAAAAGAAGGATAGACAGTCTAAAATCAAGCTTAAAAACCAAAATAACTAGTTTTTAACCTATTTATAATTATCATAATCTTGAGTCTAAGTTTAAGCTTACGTGATGGGGAACTCTGAATCTTAAAAATTTAATTACTTAAATTCAACAAAGTATTCTAAATTCATAAAGGATATAAGAAAATTTGAAAAATTTTATGTTTGCTTTTGTATATAAGGGGTTGCAAATTTCTAAAACTTTTGAAAATTTTTTTATAAAAGCTTAAGTGAATATATAATAGCATATATAATTTATCCTCCCCCTACACTTAAGTTTTATATTGTCCTAAATGTACATAATTATGTAAATAAAGAAATCTAGTAGGAGATTATGAAAATAATAATAAAAACAAGAAAGGAAAAGAAAAGAAATTAAGACTTCCTCGGTTTTATTATTTGATTTTTTAAAAAAGATTGAAGTCCAAGAGTTGATTTCCATTAACCATTAAGCAACTAGTTTTCTTTTTGTATCAAAATGAACTAAGGAAAAAGAAAAGAAAATGTTAACTAAGCAAAAATAACTAAATAAAACTACTACTAATCTAAGTATCTAAAAAGTTAGTTAGTTAATATAGTCATCTAAATAACAAATAAAATAAACCAAGTCTTTTTGAAAGAAAAAATGAAAATGGAGACATCACTCTTCATCCTTTTCTCTCTTCCTTAATCTCATCACTAGAAGATTCTTCAACAGAGTCTGGCTTAGGCATTATTGGTGGTGGTGGCGGTGGCAACTGATTCTAGAAGTAGTTATGATTGCCCCCTATTGCACTAAGGCCTAGTTTACCTTATGCTTTATGGTTAGCTATTTCTTAAAAAGCTTCTCAACAAATTTCTTAAAGGTAGAAATCACTAAGGAAGATAAAGACTCATAGGGTGGCCTTACCAGCTGGTTTAGGTAGTACATCTAGTGCCAGAGGCAATTGCGTGGACTTAATCGCATCATGGGTAAGAGGAATAGGAGCTTTCATCCTTTGCATACATGCCTCATTGCATAAGCTAGGATAATTCCTCACCAAGCAACTAATGATGGGACTTACAAAAATATATTTGGATTTCCCTTCAATAGCTTGGTTCCTTATGGATTAAGCTATCTTAAGTCTTAAATTAAGGGGATGGCAGTTAGCCACACTATGTAAATATAGAATATCCTTCTCATTACCTACCCCTTAACTGTATCCTTTATTAGTGAAGTTTCTAGCCAATATATAGTATATTAGCCTAAGAGCGGGGTCAACTAGATTGGATGCTTTGGACTTTTTGGGATTATAAACTTCTTCCCCCTAGTTAGATCACTCCATATAAAAAACTTAGACATACCCTGGGGTAGTTCATGTGGTGGGTCTATATATTCTTGCATCACAAGGTAATTAATAGAATAAATCTCACTATGGACACCAAAATCATCTATAGGCATGGCAATCTCACGATTTTAGTATCTAAAATAAACTATAGTCTATCTATTCAGAGTAAGGTTAATGATCATTACTTAAAATATACAATTTTTCCAACTTTAAAAATCTATATTTATGCATAAATTTAGTGAAAACTTGTCAATATTACATGGAATTAGAGTTTATCCACAAAATGGACTAAATTATGTAAAATTATCCAAAATGCATGAAAGATGATTAATTCTTGAGGAATTCAATTAGTTTGGTATTTTACATGCAGGTACATACATGAGGGCTATCATGGTCTTGATGACCTCCATCATTCAATTTTGGTGGCTTTATTTAAGGGAGCTATTGAATTTGGCTTATCGACCAATTGGTAACCTTGCTACCGACCAATCAACATGCCTTAAAGTATTAAGGATAAAGCAACTTCTTAGATGATCAATCGCTGGTGAAGATGGTAGCATGAACAGAAAGTGTAGGGATGGATTCATGCATATGGATCGATTGATAATGTATGTACGGATCAATCAGCAGAAGAAATTAAGGTTAGGGTTTTTTAATAAAAACCCTAATCCCCTTAAAATGCTATATTTCATAAAACATGGAGATAAGTTGTAGTTGACAAATGTTTATTGATCGATTGGTAACCTAAAAATATAAATACTTACATTTGTAGCTAGAAATGCGAGTCGTAATTGGGTTTTAAGCATTGTTTACCTTAAAATTGCGAGCTTACTATTTATTTTACTATTCTATTACTTTGTTTATGTTATTTAATGAATTTTTTTATGCACATTTAAGTTTGTTTAATGAGTATTTGCTACTTTCTCTTCATTTAATCTCTCATTCACTTGTTATCATCTTGTTTACTTATTCATCTATAGAGCTTGTTACTATTTTTTTTTTTGTTATTTATTGCTATTATTGTTCTTAATATGAGTGGCTAAGTAGTTTTTAGTGGGTTTAAGATAATGTAGATGTTGTAACTTCATAGTTTTTATATGGGTATTTGTATTTATATGGGATTTTGATGATTAGTATTTCATTTGAACTTTTTGAGGTACTTGATGATGAAATTTTCAATAGGTTTCTTGATGATTATGAGATCGAGAGGAGATTAGTCTCAAAAGGTGCCCTTGAAAATTAATGGATTTATGTGATTATGAGACCGAGAGAAGATTGGTTGTATAATTCCCTAATTAAGTTAGTGGAATACAAAATATGAATTCTTATTGTTAGTCACGTATAAAATATCAAAAGGAAGGGGGGGAGGGGGGTGTGAATCGATATATTTAAATTTTTGAAACTTTTTTTATATAAGAAAAATAAAATTTACCCCCTTTCAATAACTTATAATGGTAAACAGTGATATTTAATAATTTAATACACAACGATAAAGCAAAGTAAAAGAGTAAGATAAGAGAATATCAAGCAGAGATTTTATACAGTTTCGGCCTTCTATCTACTGCTTTCTTCTAGCTCCACTATTGTAGACCCAGTCTACTTCACTAGTACCATTTCACTTGATTCACTAAATCAAATCACAAAGAGATTGCATGCACTTGTCATACATGGGCTTTACAATACTCTACTCTATTTATCTATCATCTTTATAGTCTAGGCTAATATAGATCTACATAATACAAATGTACATGTCTCAACACTCAAATAACAAATAAGAATTATAAATTACAAGTGAGAACAAAAATATAGATCTCAATTAATTTCTCTTTAAAGAGAAATGATGATTGTTGTAATGTTTGCTTTGATGGAACTTTCTGAAGAAGTATTTGAAGGACTTTTTATGACTTTTGAGAAGGCAGAATCTGATCAAGACTTTTGTATAGCAACTTTTTTTTTTTAGATTTGTATTCATACGTTTTGAAACCTTTCTCTTTATATATTGAAATCTTCTAACGGCTAATTTGTTGAAGATTATCTTTATTTTCATCTTATCCAACCATTAGCTTGCTAAAGATAATCCTTAGATATTTTGAGAGGATTTTGATCATTTAAATTTAAAAAACAACTCTCCTTATCTTGCTTCAATCGGATAACCTTCAATCGGTGACCACAAGATTAGCTTCTGATTTGAATTTATTGAGGAGATATGCCTTATTAGATATTTTTGTATAAAACTCATATTCAAGATTTGAATTTCCATAAGATCTGATTTAACCTTATCCTTATCCATATTTGTGCTTATCTTGACTTTGTTTTTTTCAAAAATTAATTTACAAAAAAATCCCCATGAATCTTAATTCCATCTTCAATGAAATGGGATTAAGCGTATTTTCTTAGTACACCCAATCTGATGGAGCTAGGCCTTAATTAATTTAAATATGATTTAAAGTTATTTTCAATATTATACTTCCAGACTTACTTTCTAAGCAACCTTTTGAAGAATATCAGTCTTTTTTATTTTTAAAGTTTCTAATCAAGCTTCTAAAATGTTATTTTACTTCTAGTAGTAAAGCTTCTAAAATACTTTGTGAAAAAATTTTAGACTGTTCCCTTTTTCAGTTAAGTCAGACCTTCTGAATAAGTTTTTGAAGACAACTTAGAATTGTAAAATTAAACTTTCTGAGAACCTTTCTAAATGCCTGTAATCTTAACGACTCATTAGCATTTGTCCCTTTTTGTTATTATCAAAATATATGAGAGATATTTAATACTTATACGTATGAGATTGAGAAGAGATTAGGTGTTCCCTATTGAATTTACCTTATATTATGCAGTTTTACTGGATTATGATAGGTTACGAGACCGAGAGGAGATTAACCCCCTAATCTTTAGGATTAGAATACTTAGTTCATAATAGAAATTGAGTATTTAGTTACTTGTATAGGGAAATAAGACTGAGAGGAGATTTTCCTCTACATAGTTGAGTGAAATGCTTTACCTAGAATTGAACTTAAGTGAATTCTTTCAAAACCTATATAAAAACCATCTTCGATATCTTAATGGCATACCCTCATCTCTACTTTGAAAACATGTCATGAGCCTACGTGTTTATCATTCATGTTAGTTGTTGCTTTTCCTAAGTATTTTAATTTCAATTTCAATTCCAAATTCTCTTTTCAATTTGCTTAGATCAGAGTAGTAGGTTAGGATCTAATACTTATTGAATCCCTTTTTCTTATGTAATTTAACCTAGTGAATACTCATCAGTATTACTATCATAGATGATCTGGTATACTGGTCGGTTAAGACAACATTATTTTGAAAATCTCTATTTATAAATTATATTTAAATCCATCATTTCTATCATTGTCTTATGTCATTGTTAGTTATCAATACCTAACTTGAAAGTGCTAAGGAACTCTAGGGTGAGTTCTCTATATACTGGCTTGTTAATAGTCAACAGCAGGTCCCATCCTCTAAATCTAATCAATTGCTAAACTTTGACCTCATAGCTAGCTTGTACTAGGGCCTTTCAATTGATATAAGTATACTCACCAAACTCCTTTTTAGAAAGATGTTTAAATCTTTCACATTGTCAATTAAGTATGTAATCAAATTAAGTCGAACTAAATAATATTAGGCTCAAGCTCGAGCTTGATCAAGCTTTCAATTTTAAGCTCATGCTAGACTAAAAAATATATATGCCAAGTTTGAACTTAACTCAATTAGTGCAATTAAGTTCAATATTTTTTTTAATAAATTTTTCTTAATCAATATCATATTCGCTTATATTTAAATAAATTAAAAATATATTAGAAACTATCTTAAGCTTGATTAGGCTTGCAAGTCTAGCGAGCTTAATATTTTAAAGCTCGAGCTTAGCTTGATTTACTATTTGAGTAGCTTAAGTTGGGGCTCGGGCTCGACTCAATTATCATCAAATTGAATTTGAATAAAACTTGAGCCTATCTCAAATAGCTTATCAATTAGCTTGATTCATTTAGACACCTATTGCTAATCATGTTAAAATGTAAGTTGAAGGTGTTGTGTAATAGCACCAAAGTTTTTGAAGGTAGTGTGTTTAACTCTTGGTATTTTCTTAAATAAAAAACAAAAGAGAAGTATAAATGTGATGACAAGAATTCATGTAACAATGGTAATCTAAGAATTGAACAGGTATGATTGTTATGGTTCAACAAGATTGCATCACATAATGCTAAGATTGATAAAATCATGGATTAGCACATTTATAGGATAGTTACATAATCAAATCCCTTGAGCTTCATGATGCCTATAAGCTTTAGTATTAAGTATGCAAATTTCCAAGATTTTGGTTCAATAGTTGAATTAATCAACTTTATTATATTGAAATATTAGGTTCTTAACATCCTTGATTAATAAAACCATATGTCAATAATTTTTCCAAATGAAAATCTAACCCATGATTTTATCATCTAAATTAGCATAAACACAAACATTCAATTAGAAACTTGATTCTTCATATTTTATCATTCATGTGCAAATCATATATGAGCAACTAGCATAAAAAATTACATGTACATTACATGCAACATGAATCTTCCATGTTTATAATTCATCACAAACCAAAGTTATCATAGTACAAAAACAATAATTTCCCTTCTCTTTCTCTTTCTATCTCTTTGTAGCCTTTTCTTCACACAATCTTCACAAAACATGCATTTTTCTTGAAGTTTCTAATAGATAATAGGTGAACAACACATTATATTGTATTGTCTACACTAGATCATTCCTAGAAATCTAAAGTTTCACACATGCGTACAAAAGTTTCCCCCTTGAAAACCTAACTAAAAATTAAATTTTTATCTATTCTAACGATAAATCTTAGAAATAAAAAAGTAATATTGATGTACTTACCTTAGACTTGTTGTTTTGATGCTTGGATTGAAGGATTTTGTAAGTGATTGTAGTGAGTGTAAAGAGAGAGTAAAGAAAAATATGGGTGTTAGTGAGATAATGTAAGTGTAGAATGAGAAAGCAGAAGAAATACCCATGATTTTTGAATCCAATACCAACTACAAGTGAGGACTATGGCCATGGAGTGTGGCCATGTTCCTTCCCTTCATATCGAATTGAAGTAGTGTCCATATGCCAAAGACCATAGGAACTATTTAGGTTGTGTTCTCCTACTCTTTGCTATTTTTTTTTCAACTTCCCTTTGAATTGAATCATGAGGGGATTACAATCCAATTCCATGGGTGTGGACTTTGGTCGTGATTTTTTTTATTTTTTATTTTTTATTTATTTTATTTTATTTTATTTTTTGTAAAGATCAATATCAAATCAAGCACAAAAGTTTAACCAAATAACAATTTAATGGGAAGACTAATTTATTAACTAATATTACCTAACTAAATTCAATGTTGAAAGATGTTCAAAGAAAGATTGAAAAAAAAAATAAAGACTAATGCAAAAATTTAAAACTTAAATAAACTTTTTGAAAAGACAATGAAATGAACTAAATATTAAAAATAAAAATTGATCAAACTTGGGTTGCCTTCTAAGGAGAGCTTTTGTTTTACGTTGTTAGCTTGATGGTTGATATGTCTTCCTTAATTTTCTTCTAAACCCACTGGTTTAGGATTTTGTTCAGTGTTTTTAGGCAAACTTCCTTATAGCCTCTTGGTGATTGATCTCACTAACTGACCTAATTGATTCTCTAAATTCCTTAATGAAACTTCCTTATTCCTTAGTACGACTTTGTTAGCTTGGAATCTTACGTACAAACTCTAGATAAATCGTATTAGCAACTCATCGGCATTAGGGAACTTGTTTTGTTGTTGTGCATTGCGATTCTGGTGCTATTATTGGCCTCTCTATGAAAAATTGGGATGATTCCTCCACATTAGATTATATGTGTTACTTGAAGGATTGTTAGCAAAATGCTTAGCGACAAAATTCACATCCTTAGTTTCTCTTAAAACTTCATCCTACACTAAATTAACGAGTTTCATTAATCCATTAATCTTTTCACTTAAATAATCAACCTAAGCCATCAATGTGGTTACAAAGTTAACTTCAAAATTTCTAGATGATTTTACTTTGGCTCTTACATTATCATACTATGAATTATTCATGGCTATGGCTTCAACTAGCTTTTAAGTCTCTTTTAATGTCTTAGCACTAAGAGTACCTCTAACTATGGCATCAATTGTTTGATGTATGGAACAATTGAGTCCATTGTAAACGTTTTGATTTACATCTAGTGAGGTAGTTTATGATGTTGACACATTCTCAGCAATTCCTTAAATATCTCCTAAGTATCATAAAGAGTCTTAGTCTCATCATCAAATTGAACAAAAGTACAAATATTATTTTAAATTTTTGTCGTCCTAGCAGGTGAGAAACATTTTCCTAAAATTTTTTTAATTAATGATTCCCATGTAGTGATTGAGCCTTTAGGTGAAGAATTGAGCCATTATTTTCCTTTACTTCATAGAGATATTGGAAATAACCTTAACCTTTTCGTATCATTTAAGACACTATCAATTTTGAATATGTCATAGATTTCAAAAATGTTTGAGATGTGGTTGTTGAGGTACTCATCAACCAATTCATTGAACTGGATGAATTGTTGGATCATTCAGATGACATTAGGTTGAATCTAGAAATTGGTTTGAATTGTAGGTCTCGTGATGTTGGAATCAGCTCCAATTACCATTGGCTTTACGAGTTCCATGAGCATCTTGTTGGCATCATCATTATTGCTGTTGTTTCTATTGTTCAAGGTCATATCTTCTTGCTCATTGTCTGAATTTTCTGACTCTTCCTTTAATCTATGTGGCAAGCTTTGATCTACGGTGTCATAATTTCTTCTACGGAGATGTCACATTGTTCTTTCAATCTCTAGATTAAACTTTACCAAATTTCTACTGCTGCATCTTGTCATAAGTTGAAATGATTTAGAAGTTAGCAATATTATAGAAGGAGAGAATAATATCAAAATAACTAAGAAAAAAAATATTACAATTATGTTAAGGTAATTGATAATTCTAGGGTTTTACTAAATTCCTAATTAGATTACTCTATTTTTGGCTTCCTAACAACGACGCCAAAAACTTGGTGGGGTGTATACTGCTTTAACACGTAAGTGCATCTCGTCAAAGTTATAATATAACTTAAAATGGATGTTTAGTCCCACTGTTGATCCTATGAGGAATTGGATATGTAAGTATATCTAATTATTCTTAGCAATGATACCCTTTAATTATTCAATTACCTAACTTCTAATAATAAAAGATTTAATAGGATAACTTAAAAAGATAAAGTAAAGATTGCAATAAAAGATTTAACTACCAAATGAAAGTAAATAGCAAATCTAAAACAAGTAACCAACAAGAGAATAGTCAAATAACTAAATAACATAGTAACATTAATAAATTAATAAAGAAAATAACATTTTGCTTAGTAAATATTTATTATTGTTATGAGTGAGTGGGTATAGGGTGAATAGGGTATGGGGTCCTACTCATGCTCTGCCTTGTAGGTACATGTTTTAAAATTTTGTTACCCATACCTTACCTTATGATATATTGGAACTACCATGTACCCTATACCTTAAAGATTGAATGAGGTAGAAGGTATTCTATAGAATTTATAGATTTTTTTTTATTTTCCTTATAAATTTCAATATGGCTATTTTTTGAAAATATAAAACAAATCTGATTCTTTTTTTTAAGCAATTACTCAATTTATCTATTCTTTTAAATTACGCTAATGAGTGGAGTCCATTAAGGTTTATTTCCAACCTTTTTTTTCTTGAAATGGTTCTTTAACCATTATTAATATGGATAAACTTTTATGTAAGCTTTATATAAACATTAAATAAAATATCCATTTTGTGATAATTAAACTATAGGGATATTTAAGGAAATTAACACATTATTTTAAAAGATGAAAATGGTAAACATTGTACTTAACCTAAAGTCTACAAAGTTTATTTTAATGAGATGGTTGCCTTTATTTATTAATTTTATTTAATTACTATTAGAGGTTAAAGACCCTAGGACCTGTACGCTATATGCTTTAAAATACAAGTTGGTATATGTTCCAAGCTAAATATAGGATACTCGAACTTCTTACTTGTATCCTATCATGTGAGAATTAATTCTAAAAAATTGCTACTTGAAACCTACCTTGTAGCCTCAACTACCTATTGGGGACCTACCTGATTGAGCATGGTCTAAGTGAGTACCCTGTAGGATAGGGTTACCTGTTCACCTTTAATTATTGTTTACTATTTAGTTTTAGGGAATTATTTAATCTCAATTGCTATACTAGACCATAGATATTCCTAATCCCATTCCTATGGAAGTTAGATTTTGAATTAGTCGGACTTTTGTCTTTAACTAATTCTTAATCTCGAGACCTTCTTTACCTAAATAGCTTATGAATGAAGCATTACAAGATTACATTAAGCACTTAGACTCCTTTATTAGGTTGCCTTAGTTCTGAAAGATTTAATATGTAATCTCTTAGCGTACTCAGTCTCTTCTAATTACTCGTATTTCTACTACAAACTTAGAAATTAAATTAATAACCTAGATAAATATTTATTCAATGACATGTAATTAGATCGTCATAAGTAAAATCATAGATTAAATTTCATAAATAAAAAACCACTCTTTTAACATAGGGTTCAACAACGGTTTATTAGGTTATTCAAAGAAAGACATAAAAACTAGAATGAAAGAGAATAAGAGTGGAGAAGCCCCCTTGGTAATTCTAAAAGTTACAACTAATGCTCAAGGGGCTCCCGCTGTAACCCTAGGCTTAAGAGGCTATACATAAGAAGTGGATCTAAGATTACCAAAAAAACCTAATAGAAATAGAAGGTTTGGAAATCACTATAACTACATGCCTGAAGTATACAATCGTAAAGTTTGGGTCTAATCTTGCTCTTTACATGAAAACTTCAAATTTAAAAAGAAATTGATGACAAAAGGATCATGGGTAGGGACAATGAGTGTAGTCTTAGGCAATGATCTCTATTGGACTTCGTTTCTTACTCAAAATTCCTTTACTTCACTCCTCGCTTTTACTTCTATTAAGCTTGAAATGGCTTAAGAATCCTTAAAACTTCATAAAGTGTTCTTGGAGACTGTGAAAATAACAAATAAACAGATTAAGCTCAAAATATCACAAAATTAATAAGAATAGTCTAAATCAGTGCAAAATCTTCATTGAAAATATATGCTAATTTCATGTGATCACCTTTATTAATGTTGATATGTATTGAGTTAGTTATAGTTACAAAGCCAAGTCTACTCATATTTGTTGATCTACTTAGATCATAGGAAGACAAGTTATCCTTATTTCCTAAATCTCTTTCAACTTAACTCCTGTCTTCTCACAACATACTTGTAGAAACCTTAACTCAAGATTTTTTCCTACTTCATCTCCTTCCCCTTCAAATTCTCTTGACTATAAGGGAGATTCAGGAAACTTGAGTTTCAAGTCATTGAAAAGCTCCCAAGTGGCTTCAATTAGAGTTTTGTTCTTCTAATGAACAACACCATCATGTTGGTCATTATACTATGCTTCACCAATTTCCTCTATAGAGTAACTTTAGGTTTATAAGGATCTTCCTATGATAGAAATGGTAATTCTTGAGAAGTAAATAGAAGATGTTCATTGTATAATTTCAATTGGTGACATGAAAGGTAAGATGAATGCAACAATTAGGAAGATCTAGTTGATAAGTGATTTCTCCAATTATGTCCAATATCTTAAAAATACTATAATATTTGCAGTCTAACATTTGAATTTTATGTTTTCTAAGGCTAAGTTGACTAGTCATCGATGTGGAACATGTAATCACTTCAATTTTTGTTAGCTAGTTGCTTGATTCGATTCTAAGCGTATTGTAAGTGAAATCTCAACATCTTTATGGTTTCTTCTTTGTCTCCCAATAACCTATCCACCAAGTTATTCCTAGAGTCTCTAGGAACATAAGGATGGAGTCTTTTAGGCATTGGTATGGTAATGGGTGTTATACCATCACTTAACCAATAGAAGAAATAACTCCACTTCTTAAGGTTCTTGTTGGTTACAAACCTTAAAGATGTTTCTAGACATTTGCTCACCACTTTTGATTGTCCATGGTTTATAGGTGCTAAGTTGTAGATAATTTAAATCTACTCCTTATAGTTTGAAAAACTCCTTCTAAAATGAGCTTATAATGATCTGGTCCTTGTCACTGACAATTCCCACTTCCACGCTTGTCCAACTTAGCTCCACTATCTTCAATTAGATTTTTAGCTGAATTTTTTGTCTTTAGATTATGTAATTTCCTAAAACCCTAATAATGAAGCATCTCTTGTTACAATCCTCTCTTCTTTTAATTCCTTTGTTTTTAAGGGAAAGTTAGGAAATCGTAAGGTGAAAATAGATAAATATTCCCATATTGCTTTAGATGATGGCCTATTCTTTTGCAAGCTAAGCACCATAACTTTAGCATGATTCTACTTCTTGACTAACTTTCTTTCAACTATAGCACTAGGTTCTAATTCTTCTTCCATGTTTGTTGTAGGTAATAAAGGAAGCAAATCGAGTTTTGATCTGTGAAACTTCTTAAGTTGGGCTACGTAGAAGGTAAGATGGATTAGGGATTCACTGGGTAAGTCTAACCTACATGCAACCTTCCCCATGTAATCTACAACTTTGTAGGGTCCATAGTATTTAGGTGATAGTTTTTGTTCCCTATTTTCCTTAGGCTTCCCTACATATGAGGTTACAATTTTTGAAGAACCCAATCTCGTATATTGAATTCTTGATCTATCCTCTTTTTGTCACTTCATTATTTCATCTAGTTTTATGCTCTTTTAAGATGAAACTTAATCATTTTGATAGCTTTATCTCTATTACTTAGGAGTGTGTCAACAACAAGAATTCCTTGAGTCTCCTTTGATGTAGGAACATGCAAAGGTGGAGGGTACCTATATAAGGTCTCGAAGGGGCTAGTTTTTATGCTTTTATGGTAGTTGATGCTATTCCAAAACTTAGCTAAAGCTAAATAGTGGCTCCAGCGTTTTGGATGTTCCTAGTCATACACTGTAAATACGTCTTGATATATGTTAACCACCTCCAATTAACCGTTCGTTTAAGGATAGTAAGCTATTGAAATCTTTAACTCAATTCTTTGTAAGTTGAAAAGCTCCTTCCAAAAGGAACTTATAAATATTGGGTCCTTATCAATTGTTATTCATTTGGGCATACCATGCAATTTACAAATATTCGCAAGGAATAACAATTCTACTTAATGATTTCATGTAAAGATGAGTAAGTGTAAGGAAATGGGCATACTTACTCAGCTTATCAACTATGATCATTATCACTTCATTCCTATTGGACTTTGGTAGACCTTCAATAAAATCCATGTTCATCTCAGTGAAACATCTATTAAGAATGGATAATGGTTGTTATAACCTTAGTGTAGCAACATTTTCAAATTTATGCCATTGACAAATGTTACACTCCTTCACATATTAGCGTATGTCTAACTTTATTTTTAGCCAATAAAATACAACAACAATCTTATTACAGGTAGTTTGTACTCTTAAATACCCCTATCACCCCATCATGATATAAACTTTGCAACCTCCTTCTTAAGGATGAAAAAGGCCTAACTAACACCTTACTCTTTCTTCTTAAAATCTCCCCTTCATATGTGAAGTGCCCACAGTTTTAGTTAGATTTCAAATTAGTTATAATGGTTTGGTAGCCACCTGGCTCATTCTAACTCTCTCTCGATTCTACTAATAACTATGGAATGGTTACTATGGTGGTAATAGCATTAACTATAGCTTTACCCCTTCTAGATGATGCATTAGTAGCAATGTTGTTAACTCCACTTTTGTATCTCATATCATAGTCCATCCCCAACAACTTAGTTAGCCATTTTTGTTGGCTTGATGGAATTAGCCTTTGGTCTAGCAAATATCTCAGGCTTTGGTGGTCGGTTTTGAACGTGAACTTCCTTCCCATTAGATAATGTCTCCATCACTCCATTGCAGGTACTAGTGTTGATAATTCCTTCTCATAGAAATGACTCCCTACCGACTAGCATCAATCTCAACTACAAATGATTTAATATAATCTGAAAGTAACAAGATAGGAGCATTTGTTAAGGTAAATTTCAATTGTTCAAAAGCTTTTGTAACTTCACTTCTCTAATAAAATGGGTCTTTCTTTAAAAGGGTATTAAGAGGTTTAGCTATATTACTGTACCCTTTTATGAATTGCCTATAGCATTTGGTGAGTCTTAAGAGTCCCCTTGGTTAGTAGATATTTTTGGGTATAGACCAATTGATTATAGATTTGATCTTTTTGTGATCCATAGATACTCCCTCTCTTGAGATAATGTACCTTAAATATTTAATTTGTTTAGTAGCAAACATGCACTTGCTCCTCTTTAGATAGTGTTGCCCCTTCCTCAAAACTTCAAAAACTTATCTAATATGTGTCTCGTGCTCCTTTAAGGTGGTATTATATACCAAAATATCATAAAAAAAAGTCTAAAACAAATCTTCTTAAATAGGCCTTAAGTATATGATTTATCAAGGGGATAAAGTTAATATAAATACTTGTACTTTCACATTTTTTCATTTTAATATTTAAACTTTAAACTCATTTATTTTAGTGCCTCAACTTTTTAAATGAGACAAATTAGTATCTCTATTATAACAACATTAATATAAAATAATAATATAAGTACATCAATTATTATTTTATTTCCATTTTAGTGCTCAAACTTTATTTTTTTATTTTATTTTGGTACTTTAACTTTTTTAAGTGAAATAAATAAGTATTTTTTATAATAGTCATTATAATTGAGATATTAGTTTGTCTCATTTAAATAGTTACGTACTAAAATGAACAAGTTTGAATTTAGATAATAAAATGAAAAAATATAAAAGTTTGGGTACTTCTAGTGGCTTTATCCCAATTCATCAAGCCGTGAAAAGTTGAAGGAGTATTAGTTAAGTATAAAGGTATGACTAAGAACTCAAAATGGCCTTCATGCATTTTAAACGCTTTTTTATATACATCTTTAAGATGCATCTAGATTTAGTGATATTCCACTCTCAAGTCTAGTTTGCTAAACAAGAGCATTAGTTAAGTCTAAAGGCATGACTAGGAACTCGGAATGCCCTTCATACATTTTAAATGCCATTTTGTATGCATATTCAAGATGCATCTAGATTTTGGTGATATTTCAATCTCAAGTCTGGTTTGCTAAACAAGAGCATTAGTTAAGTCTAAAGACATGACCAGGAACTCGGAATGCCCTTCGTACGTTTTAAATGCCATTTTGTATACATCTTCAAGATGCATTCGGATATGGAGATATTTGGATCTGAAGTCTAATTTACTAAAGCATGTTACCCCAATTCATCAAACAAATCCTATGTGAGTAGGATTAGAAATTGATCATTAACAATCTATTGATTTAATTTCCTATAGTCCATATACATCTTCCAACAACTATCCTTCTTCTTTACTAAGACAATGGGAGATCATAAGGATTATGGCTATGCTTAATTACTCTACTCATGAGCATTTCTTTCACCATTTCTTCTATAACCATTTTGTGAGCAATAGAGTGTCGATAAGGTATTGATTTAGAGCCATCTTGTAGATGACTTCACTGGTCATGTACGTGCTAAGATGGTAACCCATGGGCTCTTCAAATAAGTAATAAAATTCATCCACAAGATCCAATATGATAGGACTTAACTTCTATCTTTCCATTGATTATTCTTCTAGTAAGAAACCTTAATAACCTAATAGTATAACTCCTTATCTTAGATATAATGCAATTACCTATTTTCTCTAGTTAACACATAAGTATTGCAACTACATATAAACTCTATGATTAGATCATTAAAATTCCAACATATAATATCTAACATGCATAGCCAAGGACTTCCCAAATGAGGTCACAACCTGCTAATGATAGTAAGGGCACTTCAATGCAGAATTATTGCCTTTGTATATTTCAGGTAAAGTCTTTGATTTTTGAAGTACTGACTCTTGATAGCACGATTAGCTAATGTAGCTTGCAATGGAGTTATATTAATATTTCTATAATTTAACCCTTTAACAAATTTTTCATATATAAAATTCAAGGAACTTTTGGTATCAATTAATATACTTAATTTCCTCTTCTTAAAGTGGCTTGTCAATTGCATAGTCCTAGCCCTTGCATTACTACTTAAGGCATTAAATGTTAGTTTCGACAATTCTTTACCTAACCCCATATCCTTACCCTCCCTACTATTGGCCATCTCCTCTTCATTGTTTTTTTCTACTAGTAATATGCTCAATCTCATCCATTTACATTTGTAGCCTAGTGTTAGGGTTCATCGCTCTAGAAATAAACTTGCTTGTGTCTCTTCTTGTTTAGTTCCTCGAGTATGAATCTCTTAGCAGTATTTTGGTGGGTTAGGTATTAAGAAGTCGGTAATTGTGTTTAGGGTAGATGGTTATAGGATATTGTGTTTGTAAGTGGAGGAGGGTATGCTCAAGCTCTTATAGTAAGAAGGTATTTGGGGACATTACATTATGCAATGTTATGGTGGGTAGATGCTATTTGTTGGCTTTTTACTTAGAAAATAATAAATTAGCTTCTTATAATTTGGTTAAGGTGTAGGCATCATAGAGACTTTAGAACCTGAACATTCCTATTAAGTGTTGGATATTTAGAGTCTAATCTTCTGATAAACATCGTAACTTAGTGGTGTTTAGGAAGGTATACCTAAGGAATTTGCTGCTTAAATTCATTAATGTAATCTTGCAATAAGCTATCTTGATATAACTCTTTCATATCACGTATTAGATCCTTATATGCCTTTTCACCAAGTCTCTCCTGCATTGCAACTAGTAGTTCCTTGTAAGAGGGTAGTGTAGATGTGTTTTTGTTTTGTACATAGGCATAATACCTTTAAGAAGCCTCTTTATCAACGTATATTGTGGCTGCCTTGACCTTTTAGCCTTCTCAAATGGAGTTTAATTCAAAATGTTGCTTAGAATTGTAAGTTCAAGCTTTCAAATCATTACCTCTGAATATAGGAAATTCCATTCAAGCACTTCTATTTATTAACATGTACTTTTCTCAATGTAGGTCTTCATGGTCATGCTTACTTTCATTAACAACTTCATTAAGATTCCCCTTGTTGGTTATGTTGGGACTAGTAGTAAATGAGTGATATGATTTTTTGGGCCCTTAGGTTATTGATTTTTTGGTTGAAATAATCTCATTGTTGCATCAATTTCTTAGAGAATAGTTGGATTAAGGCTTTGGTTTGCTCCTTCATAGCTACCTTAATGGCTTATTCTACATTTTTAGCATTTTAGTGTTAGCTTTAGGAAGGGTTTTGTGTTTTAGTCATGGTTTCTATAATGGTACAAAGCTTTGATACCAATTGCAGTAGGGAAAACACAAAGAGAAGGAATGTAAATTGAAATGCACAATAGAACAACTCACATATGAGTAGGATAGATGGTGTAAATTGGTATAGCAATGTTTTTGTTGTTTTTCATTTTTTTTTTTTTGGTTTTTAGATGTATATATATAGAATATGTGTGATTCTCCCCATATTATAGTTAGGAATATTCCTTTTGCATGCGATAATATTGGATACGTCACCTACTATTGTAACTATTGGCATTTTTATTGGTTATTATCTTACATCAATTATATCACTAAGTAGGCTAATAAAGGCCTTTATTATAGGCTAAGATTAGTACTTTCGACTTTGGGTCCAAGTTAATACATAGATAGCCCAAATTCAGAAGCTTCCCAAGCTCATACTTTTATTTTGAATTCCTACTTTTGTACATGTCTAATTCAACTCCATTGTCTTCAATTAGAATTTTAGTTGCCTTTCTATCTTTAGCTTGTGTAATTTTCAAAAACCTTAATGATGGAGCTTTCCTTATTACATGATTATTTAGCAAGAGTAGGATTGAAAAGTGGAAAAAAGGTTTTGAATCTCAGTATGACGAGAGAAGGGAAAAGAAATAGGAAGGAGAAAAAAATTCAATTATTATAAAGGAAGGGTGGATTAAATAAGGTATTAATGCAATATTTTGTCTTTAGACCATCATTGAAATTATTTATGCTGGTCTAAACTTTAGAAAGTTAAAGAGATAGAAAAAGGGAAAAGGAAATTCGGACTTTACAAAGATAGAGGGGAGGGAAAAAGGCTTTGATGGTACTAATATGCCACATTGATCAATAAGTGGCTTAGAAATACTAATAAAGTATTGAAATATGAAAATATAATTGCTGCTTTTCAAAATGTAGGTGCCTTCATTATTATGTGGCAAAATTCATTAGTATTTGTACACCACTTGTTGATTCATATGTTGTGTTAGTACCTTTGAATCTTTTCTCAAATGGAAGGGATGATGCATTGTTGTTAACTAATTTTCTTAAGTAATATCCAACTAAATATATGCATTTGATGTTTCATTAGTATATTTC
This sequence comes from Lumnitzera racemosa, assembly GCA_024138005.1. Lineage (NCBI taxonomy): Eukaryota > Viridiplantae > Streptophyta > Magnoliopsida > Myrtales > Combretaceae > Lumnitzera > Lumnitzera racemosa. The sequence continues at coordinate 43,216,996 of JAMXBC010000010.1, forward strand.
TTTTCTTTAATCAAATATAAGAAAATTGTGATTAGTCCATTGTTGATGTGTCAATTCAACTATGTAATACTATTGCTAACGTTGCTTTTCCTTTTGGTATGAGCTGGCATGCCTTCTTATTTCAATTTCTTTTGTGATACTATTTGGACCATATAAATTGTGTGACTCTGTCCAATCTAGGGATTATCTTCAACTTGTGTAGCTTTAATATTCATGTTCAAGACTTACTATTTTTCACTTATGAGCTACTTCAAATGAGAAATGATTCAATGAATAATATATATCATGTGTTATGCACATGTGATATATAAATATTAATAAGATATTAACATATATGCTGTTTGCAAATTATGTATAATGATTGGTTTGAAAACTATTCATTACATTAATATTTATGTCAACATGTTATCGGTATTTACATGCTAAGTGTACATAACACGTTCTATTTGATACTTATTGAATCTTTCTTTACTTGAAATATATGAACTTCCATTCATGTGCAACGAGTTTGTGAATAACCTAAACATGTAGGGCTTGTGTTTGCTTTATACAACATTGTTTCCATCATGTCTAGAGAAAGTAAAGAAGGATGGTTCCTTTTCGTGTTTGTAAGAAAATTGCATAACTGTTGGAGCCAATACATTATTGCTCAATCCATTCATGTAAGGGCTTTTAGTTATCAATATTAATATTTTATTCTTATAGAAAATTCTATATAGTAGGACAGGCTATGATAGCATGTATTGTGTCTTCATTTTTATCTAGACTCTTGAACATATGGTTAGGATTAAGTTTGTTTTAACTAGTATACTTACCATAGGGAGTGCTTCTAAACATATCATCTAAAGAAACATTTAGAGTTTATATGGAACTTTTAATTTCTATATCTATTGTAGATTACGAGAAGCTGATTGATTCTTTGATTTCATAATTTCAAAATAGTAAGGTGTTAAAAGTTTTTGTAATGTCGAATCGCCTATGGTCATTATGTACTTTTTTTTTTTAAGTAGTAAGGGCCCTAGTTCTTAAGCAAGATCTAGGATAGATCAAAGCTTATGAGGTCATTGTTCCATATTACCCACTTCCAAACTTTGGCTATTGTGAAGTTTTCTTTACTCTTTTTAATTAGGTTAGCAATTAGAGATCTAATAGTTCTAGATTTTAGCCATTTATCATACCAAAAGTTGATTTTTTCACCATTTCCAAGATTAATGCAACCTAAACTCTCTTAAACTTTGATTTCCTCTCATTGGACTCTTCTATGGTAAGGATAAAGAAGGTGCCTGTAGCAAGTTGTATTTTCCCCTATAAGGTTGACTCCATAAGGTCATATTTTAGTAAAAAGACCAAGATCTTTTCTTCTCAAACACCCTATTTTTGCTTTTATGTTTGTAAATCCTAACCCTCCTTGTATAATTGGTTTGCATATGTTATCCCATGTAACCCAGTGAAGTTTTCTAGTCTCATCTGAACCACCTTAGAAAAATGAACAAGTGATGTTATCAATGTCCTCTATAGTTTTGTTTGGTGGGGTGTTTACTTGCATATAATAAGTTGGTATAGCGTTAAGAGTTGACCTAATCAATATCCCACAACTTGCCATGTTAGGGACTTTCTCTTTCTACCCTGCTAGCTTCATTTGAATCTTCTTGATGACTTCATTTAAGTTATTATGTTTAATTTGAAGGCCCTTATTTATGGGAAATCTTATGTACTTACTCATTGTGATTTTTTGCTTTAGCTTCAAAATATTTAGAATATTGTGAATAGCCTAAGTTGGAGTATTTTTCGAAAAATATATGGATGATTTGTCATAGTTTATATTTAGTCTGGACCACTCCTTAGAAGTGTTTATTGTTTCTTTTGACTTAGTTAAATGAGGGTAAGCTTCATATAGGAATAGAATGTCATCAACAAACAGTAAGTGAGTGAATTTGATGTCAGTTTTCCTAAGAGTAATTGGTTTCATGTTCTTTTCCTTGGCTAAAGCTCAATGAGTCAGCTAAGGAATTCTATACATATAATGAATAGGTATGATGAAAGAGGGTGTCCTTGTCAGATTCTTCTTGTAGGTTTAAAAGCCTCTAACATCTTACCATTAAATAAGACTTAAGTGGACATTGTGGTGATGGATGATTTGATAAATTTTATCTAAGTTTGCGGAAAATCATATGCTTTTAAAACTGAACGTAGATAATCTTATTCTATTTGGTAAAAGCTTTTTCAAGATCAAGCTTTAAGATCATAGGTCCATTTTTTGCTTTTTTTTTTTTAAATTCTTATAATATGCATTTTTTCCAACAATACTAGAATATTATCAATTATACTTCTTTGTAGGAGAAAACTTGCTTTTGTAGGATGTATTATTGAATTTAAATATGGTCTAAGTTGACTAAGAAGTAGTTTGGTAATTGCCTTATGCTTGTATTGGCCTAATTGATTTGCTCCTAGTTGTTTTAGGATTGGTTTTATACGTGTCTCATTTAGATCCTCTGGGATTTGCCAACCAGTGAAAATTTCAATGAAAAGCTTAAAAATCGAGTTCTTGACTATTTCCCAGTTGGCTTTATAAAATTTAGCATGTAATTAATCCTTTCCTGTGGATTTACTTGATCCTATACTAAAAGGTATGTTTCGGACTTCTTAAAATGTGATTGGTTAAAGTAGACTTTGGCCTTATTGTTTGGTTAGACCTCTATATAGCAAGGAAGGAATGAGATTTTTTATAGCATATTGGCCTTTTGAGGATGTATAGCATTCCTTTAAGTGAAGTAAAATGTATTTTTCAAGAGTTAGTGGATATATGATTTGATTTCCAACTTTATTTTGAAGGTCCTAAATTTAATATTTAGTTCTTCTTTCTAGGACAAGAGCATGATAATATTTTGTATTCTTTTCCCCAGTTCTAATCCACGTTTGTCTAGACTTCCATTTCTAGAGGTATTCTTCTTATTATAGAATTTCATTTAAATCATTTCTCTATTTTTGTTCTAAAGTTATGAGTACCGGTGCAGGTCGTATTTCTAGGGACAATTCAATGTGCTTGAGTTTTTTAAGTGTTTCTTTTTTCTTGGTATATATTTGTGTTCCAATCTTAGGCTGCCTTATTGAAATCCTTCATAGATTTTAGTAGATTAGTATTGTTTCGTTGCCAAACAGTTAGAACTAGGCTCGAAAAAGTTAGATGAGATTGACACATTAGCAGAAATCTGAAAGGTCGGTTGGGCTTATCAGTGGGCTAGTTCGGGTACGTTAGTAGTAGTATTAGACAATTGTTTAAGACCGATTTGGGTAGACGCTTTATTATGGCATTTTGGAAGAGTTGGTTCCAAGAATAAGTAGCCCATCCTCAGTCTATTCGGGTTTGAATAAGACCTAAGATAGCTTGCCTATTCGACCACGTAAACCTAAGCCCAACAAAACCTAAGTGGACTAGACCGCAATCAGTTGTACAAGTATGATATGTACTATATCATTAAAATTCCCAAGCAAACACCATGGTCTATTTTTTAATAGTTTTATGATATTCTCTAAGTTATGTCTAGATATACTGCCTTTCTATTTCTCTACTATTTGCATAAACTCTAGTAAAAAACCAAGGGGTGTTGGAAGATTTAACCTGGACAAGGACGTGGATGTCCCAAAGAGTCTGGTAGATGCGATTGACTTCCAATGGGCCCTCTTACCACATATAAAGTCCTTTCCTCTGTCTATTAGCTTCTAAGCATATGATTCCTTCAAACGACAAGTCCGCAGCAAGTTCATAGGCCGTTATCGCATCCATCTCGGTTTCCACAAGGAATAACATGTTAGAGGGTTGATCATGAACAAATTCCTTAATTGCATTGATTTGCCAGAGAGAGTTTGCTCCTCGAACATTCTAAGCGATAACTTTTATGGGCTTTGGGGATTGGGGAATACTTTCTGGTTCCAAAGAGTCAAAACCATTTGATACCATTGAGTTTGTGAAGGGAGCTCAATTACCCTTCGAATTTCTAAATGGAAGTTCGAGGGCCTAGTTTCACATAGCAGCATGGTCACTGCCTCTTCCTTGCTATAAAATACCAATGAATTTTTCATTATCAATATCATTGGAATGGTGGCGGTGAGTATCACTAGAGTTGGCTTGAAGTTTGGCCTCTCGAAATAGCATCTGAATTGTAGTGATACAGATCATCTCCTACTGCTTCAGAGTCAGGTTTGGATGGGCTAGGTGATCTAGAACTATTGTGGGTGTGGTAATTTGGTACTCTCATATGGTGGCTAGTAAGATTCCGTTTCTCTATATCTATCAACCGTGGTCCAAAGTGATGTATAGGTGGATATGAGGAACTTGTTCCATAGGTACGATGAGATCATTCATGTTGGTCTATCGGTGTAACTCCATTAGCGTATGTGTGTGGCCGCCAAGGAAAGGAACATAAAGGAGTTGCATCGGTGGAGTGAGCCATGGTAGAGGTGAGTTTAGGTGTAGTATCTTTAGGGAAATTGTGATGTTCACACGTCTGTTCATTTGATTGTCTTTGTTTCCATTGTCTTTTGGAGTTCTAGGTTTTCTATTTAGGGTTTGCTTTGCTGTAAGTTGTGAGGGGGATTTAAATTCAATCAAAGAGTGTTTGTCACTGTTTGGGATTAATGAGGTGGTTAATGATGGCTTGATCTCAGGAGAGTTAATGAGATTTGATGTTTAGGGTAGTGGTGGAGTATCATTAATACTTCCGGTAGTCTTAGTTTGGATTGAAGTAGGGATTTCTGATGAACTATTCTCCATTAAACCAGGTTGGTCTTGGTTTCAGTCTTTTAGTGGTTGCTGTGTTTCGTTAGGAAGGAGAGTTTTTTTTTGGGATTAAGTTCATAAGTTTCCTTGGAATCTTTACTATTTTTCATTTGTTCTTAACAAGGATTGAGTCATGGTATTGGGGTTGAGTTTAGTATGTGAATAGAGAACTTGCCAAAAATTAGTACAAAAATAGGCTCCGACCGAAAGTTAATAAGGATACCTGATAGTACAAACCACCTTCATAATATATTAGATGAATTTCTATCATAGTTGTGTTAATCCCAATACTATTGCAAATCTTATGTAAAAATTATTCAAATTATTTGAGCACATAGCCGTGCAATCAGCCTCTTTCGGTATGTAAAGTGACAACGTGGTAGCTTAATACTAGGCTAATAACTTTTCCAATTTTCTTCAATGCTGTCGCTGAATAGTATTCTAAAGATAGCTCAGGCATTCGGATCCAAACTGTGACGGCGTCAAAAGTAGCTCGAAACGCCTGAAAGATTGGTTTCCATTTTCTTATAGTAAAAAAGTGTGCAAAGACAAACCAGGGTTCGTCTTTTATTACTGTATGTACATCCTCGATAGATTGAAAAACTATATTATTGTATCTTGGGCTAAGATTGATCATTGCAAAGTCATTTGTGATTTCCATAGTGCTTTCACCTTTAGAAAGAGGACTGGATATGTGATTGCTTGCCCATATACTTTAATAATAGTGGAATGCTTCCATGGCTGCCGAAGAGTTTGTTTTTCACTACTTGTGAAGGAGATTTTCTTAACTCCTTCCGGTAATGCATCATCCTTGCGGTTATCTTCGTTGCTATTACTTGTGTGAGCCTTGATCCTCTTCCATTTCTTCATTTTCATCTACCAAGTAGAAATATTTGTCGTTGGATTTCGACTTGTTGTTTGAGGGGTCGGTTTCATATGGTCTGCTTCTTCTGGCTTAAGGGGCTGGTTTGCATCCACTGTCATTGGAGAGTTGAGAGTATTATCAATCAAATCATGAAATTCATTAAGTTTTAATTGTCTTTTTTCCTTATTTAGGGCGTCAAAACTTAGGAAAAGTGGATTGTTGAGTCTAGCGGAGACGAAGTAGTCATCTTGAGATTGTAGTCAGTTGTTTCTTCCTATGGCTTTTGAGTATGTTCGCCTCTAAAATGCCTCCTCGTGTGACTTCTGAGTTTCTCTTCTTGCTCATGTGAAAAATTGTCCTTTCATTTCTGTGCCACTTCAATATCTATTCGAGGATGTGCGTGTGTCACCGACGGATTCCGTCGCTCGACCCCGTACGACACTTAGCGTTCCTGACCTCACTAAGGAAGGCTAAGTCAACCTGTAATACACTCACAATGTTAGAGAAAAAAAGTAGAGAGAGAAACTCTGATAGTATACTGTATTCACTCAAATAAATTGTGTCTTACATCTGAGGAGAACACCCCTATATATACAGAAAACCTTTACAATCTAATGGTCAAGATCGATTCGATCTAATGGTTACAATTGATTCCCAACTACTACATTTACCTACCTTCACCAACTACTATACAATCTTTTGGACTTCTCTAGAACCTTCTAGAACTTTTCATCATCTAGAAGCTTTTAGTGGGCTTAGGCTTTTGTCTTTGGGCTTTAGGAACCTCCTAAGAATGGCCCACTTCGAGAGGTCCGTAACATTCTCCCCCGCTCAATCCAACGATACCCTTGTCGCTCCTTCATCATAGAACTGTCGAATCTTATCTTTAAATTGCCACAGTGCTTCGGCTGGTTCCCAACTGGCCTTACTTTCTGGTCTTCCCTTCCACATTACCATATACTCATGTTTGGGAGTTTGTCCACGTCTCTTCACATGTCTATCAGCTATGATCCCATCCACTTCCTTATCAAATGAATCCCATACTCCTATTGGGGCCCTTTGTGATATAGCTCTTATAGGGTCTTCCTCATTTTTGTGGAATGGTTTTAGCATGCTCACATGGAAAACCGGGTGGAATTTCAGTTTAGGAGGAAGTTCCAATTTGTAAGATACTTGCCCTACTCGTTTCACAATTGGGAATGGACCCTTGTATTACCTCATTAGACCTTTATGTAGTTGGCCCTTCGTACGTTGTATCAAATGTAACTTAATAAGCACTTGGTCACCTACCTGGTATTCCATCGGCCTCCGCTTCTTGTTTGCAATCTTCTTCATTCTCTTGATAGCTCGGCTTAAGTAGGTCAGAGCTAAGTCATGATTTTCCTGCCATTCCCTTGCGAATTTATATGCGGGAGGGTTGGACCCCGTATATCCTATTGCCACTGTATGAGGAGTTAAGGGTTGCCTTCCCAGGACAATCTCGAAAGGACTCTATCCAATGGACTCATTCTTTTGTAGGTTAAACGAAAACTGTGCCACGTCTAACAACTTGGTCCAATTATGTTGGTTAGCCCCTATAAAATGCCTTAAGTATAACTCCACTAAGGCATTCACTCGCTCTGTCTGACCATCCGTCTGGGGATGCAAACTAGCTGAAAAGTTCAACTCAGATCCCAGAAGTTTGAACAGCTCTGTCCAAAATCTCCCTGTAAATCGCCCATCTCGATCACTCACAATGTTTCTGGGCAGGCCCCAATACTTTACTATATGTTTCAAGAACAACCAGGCAACTTCATCCGCTAGGCACTCCTTTGTTGCTGGGACAAAAGTCGCGTATTTTGAGAACCTGTTTACCACCACCATAATTGTACCATACCCTTCCGATCGGGGTAAGCTTACAATGAAGTCCATGGAAACACTTTCCCATGGCCGTTCAGGAATGGGAAGAGGCTCTAGTAGTCCCGGAGTTGCCTTGTGTTCAACTTTGTCTTGTTGGCACACGAGACAAGTTCGGACATAGCTTTCAATATCTTCCCTCATGTGTAGCCAAAAATACTTTTCTTCCACTAATGCTTGGGTACGGTGCATTCCTGGATGACCTACCCATTTAGAATCATGACACTCCTTAAGTATCTCCCTTCTCAGATTCAAGGAATAGGGCACATAAATTCGTTGCCCTTTTGTATATATTAGTCCATTCTCTTGCCAAAATCTCCTTGTCTTCCCTTCTTGACATTGAATCCATAGAGCTTTAGCTTGCTTATCACTCTCCATCCACTCTTGGATTCTATCAATGAGGTTGCTTTCAGGTTTGTTGATGGATACCAACTCAACCCTTCGGCTCAAAGCATCCACCACAACATTAGTCTTACCTGACTTATGTTCAAGGTCAAAATCAAATTCAGCCAGAAAAACTTGCCATCGGGCTTGCTTGGGCAAGAGCTTCTATTGAGTCTGAAAATAGCTGGTGGCCATATTGTCCGTCTTGACCACAAACTTTCTCCCTAATAAGTAGTGCCTCCATACCCGAAGATAGTGTACTATCGCCGTCATCTCCTTTTCATGCACTGGATATCGTTTCTCTGTGTCGTTCAACTTTCGGCTCTTAAATGCTACAGGGTGTCCTTCCTGCATTAAAACCCCTCCAATAGCAAAATCATTAGCATCGGTACATACCTCAAAAGGTTTGCTAAAGTTGGGAAGGAGAAGGACTGGCTCCTTTATGACTGCCATTTTCAAGGTCTCTAGTGCCCGCTTTCTCTCTGTACTCCAAACCCAAGGGGTATCCTTTTTTAGTAAGTCCGTCAATGGACTAGCTATCTTCGAATAGCCCCTTAATGAATCTTCTATAGTAATTTACTAAGCCAAGGAAGGATCTCAGCTCAATTGGCTTGGTGAGTTCCTTCCAATCCCAGATGGCCCGTACCTTTCCTTCATCTATTCTAATCTTTCCTCTCCCCACTATGTGACCAAGAAATGTCACCTCTTCTTGTGCAAAGGCACATTTCTCTATTTTCACATACAGATCATTCCTCCTCAAAGCTAAGAATACTGAGCGAAGGTGATCTATATGTTCCTCCAACGTTTTACTATAAATCATAATATCATCCAAGTACACTACTACAAATTGATCAAGAAAGGGCGCTAAAACACAATTCATAAGTGTGCAGAAAGTAGCCGGGGCATTAGTAAGACCAAATGGCATGACTAGGAATTCAAAAGCACCATACCTTATAATACAAGTGGTCTTGGGTTCATCTCCTTCTGTAATCCTCACTTGGTGATATCCCGAGCGTAAATCCAATTTGGAGAAGTATCTAGCTTCTCCCAACCTATCAAATAGATTCGATACCAATGGAATGGGATACTTATTCTTTATCGTGACCTTATTTAAGGCTTGATAATCAATATACATTCGGAGTGATTCATCTTGTTTCTTTTGAAAAAGTACGAGAGCTCCAAAAGGTGCCTTTGAAGGCCTAATGAAACCTGCTTCTAGTAATTCCTTCAATTGTCACCTCAATTCTTCTAATTCTGGAGGTGACATCCTATATGGGACGGCGGCGAGCAGCCTGACTCTGGGTTCCAATTCTATCACATGGTCTACCTCCCTTCTTGGTGGTAACTTCTTAGGCAACATTGGTGGCATTATATCCTTAAATTCTCTCAATATTTCCCCCACTTGAGGTGGAACACTTCTTTGACCACTAGTCTCTTCCCTAACTTTTATGGCAGCCAAGTAATTGACTTCATTCTTCTTGAGTCCCTTTTCCAATTGCATAGCCGATAGGAATTTAGTGGCTTGGCCTACCTTTCTTACTACAGGCACTACGCATTGTGAATTGTGATCAAGTACACAAATGCAGTTAGCTCATGGTACGATAAGTGTATCAATGCGATCTAAGAAATCCATCCTGATCACGAACTCAAAATCATCCATTGGCACTACTTCAACTGTCTCCTTTCCCTGCCAACCCCCAATACGGAGCTCTATCCCCCTGGCTACTCCAATAGTGGGAACTTCTTTTGAGTTAACTGTTTTGAGCCATATTTTGGTCTCCTCCACTTTTAGCCCTAACTACTTTGCTGCCATATCAGAAATAAAGAGATGAGATGCTCCTGTATCTACGAGGGCATTGAGTTTCTTACCTGCTACCGATACTTCAGTATACATTAATCCTTTTCTTTCATTGACTTGAGACTTCATAGCACTGAGTAGACAAACTGACCTTAACTGAGCCTCATCCCCATCATCTGAGCTTTTACCTGCTACTAATGCCACCAATCTCTCTTTCTTCGGACACTCCCTGGCATAATGGGGTCCATTACAGAAATAACATTTCAACTCACGGGGTTTCCATCTTTCCCCATCTCTCCCTTCACGAGTTCTTCCTCGATTGTTATCTCTTTCTTCGGCTTTGGTTTTTCCTTTGGAAGAACTCCCACTCTTCTCCCTTTCAACTCCCCCTTTCCATCTTCCCCCTGTGGTCTTAGGATCAGTCTTTCGAAATTTCATTAGGCCTTCAGCAACTGCTATAGCCTTGGAAATGTCTTCCACTCCCCTTCGTTCCGGCTTTAATTTAGCCCAGGGCTTTAAGCCATCCACAAACATCACCAAAGCATCTTCTTAGTTGAGGTCTGGGATCTCCAACATCAACTCCGAAAATTCCTTTACATATTGCTTTATGTCACCCTTATGGGTTAGGTGACGCAATTTCACCTTTGCTTCCTTAGCAGCATTTTGGGGGGAGAATTGACCCTTCAACTCTTGTACAAAGCTATCCCAGGTGTTGATATCAGCCGCCTTCCTGCGCCACCATACCATGGCTAAGTCTTTCAGATACATGGTAGCAGTACGTACCTTTCTAGCATCATCTAAGATTCCCACAGCATTAAAGTATTGTTCCACTCCCCATAAGAAGTTATCTACTTCTCGAGCAGACCGCATCCTGCCAAAGTGCTCTGGTTTTGGAATATCGACCCTATGGCCGGTCTGGAGGGTCATTCCATTTACAACAGCGATTCGGCAAGCAGCCAATTGCATCTTGAGATCTTCAATCTCTTGATGCATGGCCACTACCACTGCATCAATCTTAGCTTCATAAGCTTCTTCCTTAGTTTCTAAGGCCGTAACTCGGGCTTGGAGAGCATCACCTTTCTCTCCAATAACATTTCCATGTTGCCTAAGCTCTTCTACAGCCCGATCCAGTGCTCCTTGTAATTCGCCTCGGAGTTCTTCCTCCATTTCCTCAAGACTTCCTTGAGACTCATCAAATTGTTCCTTAGCTTCAGCAATGCTCAACTCTGCCTTATCCATTCTATTAAGGAGAGAGTTCAGTAGGTCTCGAGACCTAGCCCTTTGCCTGGTAACACGACGATCCTCATGGTCAGCCAACTCATCGACCATTGAAGCGTTGTTGTCTCCTCCAGATGATATCTTCTCCACAAGCAATTCTTTTTTTAGGCTCTGATACCACTTGTCACGGGCGAATTCCGTCGCTTGACCCCGTACGGCACTTAGCGTTCCTGACCTCACTAAGGAAGGCTAAGTCAGCCTATAATACACTCACAATGTTAGAGAGAGAAAGTAGAGAGAGAAACTCTAATAGTATACTGTATTCACTCAAATAAATTGTATCTTACATCTGAGGGAAATACCTCTATATATACAGAAAGCCTTTACAATCTAATGGTCAAGATTGATTCAATCTAATGGTTACGATTGATTCCCAACTACTACATTTACTTACCTTCACCAACTACTATACAATCTTCTGGACTTTTCTAGAACCTTCTAGAACTTTTCATCATGTAGAAGCTTTTAGTGGGCTTGGGCTTTTGTCTTTAGGCTTTAGGAACCTCCTACGAATGGCCCACTTCGAGAGGTCCGTAACACGTGCCGTCTTTCTAAAAAGATGCCTCCCTGTGCTCCGCCTTTTGAATCTTTTCTTTCCCCCCGAATAAAAATCGGTAGAAAAAAAAGAAATAAAAAATAAAAAAAAAGTCTCCTTTGTAAATTGATAATGAGAAATAAAAGAGTGATTTGTTGTTGATAGGCCCATAATGGTCCTCATTGTTTCATTTCAGGCATTGTATCTCCAAAATGAAATGGACATCATTTTCCATTGAGCCCCACAAGAATTTCAATTGAAAAATGGAGATGGAAGTTGCGAATTCAACTTCTCTGGACGTCGACGAATGAAATGGGAATTGCTCTTGGACCATTGAGCATGATATGGACATCTGGTTCCCATATATTTATGTACTAGATTGTGAGTATATTTTTTGTTTTTTGAATTTTTTTCTTTCACAACTACAAAAATCAATTATGAGAAAAATGACATTCACTTGAAATCAATACATATCAACATGAAGTGTCCATTCATGTTCTATTTTTGATCTATTTTCACAATTTTATTGTATTAATCTATCTTTTGTGCAATTTGTTATTTTAATGTTTTTTTTTTTTGGTTGGGTAACAAACCATGTATCAATGTAGTCTAGTTGTTCAAACAACAAGGCATACTACCTCCAACAACATCAAAAGATTCATAACATAAGTCTCTAGAAATAAAAGAAGACAAACATTAGACAAGTATTGACAAAGGAAATCTCAACAACTTCTTCCAATCCCTACTTTCCTAGCATGTTTGCTACCATGTTCCCTTCATGATTCACCCTATTTAACACAATAACATCAAATGGCATAATATTAGCTCTACATTTAGCAAGTGGTGGATGACATAAACTTAAGTTTAAGTCCTACTTTTCAATCCAATCGATACCTTAATAGGGTTCCATTTCCAAGATAATTTTTTGCTTGTTTAGTTGCCAGGATAAATCTAATCCTTCCCCAACCACCTACAACTCCACCTCTAGTGGTGAAACATTTCAAAGATGCTTTATAATACCCCCTAGAACTCTTCCTTCATGATCTTTGCATATGACTCATATTCCTACAACCTTGTCATTATGGCTAACCACTCTATCATAGGTTATTTTTACCTCATCTTTCACTGGTTTCTCCCATCCTTTGAAGAACTTAAAGGGGTCCATTGGGTATCTTCTAACATTATTAGATGTCCACAATTCATCTGCTTCCATTTGAGCTTCCCTCCAGTCCTTCGATGGTTACTCTAGGTGGAAGATTCTTTTGTTGCATTATCTCTAGGTGCCTTAATAGCAAAAAGAATGACAAATTTTATTGGTGGGGAAATCTCCTTATAATTTAGATGCTTGCAAATTGTTTGCTTCCCTAACCAATCTTTGAACTCTATAAAGTCTAAATTATGTGCAAGGGTTGGTATATTAAGATTTCTCCACAGCTCTTTAACCCAATTACGATTCATAAGGATATGTTGAACATTCTCTACCTCTTGATTACTTAGAGGACATTGTACTGTCACATTCATTTCATGCTTTCTTAAATTATCTCTCATTAGGATCCTCTTATGTAAAATCTTCTAAAGTAAATGTTTTGATATGTGGTATAGTTGGTACTTTCCAAATCTATGCCCTGTTTCTAGCTGAATCCTTTTCTAGATCTTCTATATACAGTCGACTATAAGCTACTTTGGTAATGTGGTAAAATCCTCCTCCCCTTCTTTACCGGTGAGAATAACTTGTCCAAGTTTTCCTCTTATTTGGTCATCTAAGGGGTATACTATGATGTCTTCATTCAAGGAGTTTATCCAAATCCAAACTTGCCTCGTAGTAAGCAACTCATCATGTTTATTTAATGGTCCCTAAAGCCGCTTCAATACATTGCCACCCTTAGTCTAATTATCCTTCTAGAAGTAAGTATCCTTACCATTCCATAGTTGCATAGTAACTTGATCATCAATCTAGGTCATTGCTTTTATCAATTCCTTAATGATATCTGCAAACCACTTTTGACTTTAGGGTACAGAGTGTCTAGCTGCTATTTTTGTTCAAAGAGCGAAGTCCATAGGAAATTCTTAGTTCTGATTTTCTAAGTCACCTTAGCTATGTTTTCCTTGTTCCATCTCTTTAGGTTCGGGGTTCCTAGATATACAAGATCTTTTTGCAATGTCACCTTTTCCCATGCGATCTAATGCATTTTGCATGATGACGAACTCTTTCTTGTTTCTATGTAATGCTCTATGGAAGAGGTACTACTTAAGAGTAATAATTTATGATACTCTCTAAAACATATGAAAGGAATAATTACCTGGTTAACATACTTAGGAGTTCAGATTTCCTTCTTACTACTTTTGCTGTTGTTTTTTTAAGTAAGAAGTTAAAATCATTCACCTTCAAAATAACTTCTTGCTTGACTAGAATACTAAGATATCTTCCTATGTCCTCATCTTTTCAAATCCCAAATGTGTTACAAATTCTCCCTTTTAGATCTCTCAGAGTATTTCTTGAGAAAATCAACAAGATTTATCAAAGTTCACTTTCTACCTTAACAACGAATAGAAATGCTTAGTAGTCTCTGAGATAGTCTTTGCATTATCTCATGTTGCCTTGCTTATGAGAAGTAAGTCATTAGCAAAGAAAAGATAGGAGAGCTTTATATCCATATTTCTAAACTTTATAGGGACCTATTTGCCCTTTGCTACCATTAAGTGTATCATCCGAATAAGGGCTTCCATGACAATTATTATGTAGACACATGGGGTTTCTTAGACATAGGACCTTGTTGGCATAGAACTCTTCTACTAAAGCTTCGTTTAGAATGATGTGGTAATTAACTAACACCATACAAGATTCGATAAGCTTTACCTACATATTAGGGAAGTTTAGACTCATTAACATGATGTGGAAAAAGCCCCATTCTACTTGATTGTAAACTTTCTCTAAATTGAGCTTTATCACCATACAACAAGTTTTGTTATTTTTCTTGTCCAGAAAAGCACTTCTTGGAAAATGAGGATGTTGTCCTACGCATTTTGGCCCACAATGAAGCTAGAATTCTTTGGCCAAATAATGTTATTTAGAAGCGACCTAACTTAATTCACCGTCAGCTTGTTGATAATCTTATATACTGTTGTATAGAGACTAATGGATCGGAAGTCCCTGACCTTATTAGCCCCCAATACTTTTTGAGTAAGCATAATTAGGGTTTTGGTAAAGTTAGGAGGAACCAAATCGGTTTGGAGGATAGATAAAACATCATGACAAATTGTCTTACTAACAACATAAAAAATTCAATATGGAAGCCATCACTTCCTAGAGCCTTGTATTTTTCCAATGCTCTAAAGAGCTTTTTTATATTTAGATCAATCTAGGCTTTGTCTAAAAATATTCTTATTAGCTTTGGACATAGTCTTTTGCCATGTAGTATAGTATCATAGGATGGCAGCTTCACACCCTCCTTGTGCCTATACGGTGTTCGACCATCCTTTACCTCATATATTTTCTCATATTAAGGATGAAGAGCTAGCCTTCTCCCCTTTTGTTTATCTGGGACTATTCTAAACCTTTATATCTTCAGAAGTGCTAATTGGCATTATCATTGTCCTCTATATGATAGGGATGTCTAACTTCTCAATTGGTTTTGGCTTACTATGACCCTCATTAGGAAAGCGACATCATTTCCCAACTAGTTTACTCATGAGAGGCTAACCTACCTTAAGAGATCACCTCACCCCATGAACAAACTGTCTATTGGTGCTACTCACTTCTCATTAAGACCTAAGTTGAATATGTCTATTTCCTTTCAAAATATAGACTGTGACACTAGCATGATGGGTTAATAGGTATTGTTACCTTCTCTGATGTGTATAAATTCTTGAAGAAATTTATGAACCATTGTTGTATACCTTCCAGACTGAATACTTAGCTTCCTGCATTATCAAATATGCCAATTACTCTCAAATTTTCCCTTTAAGTTATCATTCTAGCATAGATATATTTTGTGTTCTTCTTCTCATCTATCAACCAGGATGATCTAGCTTTGGTAGCCTATAGCTTATCTTCTTGTGCTAAAACCCAACTAAGTTCTTTTTGCAAAACAATCTCCTCATCAATCAAAGCCTTGGATGGTTTGGAGTATAGTTATCTTTGTACTTTCCTTAAGTTAGATTCAATTGCTTTCTTCTTTGTTGGGATAATCTTGAACACATCCTTATTCCACTTCCTTAAGATATTAATGAAAGTTTTAATGTTATTTGGGTATTTGAAATTAGGCTAGATCCAAGCATTTGCAACAAGGTCCCTAAAAGACTAGTAGTCTCGCCCCATCAGCCAATACCTAAACGGTCTTAACACTTTTGGCCCAACTCCTATTGGTGTATGAGTGTTTAGTAGAAGTGGAGGGTGATTTGAATGAAAGGAAGAAAGATAGAGCACTTTTGTCTTCAGAAGAAGACATCACCACTCATAGTTAGTTGATGTACTATCTAATAAAGATTATACTAAACTATAGATGTTCTTTGATCTTTTAGACAAAGTAAATCTTAGGCCTATAAAGCCTAAGTCTATCATCTAGTATGCATTCATACAAAGCTGATATTTGTTGGCTTTGTTTTGATAAATATTAATGTATCCCTACTTTTCACTACTTGTTAGATTTCATTAAGATCACAAATCACCACTCACAGGTGGGAAGGGTCAAAATGTTGTAGCATTAAATGGGTTAGGACAAGTGAGAGTGGTATGCCGAGAGAAAACTACCCAGCCGTTTAAGTGAGTCTCTTGTCACTTAGCAAGTGATTCTTGCCAGCAATTGGTCGGAGTACTTGGCATAGGGTCCTTAGCAAGGGAATGGTCGGCATCATCATTACTTAGTGTACAAATCAATGTATGACAATGTAGGGAGCTTAGGGAGTTCAACCACCTTTTTTTGATGTACAATTTCTCGTCATCTGTAGGTTGCCGAGAGAGAATACTTTGGGAGAAGGAATAGAGGCCTCAGAGGCGTGCGTGAGTAATGGGACCACTGACTGGTAGTACATCATCAAATCCTTGATTTCCTATCATCGACCCTCTAAGTTGGTGCCCCTTGCATTTCATGCTAGCACCTTAATGGGTTTTGATGACATGAAAGGTGAAAGAGTACCATTTATTTCGGAGTTCAACATGGAAACCGCAATTTTATAATAGGAGTTGTTGGAGAAGTTTGGGTGCTTTCACTCAACATCCATCCTCCATAGGAGTAGCCTGAATGTTGTCCTAAAGATTATCATCCCATGAGGTCAATAACCCTTGTTTCTATTGATACTCCATGAGGTTTACAGTGCAAGGAACCCTCTGATATCCAATGGAAAAAACAGCTACATCATTACTCTTTTCACTACAACTTTGCATGTCCATTCCATTGTGTTTAGAATCCTTTCTCCTATTAATTCTTTTTGAAAGAGTGGCATTTTGACCGTTAGTGCTCCCTCTATGGTTGTTATTATGAGCCTCTCTCCTTCACATTGATGTTACACTTCTTGCGATAGTAGCCGGAAGATGACCTCCGAGATCCTTCCCTTTTTCCATTGTGTTTTCGTGATTGCTATTCCTCTCATTTCAGTTACTACTTGCCTTAAGAACAAATTCATTTGGAAGTCCCATATTCTTAGATTTGAGTGGCTCTCTAGGTAATGCGAAGTATGGTGGAGCACTTGGACGTTCATGTCTACTTCCAGCATTGGTGCCATGCTTCCTTGCAATTTTTTTGATAGCCAAGAGACTTTTGTCTTGTGAAGATTTTGTCAAAGGGAGGTTTTCCTTGTTTGCTTCGTCAAAAGAACTCCAGATAGTCAGAGGTCCCTTTATTGGTTCCCAAATTGTTAAGATGCATGGGGAAATTCGATGTGTACGACTTTCCATACGGAGTCTTAAAGCTCTTACATGAGTTTATTTCAGCCTTCCCATTCAATCCATTCTCTCTTACTAGCTTATCTTTTCCCTTAAAAGGTTTATCTCCTTGATTAATTACACTTAATGATGCCTTTTGCTTTTTTTTTTTTTCCGAGAAAATAATTTATTAATTACGTTGATCCATTCCCCATAAGGTGAGTCATGAACATCCTCTTTACTTTTTTCAACTACACCTTCAGAGCATATATTTTGATTTGTCACATCATTTTGTAATTGTACTATGCATTCACTCCTTGTATCGACTCCTTCCACTTGAACTCGTCCTTGGGACTCAATTGTTTTTGGT
This sequence comes from Lumnitzera racemosa, assembly GCA_024138005.1. NCBI lineage: Eukaryota > Viridiplantae > Streptophyta > Magnoliopsida > Myrtales > Combretaceae > Lumnitzera > Lumnitzera racemosa. Next base: position 43,234,759 of record JAMXBC010000010.1, read on the forward strand.
GTTGTATCTGAGCCCCTCCTAGTTAGCAAAGGATCTTTTACGATCCTTGTTGGACATTTTGCATTGCTATGATCTATTTGTCTACAGTGTTTATAGAGATTTGGGAGTCCTTCATATTGAATTTGGAAGGGTCTACTATTTATTCTCACTATATGCTTCAAGGGTACATCTATATCTATTTCACGTATATCTGGTAATACGTGTCTAAGCTTGAATTTCTATTTTTATTCATTTTCCATAATTTGATTTAAATTGAATTCTATATCTATTTAATTTAAACCCTTAACTAGAATCAAGGAAATCCTGGTTTCTTGTATTTTTTTTTTTAAAAAAACAAATGGAGTCGTCATCTAGTAGAATCAGAGAACAGTGATTAAATTAGAAATGATTATGTGGGTTAATTCTAACTTAGTCACTAGCTTGCATTTTGAAAAATCTTTCATGAAACCAGATTCATGGATTCGGAGGCTATTCTATTAAACTTTTTAAGTATTACTTTAATCTTTCAAATTTAATTTAATTTTTTCAAATGCCTATTTAAGAGAAACAAATAGATAAACAAACAAAATTATATCCAATTACGAAAATGAAGAAATTAGATTATTCAAAAAAAGGGAAAAATATTTTTTATTTTATATTTTAAGTTTCCTGGTAGGTGCCTATGTATTATCTAATATGGATCAAGCTTTCCATAGTTCACTCTGAAAACTTAAGAGTGTTGGTTTTTTTTTTTTTTTAATTAAAAAAATTGTCCAAGTTTACATTTTAAATTGCTTATTTTTTTTAGAAAAATTTCCAAGAAGAAAAAGCAAAATTTTAATTTGGGGTTATGAATTTTAAAAAATATATATATATATATATATAAAAGATCTTAACATTGGAAAAAGAATATGTTATTTCCTTATTTTACAAAGTCTTTTTCTAAGTGAGAAGACCCTTTTCTCTTTCTTAAAAGGATTTTTTTTATGTGATCAAATATTTTTTAAAAAAGGAGAAAAAAATTGAGAAAAAGGGAAATAAATAAATAAATATATGAAAAAATACAATTACTTTGATCGTAAAACAAGAGGAATTTTTTTTTCATTTTATATATATTTTAAAACCCTTTTACTTATTTATTAGAAGAAAAGAGAAAAAAAAAAAGAAAAAAAGAAAAAGGAAAAAATAAATAAAAAGACATGGAATTGAACTAATCTAGGAAAGAAGCAGAATCGGATTAGAAATAGGTTTTTAGTTGACTTGACTTCGGTTGGATTGGACTTGGTTACATCTGGTTATAAAGCTTACACTTTGGTTAGCAATGGAAGACAAATCCAACATCTGCATGGGGTGGATTAGAGTTAAGTGTTGAAATTAATGGGAAAAATGTTTTTGTGAATATTTTGTTAAGAATATGGTGGGTAGAAACAATGCCTAAGTTTGTCGTAGTAGTTTTAGGTGTTTTTAATGTTTAATGGTGGTGGTGAAATGAGGTTGGTGATGGTTAGTTGGTAGGTTAACCTTAGGCCCATGGTAGTTCGAGGGAGTGGTGACTATTGTAAGCTTGAAGTTTGGGCGACTTGTGAGTGGTGGTGGTTTAACTCGGCAAGTTTTAAACTGACACTCAAACTAGAGAAAGAAGATCAAAATGAGTAGAGAGAGTAAGCTATTAAGGAAACTTGTAAGGAGTTTAGGGTCGAGAGATTCGTGTCGAAAAGGCTTGTATGGTAATGATGCGGAAAAATAGCTTAAACAAGAGCCACTGAGTTAGAGAAAAGGAAAGCCAATTTGGGGAAAGACATGGAATTAGGAGGAGCAAGTGAGAAAAAATTCACCCTAGCATATGTAGATGTGCTTGGGTCAGCATCTGTGCCTTACATGCTTGGGTAAAAAAGAAATGCAGGTGCTTATATGCCTATTGTTGCATGGGCTTAGACAAGGGCCTTTAGCCTTGTTTCATTTGCTTCATGGACTAGGCTTCAACTTGGTCCAATCCCCTTCTACTCTCTTGTCTTTTTTTTTTTTAAAAAAAAATAACATAAATTAAAAATAAAATGAAATAAACACTAAACCTAAAATTAAACCTAGAACTACTAATCTTAAATTTGAGTCTGGCTTAAGTCTCTTATCTTTTTTTTTCTAAAAAATTCCATGATTCATAAAATTTTGTATTTTGATTTTTTCATAAAATAAAATACTAAACTATAAAAGGGGATGGGTTAAAATTGAGATGCTGATAGCTACTTCTCTTTATGATGAAGGTTAAGTAAAATTTTACTATAAGGACAAAAAAGACACATTTTCTTACCTTAGGTGTTAATAGTGAATTTCAAGATGAAAGGAAATCTTGTTAAAGGGAAAAAAGCTTGGTATTGGGGCTAGTTCGGTGTGGCCACTTCAATGCCTAAGTAAGTATGGAGATTGTGAGTAGTAAGTAAAAGTAAAAATTGTCAAAGCCCTCTTATAGAGTTTCTTTTCCGTATTTATAAGAGATTGTCCTGTTTGAAGTAGCAGTAATCAAGATAATTGTTGGGACATGTGGCAGTGTCATAATTAGACACATTTCCTACAATATAGGGAGAGTGGGCGGTTACATGATGTAACTGTGCTTGTAATAACTGTTCGCGCCATAGACTTGAATTTGAATAAAGACTAGAACTGTTAGTCGGCAACCATACCGAGAAACATTGCTCGGCCTATCGCCAGTCTAGTGGCCAACTATGATTGGCTATCATTGTGAGTAGTCACCTTGGCTGACTAGACGAAAAATGACTATCAACATTTGCCCCCCAACTCTTATGTACGAGAATTCGGAAGAGGGAGTAATATAGGATATGCTAGAGGCCAAGAAAGATTGATCATGTGGACACTGACTGTAGTGGGAGAGTGACGTATCACATCCCAAACAAAAAGTCATCTTTTTATTTTCCCGCGAGTCTAACAAATTAAAAAGCATACGGTATGGCATCTATCATCCCAACCATTAATACACTACAGGCTTAATAACTGCTTGATAGTTGTCAATCATTGGATTTCTATCCTAAAACACACGTCAACAATCGGCACAAATATTTGAAAAGCGCATCATTACTATTAATGAAGGTGTTTGTAGTTACAAGGGGGAATTGTCTGTATTTAAGCGGTTTTCTATGATTGAAATCAAGTTCTCTAGTTTCATCTTCAACCTCTAGTTGCTTTCAATAACTTGGTATTCTTTGAGCATTCCAATTTGCAAAACACCAGTCTTCATGACCATTCAAGTATGGTTCGAAGCATAATTTGCCGACTCGTCCTTTCGAATTTCCAAGCAACCAACTTTAAGGCCACTTCTCCTCTCTAAAGAATAGTCAAGGCAACACATTTTTTTGGTAGCTCGGCCAATAACCTTAGAGAGAGGTAGGATAAACTCACTTGAATCATTGCTTTGCTTGTAGACAATTACCTCGAGGATAAGGAAGAAGGAACCTCGGTGAAATATCTGTACAAGAATGTCGCTTATTTCCGTGATTTGCTAGATGGAACAGCCAGTACTATGGATAGGGTTCTCATCATAAAATATAATCAATATTGATTAAATCTTCCTAGGACATGGAATCTCAGGAGGCCGAGAGAGGAGGAGAGGGTGTGCTTCCCAAGAGAACGAGAGTTCCACATCTACCTAAAATATTTGGATTTCGGGTTGCAATTCCCTCTCTTGGCATTTATGAAGGGATTCTTCAACTATTTTTAGGTCGCGCCAAGTATGTTCTCACCTAACACATATCGAATTTTGGCGGCTTTCAAAATAGTTTGCGAAGAAGTTAAGATCAAGGATATACCTCAGTTGTTCTAGTACTTCTTCACCATCAAGAGGTAACTTAATGGTTGGTACTTTGCCGCTGCTAGGCATGGGCGCAAATTCATGGATGGGTTAGAGTCCAAGATCTACAAATGGCATGACAAATTCATGTCCATAGTGTCAGATGAAAAGTTGGACTTCTAGACTCGGTAGACGGAACCTATCCGTATAAAGGACATCATTTTGATGTCGAATGACGTACAACGGGAAAGAAAATCTAAGAGAGAAGAAGAAATAAAATGTTCTTCTGGGATGCTAAGAGAATTATCAGGCATTATGATAATAGGGAGCCTATCTTCTTCGAGAAAGAAGGTACGTAACTAGTTGTTCACTATGTTGAGTATAGCTGTGCGATGAAAGCCGTTCTCATGTTTTATGGGGAGAATTGATGCCTTTGAGCATTGTTCAGCACGGGTTATGTAAGTGCTCTTTTTCTTTCAAATACTAACATTTGTTCTTGTTGCAGATATGGGTGCTGGTGAGGTTAATCCTATGAAACTTTTAGCACTAGCCAAGGCCAAGAAATCAAAGGCCGATAAGAGAGGGGTGGCTGTAGTCAAAATGAATTAGCCTACAACTACAAAAAAGCCTGTGAAGGAGGATGCTTCTAAGTAAATGACACAGTAAAAGAAGGTATCTCAATCGTTTACCAAGGGTAAGGTAAAAGATAGAGCTTTGCCTTTTGATGCTATTCCATCTAAGGGGCATTCTATCGAGAGAGTTCTAACAGAAGTGGAGCTGAAAGTGGGTAGCTTGAAGACCTAACCCAGCATTGTGACTGCTCAGCCTTCTTGAGAAACCGAGCTTAATGCGGTCGCTGTCAAAGGATCATCCCTAATGGTGGCAAAAAAACTTAAGTTGTAACAAGAGGCTGGGGAAGGAATTCTTCGACCAACCTTAGGCTAAAAGGTTTGAAGAACTAGATGAGAAGACAAAGGAGGTGATGCGCAATAAAGCTCTTAACATCAGCAATGCCGAATTTGTCCCAAATACGGAGGTTGGCGATTATTACATGCCATGCTGGAGTCAGACAATTACCCACATCAACTCAGCCCTCGGAGATAGGGCTAAGTCTTTGGCTTTAATGGAAGGTATGATTCTTCTAAAGGATAAAGACATAACAAGGAGAGATGTCGGTCGAGTTGGTGGGTGCAATAAGGCCCATATCGTGGCCAAACTATATGATGTAAGCATCCATAACCCCTTCTTTTTTCTTTCTTTCTTTTTTTTTTTTTTGCCAAATATTTTCGATTGCTAACACTATTCTTATTTCTAAATGAGTAGCCATATTCTGACGGCATTGGATGAAGCCGATAAGGATACGAAGAAGGTATGTTGATATTAATTCTTTCTACGTCCGACTATGGCTACGATTTGTTATTCACCACGTTAAGTGAAATTGTTGTAGAAAATCGAAGACTGTACAATGTCTCAAAAGATCAGATTACTGCTATTGAGAGCTCCAGAATAAAGGCCAAGATAGAGGCAAGAAAGCTCTAAGATGACCTGCCTGTTGAAAGATTGGTGTATGATTTAGCTGCTGATGAAGTCTTAAGCCTAAAAACTAAGATGGAAGAGATGTACAAGGCATCTAAGGATATTAAGGAGGAGCTGCAAAAGAAGAAACAGGAGTACTGGAGACTTGGTTGAACACTTTGCAAGATGAGTGATGAGGAAGATAAGCTTAGATTGTAGATCAAGTTGCTGGAGACTGATAACTGCAATTTCCAAGGCAGTATTGTTGAGTTGGAAGAGGTCATGAAAAGAGTTCCTTCAATCAAGGAAGCCTTCGACATTATCACTTTCAATCAACAATACGAGAGACTACTGAGGAAGAAGTTGCTGAAGGGGGTCCAGGCAGTAAGAGAAGAGATCCTCAAGCTTCATCTTGACTATGATCTTTTGTGCTTGGACTTTGCAAACATCAACGACAAAGTCAGCAGCTGTGAAGAAGATGTTGACAAGTTAGGCATCAAGATCAAGTCAAGGAGTATTGAAGCTTTTTATGAGGATATAGGGGAAGATGAGGATTGTCTATTAAAGGAAATCCCCTACAAGCATAAGGATAAACTTGCATGCTTAAATGCCCCTTCAAGCAAAAGAGGGGTCTCCTCACCGAAAGCCCTAGCCTTTGATGTAAAAATTCCATAGGCTCATCCATAAAACTTAGGATTGCTTTGTAATCTTTCATTTCTTGTACTATGGGTCGAATGGCTTTGTAAATTACTGATTAATGAAATTTTATTTCACGAAAAATGAGTTTCAAGATAACATTTTTTTATGCACTTTGATCATTAATTAATTCGTTACAAACATGTTTTAATTTACTCGTCGCATTCTCGGCATGTTTTATTTCATACGCCTAAATATGCATTTTCTTCATGCTGTTACTTCTCAGTATGTTTCATTTCACACGCTGCTATTTCTTGGCATGTTTTGTTTCACACACCCTATTGGTCCGTTAGTTTTTTGAAGGCGTGGATATGTAATACTAAATCATATAATCAATTTACATAGCTATTTAACTATGATAGCCATGCAATTTAGGATTAAGTACTTAAACAATGATAGAAAGATATCGAAAGCTTCTAACCATAGTTCTTGCTTAAAAGTTTCAAACTTACATGCAAGTAGGCCATTGCCACTTATCGATGATGAAAATCACTCGAAAGATCAATTAAAATACAACTTTAAGTTCTTGGCATTCTCTAGGGATGATTGTTCCATCCAATCTTTCTAGTCAATAAGCCCCTTCTCCAATGACTTTCCAGACCCTAATAGGACCCTGTCAATTTGTGCCGAGTTTTCTTCGAGTAACTCATGTACTCGTAGCTTTTATCTTTCAACATACTAAATCACCAGGGTGAAAACCCATGTGTTGTACTTTTTTATTATAGTACCTCATTACTCTATCTCTTACAATGTCCTGAATTTCTTCAATGATTTCTAGATTTGCCAGGAGTCCCACTTAGTTGAGATTGATGTCTAAGTTATGCATTTGCAAATTCAATAAATCCAATTCAATCGACAACACGGCCTCCGTACCGTATGCTAGCTTGAATGGTGTTTCTCCTGTCACAGTCTAGTGAGTTGTTCAGTATCTCCATAAAACGTTTGGAAGTTCATCTGCCCATCTTCCTTTGACTTGATCTAATTTCCGTTTTAAGCTATGCAATATGATCTTATCGACGGCTTCAACTTGGCCATTCATCTAAGGATGCGTTAGGGACATATAGTTGATGTGAATACCATACTTCTTGCAAAATGCCTAGAATTTATTGTTGTCAAATTGTGGGCCATTATCTATGATTATCATGTATGGGACACCAATCCTTGATATAATGGATTTGAAAACAAACACTTCTACCTTTTGTTTGGTTATTTTGGCCACTGCCATGGTTTCAGCCTGTTGGGTAAAGTAATCTACGGCGATAATGACTAATTGTTGCTGGGCAATAGATTTTGGAAATGGCCTAAGGATGTTTAATCCCTACTAGGCGAAAGGCCATGGGCTTGTCAGGCTACATAATTCGGTTGCGGGAGCACTACTTGCTTCTGGCACTCTAGGTAGTGCTTAGCAACTTCCTTTGCATCTTTTTGCATAGTCGACCAATAATAGCTAAGTCGTAGTGAACAAATGTACAATGTCTGCATCTTTACATGATTATTGCATACACTACTATGCAGTTCGGATAATACCCTCTAGGCATCTCTCAGTGGAAGGCAATGAAGATAAGGTTATGATATGTCACGTTTATACAGCTGACCATTGATCAATGTATAGATTGCAGCCTGATATACCAATCTTCTTATAGCCTTCTCATCGATAGGGAGAGTGTCGTTCAATAGATAATCCATTATAGGATCCATCCATGATTTGTCCTTTGAGCAAGGAGCTAACTCTCAACTTTGCAAAATGGTAAGCAAACTTTTCTATGGGAGAAACTCAATAAAAAGTCTCTCACTCAATTCAAGGAATGCCATATTGGCCAACTTCGACAATTTGTTGGCAGCGATATTCTTGCTTCTTGGGATTTTTTGAATTGAAAATGATAAGAATTCTTCTACAAGCATTCGTATTACCAATAAGTTCTTACTCATCTCTTCATCTCTTGTCGCATAACTTTCGGTGACTTGATTGACCACTAATTGGGAATCTGAGAACACTTTTAGTTTCCCAGCACTGATTTCTTTTACCAGTTTCAATCTAGTAATTAGAGCTTCATACTCTGCTTCATTGTTGTTGGCTGGGAATTCAAATTTCAAAGTGTAATGGATCTTGACATTATGGGAGCCTTGGAGGATTAAGCTTACGCCATTACCTTCTCGCGTTGAAAAGCCATCGACATAGAGAAGCTAGATAGGTTTCTCGGCCAAATCCATACAATCCTCATTGCCTGTAAACTCGGCAATGAAAAATGCTAGTACTTGAGCTTTTAATGCTGTTGTAGGCTTATATTGCACACCATAGGCACTCAACTTTAGGGCATACTTCATCATCCTCCCTGAGGAGTTAAGCTGTTGCAATGCTTATCGTAGTGGCTAATTGGTGAGAACAATGATTTGATTTGCTTTAAAAGACGGCTTCAACTTTCAAGTTGAAAGTACTACTATTAGTATGAATTTTTTGGTCTTTGTATACCGGAGCTCTGCCCCTTGCAGAACACAATTCATGTAATACATAGGTCGATGTTCTTTATCGTCTATCAAGACCAGGATATAGGACAGCGTTCAGCAACTGATCGACAAGTACAGATATAGATTTTCTTTTAGGACAGGTGTCGAGAGTATTGGCAATGATGTAAGAAATTCCTTGAGCTCATTAAAATCTATTTTATAGTCATTGGTCCAATTGAATTCTTTCAGATTCTTTAAAATTCTAAAGAATTCAATGCATCTATCCACACTCCTCGATAAAAATCTGTTGAGGGCAGCGATTTGCTTTATAAGTTCCTACACCTCCTTAATCATGTGAGGTGACTTCATATTCCATATTGCTTCAACCTTTCTTGGCATAGCCTCAATGTTACGTTAAGTGACCATATATCTTAAAAATTTTCCTAAAATTGCGCTTAAAATACATTTCTGCATGTTAAGCTTCATGATATACTTGCACAAAGTAGCAAACGTCTCTTACAAATTGTTAAGATGTCGATCTTCCTTCATGCTTTTAACAATCATATCATCGACATATACTTATACGTTTCTATGGATTTAGGGTTTGAACATCTTGGTAATAAGTCTCTGGTATGTTATACCTACATTTTTCAGCCCAAAGGGTATCACTGTGTAATAATAGGTTCCAAAGTTGATAACAAAAGAAGTGTGGACTTCATCTTCCTTATCCATCTTGATTTGGTTATACTCAGAAAAAGCATCCATAAAGGAGAGCAACACATGTCCAGTGGTTGCATCTACCATTTGATCAATTTTCAGTAATAGGAAACAATCCTTAAGGAAAGCCTTATTGAGATCCATAAAGTCTATGCACATTTTACCTTTGCCATTATACTTCTTGACCAATACACAATTGGTTAGTCAAGTTGGATAAGGCTCTTCCAAAATGAATCCTGCTTTCAATAACTCCTAGACCTCCTCTTCTATTGTTGCTCGTCGCTCTGGTGCAAAATTTCTCTTCTTTTATTGGACCATCTTTACGTTTAGATCGATTTGGAGCTTATGTACCATTAGATCTCTTGGGATACCTGGCATATCAGAAGGAGACCATGCAAACACATCTGTATTGGCCTGCAAGAAGTTTATCAAACTTTACCAGATATCTCCTGATAAGGGTTTCCTAATTCTTGTCATTTTCCTTAAGTCGTCCCCCAATAGAATTTCCTCAATATCACTATCAGTATTTTCTATTTTGACTGACTTACTCTCTATACAAGTTTTGACTTAAAACACTTCCTCTCATCTCAAAGCCATCATGTGCAAGGACCGTGCCAACTATTGATCCCCTTTGCAAATGCCGACCCTCATTTGAGTAAGGAATTTCTCCTTGAGATGTGCAGTTGAAGAGACTATGTGGAATAAGTGTTGGCAAGGGTATCCCATTATCATGTTATAAGGAGACTAACATTAGACGATGAGAAAGTCAACCTTATCCTTGGCAACGTGCTCATCATCGTCAATCTATATTAGCAAAGAAATCACTCTAGCAACTTAGACGGGTTGATTGTTGAAGGCATAAAGGTCATACTTGTAAGACCATAGTTGTGCTTTGATCTTAGACTTCATTTGATCAAAAGCATGCTGAAAAATGATGTCAGTTAAACATCCTGTGTCTACATAGATCTTCTTAACATCGAAGTTGGCGACTCTCGCAGTGATGATTAGTATATCATTATGTAGCCTCTATATGCTTTCAAAATCTTCCTCTTTGAAAGATTTCATGTTGTTGATCTTGACCTTCTTGCCTTCAACATTGCAAACATAATTCCTAGCATTAGTCGAGCTCGTAGTTCTTGACTGGCCTATTATAGGTCCACCATCAATAGTGTTTATTACTCCATTGGACACTCTGCTGGAATTCATATCTTTGCTTTCTCTCATGGCTGTCGGTAGCTACGTATCATTCTTGTGTTCCTCATGTCTCCTCTAAGACAACCTCTTAATACTTTCGGCATCATGCACTAAAAATTTGTGCAAGTGCCTGTGTTGGATCATATCTTTGATTGCGTTCTTGAGTTAGATGTACTCATCTGTATTATGACATTTGTTACGGTGAAAATGACAATACTTGTTGGAGTTCCTCCTCGAGGGGTTCCCTTTCATTCTTTTTGACCATTGGAGGACAACTCTCTACCCACGTACTTCCATCAAGATATTCGAAATTGGACGATTGATAGGCGTATAGGACGAATATGTCGAAATCCTTAGTCTTTTCCTTTTAGATTTAGAGCTATTGTCATCATTTATATTGAGTTTTCTTTAGCACTTTTCCATTATCATTCTTTCACCTCCTCTATTATGATTGGCTTCTCACCGAGCCTTTATGTTGTCTTCTTATTAGATGTAGGAGGTGGCTTTAGCTTTGAATTCAGAGAAAGTTCTTGGCTTATTCTTTATGAGAGACTTGAAAAAGTCCCCATGAGGCTTTACCCTATCAATTATGGCATTAAGAGCCATACTCATATCCAACTCTGGGATTTGGACCATTTCAGCCATAAATCTAGCTAAATAGTCTCTGATTGACTCATTGGATTTTTTCTTTATGGTGTTAAGGATCGAAGAATCCTAAACAATGAGTTTGCTTTCAAGGAAGTGTTAAAGGAACAATTTTACTAGTTTGTTAAAACATGAAATGGAATTTACTTTCAAATGCTTGAACCATGTGTTGGCGGCATTCCTCAACGTTGAGGAAAAAGCTTGACAGGCCACTAGATCGCTTAAGTTATGCAACTTAGCTAGTGTATAGTAGTACTCCAAGTGCTTTTTAAGATTTTTCATTCCATTATAAGTTTCAAACTGTGAGAGTTTGATGTGCTGAGGTATCACCTCCTCTAAAATTTCTAGAATGAAAGGACACTTTTTTATTTAAAACTACTTGCTTGGAGCAGTAGGGGTACCAACATGTAAAGGACCCACATTATGTACCTACTACAGTTGCTTACCTTTGTCATTCTTCTTAAAAGTAGGAACTGAAGGTCCTACCATATTCTTAGCTTGCTTACTTTGCAACTCGGGTGAGTAAATGAAATCATCACTATGTTTAGCATCATGATTGCCATGATCTTTATTTTGAGTTAGGTTTTGGTGAATATTACTATAGAGAAGGTTAAGGACTTGCTCGTGTTTTTTGTTTAGTTCTTAATTCTCTTTGGCTAAATTGAGATAAAGTTGCTCGAGTCTGGCTAATCGCTGTTCGTCATATGCCAACTCCCTCCTTCAAGGTATTGGGAGCTAGTACCAGCACCTATACTTTTAAATACTCATGTTCTAGCCATGTGGGTATGTAGATGAAAAATAGATAGTGCCAAATGTTAATAGTAAATTTCAAGATGAAGGGAAATCTTGCGAAAGAGAAAAAAACTTGCTACCTGGGCTAGTTTAGTGTGGCCACTCTGATGCCAAAGTAAGTATGGAGCTTATGTGCAGTAAGTAAAAGTAAAACGTATTAAAGCCCTCTTACAGAGTTTCTTTCCCATATTTATAGGTAATTTTCCTATTTGAAGTAGTGGTTATCAGGATAACTGTCGGAACATGTGGCGGTGTTATAATTAGACACATTTCCTACAATATAGGGGGAGTAAGCGGTTACATGATGTAACCGTACTTGAAATAACTGTTCACACCATAGACTTGAATTTAAATGAACACTAGATCTGTTAGTTGGCAACCATGCCAAGAAACATCACTCGGCCTATCGTCAGCTAAGTGGTTGACTATGCCTGGCTGTGGTTACGAGCAGTCGCCTTGGCTGAGTAGACGAAAAATGACTATCAACACTAGGGATGATCTTATCCTAAATAGCATTACAGAAAGCTAGCTATTATAGGTCTGGTCTATTAGGGATTTAATTAAAGGTGAAGGAGAGAGAAGGTACTCTAGGAGCTGATTGAGACATTATAGTTAATTTTGGAAGAGTCTAGTGCCCTAAGAGCTGTTTAAAAAATTTGGTTTGAGACCTGATCGTACCCTTTTGAGTTGATTGATCTAGGCAAGAGCATCTTTAGGGGACTTATGCTTGATCATTTGTAGGGAACTAGCAGCCTTAAATAGAAATTGATTTAGAAAACTTGGTTGTGTTATTGTAAGCTAACTAACCAAAGCGAGAGTGTTTTTAGGGGACTAGTAACTGTAAATTGGAATTGATTTAGAAAACTTGGTCATGTTGTCGAGCTTGGTTTTTTCACCTTTTAGTTTTATAAAATTTAGGTTTTCTTTAAACCGATCGATATTAAACCCTTGCTCATTTAATATTGACTCTCTACTAGGGTTTAAAGAAAGTTGATTTTTTATTCTTTGAAAACGTCTTGGAGTTGCCACCCGACTAAAGTTAAGAAAAAAAAGTTAAGTTATTATTAATTAAATGGATTAGTTATAACTTGGTTACTAGTTTTTTGATAAAAACCGATTTAAAAAAAAAATAACGATTTTAGAAACCTAAAGATCTACATCTGGGGGTTAAGTTTTTTAAATCTTTACAAGTACCATTAACTTTCCAAATTTAACCTTTAATAATCACCTTTTAATTCATGAAGTAGAACTCAATTTATTCGTTATTCTAATTGGATAGCTTAAATAGTCTAAGAGAAAAAGGAAAAATAGATTTTTTAAAAAATTTTATCATCGCCTCGTAAGTGCCTATATAGTTGCTATTCGAGATCAAACATACATAGTTCTTTTAATAAAAGCTTTAGTGGGTTGGTTTGATTTTAATTTTTGAAAAGAGATCGACTTTACGTTTTACTCATTTATTTAAGGAAATTTCTAAAGAAGGAAGGTCCTAAATTAGATTTTTATTTTCTTGGAAAATTCTATAAAAGTCCTAACTTTAAAAGGAATCCAATTATATTTTTTATTTTGGAAATTCTGATTTTTCTAAGTGTTAAAAAAATAATCTTTATTCCTTAACTCATTTACTTATTTATTTTTATTTTTTATTATTTCTATTTTATTTTTATTAAACTAAAAAAATAAATAACTAAATAAACTACTTTTTCTTTTTCTTTTTTTTTTTGTATTATTACATTTACATTTATAAATAAATAAAATAATAAAAAAATTACAAAACTGAAAAAAAAAAAAAACAATGCTCGGATAGGGAAGGCTTCGGTCCAAGGAATTAGCATTGGTCGAATTGTGTGTCGGACTCAGATTCAGGTTGGGCTCACTAGGTTCGGGTCACAGTTGAATGGGGAAAAGGAAATGGCGTTGGCAAGGGTGGTTCTGACTATTCAGAGCCTTAAATTGATTGGGAAAAGGGAATTTTGTGATTATTAGATTGGGTTTATGGTAGGTAAGTTTGATGCCACGATGTTTGGAGCTTGTTTAGTGGTGGTTAGAGATGAGTAGTGGTGGCAGTTAAGGCGATGGTTGGTTAGTGGGTGTTGGGCTTAAATTTATGGCAAGGTTAGGGGTTTTTGAAGTACAGGGAGTGCAGTTGTGTGGTTGGTTTGAGTTGAAGAAGGTCGAAGGTAGTGATTCGAGGAAAGGGAGTTTAGTGGTTAGGGGTTGGCAACAGTGATTTGGGGAGGTAGTTTAGAGGCATGACCAAAGGAGAGAATGGTCGGGTTTGGAAGCTTGCGAGGTAGGGAAGCTAGTAAGGGTGGTGGTATAGCTCGAAGTTAAGTGGAGAGAGAGAGAGAAAGTGGATAGAAAAAAGAGAGAGAGAGCTTAGGAGTGTTCGTGAATGGTTGTAGGTTCTATAGTGAGCCTCTTAAAGTCCCTTTTATACATGAAATTTACCTAAACACTATAGAAAGCTCAAATCAAATTTGAATGCAAATGCCCTAATATTAAGTTTTTTTTTTTGAAATTTAAACACTCATTTAATCCTCGCAACAATCAAATATGAACGTGTTTCTTATACTAATTCATAGTAGGCCATGTAGTAAACAAGATTAGTACAAGAAATTACATGTGTATGTGTGGCAAATTTGTGCAAAAATTGGAACTAATGTAAAGGGAGTATACTGTTTTAGCTGGGGAAAGTAGAGGAAAATTAGAAGAAAATGAGAGAAATTGAGAGAGAGAGAAGGAAAGTGCCAACATGGCACTAACATAGCAATATGTTAACTAAGCTAACTAAACCCAACTTGCCACGTATCATCACGTAACATGTAGCAGCTGATGTGGCATGCCACGTTAGCATGTTGTCTAATCTAACAATGCCATATGTTAGGATACGTAGCGCAATCAGATCCTGACATGTCGCAGTCCTAATGTGATAAAAAATGAACAAACTTTATATATCCTTACCAAGATTTAAACCTTTAACCTTATGCTCATACCCAATACCAAGTCCAAGTGTCTACCTATTAGGTCGTTGGCTTGTGCTTTATCTATATGTGCAATTAAATTGTACATATAGACTAGGTTAACTTAGGTTAGATTTAAATCTAAGCCTAGGCCCAATGGCTCAACTTTTAAATTTATTTAAAAATCTACCCTATTAAATTATTATCTTTTAAAATCTTTTATTTTTTCAATTTTTTGTTATTTTTTTCCATTTTTATTTTCTAAATTTCTTTTTTTTATTCTTTCTAGATTTCATATTTTTTATTTTTTCAAAATTTCTTATTTTTTGTGCTTTTTATTATTTTTCTACTTCTTTTTATTTTTCTGAAATTCTTATTTTTTGTAAATTTCTTTTTTCTTTTCGATTTTCTTTAATTTCATATTTTTTTGTGTTTTCCTTAATTAGGACCTATAAAAATAAAATTAAAAAAAGAGGACAGAAATTGGGTATTTACGTATGCTACTATGAGTTGACTAACTTAAGTAGGAGTGTCTTTAAGGGACTAGTAGCCCTAGATAAGAATTGATTTAGAAAACCTAGTTATGCTACTCTAAGTTGACTAACCTAGGTGGGAGCATCTCTAGGGACTAGCAACCATAAAATAAGACATCGATTTAGAACCTAGCAGTGCTTTTCTAAGCTGACTAATCTAAGCTAGAAAGAGTACTCTTTGTTAAATCTTGAAAGCTGGTTATAAATGGGGAAGCATCCTTTGGGCTTGCCCAAGCCTTAAAGTAAGGTTAGTGTCAAGGAGAGTCTTACGGGCTTGCTAAAACCTTAAAGAAAGGTTAGTGACTAAAAGTATCCTATGGGCTTGCTAAAACCTTAAAGGAGGTTGGTGATTAGAAGTGCCTTACGGGCTTACTAAAACCCTAAAAAGAGGTTAGTGACTGGATATGCCTTATGGGTTTGCTAATATCTTAAGAAATCAATAAAGGAAAGTGCTTTACGAGCTCGTTAAAACCCTAAAAAGAACTGAAGATAGGATAATGGTCTAAAAGCTGGCTAGAACCTTAAAGGAAAAGGAGTTAGGATAAAGTCCTATGAACTAGCTTGAACCCTAAAATGTGATTGCAAAGGAAGGGGAAAAGTATCCCATATGCTAGTTATTATCCTAGGAGATAAAGGCTTAATGCAAATGTAATGCTTGAAACCAATATGATAAAATGTATAGAAGCACATACCTGGCTTTGTCGATAGTACCTAAATTGTCAAACCTTTTCTTAAAAGGTCCTATCTAAACCAGCTAACTCATTCTTTGAAGTGGAATCAAACCTCTTGGAGGCATCAATTTTCTTGTCTTTAACCCAACTAAATCTTAGCACTAGGTTTTGTTGGTGACTTCACTTGTTAAGGAAATACAAAAAGGAACCCAACATTTGCTTTGAGTAGAAAAAGTTCATTGTCTCAGTGTTTTGACCCCACTTATTAACCTTTAAGGCTTCAGATGAACTAGCTTCTAAATTCTTCTAGCTAGACTTAAGCCTTTATCCTTGATCAAGTAATAACTATTTGTAGTAAGGTGTTTTCTCGTTTAGATTTGGCCTTGCCTTGAAAAATAGATAACAAATCTCTTATAGAGGAGGATGAATTCATAATAGAGCATTTTAAAGAGTTTTGTTAATTATCATTGTTCTATAACTTGCTTTCATCTTTTCTGGTGTTTTCAATATATAGGTTTTATTTAAGTATGATAAGAGAATAAGACCTTTTAATGGCATGGAAAAAGTGATGAAGGTCAATGACAATTGTGAGGATACCATCTTTACTTATAAAGGATGAAAATTAATGCATAGTAACATTTAAGATCAGTAGCGTTTTGTGTTTTAAGTAAGAATTTCCATGGATTTTCATAGGTAATAAAACTTCACTACATTAGAATTTATAGGGTTCTTCAATTCCAAACCATCCATTTTTGATAAAATTAAATCTCCTCCAGGCAATGCTTACTTAACTGTATAAGGACCTCCATAATTTGAAGCAAAATTTCTTATAGTCTTGTACATTGGGGAAAGCCTTTCTCAACACTAAATCACCTTCTTTAAAGTTTCGAGGTAGCTCCCTCTTGTAAGAGCTCAAGCCATTTTTTGTTGATAAGATTGGTTGTAACATAGGGCCATTAATCTTTTTTCATCAACCAAATTCAATTGCTCAACGGGCTTCTTTACCCAATTAGCCTCATCTAAATGAGTATTTGACAGTACTCTAAGAGATGGGATCTTGACTTGCACCGGTAATGCTACTTTAGTGCCATACATTAAGGAGTAAGGCATTGCCCTTATTGACATTTGGATAGAAGTTTGATAGGCCATGAGTGTAAATGGTAACGTCTTAAGCTAATCTCTATCCTTAATAGTCATATTTTCAATAAGTCTCTTGAGATTTTTGCTAATCGCCTCTATAGCCCCATTCATCTTTGATTGATAGGGGGTATAATTCTTGTAGATGGTTTTTAACTATTGATACAACTCTGTCATGCGTTTGTTATTGATATTTGTACCACTATTAGTAATGATTATCTCTAGAGTCTTATATCAAGTTAGGATATCTCTCTTGATGATCTTAACCACTATTACTTTGGTAACACTGATATCAGGTAAGTGTACCTATCAGTTTTAATATAGTGGATATAAGTCCGAGTTGATCCCTAAGAGACTTCGAGTACTAATATTAACCTTAGCTCTATTATCTAACCGGAAAATTGTGATGGATGTAATGAATTAAAAATACTAGAATTAACAAACTAACCTAATTATGAGACTTGATTAAGCAATTTAGAAAGCGATAAAACTAAGAATGACTTTAAGAATGCAAATAACGTATTTAGGAATTATTTCCCCTAGTATTTAACATGTGACCGTTTAAAATATATCCAATTCAATTTCTATTATTCTTGACCGGAGTGATTCACAATTAAAGTTAATACCTTTCTCAAGCCTATCAACCCTAATCCTAAATTATTTACCGGAATCTCTTCACTTAGTAATATAATTTAGAATCTCATTAATGTATAATGAATTCCCACATAAAAAACAACTTTTCGGAAGAAAAAATATATCTTATCTCTAAGTATATATGTAATTCTCTCCAATTATGTCAAGATCTTATTATACATGTGATTTCTCAATCATCATGCATAATATCATATGTTGATAATCTAAAAATATCAATTAACAATTAAATAACATAATCGAATCCAGAAAAGATAGAAACTTTATTGAAAATTACAAATCCACCCAAGAGTCACATGAAACCCTAAGTTCCATAATCCTAAATACACAAATTCTAAGCTATCATAATGAAACTAAAAACAAGTTCCAACAAAATTAATAAATCAAACATGAAAAACCCCTTTTGTTGATGATAACTCTTCAATCTTGAAGTTGGATGTTGTTTTTGCCTTTTTTCTCTCTTTCTCCTCAAGTCTTTTCTCTTTTGAATGTCCAATCTTGTATGCGAAATCCTAGTATGTCCTTTTATAATGTATTGAAAGGTTTCCGTTTTCGTCACCAGACACGGCCTGGGATACAGTCATATTCCCAGGTCGTGTAACTTTCTAACCTTAGCATATTTTCCTAGATGGACACAACCTGGGGACACAGCTGTGTCTTAGACTGTGTAACTTCATAACTCCATTTGAAGTCTGAATTGAGTGAAACTTAATTCCTTTTCTTTTTTTTTCGATCTAAGAACACGTTCAAACCTTAAAATCAAAATTTTACTCAATTAAGCATCAATTTCCTTAAAGAAAACCAAAAATGTAAGGGAAATACTACAAAATCACCATATGTAATATATTTAAAATAAGAGTTATTAAACTTCCCTACACCTGAGCATTTGCTTGTCCTCAAGCAAATAAATCAAAACAAAAATTTCGGGACAAGAAACACTAAACAAAATTTATCGCTATTTAGAAAATCGGTAAACAAATAAACTTGACCCTAAGAAAGGTGAGAAAATCATTTTCAATTAACTTGCAATAATAAAGTCAGTCAATTTCACTCTTAACAATGATATAATTTCACCTGACCATACTTGAATGCTCCAACAATACTTAATACTAGAGTTCATTAGTTAATTTATGGAAATCAAAGTTTACCCAAGTCATTTAATTAAGGATTCCTAAACTAGAAATTGGATTTAACATTTCGCCAATTGAGAAAGAGTCATAAAAATTTTATCTATTTGACTAAAGTGTATACAATTCTCTCTTCAATCTTACTAAGCATCATAATCTAAAACAAACATATTTTACATCCACTCATCCTTTGATTATCTCCCTAGTTCATGCTTTTGTTGGGAAGTCTTTTAAATTTACTTTATTTAAGCACAATTGTATTGGTAGAAGGAAAGAATCTCACTCTTCTAACGGACTAAGACCGATCCATACCAACTTATTCCTTATATTGATAGCAGGAAAGAACCTTGCTCTTTTGAATGACCAATACCGATCCATACCAATTTTTTTTTTCATTAGTATTGGCATTGGGACTCAATCTCGCTCTTCTGACGGACCAAGACGAATCCTCACCAATTTTTTTCTATTTATACTCTTGTTATTACTTTTGACCTCTAATCATTGTGATTTTTCAAGGGTTTCTCAAAAGAAGAATTTCATTTGTTTGTTTGCTAAAAATTATAGGGCTCTAAAAATTTCTAAGAGAAAGGTATACATAAAAGTAAATTTAAAAATAACCATGACTAACTCTCAACTAGTGATGTTGCTCCAATCTCAAGTCTTAGAATCCCAAACTAAATAACTCGTAACTTTGCCTTCCACAGATTTGACTAATCAATTCTAGTAAAGTATAATAAGATCAATAATGATCAAGATGATATAGTTGATTTGGCCCAACACTTGTTAATCACCTATTGCAAGTTAACTTAAAAATTAATTGGGTCAAATGTGAATAATTGGTCTCCTAAACAGTAAGAAATTTATATATATCCCTTCCCCACACTTAATAACGTACAATGTCCTCAATGTACGACTAAGAAAGCATAATAGCAAGATATGAAACAATAAAAACCATCATAGGGAAAAAGGAAATACACGTATTGAAAAAGAAACTAATACTTCCCTACCTTGAAACATAAGATATTCTGGTAGAGAAAGGGTGGCTAGTAGCTCAACAATAGTGCCCTCATGAGTGGAAGATGATGTAACAGATTTGGACCTCTTTTAAACAATCTACTTTTCACAATTTTCCATTGACTACCTAAGAAGAAACACCACACCGAATCAAAAACACGCATTTTTGCCACACTTAGTTCAAACGAAGACAGAGTTATAAAGGATTATCAGTGAAGAATATTGAAAGAATTCTCATTGGGACATTTAAACAAACATGTAGAGTGCATCCACAAAACTAGTTGGTGTAAAAGAAATGGTTAGCAAATTCATCCAACTAAGTATACATTAGACTCTGTACATTACATTCTTCTTCAAAAGAAGGTATCTCAACACGTCAAAAACTTTAAATGTCCCAAAATCACTCTCACAATTCTAACCCTAACTATCGTAATTGAATAGTTGACTTTGAATTTGCAACTGAAATTTGTGTTTGATAGATCATAAAGTAATATCTAACCATAAGAGCATCATAAAAGCATTTAAATCTATCAACACAAGGTAAATATGTATGTTTATCATAAAAGAATAAAAACCAAGTAAATGCTCAGACAAACTTCATAGACCAATTCACAAAAGACCTTAATTTCGGGTACTAAAACATGTCGAAACAATGATGAAAACAAAGCATGAATAAGAGAAGGCTGAAAAAAAAAACAAAAAAAATTAGAAGAACTTACTTAGATCAAGAATGTGAGGAGAAGACGGAGAGAAGATGAAATGTGAAATAAATATGTGTGGATGTTTGTAAGTGTTTGCGAAGGTGTGTGTGTGTTTTAATAAATTGTGCAAGGTGTGTACTGAATCATGTAGGAACTAGGCAAACATGGGCTGTGACACAACCATGTCACATGCCCGTGTAACTGTTTATTGTCGGGGTGGTTGTCCTAGGCGAACACGGGCTGGGACACAACCATATCCCACGCCTGTGTAACTTGCTGTGTTCAAGCATGAATACTGGTTACACACGGGCTACGATACAACCGTATCCTACGCCCGTGTAACTTTCTGTTCGGACGGAAAATCGCTGCGCGCATACGGGCTGGGATACAATCGTGTCCCATGCCCGTGTAACTTTTTTTTTTTTTTGCTTAACCTAAATTCATGAATTTAAAAATAAAAAAAAACTTAAAGAAATAAAAGTACTTAAACTAGAAAAATAAGACAAAGAAAACTAAAAAGAAAAAAAAATGAAACTAAAAAGAAAAGCCTATGACTAAAGTTGAAGCAAATTAAAAGAAGCAAAGCAAAGTTAGATAAAAGAAAAATAAAATGGAATAAACTTAAAGAACTAAAGTGTGAACAAAGTTAGACATGGGTTGCCTCCTAAGAAGCACTATAGTTAATGTCAATAGCTCAACGAGATACGTCTTGTAATTCATGATTCTTTATCCAGGTGGAGATAGGATTCCTCTTGTATTTCGCTTTTGAACCCTCCATATGAGTGTAAATTTACCCTTCAGCCATCAACCTTACCAATTCCATTTCATTGGTGAATAACTTCCATAGTTTCTCTCCTTATCATGCCACTTATCAAATTCATGTAGCCTAAACTTCTTCATTTTGTCTGCTTTTAGCTTAGATGCGGTTGTTATTGGGAGTTTCGAACTTTTCATTGCAAAGACATGTTCCAAATGATTTCTTAACAGTTTTAGTTCCAAAATTGGTGGCTTCTCTTTGAAAGATTTTAACCTAAGATCCTTTGGCTTGTAGAGTGGATCAATCCCCTTTTAGTCTACAATGGATTCATGAACTTCTATTTGAGCTGCCACTTCTGCACAATTGGAGTTAGTCACTAAATTTTCGTCTCCCTTTTGCAAGCAATAGCTTAAGGAATCATTGGCAAGCGTTTCTTGCACACATGTAGATATAACGACATTAGTGGTATTAACATTGTGACATATATCCTCCGAGACAAGAAATTTGTTCATTGCCTTTGGAGTTTTAAAAACTATTTCATCATCCCCAACCTGTAATATCAACTTATACTCACTAACATCAAAAACAGCTCTGGCAGTGGCCAGGAAAGGTTGACCTAAAATGATTGGCACCTCAATATCTTCATCTATATCAAGTATAATAAAATATATGGGAAAGATGAATTTGTCTACTTGTACTAAAACATCTTCTATGATGCCTCTAGGGTATATGATAGGCCTATCAGCTAATTGAAAACTCATGCGCGTTAATTTAGGTTTTCCTAACCCTAGCTTTTTGAGCAATTCATACGGCATCAAATTTATACTGGCTCCTAATTCTATTAAAGCATTATCTACTAACAAATTACCAAGCATACAAGGAATAGTGAAACTCCCTGGATCTTTTAATTTTTGTGGCAGCCTTTTCTAGAGAAGTGCCAAGCATTCCTCGTTCAATGTGACGGTTGTAAGTTCCTCCAACTTCCTCTTGTTCAATAGAAGATCTTTTAGAAATTTCCATACTTTGGCATCTGTAAGATGACATGAACAAGAGGTAAGTTAATGTGTAATTGTTTGAAAACATCAAGCAATTTACCGAATTCCTTATTCTAATCAGTGTAACTTTCCTTAATACGCTGCGGGTAAGGGATGGGAGGCTTGTACTCCTTCACTTTCGGTAATTCCATATTTTCTTTTGATTTTAGTAGCTTTGCATCTTCCTTACGGTTGACTTCCACTTCTTTCTTAACTACTTCCTCACCATCCTTCTTCTCCACTTGCAGTTTTCTACCACTTCTCAAGGTCAGAACATTAACATGTTCCCTGGGATTGACCTCGGTATTCCCAGGGAGTGTTCTTCTAGTCTTTCAGAAATTAGCTTCGCAAGTTGACCAATTTAGTTCTCAAGGTTGCAATTGGAAGCCTCTTGATTCCTCAATAATGATTCAATGTTAGATAAGCGAGCCTCATTTCCTTAAATATATTTGGTGAGAAGTTCTTCCATACAGGACTTCCTTTCTTGAGAAAGCGGAGGTGGGAATGGTCTTTGAAACCCAGGTGAGCCAAAGTTAGTCTTCTGCTGGCCTTGGTTTTGATTTCTCCAATGAGAAATTGGGGTAATTCCTCCAGCCTGGATTATAAGTGTTGCTGTAGGGGTTATTTTGTTGCTTGGGTGGATTTCCAAGATAATCTAACTGTTCCAATTGTTCTTGTGCTCCATACCCCTGCATACCAAAGTCACTTATATCCAATTGCACTTGTTGAGGTCCAACAGAGAGTGCATCAATCTTCTTACTCAATAGGTCCACCTTGGCTACCAGAGCAGTAGTCAAATCCACATCATAAATTCCCATGGCCTTTTTCTTGGCTTTAGTGCTTTCCCACTAATAATTGTTCATCGCTATTCCTTCAACAGGTTTTGTGCTTACTCAAGTGTCTTTGTGTTCAAAGTACCTCCTACAGATGCTTCAATTATCTATCTCGTAGATAAATTGAGACCATTATAGAAGGTCTAAATCTGCATTCATAGTGGAAGGCCATGATGTGGGCACCTCCTAAGCAAGTCATTGAACCACTCCCAGGTGTCATATAGAGTCTCCGCTTCCAATTGAGCAAAACAAGAAATATCATTCCAAAGTTTAGCGGTCTTTACAAGTGGGAAATACTTCTCCAAAAATTTCTCTACCAATTCATTCCAAGTTGTGATTGAATTTCATGGTAGAGAGTTCAACTACTGTTTTGCTCTACCCCTTAAGGAGAAAGGAAATAGTCGCAGTCGAATGGCATCATCCGTAGCTCCGTTGATTTTAAATGTATCACAAATCTTTAGAAAGCTAGAGATGTGGGCATTAAGATCTTCATCTTAGAGACCGTCAAACTAAACATATTGTTGCACCATTTGTATGATGTTAGGTGCAATTTAGAAGTTATTAGCCACGACGGTTGGCCTTACGATACTAGAGTCAGCTCCAATAAGTGTAGGCCTTGAATAGTCGGACATGGTCCGATTTGCTTAATTACCATTGTTAGCCATGTGTGGTGGATCTTCTTGCTCAATGAATTGAGTGTTGGCCTCTTCACCCTCTTCTTTAATCTCAACGATTGACTCATCTTCTATGGTAGCTACAATTTGTCTAGGGGGCACTCTCAAATTTTGAAGGGCAGTTCTCTCAATTTCAGGATTAAGTTCTACCAAATCTTTCGGGTTACTTCGAGTCATGCACTACAAGGGTAAGAAATATAGAATCAATTGCAGCTCTAGCTAATAAAAATAAACAATGAAAACAAAAGAAAAAGAAATGGTCAAAGTAGTAAAGCAACTAATGTTCTTAATATCGAAAACCCCCGGCAGCGGCGCCAAAAACTTGATATCAGGCAAGTATACTTATCAGTTTTAATATAGCGGATGTAAGTCCAAGTCGATCACTCAGAGATTTCGAGTACTAATATTAACCTTAGCTCTATTATCTAACCGGAAAATTGTGATGGATGTAATGAATTAAAAATACTAGAATTAACAAACTAACCTAATTATGAGACTTGATTAAGCAATTTAGAAAGCGATAAAACTAAGAATGACTTTAAGAATGCAAATAACGTATTTAGGAATTATTTCCCCTAGTATTTAACATGTGACCGTTTAAAATATATCCAATTCAATTTCTATTATTCTTGACCGGAGTGATTCACAATTAAAGTTAATACCTTTCTCAAGCCTATCAACCCTAATCCTAAATTATTTACCGGAATCTCTTCACTTAGTAATATAATTTAGAATCTCATTAATGTATAATGAATTCCCACATAAAAAACAACTTTCCGGAAGAAAAAATATATCTTATCTCTAAGTATATATGTAATTCTCTCCAATTATGTCAAGATCTTATTATACATGTGATTTCTCAATCATCATGCATAATATCATATGTTAATAATCTAGAAATATCAATTAACAATTAAATAACATAATCGAATCCAGAAAAGATAGAAACTTTATTGAAAATTACAAATCCACCCAAGAGTCACATGAAACCCTAAGTTCCATAATCCTAAATACACAAATTCTAAGCTATCATAATGAAACTAAAAACAAGTTCCAACAAAATTAATAAATCAAACATGAAAAACCCCTTTTGTTGATAATAACTCTTCAATCTTAAAGTTGGATGTTGTTTTCGCCTTTTTTCTCTCTTTCTCCTCAAGTCTTTTCTCTTTTGAATGTCTAATCTTGTATGCGAAATCCTAGTATGTCCTTTTATAATGTATTGAAAAGTTTCCGTTTTCGTCACCAGACACGGCCTGGGATACAGTCGTGTCCCCAAGACGTGTAACTTTTTTACCTTAGCATATTTTCTTGGATGGACACAACCTAGGGACACAACTGTGTCCTAGACTGTGTAACTTCAAAACTTCATAACTCCTTCATTTGAACTCTGAATTGAGTGAAACTTGATTCCTTTTCTTCATTTTCGATTCAAGAATGTGTTCAAACCTTGAAATCAAAATTTTACTCAATTAAGTATCAATTTCTTTAAAGAAAACCAAAGATTTAAGGGAAATACTATAAAATCACCATGTGAAATGTATTTAAAATAAGAGTTATCAAACACTTGAATAAAATGAGGCTTCTACCCACTTATTGAAATAATCAATGGCAACCAGTGTGAAGCAATGGTCGTTAGATGCCTTTAGAGTGATAAGGCTGATGATATGTATACCTCGCATTGAAAATGGCCATGGTACAAATAGTGTATGTAGTTATTGGGGCAAAGCATTTATTTTCTTTGCATAAACTTAGCATAAGTAACAGTACCTATCATGCTTAATGCCTAACATAATCAATGGTAATGATTGTACGTTCTTAGGATAAAGTATCTATTAATCACTTATAAAGTTACTTTTCATAAATAAAGTGAATAGATTCAAATGAGATGGAGAGTATAGGGTTACATTTTTAGTGTTAACTATTCATTTTTCTGTCATCCATACGTATGTCATAATGTTTACATAAGCACGTATATTATCTTATAGAGGATAACATGGCTATATTGTTAATAAACAATACTTACGTATTTTAAGTTAATCAATAATTATATCATACCAACCTCATGTATATATATTTTTATTATTCACTGAAGTTCGTAAAGTTGAATCTATAGAACATAACTTTATTTTTTATTTTAAGGCATTCTACATGCCAATTAAGAGAGCTATCTAAATAAATGCATCTTAACTACTTAATTTCAAATTATTATTATATCGTTTAATTCTATACAATTAAACAATTATATGCTAAAATGAAAGAGTATCGATTCAAAACTTATGAAATAATCTAATTTAATACTCATATGTTTCTGTATTTATCAAGCATTCTATAATTCATTTAACTTCAAATCCTACCAAAACATTCGAATATGCATATATTTAAGCAGATATGCTATCAATAAATGTGACATTCAGTTTAACCAATATGGAGTTTCACTCTAACTCAGACTTATTCCGATTACACTTTCATATTAACAAAACTATATGTTGATAAGACCATAAATATATCTTAGGTTAGAGGGGCTTTTTATAGTTTTAACATCACTAAAGAACACAGTCATATTAATGTTAAGATATATTATGTTATAAAGTAGCTTTTAATTCAATTAATAATATTGCAGTGTTCCAATCTTATGCAAGATCAAAACAAAGGGTTAATGTTATCGTTGACTATATAATAAACATATCATTTTTTCTATCTATCAATAAAAGTTTGTAGCCCTTATATTGCATCCTATTTACCATATTGTTGTCTTAAATTAGCACTTTAAGATTGACCTTATCACATTCTATAATTCAATCCTTCATGCTTATTTTATAGTCCTCTACTTTACTCTACAAATTAGGTTTTACAATATCCTTTATGAATAGGTTTTGCTTAATTCCCTTTTTTTAAATTCTAATGACTATTCCTCTTCAAACTAAGTTTCCATCCTGTTTAGTAAATTATACTCCTAATTAGTCTTAAAGTTCTTCTTAGGATCTCTTTCTTTAGTAACTATTGAACTCTTCCAAAATTCCTATATATGATTTCTTCCAATTCATTAATTAATACTGATAGTACAGTTGGTGGTTTACTATTGAGTTCCAAGTTATTAAATCCAAATGCTATGTGTCAATACTTATAAGAAATAAGTGGTTTAGTAATTAGTCAATTGGTCTAAAGAACTCTTTCAGGAAATCCAAGGGATAAGCACAAAAAGCTCTAATTTCTAAATTAGGTCTATCATAACTTTTCTATATCATTCCAATATTGCCTAGTTATTCACGTTTAGTAATAACCTTGAAGGATAATATTTTATGTCTTATAAGTAATTCCTTATTGCTCTACTTATGGATCCATGAGGACATTAGGAGGTACTTTTCTATAATCATAAAAACTAGTTAAATAAAAGTTAATTAATTCCAAAGTCAGTATTACTTAATATAACCATAACTTCACAGTAAGTATATAAAAACTATGGTTATATATTTACCTATAATTTAAATCCCATTTTACTACCCACTCTTAATGTTTCATAACATGTCTAATTCATTTTATTTATGAAGTTTCAAAGTACATTCTTAAGAATTACGCTTTAGAGTGAATTCTTAAGAATAATCCTAGAGTCGTAACAGTCTTACTGTATGAGCTATTCTAAGATAAAACTTAACTATACAGCTACTATCTTAGACTTAGTTTATACCAGGTGTACTCGACTCTACCCTTTAAAGCATTCAATTCGATTCCTGTTTGATATAAACTTATGAAATAATCTTTAAAAATAAACACAAAATTCAACTTTGAAAAAGAATGGTAGTAGATCTTACAGATATCTATCATTTCATATACAAACTAGAGTATTGAAAACTACCAAGCCTTTTGAGGAGACCTATGTAGTTTTCCTTAAAAGTTAGGAAAAATAAATACTAAGGACCATAACCATCCATTTCTTGTTACACCTTATTCCTAGTCCCAGTTTACTAGTACTTTGGTTTTGGGTAGGTACTTGTAATCTACTTGGAACTTGTAAAACAACTTATAGGAGAGTGAGTGATAACTTGCTCAATGAGTGGGGCGAAGATGGAAGTATACATTCAACACAACATAAGCAAAGTTTTCAACCAAGTTGGTTAGATGCAATTCGTGTACAAGAAAATGCCATCGTAAGACGTTATCCGATCTGTCATGAGATCAAAGAAATTGCCCTCGCTCTAATTTAGGTTGAGGTGATTGACGTCATGCACTCATAAATTGAAACCAAACTAAGGTTTGTACAATAAATAACACTTTCCTCCTATGACCACTTTCGAACCATAGCCCCTAACTTTGCTACGACCTCCTCTCTTATCACTTAGTTTGCCTAAGAGTGGAGAAATGACCATTTTAGCTATTTTCATTGAAGAAAGTCCATATTTGGCTCAAGAATCCTAGCCATTACTCTTAGTAGGTTGTGATGCATATTAAGTAAGATATTAAGTTGAGTTCAAGTTAGTTCATTATTAAGGTGATTAACTAAACTCAAACAATTCAAGCATAATATTTACAGAACAACCACAACATGGAGCTCAACTCTCATCACAGTAAATTGAAACTCAACCATAAGCATTGCATACATACATACAGCTAATTATAATCATAAGTAAGTGCATACCAAAGTCTTTAGATATTCTGAAATAACACCCTAAAATTCTACGAAGCATTGATCTTACTTACTTGTCCTGATACTTACTGTGGTGGACTCATATCATGAAAGCTTTGTACATTAGAAGAACCTCTCTCTCTCTATATATATAACCTAAATTTAGTTTTTCGTAAAAGTTACGAAAATGTTAGGGTTCTATCCATTTGTATTTCACTAAATAATTGTATATATAAATATATATATATATATATCTAAAGTATATTATTATTTTCCTTATATAATGTGATATAGTTTTATTAAATAAGTTAAGTTATTAAGTATTGATAATATATGCAATTATACTATTACGTATTGTTTCGATTGTATTGAAACGTATTGTTAATCATTCGATTTACATTTCAATTACGATCAAGTTATCATAGTTCATAAATTCTCATAATATTATTTAGAATTGTCCGATTTTAGTAAAAGTAATATAATTGAATTCGTATTTTCCTATTAATACGTATTACGGGTTCTATTTCGAGAAATAACTTTTAAAGGGTATTTTGAGTTTTTAATATACTTATACATGCCTATAATAAGTAATATTATATTATACTCATTTTATATAATTTACTAATATAACTTTAATAATATAAGTATTATGTAACCTTAATATGTATATATCTTAACCTAGTTGCAAAACTATCACTAAATATATTAAAAATTCATTTTTACCAAATTTGATCAACATGTATAGCTATAGTTTTTATTTAAATATTTATCACATTTTGGCATATTATTACTAAAAATGACCCTTGGTTCATAATTTAAGCTATTTTACTATATAAATTCATAATAAATAGCTTAAGTCACCAAATAAATCTCCAAAAATTACTATAGACTCCTAAGAATATGGGAAACTCAGTTAGAACATGGTTCCATACTATTGGATTTATTGCCTATATGCTCGTAATTGCAATTTTACCTATAAATTGCATTTAATTAACTAAATGTTATCCTTTTTACATAAAATTATTTTCAAGATATCCTATCATAACTATAAATCATTAGAAGTCAGTATATGTCATTTTCATCAATTAATTTTATCAAACCTATTTATTTCATCATGTTACCCTATTTCTAGCTATTTTTAGGGCTAAAAATTACATTAAATACTAAAAATACCTAAATTAAAAATATGGTTACATAGTAATTAAATACATATCATATGGATTTTAATAAAAATTTTGAGCTAGAAACTACATCATTTAGTATATTATTCATTAGAATCGAAAGTTCTTGTAGGTACATTATTTAGAACAAAGATAATTATTATAAAACTCAAGAAAATACTATACTACGATTCATCCTTTACCTTACAAAAGACCTATTACCACTCGTGGTGACAGAGAACCAATTATTTAGATGGGTGTAAAGTTTATAAGATGGCTCTACCAATTCATCTTTGTTGGTAAATTCTAGGGTCTAAACATCAACCTAGACAAATGTCTTAGTTAGTGGTGGAAAGGTCATTAGGGCACGATATAACCTGTTGCCTCTCTTACCCTTAACTTATTTATTTTGCAACTGTTCCATCAGAGTTGGATTATAGCCAAGGCCGTAAGTACCAATCTGCCCTTCCCTAAACATCAGTCTCTTGTCTTTCTTTTCCCTAGGACTAGTAATTATGAACTCTTTATCGAACATTTAAAACCCAAAATCCTTCCACTCCTTAATGCCAATATAGTGTATGGTGGTTTCCTTGTAGATTTTATGATCTTGATCCCCTAAAATTGTTATCACTTAGCCATTTGAGATATACTTGACATTTTGATGTAAACTCGAAGGTGTAGCCCCTATTACATGAATCCAAGGTCTTCCCAAGAAGAGGTTGAAGGACCTTGGGATATCCAAAACCTGGAATTGAATGTTGAAAGTTTGAGGGTTAATGTCAACTGGCAAATCAATCTCCTTTATAATTTCTCTTTTGGATCCTTTAAAAGCCTTAACCATCGTAGAACTTAACTTAATTATAGTAGTGTTAACACCCAATAGATCTAATGTAGCAAGAGGGTAGACATTTAGTGATGATCCATTACTAACAAGGACTTTAGTTACAATCATGCCATTGCTTCTCACTACTATAAAAAGTGGTTTAGTATGTTGGTTACCCTCTTCACCTAATTCTTTAGTAAAAAAAGAGATTTGATCTATGGTTAGGATGGAGTTGGTGATTAGTCCCATCCTTTTAGTTGATATTTCATAAGGTACATTAACCTCCTTCAAAGTTTGAAACAGAGCTTCCTAATATAGTTCAGATGCCATTAACAAACCCATAATTAAGATCTATGTTGGACTTTTGGTAAGCTGATCCATTATCTTATAATGGCTTAACTTCATCATTTTAGTGAAGGTGGACAATCCTTTCTCATATTCAGCTGGTTTGTTGCTTAACTCCTCCAGTACATTCCTCTTTTTGAGGTCTTCTTTTGGGTCATAGAGCTTATCAAAGCGAGTGATTCCACCTATAAGAGAACTTGATTGCCCATGGTTAACTGCCTAATAGTTCAATGGGGTAGCTTTATAATTCTCAAGGGCTATGGGTACATGGAAAGTTTACCTTTGAGTTCTTAGAGCTTGCTTCTCCTCTAGTTTGTAAAACTCATAGACCCTAGGTTTTTGTTTGATCATATTGATGGCAAGATCTGTATCATTGAAAATCATATTGATAATAAGGACCTGGTTGGGTAGAGGGTTATTTGTTGACATTTGGAATTAGAGCTTCTATGAAGTTTAATTGGATTGAACCTTCATTAATCAAATCATGAATTTTATTTTTTAACCTACAGCACTTGTTGGTCGATTAACCCACTTACCCCAAATGATATTGGCACTTTACATTAGGATAAAAAAACCTTAGCCTATATCTTTCATTGGGAAGCAAAAAATGAATCTAATTATCTTTCCTAAACTTTTTGAGGACCTAGCTGAAGGGAACTAGTATTCTAGTGAGCTATCTTGGGGCCCCATTTACTTAAGGCTAGCTTTGGAACTATTGCTGTACTTGTGGAGGATTCGTTCTAAAGTAGATTTTCTAGGCTCCAAGATATCCTATTTGTCATTTTATTACATAAGAAACAATAATTCTTTTTACACAAAAGAGATTTGCTGGGCATCCCTTTAACGATAGAGGTAGTCATCCTTTTACACCAAAGAGATTTGATGTCCCAGAGTTTAGTTGCTTTATCAGCCAGAAGGATATAGGTGTTAAGGAAATTAATTGTGATAGGCTTAAGTGTTGGTTTTTGAGCCAAAGCCCTTGTATCCTTTAATCATTTGGTTATTAAATTCCATTTAGCCATCAAGAGTATCTCTTCAGCTTACATGCTTTGAAAATACTGAACCTAATGACCAGTAGTGATGTTATTAGGTAATTAGATCCGTTCTTCAAAGGATTTGATGAGATTATACCATTATGTGAACTCAGCTCGACTGGAGTCTAGCTGGTGGCTTCTCATGTGATTGACGAACCAGACCATCAATAGGACTATGCTGGTTTTTAGAGCCCTAAACTTCTTATTTTTGAGATGGTTTAAGGGGTGGATGTACTTAGCCAGGAGGGTAGGTATGTAAGATTTCCCTTCTAAGAATTGGGATACCAACTCAGTTACCCTAAAATGAATACGGTGTAACTCATATGGGAATACAATGGCACTAAATACCACTATGATATAAGCATTTACTTGATGTTGGTGCTAAGTTTCTAGATTCACACAAAAGATGTCATTTCTCCTGATATCTTAATTCAGTGGAGATCCATATAATTATATCATCCATCTTGAGGGCCTTTTCCTTAATTAAAGCTTTTTTTTTTTCCTGTTTTTTGGTAGATCATTAAAAATATTTAGCGCAGCGATCTTAAGGTCTATTACATAAATGTCATTAGGGATAGTTCGGGCTCGAAGTAATTGGGAGTATTCTTCTATGGTTAGGCTTAGTTGGTTTGAGCCAAAATAGAAAGCAATGACTTTGCACTCCTAGAAGTGCACTAAGGCTTATATCAGAGTGATATTAGGATTGATACTCTATAAGGATAGGATGGGTCCGATTTTACTCTTGATAAATTCCTGCTTATCGAGTTGAAGAGTTGAAACCAATTCTCTAATGACTTATGATGCTTATAAGGCAGGTTGTTATGGATCTCCCTAAAAATATCATGGGCAAAGCTAGCTATTCCTACAACAGATAAAATTACATCAAAAACCTATTATAAACTTTATGTGAGATATCTTCTAAGGATATTTATAGTGAAATTTACAATTTAAAAAATAATTAGAAAGGAAAATAATACATGAAAACTATAATGGCTCTATAGTTGCTATTTTTTATTTTTATTTTTATTTTTTTTTAAGTTTACTCCATTACGGATTCTTGCTAATAATTGAAAAGAGGTTTCATGCATGTAGAAGGATAGGTTTTAAAGGTTCTCAAGTTTTGTGACCTCACAAAGTTTTGAAGAAACGATTTCTAGGTTACATTGAAACTTAAGTGGGGTAGTCTAATTAGCCTTAGAAGATGGTTACTCTACAACATCTAAACCTTATAGAATGGTCCTCCTCTTAAGATTCTAAGATAGCTTGGTTTTGAATATATCTACCATGCACTCCATGATTCAAGCATTTAAACTCCCCCCCCCCCCCCCCTAACCTAAAAGCCCATAGGTTAGTTGCAATAAATGAATTATTGCAACTATTTACACTTAAGAATAATTTACATGCATAAATTACAACATGACTTGGCTAATTAGAAAAATAAACCTAACTTTAGAAAGTTTAAGTGGCTATCATTTTTCACATTTTCAGTAGAGTTGCCAAGCTATCGAGTCTAAATTTTCATTTTTATTCATTTTCCTTAATATAATCTAAATTAAACCATATGCTTATTTAATTTAAGCTGTGAGTAAAATTAAGAAAAACCCGATTTCTTGTATTTTTTTAAGACAAATGGAGATGCCATTTGGTAGAATTGATGAAAAATGATTAAATTAGAATTGATTAGGTAGACTGGTTTTAACTTAGTCACTAGCCTGTGTTTTGAAAAATCTTTCAAGAAACCAAATTCATGGATTTAGGGGTTATCCCATTAAACTATTTCAACTATCACTTTAATCTGTTAAATTTAATTTTATTTTTTCAATTACCCATTTAAGAGAAACAAATAAATAAATAAATAAAAATTATATCTAATTATGAAAATGTAGAAATTGGAAAATTACTCACAAAAAGGAAAAAACAATTTTTTTTATATATTTTAAGTCACCTTGTAGGTGTCTACTTACTCTTTAAAAAGGATCAAACTTTCCGTAATTCATTTCGAAAACTTCAGAGAATTGGTTATTTTTAATCTAAAAAAAAACTAGTTAAATTTACTGTTTTTTTAGGAAAAATTTTAATTTGGGGTTATGAATTAACAAAAAAATATAAGATACTAACTTTGAGAAAAGAATTAGTTATTTTCTTATTTTACAAAGTCTTTTTCTATGTAAGAAGACCTTCTTCTTTATTTTTCTTGAAAGGATTTTTCTCTTTCTTTCTTTACGGGATTAATTTTTTTTTAAAAAAAAAGAGAAAAAAGAAAAAAAATTCAAGAAAAGGGAAAATATATATATATATATATATATATAAAGAATTGCTTGGAACATGAAGCAAGAGAAATTTTGTTCATTATATATATATTAAAACCCTTTTGCTTATTTGTTAGAAGAAAATAGAAAAATATTTAAAAAAGAAAAAATAAAACTAAAAAAAGACAAGGAACCGAACTAACTTAGGAAAGAAGCAAAATAGGATCAAATAAGGGTGTTGGGTCGACTTGACTTTGGTTGGATTAGACTTGGTCAAGTCTAGTTGTAAAGCTTACACTTAGGTTGGTAGCATGAGGCAAATCAAAGTGATTTCAATACTAAAATTAATAGGAAAAAACATTTTTATGAGGATTTATTTAGGAATATTGGGGGGTAAAAGCAATGCGGAGGTTTTAGGTCTTTTTGAAGTTCAGTAGTGGTAGTGAAATGAGATTGCAATAGTCAGTTAGTAGGGTGACCTTGGTTATATGATAGTTCAAGGGGCTATTGTAAGCTTGAAGTTTGGGAAACTTGCCTGTTGTAGTGGTTTAACTCAAGGATCTTCGAATTGAAGCTCAAGATAGAGAAAGAAAATCAAATAGAGTAGAGAGAGAAAGTAGTTAAGGAAGCTTATAAGGAGCATAGGGTCTAGAAATTCGTGTCCAAAAGGCTACTTTGAGCTCTAATTTATAGTATTGGAGCTCGAATCAAGCTTAAAAAGTAAAAAATGATGTTTAATTTTGAATTGAATTTGAATGGGTTTTAAACTAGTATTGATTTCGATTTTAATATTAATAAGCAGATTTAATTGAAAAAAGTAGTCAAAATACTTCCTTGATGCAAGCTTTTACTAAAAAACTTCATTAGAAACTTCAATTGTTAATGCTTAAGCAAGAATTATGGTGAGTTAAGCTTGAGTGTAAATAAGTTTTTTTGATTTTCAATTGAATTTTTGACTTAATAAATGCTTGATTTTGGGAGCGTTCTTACATAGGTTCAAAACTAGGTTATGCCTAGCATACAATTC
Source organism: Lumnitzera racemosa (assembly GCA_024138005.1). Classification (NCBI taxonomy): domain Eukaryota; kingdom Viridiplantae; phylum Streptophyta; class Magnoliopsida; order Myrtales; family Combretaceae; genus Lumnitzera; species Lumnitzera racemosa. Next base: position 43,269,898 of record JAMXBC010000010.1, read on the forward strand.
CACCACTAATTTTAGTGGAATTGTGTATAAATAATGTGTAAAAGTAGCTTAAATAGAAGCCACTGTGTTAGAGGAAAGGAAAGAAAATCTGGGGAAAGACATGGAATCAAGAGGAATAGGTGAGAAAAAATTTACCTTAGCACATGCAGACGCGCTTGGGTTGGTACATATGTTACAGCGCTTAGGTGAAAAAGAAATTCAGGTGCTTATGCATTTGCTATTGTGTAGGCCTAGACATGGGCCTTCGGCCGCATATCATTTGCTTCATAAACTAAGTTTCAATGTGGTCCGATCCCCTTCCCTTCTTTTCTTTTCTAAATAAAATAAATAAATAAAAATAAAATGAAAAAAAAAAACACTAAACGTAAAACTAACAATCCTAGGTTTCATTTTAGCTTAAGTCTCTTATTTTTTCTAAAAAATTTCATCATTCTTAAATTTTTTTATTTTTCACTTTTTCATAAATTTAAAAATAAAATAAAATCAAATACTAAACTATAAAAGGGGGGGAGGGGAGGGTTTGGGGGATAAAAAATGAGATATCGACAATACTACTGCTATTGAAAAACCTACTATCTGAGGGTGAAAATCTAGTTCTCAAATTTGAAGCATCTTCTTCTTTTGTAGACAAAATACCTCCTCATCGTGATCCATTACTGGCCTATAAAGTTTTTCTTGATCATCAATAGCAAGTGTTTTCTTACTTTGGTGCAAAAAATCTCCATCATCCTCCTCTAAAAGAGTCATGTTGCTAGAGAGAGAGAGAGAGAGAAGACTCATGCGTATGTGGTGGAATGTGTCTTACTTGAAAGGTTTAATCCCTATTTATAGGTTTTTAGAAGAGAATCTAGATATATTTTATCTTACCTAATTAGGTTAATGTGTCTTTAAATAGATATAGTCTCGGATTCCTAAAGTTGATGTGGCACCTTGATTATTCCTACTAAGCAATGCTTCCATGGTGTTCCTTGGTATCTAACATTTGAACTTCTTGGATGAACTACCATAACTTAAGGTCCCTATGCCATGGGCTTAACCTAGGTAAAAGGATTGAGATATCGACCTAACCTATGAGAGGTTCGGGGTTTTAAAGGTTGGTTATACAATGAAGAGTCTTCTAAGGCTAGGATCTCAATTACCACGAACTAGTCATGTTCTAGGATAAGTCAGCCTATGGTCTATAAGGTAATGTTTGGTTGTAAGGATTGGACAGGATAAAAATAATTGTACAGAATAAGTATAAGGAGGACTAACTAGTACAAATTTATCGTACTATGTTTGGTTTGCATAGTACTAAATACAAAATTTATATTAAAAAATTAATTATTTATATTATAAAATAAATAATTTTTTGTAATATTTGATAAAAAAAATATTTGTTAACTTAATATTATAATATAGATGGGTATTTTTGGGAATGCAAAATATATTTTTTTTATTTAGTAAATTTTATTGTTGTATTATGGTACAAATGGGAAAACATTTAGGCATTTTGTTTAATCCATCAGCCTAATTTTCATTTAATCATCAAGTAAATTTACAAATTAAACGTGGGACAAAATTTTTTGTTCAGCTTAGTGCTACAAAAATTGTGTAACCAAATACTACCTAAGAGTTATAATGGGTCTTGAGAGTCTACAGTCCAATAATGTCCATCGATAATTGGAATATTAATATCTTAATTGAATAAATTAGGTTCAATTCCCCTCTTTCTAGATAGTTCAAATGTGATAATTGAAAATAAAAAAAATAAAAAAAAACCTTAGTACTCTGAATCATCCAATACATTGGAAAACACTGAAAATTTGTAACAAAGCTGAGTTGGACAAGCTCTACCTTACAGATTTTAGTCGGCAATTTCAAGCATCATGGTCTACTCGGGTCATTTGAAACAAAAACAAACAATGCACATCTATTGTAGTGCGATAATAGTGCGAAAAGTAGAACATGATTTAATCCATAAATCAATGAAACTTATGACACCAAACTGTCAATTCTAACTAGCTCTTCCAAAGTTAAGAAGACTGTTGACTTCTTTCGAGTTGATGCCTCAGCGGACAATGCCCCAGCGGACAATGCCCCAGCGATTTGTCGCATGGTTGGACGAAGTTTAGAGTTCACATGTAGACACGAGAATGCAAGCTTAAAGATGACAATAACATGCTCTTCGAGTCCTCTAGGAAGGGAGATGCGTTGGTCGAACAAATCCATAATTGGAGTTTGTGAAACCATAATACGTGAAGATGATGTAGAAGATTGAAGGCATGACAACATATCTCGAGGATGCTTGCCCATAATGACCTCGAGCATCAGCGTTCCAAAACTATAGACATCAGATTCAGTGGTGGCTTTCATTTGGTATGCAAGTTCTGCCAAGGAAAATAAAAATTGAAAAAGAAAATCATTAGCTAAACTAGATTCTGAGTGGAAAATCCCAACTTTTTAAATAAAGGTAAATTGAAAATAGATCCTAGAACTATTCATCTAAATGTGATATAAAATTTTCAACTTTCAAAATGTGTTTTTATGATTTTATAATTTTTAAAAATATTAACCTATAAACGACAGTAAATCCCCCAAACTGTCATTGTTTAGAGCTGTTTTAATAACTGCTAAGGATTTTAATTTTTGAGCATAGTTTGTGGGTACACACAAAGGTTGGAAAGCCATGAGGAGGTAAAATCTCAATTTAGGACCATAAGGTGTCCACCAGCATTCATTAATAGTTTTAGGAATGTATTTACAATTATTGCTTAAACAAAAATACGAAAACTACTATATTTATCGTCATCATAACAAATAGGCATGCATATTGTATATCTTGGATACACTTACAAGAAGTAAAAGCTATACTAAGTGTCTGATTATAATTAAATGTTTAACTTTGTTGTGAAACATACAATTATGTATCTATTCTTTGCCTTATAATACAGAGAAATATTCATCATTATATAATGATCTCAATAATGTGTATTTTAATGGTGAACTAGAATAAAAAGGGAAAGACTAAATGGTGTGTAAGTTTGAATAAATCATTACATACCATAAAATATGCTAACAAACAGTGGGATTCTACTTATGACATGTTGCTTATAGTTAAACCTAGACCAAATATCCGTGAATCATAAAGTGAATCACGAATTAAACTAAATCCTATTGGAAAATAGGTTTCCTTTTTTAATAGGTGCAGTTTGCAATCTGGTTAGGTACACTCCAATCGATTTATGGAATTGAATTGAACCTGTTATTATATAAAAAATAAAAAATAAAATTGAAAAAAGGAGAAACAAAGGCACCTAAACATACCGAGTATAGCAGCAAAACTCAAAAGAACTAAAGGGAAAATGACCCTAGCGACTAGCATCAGACCACTTACCTCTTCTTCCCGTCCTCACTGTTCTCCACCCTCTAGATCTCACTCTTACACTTGATCTCTCACCCTTAGATCTCATTTCATTCTCGGTCCCTTCACTTCACCCATCCACCAGTTTACTTATATTTGTTAAAATCATATTTTTATTGCTTATTTGCATATGTAAAAATTAGTAAAATCATATAGAAGGATCTAAAACTAGTAAAATTTTAAACTTATATAATCATATATTAAAATTTATAATTTTATTAAAACTTTGTATTTACATGATTTTATTTTTATTTTTACTAACAAAAACATTATAAACCATAAGCTTGTAAAACTATATAGTTGACATGCGGTTTTGAAAACTATGAGTAGGTGTCTTACTCTCACTCTCAATTTGTCATTCGCTCACTTTCTTGTTAATGTCAATGTTGACCCACTCGTTTGCTCCTCTATCCTTTGTTAAGTGTCAACCTAATAAGTGCGACTTGGGATTTGAAGGGTAATACCCTTTACAGTCACAAAGTGTAGATTTAGATTTAGACTTTCCTAATGAACCCTAGATTTAAAAATTTCTCTTAGATATGTTCTTTTTTTTTTTACCTTACTTCCATTTGTCTTATTTTTCCCTTCTTATCATTTATGTACATGTTTTTGTTGTTTTCTTGTACTAACAAATCTTTTGTTAATCTCTTAATATAAAATTATGACTTAAAAAAATGTGAACTTTTATTATGTTTAATGTGATACAGATGATTTGATGGAGGAGTTAATGCCTTTTGTTTTTGCTATTAGTTTTTTATGTGTTTGACTGATTGGTTAGATAAATAGAGAATAAGCTTGTAGTTTAGGATTTTATAATATACAAAATTCATGGGAACTTAAGTGGTTTTGAGTTTTAATTCTCCTTTGTTGCAACAAGCATCTAAAGGTTAATCGTTCTAACGTTTGGAAATTGTTATTAAAAGATGGTAGATTTTATTAATGTTATCATGTATCTATTGTGTGATAAATATTGAGGCTTTTAGGTTCTTTTTCTAATTTTTTTTATCACATGGACCAGCTAAAGGAATGCTTGCTCTGAAGAATTTTTGACCTCTATGAATTTTCCAATGCCTTTCAACTTATGCATATGCTTTGGTGTCTGTGATCTATTAACATATGAAGAACTTACATAAGTGCAAAAATAAAAAAATATTGACCTGAGTTAATATAAGGGCAAGTATGTGCTTTGACATTTTAGTTATTTAATAATATATTATGTTAGGAATAGAGTTGATCCTACTACAACTTCACAGGACAACCAAATCATCATATGAAGACTTAATTGTTGATACTATTTAAATAATTTGGAAATTTATCTATTTAATCCAATTTCTTGATTCTTTTTTAGATGTCTATGTCTAAAGAACAAAACATAAGTGAATCAATAGATGATGATATCAATGAATTGACATAAATAAGCTAGACAAACACATTTAAGTTGTTAGTGAGGGAACTCTACCTTTTTTTGGTAACTCATATATACATCTTCAATCTACATCATCTAATAATAAAAGAGAACGATCTAATGTCTAGGAACATGTCATTGAGTGCACCTAATGCAAAAGGGAATTACAGTGCTAGATGTAATTACTGTAATAACTCTTTTAAACGTAGTAGTGGAAATGGAACAAGTGCATTACAAACTCATTTAACTATATGCAAACAGTTTACTAATAAGAATGATTTTTCGATGAAAGTTAATATAGGAAAGTGTTTGCTAGGTTATTTATAATTATTGAACTTCCATTCAAACTTGTTGAGGATAAAGCTTTCATAACTCATTCCAATGTATTAAAACTAAAAACTTCAGTTCCATATAGTAAGACATTTTCAGTTGTTGAACTTCTATTCAAACTCATAGCATATTACTATTCTTCAAGGCATTTTTTATTGCCATTTTAAGTATTTCAAGCTCTCTTTATGTGACTTTCAACCAATTTGTTGAGGAGATCTTAGGTGTTGGCTATGAAATCAATGAGTAATGCTAAAATAATAATCACTGTATAAGGATGATTGTTGAAAAGATGAGAAGAAGACATGAGAAATATTAGGGAAATATCAATAACATTAGTGTATTGGCTTTTGTTTTAGTGATTCTTGATACTCGTCAAAAGTTGCCTTATGTTAATTGGATGATCAAGTATATGTATGATGCTGAAAAGGCAAGTTTGGTCATGGATAAAATCAGTTATGCACTTTAATCATTCTATCATCATTATGAGTTCAATTTTGGATATAAGGACGATAATGCTAGCTTAAGTTCTGAAAGTTGTGTGAAGGAAAAACAACCAAAGATAAAAATGATGATTATAAACCATGGGGAAAAGTTTTTAGTCCTCAAAGGGGAGGAAGGGAAAATTTTTTGTAGAAAAATGAATTAGAAAGATATCTAAGAGAAGATTATGAGGACATTTATAATAAGGATCTCAAAATGTTAGATTGGCAAAAAAAGTCCTCTTCCAAACTCCCTATCCTGTCTTTGATGGAAAAAACATGTGTTTACATGCCTTTGTTGATCGTAGCATTCAAGAGTGCCTTTAGTACTGTTGGTTGCATATTTTATTTATTTAGAACTTTTTTAACTTCTTATATGATGGAAGCCTTTATTTGTGCACAAGATTGGCTAAAAAATTTTGGTACATCATTATATGTAAAGGAAGATCTTCAAGCATTATAAGTTTTTGACTCGAGTGTAAAAGATTTTCATTTGTTTTGCAGAACTATTAAGATTATTCAACTTTTCCCCATATTTTTACTGTGCTAATATCGTACTTTCTTTTAATATATATTTTCATTTAGGGTAAAGATGTTATCGATTTATTGATTTATGTCAATCTTACAATAGTTGGAAGTGCAAATATAAAATTTCATCTATGTTAACATATAACAGAAAAGGTTGCTTGAGTTGATTCACTTAGTTATTATAATAGGAAAGCGGATGAGGACTCTGCCAGAGAGTCATTTACAATTTAGGATTTTTTTATGCTAACGTTAGTGATATAGCGTTATTGTAATATTGGCCATAGTAATATGCAATAGAAGGTCAACATGTTATTTTCTTTCTTCTCATTTCCCATTTAATTAATTGTTCTCATTTAATTAATTAGTTTATTTATTGTCTAGCTAATAGGTTAGACTATTGTAATAGGATAAACAGTATATATTAAAATTTTGAAGATTAATGCTTTCGATTGATCAACGTTACTGTAATGCTATATTGCTATTGTTGCGGTAGTTATAATTCAACCCAACTCATGGCAAACTGGCTATATATGACTCATACGAAAGAAGCTTCTTGATTTTTTTGGGAAAAAAGTAAATTTAGTCATTTAACTTTTCTATCTTTCCATTTAACTTCTTATTTTTTTTTCCTCCTTTTCTTGGTTGAGCATTTGATATTTTCTAAATTTTCTGAAAAAAAAAAACTTTCATCAAATCGGTTCAAATATACAACATCCATAATATAAATTAAAATTAATTTAATAAAACAATAATTTCGTTATTAAATAAGATAATGAAAACTTTCAAAATTTAGAAAAAATAAGAATGCAATAGACACAATTTCTAAACCCTATAGTGGGACCTCGATTGGCCATCTCAAGGCCTAGGGAAGCCGACTAACGCCAGAAAAGGTTAAAAGTGTCTGCAAATATGATCATGTGAAAATAAATTCAACAAAATGACACAATGCTTTTTCCTTCTATATTTTCACAATCTTTTTAAATGAAAAACATATAATATATTGTTGAAGAAGCATCTATTTTATGCAGGAAAGTAGTCACAATATCTAGGAAGTGTCTATTCGCTAAGAAATCATCTAGTATGTGATTGCATGCCAACAAAAAGAATATCGAGAGGGACGCACCTGGGGCAGCGTATCCATATGTTCCCCCAAAAGAAGTCAAGTTCGAGGAATTGGGAAAGAGAAATCTAGCCGAGCCAAAATCTGAGATATGAGCATTGCAATCCTCATCGAACAAAACGTTCTTGCTTGATATGTCACGATGGACTATTGCTGGTGTACAATCATGATGCAGATAGGACAGTGCACAAGCCACATCTTTAATTGCATTTATCCTCTCACTCCACTCAAATTTTGCTGCCTCTTCATTTTGGTTGAGCCTATTGTATAAGCTTCCACCCTCCAAGAATTGATACACCAGAAATGAGTGTCGTGGATGCGAACAAAAGCCGTAGAGTTTCACGATGCTACGATGTCTGATGTTTGTCAATGCATGGATCTCACTCGTTAGAGCTTTTGTTTGAGTCTGTCCATCTTGTGTTGATGCATGGAATTTCTTGACCGCTACAAATTCTCCTGTATGAAGTTTCGCCTTGTAGACTTCTGCTTGTCCTCCAGTTCCAATACGATATTTAGGGTCGAATCCTTCTGTAGCGTCAAGAATAGTTTCATAAACCATTTTCCCATCATAGCTCCATATCGCAAATAGATTTCCATCACCTTGTGCTTCCAAAATCGGCCAGTCCTCCTCACTTTTACATCCATGACGAGAGCTATATGATATTCCGATGATTAGAATCAAAAGAAAAGGGCAACCCAACGTCACGACCAAAACCAGTATCCTAGTTTTCTTTGTCTTTTTGCCACCAAGATTTTGGCCATCTTTTGGACAACGTGATAAGCCTGTGACCTCACCATGCAGCTCCTCGTTGTTTTTGAAGGCATCAATTGTTGCCTCTTTGAAGGCCCGCGTATTTGGAAGGCAACCTTGTAACTGATTGTTGGAGATGTCTATAGATAACAAACTTGACAAATCAGCAAGATTAGAAGAAGGTATGGACCCATTTAGTTTGTTATGGGAAAGATTTAATGTTGTCAAGCGTTGAAGGCCTCCAATTTCTGATGGAATATGCCCTGTTAAAGCATTTCGACTAAGATCAAGCTCTTCAAGGATACGTAATTTGCCCACCTCCTCCGGAAGAGATCCTGACAAGCTATTGCGACTAAGATTTAAAATTATCAGGCTAGAGCAATCGTGAATATCAATCGGGATTGCACCATTAATGTGATTAATGGCCAGATTAAGAGTCGACAGCTCTGATAACTTTCCTAGACTGGAAGGAATGGTTCCGGTTAGGATGTTATCATCTAAGCGAAGTTCGAGCAGTTTTTTCAAATTTCCCAATTGCTCGGGAATATGGCCAAGTAACTGATTAGAGTAAAGGTGGAGCTCACGCAATTGGGTTGCATTTCCAATCTCAGGTGGAATTGTCCCCGAAATTCTGTTGTTTGAAAATTTCAAGCTAGTTAAACTTATACATTGTCCCAACTTCGGGGACAGTTGTCCTTCCAAGCTGTTACGACTCAAGTCAATGTAATCCAATTGAGGATGAAAGCCAAAAGATTCCGAAACGTCACCTGATAATCGATTGTCATCTAGTCTTACTCTAAGTAAACTTGTACAGTTTTGCAGGCACTTTGGTATGGGACCAGTGAAATGATTGTCATAAGTACTGAAGTTTTGAAGCACACCCTCGCGACAGAATTCTTGAGGTAGCTGGCCGACGAAACTATTTCCACTTAGTTGAAAACTCACCAATTTAGTGAGGTTATTGAGCTCTGGGGGAATGGAGCCTACAAATCGATTGAAATTGAGGTATAAGCTCTTCAAATCGGTCAAGTTTCCTAGGGAAGGCGGAATAGTTCCCGTAAAACTGTTGTTCGACATCTGAAGCATTTCTAGTGGGGTTATCCCTAGTTCTTTCGGAATGACACCAGATAATTCATTACTACTGAGAAAAAGATATCTTATCTTGGTTAAGTTTCCCATTGACGATGGAATGGCACCATTTAGAAGATTTCCAGACAAATCAAGCTCAATCAAAGAAGTCATTAGTCCAATTTCCTCAGGTATGGGACCAGACAGGTTGTTCGAGAAAAGATACAGACGGTTTAAATTGGTCAAACCATTTACCTTTGGTGGAATGCCACCAGAGAGGGGATTGTTGAAAAGTAGTAGATCAGCTAACTGGCTCAAATTTCCTACCTGCAGAGGGATGCTGCCAGAAAGTTCATTGTCATTGAGGTATATTCCAACCAAATTGATAAGTGCTCCTACTGTTTTTGGAATTCCCCCAGAGAATATATTATTATTCAAGCTTAACGATATCGATCTGGTAAGGTTTCCTATTGAGTCGGGAATGCGACCAGTGATATTATTGAAATCTACACCAAATATTTGCAACTTTTCTAGTTTGCCTATTTGTGGTGGAAGTACTCCAGACAATCTGTTAAAACCAAGGATCAAAAACTCTAGCTTGGATAAGTTTCCTATTTGAGGAGGAATGAAGCCAGAGAGATTGTTGTGGGATAAATCAAGACAGGTCAATTGGGAGAGGGCATCAATGTTACTAGGGATGGAACCTGAAAGGCAGTTGTTATTGAGTGTTAAAGACTGAAGATTCGGGAAAGAAGAGAAATTGAAGTTTAGAAGAGTGCCTTTAAAGCCCGAACCATAATGAGCGATGTTGATATCAGTGATGCTATTGTTGTACCTGTTGTTGCAGGAGATACCAAGCCAAGAATGGTTGCAAGGATTAGATCCAACCCATGAAGACAGAAGGGATTGGCTTTGGTTGTCGAGACCGGCCTTCCATTTTGAAAGAGCCCTTCCTTCCTCCCCTATGGTAAGTTTTGCACTTACAGTGCATATAAAGAGACTTCCTGTGGATGCAGCTATGATTATCAGCAACTGAAGTATCTGGCATAATGCTGTAGAATCCATATGAAGCACTCTTTTATTTATTACAATCAGACTCATCGCACTCAAGAAAATTCACTAGCCTAAGCAGAATTACTTTTCAGAAGTGCAGCTACTATTGGGCATTATTTAGTGTTGTGCAGGTGAGGATTTTATGCTGCTTATAGTCTAGGGCACGGTAAGCGCCGGCTTCAATTGACTTAAAATGCTGTCTACATTCAAGTCAAATCATATAAATTAGAGACAACATTTGAGCCTATCATTATACTTATATTACTCCAAACGTCCCTTTCCAAGGACATCTTGAAATAACTCGTTCCTAACTATAATTATGAATGACATGATTTTGGCATGCATTCACATTGTGCATAAATTTCAGGCTATCGTTACATATGCATATATTACGCCAAACTTCTTTTGCTGCATTTAAATATCGCATTTATTTTGTCTTGCATTCATGTCGTATTTAATGATCCTATAACAATACCAAACAATTAATTAAGTTAAATAATGCATATGATTATCCCTCATAAAAATATAAGAGGCTCCTTTGAGTTACATCTAACCAGTGGACATGCATCGACATGATTCGCAGTATGTAACTAATGTTGGCAATAAATTGCAATTATAAGATAGAGGGAATAAATACCTCTCTTTGAGTCCTCCCATGACTTTTCCCCTAAATGACTCCATCCTAAACCCTAGTCCCCCTCCTTTATAATTGAAAAAAAGAAGCAATTCAAACCTATTAAATATCTTGAAATGGAATCCTCTTTAGATTCCCTAAAACCCTTTAACTTCAATTTGAGTCATCTTTCCTCGAGCCTTACCATCCTTTTAGAGAAGAAACCTTCTTATTGAGTATCTATATTGGGCCATATAAAAAACGTATATACTGATGCTTTTGAGTTGAATGAGCAAGAAGAAATGGATGAAAGATGTGAAGGTCTAAATTCCAACTTCTCCTTGTAGATGGAAGATTCTTCCTCTCTTCGCCCAGGTGTTTAGCGCATCTCCCTCTCTTTTGATGATATAAAAAGGGATTAGGGCTAAATAGAGAAATTACATTATCATTAAACTATATAAAACTTCTTTAGGATTTAAATTTCTTTCTCAAAAATTGATGCTTACTTGGAACTTTGCCTCAAATTTCTTTTTTTTAATGTTCATTTTAGGATTGGGTTTCTATATTATTTCGTTTCAATCGATTGATGATCTAAATATAGTTATTTGGGATGGGTTGTGGTTTATTAAGGGTCATTTCCTTGTAATAAGGAGATGGAAGCCATATTGTAGGGCTTTTATCTCATCTTTCCCTTCTGTTACGGTATGGGTTTGCATTAGTGAACTTCCCTTGGACTATGACATAAACATTCTTTAGAGCTTCGATGTCCTAATTGGATCAGTCCTTAAGATAAGTACTTTATTGCTTAGGCTAAAGGGGCAAATTTGCACGATTGTGTATTTAAGTTAATTTTCATCAACCTCGAGTTCACACAATTGTAGTAGATAATCATATTTATAAATTGTAGTATGAAGGTATTAAGCTCCTATGCTATCATTTTGGGTACATTAGATACGTAGAAAAGTCCAGTCCTGACACCTATAAAAATTCAAGTCAAGAAGCCTTGAAAATAAACATTACCAATGAGGGTGCTCTAAAGTGAACTCAAGTAAGCTAGAATTAAGATAACCTCTGATGTGACTAGGAGCTTAGTAATCATTAACCGTAGGGAATAATATCCAAGTAAGTCCTTCAAAATATCGAAGAAAATATAATGGAAAGGTTAACGAACACGGTACCTTTCATGAAGCTGCTAAGAGGATATGAAGCATCAACAAACATGACACGATTTAACACTTCACTTGGTATGACTCACAAGCTAATGCTAAGGTCTACTTAGTACTAATTTTAAGTTACTCAGCAAGATTAGATAAGAGTATAAGAGATGATGTACTTAGAGAAGGATATCTCACAAGAACAAGAATATTCATGAAGTGTAAGGTAGATGATAATTGGGGCTACAGTAAAATAACTATCTATAGTAAGTCTTTTAGAGCAACAATATAAACAAGAAAAATTACATAAAAGACAAGAAGAAAGAGATTTCTAGTATGTATAAAAAGGGTATATATGACAAATGATGAACAGGAATATAGTATAAATGTTAGAAAAGTAGGGACAAGTAGCAGCCTGTTACTGGGTTCGTATTTGGGAATCTTGGGGCATAGTGGTTAAATTGTGTTGAAGTTATGGTGGTTGTAGATGAGTGGTACTTAGAGTTGTCGAGACGAATAAATGATGCTACTATTAGGTAGGCTAAATGAGTAATGCTTGGCATGTAGTAGCATCGGTCTTTGCACTCGATAGGTAGGCTTTGGAACTTATATTCCCATAGGTTAAAAGAGTAAGGCTTGGTGTTCAGTGAACTCGAACTTAGCACTCAGCAAGGCAGCCTCAGTAATTGAGTTGTCAGTGATTGAACAAGGAAAAGAGTAGAGTAAAGTACGTCCTAATTGGGACCTTAAGGAGTTCACCCATAACTCTTCCTTATACAAGAGCTCATCTTCGGTAGGTTGATGTGAGAGTATCATCCTTACAAGAAATTGTGGGCTTGAGTGAAGGGATTAGAGGTTGATAGTTCATCAGTTCTCTAAGGTTATTGAAGATTTTCCCTTAAATATTAGTTTTCTTCTTCTTCTTCTAGTAAATAAAGCGTCAGGTCGGCGATGTTAAAAGTAAGAGATACTCCATATCCTTCAGGTAGCCCTAGCTGATAGGTACTGTCATTAACATATCGAAGGATCTAAAAGGTCCATCTAACCTGAAGGATAACTTGTTCATCCTCTTCCTTGGAAAACGCTACTTACTGAGGTAGATCCAAACAAGGTCTCCGAGGTTGTAAATGGCTAGCTTGCTTCATTGGCTTTCTTATTCCTTCTATTGGGCGACAATCTTAACTAGTTGCTTAGTGACCTCTTGATGCAATTTCTAGAATTCCTCGGTATGTTGTAAGCTTGATTGACTTTCACCTCGGGAGGTAAGGTTGATAACCATGTCCAAGGATAAGTTCGGTTTAAGTCCATATATGACGTCAAAAGGTGACCTTTCTATCAAGCTATGAGAGGAACCGGTGTAAGCGAACTCAATGATAGGCACACATAGATTCCAATCATGTAGATTCTTACCAACAGTAACTTGAAGGAGGTTGCCAACTATTTGGTTCACAACTTCTATATGACCGTCTGTTCATGGGTGGTAAGAAGTATTGAACATGAGCTTAGTGCTAATCTTCTTCCATAGGGTTTTCTAGAAGAAGCTAAAAAGCTCGTGAACTTTGAATCATGATCAGATACAATACTCATCGGTACTCTATGCAACTGTACGATCTCTTGCAAAAAGAGGCTAGTAACAAATAGAGCATCATTGGTTTTGTAGCAAGGAATGAAATAGCTCATCTTATTGAATTGATCGACCATTACCATAATAGAATCATCTCTTCATAGTGTTCTGGTAGGTCGAGTATGAAATCTATGCTCAAATCGGTCTAAGGTTGTTTAGGTATAGGTAGAGATGTATATTCTCCATATGGCTTATTTCTTTCCTTTGCATATTTCCATACCTTGAAATGCTCAAGAACCTTACATACATCCTTCATCATCCTGGGTCAGTAGAAATTTTCTCTCAGCAATTTGACCATTTTTCTTCTTACCAAAGTGGCCAGCTAAGCATCTAGCATGGGCTTTTCGGACAAGTAATTGCTTAGTAGACCTAATCGGTGCACAAATTTGTCTTCCCTTCATAAAAAATTCTTGGTTCAAATAGACCTTCCACAACCCCTCTAATGTTGCACTTGGCCACCAAGGATCAAAAGTATAAGTCATATGCATATTAATTAGCTAGGGTGTTGAACCTAAGTATCTCAGCCTATAAAGTGGTAATAAGAATAGGTTGACAAGAAAGTGTATTGGCCGTAGTGTTGGTATTCCTCTTCTTGTATTTGATGACTTAGTAGAAAGTTTCCAGGAACTTAACCCTTTTATCATGATGACAAGAAAGCTTATGTTGTCCTTTGAGGTGTTTGAGAGATTCATAGTTTATGTAGATAACGAACTCCCCTAGTAATAAGAAGTGTTACCAATTCTGAAGTACTCGGATAAAGGCATAGAACTCCTTGTTATACGCCAAGTAATTCAGTATGGCACCTTTGAGTTTTTTGCTGAAGTATGCAACTAGTCAATGCTCTTGCATGAGAACATTTCCAATGCTGACTTTAGATGCATCACATTCTAGTTTAAAAACTTTCTCGAAGTCGAGTAAGATGAGAGTTGGGGAAAAAGTCAATCTGGACTTCATCTCATCAAAACTCTCTTGAACCTTCTTGGACCACTTGAATTCAAAGTTCTTTCTGGTCAACTCGATTAGTAGGATGGCTATGGAACTAAAGTTCCAGATGAATCTATAATAAAATGAAGTTAGACTATGGAGACTCTTAACGTCGGTAGCATTGGTCAGTATTGGCCAGTCAAGAATAGTTTAGACTTTTTCGTCATCAACTCTGATATCTCACTCAAAGACAACATAACCTAGGAATATTACCTTGCTTTGATAGAATATACATTTCTTCAAATTGTCTAATAAGTACTTGGCATAGAGGATATCAAACACAGATCTCAAGTGCATAACATGACGCATGAAGTCGACACTATATACCAAAACATCGTCAAAGTAGACAACAACATACTTGCCAATCAACAGTCTTAAAACATAGGTCATGAGTTGCATGAAAGTGCTCAATACGTTTGTCAAACCAAATGGCATTACCATCCACTCGAATAGACTATCCCTTGTTTCAAAAGTAGTTTTCCACTTGTCTCCAAGTCTCATTCTGATTTGGTGGTGTCCATTCTTTAGATTAATCTTTGAAAAGACTTGTGTACCATGCAACTCATCAAGCATATCATCTAATTGAGGGATTAGATATTAGTACTTGATAATGATTTTGTTAATTGCTTAGTTATCGATACACATTCTCCATGAGCCATCTTTATTCGATACTAGGATTGTTGGTATGACACATGGGCTCATGCTCTCTTAGACATATCCATGATCAATTAACTCATCAACTTATCTTCTTAACTTTGTAGCTTGCTTAGGATTGAGCCTATAGGAAGGTTAGTTAAGTAGAGTAGCTCTAAGTTGAAGGTTAATATAATACTCTACACCTCTTATAGGCAGTAAACCTCTTGGTATCTCTATAGGAAATAGGTCGGTATACTCCTGTAGTAATGTCTTCAACTTGGAAGGTAAGGTTCCAACGTCTCTCAACTCTACAAGTTTCCTTACTAACAAGAGCATAAGCTCTTCCATCTTGACATCTCTAGAGAATTAGGCCCAAGAAATCACTAGGGGCTTTTTTTGTAATGATATGGAAGTCTTCTCCTATGACTCCTGAACTTCTTGCTAGTTTGACTAAGTATGCAATGCAAGTCATGCAAGCAATATGGTTACATTGAAAAGGTATGAATGATTAAAAATAATCAACAAAGACAACAAAAATAGCAAGCACAAACAGTTGAAAACCAACCATAGTACGAGCTATTATTGGTTTGACAAAGTATGCAATGTAAGTCATGCAAGTAGTATGGTTACATTGAAAAGGTATGAATGAATAAAAACAATCAATAAGGACAACAAAAATAGCAAGCACAAACAGTTAAAAACCAACAATAGCAAGAGAAATTATTTGTTGTTTCAAATCATGCATCTAGTAGCTATCTAGAAGCTTAGCTTATTGACAATAGCTATATAAACTGCATGATACTGGATCAAAGCAATTTTAAGGAATTGGATCAATCTTATAAATAAAAAGTGAAGATTAGGAGTAGAGACTCAATTGATGTCAAAGGTAAGGGAATTGTTGTTGTTGAAACTCCAGTAGGTACCAAATATATCACAAATGTGTTATTTGTGCCTAAAATTAGTCAAAACCTATTAACTGTAGAACAAATGCCAGAGAATAATTATTCTTTGAATTTTCAAAACAAATCTTATCTTATTTTTTATAGTGTTGGCTATGAGTTGATGATTATAAAGATGAAAGACAAAAGCATTTCAATTAAGTGGGAAGAAGTCAATTTGTATACTAATATCATTGATCAGTCAATGTTATGCTACAAGAGATTTGGCCATTTTCATTATGTTGCACTTAAACATTTTCATCATAAAGATTTAACGCAAGGCTTGCCTATGATTTTTGATGAAAAGAATGTTGTCAAGTTTGTCAATTTAGGAAGCAAGGCAGGTTGCCATTTCCCATCAACAAGGCATGGAGAGCTTTAAAAAGGCTAGAGTTAATCCATATTGATGTGCATGAAGCAATGAAGATACCCTCTGTAAATGGTAATAGGTATTTCATATTGTTCATAGATGATTATGCAGGAAACTGTTGGGTTTATTTTTTGAAGCAAAGGTTAAAAGTAGTTAGTGTATTTTAAAGCCATAGTAGAAAATCAAGCAAACTGCAAAATTAAGGTAATAAGATCTGATAATGGGACTGAGTATACATCAAACAAGTTTGATAGGTTTTGTGTTGAAGCTAGAATAGAGCATCAATTGACGATCACTTACTCTCTTTTGCAAAATAGAGTAAGCAAGAGAAAGAATGGAATCGTCAAAGAGATGGTAAGGTGTTTACTATTTGAAAAGAAGATGCCCAAAAAGTTTTAGGTAGAAGTTGTTAATATACTCGTCTATTTACTGAATAGACTTCCAACTAAGGTAGTGAAGGATAAAACTCCATTTGAAGCTTGGCATGGAGTTAAACTAACTATAGAGCATCTCAAGGCATTTGGTAGCTTATGCTACATTCATGTACTGAATATGAAACGGGAATAATTTAGCCATAAAGCTAAAATGAAAATATCTTTTAGATATAGCTTTACCATCAATTTGAAAAAAAAAAAGAAAAAATTGATGATTGGTAGGGATATCAAGTTTCATGAAGTATCAATGTCGAAATAGGGGAAAGATGAGATAGAAGATGGAGATGTTGATTAAACTAGAGCAATCATATCTTAAGATCTAGAAGAAATAGAAGATGAAGTTGGTGCTAATAACTTCAACGGTGTTCTAATAAGTGGTACAAGGTTACTTAATGAAATATATGAGAGATATGATATAACATTACAAAAGTCCACCCACTATAACGAAGTTGCTAAAGAAAATGGATAGAGAGCTGCAATGGAGGAAGGGCTAAAAATGATAATTAATGGCACTTAGAGTTGGTTGATGGGCCCAAAAATCGAAAGGTAATTAGCATTAAATAGGTTTTTAGAATCAAATATAACCTATATGGTTCTATAAACAAATTTAAGGCCAAATTGGTTGTAATGGGCTATTCTTAAGAACATGGTATTGATTTTTCCAACACCTTTGATCCATTGGTTAGGTATGAGACACTAAGGCTGTTGGTGGCTTTAGCAACAAAGATCGGTTAGAAAATTCATCATCTTGATGTGAAGTAGGCCTTTTTAAATGGTGTACTTGGAGAAGATATTTATGTTGAAAAACTAGAAGGGGTTCCAAATTTCAGAAAGTGAAGATAATGCTTACATGCTTCACAAGGCTCTTTATGGCTTGAAACAAGCACTAAGCACTTGGTACTGTAGAATTGATACCTATTTGCTACAACAAGGATTCAAAAGAAGTGAAAGCGAAGCTACTCTATAGGTGTTAAAAGTTTAAGATGAAGTTCAACTTATTGTCTCCTTGTATGTAGGCGACTTGTTAGTTAAATTTGTCATTCAAAAATCTTGAAGCAATTCATGTTAAAGATGGAAAGTACTTTTGAAATGTCTAGTTTGGGAGAGATGAAATATTTTTTGGGCATGGAAATTTGTTCATATGATGATGGAATTTTCGTCTCACAACAAAAATACGCATTGGATGTTTTGAAGAAATTTTGTGAAAGATGCAAACCAATGGCTTCTCCAATGGTTGTGAATGAGAAGTTGTCAAAGAATGAGGAAGGTAGTATAGCAAATGCTTCTATTTATAGAAGCCTAATTAGGAGCTTGCTTTACTTATTTGCTACAAGGCTAGACTTAATGTTCTCTACAAGTCTTCTCTTAAGGTTTATGATATTGCTAAGTTAAATTCATTTTGGTGGTACTAAGAGAGTTTTAAGATATATCAAAGGAGCTTTTGATTATGGCTTGTGGTTTGCTAAGAAAGAAAGTGATGAAGTTCAAGGATATGTAGATAGTATGATTCCAAAAGCACTTTAAGTTATGCTTTCTCAATTAGAAGTGTAGTTTTCTCGTAGAACTTAAGGAAATAGGAGGTAGTGCCCCAGGCCTTAACAGAAGCCGAGTATGTCTCAGTTGCAATAGCTTAAAACTAAGCAATTTGGTTAAGAAAACTTTTGAAAGATTTAAGACAAATTCAAGATGATGCTACTCTAAGATGCGTGGATAACAAGTCAGCCATTATAATTGCAAAGAATCTTCTACAACATGGAAGAAGCAAACACATAATGTGAAGTTTCATGCAATCAAAGAAGCTAAGAAGAATGGTGAAGTTGATTTGATGCATTGTCATTCATAAGATCATATTACTAACATATTGACTAAGGCACTTCCTAAGGTGAGGTTTGAGGAGTTAAGATCAAGGCTTGAAGTCTCCAAGAAAATCCTTAAGAAGGAGTGTTGGAGTATTGAGAATTTTCTAGATGTTTTATTTGGACAATTCTTGAAGTATTAGTTAAGATAATTCTAGTTCTTATGGTAGATTTAATAATTGTCAAATATCTCACTTATCATAACCAACTATGTAAAAGATGTCTATAAATGCATCTTTATATGAGCAAGTTCTATACGAGTGTGAAAGGTATATTTTCCTTCTATGATGATATATATAGTGTCTAAGCATTAAAAGAAAAAAAGGAAAAAGATTTTCGTATTATTAGTTTTTCTCGTATTTCTTCTATATGTTACGTAAATATTTAAAACTATTGTTGTTCTACGAATTAACTATTGCAGGCTTGCAGTCTTCAAGCTTGGACCAATTCAACGAGGCCTCCGCACCATCGATATTGAACTCTATCCATCCTATGGTCTGGTCCAATTGGAAGACTCCAAGTTCACTTTACATATAATAGAGAGTAATCGAAAAGCTTGTAAAGGTGAATTCATTTATTGTTGACGCGTGTACTTAGGAGAGATCATCGCTCCTCAGCGCCTTTATTTGACGGTTGCTTCTGGCTGCAGCGTCTTCTATGAAATAACAGTAGCTAAAGGATGATTTGATTAAAAAGAAAAAGCTTATATCCAATCATCTTGATGACTCAAAACACGAGAAACATGGAGACAATATACACTGCATCTCGGCTGCTATCTTTTCTTAACTCTTTAGCCATAATAATGCAATGCAGAAAAGGTCAGTGCAAATGAAATGGGATGGACATACCTTGATTTAAATCGGGTTGCAGCCTCTAAATCTAGGATCCTTCAAATAAAATCTACATATAAAATACGTTGATATGTAATACACAGTGGAGGTCAAGTCAAAATCTGAAATGACATGTATGTGCATTACGTCCCTGCTTTTGATGATTCCAGTGTAAAAAAAATTCTAGCAAATTAACACATTAATAAAGTATCTCAGGAATCAGCTCTTGTGACACTTCGTTAGAACGTCTAGTGGAATACTCGAACGGAGTATCCTATTACGAGTTTTGCGGCCCTTGTAGTTGGGAGCAAAAGTTCATTTACTTTTATAATTTCTAATAAGATAAGATTTATAGAGGATGATTCATAAGGGGAAAATGATACAAGAAGGCCAGACCTTTCTTTCATTACAAGAACAAGCAGTAGAGATTTGTGAAAGAAAATGATACAAGAAGCCTGGCCATCTTCTTTCTTCATTAATTGATTGACAGTGAGGTCACAAATTTGTACGGTAGGAAATGAACCCGAGACAAACGCGACATATGGATGAAGCAATCTATTCAACATTGCGGTCAATATACGTTGCTCAAAAGTCAAGCATTTATATTTGATGTACCTCTTTTGTTTCATCAAATTCATGTATCACTTGAAATAAAAGAATGATGAAGACCTCTTTTAGACATATTGGAGTTAGGAGTGATATAGACAGGTTTATATCAATGCATTGGCGTCAAAGAAATATATGGGCAAAGACTTGACATAGATTATTTGCACCTAGTAGTCCCTAATCTAACTAGACGTAGATATCACGAGATTTAAAATATGTAATAGAATTATATAACACGATAAGATGACAAAGGTATTGATACTACATGACTTTTTTGATAAAATGAAATCTATGAAAAAATCTATAGTTCATCAAGAATCTATATTCTACCATAGAACTACAAACAGTCCATTTTTCATAGATTTTGGTGGAAATCGAGCTAATTGAAATTATCAAATTTTGATATCCAACAAACATCAATAGTACAGCTGTCATGATATTATAGGCCCTTGGCAACCTGTGCTTTACCCTGAAAACCAAATTATCTAAAGCAACTCTACCTAAACAAAATGACAAGTTCAATGTTCATGAATTTATCCTGAAAGGTTCAAGAGCAATCTTAGCTGTCGCGTGATCTCGTAGATTTTTTAGCATGTCAGGAACCTTTCTTTCCAGTTTGTATACAAACGTCAATTTGTAGAGACACGTTGTGCTTAAATCTGCGACGCTTTGCAAGCTTAATGCTAGAAAATCGAAGGTGTCAAGAATAACATAGCAAAAACCAAAATCTCACCAAATTTTCTTAAGGTTTATATTTTGAAGTTCTTCAACCTAGTTTTTCCAAAAGCTCTAAAATGGAGTCTTATGGACTGACATGGTAATGCCTTTTTATCATTGTCCTTCGCTTGCTAACTTCCAAAATTCATTGATAAATGGTGTATGTCAATGCATCACTAGCGTAAACGTAAAGCCAAATACTTAGTCTGGCCACTTGTCGTCACCAGTCATATAAATACGTGTGTTCTATAATCAGGAAAAACATATTAGTTGATTGTCAAATGAACTAATTAAACATAACATAAAAATTGCACCACTTTATATGCATAATTTGACATAAAATATTTCATGAAATCTATTTAGCCAATTCGAATATCTTCAAGTGCAGCAATCTGTTCGTGGGGCGTCGTCAGTTGTACTTCTTTAATATCAATATAGGATGTCAAATGCAATTTCTCATTTCCCCGATCAAGTTTCAACCTAGTGTAACAGAAGCCTCAGTTCTCCCATATTCTTTTTCTCCGTTCTTTGTTTCCCTTATAAATTATTCCAATTTGCAGCTTTCATTATCTTGACAAATCCTTAGGCAGGTAGCCGTTTTGATGAGAAAACAGTCGACATTCCTGTTAACAAATCACCAAGGGATGTTAAGCTCTAAAGTTAAGCCATTAATGTAGTTTAGAATCCGATGATAATGAACGTAATTAGGCCTGCTACTATATATACGCTCATTATTTCCAACCTACACCTGCATTTTGATTAATTATCTTAAATAAAAATATAAATGGTACCAAGCAAAAGAGACAGGAAAAGGGAAAAAAATGAAAATATCCCAAAAATATGTTATTTTCAGAAATACAGTATCTATAAAAGGTTATTTTAAAATGAATTGAAATGGACTATTTATGAAACGATTTCGTTAAGATGATTTCAAAATGAAAAGAGGTGATTTTAGTTTATTTTAAATTTTATATTTATAGTAATATTATTTTTGAACTCGTATTTCTATATATATATATTTACATTTTTTTTCCTTTTGCTCAAAAGGAGCCTACTAAAGAAAATGATATGGAAAGACTTGCTACTATCTGTCTTCGCCACTTCACTAGCTAATTACGATCCAGTATTTATATGGTCCCACATAAACCCAAGACGTGTCATTAGGTTTCCTTCATTAAACATTTATGACTATGAAACAAAAGATCGATGAAGCCTCTTCTGTACACATAATAGAGTTGACTGACTTTTACGAGTCAATATCAACCCATTAATAAATAAATAAATTTAGTCTTAGATAATTTGTCACCAATCGGCTCGTCCGGGACGTTGATTTCCACGAAACTGCACACTACAGTAACAATTTATCAATACCAATAAGGCTGCAAATGAGTACAATTGAGCAAAACTTATAAAGAATTAAATTGAATTTATTTAAAAATTATTAAGTTTGAATATGAATTGAATCTATAAGCTTTTATTCGAATTTAATTCGATTTATTTAGATAAATAGGTTTTATCATAAGATTAAACTCGATTTAAGATTAAACTCGATTTGTTTACTAAATAAGTTTGAAGTTAAAAAAATCTAGGCTTGAGTTAACTCATGTACTTAAATATATAAAATAAAAAAGTACATAAATAAATTAATTAATAAACATTGAATAATTTTTAATTATATTTATTATTTTAAAATATATCGTATGTTTTTATATATTATATAAATATTAGTTTTTAAATTTTAATAATTTTTAATATTTGTAATAAATATAAAGATATTAATCTATTCACCAGACTAAATAAACCAACTTGTGAGCCTATATAAGTTGGTTTGTGAACTTAAATTAGATCTTGAACTTGATTGGCTTATTTAAACGGACTTTGTTTTGGATTTGAATTCGATTCATTTATTAATCTGAGTTTTAATCCAATTCAAGTGAACTCGATTTAAACCGAGCTTCAAGCAAATTAAACTAGAGTAGCTCGTGAATAGATTAGCTCATTTATTGCCCTATTTTCCAACTTGTAGTAGCAAATGGTATCTAAATATCCATTGATTTTGCTAGACATTTTTAACAATAATTTTTGCGCTTTTCTTTAGCAATGCTTCTCTCCCAACCTTACCAAGAAAAACACTTATAACCTACTAAATATTCTACAAATTTATGCGGCCATCAGAAACTAAAAATGCTACTTCTACTCTTAACATTCATTGAGCTATATCTTGAAAGAGATACGCTAGTCCTTAACAAATTACTCGTGAGGGTGTAAAAACTCATTTAAAGTTAAGAGGTATTTATGAACCTTCTTAATCTCCTCAAATTATTCAACATTTTTGTGACGTGTGATGCAGTTAATCAAAGGTGAACATAATAGGATCGATGTGAGAAAGTGAAAAAAGCAGAAAAAAAAAATGTCTTCTTTGTGCTTTTAATGTTGCTTTTGCAATTTGGGAAAATCTTTGAGCATTTTGAATCCAAAATTAGTTAGCCTCCATCCATGATTATTTGAATTAAACAAAAAAGAAAAGAAAGAAACAGAGGCTGGAAAATTTTAGAGATATATTCATTTTTATTGCATTGAAAGCTCTCTCTGCATTTTCCCAAAATTTACGGTGGAACATTAAAATCGAATCCAATCAACGATCTTCTTCCGCAAGGCATGGACTCATATGTCCCATCGCTTGCCCCCATTTAATACGGGTCAAGGTCAATACAATACAAGTCAACCAAGTGATACATAATAAAACAAGTTTGAGAGCAATTGATTTAGATTCTACTTCCATAAACCTATAATCATAAACTTGATAAAGCAATCTTAACTTTTAAATAGCAGAGTAACGGCGGTTACAAAATCTTGAAGTTGCTTACAGACGATAAGTAACAAAAATGACAAATGACTTTCCAGGAGGATCCAATTCATATCCTGAGGGACATTTTATGTAACTCCTTTCGCCATGGAGAATGAAAAAGCAATCGTGTGTGTTAGGAGAAAAACTATATTATATTATACATCGCGTGTATATATGTATATGTAAACAGTAGGCATGGATGCATAATCGAACCTTTGGCAAATAAGTATATTTCTAAACAAATATCACTGATTCTAATGCACTTTTAGATTGACGGTTACACAAAAAGCCATTATGCAACAGTTAGTAGCGCGAGAGGATAATATAATAGTAATAAGCCATGATGGTGATTAACTATTATAAAATAATACATATTGAAATGTAGTACGTGGTTTTCATTTTTAGATAGCTTATATAATTTTATACTAATTTTTATATCATTATGCAAGAGGTCACTAGCTCGTTAATTTTTTTTTTAAAAAATAATTTTTATATAAAACCTTAATAAAAAAAAAGATAGATTTGGATGCTAACTTATTAATAGACTTTTTCTCCATATACAAAATTTAAGAAAAATAAGTAATTAGCCTTTATTTTTATAAATTTTCATAGAAAGAATGGGGAAACAAGCAAAAATATGAAAATACAAGCAAACAAATTTTTATCACTTTTTGTCACTAACTTTCCAAAAAAATAAAAAGAAACTTTTTTTCAAAATTTACGAAAATTTTATAATTATTTCGAAAGTGCTTATGTACCTAAATCAGGATCAAAGCAACAATAGCTTTTATTTTTCTAGAAAACTTTAGTGTATGAATTCATTTTATTTCTAGAAAGTAGATAGGTCTATGTTTTAACTTAAATTTTGTTGCCCAATTTTTTAAAAAAGCTAAAATGACCTAATTTTTGAAAATATCATAAGTTAAGATTTTTTCTTATTTTATGAAAAACCAACTAGGTGATAGAAAAATTATCTAGAAAAAACCCTAAAATGCTTAATTTATTTAAAGAAAATGAAAATTTAATGAAAAATATGTAATCCTCTCCAAATATTTTACGATATGTAATGTAAATGCAAATTTTAACCTAAAAGATATGGATCTTGAAAAAATGCATTTGCACCTAAAGATATGATTTTTCCTAAAAGATGTAAACCATTCTTAAAAGATGCAAATTCTTAAAAATTTTAGTTTTTGATATAAGATGCAATTTTTATGTAAATATGGAAATTTAAAAAAATTGCAATTTATGAAGAAATAAAGATATGAAAATTTATGAAAACATGCAACTTTACACAATGTCAATGAAAGATCCAATTTATTAAAAAGTACAGTTTTATTAAATATAAAAAAATGTGACATGCCAAAGATAAGAAAAACAATCAATTTAACAAAAGACTTGCAAAAACAACTTTTGTGAGTTTCTATAGATGTCCCTAATCATGCAATTTCAACTAAAACTAATATTTTAATTCACTTTTCTAAGCATGTACTGCAAACCAGAAATTAATAAACAATAGAAAAAATGGATAAATGAGGTCTAATGCAAAAAAAAAAAAAGAAAGACAAATAATGTTGGTAAGGGCTCCTTATTCAATTTATTTATGTAAACAAAAAAATAATAAATAAAACCAAGAAAAGAAAAATAAAAAATAATAATAAACTAAATGATAACCTACCTCATCTTAACTAGTGTAGGTTAGATAGGTCCAAGGAATGGCGTTACGGTTTAGCTTCGGTTCGATCATGGAAAACTAATGGGTTATGAATGGGTCTTCTCCTTCCTCCTCCTCTTCTTCATCTTCCTTCCTTCACTATGCTCAACTTTGCAAAATCATTTCCAATCACCGAAACAAATGGGAAACTACACTTTCATGAGAAAATTATTGACAAAACAAAGCTTACAATAAACACCTCAGGTTTTTGTGATCATTTGGGTGGTTTTCAAAAACAAGCAGTAGCGGTAGTTGTTGTGTATCGTGGTGGTGAATAGTTTTGATTAGGATAAGGGTGGTTTCCAAGGTTTTTGGATGCTAGGAGTTCATTAGTGATGTTAGTGATGTTCTCATGGTAGTAGACTGTAGTAACAAGGGTTTGATTAGTAATGCTGTTATAAGGCATAGCTAGGCTCAAGGTTGATCTTGGTTCGAAGCTTGGTTGGTCATAGATGTTATATAGTGGTTGGTTTAGGTTAATGTAGCATGTAGAGAGTGGTATGAGTTAGTAATAGAGTAAGGGTTGAGTTAGTGAGAGAAACTTATGGGAGTTCTCATTGGTGTGTTATTTTTTGAGTTCTAAGCTTGTTTTTTTACCATTACTAAGTTTGTTTTATATTTTTTATCACTCAAATCTTTCAAACAACTTAGATTGGAACAAATCATGCGATGGATGAAGTTTGAGCTAATGTGAATTTTATTTATTCTTGTTTTAATTGATAGTAATGTAACTTTTTGTGACATATGATGTTTTCATCAATGATTTAGTCGTGATTTTGGCAAATCTACAAAGAAAATCTTTAGATTTGTTTTTGTCCATGGCTAAAAATTTTGCTTGAGAAGCTATCAAAATTTTCTTCCCCTTTCTTTATGTTTCTTGGCTAGGAAAAGAAAAAGAAATATTGAGGAGGTAATCACGTGCAAGGTAGGTAATACACGTATAGGGCACCCCTAAGCACCTAGAAATATTTGAATTGAAGACCTCTTGGATGCATAGGGCATGACTTTCCTCTTGAGTTATTACTCATTTCCCATCATCTCATGCATTTAAAAGGTAGTTAAACTATCCAGTTGGGCCCAACTTTAATTTTATCTTGCAAACTCAATTCCAATTCATTCCATTTTATTGTAAAATGACTTAAACACATTTAAATAGCTCGAAATTTAGATGTCAAATATATTCCAACAGAAAGTTAATTTAATAAACTTCGAGTCTTATTTTTTACTTTATCCAGATAAAAATTTTCAAAATTCAAATTTTAAATTGAACAAAAGCCTACTCTTATGGGTCTGCATTTTTATTAGACTTTTCTCAAAAAAATATTTTTCTCATGAAGTCTAATTTTTTTAAGACTAAATTTATTAAATTAGATGTATGTTTCACTATTGTTTAATTTAATCCTAAACAATTGACTAACTTGACTCAAACACTTTTGATACTTTTAATTTTTTTGTGTTTTTCATTTTATTTATTTATGTTTTTGATTTTTCATTTTCTAACTTTTTTTTGGTAAACTTAGCCTAAAATAAACAAATAAATAAATAAGGTGGCAAAAATGGGGTGCTTATACTATATTATCAACTCCTTTAGTCCGTAGTCTTATTATATATTTTTCTCATGGTCAAGTTTACCTTGACAAACAATGTAGTTTTGTCATCTAAAATGTAGAGCTAGTCTTCTCTTTTTGGATAGGAGGTAGTCCTTACAATTGGCGCGAAACAACCTGCAATAGTTAAAACCAAAAATTAAATTGTAAAGATTGCTAAATATGTGTTTTTCTAGTCTTATGGAAACTTTACCACCTCTAAGTCTCAATTTGCAAGGCACTTTGAAAGAATTAAATTTCTCTCCTTTCTTAACCTTGAAACTCTTTATTGTTATCACAATTCCCTTTCAAGAAGCATATCACTACATATTTGCAACCTCTCTCAACTTACCACACTTAATGGAGTTATAATAACATCACCGGATCCATTCCTCCACAAATTTTGGAAGCTTACCCAAACTTGTGTTATTGAAACTCCACTTTAATTTATTATTAGGAGCATTACCTTCTAATAAAGGGAATTCAAGTAATCTATATGAACTTTTAATAAATGGAAACCAACTTTCCTAAAACATCCCTCCATAACTTAGGCATTTGACTAGCATGTATCACATATATCTAGGAGATAACCGCCTAATAGGCTCCATTCCTTCAAAGATTGGACTTTTGAGTACCTTCATTGAACTTGATTTATCAAGTAATCTTTTAAGCAATCCAATTCTAACCTCACTTTGGAACTCAAGTATGCTATATTACCTTTTTCTCCTTGCAAACAATTTTATAGGGTCCATTCCTAGGGAAATAGGAAGGATAAAGTATCTTATGATGTTGTAGGTGAATAACTATAGTCTTTCTGGCTCACTTTCTACATCTCTAGGAAACCTGACTCACTTAGAAAGTTTGTACCTCAATTTCAATATCTTTAATGGCTCTCTTCCTTCTAGAATTAATAATTTCACTATATTGAAAACCTTACAACTAAGTGTTAATCGATTCATGAATCAGTTACCACAAGACTTTTATCTATGCAAAAATCTTCTAAACTTCTCAGCATATGGAAATCATTTCATTAGGTTAACTCCTAGATGTTCACAAAATTGTTTTAACTTAGTACAAGTAAGAATAGATAGTAATCGCCTAATTGGTGATACATGCATGTCTTTTGGCATTCACCTAAAACTAGATTACATTGATTCGAGCAACAATAATCTATATGGTGAAATTTCCCCTCAATGGGAGCAAAGCCAAAGCTTGACTAGCATGAAAATGTCTCAAAACAAGGTTTTAGGTAAGATTCCTCTAGAATTAGGGAACGTTACCCAACTGATGGAGATATATTTGTCTTCAAATGGATTAGTGGGGGTAATCCTTAGGGAATTAGGGAGAATGACATCATTACTCGAACTTTTGTTAAATGATAATCATCTTTTAGGAAGTAATCCTTCAGAAATTGGGAAGCTATGAAAATTAACAAGCTTTAACTTGGCCATTAAGTATTTCAATGGTCAAATTCCTAAAGAAATTGAAGGTTGTAAGAGCTTGATCCATTTAAATTTAAGAAGAAAAAGAACTGATAGGACATGTTCTTATAAAGATTGGAAAACTACAAGTGCTTGAAAACCTTGATTTGTGTGAGAAATCGCTATCAATAGAGCTATCGACCTTGATTGGAGAGTTGCTAATTTTAACTTCATTAAATGTTTCCCACAAAAAGCTTAATGGTTTGGTACCTTCCACTTTTGGGTATGATCTAAGTTTGATGTCAATAGATATCTCTTTCAATGAATATGAAGGATGTTTCCCAAACACAAGTGCCTTTCATGAATCCATGAGTGCTTAATCAAGTTGAGAAATTTGTCCATCAAATATGTAGGATTCCAGACATAAATCAAGCATGAAAGTAACGAAATTAGTGGTAGCTCTTAAATTGACTTTGTTTTTCATTCTATTTCTAGCAATTGTAATCTTTTTACTTCTTTATCATGGAAGAGCTAGACAAATGAGCACTGGAAAACATAGAGATAATGGAGAAGCAAAAAGGGGGAAAATGTTTGAGTTATTGGGTAATGATGGGAAAATTAAATTGAAAACATTATTGAAGCAACGAAGAATTTTGATAAAAAATATTGCACTGAAAGAGGAGGATATGGAGAAGTTTACAAAGCTAAGCTATCAATAGGTGATGTTTTAGCTATAAAAAAAAATTGCACTCTACCAAAAGATTAATCCCCTCACATGGAAGCTTTTAGAAATGAAATATATACATTAACAAACATTAGACATCGTAGTATTGTAAAGTTGTTAGAATTTTGCTCACATTCGAGACACTCCTTTCTTGTTTATGAGTTCATGAAAGGGAGAAGCTGGGATAAGAGGCTTAGCAACATAAGTGATGCAATAGGATTAACATTGTATGGTAGGGTAAACATAACTAAAGTTGTGGCATTCGCATTATCATATATACCATGAGTACTCTCCTCCCATGGTTTACATATCTAGTAAGAATATTTTGTTAGGTAAAGGATGCAATACTTACATATCTGATTTTGGTTCCGTTAGGCTTCCCATTCCTAACTGATCAAATTAGACAACTTTTGGCAGCACTCATGGATATGTTGCACCAGGTATGCTTTTTCTCTTTTAAATCATCACATGAGTAAATTACTTGAGAACCTAATTTTTAGTTAATTCTCCTTATTCTATCATGATTGCTTTACCATGATGATATAAACAATGTCTAAACTACCACATATCTTATTAGTTGTTGATATTACATTACTAGGCCTTTTTTTCTTTTTTTGGCATTTGCAATGAAGGAAACCATAGCCTCCAATATGTATAGCTTTAAGTGTTGATACTAGAAGTAATCATTAGCAAACATCCTGGACATCAATTGTCATTCGTGATATCTTGTTGTTCAAGTTCCACTTTGTCATATTTGATTAAGGATGTGCTAAACCAATGAATATCAACTCCTATAAAATTCATAAGTTAGATTGTCCTTATTCTAATGATTACTTTTCAATGTTTACATCTAACTCTACATCATTGTTTGACTATGCAACAAGTGGAATGAGCGTTATTAGTTAAACCTCCAATAATGAAGAAACCATTTTAACTAATGGTTATACAAGATGTGTTGAGTTGTGATGATTTCATCTCGACAGAAGTTGTAGTTGTCTTTACTTCAAGCATCATATACTTACACATGGCATTGTCTTTTTCTTTTTTTTTTCTTTTTGCATTTCATTTGTATTGTTTAATGTTTCATTTATATCTATTTAAATTATGAAGCTTGGATAGCTATCTAATATGTATTTGCTATGTTTCAACATAAAACTTAGTATCTTATTATCATTACGGTGAAGATGTTTAGTGGATAATTATAAATTGAAAAGAAAAAAAGAAGAAAATTCTAGTATTTAATAGAAAATGTTTAAATAAAAATTATATTATCCATTAGAAAAAAGAGGTTATTTGGTTTTCATTACAACTAGAAAAGGTAAGGGTAAATAAGTCATAACTTTATAGAGATTAGTTAGGTAATCAATTTTATGATGCATAGATATGTACAATTTAGCTGACAATACAACAATCAAATTCAGAAGCACATAATGTTGGGTAAAAAATACATTGTTTGCCATTTGCAACTATTAAATTCTTCTTTAATTATTTAACGAGTGAGGAAGGGGGTGTTCTACCCAAGTGATAGGAGATGTCCTTTTCCGAACATGAACATTAATCTAATGTGCTACTTTATTAAAAGATCTTTCGACTAAAGACAAAGAAAAGAAAGGAAAACTAGCTAGCAAGTGCTTTATTTGCCAATTAATTGGTAATGACCACAAAACCATGCATTGGAACCCTTATTTAACAATGCAAAACATTTGCTACATCCATCTCTAGCACCACTTGGTTCCATCTCTTCTCCATTGCCCACTTAATAACATTAAGGATTGCCAAAGTTTCACCCATTTCTATATCTTTAATAAGTAAAAAAATACATTCCCATCGATCTCATCCTTGATACAATTTCTTACCACTATTGCCATAACTATTTTATCGATATATACCTAAAGAAAGAGCCATATAAATTAATTTATGATAAAGCCTTGTTTTGGTATTTGAAATGATTCGCTAATATAAATTTGCCTACTTGATTCGCTTGAGCTATTATAGAGTAGCATGCACTATGCTTGCTATTGAGCCAATTCCTCAATTTTATAAGCATAAAAGGCATTGAGTAAGGGAGATGAGTTAGGAAGGTGGTGGATTATGGTAGGGTACCTAACACCAAATGGAAGAAAGAAGAGTGGTTACTGGTAAATCTTATGTTGGTGTTGATTTAATCTTATGCTATACTTAATTTGATTTTTGGTAAAATTTCTTATTTTGTTTAAAGATTTGATGGAGATGAAGTAAAGGATAATAAAGTAGCAAAGAATAGATAGGGAGGTTTATGGTTTGAAATTTCGAAAAGAGAGGTGTTTTTTTTTTAAATTTATTTTAATGACATGATTATGAGTTGTTAGTTGGATTCTTGTGTTTAAAAGATATAACATTGCTTAGATCATGACATGTCCTTTCCCTACCTTTAGTATGATTTGGTGGTTATAAAATAGCTTGAGTGAGGAGGCTCCATGAGATAATGTCCTGTAGCTTAAGTAGGGGTAAGGTAGGAAGGAGTGGTGAAATTTTGGTTGAGGAAGATTGTCAACATAATAAATGATATGACCTATCTTAGGATTGTATAATTTGGGCTTCTTAAGGTTATAGGTGGCACTAATGGGTTATCTAACTAGATGTTAGCACGCCAACTTGCTTAAATATTTGCTTCACTTAAAGAAAACTTGACTATTGTTAGAGTTCTAGTATCTGGTTAAACTTAAGCTAATCAAGTAATAGATAGTTTCTAAGAAGTTGAGGTTACTAGGAAGACTCATATAACCAATACAATAAACTTATCTTAAAGTAATAGAAAAAGTGATTGGAAGACATATTTTCCATTAGGAAATTTCAATAGTTATTTCAAAAAGTGGAAGTTATTGATTACTAATTTTGAATATGGGCCTTAGGGACCAATATAACTAGACTACAAAGCCATCATGTCAAAGCTAAAGGCTCAAGTAGATATCATGACAAAGCCTAAATTCCCAAAGTATTAGATACTTCAGATGACATATGGAAAGGATCGTCGCTCAAGCTTTATCTATTGTTAAAAGATTACGTTATAAGAGCCCATAGCACTATAGCAAATTTATTATGAAGGAACATATACATGCTAGGGGTAATCATGCTTATTATTGAGAGAAGTTAGACCAACCTATCCCTTAGTTGATATTGACATCCTAAGCTTTGGCTACTATTTGAAACTCTACTGGTACAATATGCAATAAGAACATTTTGAGATATATTGTTACAATTACTTACTTTTTTTTTTCTTACTACCTTCAATTGACTTAGGTATCAACAAGATCATGCTTGAGTTTAGCCATGTATTTGTTTTATAGGTCCATGAAAGCCTGTTACTAAGCTAGACAAAAATCTACCAACAACATTTGGCACCCATTGTATAAGTGCCATATTATAACCACTCACAAACACCTTGAAACACCATTGCCACCTTCTTTATATAATCAAAAACTACTTCAATATCTTAGTTAACCACCTTATAATGGTTGAAAACACTTATAGCTCTAAAAATAAGCAAGTTACCATGCTCAACTCCTAGCCACTTTTGATAACAACCAACAACTTCTCCAATAGGCTGAACTATTAAACACCCTACCTCAATCCGCCTTAGGGCCATGAGGTGATGATTATAACTTCGCTAGGATTTAACGGCTGCTATAATACATGATCACATGCATAGACAACCTCGAAAGAGATAAACCATAGGCCATAAATCTAGACGCAAAACAAGTGGCCAACCATGATCTAGCTAAGTCACTATGAAACAACATCCAATCTAATGATAACTTACTTGCTGCCTCTTGTAATAGGGCCATGCATGCACCTAATCCTCCTATCATCTTAGGTAATAGCGCATAACCCTCCTTTAGGGTCAAACAAGTTGAGGCCTACTCATAAAATATTCTCTTGAACATCAACTTAAATGGCCTCGATGAGGTCATAATTAACTAATCAATCATTGAGACTCAAGGAAGAATAATTAGTGCGAATCATTATCTAGGGGTTGATCTTTATTTATATGAGAAATCCAAGAAGAGAACTTAGCTTAACACATTCGCATTTCAACCATAGACTCCTATGTTAGGACCACCAACCCAACTCTTGACCTCACTTACTTTTGTTACCACATGGACCTCCAAGGTTAGAATAAGGCCATCATGTGCCCAGATTTCTCCAACAAAATAAAAAAGGAAGCTTTGACTTAGTATAATCATCTTAAGTTGGTATCATTCTCTTCCTTAGATCAATTGGCTGACTAGTTGCTCAAGCATTTAGGGAGACAAGTTGTGTCAATTTACCTTCAAAGGACAACTTTTGAAGTGTATGGTAGCACCTAAAATCGAAATGATATTAAAGGGACTCCATTTTAGAGAATATGGGGAACACTAAGGTGGTAAGAAGTTGCATTATCAGCTTCTCAACAAAAGTTTACAACTCCTTGTCTACTCTACACCTAGCATTTGATCTAATTAATGCCATACATCTGCCATCTAAAGGATGCATATGGATACTATTAAGCATCGAGTGCTTCATAAAGTGGGTGGAAGCTTCATGAAGGAGCACATCATTTATAGATTTGGAATCTTAAAGCATATATTAGTAGATAATGGGACTTTGTTTATCAATTCATACGTTAGGCAACTATTAGAATCCTATAATAACAACCACATAAACTTACTGCAATATTATCCCAAGGGAAATGGCTAAGCTACGGTAATAAATAAAACACTCCTAAAAGTCCTTAGCCAAATGGTACATAATAATAAGAAGGAATGGCACAATAAGCTACCATTGGCATTATGGGCTTGTTGTACTTCGAAACGTACACCTACCATGGTAACACCATTTTCTTTTGTATATGTCACTAAAGCTATAATACTAGTTGAGGTCCTTATCATACCAGTTTGCTTAGCTCTAAATGCTAAATTAGAATTCAACACTCTTAAAATGATAGATTTAGGGGCACTATGATGTGGACTTATGGATGAAAATATGAATGTCAACAATCATATAAGTGAGTCCGAACTATAATATTGTTTGAAGGGTAAATGACAACCAATGTGTAATGATAGGAATTTGGTACCTTAACCCTTCACCTGAGTACAAGTAAGAGGCTTAAACAACCTAGCCTTTGGGATACTCAACTATTAAGCTAGTTTTTTCCATGTTGACCTGAATGACCTTATTGACCTATAAGTTCTTTTGAGTTTCAAGCTATTTTAGTGCACAACCTTAATTGATTCCAATCTCTTTGAGTTGACTCGAAAGACAACTTGTCCGATCTGTCCTAAAGAGCACCTATTGTCACCAACTCTCCTTGTTAAGTTATACAAAAGCCTAGGTAGTATCGACCAAATCTCTAAGTGTCAAAAATCGTTATTAGGATGTAACCCCAGCCCCTCTTATAATGATACGGTCCTATGCCCAATGGGTACACCATTGCAGCAAAACATTCTTTTCTTAGAAGGATTACATAAATGTCCTTTGACATTTATAATTGCACTTTTATAATTTTCTTGCCATTTTTAGTAATCTAATTATAATAATGAAATCCTAGTACAATAGGTATAAATACATTATTTATATAATTGTTGTAACTTTTGCTTTATTTGTTAAATAATTTCCACTAAGTTTACTTTTCTCTTCATGTGAGATTGAGAATCTTATTAGCCTAGCTAATAGTAACCTTTGCACAAGATTGTGTTGGTGAGCAACCCAATACATCAAATTGTTGAGTCATATCTGATGATATATTGGTTCACGAGTGCTTGAGTAGTGAATCCATGAATAGCTCACGAAGCTTAATGTTCCTTTCCATTGGTGTTATTCCACCTAAACCTTATTTTTCCTTTCTCCAATAACCATTCTCCAAAGGACCCATCTACACGTTTAGTAAGAGCTCCCTCTATAAGACACCTCAAGTAAGTTGGATCATGCATAATTGAAAGGATGTTATGCACCACTTACCTCACATGAACCTAAGATTGTATTAGATATGACGTATTAATAGCTTCATAAGATCACTTGCTACTAACCTTGCTTAAAGGACATATAAGAGGTGGCTTGGACTTAGACCAACTAAGCTATGTACAAGAGTAAAAGGAAAATAACAAGAAAGAATATTCACTCATTGATTTATGGTTAATATATGACAAGGTATTTATACAATCCTTCTTAGGGAAAATTCTTAGGAATGCACAATTATTGAATAAGATCCTATACTAAAAATAGTATAAAGGGCATGTATAAGGGTAACTCATCCTAACCTAGCTAGCACTCTGAAGTCTCTTTATTTCTATGGTATAATCTATTATCTAGCTCATCCTAACCTGAAGATGAGACAACTTATCCGCTTAACATACTACAAGTTGAGTGAGAGTTAACAAATACACAACACTAAATATAGCTAGTACCATAGACATCTCAATAGATAGTTAGTTAAATTATAATATTTTATCACTTCCTAACCAAATAGTCATTGCAAGTATGTATGTCGTGCTAATGAATGTGACATGCATTAGTATCATATCTTAACTTAACCTAACAACTCATTTGGTTAGTTAACATACTTGGGCATCTTTATACAATGTTAATGAACTAACCAAGAAGCAATAGGGAGTCACTTGAGAGCATGACCCCAAAACTAAGAAACCACATGGAGTAATTTAGAAAAGCAACTCTATATGCTCGAAAATTCAACTTTGACAAATCAAGTTGTTTACTTAATAAGCCCAACTTTCAAAAGTCAAATAATTTGCTTATAAAAAACTTAGCTTTGTTTTCATTTAAAACTTAGCTTAGCAAAATCTCAATATTATAAAAAATTTGAATTGTAAGTTCTTTTTGTACCATGCCATGAATGCATTAAGTCACATATCAAGTAATAACAAGCCAATTC
Organism: Lumnitzera racemosa; assembly: GCA_024138005.1. Classification (NCBI taxonomy): domain Eukaryota; kingdom Viridiplantae; phylum Streptophyta; class Magnoliopsida; order Myrtales; family Combretaceae; genus Lumnitzera; species Lumnitzera racemosa. The sequence continues at coordinate 43,305,997 of JAMXBC010000010.1, forward strand.
AAGCAAGCTTACTTATCACCTATTAGTCCAACTTTTACTTTGTTTCGTTATTAGTCTTAAGACCTTGAGATTGGGTTCACATAAGTAAGTACCTCAGGAGGTAAAGCTAGCCCATAAATACTTTTCTAAGTTAGTGAAAATCATAGCAAATATCACATAAACAATAACCAACACAGCCATAACAACCAAATCTAATATCAGAACATCATTTAGTCAACATTAGTTATAAATAGAATCTCCATGTAACTCATTAAGCAACACATTAAATTTGCAAGCAAGTTTAGCTAAGCAAGAATATAATTAACCATGCAAAGTTAGGAGTAGATAAAAGTCTATCGGAGGCACACAAATATCTACGTACCTGGACCTGTTGATCTCTCTAATACTAATCGTTAACACAACCTCCTCTTTAGTTACTATACCTAATAAAGAGTAATACGAACAAGATTAACTATAAGTCATGCATACATATATTCTAGTTTGATATTTACTTGTTGGTTTTAAGTTTGTTATATTAAGAGAATATTCATCCTAAATTACCTCTAACTTAGTTTCTAGTTTAGCCTCTAAATTATCCTCTAATTTAAGCTAACTTCAAAATCTTTAAATGAATGCTATCTTACTAATATGCTTAGCTCTACCAATTAAGATTCTCTAGTATTTCACCTGACTTAGTCTAAAGTCTAACCTACATAAGAACCCTTAAACATAGCCTTTGGTTCTTTCATTATTTTAGCCAATGATGCGACCTAGACACTATATTTACTTACAAAATGCCCACTTTTTAGTGAAGCCAAGTTAAGACCAATAAGAGTATCTCAAATATAACATTAGTTAGGACTCCCCTTACTATGGTGTTCATTATACAATTTACCTTTTTTTTTATACTTAGCAATATACATATACATATATATATATATGAATAATAAGAAAATATTTAATAATTAGTATCCATATTTTATTGAATCCACAAAACATATAATTTGCCTGGAAAATCATACTTATTATACTCTGGTGATGAAAACTACAAAAATAGGATAATATACAATACACTCCAAAATTCTTATTTTAACTTGATTTAATAAAATATTAGCTAAAAATAAGTAAATAATTGTACTATATACCATTATTAGAATATAACATATATTTCAATGTTACTATTCACAAAAAACCATCACATATTGGTTTTGTTCACAAATTACTTCAAATATCTAATTATTTCTTATAAATAGAAAAACTATTAGCAACATCAAAATATATTACAATAAATAATAAATATAAAGATTTTAAAGATTTTTTTATGCTACAATTTAGTAGATAATATAATTATGTTAGATAAATTTTTTTAGCTTAAAATAATATTATTTAATATTTTGAAATTTTTTAAATAAAATTTTTAATTTGGGGTTAAGAGTTTTAAAAAAAAAATTCTAAAAGATCTTAACATTGGAAAAAGAATTTGTTATTTTCTTAGTGTATAAAGTATTTTTTTGAGTGAAAAGGGCATTTTTTTCTTTTATGAAAGGATTTTTTTATGTGATTAATTTTTTTAAAAAAAAAGGGAAAAGAGAAAATAAATAAAGAAATAATACAAAAATTTTCTTAGAATGTAAAACAAGAGGAATTTTGTTCATTATATATATATATATATGTATTAAAACCCTTTTTCTTATTTATTAGAAGAAAAGAGAAAAAGATAAAAAGAAAAAAAATGAAAAAAGAATAAAAATAGAAAAAGACATGGAACCAAACTAACTTGAGAAAGAAGCAAAATCGAATTAGACATGGGTTTCGGGTTGAATTGACTTTCATCATAGCAAACTTGGTAATGTCTAGTTGCAAAGCTTACACTTAGGTTAACAATGGGAGGCAAATCTAATGTTTGCATAGGGCGGATTAGAGAGATTCCAATGCCACAATTAGCAAGAAAAAACGTTTTTGTGAGGATTTTATTAAGAGTATGCAAGGTAGAAACAATGCCTAAGTTTGTTGTTATGGTTTTAGGTATTTTTAATGTTTGATGGTACTAGCAAAGTAAGGTTGTAACGGTTAGTTAGTAAGGTAACCTTAGGCATACAGTAGCTTAAGGGAGTGGTGACTATTAGAAGCTCGAAGTTTGGGCAACTTGTGGGTGGTGGTGGTTTAACTCAGGGAGTTTAAAATTGATACTCAAGTTAGAGAGAGAAAATCAATCTGAGTAGATAGTAGAAGCCATTTTGAAAGCTTTTAAGGAGTTTGGGGTTGAGAGATTTGTATTTAGGAGGCTTTTTTAGGCTCCAGTTTATAATGTTAGAGCTCGAATCAAGCTTAGAAAGTCAACGATGATGTTTAATTTTGAATTGAATTTGAAGGGGGTTTTTACCGGCATTGATTTTGATTTTAATATTAACATGCATATTTAATTGAAAAAAAGTGATCAAAACACTTCCTTTATGGAAAATCTTACTAAAAAACTTCATTAAAAACTTCGTTTGTCAATATGGAAGCTAGATTCATGGCAAGTTAAGCTTGAGTGCAAATGAGTTTTTTTTTTTTTCCAACTGAATTTTTGAGTTAATATATGACTAATTTTGGATGAATGCTTAGAAAAGTTCAAAACTAGATTATGTCTAGTTTATGTTTCTACCATTAATTCAGGTGGAATTGTGTGGAAAAAATGCACAAAAGTGGCTCAAAGAGGAGCCATTGAGTTAGAGAAAGGGAAAGAAAAATTGGGAAAGACACAGAATCAAGAATTAAGAAGAATAGGTGAGAAAAAATTCACCTTTGTACGTATGAACATGCCTAGGCTAGCATATATACCACACGTGCCTAAGCGAAAAAGAAATGTAGGCACTTACATACCTGCTTCTGTATGGGCTTCGACAAGGGCCTTCAGCCTTGTTTCATTTGCTTCATGAATAAAAAAGTAAAATAAAATGAAATAAACACTAAACCTAAAATTATCAATCCTAAATTTTAGTCTAGCTTAAGTTTCTTATTTTTTTCCAAAAAATTCCATCATTACTAAAATTTTGTATATTTCTTTTTTTTTCATAAAATAAAAAATAAAATAAAATACTAAACTATAAAAGGAGAGGGCTTAAAAATGAGATGTTAATAGCTGCTTCTTTTTTTGGTGAAGTTTAAGTAGAATTTTACCATAAAAACAAGAGACTTTTTCTTGCGTTGGGGATGGTCTTGTCCTAAATAATGCTACAAAAGCTAGCTATTATAGGTCTGGTCTACTGGTGATTTAGTTAAAGGTAAAGGAAAGAGAAGACATTCTAAGAGCTAATTGAAATATTAGAGTGAGTTTCAAAAGGGTCTAGTACTCTAAGAGGTTGCTGGAAAAGTCAAATTGAGACCTCGTTGAGCCCTTTTAAGTTGATTAATCTAAACGGGAGTGTCTTGAGGAGATTAGCAACCCTAAGTTGGAATCAATTTAGAAAACCTGGTCATGATTAACCTATGATGGACCATATCTAGGCGACTAGTAGCCTTAAATAAGGATTGATATAGAAAACTTAGTTGTGCAACTCTAAGCTAACTAGCTTAGGTGGAACGTCTCTAAGGGACTAGTAGCCTTAAATTGGAATCGTTTTAGAAAACTTGATCATATTACTTTGAGTTGACTAACTTAAGCAGAAGCATCTTTAGGGTACTAGTAACTCTAAATACGATTTGATTTAGAAAACCTAGTTGCGCTACTCTAAGTTGACTAACTTAGGTTGGAGCGTTGATAAAGACGTATTTTTCATGTTTTAAAGTACAAATTAAGATAGAATTATTATATATTTTATAGAAATCATTAGGAATTGGTACTTAATTATTTTCATTTGGATATTTCAAGAATTATAGGATTCAAGAGTGGAATTATGGACAATTTAGAGGAATTTTAAGTAAATAAACGAAGTTTGGATCAATACATGCAAATTAGAATTAAAAGCAGTCGGCTTACAACTTACAACTTGCACTACTGACCTTGGATGGCTATGCCACCAACCTAAAAGTCGACCTTGCACTTACACTATTAGCCTTTAGGGGAAAAAAAAATTTCACATGAGCTAACCCTAATTTTTCATATAAATAGCATATGTTTCATCGTTTGAAGGATTCTTAGAAACACTTTCCTTAGACATAGAGAGTCTTAGAATAGTTTTTGAAAAATTCTTCAGGAGAATCACTTTGACCATTAAGAGGATTTTGCTTTTGCTATGGAGACTAAGATTGAAGATGCAATTGAAGATTACTTTTTCCAATATAGAATTGGTGACATCTATTTTAATTATTCTTATGCAATTCTATCAATTACTTATGCTTTCAATTATGAATTTCCTTGCAATTTCAATTAGTATTTATGTTTTTGTTTCCAAATCCATTACTGGCTAAAATTATTTGTGGGAATTGATGAAACCCTACATAGTTAAGTTGATGATTGTGTTCATGTTATAGGATTAGGAGATATATAGATGATTCATGATTGCAATTTCTATAATTTCGATTATAAACATTAAAAACCTTAATGATACTGGAGTTGATATAAGGTTTGTTAGAAATTCTTAGTTGATTTGATTAATCAATGTAGAAGTAAAGTTAATTGAATTAATTAGAAATTATTTAGAGAATAATCCGATGTTCGACAATTTATTATTCACTAAGATATTAGATAATCGATTTAGGACATTAGATAATCATAGTATTGGGAGATATATGATTGTAATTTAGAGTTCACTATTAATTAGAAGATCCAGAAGCTAACTAATTAATTAGGGGTTTAAATCCTTAACTTTTGAGTTATACTAAATTTACTTGAATGATTATATAGTTATTAATCTATATAATATGATTATAATTTGATTTGCATAGTAATCTAGGGTAGATTCTGTTTTCCTATAATTCTCAATCGATTGCTTAATTTTAGATTTTTCATAGTTATTTTCTTTTCAATAGTTTTAGAGTAATCACTAGATTAACTAATTTAATTTTGATTACCTGAATATTGATAAGAAATAGCATAGGATTAATAATTTTTTAGTTCTCGAAAGATTGACAACCTTACTTTCTCTATATTACTTGATTTCGACCTAGTATACTTGCCAGAGTATTCATGATTTATTTATTTATATATATATATATAGTTTAACCTAATCAAGCATCTTTAGAGGACTAGTAACCCTAAAATAAGACGTCAATTTAGAACCTAAGAGTACTTTTCTAAACTGACTAATCTAGGCTAGAAAAAGTGTTCTTTGTTAAATCTTGAAAGTTGGTTATAAATAGGGAAGGCCCCCTTAAAGCTTGCCCAAGCCCTAAAGAGAGGTTGGTGTTGAGAGGAGTCCTATGAGCTTGCGAAAACCTTAAAGAGAGGTTAGTGACTAGAAGTTCCCTACAGGCTTGATAAAAGCTTAAAAGAGGAAGGTGATTAAAGTGCCTTATGAGCTTGCTAAAACCTTACAAAGAGGTTAAGATGGGATATGCCTTACAAACTTGCTATAACCTCAAGAAATTGCTAAAGGGAAGAACCCTATAGGCTTGCTAACACCTTAGAAAGTATCAAAGGTGGGATAATGCTGTAAAAGCTAGCTAGTACCGTAAAGGAAAAGGAGTTAGGACAATGTCCTATGATCTAAGTTGAACCCTAAAATGTGATTGCAAAGGAAGGGGGAAAGTGGCCTATATGATAGTTACTATGCTAGGAGATAACGGGTTAATGCAAATGCAATGCTTGAAACAAATATGTTAAAATGCATAGAAGAACTTACCTAGCTTTATTAATAGTACGCAAATTGAAAGCCTTTTCTAAAAAGGTCTGATCAAAACCAGCTAACTAATTCTTTGAAGTAGATTCAAACCTCTTGGAGGCATCAATTTTCCTGCCATCAACCTAACTAAATCACGACATCAGGTTTTGTTGGTGAGCTCACTTATTAAGGAAATATGGAAAGTGACCAAACATATGATTTACTATCTTCTTTGAGTAGACAAAGGTCAATGTCTCAAATTTTTTACCTTACTAATCAACACTTAAGGCTTTAGATGAATTACCTTTTAGATTCTTCTAACCGAACGTATGCCTTTATTCTTCACCAAGAAATAACTATTTGCCATAAGGTATTTACTCATCTAGATTTGGCCTTGCCCTAAAAAATGGACAACAAATCTCTTTATAGAGGAGGATGAATTCATAATAGAGTATTTTAAATAGTTTTGTTAATTATCGTTGTTTTAGAACTTGCTTTCATCTTTTCTAGTGTTTACAATGTATGGGTTTTATTTGAATAAGATAAGAGAATAAGACCTTTCGTTGGCATGGGAAAAGTGATGAAGGTCAATGACAACTGTAAGGGATATCATCTTTGCTTATAGTGGATAAAATTAAACCCTAGTAACATTTAAGAATGGTAGCATTTTGTGTTTCAAGTGAGAATCTCCATTGATTTTCATAGGTAATAAAACTTTGCTATATTAGAATTTATAGGGTCCCTAAAATTTGAATCATCCATTTCTGATCAAATTAATGCCCTTCTAGTTAACACTTGATTCACAATGTAAGGATCTTTTTAATTTGGACCAAATTTTCCTCTATAGCCTTATACATTAGAGAGGGCCTTTCTTAACACCAAATCATCTTCTTTAAAGTATTGAAGCTGTACCCTCTTGTAAAAGCTCAAGCCATTCTTTGTTAATAGTATTGGTTGTGAAATAGGGCCATTAATCTTTTTTCATTAACCAAATTCAATTGCTCAATATGCTTCTTTACCTAATTAGCCTCATCCAATTGAGTTTCTAATAGCACTTTGGGTAATTCCATCGGTCTGATAGGAGATCAATAGGCCATGAGTGTAAATGGTAACATCTCATGCCAATCTCTATATACCATTTTTTTAATAATTCTCTTGAGATTTTTGTTAACCGCCTCTATAAGCCCATTCATCTAAGGTCGATAGGGGGTAGAATTCTTGTTGATGATTTTGAATTGCTAATATAACTCTACCATGACTTTTTTTGTTGAGATTATAACATTATTGCTAATGATTGTCTCTAGAGTCTTGTATTGAGCTAAGATATCTCTCTTGATAATCCTGACCACTACTCCTTAGGTAATACTTGAATAAGATGAGGCTTTAATGCACTTATTGAAATAATCAATGGTGACCAGTATGAAATGATGGTTGTTGGATGCCTTTGGAGTGATAAGGCTAATGATATTTACACCCTACATTGAAAATGGCTATGGGACAGATAACGTATGTAGTTCTTAGGGTAAAGGATTTATCTTGTTTACATTAACATGGCATAAGTGATAGAGCCTAACATTCTTGATGTAATCACTTTCCATAGTTAACCAATTGTATCTTAGCCTCAGAATCTTCTTGGTGAGCATGTAACAATTAATGTGAGGGCCACATACTCCCTTGTGTACTACCTTCATCAAAACTTTAGCTTCTTTATCATCTATTCACCTTAAAAGTATACCATCAAACAATCATCGATACAAAGTAGATTCATTATTAAGAATTGGGTGGTCAACCTCCCAATCATCTTTCTATCCTTTTTCTCAACTATATCAAGATATGTATCTTGTTATAGGACCATTTTGATGTATTATACCAAGGCTTTTTGTCATGTATGTCTTCTATTACGAAATAGAAAGCAGGCTTCTCTTCAACTTCAATTCTAAGCGGTTGAATTTCAACCTTACCAATTATGTAGATCATGGATGCTAAAATGGCAAACGTATTAGCAAATTGGTTATGAGTCCTAAGAACATGTGTGAATGTGATTTCTTCAAACCTCTCCACTAATTTAGTTAAGTGCTAGCGAAAAGGTACCAGTTTAGGATCCATTTTAATATTCTCCCTGAGCTTAGCTAATAATGAGTAAAGAATCCTCATATACTTCTAATTCTCGAATCTCTTCATCTAAGGCCATTTTGAGTCCTATGATGCACACCTCATATTCAACAATATCATTGGTATATGGGAAAATAAGCCCTATAGCTATTGGGAACTACGTACTTTTATGGGATATTAGTATTACCCCAATTCCATACTTAGACGTATTGATAGTGCTATTAAAGAACATCTTCCATTTTTAGGGCTTTTCATCTTTCTCTTTATTAGAATCTCCTTTAGCTACTAAGATGTCTTTGTCGGGAAATCTAGCTAGTACTCCTTAGAGAGTATCTTCAAGGGGATTATCTGCTAGTTGATTTGTTAGGACTTACCCCTTGATTGATTTCTAGTTCACATATGTGATGTCAAACTCTAATAGTAACGTTTGCCATTTCGAGATCCTACCAATCAAGGTTGGCTTTTTGGCTAAACACGTTAGGGGATCATGTTGAGTCAGCAATTCAATCTAGCAGTAGAGTATGTATTATCTAAGTTGATCCATGACCTAAACTAAAGCATAACATGTTCTTCCAATTTTAGAATATTTTTGTTCCCCCTTTGTAAATGATAGGCATAAATTACTTTACACTTTGTAGGCATATTTAGGTATAAATTGATCATAATTAAGTTCATTTCTCAAGTTCTTAGTATCTAATTTCATAATATATTAATTTCAGATGATTTAAGAGTAAGGAGATAATATTTATTCAAGATAAAGTGAAGAGAAGATGAAATTATATAAGAACAATGAGATTTAGAGCAATTCTAAAGGAAGATCAACATGTATTCAATTATGAACATGATCAAAGAAGATTTAGGTGCCCAGTTCTTGTCGTGCCCTCCATCATAGGTGTGACCTAGGGACATATTACTATGCACCTGATCATCATGTCTATGATAGTACATTAGAAGGGTGATTGCTCCCTCTATCACGGGCATGAGGAGATGAATTATTTATGATGAAGAGTTCACTTGCCACATCATGGTTATAATAGGTAGAGATTATTCTTTTCCAAGATTATCATACCTTGAATCACAAGCATAATAGGAGTGGACATAATTGTTCCTCTTTAAATTTTTCACACGAACTAGTGTATTTAATAAGTTTAAAACCCATAGGATGTCTTAAAATGGTGTATTTGGACTTGTTGACAAAGATAATATAAATATACTTGCAAATTTTAGACAGACATAATCGGAATTTACTAATAGATATCTAAGACTTTTATGCTAGACAAAAGCTACAAACACATTTGTTCATCCATATTATACCCATTGCACCTTATGTTTTCTATAAATTTTCCAAGTGTTGTAATGCGTACTTTTCTTAGATTCACTCAAAAGAGAGGAGAAGAATTAATTGTTCATGCATTGTAAATATTTCTACAATAGATCTAAAAGGGTTTTTTTTTTCTACTTATCTTATGTTGCATTCCTTGTTATTTCGATGTTTTGTTGATATATGTTATTTTTTTCATCGTGTGTAAGTAGTAATCTAGGACATACTACATCACTTTAGAGTGAACAAGTCCTTAATTTGGCGATTTCCTAATTTTTGCTAATTCCATTGAATTGAACTTACTAAAGTGTAGTGCATAACATTAACTCCTAATTCATTGGAACAATTTACTACTAATATTAGAGGTATTATTAGGAAAGTTGCTGCATCCTTGAGGAATTTGGTAAATTATTAAGATGTTAATATGATTCTAATTAGAAGTTAATTCAAAAGAGATTCTAATATACACTATTAGGGTTAAGAGTAAGTGATTCTAAGAAAAATGCTTATAAACTAGTAATTCCCTATATATAACAATCAATAGGATAAAACTTAATGGTGACATCATGCTATGTAGTGAAGTAAGTTTGCTTGTTAAGTATGGTATTATTAATCGTTTTTGTAATCATTGTGTTAGATGATTTTTTTTTTGTGGATTAGTGTAGTTTAGTTAGTAAATTAGACATTTTACTGCTTAATCACTTGATAATTTAGGTTGTTAGATAATAAGAAGATTAATTGTTACAACTCTATACCTATTTGTACTAATAAACAATAGGTATACTTGCCTATTGAACTAAGCTAATAATAGAATATAGGTTTATAAATTTTAAAACTTCGTAGCTCGGATTAGAGGCGACCAATAAACTTCTTACTCAAGTAGTATATGGAATAGAATATAGGTTTATAAATTTTAAGACTTTGTAGCTCGGATTAGAGGCGACCAATAAACTTCTTACTCAAGTAGTATATCGCTCGTTTTTTTCCTTCCTTATCCTTCTAACCAGGCATACACCCTATAGACTTTGGTAATATAGTGAGGTATAAAAACAATGTCTCCATAAGATTAGGAGTAACTAGAAATGGAGGATTGATGAGGTATTTCTTGATTGTTGTGAAGGCTTCCTTATGTTCTTTGTCCCAGTTTATCTTAGCATTCTTCTTCAGCAACTTAATAAGGGGCGGCATTTATCTATAACCAGAGATATAAATCGTGCTATGTAGTTCAAACAAACCAATAAGCCTATAAGCTCATTAAGTATGCATGGAGAGGGTAAGTCGATTATTTCTTTGAGTTTATCTAACTCTAATTTAATGCCCCTTTGGCTAATTATGAAACCTAACATTTCCCTAATGTTACCCTAAAGGTATACTTTTTTGTGTTTAGCTTTAATTAAAACTTTCTTAACCTGTCAAACAACTTCCTTAGATTATCCATGTGATTTCTGCCCTTTATGGATTTTGCGATCATACTATCAACATAGGTTTCTACTTCTTTGTATATCATGTCATGAAAGATTGTAACCATTGTTCTCTAGTAAGTTACCTTAGTATTTTCGAGTCTAAAAGGGATCACTTTGTAGCAAAATGTGCCGCAAGTTATAATGAAAGTTGTCTTGGTTTTATTTTCTTTGGACATTTGAATCTAATTGTACTTAGAGAATCCATCCATGAACAAGAAGAGATGGTTTTAGGCTATGTTATCTACCAAGATGTCGATATGAGGTAAAGGAATGTTATTTTTAGGTGTTGCCCGATTGGGGTCTCAAAAACCTACGCATACTTTAACTTTCCCATTCTTCTTCATTACTAACACAGTATTAGCCTTCCACTTAAGACAAATGGATACTTCGATGAAACCAACCTCACGTAATTTCTTGACTTCTTCTTTGATTTTCAATAGAATATTTAGTTGGAATCTTCTTAACTTTTGCCTTTTAGGTTTGATATCTTTTCGTGTAGGCAAGTAATAGACCATAATTAATTGATCTAACCAGGGTATATCCTCATAAGATCACGCAAACAATCTTGATATTTAGATAATAGCATGGTGATATCTGCCTTCTGTTCCCCTCTCAATTCCCTCTAATCTTTAAATTCTTTGGGTTATCATCAGTCTTAATATTAATTATCTCAGTCGACTTATCAAAGGAAATTCTACCCATCTTATGTTTTTGCCAACTCTCTTATATTTCATTGTGGTCATTGACATCACTCCTGATGACTAACATTGTAGAGTTATAAGTTATACAAATATTTTCATCATTTACTTATGTGAGGTATCCTTGACTTTCATTCCAAGCATTGGATCTATGAAAAAAATTGTGTAAAAGAAAGAGTACAAGTAAAGGAGAAGTGACGCATAATGAAGAGAACAAAATTGATCTTTTATTCATTGTAATCAAAAGTTCTTATAGGTACATTATTTACAACAAAGATAATTACTATAAAACTCAAGAAAATACTAAACTATGATTCATCCATTACTCTAGAGAAGACTTATTGCCACTTATAGGTACGAAGAACCAATTATTCTTATGGGTGTGGAGTTCACAGGATGGCGCCATTAATTCATCTCTACTAGTAGATTATGAGGTCTAAATATCAACCTAGAAAAATATCTCGGTTAATAGTGGAAAGGTCATTAAGACATGACACAATCTATTACCTCTCTTGCCCTTTACTTGTTTATTTTGCAACTCTTCCATCGGAGTTGGGATATAGATAAGGACGTAAGAACCAATTTGGCCTTCCTTGTACTTCAATCTCTTACCTTTCTTTTCTGTAGGACTAGTAACCATGCACTCTTCATTGAACATTTAAAGCCCAAAATCCTCCTGCTCCCTAGTGCTAATATAGTGTACGGTCATTTCCTTATAGATTTCTTAATCTTAATCTCTTCAAATTGTTATCACTTGGCCATTCAAGATAAACTCGACCTTTTGATGCAAACTTGAAGGTATAACCCATGCTACATGAATCAAGGGTCTTCCCAATAGGAGGTTAAAAGACATTGAGATGTCTAAAACCTAAAATCGAACGTTGAATGTTTCAGGGTTAATGCCAACTAGGAAGTCAATTTTCCCTATAATTTCTCTTTAAGATCCATTAAAAACCTTAACTATCGTAGAACTTGGATTAATTATAGTCATGTTAATACCTAAAAGATCTAATGTAACAAGAGGGTCGACATTTAATGATGATTTATTATCAATAAGGACTCTCGTTAGAATCATGCCATTACTTCTCACCATTATAAAAAGTGGTTTAGTGTACTAGTTACCCAACTCACCTAATTCTTTAGTAAAAAGAGAGATTTGATACATGGTTAAGATAGGGTTGGTGATTAGTCCCATCTTTTTAGTTAACATTTCATAAGGCACCTTAACCTGCCTCAGATTTTGAAATAAAGCTTCCCAATGCAGTTTGAATGCCATCAACAAACCCATAAGTGATATCTATGCTGGAATTTTGGTAAGCTAATCCACTATCTTATACTTTCTTGACTTGATCATTTTGGTGAAGGCAGACAGCCTTCCTCATATTTAGCCAATTTGTTGTTTGACTCCTCTAGTACATTCTCCTTTTTTAGGTCTTCTTTTAGGTCATAGACCCTACTGGAGAAGGTATTTTCACCTACAAAAGAACTTGATTGCCCATAGTTAATTGCTTGATAATTGAATGGGGTAGCTTTATTATTCTTAAGGGACACGGTACATGGAAAGTATACCTCTTGTTTGTCAGAGCTTGCTTCTCCTCTAGTTTTTAAATTCATAGACCTTAGGTTTTCAATTGATCATCTTGCTGGCAAGATTTGTATTTTCAAAAATCATATTGATAATAAGGACATGGTTGGGTAGAAGGTCATTATTGACATTTGGAATTGGAGCTTCTATGAACTCTAGTTAGATTGAACCTTCATTAATCAAATCCCTAGCATCTATTGGTTGATTAACCCACTTACCTTAAATGATATTGGCACTTTACATTAAGATAAAAAACCCTTAGCCTATATTTATCATTAGGAAGCTCAAAATGAATCAAATTATCTTTCTTAAACTTTTTGAAGACTTGGCTAAAGGAAATTAGTATTCTAGTGAGCTATCTTAGGGCCTTTTTTACTTGAGACTAGCTTTGGAACTATTGCTGAATTTGTGGAGGATTTGTTCTGAAGCAGACCTAGGTATTGGAACTAGCTTTGTGCTTGCTTGCAACTGGTACTGTTACTAATAGTAACTTCTTTAGCCTTGTATGCAACTAGCTTTGTAGAGGGTGGACTTCTATCTAATGCCTCTTGGAGCTTGCCAAAAAAGACGATACTTTCAATTTGATACCTTGTAGCTAATACTTCTACAAAGCTAGAGGAGGCCTACCGAATTAAGTCGGAGAAGTAAAGCCTTTTTAGAGTATTAATAAAGGCCAAGGTCAGCTCTTTTTCATTCATATAGGTAAATACCCTTATAGTTGAGGATCTCCATCTTTAGGCATGCTCCTCAAAATTCATTGTTCTTTTTCCATAAGGCAACTAAGTCCATCATGGTTGGTGCCACTTTAACATTAAACTTATACGGTTCATAAAACACCTCAGCGAGCTTCTCTCATGTATTTACATGATTCAAGTCTTGTTGGGCATACCAGGTTAAAGTAGGACTGTTAAGCTGTCGTGAAAAACTTTGTACCATAAATTAGTTGTAGTGCACATACTTACATATCTTTTGCATATATAATACGATGTATAGTTTGGGGGAAACTAATCCCATTGTACTTTCCAAAATCTGGTACCTTAAACTTGTTAAGGAAACTTCCATAATCATAAGAAGAGAAGTCTGTGATACCAACCTGCTCAAAACCATCATAGCTTTCGTGTACCTTCATTTTCTCAATGATATGTGGGGTCGATTTCCTTTCTAGTTCATTTAGTCCATCTTGGTTAGCCGCTAGCTTCACATTAACCAAGGATGAGCAGGTGTTGGGTTCAAAAGTCAGGTTGACCTTTGGATAAACCCCTTCTGATTCAAAAAGCTCAAAGGTCGGGTTAACTTTAAGATATCTCTCTTCTACTTCGAAGGGTAGAGCTTCAACATTCATTCCATAATGGGCCCTAAAGTTTTCTTTTCTTGGTGTTATTGTGGATTTAAATAAAGTGATGTTGTCAATGAAGACACTCAATGGATCTACTATTTTTCCTACCATTCGCTCTAAAGAGCGAAACCTCAACTTAATAAGATAGATGATTTTAGGGTTGATATTGTTGTTGTTGTTGTCCTTAGTGTTGATATTATCATTTCCTTGGTTATCCATTTTAGTTTGAGAGTAAGTACTTATAAAACTTCTTTGAAAGGCTTGACATTTGGGAGTTATCTTTGTAGCTTGAAAATGACACTACTTTTTAACTAGTTAGCACAAATATATATATATTTATATATTTGCTTTTTGGTCTTTTTTTTTATTTATTGGAAATAAATAAACTAATGAACAAATACAAGAATACATAGCATATAGATGTAAATAACTTTAAGTTGGCAATAAACTCATAATGCGGTAAAATAGTTTTCTTTTATTAATTCTCACAATTTGTGACGGTTACATTCTTTGTCATTTTATTACATAAAAAAGAAAAATTCTAAAGTCCTAAAATCTCCTCTTCTAGTTACAACTTGGCTCAGCTTCCTCCTTCCACTTTTGAACTTTGAGGGCCTTTAACTCTTAAATTTTGACCTTAGCCATCTTGAGTTATGCTTCTAAGGCTTTTAGCTTCTATTGATATTCTTCACATTAGGCCTTTAGACTCTATATTCCTTTCCTTGGCTTTTTAAGTGTAGCTCTAACTTAATTTTCTTCTTTCTTTATCTTAGCCTCTTCCCTTAATTTCTAAAGTTAGTAGTACATGAATTCTTTAGTTGTATGAGATATGCTAGGCATCGCTTAGATAATAGGGGTAGTCATCCTTTTATACCAAAGAGATTTGATGTCTAAGAGTTTGGCCTCTTTATCAGCTATAAGGATATAGGTGTTAAGGAAATTAATTGTGACAAGCTTAAGTGTTGGTTTTTGGGCCAAAGCCCTTACATCCTTTAATCATCTGGTTGTTTAAATTCCATTGGGTCGTCAAGAATATCTCTTTAGCCTGCATGCTTTGAAAATATTGAACCTAGTGATGAGTAGGGATGTCTTTAGGTAACTGGATTTGTTCTTCAAAGGATTTAATGTGATTATATCATTGTGTGAACTTAGCTTGATTGAAGTCTAGCTAGTGGCATCTCATGTGACTGATGAACCAGACCATCAGTAGGACCATGTTGGTTTTTAAATCCCTAAACTTCTTACCCTTGAGATGGTTTAAGGAGTGGATCTACTCAACTAGGAGGGCAAGTATGTAAGATTTCCCTTATAAGAATTAGGATACCAACTTGGTTACCTTAAACTGAATATAATGTGACTCATATGGTAATACAATGGAATTGAATACCACTAAGATATAAGCATTTAGTCGATGTTGGTGCTAAGGTTTTTGATCCATACGGAAGATATGTCATTTCTCTTGATATCTCAATTTAGTAGAGAACCACATAGTTATATCATCCATCCTAGGGGCCTTTCCCTTAAATAGAGCTTGCTTTTTTTTTTTTTCTATTTTTCTTACTCCCAACAAACCATTGAAAAATTTTGGTGCAGCAATCTCAAGGTTTAATACATAAATGTCGTCAATGATAGTTAAAGCTCAAAGTAATTGGAAGTATTCTTTTATGATTGAGCTTAGCTGGTTTGAGCCAAAATAGAAAGTAAGGCTTTGGGCTCTTAAAAGTGCACTAAGGCTCGTATCAAAGTGATATTAGGATTGATACTCTATAAGGATAGGATAAGTTTAATTTAGCTCTTGATAAATTCTAACTTGTTAGTGTTGAAGAGTTGAAACCAATTCTCTAATGACTTATGATGCTTACAAGGTGGCTAGATATGAATCGCTATGAAAATATCATGGGTAAAGCCAGCCATTATTACAACAAATAAAATTACATCAAAAACCTATTCTAAACTTTACATGAGGTATTTATAGTAAATTTTACAATTTAAAGAATAATGACAAAGGAAAATAATGTAGGAAAATTATAATGGCTCCACAATTGCTAGATTTTTTTTTTTATTTTGTTGAGTTTTACAAATTCTTGCCAATATTTGAAAAGAGTATTCATATGTATAGAAGGGTAAGTTTTAAAGGTTCTTAAGTTTTATGACCTCACATGTTTTCAAAGAAACGATTCCTAAATCACATTAAAACTTAGATAAATGGATTATTGCAACTATTTACACTTAAAAATAATTTACATGGATAAATTTCAACATGATTTAGGTAATTTGAAAAAATAATCTAACTTTGAAAATTTTAAGGAGCTAGCCTTCTTGAAATTTATAGTAGAGTCATCAACTTGTCAAGCTTGAATTTTTGTTTTTATTCATTTTTCTTAATTTGATTTGAACTGAACTTTATACCTATTTAACTTAAACCCTTGACTAAAATTAAGAAAAACCTGGTTTCTTGTATTTTTTGAAAACAAATGGAGATACCACCCGATAGAATTGAGGAAAAAGGATTAAATTAGAATCGATTATGTGGACCGATTTTAACTTAGCCACTAGCTTACATTTTAAAGAATCTTTCAAGAAACTAAATTCATGGATTCAAGGGCTATCCCATTAAAATCTTTTGAGTATCACTTTAATCTTTTAAATTTTATTTTATTTTTTCACTTACTCATTTAAGATAAATAAATAAATAAATAAACAAAATTAGCTCTAATTATGAAAATGAAGAAATTGAAAAAATTACTCACAAAAAGGGAAATTTTTTTTTTTTGCATATTTTAAGTTACCCAATAAGAGCATATGTACTTTTTAGAAGGGATTAGATTTTTTGTAATTCATTTTGAAAACTTCAGAGTGTTGATTCTTTTTAATGATAAAAATGAAGAAGCTAAATTTACATTTTAAATTGCTTAGTTTTTTTTTTAGAAAAATTTAAAAGAGAAAAACGAAAATTTCTAATTTGGGGTTATGAATAAAAAAAAAATCTAAAAGATGCTAACTTCAGAAAAATAATTTATGATTTTCTTATTTTACAAAGTCTCTTTATGGGTGAGAAGACCTTTTTTTTTTTTCTTGAAAGGATTTTGGTTTCTTTTTTTTTCAGGGGATTAATGTTTTAAGAAAGAGAAAAAAGGAAAAAAAATTTAAGAAAAGGGAAAATGAATAAATAAATATATATATATATATAAAGAATTGCTTGGAACATAAAAAAGAGGAATTTTGTTTATTATATATATGTATATATATTTCAAAACCCTTTTGCTTATTTGTTAGAAGAAAAGATTAAAAAAAAAAAGACAAGGAATCAAACCAACCTTAGAAAGAAGCAAAATAGGATTAGATACAAGTTTTGGGTTGGCTTGACTTTGGTCGGATCGAACTCGGTTAGGTTTGGTTGCAAAGCTTACACTTAGGTTGGAAAATGGAAGACAAATCCAATGTTTATATGAGGTAGATCAGAGTGATTCCATCACCAAAATTAGTAGGGAAAAACGTTTTTATGAGAATTTTATTAGGAATATGTATATGTGTGACTGCAGTTCTGGTGGTGGTGGTGGTGGTGGGTAGGGTGGGGGGGCGCGGGGGAAGGGGGGAATGGGGGGCGTGGGGCGGGCGGGTGGGGGGGGTGGGGGAGGGTGTGGTGGGGGTGGGGAAGGGGGTGTGGGGTAGTGTTAAAACAATGCTTAGGTTTTTCATGGTGGTTTTATGTGTTTTTGAAGTTTAGTAGTGGTGGTGAAATGAGGTTATAGTAGTCAATTAGTAGGGCAACCTTGGGCATACAGAAGCTTAAGGGAGTGGTGACTATTAGAGGCTCGAAGTTTGGGCGACTTGCAGGTTGCAATAGTTTAACTTAGGGGTCTTTGAATTGAAGCTCAAGATAAAGAGAGAAAATCAAACCAAGTAGAAAGAGAAAGCTGTTAGGGAAGCTTGTAAGGAGTATGGGATTTAGAGATTCATATCCAGAAGGCTCGTTTGAGCTCCGATTTATAGTGTTAGAGCTCAAATCAAACTTGGAAAATAAAAAATGATGTTTAATTTTGAATTGAATTTGGATGGGTTTTTGAACAGTATTGATTTCAATTTTAATATTAACAAGCATATTTAATTGAAAAAAGTGGTCAAAACACTTCCTTGATGTAAGCTCTTACTAAAAGACTCCACTAGAAACTTCAGTTGTTAATGCAAAAACTAGAATCATGGTGAGTCAAGCTTAAGTATAAATGAGTTTTTCTAATTTTCAACTGAAATTTTAACTTAAAAAATGATTGATTTTGGATGCATTATTGGATAGGTCCAAAACTAAGCTATGCCTAATATACAAATCCGCCATTAATTCTAGTGGAATCGTATAGAAATAATGTGTAAAAGTGTCTCAAACATGGTCTATTGTATTGGAGAAAAGGAAAGAAAATCTAGTGAAAGACATAGAATCAAGAGGAATAGGTGAGAAAAAATTAGCCTTAGCACATGTAGATGCACCTAAGCTAGCGCATGTATCAAGACACTTAGATGAAAAGGAAATGCAGGTGCTCGCAAAGGCCTTTAGCCTTGTTTTGTTTGCTTTGTGGACTAAGTTTTAGTGTGGTTCGATCCTTTTTCCTTCTTCTTTTTTTAAATAAAAATAAATAAATTAAACTAAATTAAATTAAAAAATAAAATCAAATGAATACTGAACCTAAAACTAACAATCTTAAATTTTAGTTCGACTTAAGTTTCTTTTTTCTTTTATAAAAAATTCCATCATTCGTAAATTTTTTTTTTTTTGCTTTTTCAGAAATTTGAAAATAAAATATTAAGCTATAAAAGGGAGGGGTAAAAATTGAGATGTCAACAATATGTCCTCTCTTAAGCCCAACAATAAATGAGTCATTGCTGAAGACAAGATTGATCTTTTGTCCAATACGTTGAATTGCCAAAGGAGAAAAACATTCAATTGATAGACTATGTATTCGAGCCCATACTAGTACTACTTAGGGTGAAAGTCAAGTAATTTCCATTAATGATTTATGGACCATTACAGATAATCCATTGGAAGTTCGTTGTACTATCAACCGAAATCAAGTAAAATCTCACTTCCATGTAGATAAGTTTAAAAGTATTTAGCCCACAGAAGAACCTATTTAAGTGCTATAGCCTAGATTTGGCTTCATCAATTTCGCAATTAGAGCATTTTGCTAAGGTTTATGCAAGATGTTTCTCCTAAATTTTGAGAAATTGACATAGCAAAGGCCTGAATCTACATTTTCATTCAAAGCATTTTCTTCTTTTGTAGACACAATATCCTCCTCATTACAATCCATTACTAGCCTTGAAACTTTTTCTTGATCATCAATAGCAAGTCTTTTCTTGCTCTGGTACAAAAGATCTCCATCATCCTCCTTTGAAAGAGTCATGTCTTGAGAGAGAGAGAGAGAGAGAGAGAGGACTCACGCATATGTGGCAAAATGCATCTTACTTGAAAGGTTTAATCCTTATTTATAGGTTTTAAGAAGAGAATTTGGATAGATTTTGTCTTGTCTAATTAGGTAACTATGTCTTTTAAATAGATATAGTCTTGGATTCCCAAAGTTAACGTAGCACCTTGACCATTCCCACTAAGTGGTGCTTCTATGGTGTTCCTTGGTATCTAACATTCGAGCTTCTTAGATGGACTACCATAACTTAAGGTCCCTATGCCATAGGCTTAACTTAGGTAAGAGAATTGAGATACTAACCCAACCTTTGAGAGGTTTAAGGTTGTAAAAGTTGGTTATACAATGTAAAGTCTTCTAAGGCTAGGATCTTGATTGCCATGAGCCAGTCATGTGCTAGGATAAATCAGCTTATAGTCTATATGCGTTAGAGGAGGTCTTGAGAGTCTATAATCCAACAATGTCCATCAATAGTAGGAATACTAATTTCTTAATAAAATGGATTAGGTTCGATTCCCTTCTTTTCAAATAATTCAAACATGATAATCGGAAAAAGAAAATTTTTTAGTACTCTAAATCATCCTATACAATGGAAAACATTGAAATTTTGTAACAAAGCCAAGTTAGACAAGCTCTGCCATACAGATTTTAGTCGGCAATTTCGAGCATCATGGTTTACCTGGGTCATTCAAAACAAAAACAAAGAATACACATCTATTATAATGCGATAATAGTGCAACTTATAATGCTAAACTTTCAATTCTAACTAGTCCTTCCAAACTTAAGAAGACTTGGCTTCTTTGGAGTTGATGCCTCAGTAGATAATGCTCAAGTGATTTGTCACGTGGTTGGATTAAGTTTAGAGTTGACAAGTAGACACAAGAATGCAAGTTTAAAGAAGACAATAACAGGCTCTTCGAGCCCTCTAGGAAGGGAGATGCGTTGGTCCAACAAGTCCATAATTGGAGTTTGTTAAACCATAATATGTGGTGGTGATGTAGAAGATTGAAGGCATGGCAACATATCTCGAGGATGCTTGCTCATAATGACCTCGAGCATCTGCGTTCCAAAACTATAGACATCAGATTTAGTGGTGGCTTTCAATTGGTATGCAAGTTCTGCTAAGGAAAATAAAAACTGGAAAAGAAAATCATTAGCTAAACTAGATTCTGAGTGGAAAATCCTTACTTTATAAATCAAGGTAAATTAAAAATAGATCCTAAAACTATTAGTCTAAATGTGATATAAAATTTTCAATCTTCAAAACATGTTTATATGATTTTATAATTTTTAAAATATACTTATATCCTATAAACAACAGTAAATCCCCAAAACTGTCGTTGTTTATAGTTAATTTAATAACTATTAAGGATTTTACTTTTTAAGTATAGTTTATAGGTATACACAAAAGTTGAAAAGTCATCTTTAGGATCATAAGGTATCACCATCATTCATTAATAGTTTTAGAAACGTATTTACAAATATTACTTAAACCAAAATACAATTACTACTATATTTATTGTCATCATAACAAACCGACGTACATATGGTATATCTCAGATACACTTACAACAAGTAAATGTTATACTAAGGGTTTGATTAGAATGAAACGTTTAACTTTGCTGTGAAACATACAATTATGCTTCTATTCTTTGGCATAAATTATCGTGAAATATTCACCAACTTGATCTTAATAATGTGTTTTTTAATAGTGAGCTAGAATAAAAAGGGAAAGACCAAATGGTGTATAAGTTTAATATCATTATATACAATAAAATATGCTTCAAGACAGTGGAATTTTACTTATAACATGTTGCTTATAGTTACGCCGGGCAAAATATTCGTAAACAGTAGAGCGAATTATGAATTGAATTGAATCGTATCGGAAAATAGGTTTCCTTTTCTAATAGGTGAAGTTCACGATGTAGTTGAACCGGTTTGCGGAATTTAACTGAAGTGGTTATTATATGAAAAAATAAAATAAAAAAGAAAAAGGAGAAGCAAAAGCACCAAAAGTTATCGAGCAAAGCAGCAAAACTGCAAAGAACAAAAGGAAAAAGAACCCTAGTGACTAGCATTAGACCACTTACCTCTTTTCTTCCCACCTGTCGTGCCCACTATTCTCTACTCTTTAGATCTCACCCTTACTTACTCTTACTCTTGGTTTCTTACTCTTAGATCTCATCTTACTCTCGATCCCTTCACTTTGCTCATTAACCAGCTCACTTATGATTGTTAAAATCATAATTTTATTATTTGTTTGCATATATAAAAAAAATGGTAAAATCATATAGAATGGCAAAAAACTAATAAAATCACATATTAAAATTCATAATCCTATGAAAAATCTATATCTAAAAGATTTTATATTCATTTTAACTAAAAAAAATCATAAATCATAAGTTCGTAAAATCGTATAGTTAATTCGTGATTTCAATAACTATGTGCTCACTCTTAGGGGTCTTATTCTCACTCTAAACATCTCATGCACTTACTCTCTCACAAATGCTGAGTGTCGACCCACTCTTTTGCTCCTCCATCCTTTGTTGTGTGTCAACCTAACAAGTGCAACTTGCAATTTGAAAGGTAATACACTTCACAGTCATAAAGTGCTGATTTAGATTTGAACTTTCCTAGCAGAACCTAAATCTAGAAATCTCCTAGATATGTTATTTTTGTTTCTTTTTTCCCTACTTTCATTTATCTTATTTGAGGAACGTCCCTACTCCACTTAAATGAGCTAACCATCTACAAAAGCAACCTGAGGGATTGACAAAAATTGATCCAGCCACTCCATCTGGGTTACCTGTAGAGTAGCAAAGCAAGCTTGAGGATGTCCCAATAAGCTCTTCTAGGTTGCCCTACTCGAAAAGCCAAGGTAAGGAAAAGTGCCTTCTTCATAGCCATAATCACTATAGTTACCTTCATCTGCATGCGAGCTTGAAAGGTAGCACTTAAAGGTTTTACCCACAACCTCGTTTGGATGAGCATCCCTACGATGGAGCCACCTCAATAAGTTGAGAAGATGAGCCCATGGTTTCATTCTCACACAAAAAAACTATGGCTTAATTAGAGACTTAACCAAGAGCTGTACATATGCCTCCTGGTCACTACTTGTGATATACCCCCCCAATGTTGGGTAACTCTCTGCACCTTACAACCATAACTCAAAACAAATGTTGAGGGGGCTTGCCTCTCGAGCTCATACATCCTCCCCTTCACTCTAATTGCCTTCGACTTGCTCATGGTTGAATAGGATGAAACCAAACAGCTCTTGAAGCATCTCTCAACTGACACAATAAAGAAGGACCCACATACTTTTTATATAAGAGCCCTAAGTTAATCCCATTCGTCTACATAGTATCCATCTATTGGCCTGCGAGAGGAGGGAGCATAATCGACCCCTATAGAGGTGTTAATGTTCCATAATAACATTAAATGACTTCTAGAAAACACATTACCCAAGGCAGTATGATTGCCTAATGCATGCCTTACTCAAGAGATTACACGACATCTTCAAAGATATACTTAGCAAGTGTGCCTTACTCAAAGAGTTACATTGAATAGATGGGAACCACTCGAGCTAACTAATACACTTAGTGACTCCAATGGCCTCTGTAGCGAGCACATGCAACACTTATAAAAATTTTGTCAATGTCTTAAGGTCCTAGCCCTTAGTAAGATCACGAAAACAATGACATGGAAAGAAGAGAAATAAAGCAAAAGCAATATGGGGTGAAGATAAGATGAGATGGCAAACATTGTATTCATTGAATGGGAAATCTTTACATTAGCAAACGCGGGGATTGGCATTTCAATCATCACCCCCACCCCCAAAAAAAAAGAGCAAACAAAATGGGCACAACTCTTAACATGGTTACAAGAAAACCAAAGCAAGAAATAGATTAAAGCCAAGGCTACCTAGGTCTAATCAACAACAACATTTTCATCCACCTCCTCTCCATGATCAACATCCTCAATAGCCTCTTCCTCTTCCTTGCTCATAGAACTTTTACCCGATAAGTCCTCATCGACCTTGAAACCTTCCTTCTTAGTTAAACTAATTACCCTTAGGGGTAGGGGGAAGGGGAGGGTTCTAACCAGTTGAGAAAAGATAGGATCACCTTAGGAAAGTGCTTACTCACCTACTTTTGGGCTTTTATAACAAAAGTGAAGCTAGCATTGATTAGTGCCTTCTCTATAAAGGGGTTGTCCAACATCTCAAAGAAAACCTCTCACTTCACTTTGACAAACAGACCTTAACTCATTAGCTACCTATCTTCCCTTTGGGCAAAACTGGCCTAAGCACCTTCAAGCTCTCTCCCTTTTCATTTAAGCTCTACTCGCAGCCTAATAACCTCTTCCCTAGAAGCCTTGGCAAAAGCTTTGGCCTCCTCTTACTAGGCCGCCAACTTCAGCATTCTCTCCCTAAGCTCCTAGTATTATAGCTCCAAATCTACACACTTAGAAGAAACGTCCTAATGTAGACTCTTTTCCTATTCAAGAGCCCCCCAAAGCTACCCGACTTTAAACATCACCTCGTATATCTTCAACCGTTGATACTTATGATTATGCTTAAGCCCATACCTAAGCATATCAAAAAGCTGTAATTAGTATAAATAAGGTCAATTAGACAGTTACTATGGGACACTTGGACAAATAACTAAAATGAAACATACCTCGTTGTAGATCTTAAGTAGCTTTACTAAGACCTTTGCATCACTCCTCCTAGTAAACAAGTGCTCAAACCTAACCTACAGCTCTTCACCGCTTCATAGAGGACTCCCCATTATGTTGGTTAAAGGCTCTAGCTCCTACTATACCGTGGGCTACTTATTCCGAGGTGTTAATTATAGAGGTTCTTTACTGTATCAAACATCAATTGCTTGAACACCAATGTCCTAGGGTACTACTTCTGTGTCCCCATGCCCTTCTACCTAACGAGGCTCCTCAACTAACTTGGCTTGACTACCTTTAGGCTTGATAACTACTAGTACTTGTCCCGAACCTTTACTTATACTCTACGAAACAAAGATACCCATAGGAATAGGCTTGATCGCATGCCTTGTCACCATAAGAAGTGTTTGCTGCTTAGTCCCTTCCTTCTTGCTCTTCTTCCTTGGATTGGCCTACGAAGATTCACCTACCCACGCACCCTTCTTACCCCCCACCAAAACAAACTGCTTCTTCTTCCCGCTAGCTTCTACCTCTCACCCCTTACACCTTTCCTATAGAATGAACAGCTTTTGCTTCACCTTGTCCATAGCCATCTGCATAGCTAAGAAAATAAATGTAAAGTTAGCATGAGCAAAAACAATCACAGTTGCACTTACTAGATTGAGGACGAATTGGCTCGATATTCCTAATTGTCAATGGAAAAAGTCTTTTCCACTTAGCTAAATTCAACACCTTAATCTTCACTAGACCATCCTTAGCTCTTAGATGACTTATAGGCCTGTTTCAAATAGGCATATTCTAAGCTATCTGGAAGTTTAGCCACTTGGTCATTTAGATATGGAAAAAATACTCCTTTTAATGGTCTACCTTGTTAGGTAACTTATCGAAGACCTTCGACGAACCACCTTGACAAAAGATGTAAACCTAACCATCAAGTAACCTCTTAACTTAGAACAAGTACCTAAACAACTGATTTGTTAGCCTTCACGATTGTTATAGGCATACCTCCTCCAAAGTAACCAGTTACACCTAAGTATTCATACTAAAGGAACTAGGAACTACCTAGAAGTAGTTAAACACCTTGACTAGAAAATTTGAGAATGGCAACCACAACCTTAGCTCAAAGGGCTTCACATACATAAAGAACAACCCTAATCCCCCTTATCTCAATGGCCCTCCCCCATCAGCAAGTAGCTAACTAAGTACTTCCTTTACTATTCGGTTGACTAACCTCAACTTTGCCTCATTTACCTCGAAATAGACTTTAGCATATGCCTTATCATTGCTATTTAGTGTTCATAATGCTACATCCTCGTCCTTGTCCTCATAATTGAGCATATATACATCAAGACGTTGTTAATTCACCCAAGTCCTCCTCTTTGGTTAGGTCATTAGAATACCTTCATCACCATCTATTGCCACCATTATTGTCACTATCATGGTCACTTTTAGGGGAGTAGGGTTACCATCTCTTTTTAGTACCTCTTGTAAGTAGACCTTGTTATACATTCTTGAAATAGACCCCTTCAAAGACTCACCTCGAGAGTCAGTTACACTCCTATTAGCTATGTTCAAAGTTAGAAGATAATTGAATGGAATGGAACACAAAACTCAACTTACAAGTTTGAATTCTGGTAGAGTTTCCACTTAATGAACAACAAAAAGTTGGAATGATGGTCACCCAAGGCCTCCTTATATAGAAAACCATGGGGGAAAGTTGAAAGGTTTCTCCCATTCCTAGAGCATCCACCTACTATAGAGACCTAGGCCTTATCTTAACCCCACACATGTCCCACTTCATGGGCCAACGATCTAAATTGATGTAAGCCCATGGATCATTGATGTGGCTACCTGTGTCAAGTGCATATGTACGTAACTGTTTCGTACAATGCCATAAATGCATATCACTCTTCTTAAGAAAAGCAATTATAACACCTTGGTAGCCTTAAGGCTGCATCCCATTTTTCAAATCAGATGGCATGATCTAACATCACATACATCATATCATAACTAAAAGCTAACAAGCCTATGCTCGATGTAGTCTCCTTGGGGCCTCAAACTAAACTCTCGAGCTCTCCTACTCACCTTGCGTCTTTGTTGCTGAGGAGGGGGTTATGGGTAGGGGTTGGTTTTGGAGGGAACAAATGTTGATGCCAAATTTTCGCTCGACCTAAGGCTCTTCTCTTGTCATGGCCCATCAACTTTGGAAAGGACCATTCCCCCTCTCCCTTCCTCCCTCCCTCCATTGTCCTGACCTACTTAAACTCTTCTCTTACTTAGGACCTCGAGAAGAGCATACAAGAAGCTGCCCTTCTAAGGACCCGATGCAAGTACGACATTAAGCATAAGGCTAGAATCTTCCTTTTGATGCATATGGACCATAACAGTAGAGCACTTAAGATTAAAGTACAGAGGACCTTCCCTTTCATCTGCTTAGGAGTGAAGACACCCTTAACTATATGAACCTTTGATGCTTAGGTTACCATTAAAGAAAGCCCTCCCTTTTTTCTACTCGAGCCTTATAAGCAAAGGTGCCCTAGACTATGTTAGCCCTCGATGCCTATCTCACTATTAACTAGCTACTCGATGTACCAAATGCAAACCTTCAATCCTTTCACTCAGTTTTGTAAGTAAAGGTACCCATGACCATGTTGACTTAAGTGTTGGAGGGTCCTTATGAGATTATCTACAAGGGGCTTTCTTGTAAGTTACCAAGAGTTAGGACCCCATTAAGCTTGACTTGTCTTGTGATTTGTCTAGTGACATCCATTAAAGTTAGCCCGAACACCAATTGTCAGAATACTTGCTTGTATACCATCTCCTTTATTCGTGCCTCTAGTTGGAAATGGATTATGATCATTCATAGTAGTGCTATCTTATTCCTAGTTATTTCTATCAAAAGGATTAGCTGCTCTTCTCCTTGACCATTGTATAGGTATTAAGTCTCTCTCTCCCCCCTCCCCCCCCCGCGCCCTAGTAAAGTTGCAAAAAATGCGGAGGTAAGGGTTTGAGTATGAAATTCATATGCGTGTTTTGTGACAAATGTGCTATAGGGACTTCGGAAGTAACTAAAATCACATATATAGTATGATGAGAAGAGAACTATAAAGAGGAGGGTAACTAATCTAACAAAGCCCTAACACTTGTAATGATAAGTGGAGGAGCATGAAGGTATTAAACTTTACAACCGATGAAGAATGGGATAGCGTTATTGAAGTATCTAAGTATTTGATCTTTTATGACAAGATTCCAGCAAGGTAATGACACTCATGCCACAATTTCTCTTATCTAAATAGGGGGGGTGTAGGGGGTGGTGTTTAGAGTATTGGCATCGGTCTTGTCCGTTGAATCGTAATGATAATCAATAGCAAGAATTCTTCTCTTTTCTTAATGGACTTTATTTATGAGCTTAAACCTAATAAGACCTTATTCTCATAGTGTAAACTAAGTTAAGAATAATTGGATCAAATGGACCAATTTAACGGGTTATTCTCTAAGCTTACTATATCAAATCTTCTTTGATAATCCCGAAGTTCTTATGCTTGATTTTGTAAACCTTATCACCTTTACCAAGAGAGTCAAATCCATCTTAATTAATAGGCTTAGAGCCCAAAGTTAGATTTAACCCTCTTTAGCCATCAGATAACAAAAAAAAAAAAAAAAAAGAATTTTTATTATTTTTACCTTCGCAACCTACAGCCACTTGCGAAAGCATTATATGAGGACAATTCTTATAGCCTTCTTTTCCATTTCAATTTGTCGAAGGCATAAAAAGGGGTATTTTTTATTTTCATTTATTTTGTTCTTCATTCTTCATAGAAGAAACACAAACCTAAGTGCTTTTTATTTGGACAACCATCTCTTTTCCTCAAGAAAAGAAAGCAGACTTTGGGATTTTAATTTCTAACATGTGTCATTACAAAAATGTAGAAAGATCACGGGTGAATGAAAACTTGAAGACACGTAACACATAACAACGACGAACACCGAACATGGGGATATACAGGGGGAAAAAGTAAAAGGAGTAAGCAGCCCACTTGAATAGCAATGCTCAGACGTGGACAACAAATCGATACTTCAGCAGCATAAAAATCATACGCACGACGAAAATTCAAAATGTTTTTCTATATCCTACTTATAATAGGAAGAAAAGGAAAATTATTGTTGCCATCTTCAGCAACATTTAAGAAAAGAAATGATGAATGCAAGTGGAAGCAATTAGCCAATCATGCTCGGACAGATCTTCCAAATATTGAGTACTGAAATTCTCTTGTCGATTGCTTGTGGTCATGGTTTCGGAGAACTCGAGAAGTTAAGGGTGAGGAATTAGAGCAAGTAGGCAAGTGAGGAGAAAGACAGGTACGGACAAGATATAAGTGGGCAGGCATAAAATTACAGAAGCCCAACATAAACAAACTGAAATGGAGAAATGAGTAATTCTAATAGCCATTCTAACACGATTTTAACCAAACATGAGTTTAGTAACGAGTTAAACAGGGAAAAGCTACGAGAAACGTAACTCGGGATTTTGATAACATTAATTATAGTAAAAAAAGTTTCCATATTTATTTCCAAAAATGGAAGTACTTTAACAACATTCATGTTGGAATCAAAGGAACGTTAAAGAATCTGTAGTTTCTATCTCCCTCTAATTTAAATTTATATTCCTTTTCGTTCCAATCACTTTCTTTTGCCTCAGGATTTTGAAGAAGGGTGAGTGCACGATTATTGTAATTTAACACTTAAGATTAGCATATAATTAGAGACTAATTATGATCGCAGTATGAAATATAGAGGTACTTATAAGAAATTTTAATATGTGGAAAATGAGGAAGTTAGTAATAGTGTTATTTTGTATAATTTTGTCTTTGTCAATTCCTCTATTATTTTTTCATGTAATTGCAGCAATAATATATTATTTTTCCATCTATCGACGGAATTCAATTAATGTATGAATTATAATTATGAAACTTTTGCACTTTAATAAGATAATTGAAACTAATCAGTTTTATATTTTTTATATGTTGCACTATATATATATATATATATATCTTTTATTAGGGAATGAATGTGCTAAATAGGGATAGGAGGTACCAAAACTAAGAAATTAGATCAAGTACTTGACGCGAATACATGAAGAGATTAAAAACTAAGAGAAAAATCGAGTTCAACTGAAAATTAAATTAGAGTCAAACTAGATTAAAATTGAACCTAGAGGTTAGCAGTAAGTCAATACTCAAATGGATACAACAAACTTATATATGAGAAAAGAAAATCAAACAAGTTGTTTTTGAGCAATTTATTAACCAGTGGAGTCATAATCATACGACTATCCCTCCCATTTGAATTCCGGTGAGTTTTAAATTATCTGTTATTTACAGCCACTGGATCACGCTTTTTCTTGTTATATAAACTAACAATGGCGTAAGAAATAAGTTAATAAAAGAGGACACCCGAGTTATAGTCAAGTCAACGATCTATTTTCACAAAAAAACTAGAGCTTCGCACCATCTTTTCATACTTGGAGAAATCGCTCTACTAAACAACTTCACTTTGTCGTAGTAGATGTTCCATACTTCGACATTCTACTCTAACATGTGACATCAGTTCATAGTTTGTCTTGTCAATAAACATTATCTACATGTACTTTACTTACATTTGTAAATTACATACAACTATGAAAATGTTAATTTTTTTTCCCCTAACATTATAAAAAATTTTTCCGAACCGTCTTACAGTTCGTCAAGTCACTCTTTAAATTTTATTTTCCATCTAAAGTTCTTTAAATCAATATAGGTTCATTATGTCTTCGATGATCGTAAAATAAATGGAAAAAGGTGGGGTGTTGCTCAAAGGTTTATAACGACATTCTTACCGGGAACTGAGCCTATACAGCCCACTTTTATCACGCACCGAAAGTTAAAAGGCTCCTGGGGCATGTCCCACAATTTCCTACAAAGTTGAAATTTCTAGAGAAAAATGGGACATGACAAACGATTGCTTCAGATTAAATGAAGGACACAGGCCATGGAATTAGCCTATCATTTTGCGTCCATTTCATCCGGTTCAAAGTCAATATAAGTCAATATTTATGTGGGTACAATAAAATTATGTAAAAAGGGAAAAGAAAATTATAAAAAAAAAAAGTTGTGTTTGAGCAATTTAACAACCACTGGAGTCATAATCATACCCATTTAAATTCTTAAGTTACATTAAAAAATAATGGCGTAACAGATAAGTTTAAAAAAAAAAAAAAAGGTAGAATAGGGCCATTTGAATTAGAGTCAAGCCATCGACTTATTTCCACGCGACACGCGCACGCACATATATTGCTACGTGTTGCTATTGCACTAGACAAAGATAAGACCAAACCACAGTCATGAGTAAAGGAATAATTGAGATCGGCCTACTTTTGATGCAATACCAGGAACAGAGAAAAATAGTTTGAGTGTTAATATATATTAACAAGTGAATCGATAGCGATGATTACACCAATTTATGGCTAATATATCCTAAATATATAACATAATGAGTAGATTTAAGAAAAATATTGTAGATTAAGTAAATACATAATAAAGTGGAAAACTATATTGAAGATATAAGGACACATAACGTAGCTAGTTATTTATTATATTTTATAGGAAAATTATTCAATGAGAGTTTTCACAAAATCATGCGAGAAGGATATATGGTGGACTGGTCATGCCCTTGTTGGTAGGGAGTATGATATTTTAGAGTACGTCAAAGCTTTGTTTTAAAAAACCGAGAACCACTGAAAACGTATCTGAGTTAGAATAAAAAATTATGAGCAAAATAGATTGCGAATAAGGCACTAAACACGTGAGAAAATAACCAAATAGTAATCACCAATAGAATTGGAAATTTCTTCCGACATCATTACAATGTCATTTTAATTTATTTTATTTCATCTATTTCCAGCTATTGATTGTACTTCGCATAATCTTAAGTGGATAACTGTAAGAAAATATTAGAGAAAGTAATTTTGAAGAATTCAAATCTTATTTTAAGAGTGACGGTCAAGTGCATATACACACATATATATATCAGTATACAAACACAAAGGAAAAGAAAAGAAAAGAATTAAGAAGAAACAAGGTAAAACTTCAAAATGATATATACACATAAATGTCAGTAATTTGAAAATGGAATTATATCTCGATATATGCTTCATATAAAAATATGAAAGAAACATTAAATATATATCAAATGGAGAAGTTACACCTATTTAATTCACTGTATTAATATCCTGAAATGTACAATGTCTAAGAACAATTTCCAATGAACTTAATGATAATATAAAGAAACTAAATATCAATTTGAATCTATAAAAATGCAATCCTTAGTTATCTTTAAATCATTCTTCTTCTTTGTAAGTACTTGTAACGGAGAGACAATCTTAAGGCTTAGGAATATAAAGGAAATTCATGACTTTGGAGGACCCTCATTGTTAAGTGGTCTTTTAATGATTTTATGGATTGTTCCATCGTTTTTTAATCTATCTCATATTGACACTTGAAGGTTTGGCACTTAAATGACAAGGGAACCCGTATGATTGCTCAAGGATCTCTACTTTTACGTAATAGTATAGCTCCATGTCAAGGTTTTGGATTTGTTGTTGTTGATTATTCAAAGTTTCATCGATTAACATGTTTTGATGTGATGAGACTAGATAATCATTGTTCTAGAGTGGTGTCTTTGATTTGTGAAAGGGATTATTGGTTTGAGTGAGGGAAAAATGTTTAGTCGAGGAAGGTGTGTAGTTGTAGGGAATTGCACACCCAAAAGCATGACGTGTTGAGCCTGTATTGAAGGATAATTGAAAGTATAGAATAACAAGGCTAGTTGCACGGCATGTTGTAGCTGTATGCCTACTACAAATTATTTTTATCCTTATTTTCCTTTGGTTTTCTCAATTAACTTTTTTTACCAAGATTATCTATGAGGATATAGGAGTCTAGAATCATGTTAATTTAGATAGAACTCATTTTACAAATTTAGAAATAACGAAGTCACAATTTTTATAATAAGATTTAGGGAGAATACTTTTCACTTTGAGCAAAGCAATCTAAGTTCATGACACATGTCTACTTAGTGTGCTTGTTATGCTAAAACTTGACAACAAACTTATTTAATATAGACTTAAATATTTGTTTATCACTTATAGGTCGCTCATCTTAAGGGCTAAAGGTGGTAAATTCCCAAGGGGTACAACAATGATCCACGTGATGCATTGTCCTTAGTGGAATCTTACGTGGAAATGATGTGAGGTAAATTTAGGGTAATCGGAACTAGAGGTGGCAATTCTTCATACCATTTAAATGGGGCTGAAATTTATAGTTCCCAATTGCGACTTATTTATATTATACATACTATACTATTGTATGAGTAGGGTTATGAATACCTTTATGTTGGCTAAAAGACTAAACTAAATATTAAATAAATATATTTTGTGTTATACTTATTACATTAGATGTATGTATTTGTTTTCATGTCTAAGGCATGTGCATGTACCTAATGTTACATACTAGGCTTTTGCTCATTTCTTTATTTCTACAAATGCAAGTACTTCAATGTGTATGGTGATCTTTATTATCTTTGACAAGGTGGGAAGAGCAACATTTACTTCTATGAATATGATGATTAGGAGAGATAGGCTAAGGATTGCTAATAGACTCTAATGATTTGTTCGACTTGTTGAGATCAAATTAACTTATTTATGAGTCACTCAGTTTATATTAAATATGGAGATTTGTTATTATATTAAGTTTAGAAATTAATATAAGTATTTCTAAAGACATTAGAAGCTTAGTTTAGAACATTAACATTATATGTTATGGACATATGATAAGTTGTAGTGTTCTAGATTTTGAGACATTATAACTTAAGTGGTAATAGAGCTTAAGTTATGATTCCCTTAAAAATTAAGCAATTAACCTATTAGACATTGAGATATAAAGATAATGGGTAAAACATGGGTCTAGTTTAAACCAAAGTAACTAATTTATTATATTTTACATATTTGATATCCATATTTTGCTTGATTTATTAACATAATCCTATACGTTATGTTCTATGTAACTACTTTTCTAAAATCTAAATACATGTTTATTTTGATTGCTTTTCTTTTTGATTTTATCTTTCCTTCGAAAGTATGTTAAGTGGAGGATTTATGGAGTTGGAAGAGTGGATGATGGAGATTAAGGATAGAAAATGGTTTAGCTTATCCCCCTTATATGCCCAACATAAGGATTGTAAATCCAAGCATGGACACAAAACTTCTTATGTATGTAAAATATGTATGAATACATATATATCAATACACAAGCTTCCATCTAAGATACTAAGCTTTACAAGAAAAATTTTGAAATTTAATAATTGAACCAAATAAGAAGAAAAGAATCAAGCAACAACATCAAAAGATCAAATTGACCTAGTTATTTATGGGAAATTATCCTCTCTCATCAACCAAGATACCTGTTAGTTGAGCAAAATCTTCATTATGATAATAGCGTAACATGTTTGTGGGTAAAATATAAAGATGTTAATGATATAAAATAAGCATCAAGATTTGATCTAAAAGATAAATAAGTTTTCCTTGAACATCCTTGCAACCATAAAGACATCATCACTATTATTAACAAATCACTTAAACTTAGCCAATTTCATTTTTATTTTCAAAAACCCTATTAATATTGTTTTCGGCTTCGAAATTTTCTTATAAAATATCTATTATGTATATTAAATTGCTATGACAAGTAATTGACCTAGAATCTCATTTGGGGTGAGTTCTGATATTTCATAATGTTGAGTGATGAGTTTGGTGGTGTTGAGAGCATTAGAGAGTATTCGAGTAGTTAGAATTGACTTAGTACTAATATGCTTGCATGATGGTGCTAGTTTCTATAGAAATTTCCTTTCATTGGGTTTGAACAACTCAAGGGTAAGTATGAGTAAGATCAGAATTTTCCTAAAATTTGGAGTAATGTCTCTCAAAACCATCCTTTTGATGGATTCTATGTATGTGATGGGTTTTTGATTCATGAGAATCAATTGTACTTACTTAGAACGTTACTACAAGAGCAAGTTATTTAAGAGTTGCATGGTGGAGGATAAGCAGGACACATAGGAAGTGATAAGACATTTGCCACTATGAAGGAAAGATTTCATTTGTCACATGTGAGAAGAGGTACATATAAATTTGTTAAAAGATGTAGCGTATGTCAAAGGGTAAAGTGACAATAAAAGAATATTATGTTGTAATTGCCTTTGCATATATCAAAAGAATTTTAGGAAGACTTGTCCATGGATTTTATGTTAGGTTTGTCAAGAACATAAAGGGAAGTTGATTTTACATTTCTCATAGCCGATAGGTTCTAAAAAATGGCTCACTTTCTTCCATATAGAAAGACTCTTAAAGCAATTGGAGTCACCAGGTTGTAATTTAATGAAGTTGTTAGAATACATGGCGTTTCAAAATCTTTCACTTCTAATTGTAATACCAAAGTTTGTGTGTTACGTATAGAAAACTTTGTAGAAGTTGTTTGATTCTTCCTCAAATTTTAGCAGCATTGCACACTCACAGATTGATAGGCAAATAAAAGCTACTAACAGAACTTTAGGAAATCTAATTAGAATTATCTATGTAGGTAAGTGAAGATAATGGGATGTTGTATTAGCTCAAGTAGAATTTGCATATAATAATATTATTCATGATGCCTCTAGGAGCTCACCATTTTTAATTATGTACATAAAGATGCCATAGCACACACTTGATTTGATTTAGTTTATGAAAAATGAAGGAAGGACTATTTAGGCTAAGAATATGGCAGAATAGAATGTGGAAGTACATAAGGGGGCAAAGTAGAAGCTTGAATCTAGTAATCAAAATCATAAGGCATTTGCTAATAACCAAAGAAGAGTTGAGATGATTATTGTAGGAGGCCAAGTCATGGTATACCCTAGGAAGAAAAGGTTTCTAGGGGGTACTTATAATAAATTGCGATAGAAGAAGTATGGTTTTTACATGGTACTTTAGAAGATATATGACAATACTTATGTCATTAATCCTCCTAAAAGCATGAACATTTCCATGACTTTTTATGCTGTAGATTTATTTTTGCATCACGATTATGTAGAATCTCTATATCTAAACTTGAGGTTAAGTTTTTTCTAAGTGAAATTAACTGATGCAAATGAAATAGAATTGCAAATCATAGACTAGTTAGATCATCAATGGAGGGTAAGATCAAAGCTAATCAACCTTATCAAAAAATGAGCCCAAGAATGATAAAAAAAATAGTGGATAGCAATTAAGACAACAAAAGTTAGTCAAAAGGCATGAAAGCAAAAGCTTAGTTTTGATTTCCTTAGTTTACATTATCAATTTTTAAAGGCCATAACATTTCACATATGGAGAGTTATGAAACCTACAGTATGTCAATAAAGACTAATTTAAGTCTACTTTACAACTACTTTACCATTTGGTTTATTTTAGAATTCATATTTTTCTAAGGAAGATTATTTTGTTAATGGATATTGTTAATGTTGATAGCAGAATTTCACTTAGCAATATTGCTTAACATATTGGTTGAGCTACTAATCATTGTTATCTTCTATTTAGGCCTTTGATGGCTTGACTAATCTAATGGACCTAAAGGCCTAGCCTATTGAATATTTAAAATTGAGAAGTGGCATAAATAGTTGTAACCTTATATGACCTCATTACATAACCGCTTACTACTCTTATGTCTTTAGGAATGTGCTTAATTAAGAAGTTGCCACATGGTCTATGATCAATGATTACCTATTATTACAGTCCTCAAATATGTACCTATAAACAAGGGAAAGAAAGATTGAGAAGTTCATCTTGGTTGCAATTTTCCTGATAAGGAAATTAAAGCAGTAGACAAGCTTTTCAACGACTAGACTCCTTATGGAGGATGAGAAGTATGCTCTAAGCTAAGTGCCTGTAGTGTATAATACAAACCTAGAGCAACATTAAAAGCTTAGGTTTTAGCAAATTTTGTTGTAGAATTCACTAGAGAGGAAGATAACATTGAGATGGCTTAGACACCCACCTAAAATTTATATGCAGACTAGTCCTCGACCAAGGAAGGATGCGATGCAAGCCTTATTTTGCAAAAGCCCCTCAATGTGAGAATTTAATATGCATTAAAGTTTGGATTCCTAGCCAACAATAACGAAGTCAAATATGAGGCCTTAATAATAAGGCTTAAAAAGTTGAAGCTAAAAAAGTTAAAGTTTTCTTCGATTGATAACTGATTAGGAATCAAGTGAAAGGGAGCTACGCAACAAAGGAGGATGAAATGAGCAAGTACTTACTAATTGTACGAATGCCCATAAAGGAATTCTTATCTTTTACAATCAAGAAGATGCTAAGGGTTAGGAATATTGCTATCAACAAACTCTCAAAATTAGCGAGTATGACACTTCCAGACTTGAATGATAAACTTTTTATTGAACATCTCCTCAATAAAAGTTTAGAGATTATTGATTAAAGTTAAGAATTAACTTCTTGTTTGAGGGAGAGGTCTAGGATGGGTCCAATTATTAATTATCTAAAAGATGGTGTTCTACCTAAAGATAAGAAAGAAGCTTAAAGGTTAATATATCAAGTTGCAAACTACAAACTGATTGATGATTAGTTATATAAGCGTAACCTTTTACAACCTTACCTTCGATGCCTTCCATCGAAAGATGCTCAACAAATTCGTTTTGAGTTACATGGAGGTGTTTGTAATAACAAAGTGAAGGGTTAGATTCTATATATCCATATGTTGAGACTTGACTACTATTGGTCGATTATGAAAGAGGATGCAAAACTACTGTTTAAAAATGGTCATGATGCAAAAAACATGAGTCACTAAGCCTTATGTCTTCCATTGAATGACATAACCTAATTAGCCCATACCCATTTGATTGGTAAGGTATAAATATACTTAGACCATTTTCAAAGTCTACAGTACAGTGTTAGTTCGTAGTAGTTACGGTAGATTATTTCACCAAATGGGTCATGGCTAAAGCATTAACGAAGATTACTGAGTAGAAAGTCAAGTCTTTTGTTTTCAATTTTATCATATCAAGGTTTAGGGTTCCTTTTATGATCATGACTAATAACGAGCCACAATTTGACAATGATAAATTCAATGCTTTTTGTGAAAACCACTACACTTGATTGAGATTGCACTTTAATGGCTTACCCTTAAACTAATGGACAAGTGGAACTGTCAATAAAACCATCCTATACAGTTTGAAAAGAATGGTTAACAAGGTTAAAGGTAATTAGGCTGATGAATTACCTAATGTTTAATGGGGGTATAGGACCACAGGTAAGACTCTAATAGGAAAGACACCTTTTAAACTTACAATTCAATCAGAAGTAGTTCTACTAATTGAATTAGAGTTACCTAATTTGCAAATGTAGAAATTTGACATTATGGCTTATTAGATCGGCCTGACAACCAATTTAGATACAATTAAGGAAATTAGAGACATTACAAGAGCAAGATTTCTCACTTATCAACATAAGGGAATAAGGTATTACAATCAGAAAGTAAAGCATAAAGTATTTCAACTTAGAGACTTGGTTTGCAAGAAGATGGAGGCAACTGGTGCATAAGACATTCAAGGAAAGCTTAGTATAAATTGGAAGGACTCTATGAGGGTTTAGGAAGTCATGTGCGATAAGGCCTACCAACTAGAAACCTTAGATGGAACAATCATACCTTGTGCACAAAATGCTGAGAATCTCAAGCTGTATTTTGAATGGTTTTCTACTATCATTCATATTTTATGATTGCATTTGCTTTTTCTTTTCCAAACAATGGAAGGTAATGGCCTACTCCATGTTTAAATATGAAGTGGTTGTTTTAAGTTTGTGATCATCTCTCATTACCATTGTTTCTATTCTTAATTTATGTATGATTAATGGATTAATGAAATTTTAGTTATGTAGCAATCAAACTATTGCCTAATAAGCTTCAACCAACATCAGTTAATGAGTTTGTTACTAATTGATGAGTAACACTAAATAGTCTTTGAAAAAGAGTTCCGACCAATTATGGCAAAAACACTCCAAATAACCTTTTTTAAGAAACTTTGTAGTTAAGAAAATAAAATTTAAACTCCCAAAAGAATAAGTCTTAAGCAATTAACGGATGTTACTACTACGAATTGCTTATGAAATCAAACATGTTGACAATTAAAAGTGTCAAAATGTGAAATGAAGGTTAATTATAACCAAATGGTCGACATCTTAACCACAAATGAAGTCCATGAAATATTAGAAAAATAATGAATAAAAACCAATTGTTTATCTGAGAGTCCAAGACATTTTTCGTCTCAGATTGGGTAGAATTACTCTCTTAGTCGATGGAGCTTGGAATCTTCTTAGAGCTAATCTCCTTATCTGTACTAAAGGTCTTGTTTGAGGAGTTACTAGTCTCTTTGTAAACATTTTGAGTTTCCTTCAATGATAGTTCCATAGTATCTGTATAGCATTAATGGTAGCTTGATCATGGTCATCTTACTTTTGACTGTCAACCTCCACTTCCTCTCTGATTTTGTCATCCTAACTACTAGCACCATTATCATCGGCGTTGATGAAATCAAGGCACAACAACTCATAGTTAAGGTAAACGTTCAAAATTTCCACCCTTGCCAATTAAACCACTTGTAAGATCTTTTTCCATAGCATTTTTCCATATTGCTGACTAAGGGTTGCAATTGATAAAGCCTCCTCAATAGAAGGTTTCTTTTTCATCGCCTCCTTTAGTTCGGCGACATAAGCTTTGAGTGTTAACCCTTTCATCTCTAAGTTCTTTATCTAAACTCTCAATTTATCCTCCTCCTCACTTACGTTAGCAATTGTGTTTCTAAGCCTCTAGCATTCCTCCTTCTTCCGAAGATGCTCCTTAGGTTCTCTAACCTCCTTGTACTATTCTTTATTCTTAGACTTTAGGCACTTGACTTCATTGGCCACTAAACTATGAGCTAACTTCTCTACAAAAAGCTCGCCCCTCAACCGCTTAGCCTCCATCTTGGCCTTAACTCTAGCAATCTTAACCTTGACAATTTTTACTTTAGAGGAGTTGTAAGCTTCCTTTACTTCCTACAAAAGTACCATGCCATGAACAATCGGTTTCTAAGAACATGAAACAATGGATCATACATACCCTTTTCTTTCATTCTTTATCTTCATCCATAGCTGTTAGGATATGGCATTTGATCTACATCATATAATTTAGCAATAGTATGAGCTTTATCACAATGCTCGATCCTAACGACATTCCTTTTCATTATCTTTTTATTCTAGGTAAGAATGATCCCTTCCAATAAGGCTAGAGATTTATAACTGTCTTCCATTGTTGAATTGGTGTCCAAAACTTTATAATTTCCACTTAGCACAAAGTATTCACCCACTTCATAGTTAAGAGTTAACTCAATAGAACTAATGCTGAAAGCCTTGTTTCTTATTGCCTCCTTTGTTTTCCTATCTAAGCCTTCACCTTTCTTAGTTAACTAGTTCTTTCCTACTACTCTTCGTAGGTGGAGGTTGGTCTACTAAGCTATCCACGTCAACATTATTATTAGCAATGGGTTGTTGATTAGCTTCTCTTAGCAAATCATCTCCAGTAGTCTCCCTAATGGTGAGCAGTACCTCAAGCTTTATTATCTCAACAACTTCCATCTGCTTGGTTGTTGGACACTCATCGGCACAAGGAGTTTCTTTTTTCTTTTTGTAGATGATAGCCTCCTTGATGGTTTATTCCTTGGTCACATTTTGCAATTGTGATTTTGTTGGCTTAAATGGTTAGGCAACAACAACATTGGTGGTTCACTTGTCTAACTTTTGCTTCTTATCCTGGGATTGGGCTAGTAATTCCTCAAGATCAATATCCCTCACTATTATGTCTACATAGAAAACAAAGAATTGTAAAAAAGGGATGGCTAGTGAAACTTACAAATTCGTAATGAGCAAAGCTCAAAGGCTATAAGTCCCTCCTATGGTTTACAAAGTTTGGCTTTCCTCTTGTAGTTTAGTTGGTATGGTAGGAACACATACAGACCCTACCTTGATTATTAGAAAATATAAGCTCCTCTTTTTTATATTTCGAGATGATCCTTTTGGAATCCTAAAAGAATATCTTATTTCCTCATCTATCCTTAATCTCCTTGGCAATAGCAGTATCATCTAGCAATAATACAATATCCTTCATTCGGATAGGTTCGGTCCATTGATTCCAAAAATCCAACTCTACATTCGATTTGATTAAAACATATTTATCATGCCACTTATGGATTTTGCACTCCAATCCATCCATAAATTTGCTGCTATGCTGAGCTACTACATAAAAGCAGTCGTCCAGTTGTCTCCTAATTGTGAAAAAACATCTAAATAACTGAGTAACCCTAACCTCAAGTTCCTCACATATAATCTAGAACACTACAAGAAGCCTGTAGTATTGGGAGAGAACATGGTTGGAGCAATGCGGAAATAATTGAAGAATTGCTTTTGAAAATCAAAAATGGTAGACGCAACCCTCAATCAAGATATTTCAAATATAAATGAAATTCACGTTTGATGGGAAAATAAACTCTTACATCTTACCTTAGCTGTTGTAGATACCAATCACTAAGAAGATCTTGTCAGTATTTATTGTATTTTACAACAAGCGGCCTGACAGCACCACTTCCTACCTTATTTGGAGAATCAACATTATAAACAATGTTGTTATATAAGTACATAGAAACTAAACTATCTTCCCTATCATTAGGATAATTATCTATAGGTAGAGCTTTAATGCAAGCAAGTTTCTCCTATCTTTCCATAGTGCTATCTATCAAATTTCTAAATGAGGAAGCCAAACTAGTCTTTCTTTGGGGGGTAAAATTAGGCTAAGACAGAGTTGCTTTAGAATTCAAAGAAATAAAAGGATGAATAACGCTTTGAACCATACCCATGAAATGTTGAAAAGTAGCCGTACAAGAGAAGTTATTCAAAGGTTGAATGTGAAGTCACAAGCAGGAATTTTGTGAGGAAAGAAATACAAAGAGTATAGATTAGAAAATAAGAATATGAATAAAAAGAAAAAGCTAAGAGCAACCCTACTTGGGATTTGAGTGCTAATAAGTTAACTTTGCACAAATGATGGATATGTACCTGTGGTTAGAAAGACATAGTGCTACTGACAATTAATAAATCCTCTAGTGTAATGGTGAGAAATGTTATAGTTATCCCTTATGCCTATACAAAAAGGAACAAGAAAGAAAGCTAAAAGGTTGTAAACTTTCACCTTAAAATCAATACAATGCATCGTAATTGACAGAGTATGATGATATCAACAATAGTGCAGCAAATTAATTTTGAGGGTATATTATGATTCCTTAATCTGCTTAGTCAATGAAGTTGAATATAGCTTTGATTATTGACTCCCATAGTTGCATTCTCAACCATTGGAGTTAGGAGGTAAATGTTGGTAACAGAATTTTGCTTAACAATTTTGCTTGGCACATTAGCCGCTAAGTTATTGATCATTGTTGTCTTCTATTTAAGCTTTTGATGGCTCAACAAATCTAATGGACCCTAAGCTTGGCCAACTCATATGTTTAAATGTGAAATGTAGCACAAATAGTTGCAACCTTGCACGACCACATTACATAACCACCTACTATTCCTTAAACATATGCTTAATTAAGGAGCTGCTACATAGTCCACAACCAATGATTACCCGTTATTTAGTCCGTAGATATGTGCCTATAAATAAGAAAAAGAAAACATTGTAAGAACTCTTTAGCACTCTAGCCCTGCTATTTACTTATCCTTTACTTAAACACTCTCTTACTTAGTTATCAAAGTAGTTACACCAGACTAGCCCCAACATCACCTTTAGCCTTTCTTTCTTACTTTCGTAGGAGCAAAGTTTCACACCAAAATTTACCAATAATAGTTTTGTCAGTTTAGGAAAGTTTATCTTGTTTTATTTGTTTCTTGATATTATGGGATATGAATTTTATTCACTTTCCTTATTTATCTTATGGTTAGAAGATTATAAGAACCCTATGATCAATTGTATTTTCAATCTTTTGCAATAATACAAGTTTATTCTCTCATATTGTGATTTATGATGCTATATGCTACATCACAAATACACCAAAAGACTCAAATATATGATTGTTATATTAAACCACATGTAAGTAAAACAAAAAATTTATGCTTAGATGAGAATAACACTTCTTTTTTTTTGAAAAAAAAAATAGTCGACAAAACTAATCCATTCCTAAACCCTTTGTAAAGGCAGTAATGATATTATGAACCATGAAACCAAAGTTGCAATTACTAATACCCATATTAAGAAGGTTACAAAATATAAAACTCCTTATT
Organism: Lumnitzera racemosa; assembly: GCA_024138005.1. Taxonomy (NCBI): domain Eukaryota; kingdom Viridiplantae; phylum Streptophyta; class Magnoliopsida; order Myrtales; family Combretaceae; genus Lumnitzera; species Lumnitzera racemosa. Next base: position 43,348,750 of record JAMXBC010000010.1, read on the forward strand.
AAACTATCTATAATGAGCAGTAATGAAATGATAGCAAACTGTTTATTGATTTATAAATTAATAATAATAAAAATAAATCATATATTATATTAAAACATAATGAGATATTTCATATGTATATTGACATGTATATATATGAAATGGGAATGATGAGTTCTATTTTCCCTTATGATTGGTCTAAGTCATGTTAAATGTGTCTAGTGTAGCTAATCGTGTTGTTGTATCATATTGAGTCTATTATGTAAGTTAGATTGAGTTTTCAGTCATATCTTAGTTGAATCTAGTCATGTTTTGTTACTTGTCAACCTATATTTTTGTATAAGTGCATTAAGATGTACAATATATAACTACTTAGCATTAATGAAAAGCGATAAAAGTATGAATGTATTAAAAGTTGGCAATTAATGAACTAAAGTTTGGAATGAATGCCATGAAATACATAATCAATAATTAACAAATAATTGATCCATAACAAAGTGCTGGAAAGAGCTAATTGTATACTTGCAATTGTCAACAACAATAACAACAAAAATGGCAATTATAGTGATAATAGGAAGTAATGAAGTGCAATAAAATCTAGTAAAACTCATTAAAGCTCAGTTAAATGACTTAAAAAGTGTCAAATAGATGGACTAGTCATAAATTAGAAATATAATAATTAAATTGTTATGGCATGATTGACTAGACATATGAACATTGAAAGAATAATAAATTCAACAGTAAGCTTATCTCCTACAATCTAATTGTAATGAGCCCAGGATAAGAGAAAAGGTATTAGGTAATTTTAGAGTGAAATGTAGCAACAATAGTAGAAGTATCAAAATATGAGAACTCTTGAAGCAGTATGGCTAAGGTAAGTTATTAAGTAGAAGGATGAAGAAAACCCTAGAAGTGTGAACTAACTACCTTAGAGTTATATATTTGTTTAGGGGTTTACAAGAAACTAAAAGGTTATGATTCCTATTATTAGGTTAAGCTACTAATCTGTTGAGAGTTATAGAGTATTGATGAGAATGAAGTTTGTAAGAAGTGTTATGGTCATGGTTCATGATGCTTTGATATGGTGATGGAGAGTTGAAATTTGATGTATAGAGGAGAAATACATTGACATTTTGGTTATTTCCTAGTGGTGGTGGTGTTATAATTAGGTGATTAATAAATGAGAAGTGCATTATGCAAGAAAATAATAACAAAGAGAGTAATTAAATACATTGGTGATATAAAAGGTGAATGTACATAAATTGAGAAGAATTTATCAAGCTATAAGGTGGCTATTATTTAAGTTGATAAGTTCAGGAGTAGTAGGAAAGTAGTTTGAGTTAAGTAGAAGGAATTTTATAATGAAGCTGAAAGGACTTAAAATAATTTAGTGGTTAGAGTTAAAGTCTATGTCGGAAATAGAAAGAATGAAACTTGGTTATTCAAGTGGAATTATGGATATAAGGAGACTACCTAGAGAAGATGAATCAAACTAAAAGAGGAAGTAAGTTGGGAGCTTAAGGGGGAGATAAGGAAGAAGTACCTTAAGCTATTTACGAAACCAGGTAACTTTTAAGGATGAGAGTTTTGCAAGCAAGGGAGAATGTAATAAGCAAGAAAAATAAATAGGTAACTTTTGAGGATGATAGGTTTTCCAAGTGAAGGAGAATGTAATAACTAAGAAAAATATAAAGATATGACATAAAAAAGAAAGATAATAAAAAAACTTGTAAGCAAGGACAAAAAGGTAATTAGTAAAATATTAAGTAAGCCATGTCATAATCTAAGGGGTGGTTTAGTCATAGCAAGCGACATATATCGTATAAAAGACTGTAAATTAATTACCATTCCAATCGACAATTTTTCATATGACATACAAGGCTACTACTATAACCTATTATCCAAGAGTTAAGTAAGCGCAAATTATATCATAATATATCTATATTAACATAAGATTTCGGAAACCAACTTTAATACTTGATAACTATATATTATAAGTCTTTAAAGTAATACTAAATAGGCTACAATATAAAAAGTATTATTACATATCCGTTCTAAATAAAACAAAATGTGAGATAAGATGATCCTATCAAAGAGTTTGCTACCATAAAATTCTCTTAACCTTCTACTTCCACTCAAAGAGACCTAAAAGCTTCCCAGTGACCTCAGGTATACCTCAGCCAACAACAATGAAAGGGTCCTCTTGCAAAAGAAGTCTATAAGGGTGTAAGTTAGAAAGCTTAGTGAGATTTCTCTTAACCATACAGTAAACAAGTTTTTCAACAATAATTACAAAACATATGAATGCATGAACAAGTAAAATGGTACACAAATACATGCAGTTAACCAAGTATTGCATGCAACTCAGATTTAATGCTCTCCAAATTAGGGTTAGAGTATACATAATACCAATCAAATCCGGGTACCATACTTGAACTCATATATCAACAAAACTCCACATTTTGTATTCAAAAATAAAAATAGCTTGTTCTTTCTAATTTTAAAAACCAAGTTCCAAGTATAATTGTGAGTAGGCTTCCATTATCCTTACTCATCCTTAAATGGAGGCCTTTAGACTCAACTCTTAGCCAGGTGGTTTGTGCTTCCAATGCCTAGTAATCCTACAAGCTAGGATAATGTCATGTTATACGAGTATACCATACTAAAACACTTTATTCATAATAGATATCAACCCCCGCATGGTCCTTTACTACCTTTATATGATATGACTGTCGAAATTATTATAATGTGATGCATGATTATGCATAAACCAATTAGTTTAATAAGGCTAAATTTACTTAAGTCCATTTATTTGGTGATCTGTCAATATCACAAATAATCAATCCACTAAGGATATCTATAATGGAACAATCAATTCAATTTCATAAATTTATAGTATTTTCACTCCATAGATATATATAGCAAACATATGCATACCCTAAACCCTACATATCAAGTTATTTATCAACTAAGCTTAAAATTTACTAATTAAAAATACAAACAAATATGGAATCATCAAGAGCTACTCGGCTATAAGGTTAGTCTATCTAGGATCTAGTAGTCTACAGGTAAGTCAGTATCTCTAGTAAGATTACTTGACATTTAGAAAATATAAAAGATAATGAGTAATTTAGTAAAATAACTAAACTATCTACATATTTAGCAATAACTACCTAAACTACTTGCTACTTGTTTGTATAAAACTCCAAGTTTTAACATTTTCATTAATCATGCATAACTTTTTTTTTTATTTTAACTCCAAATTTTATAAACTTATAATCAATTTTTATCGTTTGCGAATGTACTTTCACATTCACATAGCAGAGTCTGTTTTGGACATTGTAACCTACATTTTTCATGATTGTCCTAAAATATCACAAATTTTATTATTTTGATCCAAATATTAATAAATTATTATTTTAAGTTTTTCTTTATGATTTTATGGTTTAATTAATTTCTATTTTTTTTTAGATTTTCATATTTTTGATACTATTTTATAATAATTGACTTGTTTAAATATTTTAATGTTAAATTCACATTTAAATCACTTTTTGTTAGTTTTGTAATTTCCTACCATATTAATTATTATTTTTTCTTATTTTCTTTTTCTTTTTATAATTTATAATATTTTACTAATTATTTGTAAGGGGTGACGTGGTGATTCATTATTGGGCCACATGTTACCTTAGGTAATTTCTTATATTTTTGTAATTTTTCCAATTTTGTAATGTTAATTAATATTTATACATATATATATTATTATAATTTACTAAATTTTTTGAAAATTAATCTATTCTTCTCCCCCCAAACTCACAATATACATATATATGATTGTACATATATTTATATCACCTTATTAATACATTTGTATATGCCTTAGTTAGTCATATACTTATACTTAACATATACCATACTTATGCTATACATATATTTATACTTATACCTATACTTTTATACCTTTATTCTCCTACTCTTTTTACACATATTTAATTATACCGCTTATACTATACTTTATATAGATGCACAATAACTTAGGTACACTAGGCATTATATGTGTGCATAAAAACTATATACACCTATATACATATTAATAGGTACCATAAATATACATAAATAAATAAAACATATATATAGATATAACTTCATATACAAGTACACAATCAAAGAAATGAATAACTTTATACATATACTTCAACATATGTACATGAATTTAGATTACAAAGATGAAAAGATACATATAGTTTTTGTTACATATTCAAAAATAGAAAAACATACAAAACACTGAAATATCCATATAATACGAGTACATGTAATTTGATATTAAAAAATGAATTTAAGACAATAAAATACTATCTAACTATTCTTTTAAATCTTGAAAATGGTTGAACCAAGAGCTCCTCTTCTTCTTGTAATTTGTTGATAGTAAACAAAAAAAAAAAAAGAAGGATGAAAGTGAGGAGAGGGAGAGAAGGGTCGATTTGATAAAAGCGGAATTTTGTGTGTTTTCATTGTGTTTAATTTTGGAAAAAGATGAAACAAAGTGTTAAAATATTCAAGTGTATGTGTGTGCAACCGAATGAAGGAGAAAACAAGGGTAAAAATAAAAATACTAAATTGAAAAGGAAAAGGAAAAATTAAACAAGATTAAATTAAGCACATTGGGGGGTGGTGGTGGTGGAATTGAACAAGTGCCACCTACATATCAAAGTGCAATGTGGAGAATTTAGAGAGGAAAGAGAAAGAAAAGAAAAAGGAAGAAGGAAAATTAATAGAATATTAATTAATTTTTTTCTAAAGTGTACTTCACTTGTACATGATATTTAAAATAATTTATAATGTAATTATAAGAAGAAATATGGAATATAAAATTAACGTATATTATTTAGTACATAAACATAAAATATATAGATAAATTGATTCAAAATAGTTATATCAAATAAAAATATGAAATTATAAATAATTACAAAATAATCTTCATAATTTTATTAATTTAATAATTAAATTTTTATTCATTACGTTTATTGATTTTTAAGAGTTCTCTACTCGTTTGCTAGCGATTCTATGCAATTATGTATATTGATCAATAGCCAAAATCAATTAAAGTTTTATTACTATTGGAATAGTTTTATATATTTTATAAGCTTAGAATCTTAGTTTTAAGGTTTTTATCAAATTCGGGTTTAATCTCTTATGGTTACGTATATATAGGGTTTAATGTTTTTATATGCTATTAGGGTTTCAATCAAAATTTTGGGATTTTTGTCATTTACATTTTACTCAAGTTTATAATTTCATAAAGTTTCTAGTTTATTTAGCTTTATTAACTCATAAAGTTATCTAGCGCACTTGGGTCTAAATCAATGTTCAAACCAAATCTTTATAGAGTTTACAGGGTATTTATGAAAGTGCATAAGTTCCTAAACCTACAAGTGCATAATGCCCTTTATTCATCCCCCCTACAATCCCTTACATAAGTTTTCTCTATTGACAGCATTTGACTCCTCAACAACAAACTCTATAAGCACTCATTGTAAGGATTGATAGCATAGTGATTTTCATCGGTTCTTCTTAGTCTTTTCACAAGATAAATGTCTCTATCTTGTAAGGGAGAGAGATTCTTGAGGCTTAAGAATATAAAGGAAATTTGTAACTCTAGAAAACCCTCATTGTTAAGTGGTGTTTTAATTTTTTTTATTGAGTTTTCCATCGCTTTCTAATGTGTATCATATTGATACTAGAATGTTTTGTGCTCAAACAATAAAGGAACATGTATGATCACTCAAGGATCCCTAGTTTCATATAAATGCATAGCTTTACATCAAGGTTTTGGATTTGTTGTTGATTATTATTGAAAGTTCCATAAATTAATGTGTTTAATGTGATGAGATTGGAGAATTGCTATTCTTGAGTGGTGCTTTCGATTTGTGAAGGGGATGATTGGTTTGAGTGAGGGAAAAAGGTTGGCCATCAAAGGAGGTGGAGTTGCAAGGAATAGCATGGCTAGATGCATGGCCTACTAAGGCTGTATTGAAGGATAAAATGAAAGCATGGAATAGCACAATTAGTTACATGGCATGCTATGGACATGCCAATTAAAAGTGTTAAATATGGAATGACCTGGCTATGTTAATTGCATGGCATGGCAAGCATGTATCTCTTATAATTTATTCTTATCTTTGTTTTCCTTGAAATTTCGTAAGTATCTTTAACTTCTTTCCAAACCAAGACCATTTATGAGGATCTAGGAGTCTAGATGAAGTTTAGTTAGATAGAATACATGCTACAAGTTAAGAAGTAATAATAATGAAATCGTAGTTTCTATAGCAAGAATTAGAGAGAATACTTTTCACTTCGAGTAGAATGATTTAGGTCTATGACACATGTTTGCTAAGTATGCTTATTGGTTAGAACTTAAAAACGAACTAATTTAATATTTGACTTAAATATTTGTTTGCCAGTTGTGCACAGCTTATCTTAGGGGCATGAGGTAGAAATCCCTAAGGAACACCTCGATGATCCATGTGATGTATTGTCTTTAATGAAGTCTTGTATGGAAATGAACAATTACACTAGGGTAAACGTTGATTAAGGAAGAACCAGGATTAGTATAAGGAAGGGTGAAAGCCACATAAGAATAAGGTAACAAATCATTTTTCATAATTCTTCTTCGAGAACAAAATCAAACTTAATATACATTTGCCAAATTTTTTTGCTTTCATCCATGTTGTGTAGTCTTAATGTTTGTCATCACATGGTAAAAAGGTGTAAGAATTGTGAGATACATCTATAATAGGTTATACTTATTGAAATGGAAGTTGTTTAGCTTCACTTAGGAGACCCACAACCATCTAGTGACAATTAAGCATTACATGCATCCAAATATAAAATCATTAATGAAGAAACTAAACCAATGCTAAGCCTAATCCTACTGATAGAGTCAACAACATGCCATCCACATCATATACTTTTCCTCTCGTTAATACATGTAAAGTTTTATGTGGCAAAAGGGTTACTATGAAAGGACTCCAAAAGTACCCCAATGCTCATAATGTACTTCTCTATGAGATATGGCAATAAACCATTATCAACTTAGGTATTCAATGGATTTTGCATTTTTGTGCTCTAGCTATAGTAGGGTGATAGCATGAGATGATAATAATATTTAAGTAATCTACACTAGAAGGCAGTTATATCCCATCCATGAATAGAGAGATGTCACGACGCAAGTAATGTGCAAATATCCACTTTTACATTGGCAGGTTATATATAGTATCCAATCCAAAAACAATTGAGCTAGGAAGCAACATACTAAACTAGACAAGTGGCTAGTCAATCCACATAGGAACCTATTTGTAGGCTGTAAACTACTCATGGAAACAATATCATCCTCAAAATGAAAAAGAGTTGTTCACTCATGAGAACTTATTTAAGCTAGCTCCTAAAATATTTTTTTTTCTCTTCTAGACAAAGGTATGACTGACATTCTCTCCTATATTCCTATATAAATAAATTATTAAGCCATATGCACCAATTTGTACTGATTGGAGAAGGAAGGGCTAGCGAGGCGGTATGGGAACCTTATCAGTACATCTCTTATCCTTACTTGTTAATTAAAACATAGTACAAAAATAGTTAACTTTCTTTTACAATAACTTATATAATTTTTTCCTTCTAAAATGTAAGCAAAGACATGGAGCAAAAGGGAAGCATTGTACAAGAGCAATCAAGAAAATTAGATTGCATGTCACCCCAAAAAATCCATCCAAGTCATTACATCTTTAGATATATATCCGATCCTAAAAACTATAGTAATTACTACAAAATACATGTCTAATCCTAAAGACTACATAAGTCAGTAGTACTAAATACAAAATGGAAAAACATCTTTAAGTGTCTAGCAAAAATACTTCTTTGTCATTTCTACAAAAAAATCCATCCAAATGCCTTCCTTCCAACCACTTCAATCCATCTAAAGATAGCACATCTAACCTTATAAAATGAACCAAATAATATAACGTGATAGTATTACATAAATGAGATTACAACTACTAATATTGAATATTATATGTTTATGTACAACTACGATCACTCCTAATAGTCTTACTAAGATGGTGGATTGAATGATGATGGTTGTGGTGGCCAAGCGAGTTAGAAGTATTCATACAAGCCAGCAAATCTCCTATCTTAGTTTCCCTAACTTGATGAACTTCTCCCCTAATGTCTCTAGCAAAAGCCTCAAGGTTGTCTACTTGTTTCGTTAGTTATACAATGTCACTTTCCTCATCATCATCCATCCGTTGTGCATTGTTCATAGGTTATTGTTTGTCCCATTTACCTTCCTCATCTTTTTAGTAATGGCCCCTTACAAGACTTGACCTATCAATTCTCTCTTGACTTTTTTTAGTAGTAGGCTCACCATCAAGGACAAGTCCTTCTTTCTTTAAAAAATATGAAATTACTCTTGCATAAGCCAATGTTGCTCTCTTAGAGGATAAAGCCTTTTTAATATTATACATCAATTTTTCGACTTCTTAGGATTTCTCCATCTACCACAAATTCTCTACATACATACCGGCGTAATCCCTCGAATGGCTATTCATATGGTATGAAACAATAAAATAAAGAATCCTATAAGGGGTAGTCAAATGCTTTATCCCCATAATCTGCATCATTCTTATCTAATTGGCATTATTCTTTCTCTCCAAGTCACCATATAACTTTTGACAAGAACCACTGCCATCTTAACTCCCTTTGTATGATACTTTTAACCCTCCATACTTAACTCAAAGAATGTTGGAACAAAATCGAGGATCAATAGAAATAGCCATGTCATTCACAAATTTTTACAAATTTATAGTGATAGTGTTCAAGTCCCATAAATCCATGTAAACTTTACCCATTGTAATGTTTGAATAAAAAATCTAAACTAATCATAGATACACTTTGTGATCTATTACCATCAGTAGCTGAATAATCCCATTATCTACCAAATTTTTTTAAAACCTCTTACAAATTTCTTCTACAAAATCTACGTCAAACTCCTTACCATAATCTAGATTACTTTAAGAAAAAAGTTGTCCATACCTTTGGTAGTGCAATTCAAGAGGGAAATCTACAATAAAAAGCTCACCGAGTTGCCTTTGTGATAATGTTTGGCTATCCCTCCCTCATTTTCTCTTCTTAGAAGTATTGCATGGAGCCATATGGTAGAATTTGGAGCAAATTTATAGGAGTTAGAGATTGCTTAGTATGTTGGGAACATTTGGAAAGTACAAACTGTCAACACTATATGTGGGGTTTAGGGTTGATTTGTGTTGGGGTTTATATAGTTAGGGCTTTTTGGTTTTTTTTTTTTTTCACGCCATCTATCTACCAAACCTTTGATAGTTACTATTCTACCACATAAAACTTACATTAAAGTATGATAAAGTTGAGTCCTTTCAATAGTTTTGTGTTTCCACCATGGTAGAGTTAATTTCAATTATGGTAAAACTAAGTCTTTTACAATAAGCTAGCATCCACTATAGTAAAAATACATATATGCCGACAATGTACCTTATAATCATCAACAAATATGATGCTACATAAAAAATTATCAATAGTTACGAGGTATACAATCAACAAATCATCTACATTAGTGCACTTCCTTACTCATTCATGTAGAAGCTGACAAGACCATAACATGATTATGTAAGGAGGTCAAATTATATTATTCGAAAGTAAGAAAATTTTGTAAGAACAAAACTTTATAAAAAAAAATGGAATTACAATGGTTCAAAGTGGCCTTCCAAATCCATATATGCAACTCTAATGCTCACTTAAAGTCAAACATCATACTATTGTCGTACAAATCAATGTAGTTTGTGTTTTTTCCAAAAACTAATGATGGTTTATTCTCCTGGATTGAGACGCTCGATCTAAAGTATGCCTCAATTTTTTCTTTAGATGGACTATCCAAATTTATTGTTGGATCACACATCTACCATTGTTTACACCATCATTCCTAAGATTTCTTGGGCAATTGACATGATCATGTCCCTCTTGCTTGCACAAGGCTTATCGAACCTATCTTTTTCGTTGCTTGGATCTTGGCTAGAAGAACCTTTTGCTCGTATAACTTTTGGATTCTTAATGCTACCTATACAACATGGTGAAATTAGCTTTAGCAAAAAAAATACAAATGTATGGATTGGTACATTTAATACCTCCAAGAAAAAGAATGATTTCCCTTTATAAACATATGAATTCCCCTACATCTCTAATTACTTTGCATAAAATCCCAAAAGTTCATGCCTTTCAAGAATATCTCCCCATACCGCTTTAAATTCATTGATGGGTTCTATATCCAACATGCATCACTTAAAATCTCGTAAGAATTTGTTGCTATAAACATGAGACATTGCATTCCTCTTAAGGTACCATGAACAAAGGTAGTGCTATGCCTAAAGACAAATAGAAATAATGGTTACTCGCATTGCCTAATCCCTATTAGTAATAATTGACATAGGCCTTTTACCTTTCATTGCATACACAAACACCTCAAGTAACTAACTATGTACCTCTTTCATCTCATCATCTAATATTGCATTGCTAAGGATGTAAGTCCAATGGTGATGGCATTAGGTACTTGTTTGATTGATATGTAGAGTCAAAAGCAATGACATTTCCAAAACATGCATAGTCAAGTTGATATGTTGAACCTAACCAAAATATTTGACTAAGTTATACTTCTTCATTCATAGTGTACTTATAAAATAACCTAGGATTAGCTTCCTTTTGGCCCATAAGGAATGCTAAGGCTACCTCAGCATCACCTTTAGAGGTATCCATCTGCTTCTAGTTGTCAATATAGTTGTATAGGTGCTTCTTTGTAGATCCAACTTAATTGTATTCACCTTCTTGATGAACTAGATATTCCATTATATCACTTGACCAACTAATAGAAATTAATATGCTCTTGATTTAAGCCTAATTAGCATTTGACACAAACTTGTTAGAATTTACGAAGCAATTTTACAACAGTGGTACAAGCTCATGTTATGCTTAGTCTTTATAGCAAAGACCTCCTAAAGTCTAACCTCTTCTATGATTTTTACTTTAAACATAGTTGGGCAACCAACTTAAGTTAACACCCTTTCCTTTCTAACTTGATCAACCTTATCAAGATGATGCTAGCCCCTAAAACCTTCCTTGTAGCACACCTATAGACACATCCTCACTTGCTTCTACTCTTTTTTTTTTTTTTGTATCACACAAATGAGTGACAAACCAATTTATAGTAGTGTACATATTATAGAAATCCCTAGCTATTATAAATTTAATTAAATGCAAACCTATATAGAATGTCAAATTGTCAATAATCATCACATTACTTTAGCGAGAAGAATCATTGCATCTACCATCACTTGAGATCGAAATATGATGCAATTCATCATATGCAACATTTGTTTCAATATCATAGCCATGAACATCTTATCTATCTTCATTATCACAACCTAAATCATACTCATGTTTACTATAATCCATATTGAGAATGTAGGAGTTGTTATTTTTTTTTCTTTTTGGATGTTCAATGTACACTTAGGGTTTTGGTACTAAGAATTATGTGTTTTCTAATGAATAGAGTGGGCATTTATAGGAAAAATATTGCAATGCGAAATTTTCTATTTTATAAGAAACTATCGATAGTATTACTAAACTAGTGATAGTCATATGCTCCATTCCAGTAAGATGCAACTCATTTATAGTAAAACATGACTGAACACAGTAACCACTTCCAAGATGATGGTAAAGCACACTATCGACAGTAACATTGTAGTTTTGGCAATCATACTAAAAAATAATTTCTATAAAAATATATGTTCATATTTTATTTGAATACACAAGTTACTATAAAATGTATACTTGTATCGTATAAAATTTTAACACTTTGTATATATAATAATATTATAGTACACAATTGTCAAACACAAAATTAGATAGTGCACTAACATTATTTATAAGGCATTGTTATATGGTCTTAGTGTACTGATATATAATATAATATAGTGTACAATGATATATACGAATTAATGTATATTATGTGCATGGTTTATATATGAATTATAAACATACACTAATTGTAACTATGTATGCATTACGTAGAATAATTTTAATACTTTATGTGAAATACAAATCAATAATAAACATGCTATTTTATTTTGACAAGAATATATATGGATAACCTATATAAGAATTATATGTTTGCATTATAGTTATATTTGAACTATGCAATACATATCTTTTAATTTCAATTAATCACAAATCTAATTGTACAAACAAAATGTAACTATAATATAGTTTACACACAATGATATATACATATTATATTCATATGAAATGTATGTGTAAATTACTAAATTATATGAAATATGTACAGATTTAGTATTTTACATTTATCATAATATAGTTTATAAAAAATGGTGTATATCGATTATATCCATATGAATTATATGTTCAAATTACTAAATTATATAAAATATGTATAGATTTAGTGCCATAACCCAAAGGGTAGCTAAGTCATGGCAATACTATCATATACCATGAGAAGATCCGAAGCTAACACCATTATTGATTAAGAACCTTCATCATGTTACATAAGGCGTTTATATAACTCTAGCATCTACAAGAGAGACTAGCATAAAGCAATATCAAAGCAAGTAAATTATGGTCCATCACATAATATCAAATATCATAGAGAGTAAAGTAAACAGTTTCCTCTTAATTAAGTCTTACAGACCATAATAAGATACTAGTAATCTAAACTACTACAAACTCTTACAAGAAATATACATACTAGAGAGTTCAAACATATCATAAATGTCCACTCATGCTCTTATCTTCCCATTAGCCATCCCAAAGCTTCTAATAATAACCTTGGGCATCTGTCAACTTGGCTCTAGCCATAAGTCAAGCTATAACAATAAAGTATAAGGGAGTAAGCAATAGTGGCTTAGTGAGTTTCCTTCTTATCCTACCAACAAGCAATTTCAAACAAGTTGTTTTAGCATGCATATGTAAAGCATGTAAGCATACAAAATGCATGCATTGTATGCAACCTACTAGCGATTGTGTAAAGCATAGTTTTACTCATACCATTGCCCGGGTTAGGAAGTATTTAGATACATTAGGACCTAGGTCTCTACAACTATCATCCAAATCATATGTCATCTTCTCTTAGTAGACCTAAAGTAGTGGATACACCTCGACCTTAAGCAAAAGGCGACACTCCCCATAGCTAAATAGATACCAAAGGTCGACGGAAGAATATATTGTACGATTACGTCATATGAAATAGCAATAACACGATATAAAATATGGATCTAACATACATGATCCCCCATTCCTCTACATAGTGCTAACACCCTATATATATAATGTAGAAATGTGCAATGCATGTCTAGTTCTTAATTAAATCAAATAGTTATTATTCCGAGTCATAAGTGACTAACTAAATATTACAATAGATACTCCAAGGCCTTACATACTAAAGCAACAACCAATTCTCAATTCATATATGCTATTATATTTTATCACATAAGTACTAACAATCTAAGTACATATAAATAACTTAACCCAAGGCATATACAATTTCAGATATATATATATACTTATATAATTAGTCAGTATTATACACTATAGAAATAAATAATATAAGACAAAGGTCAGCAACTCACTCAACCATAACATCTACCAATCCTAGTAATCCTCAATTAAGTCGATCCCTAGGTCCATGTAGCTTGAAGATTATAATTAGGAATATAAGTATTGTATCTTAGTTCACTTAGTTAGCTCTTCCTATCCTAAAACTTTCACTTTTACTATTTTGCTTATTTTGTTCATAACTTTCTCGTTTTAATTCTATTTTAAGTGATCTTATACTCATCTTTCATCATTTTTTAGTGTTCCTTCACTTGGTGAAGTCTTTCTTAGGTGTTTGAACTTATAGGTTTTTGGTTTGGGTAAATTAAATTCCTTAGTCAAAGGGTTATTTTGACAATCTTAGGATTTAGGCTTAATCTTAGGCTTTAGGCTTAGTTTTGGGCCTTTGGCCTTAGACAAGAATTTTTAGGCTTTCATTTAAGTATTTAAAGTTAAATTTTCTACTCAACTTTAGTAGCTTTGAAATTGTGCTATGATGTTCTTCTAGTAAGCCTAAATGGCCTCTTTTCACTAGTTTAAGGCCTTAGTTGCTTAAGAGGCCTACAGTAGGGGTTTTATGTAGTCCTTAACACTTAATGGGCTTTTTATATTGAAAAATAATGAACTTCTTACTTTCAATTTCAAATCTAGTCACGCTCATTTAGGGCTTAGACTTCAATTCCTTTAGGGCATTTTGGACTAGTTTTACAATTTAAGGCCATAAGCCTTACTCTACTTATCATTTTAAGCCTAAACCCACCAAAAGGCCTTAAGTTTAGTCTAATTTTATTAAGGCTTTAGATCTAGTTCTTTGTATTAGCAAGGCTTTTAACCATATTATTAAGACCTAAATTGTTAACTAAGCTTATTTAAGTCATTAACTCACTACAACCCTACTTAACTTAGTTAATCACTGCCTAAATCATACTTAACACTAAATAATCATATCATTAAGCTAATAAATCAAAATGTACAGACCTAATTCTTAGCTACAAGTGAGAACCAATAAGATGTTTTGGTGGTTTTACTATACAATTTCATATATTCCTCATTTTAGTGATTTTCTTTAATCTAAAACATGCATTTACTTAATGTAAGTTGATTTTTCTACTATGTGAAATGAAAACAAGCTGGAATACACTCCAACAAGTGGTGTCATGTTTAGTGGACAAGGGTTGTTGGGCTCTTTTTGATGATTTATCACTAAAACCTATTAACTACTAACTTACATTACGTGTTGATGATGATAATCAAGTTATTAGACTTAGTGTATGCATTATTCTAGCAAACCCATCATGTCACCCTTCAAAAAATCTAAAATAAATGTGCTTACAAGTGTATGTGTATGTCTAAAATGTTGAAAACTATCATGATATAAGGTGAAAAACTAAAGAAAAACAAGATTGTTCAACTTATCGGAGTTGTGAGATTTGAGGGTGGTTTTGGAGTGAGTTTTTAAGAATGAGTAAAATGAAAAGAAAATGAGGGTATAAGTGTGTGGGAGTGGTTAACACAAAAGGTGAAGGGCGTAAGGGATAAGGTGGAATGTATGGTACATGGTCCTCACTTTATACCATGTATTCCCTTATACCTTATCCTCTTTTTGGCATATTTTGTCCCTAAGAGGATACCCTAATAACTAATCCCTCTATCTTCTACTCTTAATTATGATTAACTTATTGTTAATTAAGATATAATGGAGATTAGTTAGGGTTTAAGGTGTAATTAGGGAAATTAAGTACAATTGAGTCTAATCAAGTTTACTAAGTGTAATTAGGGAAATAATAAGACTTTGTTACATTTTATTACTCTAATTTAACTAATCTCCTTATCCCACATGTACTCTTAGGGTTTCCTTAAGGCTTTAGGTCTATCTACAGCTATCAATTCGTGTAGAAGTTTATTACTTTAGGGATTTATGAGATTAAAGTATTTGTTTATACTTAATAAATGATTTATACTATTTGACTTAGTTTTTCTTAGTACCGTAGGGTTTTTAGGAAATAGTTAAGGCTTCTTTATCTTTGTAAGGTTTTCACATGCTAAGGTTTCTAGGGTTTTATACATATAATTAGGGTTTTAGGGTCAAACCTACTCTAGAGTTTCCTACTTCTAATTTAAGGTTTTTGACTTAATATTTTGAGTTAGATTATCTTATTTAAAGTTTTGATTCTTATATTTTTGTAGAGTTCTAAGGAATATCCATTGACTCTCTCTCTCTCTTTCCTGATTTCTCACTAAGCTTCAAACCCATGAGGATTACATCTAGTATTTTCTATTAATCATAATATGGTTTATAGACAATGGTATACACGGGTTCCATCTATATGAATTATACATGCAAATTACCAAATTATATGAATTATGTGTAAATTTAGTAGCTTTCATTAATCATAATATAGTTTATAAACGATAGTATGTATAGGTTATATCCATATGAATTGTGTGTAAAAATTAGCCAATTATATGAACTACAAATAGCTTCAATATTTTCTGTTAATCATAAATGTAGAATACAAAATAGTACAAATCATTACAACTTATCCCTTTCTTATAGAAAATATATGAAACATTTATTTATTTACAATTTGTATTAATTTCATAATAATAATATAAAGGATAAATGGAGAAAAATTATTTAAACAATACTTTAATATAAAATAAACCAAGATATATGTTATGAGAAAATATACTGCATGCAAGGATGGATAGAGATAATGTAAAAAGAGGTATATTAATACTTAATTGTATAAATGAGGAGAGATATTATAAAAAATAGCAATATTATATCCTTAATTATTGTGAAAATAGAAATATTAATATTTAATGAAAAGAGAGAGAGATATATTGTAAAAACAAAGATATTTACAATTAATTGTAAAAAGGGAGAAGGAAAAGATAAGAAGGAAGATATTAGTAATAAATTAAATGGGAAAGGTGGAGAAAGAAGAAAATTTGCTAACCTTCTATAGCATGTTACATTGGTTAAGGCTATGGTAACATTATATTTCTGTTGTTACCATAGAAAAATCCTAAATCAACACATTAAGATGTGTAAAATACAATTAAAAGAAAAAATAAAGATATAATCATTATTTGGATAGCAATATTGATGCAACAATTGTAACTTTCAATCCTTAAGTAAAAGTGCATTTGTTAATGAATAAATAAGGCATCATATTATAATATATAGTTTCAAAAATTCTTTCTATATATAGCTCTACAACCATAACGCCTTTCATAATTAGGTTTATTGAATTTATAAATATCATTTAATTTTTAAAAGTTAATCTTTTCTTCTATTTTTGCTAATGACATTAATTTAGCTATTAGCATAAAATATTCATAATTAACTCAAATATTTTTTTAATTTATTTTAACATTCTATACATATCTACTTACTTTTCCCTATATAATTCACAACAAGCACAAAATTTGTTGAATTCTCTCTTAGTAAATTTTGATGATAACAAAAAGGCTATGATGTGTTTATCAAGTATAACAAGTGTACAAGTCCTTTTAAAATGAAATCTATTTAAGGAAAAAAATAAAGTTTGAAAATATGTTAGTCAAAATGTATATCAGAATGTGTGTCAAGAAGTATATCAGTAAGAGAATAAAACAAAGTTTACAGCGTACAAAATCAACATCGAAAAGTGTTCATAAGCTATTTTCTAAACAATGAAGATTAATTAAGTTGGATAAATTTGGTAGAAGGCCTAACTCCACTTTTATTGGGCATATTTAGGAAATATGTTCAATTTCGTTACACTAAGTTCAACTTAGTTCTTAGGGATATGAAGTTGGTTGAAATTTTTTTTATTGTTCAAAAATCAAATTTAAGGAATCTATTGATCAAGTTTGAGCAAATACATTTTCGAAGGATATTAATCCAACATTATGGCAAACTTAGTAAGGTTGGTCAATTTTAAGTACAATAAGGACAACAAAGATGAATGGATTTACTGCACCAATTTTTATTTTATTCTTCTTATCAATCTCAGATAAATATGAAGTACATTAGGAAGTTATGATGGATAAGTGTATGTTTGAAATTCAAAAAGTTAGTGTTGATTTTATTTGAAGATTATTGTAGACATTTCAAGACAAAGTTGCAACTTGATTGATAAGGATGGAATAAAAAAATCAAGATATTTTATTAAGGATAAGTGTTGAAATATTAGGACATATTCATGCATATTTTGAGGAGATTTAAAAAAAAAAATGCCCAAGCAAGATTTGAAGAAAGATACTACTCATTTCTCATCAGACATGAAAGGCTATGATCAACAACTATATTATCCCTAAGGTTATTCAAAAAGCAGGATTAATATATCAAGATATGATCAAATATCTTCATGCTTATTCAAATTGCTTGATTCATAGCCTTCAATCTTTTTAAATTTCAACTAACTTCAAAAAGATTCAAAACAATTCTTTAAAAGCTACAACATTATTTTAGTTCATGTAGTACAAGAAAAATATCAAGAGGAATAGTAGGCATTCAAAATTTTCAAACGTTCAAATTGTTCTTATTTTATTGGGATTTTTCTTCAACAACAAAACAACATCCATTGGAATTAAGATCTTTTGAAGAAAAATTAAGAACTAGCCATTTTCTAGTTGTTATTCCAAGAATCCATCAATATAAGCCGAAGTTGCAAAAGAAATAAGATGCAATACTTAGAATAGAGCTGAACATTTTAAAACTCTCATGTGCAGACTATTAAAAACATTGTCTAAAATAGTACTAACTAGAGATTTGACTCTATTGTTTTTGTGTTTGTGCAAAAGTCCTAAAGATATTTCTTTTACTAGTGCTATCTCATTTCTTGTAATCATTATTGAGAAAGTGTATTTGAGTGATTGTAAGGTTAGAGAGTCTCTATAAACCTATGTTTAACTTAGGAAGAAGTTAATATGACATAGCAAAGTGTGGCTAGATATCCTTGTAACCTCAAGATTCATTTTTTATTACTAAAAATATTGGACTAGTGAAACAGCACTGGTGATGAAGATTAGGTCTCCAATAATAGAGCTATTTTTTATTACTAAAAGTATTAAACTAGTGAAATAGCATCAGTGAGGAAAATCGAGTTCCCAGTAGTAGAGCTACAAGAGAGCAGTATGCAAAAGGTAGAAACTCTATAAAACATCTACTCGATTCTATCTAAGTTATTATTTTATTATCTTATACAAGACTTATAAAAACGTTAATACACTATGGACACTATTCTCCAAAGAATGCACCAATTACAGTCTATTCCCTTTATTACATTTGATTTGATTTATTTTTATATTGGTTATTCATATTATGATGCTTCATTTTTACTAGTAAAGTATTATTATATTGTGATGCTTCTTTTTTAGAAAAAAACTAATTGATTGCTCTTACACATAAGATACATTCTCAATCTTCAAGGGTTTTTTCTCCTCCCTTAAAGTTGTTACACAACGTCATTTCCCCTCCTGCCTCACTTTCGATAACGTTGGCAAAGCCTATTGTTGAAGTTGGTTTTCTTAAGCATTATTGTAACAGTATCTCTTGTAGACACCTCATTTTTTACGCCCTCCCCCTCGGCTTTTATTTAAAAAAATTTTAGGATAGAGTAAAAGATCATAATTTTGGAAAAACTAAAAAAATAAGAAATTTAGAAAAATAAAATAAATAAAAAGACTTAATTTAGGAAAATGGTTTTGTTTTAATTTATTTGAGAGTCAATCATTAGGGGTTTTAATTAGGCTTCACCAAGATTATTAGTTTTAAAACTAATCTAGGCTTAGTTAGTGATTAAATAATATTTCATGTGCATATATGATAATAAAATCAAATAAGCTAAGTAGGTAAAGACACATGGAGAAAAGCTTAGAGACTCGAGTTTGATTCCATCTAGGCACAAAAGAGCCTTTTACTCTTTTTTTTTTAAAAAAAAAAAAAGAAAGAAGAAGAAGAAAAGATGAAACAAAAAAACAAAAAAAAAAGAAAATATGAAACAACATAAAAAGTAAAAACAAAAGGAGACAGGGATGGGATAGGGCTCATTGCGTGTGCTCATATTTTGCAACGTGTACATAGGGAAGCATTATATGTCACCTATGCCCCTTTCTTCTCCCTTAAATACAATCTACTATATTGAAGAGAATTAAAAATGCGATCCCTTCACTTCTTGACCTAATTAAGTTGATTTTTGGGCAAAATTTTATTGAATTGATTACAAAAATTCAAAGAACACTTCGAATAGTTTGCATCGAGCCTAAAAACTTATCTACATTGATGCATTGAAGGGATCAAAATCAGTTAGAAAATTAGAAAAAAGCTTAATTACCCATTAACATAGAACTTTGATTTAGGGAAATTTAAGGGGTTTCCAATTGAATTCGAGCATGTACAAGTATAAATAGGGGATTGGGAAGTTGTTTAGGATAAGGGAGCTCAATCAAAAACACTTATATAAGCTTGAATCTAAGCTTTCTATCTCTAACCCATGAGCTTCACTTTCTTACTCTAAAACCACTACTCCATGATGGTTTTCAAGCGAATCTATTGCCTCTACTAGCTTCACCACCATAAAAAACCAAGACCCAACACTTGATAGGTTAAACCACCATCACTAAGCAATAGCCATTTCTCAACAACCACCAAACGACTACCATTCGTTGAGGCATTAGTCCTAAACCCAATACAAATCACACAAAAGCACACTTACCTACATTAAATTCGACTTAGATCGCTTGGAAGCACCCCTTCAATAGCCATTACTCTCTTTTTCAAAGTTGAGATTCAATACATAAAGCTTTAAGAGATCCAATCTGACCTGTAACCTGAATCCACTCAATCTAACCCGTACCTACTACATCTTGGTCTAATTTTGCTTTGAGTTGTATTTTTTATTTTTAATTTTCCTTACCTATTTTTTTATTTTTGTTTATAAGTAAGGACTTGTAATTAAAAAAATGGAAAAAAAGGAAAAAATCGTAAAAAAAAAAAGAAAAAGAGAAGAAAAAAAATGAGTAAGAAGTCTTGCTTTGATAGAAATAAATGAATATGCTTGAAGGATAATAAAACAAAGAAAATAAAAAGAATAAAAAAATGGTGAAGACTATTTTAACACTTAGAAAATAAATTTTTCAAATGAAAAACATGAATCAACTCTTTTCCAAATTAGGCCATTTCAGAATTTTTCAAAAAATAAACAACACCAATTTATGAACCTTCTTTAGAATTTTTCCCGAATGAAATAAAATTGTTAAGAAATGTAAACTCAACTACTTTCCAAATTTAAAATAAATTAACCTGCTAACATTTTTGAGAAATAAGTAAGAAATTTTGATCTCGAGTAATGGGTATATAGCTACTCATACACAAATACAAGGCAACTTAAAAGATGGAAATTTTTCTTTTGTAAATAATTGATCAATTTAACTATTTTTTAGAAATAAATTAAGTTAATGTAGATAAATTTCATTATAAGGATATATTGAAAGGTAAATTTAAATTTAGAAAGATTAAAAGTGGTACCCTTTTAAAAAATCAGCCCCCAAATTCAAATCTCTAGTTTTCAAAAACCGTTTTAAAAATTGGTTTTATTAATAGAACAATAACTAAATTATAACCAATCTACCCAATTTGATATAACTTAACTCTTTTTCTTGACTACGATCGAGTGGAGACTCCAAAATAATTTCAAAATACAAAAAGAACTAATTTTCTTTAAATCATAGTCAAAGATCAATATTAAACAAGTAGGGTTAAATATTGATTAGTTTAAAGAAAACTTATTTATGAAACCTAGGAGAAAAGTTAAGCTCAATAGCTTGGCGACTCCACTGAAGATTTACAAAGGGTTAGCCACTTAAAATACTTTCCAAAATTAAGTTTTCTTTTCAAAATACTCATGTTATTTATTTGTTATTTGTTTATTATAAATAGGTGTTGTTTTAATTTTTTTTTTTTGCCATATTCATTTTCACATGTATTATACTATGGGTCTGGGGGAATGATTACATCAGGTATATAGGGTAGACACGATCAAACCCAGGTCATTTTAAGACCTTAAAAGGGAGGCTATTATGTAAGCTTTAGGTGTAGTGGTGTAACCATCACTCAAGGTTGATTAGGCCATCCTCCTTAAGCTGTAATGTAACCAATGAAGGGGTTTTCTAAAAACGAGTGAGGTTACAAGGCTTAGTAACCTCTAGAACCCACTCTAATTGCATATAGCTTCCTTAAAGTTCGAGTTACTACACTACTCCTAAGAATTGCAACCTTTCTATTGTTTGAAAGATTTAGAAATATAATCAATCCTTTTAAAATAGTAAAAACATCAAATCAAACGATAGGGTTACAACTTAAGGAGTAATGTACTAACCTAGACGATTATAGCAAATGATGTTTTCACATATATTGTATTGTTTTATTGATGAATGATTCTTATCCATGAAATATCTTGGCTTAAAGATAATGGCAGGTAACAAACAATAGAATAATCAATGAGTTAATAGGCTACCAGATGCCTTGGGAATCCATGAGCAACTGCTACCCGCTGGAAGCAAAGGGCTAGACGCACCAAGGCCTCTAACTAAGCCTTGTTGGCTCAAGTTGAAAGAAAAGCCAAAGGACCCTGGATTGGGCTTTAAATATGCTGGACAAGATTAAGTCCAACTACAAGAGTCAGATTAGAGACTTTAGATGAGGTTAAAAGACTCATTGAATAAGTTTTAAGTTTCATCAAGAATAAGTATTTAGATCTCTTCCTTTGTTTTTTGTAAAACAAAAAATTTTCTCTTTAATTTATCGTTCTTCATTATTTAGTATTTCCTTCTTTGTAAATAGTCTTTTAATAGTACTCGCCTAACCATTAATCCTTCTCATTTAGGAAAATGTAAATAAAATCAATAAACTTGTAAACTAGAGCCTAAAATCACCATTCTTATTTGTAATTAGATTTTTCAGTTTGTATAAAATAAAACTTTATCTTTTTCTCTAAAAAAAAGGAAAAAAATAAAAATAAAAGTTGCTAACGGTTATAAATCCTAGTGGGCCCAACCCAAATATGAAGGAGCTAAAATACATAAGGCCGTTTGACCAATTTAGGCAACCAGCCTAAATACATGGCCTGTTAAGGCATCTAACGAACACAAACCATGACCTATTAAGGCAGTTAAACCAAACAAAATCCTTGACTCGTTAAGGAAGCCTAATCCCCTTAGCCAATTCAATATATACACCAAACTTGGGCCCATTCAAACTACCAGTTTAAACATGAACTTAGAGCCATTCGACCTATTCAGGTAACTTAACTAAACACAAGCTACATAGCCCACTAAGGCAGCCAATCCGAACATAAACTATGGTCCATCGAGGCAGCTAACCTAAACACAATCCTCAGTCCATCAAGGTAACCAAGCTAAGATGAAATCCTTGATTTAAGCCTAATCGCAAATAAAGTCAAAACACAACCTAGAGTCTTAAACTCAAACCAAGTGAAAAGTATAAAAATTGAGGCATTTGGTAAAGTCAATCTCTGCCTTAGGGCAAATAAATAATGAAATCTTTTTTAAGGAATTGGTAACTTACCTTTTAAAAGTTTAGGATGAAAAGAGGTAAGCTATATCCTATGCACTAACCCTTAAAACAATTTGAGAGTTGAATGACATAATGGTAAGGATACTTTAGATTCATTCCTTAAAGGAGGTCCACTTTGAATGTGATATGTATATTAAAATGAAGTTAAGCATTCATTTTCAAATCCTAAACACAATTATCTTTTATTAAACCCATTTGATGAATTTGGAGATATTTAAATTTAAACCCTAACAAGAACCACCCTGCAATGGGGTAATTTAGAGGTTAAGGTCATTGGTTAGGAAATAAGGATAAAATTAGTTTATGATGGCTTAAGTAACATTAATTCAAAAACAACTTTTTTTTTGATAAATTATTTTTCTTTGAAGTAAAGAAGAATCGATACCCTTCAAACTCCTTAAGCTTATTCTTCCCTTACCTATGCCCATATACTAAAAATCCATGGGTTTAGGGCCTTGAATCGCTTAAAAGGCAAAAAATTAGCAATTGAGACAATCATTCTTAGGGTCAAAAGAAAAGAAAGAACAACAAGAAATAGTAGGGCAAAGTAATAATAATAAAAAAAAAAGAGAAGAAGGATAAAAGAGGCAAAAAAATTGGGCCCAAGTGTAGGACGAAAGCCTTGAAGGATATATCATATCCTAGCAAGGGCAGTCAAATCGAATTAAAAGGCCATGAGTCAAAGTGCAAATAGCTCCAAAAACATAAGGCTCTGCATCACATTTTAAAGCTTAGAAACCTAAAATCTCTATATGTACTCTAAAGTCTCTCTTACCTATGCTAAATCACATATGACCTTCCTACCTACAATACCACCATTACGTAGTAAAAGCTCTTCCAATCTTAAAATTACACTAAGGTTATATTGATTTGCAAAAATTACCATGCTGTGCCATTAATCGGAATGAGTTGGTGTATAGGCTACTACCCAAACTACATGGTAACACAATTTGGAGGGATCCTGGACATAGTTCACAAACCTTCATTAAAGCCATTCACTCTTAATCTCAAAGGGCCTCCCTCCATAGAAAAGACATTTAAACTTCACAAGATCAAAGCTTGGTGCGACACCCGAACCATAAGCCTAAACATTGATCTGAGTGAGTTCATAGGAGAAGTAGCCAGATACTGGGATACTAAACAGTATTTATATAATCAACTTCACAAGGCAGGCACAATGTGATATTGGGTACCTAAAATCCTTCAAACCTCCCCTATGTACCCTGACTCTAAAATGATGACCTACATGGACCAAATAAAAGCTTATATAGAGATCCTCTATGATGAGAAAGACAAATGGGCAAACCTATGTTGAAAGTCTAAACAAAGGTCACATGCCCTGGAACACTAGCTAAAGATGGCCTAGAAGAAAATTCAAGAGTTTGAAGAAGTAAGTAAACATGAGCAAAAGAAAATGAAAATGTCATCTAGCCTACTGAAAAAAAAAAGATAAAGAAAATTAGTATAGATGAATTTGCACCTTTTCCTTTCTTTCATGTAATAAGACTTTGGGAATTCAAAGTTAATAAATAACTTACCATTCTGTTAATTATTCATTGATTCTCTCTTTTCCATCCATGTGGTTCATTTACATTTCATTCATTTACGTTTTTTTCAAAAATAAAAATATCCGTATGCTAACTTGTTGAGAAGTGGTTTTATCCAAGTCGCCAAGATAGCTCCCAAACATCAAAACCTCCAAAGAAGCCCTATCAAAACCCAGTCTCAAATTAGAATAGCCAACCAAGGAAACAACAACACCAATAATGGCAATGTCAACCTAATTAAGAAAGAATATGCTCGAAGGTAGAGGTCCCTAGCTGTAAGGGTATGTACCCTTATAATTGAGAAAGAGGTAACTGCAACTTTCATTAACACTCCTGACAGGCCTTACTTCATTCACCTGATTGAACAAGCCTCTGATAGTTTTGTAAAAGTAGTAGCAGCAGGGTATTGAATTAAGAGTGTCATTTCCTCTAGTAAGTTGCAACAGATAGCAGATAGAAGACCACCCTCTACTAAACCCACCACCAGCAAGCCTAGAGAAGCTACTGTCAACACGGTTAACTCGAATGCAAGGCCTAACTCTTGAGTTCCTTTGAAGACGAATCCTCCACTAGCTCAACAATAGTTTAGAAGCCAACTATAGCCTAACAGAATCCTAAGACAGTTCACCAGAATACCCATTCCACTCAGTTAGGTACTTGAAAAGTTAAGGAGAGATAATTTGCTCCATTTTGAAGCTCCTAGTATAAGGTACAGGCCGAGGTTCTTTGATCCTAATGCAAGATGTCAGTATAACCTAAGGCAGGTAGGCTAGTCAACTGACTCGTGCTAGAAGTTGAAAAACATTATCCAAAACTTGATTAATGAAAGTATAGTATAACTGGATTTTGTGGAGACTCCTACTCCAAACGTCAACCACAACCCACTGCCAAACCATGGACCTATCATCAATATGATATCTGACCACTCAAAATCTACCATCAACGTGATTGGTCTTAACCAAGAACCAAAGGTTTATAGATTCTACAAAAAAGAGGTCCTACAAGCTAAAAGGTATACCTTCCACATGCTTGTAGCCCTCGACAATTATAAAGCTGCGCCCTTTCCTCAACTACCAGGTAATATACTAAGGGCAATCAAGCTCACTAAGATGATCTAAGGGAAGACCTAAAATAAAAGGTCATGCTAAAAATACTAAGCACCGAACAAGCTAAACATGAAGAAGGATTAACTACCTTCACTAAGATGATTAAGTCTAGTGAGTGTAAAATAATAAACCATCTCACTAAGACTTGAGCATAGATATCCCTCATGAGTTTGTTGATGGCATCAAACCTATACTAAGAAGCTTTATTCAAAACACTAAGGGAAGTTAAGGTCCCTCCTAAAATCCTAACTAAAAGGATTGGCTCTATCACCAATTCTATCCTCATTATGGATCAAATTTCCTTCTCCACTAAGGAATTAGGTGAAGAAAGTACTTAGCATACGAAGCCTCTATTCATAATAGTGGGGATAAATAACATCGTCACAACAAGAGTCCTCATCGACAATGGGTCATCTCTAAATGTTTGTCCTTTGGCTACCCTAGATCTATTGGGTGCTAATACAACTGCTATTAAGCCAAGTTCAACAATGGCAAGAGCTTTTAACGGATCCAGAAGAGAGATAATAGGGGAGATCGATTTACTAGTTAATATCGGCCAATAGACATTCAACATCCCATTCATGGTTTTGGACATTCCAAAGACCTTCAATCTGTTATTGGGAAGGCCTTGGATACGTTCAATAGGGGCCATACCGTCAACTCTACACCAAAAAGTTAAGTTCATCTCTAATGGCTAGGTCATCACAATTCTAGGTGATTCAAATTATGAAATCTATAAAGAGACGACCATACCCTATATTAGTATAGAAGAATAAGAAGACTTTGGACTCCAAATGTTTAATGAGGTGTACTTAATCACCAATCCGTAGAAGCAAAACAGGCCAAAATTCAAAAAAGGCCAATTTGGGACCTATGGGTTAGGATACATTCTGACCCTCATTAAAGAATTACAAAGAATGCAAGCCAGAGGTAGAAAAGGTGACAGGTTGTATCACACTCTAATGGCCTTCCTCCCATTGTCAGAAACTTTCATCTGGGCCAAAGCCCAAAACTTAAAACCCACCAAAGAAAGCACTTCTAACAGAAATGAAGGGGTTAGCCCATCCAACAAATCCTAGCACTTGAATAATTGGTTCTCTATCCCTGTAAATAACAATAAGTCTTCCCTATGGTAAAGGATGACTCATGATACAGTATTTTATGGAATTTTGTAATAAATTACCTTTGTTCTTCAAATGATTGTACTCAAAAGAGGGTTCCCCTAAATAAAATTAGTTTCTTTACCCTTTACTCCTACCTTACTTACACTTTTCCTTTTACATACTTTTCTTACTCTCTAGATCCCACCATTCAAATAAAGGCCATGGATACCTTGCATAGATACGTAATGAAAATATTAATATCACTTTCAACCTTATTAGGTTAGTTGTCGAGAGTGATGTCAATGACTATAAAGACGTGTAAGAAAGCTAGGAAAAATATAAAATGAGTAGAATTTCCATTGACAAGACAATAGAGATAATTAATGTCAAAACCAATGACAACCCTAATGTGTTGAAGAGTAGGGGAAATTTGGAAGAAGACCAAAAGGAAGAAATGACCACATTACTATCTGAATACCAAGATGTATTTGCATGGTCTCATGAAGATATGCCCAGATTAGATCCGTCAATCATGGTCCATTACTTACCCACACAAGAGGATATCAAGCCTAAGAAACAAAAGTTAAGAAGGTTTCGATTGGATATCTTGTTGAAAATCAAGGAGGAAGTCAAAAAACTATTGAAAGTCGGCTTCAATGAGGTATCTCATTATCTCTAGTAGGTAGCCAACATAGTACTAGTTATGAAGAAGGATGGAAAAGTCAGAGTATGCGTGGACTTTCGAGACCTTAATCAAGCAACCCTTAAAGATAATTTTCCTTTGCTCCATATCGATGTATTAGTCGATAACATTGCCATAAACCATATTTTCTCTTTCATGGATGAATTTTCGAGTATAACCAAATTTGAATGGCTGAAGAAGAGAAAGCCAAGATAATGTTCATCACAACTTAGGGCATGTTTTGTTACAAAGTGATGCCTTTCAGACTCAAGAATGCCAGGGCAACTTATCAAAGGGCCATGGTAGCAATCTTTCATGAAATGATGCACCAAGAAGTCGAAGTATATGTTAATGATATGATTGCTAAGTCCAAGGAAGGAGAAAATCATATGGATAATCTAAGGAGATTGTTTGATAGGTTGATAAAATTCTAACTGAAGCTTAACCCAAAGAAATGTACATTTGGAGTGACTTCAGGAAAATTATTGGGTTTTATAATTAGCCAAAGGGGCATTGAAGTGTACCTTAATAAAGTCAAAGCAATAGTTGACCTACCCCCGCTACGCATACTCAATGAAATTAGAGGTTTGTTGGGACGTTTAAACTACATAGCCCGGTTTATGTCCCAACTCACTGACAAATGTCGTCCTTTGTTTAAGTTGTTAAAAAAGAATGCAAAGATCAATTAGGATGAAGAGTGCGAGTAAGCCTTTACAACAATCAAAGAATACCTCATGAACCCTCCAATTCTGGTACCTCCAAAACCTAGGAGGCCTTTATTCCTATATTGACAATATTACCAAAGTCCATAGGGTACATGCTTGGCTAGAAAGATGAGAGAGGAAAGGAATGGGTTGTATACTACTTGAGTAAGAAATTCACTGAAGGGGAGCAAAAATATTCAAAAATTGAAAGAACTTACTATGCTTTGGTCTAGGTAATGCATTGGCTCAGATAATACATACTTTACTACCAGGTTTAATTACTAACTCAGTATGATCCATAAAGCACTTGGTAAACAAATCAACCTTAATTGGTAGAATCTCAAAGTAGCAAATGCTACTATCAGAGTTTGATATTACGTATGTAAACTAGAATTCAGTCAAAAGGTAAGCTTTAGCAGATCAATTGGCCAATAATCCCTCCGATAGCACTCCCTAAGAGCTACAAGTCAATTTCCCTGATGAGGATGTCTTAACAGTTAAGGGAAGCTCTAATAAAGGAGCAGATGATAAGCCACCAAAATGGAAAATGTTCTTCGATGATGCAGCCAACATTTTTAGGTGCGGAATTGGGGAAATACTAATATCCCCTGAAGGTACTCAATATCTTATGGCCATAAGGCTCGTTTTCCCATATACTAATAATATTACTGAGTATGAAGCATACATCATGGGACTCAAGATGGCCCTAGAAAAAGACATTCAAGAATTAGAAGTGCATGGGGACTCCTCACTCATTATTGGCTAAGCCTAGGGAGAGTACAAAACTAAAGATCCTAAGATGGTGCCTTATCACTAGCATTTGATGGAATTGATGAAAAATTTCAAAGAAGTGACCATCAATCATGTACCAAGAATACAAAATCAATTTGTTGATGCTTTAGCTACACTAGCATATATGATCCAGATATCTGGTGGAGTTAAGATTTACCCCCTTACTATTGAAATAGGAAACAAGCCTACCTTTTACCTAATAATGGAGGGTATGAACAACCAAAAACTGTCGGACCATGGTATTAAGATGTTCCTACAACAAGGCGCTTACTTTGAAGAAGCTAACAAAAGAGACAGAAAGGTGATTAGGAAATTAGCCACTCAATTCATAATAAGCAAGTCTAGTTTATACTGGTGCTCATTTGACGGTACATTCTTAAGGTGTGTGGATGACAAGGAGGCTGAGAATTTAATGAAAGAAGTACATGAAAGAGTATGTAGCCCTCACATGAATAGATATATGCTAGTAAAGAAAATTATGAGGCTACGGTATTATTGGTCTACAATGGAAAGTGATTGCATCAAATATGTTAAGCATTGTCACCTATGCTAAGTTTATGCAAATAAGATAAACGCCCCGTCTTAAGAACTACACACCCTTAGCGCCATGGCCTTTTTCAATATGGGGCATAAATATCATCGATCCAATCACTCCAAAAGCGTCTAATGGGCATCGCTTCATACTAGTCGCCATCAACTACTTCTGCAAATGTGTTGAGGCTTCATCTTACTTGAATATTACTACAGGGGTCATAGTTAAGTTCATTAAGAGAAACATCTTGGCTCGGTACGAGACTTCTAAAACAATCATCTCTAATAATGGCACCAATCTCGACAACAAGCTTATGATAGAATTATGCTAGTAGTTCTAGATCATTCACAGGAACTCTACTCTTTATCGACCCTAAATGAATGAAGCTATTGAAGCAGCCAACAAAAACCTCAAAAGAATCATTGAAAAAAGGATATCACATATAAGGATTGGCATGAGATGTAACCATTCTCACTCATGGATTACCGGACTTCTATTAGAACATTGATTGGGGTAATACTATGCTCTTTGGTATATGGAACTGAAGTGGTGTTACCAGTAGAAGTTGAGATCCCATCGCTTATGGTACTATCAGAAACTCAGTTGGACGAAGTCGATTGGGTGAGGAAATACATTGAGCAGTTGAATCTGATTAACAAAAGGAGATTAACAACCTTATGTCATAATCAGTGCTATCAACAAAGAATGGCTCTGGCCTTCAACAAAAGGGTACGACCTCAGAACTTCAAGGAAGGAGATTTGGTGTTAGGAATAGCTCTCCCCAATGTACAAGACTCTAGAGAGAAATT
Source organism: Lumnitzera racemosa (assembly GCA_024138005.1). Lineage (NCBI taxonomy): Eukaryota > Viridiplantae > Streptophyta > Magnoliopsida > Myrtales > Combretaceae > Lumnitzera > Lumnitzera racemosa. Next base: position 43,379,270 of record JAMXBC010000010.1, read on the forward strand.
TGCTCCTAACTACAAAGGTCCCTATGTTATGAAGCGAGTATTACCGAGAAGGGCTTTGATTTTGTCCCAATTGGATGGTCCAGATTTAAGAGACCCTATAAATGCCGATACTGTAAAATTGTACTATCCATAAGAAAGTTAGTGGAATTTTACTAAAAGAATGAAAGTACCAATCATTCTAAATGCCACTATGGTATAATTTTCATTATCTACAAGAAAATTTGGTATCCTCAGCCGTTGTCGTCAGTAGAATAATCACCTTCTCTATGGAATGGTTTAATCCCCTTTACTCCCTCTAATCGAACCCATACATTAAAAAACACAAGAGAAGTTAAGAAGTGAGACCTAAAATATTGGTAATTAACAATATTCTTTAAAATACTTTATTACAGATTAGTCCTCCTAAATGGGGAGTTTTATTGTCTATTTTTCAGGGGAATGTAAAACCCGAGTACACATGGAAGATGAAGCTTTGGGTTCATGAAAGTTCCAAAGAGACAAAAATAGTAGGTGGCTTTCTATATGGGGTTAATTTATACAATTTCTCCAAAACAGCTAGCAAAATTTTAAACTTTCTGCATCAAGAACATTCAGGTTGACAACCAAGGACCAAAACATGAGCTAGCTACTTCTGATGAGGCTTTTCAAAAGGGTTTGGTGGTTTAGGTGCTATCGACAAAGACTAGGTAAGTATTTTCACACAATGTTAACACACCATTTTTTGAATCTTCCACTTGAATTTAGACTAGTTTTTTTATTCCCAACAGTCTATTTGAACTAGCACATAAAATCATTCACTTTCTGCATTTTGTGTTTAGCCAACCTTCGAAGACATGATCTTAAATCAATTTCTTTTCCAAGTTTTCTCCCTTCATCGTTTTCTTCTTAACAAGCCCGAAGGATCATTTTCTCATTAAATTTCCCTCAAGAAAGGCCATAGGGCTCTTCCCCTTTGTTCATAAAGTTTCTTTCAAGATTCCCCTCAAATAAGTCCAATAAAGCACCCCACCACCCCCCTTCCCCCCGCCCTCTATTCACTGAGCCCATAGGGCATTTTCCTTCATCATTTTTAACCAACCTTTAGGGCACTCTCCTTCCCAATATTCTCTAAACAAATCCATAAGGTACAACAATAAGACCAAGTTCAAGGATGTTAGTCCTCGAGAGACGTTCTTACCAACATTAGTGAACCTTGTAAGGCATGACTAGGTTTTAGATTAAACCTAGTTTAGGGTTGCTAGTCCCCAAGAGATGCTCTCACCTACGTTAGCGAGCCTTGTGAGGTATGACTAAGTTTTAGATTGAACCCAGTTTAGGATTGCTAGTCCTCGAGAGATGTTCCTGCCTAGGTTAGTATGCCTAATGAGGCCGACTAAGTTTTAGATCGATCCCAGTTAAGGGTTGCTAGTCCTTGAGAGACATTCCCGCCTAGGTTAGTGCGCCTAGTGAGGTATAACTAGGTTTTAGATCGATCCCAATTTAAGGTTGCTAATCCCTGAAAGATGCTCCCACCTAGGTTAGTAAGCTTACTGAGGCACAACTAGGTTTTAGATCGATCCCAGTTTAGGATTACTAGTCTTCGAGAGATGCTCCCGCCTAAGTTAGTGAGCCTAGTGAGGCATGACTAAGTTTTAGATCTATCCTAGTTTAGGGTTGCTAGTCCTCAAGAAATGTCAAGTTGAGATTAGCAAGCCTAGTGAAGTATGACTAGGTTTTAGATCGATCCCTTCCTAGGGTTGCTAGTCCTTGAGAGATGTTCCTACCTAAGTTAGCAAGTCTAGTGAGGCATGACCAGCTTTTATATCAATCCTAATTTAGGGTTGCTAGTCCTCGAGAGACATTGCTTCCTAGGTTACTAATCCTAGTGAGGCACGACTAAGTTTTAGATCAATCCCAGTTTAGGGTTGCTAATCCTTGAGAGATGCTCCCACCTAAGCTAGTGAGCTTAATGAAGCACAACTAGGTTTTAGATTGATCCTAGTTTAGGATTGCTAGTCCCCAAGATACGCTTCCGCCTAAGTTAGTGAGCCTAGTGAGGCACGACCAGCTTTTAAATCAATCCTAGTTTAGGGTTACTAGTCCCCAAGAGATGCTCCCTCTTAGTTTAGTAACCCTAGTGAGGTACGACTAAGTTTTAGATCGATCCCATTCTAAGGTTACTAGTCCTCGAGAGATGCTCTCACTTAGGTTAGTGAGCCTAAGTGAAGTATGACTAGCTTTTAGATCAATTCCATTTTAGGGTTGCTAGTCTCTAGTAGACGCTTCCACTTAGGTTATTGAGCCGAGTGAGGAACAACCAAGTTTTAGATCGATCCCAATTTAAGGTTGCTAGTCCTAGAGAGACGTTCTTGCCTAGGTTAGTGAGCCTAATGAAGTATGACTTAGTTTTAAATCAATTCCAACACTAGATTTTTTATCCCTTAATGACACTCCTACCTAGGTTAGTGAGCTTAAAGAGTCACCCTAAAGGCAAAAATAGTATCTCTTTATTTTCGTGGTAAAGTTTTGTTCAAAATTCATCATAAAGAGGGTTAGCTATAAACACTCAATTTTTGCCCCATTTATTTTTTTTTATTTTTATCATTTTTCTTTCTTTTCTCAATTAGGTCCTAAAAAATAGAAAAATAAAGAAAACCCAAAAATGAAGAAATTTAGAAAAAATAGGAATTCAAGAAGAATACAAAAAATTCAAAAAATAAGAAATTTCAGAAAGAAACCCTAAAAAGATAAAAAATTACAAAATGAAGTTTAAAAGTTTTGAAAATTGAAAAATTACAAAAAATAGAGTCAAATAAAATATTTTAGAAATTAACACTTTATTGTGGTAGTTTTTTATTTTTTATATTTAGAAATTGGGCCACTGATCTTGGGCTTAGATTTAAATCTAACCTAAGCTGACCATGTCCATATGTGCAATTTATAAGGCATAGGCCAACGGCTTATTGGTTAAACATATGGACATGGTTTTGGCATTGAATGTAAGGTCTAAGGTTCAAATCTTAACAAAGGCAGGGAGGCCTTTTTTTCTTATTTTTTTTTTATATCACATCAAAGAATGCCATATGTTAAGATCTGATTATGCTATGTGTCCTAACACATGGCAGGGTGAGATTGGACAATATGTTAATATGATACCATGTGGCATCCTACGTCAACCGGTACATGTCACGTAATGACACCTAGTATGTTAGGGTTGGTCGGCATGGCTAACGTAGCGCTATATCGGCACCACGTCAGCAATTTCCTTCTCTTTCCCCTACTTTCTCCAAAATTTCTCCCCTTTTCTTGCCTTGAACACATCTAGTCAGCCCTCTTCTTCATCATTTTTTACCCCTTCCGAACTATAATTTCACCAAATTAATGGAGAAATTGCAAACTAGATGCGGCTTAGTTTGAATTGAAACAAAGTATAAGACCAAATTCATCCATCAACACGGTCAAATTGAGCTCCCAAGTTGGAAAAAAACTGTTTTTTTGGATGACCTACATTCACTCCAATTCAAACCTTCCTTCGTTTCTAGGTTAATTACAAGTATAAAAGGGGTATAGGGTGTAGTCATGAAATACACATAACCTCGGAATCAACTCCTACACTTTCTCTATCCCTTCCCAATCACTTTCTCTCTCTCTCTTCGAGTTTCTCTCTCTAGCCAACTCCGAGCTCAACCACCACCATGATCGTGACCCCCATTCCATCAGCTCCTAAATGCAACTACCTTCGACTGCTACTGTTGCCCTTAACTGCTCAACCAAACCACTACCCTTAAACCTTAACCACCAAAGCTCACCCCCTATGAACCCAAACTAATCCTATAGCCAAACTCCTTATACTCTAAAACCCCTACCTTAATCGCTTACTTACAACCAGCAACTCCCTCCAATGCCAACCACTACCACCGACAACCTTCTAAACCCCTACCAAACACCACAGCACTCGCCCTACCCCCCTTAAGTCCAATCTAAAACTCATAAATCCGCCCTCACCCCCAAGAAAATTTGTTCGAATCAACTTGAATCGCTCCCACTAGCTACCGTTGCTATTGAAGTCAGTAGAGCCTGACCCAACTTGACAACCCAGACCTGACTTGACTCGACTAATTCGACCCAGGTCTGACCCGCATATCCAGTTGTATCCGTTTGAAGTTCTTTTTCTTTTTCTTTTTTTTGTTGTTTTGCTTTTTGTTTATTTATTTAATTATTTGTCTTATTTATCGAAATTTAATAATAAAGAAAGAAAAAGAAGAAGAGGAAAAAAAAAAGAAGAGAAAAAAATATAAGAGAAGAAGAAGAAAAAGGAAAAAGTAATTTTGTTTTATTAGCTTAATAAAAATAAATAAGATATAATAGGTAATAAATAAATTAGTGATAAATAAATAAAAAGAAAAATAAAATAACAATAAATATTTGTTTTTATCACATCGAAAAAATTATTTTCCAAAAAAGATAAAAATAAATCATCCATTTTCAAATTAACACCCTTTTTAGATTTTTCAAAAATTAAACTTCAATTTAGAACTTTCATTTTTTAAAAATTTCCTCAAATAAATCGAATTGAATTAAAAATGTAAATTCGATATGTTTTCAAAATTAAAATCAATTTAACCCACTAAAGTTTTCAATAAAAGAACTACATACGTTTGATTTCGAATAGCAGATAAGTAAGCACCTACAAAGCGACAATAAAAATATAAAAACCTAATTTTCCTTTTTCTTTAGTTTAGATTATTTCATTTGTCCAATTGGAATAGTTAAATTGTGTTTCGTCTTATAAAATAAATGTGATTTTTAAAGATTAAAGTTAATTTTAGAATGTTAATGATATCTATAAGGGTTTAAATGTCTTAACCCCCGAATCCAAATTTTCTAGTTTTCAAAAAACCATTTTATAAATTGGTTTTTTAATTGGCAGGTTGGTAGCTAAGTTATAAGCAATTTACTCAATTGGTTATAACTTTACTGTTTTTCCCAACACCGGTCAAGTGGTGACTCTAAAACACTTTTCAAAGTATAAAGGAATGGTTTTCTTTAAACCAAAGTCAAGGATCAGTATTAAACGTGTAGGGTTTAGTACTAATTGGCTTAAAGAAGGCCTAATTTTATAAAAAAAACCGGGAGGGTGAAAATCTAAGCTCAACAGCATTATCCCATCTCTCTAAAGTGTTACCTCCTCTTTTGTTAATTTCCTTTAGGGTTTTTAGCGAACCTATAAGGTGCTTCACTTCACCAATTTCTTTTAGCGAGCCCACTAGGTGCTTTTCCTCATCGATTTGCTATAGTGAGCCTATAGGGCGCTTCTCATCATCAATTCCTTTTAGCAGACCCTTAGGGAACTTTTCTTTATCAAATTCTTTTAATAAGCCCATAGGGTGCTTCTCATCACCAATTTATTGTAGCTAGCCTATAAGGTGCTTCCCATTTCCAATTTCTCTTTTAGGGTTCTTAACTAGCTTTTAAAAGTGCTATCCCAATTCATCCCCCTTTTAGTGTTCTTAGCGAGCCTATAGGGTGCCTCTCTTCACCAATTACTCTTAGCGAGCCCATAGTGCACTTCCCTTCATCAATCTCTTTTAGGGTTTTAGTAAGCCCGTATGTTGTTTCTCTTCACTAATTACTCTTAGTAAGCCCATACAACGCTTCCCTTCATCAATCTCCTTTAAGCTTTTAGTAAGCCTATAGGGAACTTCTCTTCACTAAGTTCTTAAGCGAGCCCATAAGGCACTTCTCTTCATCAATTCTTTTAGAGAGCACATACGATGCTTCTCTTCACTAAGTTCTTAGCGAGCCTATAAGGCGCTTCTCCTCATCAAGCCCGTAGGGCATTTTCTTTTACCATTTTTCACTTAAGTGAGCCCATAAGACATTTCTCTTCATCAAGCCTATAGGTCCCTTTCCTTTATCAATTTTCTCTTAAGCAAGCCAATAAGCTACTTCCTTTCATCATTAATTTCTCACAAGCGAGCCCATAGGGTACTTCTCTTCATTAATTATCTTGGTGAGCCAATAGGTCACTTCTCTTCACCAAGTTTTTAGTGAGCCCATAGAATACTTCTCTTCATCAGATATTTTTAGAGATCCCATAGAATGCTTCCTTTCTTCATCGATTTCTCTTAGTGAGCCCATAAGGCGCTTCTTATCACCAAGTTCTTAGCAAGCTAATAAGGGCGCTTCCTGTTATCAATTTCTCTCGAGTATGCCCATAGGGTGCTTCATTTCATCACTAATTCCTTTTAGCAAGCCCATAAGGCATTTTTTCCAAGCTAATTTAGGGTTACTAGTCTCCTAGAGATGCTCCTGCCTAGGTTAGTGATCTCAAAAGAGTATGGCTAGGTTTCCAAAATCAATTTCAATTTAAGGTTGCTAATCTCCTAAAGATACTCCCGCCTAGGTTAGTGAGCTCAAAAGAGCATGATGAAGTTTCTATAATCGATTCCCATTTAGGGTTACTAATCCTATATAAACGCTCCTGCTTAGGTTAGTCAACTTATAAGAGCATGACCAAGTTTCCAAAATCGATTCTAATTTAAGGTACTAGTCCCGTGGAGATGCTCTTGCTTAGGTTAGTAAGCTCAAAAAAACACAAGTAGGTTTTCAAAATCAATTCTAATTTAATGTTGCTAGTCCCTTAAAGCACGACTAGGTTTTCAAAATCTATTCCAATTTAAGGTTGTTAGTCACCTTGAGATGCTCTTGCTTAGGTTAGTAAGCTTAGAAGAGCATAATTAGGTTTTCAAAATCAATTCTAACTTAGGGTTGTTAGTCCCCTAAAGACACTTTCGCTTGCGTTAGATAGCTCAAAAGGGCACGATCAAGTTTTCAAATTCAATTCCAATTTAGGGCTACTAGTCCCCTAGAGACATTCTCGCCTACAGTAGTAAACTTGGAAGAGTACGACTAGGTTTTCAAAATCGATTCCAACTTAAGGTTACTAGTCCCTTAAAGATGCTCTCATATAGGTTAATGAGCTTAGAAGAGCTCGACCAAGTATTCCAAATCAATTCCCATTTAGGGTTGATAGTTCCCTAGAGACACTCCCACTGACGTTAGTGAGCTCAGAAGAGCACAACCACTTTTTAATTTCCTACCCAACTCTTAGAGCACCCCCTCTATCTTCTACCTTTCACTAAATCCCTAATGGTCCAAACCTAAGGTAACTACCTAATCGTAGCACTTCTTAGAGTAATTTCAAATTTTGGGACAAAAATAATGTCTTGTTTGTCTTTGTAGTAAAGTTTTACTTAAACTTCATCACAAAAAAAGGGTAGTTGTAGACACTCTATTTTTGTTTCCAATTTTTTTTTTGAATTTTTAGGATAAGGTAAAGGATCCTAATTTAGGAAAAACAAATATGAAAAGATTTAATTTAGGAAAATGGTTTTATTTTAATTTATTTAAGAGCTGGCCATTAGGGGTTTTAACTAGGCTTCACCAAGATTACTAGTTTTAAAACTAAATTATGCTTAGTTAGTAGTTAAATAATATTTAATGTGCATACATGATAAGAAAATCGAGTTAACTAAGTTGGTAAGGATACATAGAGAAAAGCTTGGAGACTCGAGTTCAATTCCATCCAGGCACAAAAGTGCTTATTACTCTTTTTAAAAAGGAAGAAGAAGAAGAAAAGATGATAGAAAAAAAAAAGAAAGAAAATACAAAACAACCAAGAAAAGCAAACAAAGGAGATAAGGTTAGGACAAGGCGCGCTGTGCACACCCACTAAATTTGCAAGGTGCACATGCCAAACATGTGACCTGCATCCCTTTCTCCTTCCTCAAATATGATTTGCTATATTAAAGAGAATTAAAAACAGGATTCCTTCACTTCTTAACCCGGTTGAGTTGATTTTTTGGCAAATTTTATCGAATTGATTATAGAAATTCAATGAACACTTGGAATAGTTTGCATCAAGCCCAAAAACTTGTCCACATTCATGCATTGAAGGGGTCAAAATTAGTTAGAAAATTCGAAAAAAAAAAAACTCAATTACCCATTAACACAAAACTTTGATTTTGGGCAATTTAAACGGTTTCCAATTGAATTCGAGCATACACAAGTATAAATAAGGGACTAGGAAGTTGTTTAAGACAAGGGAGCTAGATTAAAAAAACTCATACAAACTTGAATCCAAGCTTTCTCTCTCTAACCCACAAGCTTCACTTTCTTACTCTAAACCACTACTCTATGGTAGTTTTCGAATGAACCCATTACCTCCACTAGCTTTACAACCATCATAAAAAAAAAAAAAAACCAAGACCCAACACTTGATTAGTCGAACCACCACCACTCTAAGGCTAAACCACCATCACCATGGCCATTTCTCAACCATCACCAAACAACTACCATTCACCAAGGCGTTGGTCATATACCCCCTACGCCCAATATGAATCACACAAAAGCACTCTTATACGTATCAAATTTGGCTTAAAATTGCTTGGAACCACCCCTCTAACAACCATTATTCTCTTCTTCATAGTTAGGATCCAACCTATAGAACTACAAGAGACCCAATCTAACTAGTGATCTAAATTCACTAATCCAGCCCGTACCTACTACATCTTTATCTGATTTTGCTTTAAGTTGTATTTTTTTATTTTATTTTTATATTTACTTCTTTATTTTACTTTCTTTATAACTAGGAACTTGTAATTAAAAAACAATGAAAGAAAAGGAAAACACTAAAAAAAAAAAGAGAAAAAAAAAAAAGCAAGAGAGGAAGAAGTCTTGCTTTTATAGTAATAAATGAATGTGCATAAAAGGTAATAAAACAGAGAAAATAAAAAAAAATGATGAAGACAATTTCAAAACTTAGAAAATAAATTTTTCAAATAAAAAACATGAATCAATTCTTTTCTAAATTGGGACATTTTAGAATTCATCGTAAAATAAACAGCACAAATTTATGACCCTTCTTTAGAATTTTTCCCAAATGAAATAAAATGGCTAAGAGATATAAATTCGGTCGCTTTCCAAATTTAAAATAAATCCACTCGCTAACATTTTTAAGAAAAAACTAAGGAATTTTGATTCTGAGTAGTGGGTACATACGCACTTGTACACAATTATGGGGCAACTTTAAAGATGAAAATTTTTCTTTTGTAAACAATTGATCGATTTAACTTTTTTTAGAATTAAATTAAGTTGCAAGTAGATAAATCTCAATATAAGGGTATATTGAAAGATAAATTTAAATTCAAAAATATTAAAATTGGTATCCTTTAAGGGTTTAAAAAATTAGTCCTTGGACTTAAATCTTTAGTTTTCAAAAACCATTTTAAAGATTGGTTTCATTGAAATATTAGTAACTAAGTTAAAACCAATCTACCGAATTAGTTATAACTTAACTCTTTTTTTTTACTCCGGTCGAGTGGTGACTCCAAAACAATTTCAAAATACAAAAAGAATCGATTTTCTTTAAGTCCTAGATGAGTATCAATATTAAATGGATAGTATCTAATATTGATTAGTTTAAAAGATACTTATTTATAAAAATCGAGAGAAAAATCTGGCTTGACACCTCCAGGAAGATAATAAATCAATAAAATGTATTTTTTTTCCTTAAAAACAATGTACTTTCTTTTTTAAAAAAATTATTTTTAAGTTTGTATAAGTGAATTTGGAACTTTTACTAATGTAAAATTTGTAACTTTTAAACTTCCCTTATAGTCTATGGTGGTTTATGGATGGTTAACACTTTTCATCTAATAAAAAAATAGAAATAATAAATTAGGTTAGTCTATAACCAGAGAAACTACTGTAATCGAGAAGCTTACAAAGATAAGCCATATGGTAATGGGGACGAAAGTTTTAGAGGGACTTTTTTGGAAGGGTAACCCATTTGTACGGTTTAGTGATTGAGAAGATTAGAAACTTAAACCAAACAGCAATAAAGTTCATTGAGAGTTAAAGGAGGTTTGTGGCTTCAGAAGTTCAATTGATGTTCTACTGCTTTTGAGTGGCTATCATGTATATCATCCATGGTCATCACATGATAATCTTAGTTGAAAAGATAGTGTATATTTCTACTATTTGCATTTAATTACCACTAAACTAAAAACATTATCAAAGCTCCATTTTATATATATTGTAGAACTGCCACTTATTATTATTATTATTATAACTACTATATAATTCATTGATTTTATTGTATTTTTTTCTCAAAGCTTTGTACTCTCTATATTCCTTATTTCCTTTTATTTTGTTGATCAATACATCAAAATGGTGAAATAGTACCATAAGTAGAAATCTTCACGGATGTTGTCAAATTCTACATAAAAACATAACGGTCCAATATTTAATAATTAGCATTATATTGTAATGTTTATTTTTATTTTTTTAGTGGAAGTTCAATGATTTTTGTTTTCAATTTTTGATTTAATAAAAGTGACACTAAATATATTAGTTGATTCATATATCTATATATTTTTGTTTTCAAAAATAACAAAATTTCAAATCATAATTAAAAAATTTATCCACACATCATGCAACATCCTAAAAGGGGGCTTAGAAGGATTACTTAGATCTTAATATCATATGTACACCCATGGTATGAAAACCAACTTGCAAGTTAGAGGATTGCAAGCTTCTATATAATTAATTGTTGTTCACATTTTAATTGCATAACTGTCTTGTCCCATAAATAGCTATGGACACAACATAATCTACAATCCATCATAACCATAGAACATTAGTATCCTTTATTAAATACTAAGATAGGGTAAACTAATTATATAAATTACAACAACTACTAAAGTTACAGAACCTTAACATGTAAGTACTTTTGATATTGAGTGTTGCTAAACTAGCTATACGATTCCCTAGCTAAATCTAACTGTATCTTATACTTCTTAGATTTCACACTCTACACTCAAACGTTATCCTAATCCCAGCATAAGCAAACTTGTAAAATAGACTATTGGGGAATAAGCTACATAAGATTAATGAAATATCTCTCCTATTATACAAGTAAGAAAGTTATCAAGGAATTATTATTTACAATCACATGAATGTACGATAAGCAATATGACAAACAATGCATGTAGTTGATTGGTATTGCTTACAACTAGAATTTATGCTCTATGAAGTCAAGGTTGGAGATTCATCGGTACTAATCACAATTGGGTTCCAACACCAAAGCTCCTAACAAATTTAAAATTCCACAATTCATAAAATGAATTATTCATTTATGAAATCTAGCTCTAGCGATGAGGTTGCCCTCATTGTCCACACTTATATCCTATAGTAAAGGTCTCCTGACATAACCCTTACTCATATGGTTGGCATCTCTAAGCATCTAGTAAGCCTATGGGCTAAGGTGGAGCAGTTGTTATACAAGTGCACTATACTATTAACTTTCATATCAACACAATAAATACAAGGCCTACAATGAGGTGATGGCAAGAAAATAGATGTAATGTCATGGTCATGCATATCCATTTTAATTAATTAAACCAACTATAATTAGGTTCATTTCAATTGAGTGATCATGCAGTTCATAAACACTCACAGTAGGTAACATTCCATAGTATAGCACATTTTACTCTCTTATAATTAAGGTATATTAGCACAACATTCAAATAAGAGTCAAACACATGCATTAATCCATATACCCTAGGCAATCAATTTAGTTATCTCTAATTAATCTTCCAGCTAACTACATACACAAACAAGTATAAAATCATCGGGGCTACATACTTGGCCATGACATCTACATATGTAGAAATCCTTGGATGTTCTAGGAATCAATTTCAAAGTCGCCTTATAGTAAAGCAATAATGATAGTCTAAGTCTATGGTGAAACTATTTAATACCTAAGTTATTCTTACTCTATTATTTCCGGTTTTGGATAAAACTAGTTTTCATAATAACTTTCTCATTTTAAGTCCAATTTTCACAATCTTGTAGTCGATTTTATAAGATTTTGAATGTACTTTCACATGGTAAGGTTTTTTTTTTTTTTTTTTAGATTTGGGACCCAAAACTATTCGTTTAAGTAGAGGTCAGATTTGAGATTTTGATTTTGCTTTATTCACTTGGTTCATTTCTTCACTTACATAGGCATTTGAATGTTTAGGACCTTATCCTAGCTTCATATATCCATTAGGTGGACTTTAAATCTTTATTTAAGGTTATTGAATTAGTTGGGCCAATTAAACTTAAGTCTAAGTCCAACTTTTATCATTTTCAAGTTTAAATTAGCCTTTCTAACTAATTATGGGCTTAAGCTATGTTTAGGCCTATTAGGGTCTCTTTTAATTATTCGGTGGCCTTGTTAAACTCTCTAATTAAGTTCCACTTATTCACTTTAGCTACTAGTCTTACAATTCTAAGTTAGGTTTAAGCTTGTTTTATGGGCCTTTAGCTTGATTTAAGACTAATTAATGTACTAGGGCCTACTCCATGACCCCAACTTACTCCATTGGGCCTAATAACTTATTAATCATATTAATTTGTCCAATATCCCCATGTTTAGAATCTGGTCCTATTAGTTTATTGCACTTTATATAGTTTTTTCTAAGCCTATAATCCAATTTAAACCTAATTACTTACTATTGGAAATGTTTAGCCCATTGTCTTGTAAGTTTAAGCCCTAAACCATAACTAATCCTAATTAATCATGTTGTTTACCTTATAAACATCTACTTACAGCAGGTATATTAAACTTTAAATAATGATTAAACAAGTTTTTATAAGGATTAATGCTCTACATGAAGTAAACATGATGATTAGTGCATCAAACTAGCTCTAGTTGCAATTTAATCTACTTTTCTCTAAATTAATCATATGAAATCATAATGAAAGTATGGAAATACGCATCCAATTATCAGCCCACTTAAGGAATATAGGTTTCATGGAGTTTTCTTCATTCCTTTTTCATGTTATGTAAGTATATTCAACTGTACTACTCAAAGACATAAGTATGAATCTAACTAGTTTCTCGAATGAATGAGTTTATATATGATTTTAAAATGAGTAGTACATGACCGAGATATGTTCAACTCATATTTCCAATCCTATGTTGTGAAGAGTTCATGGGCATAACTAATATAAACAAGAAACTAAGGCGGGGTGAGTTTTACCTTAAATTGCCCAACATAAGGTACAACTTTCTCATTCGAAAACATGATTAAAACATTCCCCTTTGATTCCTAAGGTTTTTCGGCAAGAAAGAGGTGGCTGTTGTGGTTCAAATGGTGTGGACTTGCTCAACATGGTGTTTTATGGTAGAGAACTAAGCAAAAGGTACTGAGGTCGATAGGGTGGTACTACAATAGCAACTTATTTCCCTCCTTCTTGTTTTTCTTTCATTTAGATATGTATGTTGAGAGAATGTTTCTAAGGTTTATTCTAAGGAAGAAGATAAAGTAAGAGTATCGATGGAGGAATAAAAAAAAGTTGATTTTGAATAGGTGTAATAGGGAACAAATCCCTTCCATTCTTAGTTACATGGTATAAGCATAAAGTGGAGGCCATTTACTTTACTGATTTTTACTAAATCGGTTAAGGATTTGCCCCCAAAAGGTGAATACATTACCTAATCATGTCTTCTAATCAATTAATTGCATCATCTTCTTATTGTTAGTAGTATTTTTCTCCTAATTAATCATGATGCATGCATGCCCCTAAATAATTAAGATGCAATTAAGCTTATTGGCCCTAATTACTAGTATATATGATCCTAATTGGACATAAATTAGGGTTTCTCTTATTTAACTAAGTTAACTAAGCCTATTGGTCACTATATCTAATTAATTTAGGGTTCCTAAGGGTTAAGTTAAGGTCTACCGCATGTTCAAGCATAAGTAAGTCTTTCGAGTTTAGATGGTACTTTTAAGGTTTTAATTTTAATTATAAAACTTCAAATATATTATTAAGATTTCTTATTTTAGTATTAGTTTTTATTATAGTCCTTCCTTTATATGGTTCAAGAGACACATATGAACTTTGACTACTATCTTGGGTTTAGGCTTAGAAATTTCATGTGACTTACATCCTCCCCCACCTTAAAATAAGTTTTGTACTCAAAACTTGAGATGTGTACCTAAATCTTCAAATAAATACAAATAGTTGTGCTTTACCTCCTCTCCCACTTCCAAGTAGCTCCCTCTTCTTACTCATGGTTTTGCCACAAAACTTTAACATATTAGATTTCCTTTCTCCTCAAATTGTTTGTTTTTCTTATCTAGAATCCAGACTAGTTGCTCTTCATGGGTTAGATTCTCTTTCAACTATACAAGTTCTAGTTCAACTATTTTATCTAGGTTTAGAATGTACTTGCGAAGAACCAACACATAAAATGCATTATGTATCTTAGATAAGTTTGGCAAAAGAGCCAACTAATAAATGAGATTCCTAGCTCTATCCAACTCCTCAAAGGTTCCAACACCTAAGGCTCAACTTCCCTTATGTTCTAGCTCAGTGCATGCTCTTAATCAGTTTTACCCTTGAATATACATGATCTAACACTTAAAATTCTAGTTCTTGCCTCTTTAGGTCCACCTAACTTTTCTATCAGTCTTGAGCCTCCTTCATCTTTTGCTTTATAATAGCTACTTCTAGTACTAAGTCAAGACTTAAGGCTAAGTTCTTAACATCATCCTAAAACAACAAAGATCTACACTTCCTTCAATATAAGGCTTTGTAAGGTGGCATCTGAATAATTGAATGAAAGCTATTACTATACACAAACTCAATAAGCAACAAATGAATGTCCCAACTTCCTTTAAACTCAATAGCATAAGCCATTAACATATCCTTTAATGTCTAGATGGTCCTTTCTAATCCTCTGTCTATCTATGGATGGTAAGCGATAATGAAGTTCAATTAAGCACCCAAATGGCTCTATAAACTTCCCTAAAACTTAAACATAAACCTCAAATCTATTTTTAAAACAATACTCATTAGTACTCCGTGAAGTCTTATAATCCCCTTTACATAAATTCTACCCAACTTTTCCATGGAGTAGGTTATGCCGATGGGGAGAAAGTGTGCAGACTTAGTAAGCCTATCAACAACTACCTAGATAGCATCAAACCTTGCTTGTATCCTTAGTAATCTACTCGCAAAATCCATAATAATGTGCTCCCACTTTCACTTAGGGATAGGTAAAGACTGCAATAACCCTCTCGGCCTTTGGTGCTCTACTTTTACTCTTTGACACAATTCACATCTCATTACATAGTTGGATATGTCTTGTTTCATGCCATTCCACCAAAAATCCTTCTTGAGGTCTTGATACATCTTTATTACTCCTAGATGTATTAAAAAACCTAAGTGATGAGCTTTATTCATGATTTCCTTCCGAAGTGATGTATTGTCTGGCATATACAGACTTCCTTTGTGGCAAATTGCTCCTTATTCATCCATGCCAAAATTAGAGTACTTCCACTTACCATTCCTTCCCTTAACTTTATCAAGGTAGGGTTATCTTACTAAGCTTCTTTGATTTTTTCGACCAAAATGGGTTTAATGACCAAATTCAAAAATTCAACTTTTCCTTTACCCTAAGCAACTCAATGTTGGATCTTTCAAATTCCTTAGCCAATTCTTATAGTTTTGTGAGAAGTAAAGCAACTTCGATATGATTCTTACAGCTTTAAGTGTCTATAACCACATTCACCCATCTTGGACAATAACTATTCTAAGTTCATAATCCTTAATCAACTCTCTACCTTATATTCAGCTCTTTTGTGTAAAAAGGTATTTGAGACTCTTAGGATTTGTGTAATCTTACACTTCTTACCATATAAGTAGTGTCTCCATAACTTTAAGGGAAATATGATGGTGGTAAGCTTAAGATCATAAGTGGGATAATTCTATTCATGTGGCTGCAACTACTGGGATGCACAAGCTATTACCTTCCTACCTTTTATCAACATACAACCCAAACTGTTATCTGAGACATCACTATAAACTATGAACAACTTTTCAATGTTTGGCAATATTAACATAAGTGTTGACACCAACCTTTGTTTTAGCTCTTGGAAGCTTTGTTCTCGCTTGCCATTTCGCTCAAACTTAGCATTCTTTTGAGTCAATTGCATAAGTGTTTTAGCCATTGTGGAGAAGTCCTTAACAAGCCTTTTTTAATAATGAAGCAATCCAAGGAAGCTTCTTACCTCAATAACGGTCTTTAACCTCTTCCAATCTACTATAGCCTTAACTTTTGTTAGATCCACTAATATGACTTCTATATATATTAAATCTCTAAAGGAAGATATCACTTTTAGCCAAAAGTCATACTAGCTTAGCTTGTCATATAACTTATGCTCTCTTAAAGTTTGTAAAACCATCCTTAAATGCACTTTATCCTGCTCAAGGCTTGGAGAATATATCAGTTTTGGGTGCATTACTCCAATAGTGGCTTAAATACTCGATTCATTAGACTCATAAAAGTTTTGGGTGCATTAGTCAACTCAAAGGGAATTACTAAAATATCATAATGTCCATATCGAGTTTTGAATGCAAACTTAGGTACATCCTCTAGCTTAATTCTAAGCTGATGGTATCTTAATCACAAATTAATGCAATAAAAAATGCTTGCACCTTATAACTAATCAAATAAATCATCAATGTTGAGGAAGGGGAACTTTATTCTTAACTATTAACTTGTTTAAATCACAGTAATCTATACAAAGCCATAAGGAACCATCCTTCTTCTTCACAAATAGTACTAGTGCTCCTAAGGGGATACACTTAGCCTTAAAAAGCCTTGATCTAAGATCTCTTGTAACTGCTTCTTCAACTCTTTCAATTCAACCAAGGCTATTTGTTAAGGTGCTTTTGAAATCATCTTAGTCCCTAGTATTAGATCAATTATAAAATTAATCTTTGTCTTGGGAAGTAACCCTAGAAACACATCAAGAAACACATCTGGAAACTTATTCACAATTTTTATATTTTCCACTTTTGACTTCTTGGTTCTAATTCAACTGCATTTTCTTAACTCTTTGTACAAACTAAGATTTCGACATTAGAAAACAACTCAAGCGAGCTTAACCCTTGAGTCCCAAGTATGGTCAATTCTCCCACAAAAGTCGCTTGAGACCCATCTAACACTGAAAACATCATCTTCTTCTCTTGACAGTCCATTGTAGCCCTTATAGTTGACATTCAATTGATTCTTATTATAGCATAATACTTACTTATCTCAATTAGGATCAAGTTAGCCTCGTATTCTTTCCCTTAGACTATCATAAGGAACTTCTTAATCATTTCTTTCATGACAACAACTCCTCTTGTCGAAGTCTTTACCCCCAAAACTTATGTCAATGGTAGAAACATGCACTTTTGTTCTTTCAACTACTATAGAGGTGATGAAAGAATGAGTTGCTCCCATGTCAAACAAAGTATACATAGTTTGGTTAGAGATTGTAATATTTCCTACCACAAGTTCACTTCCTAAGCTATTTCATCTTCAAATGCAACTCTCTCAACATCCTCATAGTTATTCCCTACATAACCCTAGTCTCCCTCTGAGTTAGATACTCTCGTTATTAAGGTTGCAGCTCCAAATCTTACTACCTCAATGGCCAGCAGGGCATCCAACAATTCTTTAAGGTATAGCAACTAGTGCTAGAGGGGTTCTCTTCTAAGGATAAGTAGTGGCAAAATGACCTTTCTTATGTCAAATAAAGTAAGTAATGGTGATCTTCTTAGGACATTCACTAGTCCTATGATATCCTTTACCGCCTTAAGAGCACTATTCTCCCAACTGTAGACAATCCTTAAGATAATGCTTCTCCTTATACTTCTAACATTTCAATGATCCATTATTAGTAGTAAGATTCTATGGCTTACTATGAGTAAACATGATGCTCTTTCCATTTCCTTAGGAACTAGAACTCTCAAACAACCTCCTACCAAACACATTCACTTTGTCCTTAAGTGGTTTCAACTCTTCCTATTCGACTCCCTCAACCATCATAGCTCTCTTAATAACCTCACCATAAGTCCAGGGTCCAAACTTTCACACTTGGCATCTTAAATTAGGATCTAAGCCTCTTAAAAAATCTATAATCTGAACCAATCACTATTCTTATGCTCAATAGGTGCAAACTGCATCAACCTTTGAATCTCGTCCTTATATTGCTTAATGGAATTACTTCTTATTCAACTATTACTACAATCATCAAAGTTAACACCTCTAATCAAGATGCTTTAACTACCATTTTGCAATTAAAATATCCTAGTAGTATCGATCTTTGGTATTTGTATGTATTTATTCTTAGCTAATTTCTATGCCTTTAGGGTTATTTTCTTCCATACCATCCTAAACTTACTTCTTGCATCTTATGGCTCAATATTCTCAACCTGTAATATGTAGTCTTTAAGGAGTGTTTGTTAAGATTATCTTAGTTAAGGAGTGAAATAGTAGGTGGCAAATACACATACATATATATAAACTTAAACACATATAGGTCATACAAAATATATATTCTACATGTCTATGTCTTTTATTCATTAAACCTAATTCTACTTAGGTTCAATCTCATCACATCATTTGGTTGGTTCTCCTATCTCTAATAAGTTAAAGCTCTAATACCACTTCTGTAATGCCCTAAAAGGGGACCTAGTAGGATTAGCTAGATTTTCATATCATATTTGCACCCATGGTATGAAACAACCTTCTAAGTTAGAAGATTACGAGACTCTATGTAATTAATTTCTATTCACATTTTAATTGTATAGCTGTCTTATCCCATTAATAACTATGGACACCACTTAATCCATAGTACATTAGAACCGTAAAGAATTAGTATTCCCTACTAGTTACTAAGATAAGGTAAACCAATTATGTAAATTACAACAACCACTAAAGTTAGAAAACCTTAACATGTAAGTACTTTCAATATATAGTATTGCTACACTAACTATACATATCCCTAGCTAAATCTAAGTTTCTCTTATACTTCTTAGATTTACACTTTGCACTTAAACCTTATCCTAATCCTAACTTAAATGGATCTACAAAATAAACTGTTAAGGAATAACCTACACAAGCTTAGTGGGCTATTTATCTTACTATACCGGCAAGCAATTTATCAAGCAATTATTATTAACAATCATATGAAGGAATAGCAAGTAATATGCTAAACAATGCATGTAATTAACTAGTACTACATACAACTCGAATTTACGCCCTGAAAAGTCAGGGTTTGAGATTCACCGACACCAATCATAACTAAGTTTTAGCACTTAAGTTCTTAACTAAAATTCTACATTTGATAAAAAGAATTATTCATTTCCAAAATCTAGTAAAAATCGAAGCCCTAGGTTTGGAAAAGAGGTAACCCCCATAGTCTACACTTACACTCTATAGTGGAGGCCTCTAAATACGACCATTAGCAGAATGGTTAGTGTTTCCAAGTGCTTGGTAAGCCCATTGGCCAGGCTAAGGCACTTATTGTATGAGTAAACCATGTTAATAACTTTCATATCAACAAATTAAATACAACCCCCATAAGACCCCCCATTACCCCCGTGTAAGGTAACGCTTAGAAAATAGATACAATGTTGTGGTCATACATCTCTATGTAAAATAATTAAACCAAATATAATTAGGTCTTGTTCAATTAAGTGATCAAGTAGTTCACAAATACTCACTGTAGGTAACATTCAATAATATAGCATTCATTTGATTCTCTTATAATTAAGGTATATGGGTATAGCATTCAAACATGAGTCAAACACATGCATAAACCCATATACCCTAGATAATCAATTTAATTATCTTTAATTAATCCTGCAACTAACTACATACATAAACAAGTATAAAATCATAAAAAGTACTCATTTGGTCATGATGCCTACATCTATAGAAATTCTTGGGTATTCTTGGAATCAATCTCAAAGTTGCTTGATAGTAAAATAATGGTTATAGTATAAATCTAAGGTGAAACTATTTAATTACATAAGCTATTCTTGCGATACTATTTACGGTTATGATTAAAACTTGTTTTGATGATAATTTTCTCATTTTAAGTTTGATTTTTACAATCTTATAGTCAATTTTATAGGATTCCAACTTACTTTCACGTGTTAAGATTTGTTTTGAGAGTTATGACCCAAAACTATTCGTTCAAGGGTCAAATTTGAGTTTTTTATTTTGCACTATTTACTGAGTTGATTTCTTCGATGACTTAGGCGTTTGAGTGTTTAAGGCCTTGTCCTAGCTTCATATATCCATTAATTAGGCTTTAAATCTTTATTTAAGGTTATTAAATTAGTTGGGCCAATTAGATTTAAGTATAAGTCCAACTTTTATCATTTTTAGGTTTAAATTAGTCTTTCTAACCAATTATGGGCTTAAGATATGCTTAGGCCTATTGGGGTCTTTTTTAATTATTTGGTGGCCTTATTAAACTTTCTAATTAAGTTATGCTTATTCACTTTAGCTATTAATCTTATAATTTTAAGTTGGGTCTAAGCCTGTTTTGTAGGCCTTTAGCTTAATTTAAAACTAATTAATGTACTAAGGCCTACACCATGACCTAAGCTTACTCCATTGGGCCTAATAACTTATTAGTCATATTAGTTTGTCCAATATTACCCCAATTCTAGATCTGATCCTATTAGTTTATTAGGCTCTAAATAGGCTTTTCTAAGCCTATAATCTAATTTAGGCCTAGTTACTTACTATTGGAAATGTTTAGCCCATTGTCTTACAAGTGTAAGCCCTCAACCAAAACTAATCCTAATTAATCATGCTATTAACCTTCTAAACTTCTACTTACAGTAGGTATATTCAACTTTAAATAATGATTAAACAAATTTTTTGAAGGATGAATGATCTACATGAAGTAAACATGATGATTAGTGCATCAAACTAGCTTTACATGCAATTTAATCTACTTTTCTCTAAATTAATCAAATGAAATCATAATGAAAGTGTTGAAATACACATCCAAGTATTAGCTTGCTAATGGAATACATGTTTAATGGAGTTTTCTCCGTTCCTTTTTCAAGTTATGTAAGTAGATTCAACTATACTACTTAAGGACACAAGTAGCAATCTAACTAGTTTCTTGAATTAAAGAGTTAATATATGATCCTAAAATGACATGCAAAAGATTGAGACATGTTTAGCACATTTTTATGACGCTAAGTTCTCAAGAGTTCATAGGTATAGCTAATATAAATAAGAAACTAAAGTTGGGTGAGTTTTACTTGATATTATCTTGCATGTGGTCCAACTTTCTTGCTCAAAAACACAATTGAAATACTCCCCTTTGATCCCCTAGGTTTGTTGGTAGGAAAGAGGTGGGTGTTGTGGTTTAGATGGTATGGTCTTGTTCAACCTGGTGTTGTATGATGGAGGACAAGGCAAAAAGTGCTAAGGTCGATAGGGTGGTTCAACAGCTACAACTTGTTTCCTTCCTTCTTGTTTTTCTTTAGTTTTAGATATGTATGTTGAGACAGTGTTTCTTAGGTTTATTTTAGGGAAGAAGATAAAGTAAAAATGCAAATAGAGGGGCTAAAAAAAGTTAATTTTAAATGGGTGTAATGGGGAATAAATCCCTTCCCTTCTTGGTTACATGATACAAGCATAAAGTGAGGACTATTTACTTTTGTGATATTTGCCAAATCGATTAAGGATTTGCCCCCAAGAAGTGAATGCATTATCTAATCATGTCTTCTAATTAATTAATTGCATTGTATTCTTATTGTTAGTATTGTTTTTCTCCGAATTAATCATGATGCATGAATGCCTCTAACTAATTAAGATGTAATTAAGCTTATTGACCTTAATTACTAGTATATATGATCCTAATTGGACATAGTTTAGGGTTTCCCATATTTAATTAAGTTAATCAATCCTATTGGTCACTTTATCTAATTAATTTAGGGTTCCTAAGGGTTGAGTTAGGGCCTACTGCATGTTTAAGCTTAAGCAGGTATTTTGAGTTTAGACTATTCTTTTAAGGTTTTAATTTTAATTATAAAACTTCCAACGTATTATTATGGTTTCTTACTTTAGTATTGGTTTTTAACTTATTCCTTCCTTTATATGGTTTGAGGGACTTGTATGAACTCTGACTACTATCTCAGGTTCAAGTTCGGAAATTTTATGTGGCTTACACATCATAGGACTTTCGACTAGTTTTATATAATTTCGGAAACACTTGTCTTATATAACAAGAGAATAATTTAATATAATTTATCTCCATAATTTATTGCTATTGTTGTTGTTGTTGTTGCTTACTTACTTTCTATTAATAAATAAGTATACTAGTAGACACTACGCTCGTATTATATATCATTATAAAACTACCTTATCATCTTTAATGTTTAATTATATAAAAAAACACATATATATATATATTTATTTGAAATCTTATACAAATATCATATATACTTTATAATAAGTTTAGAAGGACTATGATATGAAATGTGTATAAGAAAAATATTACGTTTTTCCTTCTTAATTTTTTTTCTTAATACTCATGTAGTTACTTAATATATTTTTTTTCCATTAGATATTCAACAAAACATATACAATAAGTCATTCATTTTTTAAGCCTTATATTACTTAAATTTTTTTTATTTGTATTTATAATATATATAAATCATTAGATTACACTTGCATTTCTTTTTTTTTTTAAAGATTACCATAGTTACTCAAATTTTCATTTGCACATTACATAATTTTCCTTGACAATGGCATAATTATTTCCATCAAAGAACAAATTTAATATTAAGTAGGTTATTTTATTTTGAAACGATTAAACAACAAAAGAAACTAATAAACGTAACGTAGGTGCAAGTAGACCAAAACCTACATGGACAAAATCCTAAACATTTAAATTTTTAATAGATTGCATTATTAGTAAAGTAAAATAGAACTATGTATGTTCATATAAAAGGGATGGTCATGGAGTAGAGATACACATTTTCAATTTATTGAGGGATAAAACATATAGCTAGATTCCAGTAACTAGACATAAACAAAATAGATAACTATAAATAGGTATGCATGACTAATAGGATGGCTGGAAATTCGTATTACTATGCCGTGTTTTGGATTCATGTCTAAACGGATTCGTGTCTAAAAACCCTAAATTTGTTATATGAATCATATATTAATCATGTATGAAAACCTAAATCCGTGATTTAGTATATCTCATGTCTGAATTAAATACATTTTTGTTAAGGTTGACAATTCGTGTTGTCATTTCTATCTCTTTTATCATTGGTTTGATTTTATTTATCAATTAAAAATTTATAATTAAATCATTAAAATATTTATAAAAACAAAGTCAACAGAACAATTGTATTATTTAAATTTTATAAAGACAAATAATATATTATTATTATAGGTGACTTCCAAAATTATAATATTGTTTATCAAATTTTCAAGTGAGACAATAAAAAATCTATACATGAGTTTATAATTTTTTTCCCATTTAAATTACGATGCAGTAAGAAAAGTATATAACATTACTAAATTTTACATTACATAACATCATTAAATTAGGTAGAACCATGACTTAAATAGATATTTGTATTATTATTATTGTTAATTTTTAAATTTATCATATTATTTGATGGATTTTTAAAGGAGACAATCAAAGAACCTACACATAAGTTCGTACTTTTATGCCTAATTAAACTATATCACAATAAAAAGAATTTATAGTTAAAACTATCTCAAACATTTAACTAAGATTTCTAACTTAGAAAAGAATGATTTGTGTGGCAAAATAGAAATACAAAAGAATATATAGCATCTTATGTCTCATGTCCGTGTCTAATCCAAGCCTAAACACAAATTTAATCATGTTTAAACAGGTTTGATCCAATTGTATCAATTATCAAATTTTTTTCATATGCTAACTTATTTAAATTGTGTTATGCCATGTTCGAGTCTTTCACGTTCGAGTTTTAAATTGCCAGCCCTACTTAACAATAGGAGTACTATTTGTGCAATTGAGCAATGTGAAAAGAAAAAATAAAATATCATCATATAAATAAAGTAAAATAGGAATATCCATCCAATACAACTTATACACAAACTAGACTTACTTTTATGAAAATTAAAATAGTTCTACATGAAACTATACTTCTCAAATGTTAAAGTGATGAATTATTTGTTAAAAGGAGGGAATAAGTGGAGCTAAGATTAACTTAGTTAGCTACAATTTCAAATGCCTTACTATTCAATATTACCATAAGTGACACTAATTTTAAGGATCCTTCTACTGGTTACCTAATTATTGTTACAATTAAGCATGGTAGAAAGGTGAGTGACCTTCGATGATTATCATACTTACTTGTATCTATAGTACAACTACACTTAAATTGATGATGTGAATTGAATCGCTTGGGGATTATGGAATTGCACATATACTTGACTATTTCATGGATTGCTTGTTAAGATGCCATAAAGTCAACTTAAATTGGAGTTTTGCATTTTAGTTAAAAGTCTATTAATTTTTTATTATCTATCGTATTTGGTTGGTCACCTCGTAATGTGAGTATGAGAATATTGAAATCCTATCTAAAATGAGTCATGCATGGCACACTTGCATACAATTATATTTTCATCACTATCACGTAGATAACGAAAAGGATGTCTTGAGTTGGGTTCTTACATTATTATTTGTAAGCTATGTGATTTGAGGATTACTATATATTTAATAAAGCCAAGTTCATTATTTTGTTTAGGACTCACGTGCATTTGGAGGTAATTGAGATAGCCTTATCATTAGTCTTCAAGCAATTAGGGAGAGTACCTATTTCTCTGTTTTTTTTTTTTCTAGGATTGATATAGAGATCCTTCTCTCATAATGGTTAAAAAACAAAAAAAAAAAAACCATTCTTTGGTTTTTCTAGGACAACTAAGAGATCCATCTCCTTAATCACTTTATTTAGAGTCAAGAATCTAATTTTATAGTAGTTATGCATTTGTTGCCAATGATGACATGTTGGAAACAAAAAATAGATTTCCATATTGAATACGATAAGATATCATGTGGAAGATTAGCACACAAACAATATAAATAATTTAGACACATGCGGAAGTATACTTAAATCTATAGAAGTTGCTTTTCCTCAAAGGTTATGGTCTTCCAGTCTATTATAGTATCTGCTCTTGATTTTCTCACTGATGAGATATGGGAAAAGGCTAAAAAAGGAAACCTTAAAGTTACACTACTAAATTGGAGACCTCGACCCTATATTTATAGGCTTTATTATTTTATTTTGTTATGACCCATCATAATAAGTAAAATAAAATATTTGGGTTTCTATACATTGGACCCATACAAAAAGTCTATAGAGATGAGTTTATAAGTCATATTTATTTATTTATCAACCAAATGATCACTTTTATTTATCACATTAACTCCTCAATTTAATTAGATAGTCAACAATATACAATTAATTGATATATAGTGACCCATAAAATTACAACAATCTCTTACTTAGGTCATATATATTGCTTGAAAATTATATATTGTAAAATCCTTAGGAGCTCAAACTTTTATTGTCTATACTAAGTCCCATCTCCAAACAATTTGGTTCATCAATCAAATCAATATAGGATCAAAGCAGCCTTTATCATCATTTGCCATGATATGACTTATCAATAGTCACAATATCAATATAATCAATGACATAGATCAAATATGGATGTATAGCATGGAAATTACATATAATGTGATCTTTAACATGCCTATTTCCAATAGGTCCTATTTTATAACTCATAATATACTCTACACTTTATGCACAACTACAATTGGAATATATAAAACTTTATTTAAGAGAATTCAAAAAAATATATATATAAGTTAATTATAACAAAATGTAGTATATAACTAAACATCAATTAAAAACTAATCTCCCACTATATCGGTACATCATCAAAATTCATAACACCCATATGAGTAACATGCTTATGAAACACTTTAGGTAGTAAACTTTTAGTAAACGGATCCACAATTGTGAGATTCACACTAATATGTTCAATTGATACTTAATAACTTCAAAGTCTCTTTTTAACTATAAGAAACTTTATGTCGATATGCTTCAATTTCAACAAACTTCTGCTGTTCTTAGAATATAGTTCAGCAGCTTTATTATCACAATTAATTTTCAATGGTCTCTCAATAACATCAACAATTTGTAGTATCATGATAAAATTTTGCAACAATATTCTCTTATTTGATACCTCATAATAGGTATTTGACCCCTTTCCATGATATAGCTCCACTAGTTACCATGAAAATATAACTAGAAGTAGACTTTTTGCTATTAAGGCATCTAACATAGTCATAGTTGGAATAACCCACAATTTCCAAATGATCAAATCCCCAATATGTAAGCATGTAATCATTTATTCTTTGTAAGTATCACATAACATGCTTTACTGCTTTCTAATGATCCATGCCCGGATTACTCAAATATCTACCAAGCATTCCAACAATGTATGTAATATATGGACACATACAAACTTAAGCATACATAAGACTGCCTATTGCTAACATATAAGGGATTCGCTCTATTGCCTCTTTCTCAATGTCATTCTTGGGACGTTGAAGCAAACTAAACTTATCACCCTTAACTACAAGAGTATCTCATAGTGCACAATCTTTCATGCCGAATCTACTGAGTAAATTATTGGTATATGCCCTTTGTGATAAGCCTAATATACGTTGTGAATGATTACGATGGATCTATATGCTTAGCACAAAGGATGCATTTCTAAGATTTTTTATTTCGAAATTGCTTGAAAAAAATCTCTTAGTCTCATGCAATAATCCTATATCGTTACTTGTAAGCAAAATATCATAGACATATAACAATAGAGAAATAAATTTACTCTCACTAATCTGGTGATATACACATTGATCAATAGTGTTTTCCTTAAAACCAAAAGAGAAAATCACTTGATCAAATTTCCATTACAATTGATGGGATGCTTGCTTTAATCCATAGATAGATTTATTTAATTTACATACCATATATATTGTTTCATCAACATTACCATTGAAAAATGCAGTCTTTACATCCATCTGATGGAGCTTTAAATTATAATGAGCTACAAGTGCCACAATAATTCTAAAAGTCTTTCACTGAAACTAAGGGAAAGCCTCTTTATAGCCATTGCCTTCCTTTTGAGTAAAACCCATAGCGACAAGACGTGCTTTATATCTTTTGACATTGCTTTTTGAATCTCGCTTAGTCTTAAAAATCCATTTATAAGCAATTGGTTCCACACCTTTAGACAATTCAACAAGATCTCAAACGTCATTGTCTCTTATGGATTTCATCTCTTCTTTCATGGCATCAATCCACTTTTCGGAATTTGCACTTTATTTAGCTTGATTAATAGATGATGGATCATCTTCCAATCCTATATCAAACTCATGCTCTTGAAGGTATACAACATAGTCATCTAGAATCGTAAATCTTTTTTCCTTAATTGATCTATGTAATGGCACTTTGTCTTAAGGTTGCTGTGATTCCTCAATATGAGCAGGAGCTTGCTCCTTTACAAAAGCAAGAGGAGTTCTAGGAATACTTCGAATATCTATATTTACATCATGAAGAGAAACAAGCATAATTGTTGGTATATGTTTAGTTGCAACTATAGGAATGTTAGCACATTTCTCCTTAAAAACAATATTCCTAATTGGAGTGCTCCTACTATAATCAACATCCTTAAGAAATTTAGCATTCTTAGTCTCACAAAAGGATTGACTTGAGTGATCATAAAATTTAAATCCTTTTAATTGCTCTGAATATCTAACAAAGTTGTAGTTAACTGTTCTCAAGTCCAATTTTCTCTCATTAGGCCCATATTGTCTAGCTTCAACTAAACACCCCAAAAAATGAAAATGTCTAAGACTAGGCTTCTTACCAATCCATAACTTGTAGGGGTTTTGGATACAGCTTTGCTTGGAACTTAATTAAGGATATACATTACAATCTTTAGTGCATCTCCTTAAAGTTATTCTGGTAAAGAAGAATAACTAATCATATTTTTAACCATATCCTTTAGAGTTCTATTACTTCTCTCAACTACACAATTTTAACTTGGCTGTCCTAGCATAGTGTATGAAGGAAAATTCACACACTCTTTTAAGTACCTTACAAAAGGTTTAGGACGTTGTTCACCTAATCCATCAAATCTATCATTGTATTCACCACCACGGTCAGATCTAACAACTTTAGTTTTCTTATTAAGTTTGTTTTCAACTTCGACTTTATATTCCTTAAAAACATCCAAGGATTATGACTTCATATTTATCAAGGATAAGTACACATAGTGAGAATAGTTGTCTATGAAAGTAATAAAATATTGTTGACTATTCCACGAAACCATTGGGAATGGACCACATATATTAGTATGTATCAATTCTAAGACACTAAAAATCCTTTCAACACCTCTTTTCTAAATATTTGTTTGCTTTCCCTTGATACATTCAATGCATATTTCAAAATCTAAAAAGTTAAGAAAATTCAGAATTCCTTTTGACATAAGCCTTTGAATCCTTTATTTTCAAATATGTTCTGAATGCTTTTGCCATAACATAGAGAAATTATCATTTATTAATTTTCGCTTTATGCTACAATTATTTGGAGAAATTCTCATTTATTAATTTTCACTTTATGCCACAACTACTTGTATATAAGGTCTCTTCTATATATGAGGCATGCAAATTCAATCTGTACAAATTATCAATCAAAGTATTGGTAGCAATAATATTTGAATATTGAAAAAGACAAAATATTTCATCTCCGAATGAACAAAGATAATCAAATTTGTCCAAACGAGAGATTGAAATTAAATTTCATCTAAATGACGATACATAATAGGTCTCTTCTAAATCCGAATAACAACCATACTCTAATTGTAATCTAAAAACACCAGTAGTCTCAACAAGAACCGTGTCACCATTACCCACATCAATGAATCTTTTAGCATCATTTGAGCTTCTTAAATAACCCTACATAGTTACAATTGTATAAATAGTTTCACTTGTATCTATCCATAAAGTGTTAGTCGATATTAAAGCTAAATTAACTTTTGAACAAACAAAGTTGAGAAGTTCACCTTTCTTTGTGAGCCACTTTACATACTTAGGGCAGTCCTTTTTCACATGACCTGCCTTATTGTAGGAGAAATAAGTGATACTCTTATCCTATTTCTATTGCATATGTGAAGTCTCAACATCTGTAGCTCCTTTACATTTATGATCCATTTTTCTTTTCTTGGGAGTTTTATCCTAAGAGCAAGTCACCATATGAGTACTTTCAGTCTTCTCTTGTTTCAATCTTTCTTTCCCTTGCACACATTGTGTAATAAGCTCATTTAATGTCCATTTTTCCTTTTGAGTGTTGTAACTAATCTTAAAAGGATTGACTTGAGCATGAAGAGAGATCAAGACTAAGTACACAAGAATGTCATCAGACAATTTCAACTTTAAGGTCCTTAGTCTTATAATAAGATTAGACATCTCCATGATGTATTCCCTTATATTTCCTTTATCGTTACACTACGTAGAAACGAGCTTTGCAAGAATAGTGCTTGTTTCAACCTTTTTAGAACCTGTGAATTAGTTTGCTATTTGGTTAAGGAACCTTTTAGCATTTTTCTCCTCAATCATGGCTCTTCTAATGGTATCCGGAATGGAATGCATCATGATCATTAAATTTATGTGGTTGGAATGCCCTTACTTTTCATAAATCGTGTTTTTTTCAATGATGCTTTTGCTAGTAAGAATAGCAGGTTCATCATTCTTGATCACATGGTTTAGATCGATGCATCCAACTAAAATAGTGATATGTTCCTTCCATTTCTTGAAATTTGTGTCATTAAGCATTGGAATATTATTCAAATTGGTAGAAATAGAGTTTGCATTGACTGAATCAAGAATAAAATATACTTACAATCAATTATAATTTCACACTTTAATGTATGAATAAATATAGAATAAAAATTATCATCATCATGCATAATCACTCAATTGATATTGACAAGTAATAAAAGAAATACATTAATTAGCCACCAAGAAACACCTAACACATCATTGATATTTAGTCTTCAGATAGAAATATCAACTGTAAATGATGTTCTGACTACAATAATAACCATTAATAAAGTACTTTTACCAGTAACTTGCCTTCCTTTAGGTAGACAAAATTACATGCATAAAACCAAAATTATCATATATTTATTATCACGTGTCTATGGTCAAATAATAAACTGTCTTTAGACCAATTACCATTCACATAAATATAGACATTTCATGCAAATCTTTCAACTCGATGTTCAAATATTTCAAAATAAACTTAAATAGCAGAGGTCACATTGGCAAAATATTATTTCAATCTATCTTGAAATATTAGACAAGATTTGTAAATAGAAAAAAATACAAACCATTACCCTTTTACCATATTAAACCATTTCACGAATCACATATAAGTGTAAAACATGAATAGATATTCCCATCCATATATCTATATAAGTAATGTCAGCAACTTATTATTATTATTATTTACTTTATAAAATTACTTGATAGCATGATTTACAATTCCTAATCACATGCTTTGACTAATGTATTCATTTAAGAACAAGGGCATCCAAATTCCATAGCAACAATAATATCATACTAAAGAAAAGGAATACAATCAATGTTACTATAGAAAATAACTTCACGAGAGTTATATAAAAGAATCATTACTCACAAACACAAGAAGCCTGAATGTCATGTTATAATATACCAAAGTATCAAATTCGTCAAGGCATTGGCACAATTCGTAGACAATCAAATAATTATATTGAAGCTAATCATAGAAAGTACCGATCTATACCCATGAAGAAAAACAAATTCTTAAAGCTCTATTCCATAATTGTAAACATAAATTGAAAACGATTTCTCAATTGCCAGTCCATTATGAGGTTGTATTCATAATTTAATGAAATCATAGAACACATCTTAAAAGCCCTAATCTTTAAGATTAGGGGAAAAAATAATATATTAAACAAATTACTCTAAATCTTTAACCACCTTGATAATTTTGAGGCTCTAATTTCACACATGAAAGCTCTGATACCACTTATTCAAAACAAAAAATGGATTTTCATATTAAATACGACAGGATCTCATGTGTAAGATTAGCATATAAACAATATAAATAATCTAGACATATGCGAAAGTATACCTAAATCTATAGAAATGACTTTTCCTTGGAGGTTATGGTCTTCTAGTCTATAATAGTGCCTACTCTTAATTTTCTTACTAATGGAATATATGAAAAGGTAGAAAAGAAAACCTTAAAGTCACATTGCTAGATTGGAGACCGCAACCATATATATATATAGGTTTTATTATATTATTTTATTATAGCCTATCATAATAGGTAAAATAAAATACTTAGGTTTTTAAATATTAAGCCCATATAAAAAGTCCATAAAGATGAGCTTATAAGTCATATTTATTTATTTATCAACTAAATGGTCACTTTTATTTATTAGCTTAACTCCTCAATTTAATTAGATAGTCAACAATATACAATTAATTGCTATAGTAACTCATAAAATTACAACTTAACATGCTAAGATAACATTACCCCTTTATTAGACAGCATGAACATTGATGAAACTACTAGATTTCTCAACCTAAGGTCATAGGAGAGGTATATATCCTAAACTTTACGTTGTTAGTAGACCGAATGAGATGTTTCATTTATATGGTTGTTTCATGCATAGCATATTGATAATTGATAACTTGCTATTGCTTATGGTACGGTATGATGGATGATTTCATTAAGCCACAGTTTTATTTACCCCCAATAATCATTCTTATAGGTTATATCAAAGCTGGGAATGTAATAGGAGAAGTGATGAGTGATGAGAGTCAAACTCAAACCTTAAAGGATAAGTAAAGGAAAAAGTCTTATTTGGTATGAACTTAGACTTCTATTATAAAGAATTTTAAACATGCATTCATCTATTTATAGAATCTCTAACCCTCTAAACTTTTTTTTTGGACCAATACTCTTTTAGGAGGTTTTGACTACCTAAGTCTTATTGTTTGGTAGTGAATTTTGATTCTCTACAGTTTTATCAAATTGGAAAATATTGTTTTCTATAGAAATCTTCATATTAGTCTACTATATCACTTATGATAAAATGTAATGAGTAAATATTTAATTAAAGTTTTATAATCTTTGACTCGTAAAACGATTTTATAACATGATGTGTATATGATATGTTGACTTTAGAAAAATTATACTAGTCTCCTTTACGGTCATTATAGATAATGGAGAGGAACTTTTCTTTTTATTTTTTTCTCTTTCCTTTCGTTATCTTTTTTTTTTTCCCCTTTATTGAAATTAAGTAACATTTAAATTAAAACCGTAATTATATCAAAGAGACAAATAAGAAGAATAACTTGGTAACAAAATAGAAGTGATCATATGTTGATAACCTTGTATGTAGATAAGAGGATCTTTCATAACCATCTTGTTGGTGGAAAAAATATATCTCATAAAGCATATGTGATATATCATACGTTTTCAATCACATGATTGTCTGCGATATATTAAAATTACGATTGAAACATGACTATGTAGCTCATGAATGCGAATTCTCTATTTATAATTGATTTTCATCTTTTGATCAAGAACTTAGAATGTAATGCTAGGGGAACAAAGGGAATTGAGATGGGTATTGTTGAAACGAGTTGCCATTAGTGATGAGTACCCTAGATGATAGAGGGATAGATGGGGATGATTGACTAATTGCACTAGGTGGGTTGATGATTAAGATCTAGTGTATTGGTGATGTTGGAATTTAATAAAATCGTTAACATAATCCCAAGTTAGATAGAGAATTTCATAGAATAGAAGGAAAAAAAAAAAGGGGATAATGAACTCTAAGTTGTGTTTGGCTAGAAAATTGATTAATCACGATGATTACTTTACTTGTTGGGAAAAATACTAATTTAAAATTCAATACTACGTACATTTTCTATTTGAGCTTTAAACATTTCAAATTTTCTATTTGAATCAAAATTTGTAAAAGTTTTCCAACAAGTAATGAGTCATGAACTATATACAAAATAGGTGGAATTAACCCACCATTAGCTATGGATAGCCTACTTATCTACTTAAAGGGGCTCATCTGACACCCTAAATTAAAGGGAAAAAGAAAAGAAACAAAAATAAGAGTGAACTTGTTTTTTTTTTTTTTCTATAAATTCTTGATTGTAGGTAGCTATCTACACCCCCTCCCCCATAGAAGTCAAACGACTACTCCAACAAGTGTAAGCAATCACCTATGTCACCCACTTTAGTATGTGTATCACAACATTCTACTCTCTTTTGTTATGGCCACCCTAAACCTAGAAGGTGATTGGAATGAACTTATTTTTATTTTATTTTTCTAGCTTTGTTTATTTTCCTTTGATTTCCTATTTTTTTTTGGGTTTTATTCAAATTATGACAAATATAAATGTATATACATCTATTATGTTGTATATGTATATATATTTTTATTATTTGATTTTTCATTTTTTTATTATTTTATTTTTTGCAAAATTTTATTATTTTATTTATTTTTTAAATATTTGATTGTATTAATTATTAAATAAAAGTACATGGACTAATTAGAAAATACTACTTGTCATAGTTGATGGAAAAATTAACGATAATCTAATAAAGAACTTATTTGAAAAGTTTTTCATATTTGTCTCATGGACCAATCAAAAGGTGCTACATATCATAATTAACAAAAAAGTTAACCATAAACTAATAAAGCACTTGTTTAAAAACTTCTGCAAATGTTACTCAAATAGAAATTTTGAAAGGTTAAGGACTCAAATAGATACGATGCAAAAGGTTGAGTTACAAGTTTGTACCTTTCCCTTACTTGTTTTAAAGTTGAAAATTATTTGGTTTTAGATTAGCACTTTCAAATTATGTACAAGTATAAAGTGTCTATGTAAAAATGATGTTTTATTGATATACATAAAGTATAATGAAGGGGTTATTTATATAGTTAATGTTTAGATTATTTTAATAATAAACTATATAGGCTTATATGTGTTATTAAATAATACCTATGTAATACGGCTATCCTATAAAATAAAGTTCAAATAAAGTGATCTAATATAGTTTGAATTTAATGCATCAAATAAAGTTTGGATTAATACGTATGGAGATCAATGTGTTATTTTTAAGTTTTATGATGGAAAAAATTAGAAATAACATCAAGATTTAAAAGACATATTGGGTCATTTTTTCAAGTCATACGATGCTCTCTCTAACTCCCCTTCAATAAAGAGGATTAGAGATAACATCTCTAAAGAATTTGCATGGTTGATTTGGAAGATTAATGACCAAGCTATTATGAAATTCCATAATAGATTCAAGTACACTTCTACGTCTTCCTATTTAGTTTGTAGACATATTGTTTCTGGTGTTCTTTAGTTTATATGGTTAAAATCTTTAATCCTAATAGATAATGCATGGATGAGAAGATACTATCCTATTCTTAACAATTAATACACATTGGTAGATGAGGCATTAATATAAAATAGTACGTATATAACAATACCAACCATTCATTGTAGTCTCAAACCTAGTAATTCTTGCTTATCAATAAGATGACTAGCCACCTTAGTGACTTTGACGATAAGCTTTATTAGCAATATAGGATAGTTGTTTAGGCTGCTTTAAGTAACAACTTTACCGAAGTAAAAAGTGTTTCAAGCAATAAGAACAAGAAAGCACAAGAATGTTGCCCCTCTTCCATGAGAAAATTATAAAATGATCCATGAGTGTTGTGCTTCATTTTGCCTACATATTATCTAATTTACAATTTGATCATTGTTAGTGCATAAAAATTTTCATTTGCAAATTCTAGAGGTGGAATAAGAATGTAGATGTTAACTGTGGTGATATTTAATTTATAGCTATGACATCTTTCTATTAGAAATGTTCACAAATATTAGTCTAGTTGATGACAAGTTCAATAAAAGCTTCAATTGTCACCAAGTTGCTAGGGAACTTACCCCAAAACTAGATTACATTAGCAATCCAACAATTCTTTTCTACAATCATTGAAGATTCATGTTTTGCATATCGTCCTAGTTAAAACAAGGTGAAAGATTCCAGATTAGATGAATGCTTGGTTACTATACACTTGAAACTTGTAAAACCCAGCCTAGCCATTAAATAAAATAATAATAGGCATTCATAATTCATAAAAGACAAGGGCATTATAGTTTAACCTAATATACTCATAAATCTTACCTATTACAAATAAAAATCCTCTCAAGCCTTAACCTTAATCCATAATTCTTTTCATTCCATCAGCCTCTCAAGATACAACTCCGTTGATGTCTCTCTTACATGGACCATTAAGCATTCAACGATCAATGTAAGCTTCAATTATAGGTTTAATTCCTTTTGGGTACCCATGTTGTCAAGATGTCTAAATTTCTCTTAAACCACAACAGATCTTAGCAATTTTAGTGAAGACAAGTAAGGCTATGCGCTCTTATTTTAACATAGTTGTCCCATGCAAAAATTCCCCAGAACAAGAATCCTATCAACAAGATTGAAGGAATGGTTTCAAGGTAAGGCATGATAGTACAATTTTTCCATAAGGGTTTTGAGTTTTAAGGTTCGTTCTTTTATTTACAACTTAGAGAAAAAGAAAATCTAATGTGATAGATTATGGTGAACCATGCACTCTAAGAGTGTATGTTGGATTCGAAATTTGCAATTAAGAATGTTATGCATTTCTTTTATTTTTATTGTGGAATTGGTATTTAGATTTAGTTATTGTAGTTGAAATGAGAAGAGTTAGATTACAAATCTAATAATTGATTAGTATTTGAATGCTAAACATGAAGAGAAATTTATATTCGTTGAGGTTAGAGAATTTGATGAGATTAATTAAGAGAACAGGTTGTGATGGCGATGGGGTTTGATGTCAGAAGTAGTATTTTAAAGTTGTGAATTTCAAAGTAGGAGAATTATAGCCCAAGATCACAAACGTAATCTTGACCATGATCCCCTTAAGTATGTTGGAGTGAAGGTTGTGCAAGGGAAATGAAGGAATTGGTGGTCGACTACTAAGATTCATGACCATAATCCATGGTATGTTCTTGCTATGGTGCAAAGTTGGGGAAACATGGCCAAGTTCACGGCCATGATCCCTAAGCATGAACTTGTGTCTTCTCCGTTTCTTCTTATTTCTAATTTCTTTTCCTCTTAAAGTTTAATGTAAATGGTTTAAGCTAGTTTAGAAGTCTAAATTGGTTTGAAAACCTTAGGTAATGTTAAACATAGACCTAAGAATCTTGTAAGATAAACAAGAAGACTTTTCTAGGATAGGGAAACTTAGAAGTGAATTCTAAAAGTTGTTATCTCTATGTTGTACCATAAGTATTCATATTGAAATGACCTTTGACATAGACACTACTAGTTGTTCTTAGGTTTTAGGTACAAAGATACTTATTTGTTGTTTATGTTACTAGGCTAGTTACAATACCGGATAAATTAATTATTAGACATTAATTGAATGTATGCCGCTTATGCTTAGTTAAGCCCAAGGGACTAAGAGGACCAATAATCTTATGGTAGTATCCTGATAATCCTTATACAATAGTATCTCAAGTAAAGTCTCGTTTGAAAATTATCCAAGCAGATTTAGGGCATTTCTTAGTTTCTTAGGTGTTGAGGATGACCTCCACTAATACAGTATGCTACTTATATATTTTGTTTGATCAAAATCATGAGTCACACTAAGTTTAAAGTTAGATGCATTTGATTCTAAACTGTACTGTATGTAGACATAAATAAAAGATAATAAATTAGTGTTTGTTGCATATTTGTTGCCTGTTCCTTGTGCATAATATGATCACTATTGTTTGCTTATGTACATGTTATTGTCGTATTGCATACTAAGCTTCAACTCATTTTACATTTATTTTTCAAGTGCAGGCACTTAAGAAAGGCATTATAAAATTTGTTAACTTTGAAGATATTCACCAAATTACTAGGTTAGGGAGCGACGATTAGTATTATAATTGTGAGGAAGCCATAGAGATAGATAATTATAATTCCATATTACTCTTAATAAATTATTGTTTACTATTTTATAAAATTTATTTAGATAGTAGTCTTTCTGAATTTTTTTTTCTATGTAGAGATTAAATTTGAGACTATAATTTGCATTTTTGAAGATTTTTAGTGAAAAGTTTATGTCTAACATCTTAGTAAATGCTAAAGATATGTAACGGGTTATAAAGTTTCAGGTTTTCGGACATTACAAAACTAGAGGTGCTTGGTTTGCTAAAGTACCAAGGGAAATGAGAAATACATCTGACGCCTTCACCATGTTGCATATAATAAGAGACAAACTTCTCATCCGTGTATAAGGCAATAAATGTCTTGCCTAAGCCTGTTGCATAGTGTAAATACTCTATGTATCGTTAAGGTTTACATCAAAATCTAAAACGATATTTAAGTGCATTACATTTGGTTCCAGTAAAAAAAGATTCTAACAAATTAAAACATTAACAAAGTATCTAAAGAATTCAGTTCTTATGACACTTCGTTGGGCCGTCTAGTGAGACAATCGGACGAAGTACCCTGTTGTGAGATTCGTGGCCTTTTTAGTTGGGAGCAAAAGCTTTCCTTACTCTCATGATTTCTAATAAGTACTAAAGTAAAATTTTTGGAAGAGGATTCATGTAGGGAAATTGATACAAGAAGGCTAAATGTTTCTTTAATTACAAGACCAAGTAGCAGAGATCCATGGAAGAAAATGATACAAGAATCCTAGCCATGTTCTTTCTTCATCACTTGATTGGTGGTGAGGTTTAAAATTTGTATGGTTGAAAATGAACCAAGGATAAGCGCATCATATATTTGAAGCAATATATTCAACATTACGGTCTATATACGTTGCTCAAAAGTCAAAAGCTTTTTTATTTGATATACCTCTTTTGTTTCATCATATTCATATATCACTTGAAATAAAGGACTGATGAAGACCTCTTTGTTGACATATTGGAGCTAGGAGTGACTTAAGCAGGTTTACTGGCCTCAAAGAAAAATAAGCCAAAGACTTGACTTAGATTATTTGCAATTAGTTGTCTCTAGTTTGGAGGTGGATATCCACGAGATTGAAAATATCTAATACAAACTTTAACACGATAAGACGATAAAGGTATAGTTATCACATGGCTTTTTTAATAAAATAAAAACCATGAAGAAATCTAGAGTTAATCAAGATTCTATATTTTACTCTAGAACTACAAGTAGTCCATTTTTCTTACTTTTTGGTGGAAATTGAATCAATTGAGATTATCAAAATTTGATATCCAACAAACATCAATAGTACAATTGTTTATGATATTATAGGCCCTTGGCAATCTGTTCTTTACCCTGAAAACCAAAGTTTCTAGAGCAACGCCACCTAAATAAAATTACATGTTTAATGTTCCTGAAGTTATCTTGAAAGGTTCAAGAGCAATCTTAGCTGTTGCGTGATCTCGTAGAGACATGCTGTGCTTAAATTTGCTATGCTTTGCAAGCTTAATACTAGCAAATCGAAGTTGTCAAGAATAACATAGCGAAAACCAAAATCTTACCAAATTTTCTTAATTTTTGTATTTTGACGTTCGTAGTTTTCCAAAAGCCATAAGATGGAATCTTATTACCTAACATAGGAATATCTTTTTAATTATAATTTTCTTTCACGTGACTGACAGTAACTTCCAAAATTCAAAAGGAAGGCCGATAAGGAGTGTATATTAATGCATTGCTAGCGTAAACATAAAATCAAAGACTTTAACGTGAGCACTAGTAGCCACCAGTCATATAGATTAGTGTGTTCTATAATCTGGAAAACATAACAGTTTATTGCCAAATAAACTAATTAAGCACAACGTAATAATCGGTCTATATTATACGCAGATTTAATGTAAAATATTTTATAAAATTTGTTTACCCAATTCATATATCTTCAAGTAATAGCAATATATTCGCAGGGCATGATGAGTTGTACTGATTAGATATCAAAGTAGGATATCAAATGCAATTTTTCATTTCTTCGATCAGGTTTCAACCTTGGGTAACAGAACCCTCAATTTTCCCTTCTTGTTTTTCTCCGTTCTTCGTTTTCTCCAAAACCATTCTACTTTTGCTGCTTTTATTGTCCTTCTAAGTCCTTGGCAAGTAGCCGATTTGGTAAGAAAATAAACAATCAAAATTCCTATTGATGAATCACCAGGGAATGGTAAGTTTTACAGTTAAGCAGTTGACATAGTTTAGAATCTGATGATAATGAAGGTAATTAAGCCTGCTAAGCTATGTTGTATACGCTCATGATTTCCAACCTATACCTACATTTTGGTTAATTATATTAAATATAAATATAAATGACACCAAGCAACAATGACCTACTAAAGAAAATGATATGGGAAGACCTCGGTATGGTTTGTCTTCATCACTCAACAGTCTATTTATGATTCCGGAAATTATATGGTCCCACATCAACCCAAGATAGACGTGTCATAAGGTTTTCATCATTAAACATGTGACTATGAAATAGAACACCGATGAAATCTATTCTATATACAAATTAGAGTTGACTGGCTTAATCAAGTTAACTTCAATCCCTTAATAATGAAATAAATAGGCTTAAATAATTTTCCGCTAGTGGTCTCATTCTAGACGTTGATCTGCACTAAGCAGGACACTATAAGAAAGAAGAAACTAAAGCAATCGGTACTATGAATTAGTAACTGTTTACGAACAGGCGCTGCACTTACCAACTTGTAGTATAGCAAACGATGTACGAGTATATATTGATTTTGGTAGACATTTTTCAAAGGAATTTTTGTACTTTTCTCTAGCAATGATTCTCTCTCAATCTTACCAAGAAAAACACTCGTAATCTGATAAATATTTTGCAAACTTGTATTGTTTGGTCATTAAGAATATAGAATTGCTACTTTTTTTCTTAATATTTATTTAGCTGTATTTTATTAGAGGTACATCAACCCTTAATTAACAAACTACGTGTAAGACGTGTAAAAACTGTTCAAGGTTTAAATTTGCTCTAAATCTTCTAAATCTCCTCTAATTATTTGACATGTGATGCACGTAATCAATGGTGAAACTAATGGGATTTAAGTGAGGACGTTAACAAAAAAAAAAAAAATGTCTTCCTTTGTGTTTTTAATATTGCTTTGCTTTTACAATTCTGAAAATTCTTTGAGCATTTTGCATCCTAATTTAATTAACTTTCTATTCTATTAGCCTACATCCATGATTATTTGAATTAAACCCAAAGCAAGCAAAGAAATAAAAAGGAAAGAAAAATCATAAGATAACAACAGAATAGCGTAATTCCCTTTGGCTAAGACTTAAAAAATAATATTATTAAAGGAAGAAAGCAAAGAAATATATTCTATTAATGTTCTGAAATATGTTTATAAGATGAGAGTGAGAGCGTTTATAATAAAGTGTTCAAAGATTTTTTTTAGAGAATTTTGGAGAGTAGCTAAGACTTAGGTTTTCACTCCGGTGATTTTTCCGTATCCTTAAGTGTTCAACTAAGGTTTATATAAAATTCCAATGAACTAGGCATACCCTTATATTAGATTTTTTTAGAGAGTAAAAATGTAAAGATTTCTATTTATAATAAATAGTGCAAGAATCTACTTTTTATATGGTGAATAGTATAATAATTTTGCTAAAAGTGTCTAATAGTGCATGAACTATTTTTCTTGACAAAATTATTTCCACATAATTTTGGTCTTCTAACAAGGAATCTCATTATGCATTCTTGTCTCTACAGTAATTTTGGTCTTCTAGCAAGGAGTCTCATCATGCATTCTTGAATAATAGCAAAGTTAGAGGTTTGCATTTTAGAATTCATTATTCATTAAACAACTTTAGAGAATAGTTAACAACTATTCCTTTTTTGTCTTTGTCTACAATAATTATGTCATATGGCTCCCCTTAATTTATTTATTCTAGTTCCTCTTCTTCCTTTTTTGTCTTTAAACTTCCATTGCTAAGCTTGAATTTTCTTAAGTAAAAATATTTTCATATTTTTCTATGGTATCTATGGCTTTCGTTTCTATGGGTTTCCATAAAGCTTAATGGTCTTGAAAAAGGATACTATAAACCTTATTTTGAAAAATTAAGAAATAATTTTGAAGCTGATCTGGAATTCAAGCTAATTGATAACTTGTCCAATTTTTAATTTGTTTAACTAAAGCTTTTCTATAAAAATATTCATTGTCTATTTGTTTTTCTATTTTTCTAAAGATTTAGTCCATATTTAATATCCATATAAATGGTATGATATGTTTGTTTTACATTATATCCAAACCATTTTGGAGGAACATAGTGAAAAGTCATTTTTACAGAAAGCAACTTTCCTCTTTTTAAATGATCATAGCTTGATGCCATCATTTTTGCTCCTTCTTTGATTATGGAACCAAATTCTGAATTTTGAAATTGTTCCAGTATTCCTCTAGCTGTGTCTATCAAGTCATGGTCTACCAATGTTTATTCTATAAAACAGCATTTATCTACATAAATACTCATAAACTTTTCTAATTCTATATCAAATTCATAAATGTAAAATTCTTATTCATTATTTAATTTCTAAATATACGAGGAGAAATACTTCTATGAAAGATTTTCGATATGTTAAATTGTAAGATATCAAATGGTTCACAAAAATTCTTTTCTGCCAATTTGCTAATATATTGTCTACATTTTGATGGTAATTTATTAATATAAGGATGCCTTTTAAAAATATATATATACATGTGTTTGTTCATATAACATATCTTTATTTTCTTCATGTTTAATGTATTGTCTAGGCAATACCTATTTAATGTTTTCCATTTGTTTAAAGTTTCTTTTATTTCTACCAAAGATATTTTTTCTACTTGATATCTATATTTACTAAATTAATTGTAGGTCTATCAAAAAGTATTCACTTCCTAGAAATTCAATTAGTTTTTGCCTAGCTTCAGCAATAGACTTACAACCACTCCAGATTAAGTTATGATGATCCTGAATCTAAGGAATTTTGATACCATTGTTTATATATTCTCGAATTAAATTCATTTATTACTACAAAATGAAGAAACTTTCTATTATGTAAGAAATGCATACTTCCTTGTCTAGAGGCAAGCTCATTATTTATGTTTATAAAGTAATAGCATAAGGCTACATAAACTTTTACCTTATTTTGATATGTGCTTTGAAGTCACCATACTGTATCAATAAGTACTTTTTAGGCTTTGTCTACTTTTACTTTGGTTGATTGTTTAAACTCTAAAGATAAGCATTTTGGATAAATAGAAAGTTCTATTCCATTAAAATTCATCATAAGAAATATGTTACTAATGTTACTAATAGTACTACTACTAAGCCTTGAAGTTGGCTTAAAAGTTGTCAATCCTTATCTATTTATAGTGTCCATTTGTCTACTGTTGAATGAGAATCTCATTAAGCTTTGGCTTATTGGACTATTAAAATACCTTGTTGTTGTAGTTTTACATTAAAAATGTACTTGCTCAAAACATCAGCTAAATTATTATCTTTTCCTTTTATGTGTTCTATTTCTACTTTATAACTACTATTAATTAAAATGTCTAAGGACTTGATCCATCTTCTTTGTGACATGCTTTTATTGTTATTGTTTTTATAGAACTTAACAATAGCCTTATAGTTAGTCATTACCAAGATTTTGGCTTTATTAATCAAAAATCGTCTAAAATTATTTAATCCATAAATAATTGCAAGAATCTCTATATATATGCTACTGGTTTATCCTTTTTCCCCAAATGTTCTACTATTATATCTACAAACTTCCTCTTCATTTTTTAGGGCATATTTATGACGTTCTCTTTTTAAGACTACTC
The DNA here is from genome assembly GCA_024138005.1 of Lumnitzera racemosa. NCBI lineage: Eukaryota > Viridiplantae > Streptophyta > Magnoliopsida > Myrtales > Combretaceae > Lumnitzera > Lumnitzera racemosa. The sequence continues at coordinate 43,422,184 of JAMXBC010000010.1, forward strand.
CTATTCATTTTCACATCTACTTATTTATACAATTAAATAGTCACTGTCTAATGGTAACCTTAAATTTGGCAATTTTCTTAGCAATCATTTTATTTGTTTCCCTTATTTTAACTCTTCTATGTTTAAAGGTTTGAAATTACTGGTTTTCTGGTATAATTGTTTAGTATATTTTTCTAATTTTTTTATAATTGATCTAGCATAATTAACTAATCCTAAAAATTGTTGTAAAGTCTTTTTATCAAATTCTTTCCTAAATTCTAAAACCTTTCTAGAAATAAGAGCTTATAGTTTAATTTTCCCATTTTCTATTTCTACTCTTAAAAATTCTATATTTTTTTCTGTAAAATTGAGTCTTTTTACTACTTATAATTATTCTATTTTTAAGAAATTTAGATAAAATAATTTTTAAATGGGATGTATATTTATTTTCAGTTTTTGAATATACTAAAATATTATCTATATGTACACAAACAAAGTGATATTTTGAAAAACTCTCATCCATCTTCCTTTGAAAGACTAAAAGGACATTTTTTAATCCAAATGACATGACTAACCACTCAAAATGTCCTATTGGACATGTAAAAGCAATTTAAAAAATTAATTCTTTATGCATTCTATTTGCCAAAATCCTGATTTATAGTCAAATTTGCTAAAAATAATACTATTTTGTATTTCATTTATTAAATATATTGTATCAGGAATATCATATACATCGGTCCTCATATTATCATTTAGCCTTTTATAATCCATAACCATTTTATTTTTACCTCTAACTATTTCACTGTACTTTATAACGATAATTGTTAGGCTTCTATGGAGAGTATTTGACCTTTTAATAACTTCTAATTTCAATAGTTCTTCAATATGCATTTCCAATTCTTTTCTATCTAAATTATCGCATTCTACTTTCTTAGATCTTATTTCTAAAGCTGGATTAAATATATCTAATTTACAATACATTTTATTTCTATCCCATAGTTTTACGGGATTTTCACCTATAACTTCTTCTTTTTCTAATTCATTAATTATATTATCTATTTTTGTTATTCCTATTTCTATAAAATTATAAATTTTTCTATAATTTAAATAATTATTTATCAATTCTAAATCTTCATATTTTTCTATTACTTGTTCATACAATTCTTGTTTTACTTTTGTGTTTTCTTCTTTTTCTTCTTCCACTTTTTTATCAACTATTTTTATTTTACATTTGCCTTATATATATTCACATTTTTCTTTCAGAAGAGGTACCATAGGAGAAGCTATAAGTGTTAATCCTTATGTACTTAAACTAAATCCATAATTGTTATTTAACAAAAATTGTAATCTTATTATACATATGTACCTATGAAGTTTCATATTTTTACATATGTTTTAGAGTTGTGTCAACCATTTGTCCATCTTTTTTTTTTTTGTTTCTAAAGCTATGTTTTGCTAATATATCATAATATTGATGTAATCTACCGTCCATTTATTCTGCATATATACATTGGTAACTTTTTAATTAAATGTTATGGGATTTGTTTACTATCTATGCAATTATTTGATGCTCTACTATCTATTAAAACTTATGTTTCTAAGATATAATCTCCTATAATAAACCTTACATTTATTCTTATATTTGTTATTAATGATCCTAAGTTACTATCTATTTCTTTTTTAAAATATGTTTTAGCTATATTTATATGGTTAATTTCTAATTTCTCTTCTATTACTATTCCTTTTCCTATCCTTTTCTTATGTTTCAATTCTTTATTTTCCTCTAAATCTAATACTTCCTTTGTTTTAGCTATATTTGTTATTAATGATCCAAAGTTACTATCTATTTCTTTTTTAAAATATGTTTTAGCTATATTTATATGGTTACTTTCTAATTTCTCTTTTATTACTATTCCTTTTCCTATCCTTTTCTTATGTTTCAATTCTTTATTTTCCTCTAAATCTAATACTTCCTTTATTTTATCTACTATTTCTTCCAATTTTAACATCCTTCTTTCAATTAAACCATTATTATCCTCTCTTTTAAAAATTTTTGTTTAAAATTCTACTATTTCTCCTTGATTGTCTAAATAAATGTTACAAGCATCAATTAAACAATTATTATATTGGTATCTAATATTTAATTGATGATATCTATTATAGAATTTACAAAGATAATCATTTGATCCTCATACTTAGTTCCAATTATGATTGCAACCTATTTTATTTATAGTGCTTCTATCTCTCTTTTTTCTCTTAGGACTTTTTGAATAAAATAATCATTATCTTCATCATTATCAATTTCTTCTCTTTCTTCTATGCTAATTATGCTTTATATGGTTTCTGTATCATCCATAAATTCATCTACTTTTAAAATATCTTCTTCTACACAATTAATTAGTATGGTACATTTATCATGGATATTATGTACTCTATCACAATCCCTAGCTAAATATCCTTCCTTTTCACAAGAAAAACATGTTAATGTATTTTTATAATTTTTATCTTTATTATATTTTCTTACATGTTTATCTTTATTTAAATAAGGTTTTTTTTTTTTACTCTACTCTTTTTAATATAATATCTTTTTACAAGTTTCTTTTGCCTAGGCCTCTATTGTCTCACTTTAGGTCTATTATTATATTTGTCTCTATATCTTTGAGGTGTCTAAATATTTTCATAGAAATTATATTTTGCTTTTAATTGTTTTGTTATTTGTATAGTTGTATATTTTTCTAGTAATTTTTTTTTATAACAGATTGTACTCTTTTATCTAAATTATTTAATTCTTTTGTCCTAATGGTACTAGTAATTTTAAAAACAATTTATCTATTATATTTGTTTTATAATAATATGTTGCCATATTATAATAATAAAAGAAATTTTTTAATAATTTTTTAACATATCTCCAATCATTTAATTGTAATTGCTCTAAAGCTCTCATAGTATTTATTTGGACTTGTAAATCATTATCTACGTTAGGATGTGTACTCATTATCAACATAGTACTTTTATTTGTAATATTATAAGGCTTAGTTCCTAATTGTAAATTTGCATCAAAATTATTTTGGAAATTTTCTTTTATAACTTTCTCCTAAAGCTCTAGTATTATCTCGTAATAATTTTTCTAAAAAGTTATACGTTGTTGCAATGTTGTCACTTACATTACAATTTTCCCATGCTCCAATTACTAATTGAGTTTAAGTACTTAATATTTGTGGCCAGAGTTAGGGATCATGAGCTACTATACTAATTATCCTTCTATTGTCTACTAATTTTCTTTTATCAAATGTTTCTAAGGGCATTCATTTTCCTAAACTTTTATAGTCACTCTCTAGTTCTCTATAGTATATATAATAGGTTGTACTTAGTTATCCTACGGGGTTTTCTATTTTTGTATTAAATATTAGAGTACTTTTTTCACTATTGGTATTTGAATTCATAAGTTTTAAAGGTTCACTGTTATACATTTATTCTAATGTCATTGATTTATTTTCTAAAGATTCATTTCTTAGTAATCTTTTTACTTCTCTTACTATGTCTTCTAAAAGTTCAGGTTCTTAGGAATATATGAAACAATTATCTAAAAAAGTTTCCGTTATTTTCTTTTCTTCTTCTTCCTGTTCATTTTTTAATTGAATATTGTATCTTTGTATCATCTCTAGATTTTTTTTATGATTTAACCCACTATGTTTTACATATGTTTTTCCTCTTAAATCACACATATTTTCTACAAAATAATAGTCTTCTTCTTTTCCTAAATATCCCCTATTTCTCAATTCTTCTATTGCCTCATTAATCTCTTCCCAATTTTTAATAAAAAATCTTCCATTACATAGACATTCTATTATACCCCAATTCATGGGTCTAATCCTACTAGCATCTAACATTATTTCTATTGTATTTTCTAAATTTTCATTTATTGATTCTTCCTCTTTTGATACTATTTTTTCTTTGTAGTCCAAAAATCTTAATCCGTATGATCCATCAAGATTTCTATACATTATACTATCTTCAAGAACTTTACTTGTGTTTAGACTTTCTAAATATTTGGATACAATTCATTTAGACCCTTCTAAGTCTCTACTCTTTATTTTCATAGGTTGGATAAACTTAATTTCTACATTAACTATTTCTTGTATTATATCGTCTATGTTTAGTTTGTACTATATATTATTGCCATTTACTGTTCGTCTTATAAATCCAATATTTATTAATATATTTTCTCTTATATGGTCTTGGTATCCTTTTCCTTATAATCCAATTTCTAAGTTTTTTACATTATTTACCCTAATCATAAAATTTGGTGCACAATAAAATATGCCTTTATTATTGTTCATGTCTATTTCCATTGTACATACTATTGCTTTTCTAATATCATTTTTCTAAGATTTGTCTATTGTTACTAATAACAATTTTGTTCCAATTTGTTTTCTTACTAATCCTTTTATTCTTACTACTATCATTCCTAAATATACTAATCTCCTTCCTTCTAGTTTTAATTTTTTGATAGTTGTGTCACTTAATAACTTTATATTAACTGGTCCAATGGTTACCAAGATGGTTTCTTCCTAGTTTGTTCTTATCAATCCTGTCTATATCAACTATCTCTTCTAGTTATTTAATGCGATCACTCTATCTATGTTTACTTGTTAATCTACTCAGGATGAAGTCTCTTCTCCAATTAGGTTATATCTAAGTGTTCTACTATGTCTTATGAAAGGAATGGTTCTTGTTCTTAAAGTCATGATCTTTCTTTAATTCTCTAATGGCTTATAAATACAAAAAATGTTGATGGGTTTCTTTACCTTTTGTACTAGTTTTTTCAAAATTTTTATTCCTTGAAGTTGTACTATTATATTTTCTAATTCTTGCGAGTAATCCTTTTCTTCTTTTTCTATTTTGCTTTTATTTTTAAATTCTAATTCTATCATTACTCCTTTTAAAATTAAATATGCTTTTCTAATTAATTTTTTTCTTTTACAACATATAGGACTTTTAATAATATTTTCTAAATGCTCAATTTGGGTTTTTATCCTATGTTCTCTTTCCTTAAACCTAGATATTGCTTGTTTTTTGTATTTAATGTACCATGTAGCGCTACTCATAACCTCAATATTTAATGTGAAAGACTTTTTGGAGCTTACCACTACTCTTCAATACTATAGGCATCCATCTTATTCTACTTATGTCTTTCCTTTTCTTTTTCAATTTAATAACCTTTTAATGATTTCAGAATCATGTCAACTTTTTTATAAACTAAGGCTTCTACTCTTTAGTTAGACCATCGATCCCAAGCCAACAAAATCCCATACAAATGTCAATCCTAAGCAATAAAATGGGCAAACTAGGCTAGATCCTATAGGTTTTATCAAAAATTATGAAAAGCTTTAGCATGGTTTGATACCAAAATAAGAAGGATCATAAACAGAGAAATATAATAATAATAAGAAAAAATGCTAGAAAAGTTTAAAGATTAAATTCATTTTAATTGCATTGAAGGCTCACCTGAATTTTCCCAAAATTTACGGTGGAAGATTGAAATCAAATCTAAGTAATAATCATCGACATAGGCCAAATTAGGTGATCCCAAGGCAAGAACTTATATGTCCCATCATTTGCTCCCACTTGGATATATAGAAGATCAAACAAGTTTGTGTTGATTTAGATGCTATTGATTTATATGTTATGCCGAGGATCATGCAATATTATTTTCTTTCTACTTATGTAGACATATAATCATAAACTTAATAAAGCAATATTAACTTTGAAAATGTAGAGCAATGCCGATTACAAAATCTTTAGCTGCTTAAAGTCGCCAATTAACATAATCACAAATGACTTTATAGGAGGAACCATTTTATTTCCTAGGATAGATTATGTAATTCCTTTTCCCTTGGAGCACAAAAAGCTATCCTATGATACTCAAGAAGATATAATTAATTATTACATACCACATATATATAGATTCATGTGTGGAATCCCTTATGTTGTGATAAGCCTACTAAGGCTTGATGTAAATCCCGTTTGAGTTGATTAAGGATAACAAAAGAATCATAAATTGGAAATCACAATATAGGATTTAAAATAGTCCTGTGCATTGAATTTATAAGATTAGAGTAAATTTAGTCTCTTTTGAAAATCATGAATCTACTTAGAAGAACTATGTCTTCTTTTAGCTTTGCTCCTTCTAAGCAATCAGAAGAATCTATGTTAAATAATAAAGATAAAATACATATGATGAATTTTAATAAGGCAATAAATGATTAGAAGATACCTAAAACTTCCTATGATCAAATAGTATATAGTATTGTAAGTGATTTTTAATTTTCAAAAGAGACTAAATTTACTCTAATCTTATAAATCTAATGCACAAAACTATTTTAAATCTTATGTTGTAATTTCTAATTTATGACATTTTTGATATCCTTAATCAACTCAAATGGGATTTACACCAAGCCTCAATAGACTTATCACAACACAAGAGATTCTACACAGGAATCATCCTAAGTGACTAGTAAATATAAGAAATAGATTTCATATAGAAAATCGTCTCAAATGAAAATTAAAAATCACTTACAATACTATATACTCTCCCCCCTAGCTCTAATACCAACAAGCACCCAAGTGTAGCTACTATATTAAGTATAATATTATATAATAATATAAAATTAATCTCTCTTAAAATATATATATATCATAAAGATAAAAAGATTCTCCAAGCAAACTATATGCCCATACAATATAAAATAAAAATTCTAAAGCATCTTTTAAATAAGGAAGAAAATCAATTAAATCATTACCATCATTATCTTTAATTTTTTGAGATATTATTCATTATATTAATAATTCTAAGTACATGGCATTGTTTTACTAGATCGATCAGAGGATGAATACTCTGCTTTGGACTAGTAGCCCGCACATTCTGGTTTCCAGCTTATATACCTTAGAATTTTAGTGCTTAATGGGGTTATTATATTAATAACAATTACTTGAGTATAATAAAGAATGATATCATTCAAGAAATTCTATAACATTATCTAAATAATCATAATTATATAAATAAACAACAGATTCAGACATAAAATTTAAAATAGGAATATAGACCCACAGTTTGGTTTTATTACCAGTATCTAATGGAGTCTTATGTAAGAAAAACCAACATAGGCGGCAATGTCAAGACTAGTAGGGTTTTAAGTAAAAATATTAAAGTGCATAAATATTAAATACATGGAATAAACATTAATATGAAACCACCATAGGTGGTAATACCTGCCAATTATGAGGTTTTACAATAATAAATTAACAAAACTTGTAGAGTTACACTCAATATAATTGGAGATTTCCTACACAAGATGTAAAAAAGGAGATAATGAAACAACATAAATTTTATTTCATTAAAGAGCCTGTACAAAACACAAGAGCATTACATTTAAATTATTTGAAGGAAATTGAAAACATTAAGTGGTATTAGTATTATACCTCTAGATAAAAATGTTGGAACACTTTTGAAAAAAGAAAGAAGATTATTGGTGAAAGAAGAAAACTAGATCGGATGACGATGAGAATAGAAAGAAAGTAGTTGGAAAAAAGAAGGAGAAAGAGAATTGTCTGGAGAAAGTTAGATGAAGAAGATTAAATGGAGAGAAGTAGAGAAGAAGAGAGAGTAGATGAAAAGAAAGAGTAGAGAGTTTTAGAAGAAGAGAGAAATCTATGTATATGTGTCTCTAAGCTTACTTATGAATGAGAGAGGGCAGCATTTTATAACTAAGGGAACCAACCATTTACTGTAATGAACAGTGTTGTTGTAGCCAACAAAGTACTGAAAAGTTGGAGACATTTTACTGTACCAAACAGTAATATGTCAGATGGTGATTTCTGTAAGCCCTAAAACTAAGTCAAGTAACCGTAGGCTTAAACTTAGAACCCAAGGTTTAGGGTGATCAATTAATAGATCCGATCAAACCCAAATTATAAACTAATGAGAGAAATATTAGTAAAACTGACCCCGTAAACTTAAATTTAAGAAAACAAGTAATAAAATAGGAGACTATAAAATTGTCAAATTTTAAGCATAATAAGTACTAATTACTGAAAATGCGAAAAATGTGATCAAATAACTAATAAATTACTGAAGATAGATTATATGTATATTAAAAATTTTAGAATAACCAAAATAATAATTAGGAATGTTCCCATGTACCTCACATGTATTTACGTATAGATAAAAAATATGCAAAATTACCTAAATTGGCCAAAAACTAAGTAAATAATTAAGGAAAATTATAAATTAATTATAAAAAAATCAAAGGAGCCTAGAATATTCCAAAATCAGGTCGTGGAAAGTCAAAATCTGTAAAAGAAAAATCAACCAATAAAAATTAGACAACATAAAAGCCAAAAATCAAGGAAATTAGGTAAAGTCTTGTCTAATTAATGCATAATAATTACAAAAATCGTCTATAAATAGGGGAAAATTTTCCAAAAGTCATTTGGACATTTGAGCATTAGGGAAAAATAGGAAAACTGAAAAATCGAGAGAAAATCCAGAAAAAAAAGGAAAGGAAACTGTGTAAATTCGTGTAGGGAGAGAAACCCATACCTCACCACCATCTGGGACCGAGCCGCCACAACCACACCACTCCATCCCCACCGTCTAGGCCGGCCAACAGCCTTGGACCGAGTTTGGACAGCCAGAAAGCTTCGGACCGGTTAGTCTCTTAGTTTTCTCGATTTTGAAAAATTTTGTAAAATTAGTTATTTTACCCAGAAAATTATAAAACTTGTTATTCTAAAGTTTTATTATATGCAGATTTAGGAAAAAATATTGATTTAGTTTAATTACGTCTGCAATTATAGGGTTCTTAACAAATTACTCAAAACCGAGCATAATTAAAACGGAAAATAAATAGGCTTAGGAGTGTAGTTTGGAGCTTAATTTTTTTTCTGTAGGATGCTCATATGATATAGAACAGTGCTATGCAGCCATTTTTTAAAAAAAAAAATTATGAAATTTTTAAGTTAATTTTTAGCCCTAAAATGATGGAAAAATTGGGTGATTTGGCGTTAATTAGGTGATTAAGATGTTAATTACTGATTTAAATATTAATTAAATGTTTAGAGATTTTAATCTCTGATGTGGAACCCTAATCCTAGCCTTTGGAGTATTAAGTATGGTTAATTTAGGAAATTAGGTAATTAATATAAGAATTTAGTAATATGTGAAATTGTAAATTAATAAATCTAAAAAAATAGGGTTATTTAGATAATATTATAATAGAAATCAAAAAAATAATAAATCTGAGAATAACATTTAATTTTAAGTAAATGTCTCAAAATGTAAGATTTTCACACATCGGGAATAAATCCGATATCACAATTAAGGTTAGCGTGTACCGAATAGTTTAGAATACCAAATTACAATCCAATAGGATATTTGGACACTCGAGCTTAATGTGATTAATTTCACATTAGGAATCGAGCATATTTAAGGCTTAGGAATCAAAATTTAAAATCTCATTTAGGATTTGAATACCGAAATAGAGTACAAAGAATCAGTAGGACATAATGGGTATACACAGAAAAAAATGAGTTAAAATATAACTTAGAATATGAAACCATAAATTATAAGTACTAAAATGACCTATTTATATTATTGGACACCTAGAGACAAATCAGCTTACGATTAAGGGATCGACCGATCGAGCAATTTCAAGTAAGTTGGGTTATTGCTTGTTGTAATAGAGTACTAGTTTTGTAGTACTCGGAGACTTAGGCTTGTATATGATTGTGATTATAAATAGTTTACGCATGTGTTTGATGTATCTGAATTCGTGCTGAATTTGTTTGTGAGTGATTTTGTGACTGATTGAATTGGTATGAAATTGTTTGAACACCCTAAATGGAATTTAATCTTATTCGACCCTAATAACCGAAAATGTCATGCATTGCAACCCATTAGGGGATCATATGTTTCTCTAACCAAATACCAACCTCTTTGAAAGGGATAGCGCAGGATTGCAAAATGGTCCTTTCTTCATCTTTAATCGAACTAAGTGACAGAAGAGGAGGTCGCGGCGAAGGTGAAGTCAATGGTTCGAAAGTAGTCGTAGGAGGAGTGAGGTCTCCATTACATAAGCCTGAGTTTGGTTGTGAGCTACTGCATAACATGAAACTCCTTAACCCAGATTGGAGGGGGTGAAATTTCTTTGATTTCATAACGGACCGGACTACGTTGTGCAATGACACTTGATTGTTGCATTGCATGAAAATAATTGTTTGATAACCTTGTTTGTGCTTGTATGCATTCATGAGTCTCCAATTCAACTTACTGAGCTATAATTGCTCATACCCTTATAGATCCTTTTGCAGGTTCTAATTCTGAATACTTCAAGTACGATGCCGCCCTACAATTACCTAGAGGTTAGTCCATTTGAAGCTAGGGGTATGAGGATCAAGTTACTTAGTATAATGTGTAACTAGAGTGACCATGTAATTAGGGATAAAAGACTGATAGTTATTATGTAATCTAGTGAACTGTTATGTTTATGTAAAACTTCCTAGGAAGCTCTGTGGACTTATATATATAATTATACATGTTATTAGAAATTTGCACTATTTATCATAATTGTAGTTTAATTGTTAATCGGATTGTTTACTTCAAAGCGAGAAGTCATCGACACCTTGTGTAGATCATGTCTATGGTAGGCACTGTGAGGCCAGTTATTATCATAGAATGGTTTACACAGTAGGACTATTGCGACTCTACGACTTCGGGGTATAACAGTTATCGGTTGGTATCAGAGCGTAGTTTTAGTAAACTCACTTTGAAGCGTCATACTTTAAAAGAAATAGATATTATAGGAATAGTAAGAGTGGGTAATATTAAGTGGGCGCTAAAAGATTATATAATATAAGTAACTATAATCTTTAACATAGGAGATACTAATTGGTTTAATTATAATTACAAGGTCGAAGGGGAGAACTAATACATAGTCGGATACAGTTTGGATGGAATGGAGACATATCCCCTATTGGTTATAGGGTTAGATTACAGTGATTATTGATGGAATTTGCTGATTGGAACATCTTTAGGACAGTTGATGAGATCATTGATAAGTTTCATGATCAAATGTGCTATAGCTAGGATGAGTGGGCATGGATGGAGATGAGTCTAGGACCTCAGTATAATAAATATACTGCTATAGCAGCTTTTGAGCAGAGGTGGTTGAAGACAGAAGGAATTATAACTTTGATGATGCCCTTACGATATTTTCCCGCTAGATTGGAGGATGGGAGACTAAACCCAGCTGATATTGCACACATCTCTACTGACATTCCATACATTCCCAAACAATATCTACCAGGGATTATTGAATGGTTTCCTCAGTTTCCAGAGCCTGCTGGGGATGGTATAGAGATACCATTGAACCCTAATCCTGAACCTGAGATACCAGGACCACTACCAGAAAACCCACCTCCAGTTGAACCCCAAGAAGATGGAGTTCATATAGAGGATGACCTCGAGGAGGACCCCGAAGAAGAAGAAGATCCAAAAGAAGACCCTAAGGAGGAGCAAGAGAACGAGGATGAACCTGGTGTAGACTTACATGCCTTAATCATGCAAGTGATTGCAGACACCGGGATAGCTGGAGTAAGAGCTGGTGACCCAGTTGATTCGGATGATGATGATGATGTGCAGGAGGTGATTATAATCCCTGAGACTCCAAAGATAGTATTTATAGACTCTACATCAAATAGTGAGTATGAGGATCATTCGGTAGGAGGCCATATGGGTCATGATCCCTTTAATGGAGTAGCTGCCATGGATTCAGAGGAGGACTAGCTTAGTTAGATGACTGACTTGTTTGGTTAGGTAGATTTTTAGATATGATCCAATAGCGATTTTGATGGAAACTGATATATTTTAGAATCTTTTAATGTATTTTTTTATTTTTGATGTACTTTTTAGCTTCTGGATCAAGTTAGATGTACGCTGTAAGTAAGTTTGATGTAGCCAGTTGATGTAACATTTTGTCTTGTATAGTTGTAAAGATCGAGTCTGTACTAGATTATGTAAGGAATCATGTAATTGAGTTATAAATTTGATATATGTATTTGAAAGTTATCGAATTGTATCTTTTGTTTTAAAGTTGTAATAGTAATGTTGTAAGGTTGAATGAAATATATAATGGAAGTTAGATTTATAAGTATGTTGACTTCAATACTATTGTCATTACTATTTGATATAAGTACATATTACAAGCATTTATTAATTTATAAACATTCTCTAAATAAAAGTAGGGATAACTTATAGATAGATATGAATGCAGGATTATAAGTTAAACTAGTAAGCGACTGTGGCTGAAACTGGAAACAAGAGTAGTCAAGGAGAAACTGAAGGGAATCAAAACCCTCCACCACGAGCACCATCACCACCAATAGAACAACATAGATAAGATTTATCCCCGCCGCCTCCATAAGAAAATATGCCTATTGGACAAATACTTGCCAGTATGCATACGATGATGAGACAGCAAGGAATGTTGATTCAACATCTTATGATTGGTGGTAATGTAGGTAACAAAAGACTCCAAGAAGTTGAACAACGAATGGAGTAACCTCAAGAGGTAAATAAACTTCCTGAGTTTATAAAAGCCAACTGTTATTTTGAAGGGGAGATAGGTAGGCTAGATATAGCTGATGATTATCTAGCCCAAATCGAACAAAGTTTTGAAGCTTTCAGAATCCCTGAATCTCAAAAGTTATCTTATGGTACGCTTATGTTAAAGTTAGCTGTGAGAGTATGGTGGGACTCGAGAGCAAGGCAACTTGGAAATAACATTAATTGGCAACAATTTAAAGAGGAATTCAGGAAGGAGTATTTTCCTCATAGTGTTCAAAACAGAATGGTGCAAGATTTGTTTGAACTAAAGAAGGGAGGTATGAGTATAACCCAGTATGAGACTGAGTTCAATAGATTGTTACAATACGTACCTGGCTCATACCGAGATAATGTGGAGTTGAAGAAAGATTTGTTTCTAACCGGATTTGACCCCACAATGTGTTGCAAATTGTTGGATTATTGTTTCACCACTTATAATGAAGTTGTAGATAAGGCAAAACAACTGGAAGATAATCCTGTGAGGATGCAAGCAATATGGAGTCAAAAGATCAACAGAGGATATCAACCAGGTCCATCATTTGAGAGATCATATCCTAGTGCCTTTCGTAGCAGTTCTGGGCAGAAGAGAAGGAAACCAGTAACTTTAGCTAGTAACCCAGCGCAATTAGTACCTAGTTTGAGTTTTTATGATAAAGATGGAAATGTCAAATGCTGGAAGTGTTGTGCAAATCATTTTCCAAGAAATTGTGCTCAGATTAAGGGAAAATGTTTTATATGTGGAGACCCGAACCATGTGCCAAAGGCATGCCCTAAGATGAAATTTGTAAAGTGTAATAAGTGTGGTAGAAAGGGCCATTTCTCCAGATACTATCCACAGTTTGTACCAGGAGCTAAATGAACAGAAGGTGTTGATAACACTACTGCACTTGCTCGTATCTTTGCTCTAGAGGATATAGAAGTTGAGGAGAATGAGGATTTCTTAGATTTTATGGAGGAGTACTACCATGATGATGTCGAGGAGATCTTGGGAGTTGAAGAGGAAAATGATGAAGGACTTATAACTGGTACGTACTCAAACTATCTATTGTAATAATAATTTTAAGTGTGAATTAAATTGAAATATTTTCATTTTAAGATTTATGAATGTTAGTGTAGTTGGTAACCATAGTATTAGTATATTCTAGGACATGTGCTAATAAATGGACAACCTGCTTTTGTGCTGTTTGATACTGGTGCATCTCATTCCTTTGCAAGTCAAAAATTTGTAAATGAACAAGAGATTAGTGTGGTTACTGTTAATATAACTTATAAAGTTAGAACTCCAACTGGGGAGAAAGTAACAACACGAGAAGTAGTAGCTGATAGTAGAATAAAAATTCAGGAGAAAGAGTATCCTATAAGTCTTGTAATATTACCTTTATAAGGTTATGATGTCATAGTAGGAATAGATTGGTTGTCTAAGAATAAAGCCATTGTGGAGTGTAGAAATAAAATTATCAATCTTAATGACGGAGAAACGGTATTTCAAGGAAAGGCTGGTGGAAGTAAATTGAATTTATTAGTAATGGAGATATGTGATGAAATGTGTGAAACAAAAGTATAGGAGAACGATTGGAAATTCTGTTGAGTGTTTGCTGTGGATGCAAAAAAGGAAATACCCAAGGTAGCAAACATACGAGTAGTGAATGAGTTTCCAGATATATTCCCGGAGGATTTACCAAGGTTAGCTCTACCCCAAGAGTTGGATTTCACTATAGAATTAGTTCCTGGAATGGAGCCTATTTCTAAAGCTCCATATCAGATGTCACCTATGGAACTTCAGGAACTAAAGAAGCAACTTCAGGAGCTATTGGATAAGAAGTTTATTCGACCGAGTGTTTTACCATGGGGAGCACCGGTATTGTTTGTGAAAAAGAAGGATGGTACTATGAGATTATGTATAGACTATCGGGAGTTAAATAAGGTTACCATTAAGAATAGGTATCCTTTACCTCGCATTGATGACTTGTTTGACCAAGTCCAAGGTGCAACTGTGTTTTCTAGAATAGATTTAAAATCAGGATATCATCAATTGCCAGTTAAGTCAGAAGATGTGCAAAAGACTGCATTTAGAACTCGATATGGTCATTATGAATTTTTGGTGATTCTATTTGGCTTAACGAATGCTCCGGCTGTATTCATGGACCTGATGAATCGCATATATCAACCATATTTGGATAAGTTTGTTGTGGTGTTTATTGATGATATTTTGATTTATTCAAAAACCAAGAAGAAGCATGCAGAGCATTTACAATTGGCATTACAAAAGTTGAGAGAGAATAAATTGTATGCCAAGTTAAGTAAATGTGATTTTTGGTTGGATAGAATTTCTTTTCTAGGTCATATTATATCTGGTGAAGGAATCTCTGTAGACCCGGATAAAGTGCAAGCAGTAATGGATTGGAAGTAACCAACCACAATGACTGAGATAAGGAGTTTTCTGAGTATGGCTGGATACTATCGACGGTTCATAAAAGAATTTCCCAAAATTGCCAAACCGTTGACTCGATTCACCCAGAAGGATGTAAAGTTTGAATGGAGTGAAGATTGTGAGAGGAGTTTTCAGGGGCTAAAGAAAAGACTGGTTACAGCACCAGTATTAACATTACTTGATCCGGATAAGCCTTATAATGTGTACAGTGATACTTCACGGAATGGATTAGGTTGTATATTAATGCAGGATAGAAAAGTTGTTGCATATGCATCAAGACAACTAAGGCCACATGAGAGGAATTACGCAACTCATGATTTGGAGTTAGCGGCCGTAGTGTTTGCCTTGAAGATTTGGAGACATTATCTTTACGGACAACGGTACAAGATGTATACTGACCATAAGAGTTTGAAGTATTTCTTTACTCAGAAGGAGTTGAATTTAAGGCAAAGAAGGTGGTTGGAATTAATTAAAGATTATGATCTAAATATAAAATACCACCCTGGAAAGGCCAATTTGGTGGCGGATGCCTTAAGTCGAAAGAATTATGAACATGTGACATTACTGTTAATACCTCAACGTGAATTAGTGCATGACTTTGAGAGGATACAAATTGGGTTTGATTGGTGTGAACCTAATAGCCAGTTGATGAACTGGGAATTGAAACCTACTCTATTAGAGAGAATAAAGCAAAAGCAAGAGGGAGATAAGGGTCTGATGGAGATAAAAGAGAAATTAAGTAACGGACAGGACCCGGATTTTAAAGTGGATGATAGAGGTATAATAAAGTTTAGAAGAAGAATATGTGTACCATAAGATGCTGACATAAGGAAGCAAATTTTGGATGAAGCACACATTACAGGTTATACTGTACACTCGGGAGGAAATAAAATGTACCAAGATTTAAAACTCATGTATTGGTGGAATGGGATGAAGAGAGAAGTGGCACAATATCTATCAGAATGCATGACGTGCCAACAAGTTAATGTAGAACACCAAAGACCGAGTGGACTATTACAACCTTTAGAAATACTGAGATAGAAATGGGATCATATTACCATGGATTTTGTGGTAGCATTACCAAGGACTCAAGTTGGATACGATTCCATTTGGGTAGTCGTGGATAGACTAACGAAGAGTGTACATTTTATACCTTATCGGACGGGTGATTCAATGGAAAAGATGGCTGGGCTATATGTCCGAGAAATAATAAGGCTACATGGTATTCCCGAAAGTATTGTTTCTGACCGAGATAGTCAGTTTGTATCCAAATTCTAGGAGAGTTTACATAGAGCTTTAGGTACAAAGTTGCTGTTTGGTATAGCCTATCACCTACAAACAGATGGGTAGTTTGAGCGAACAATTCAAACTTTAGAAGATATGTTACGAGCTTACGTATTAGATTTTGGAGGTGATTGGGATAAATATTTGCCGTTGATAGAATTTTCCTACAATAATAGTTATGATGCAACCATACAGATGGCACCTTATGAAGCATTATATGGGAAGAAGTGCAGATCGCCACTGTATTGGGATCACGAAGAGTATGCCATGATTGGACTAGATATGATCAATCAAACAAGTGAGAAGATTAAGATTGTTCAACAGCGGATGAAAGAAGCTCATGACCGTTATAAGAGTTAGGCTGATTTGAAGAGAAGACCCTTGGAATTTGAAATTGGTGATCATGTTTATATTAAAATAAGCCCATTCAAAGGACTCATACGGTTTGGTTCAAAAGGAAAACTGAGCCCACGATACATTGGTCCATTTGAAGCGTTGGAGAAAGTTGGCAATGTATCGTACCGAGTAGCTTTACCTCCAAGTTTATCGAGCTATCAAAATGTATTCCATGTATCCATGTTGTGAAGATTCATTAAAAACCCGAATGTGATAGTGAAAATAGAGCTAGTAGAGTTAACGAAAAATTTTCAACTAGTGTGACAACTCATAAAGATATTGGATAGTCGGGTTCAAAAGTTAAGGAATAGAGATATGGAGTACATGAAGATTCAATGGAATGAAGGTCTAGACTTGGAGATGACTTGGGAACCAAAAGCCACGATGATGGAGCAGTATCCATGGCTTTTCTAACTTCCAGGTTACTAAAAGTATACAAATTATTGTATTTGGTCATTTAAGTACAAATTAGATATACAAAAGTTTTGAGGAAAAAACTTTTCTGAAGGGAGGTAGAATTGTAAGCCCTAAAGTTAAGTTAAGTAACCGTAGGCTTAAACTTAGAACCCAAGATTTAGGGCGATCGATTAATAGATCCGATCAAACCCAAATTATAAACCAATGAGAGAAATATTAGTAAAACTGGCCCCGTAAACTTAAATTTAAGAAAACAAGTAATAAAATAGAAGACTATAAAATTGTCAAATTTTAAGCATAATAAGTACTAATTACCGAAAATGCGAGAAGTGTAATCAAGTAACTAATAAATTACTGAAGATAGATTATATATATACTAAAAATTTTAGAATAACCAAAATAATAATTAGGAATGTTCCTATGTACCCTACATGCATTTACATATAAATAAAAATACGCGAAATTACCTAAATTGGCCAAAAACTAAGTAAAAAATTAAGGAAAATTATAAATTAATTATAAAAAAATCAGAAAAAAATTAGAGGAGCCTAGAATAATCCAAATCAGGTCGTGGAAAGTCAAAATCTGTAAAAGAAAAATCAACCAATAAAAATTAGATAACATAAAAGCCAAAAATCAAGGAAATTGGGTACAGTCTTGTCTAATTAATGCATAATAATTACAAAAATCGTCTATAAATAAGGGAAAAATTTCCAAAAGTCATTTGGACAGTTGAGCATCTGGTAAGAATAGGAAAACTGAAAAAATCGAGAGAAAATCCAAAAAAACAAAAAAAAAGAAAAGGAAACTGTGCAAATTCGTGTAGGGAGAGAAACCCATACCTCACCACCATTTGGGACCGAGCCGCCACCACCACACCACTCTATCCCCACCGTCTAGGCCAGTCAACAGCCATGGACCGGGTTTGGACAGCCAGAAAGCTTCAGATCGGTTAAACTCTTAAATTTCCCGATTTTGAATAATTTTGTAAAATTAGTTATTTTGCCCAGAGAAATATGAAACTTGTTATTCTAAAGTTTTATTATATGTAGATTTAGGGAAAAATATTGATTTAGTTTAATTACATCTACAATTATAGGGTTCTTAACAAATTGCTCAAAACCGAGCATGATTAGAACGGAAAATAAATAGGCTTAGAAGTGTAGTTTGGAGATTAATTTTTTTTCTGTAGAATGCTTAAATGATATAGAACAGTGCTATGAAGCCATTTTTTTAAAATTAATTTTTGAATTTTTTAAGTTAATTTTTATCCCTAAAATGATGGAAAAATTGGGTGATTTGGGGTTAATTAGGTGATTAAAATGTTAATTACTGTTTTAGATATTAATTAGATGTTTAGAGATGTTAATGTCTAATATGGACCCTAATCCTAGCCTTTGGAGTATTAAGTATGGTTAATTTAGGAAATTAGGTAATTAATATAAGAATTTAGTAATATATGAAATTGTAAATTAATAAATCTAAAAAAATAGGGTTATTTAGATAATATTATAATAGAAATCAAAAAAATAATAAATCTAAAAATAACATTTAATTTTAAGTAAATGTCTCAAAATGTAAGATTTTCACACATCGGGAATAAATCCGATACCGTAATTAGGGTTAGCGTGTACCGAATAGTTTAGAATACCAAATTATGATCTAATAGGATATTTGGACACTCGAGCTTAATGTGATTAATTTCACATTAGGAATCGAGCATATTTAAGGCTTAGGAATCAAAATTTAAAATCTCATTTAGGATTCGAACATCGAAATAGAGTACAACGAATCAGTAGGACATAATGGGTATATACGGAAATAAATGAGTTAAAATATAACTTAGAATATGAAACCATAAATTATAAGTACTAAAAGGACCTATTTGTATTATTGGACACCTAGAGACAAATCAGCTTGCAATTAAGGGATCGATCGATCGAGCAATTCCAAGTAAGTTGGGTTATTGCTTGTTGTAATAGAGTACTAGTTTTGTAGTACTCGGAGACTTAGGCTTGTATATGATTGTGATTGTAAATAGTTTACGCATGTGTTTGATGTATCTAAATTCGTGCTGAATTTGTTTGTGAGTGATTTTGTGACTAATTGAATTGGTATGAAATTGTTTGAACACCCTAAATGGAATTTAATCTTATTCGACCCTAATAACTGAAAATGTCATGCATTGCAACCCATTAGGGGATTATAGGTTTCTCCAGCCAAATATCGACCCTTTGGAAAGGGATAGCGCAGGATTGCAAAATGGTCCCTTCTTCATCCTTAGTCTAATTAAGTGACAGGAGAGGAGGTCACATGAGGGTGAAGTCAATGGTTCGAAGGTAGTCGTGGGAGGAGCGAGGTCTCTATTGCATAAGCTTGGGTTTGGTTGTGAGCTGCTGCATAACATGAAACTCCTCAACCCGGATTGGAGCGGGTGAAATTTCTCTGATTTCACAACTGACAGGACTACGTTGTGCGATGACACTTGATTGTTGCATTGCATGAAAATAATTGTTTGATAACCCTATTTGTGCTTGTATGCATTCATGAGTCTCCAATTCAACTTATTGAGCTGTAGTTGCTCATACCCTTATAGATTCTTTTGCAGATTCTGATTTCTAAACACTTCAAGTACTATGCCGCCCTACAATTACCCAGAGGTTAGTCCATTTGAAGCCAGGGGTGTGAGGATCAAGTTACTTGGTATAATGTGTAACTAGAGTGACTATGTAATTAGGGATAAAAGACTGATAGTTATTATGTAATCTAGTGAACTGTTATGTTTATGTAAAACTTCCTGAAAAGCTCTATGGCCTTATATATATAATTATACATGTTATTAGAAATTTGCACTATTTATCATGATTGTAGTTTAATTGTTAATTGGATTGTATACTTCAAAGCGAGGAGTCGTCCATGCCTTGTGTAGATCATGTCTATGGTAAGCACTGTGAGGTCAGTTATTATCATAGAATGGTTTACACGGCGGGACTATTGCGACTCTGCGACTTCGGGGCTTAACAATTTCTGTAGTTATTAGTGACAATATTGTGCACTGTGATACATGTGTATAAACATTGTATTTCTACCATATGTTACAATGAAAAATTACATTAAGGAAAATAAAATACATACATTGTTCAAGGATCTCCTCGATCTATCCCAAAGTAGTCATCTTCATTCATATTTCCACTATGATGAGATTCTGGCCAAAAAGTTGATTCTGAACTTAATTCTTAAGTCAATTCATTGATATTAACCAATACTCTTTCTAAGATTTGCTTCATTTGATTTGGGGTACTAGCACTAACTAAAGAAGACATTAAAAAACTTCTATCATGGAATAGAGGATTTGAAACATTGGTGGGAATAATTAAAAAATTATTATTCTTGATCCAATTTAGAATTAAATGTTCTTTAAGTTTATTCTAAATTTTGTAGCTATCCCACCATTTGACTTTATACATTCTAACCAAATTTGTTGTATATGGGTTCTATTAGGTTTGCAATCGAACCACTAAGTCATAACCCAAGACATACGAATATGCATAAAATAAAACATTTTCTTTTGGAAATATTTTTCATGCAGTGTAGGGCTATAAGTTTTCATGAAAACATTAAAACCATTTCTAGCTTTTTCATGAACAATCTCAATGATTAGTTCAAATTATTCCCACTAGTATGTAAACCAATAAGGTCTTTTGATGAACAATTATCAAAAAATATAAGCCATGTGTGTGATCTTTTTACATTTGTTTGGTAAAAAAAACATTCCACTAAGCCTGTCTATAATCATAATAATTATAACTAGCTCGATAACTTGGCTGGGTTGAGAAAAGTTCTATATTAAGTTTTATTAGGGTTATTAGATAGGTTCATCATTGCTTAAGGCTGAAGACCTTTCGGACTCTGGCTGTAGAATAGCTGATCATTGCATGCTTTTCAAAATGTTTGAAAGATATTGACCAAGTTTTAGTTAAAATCCTTTCATAAAACTGGATCGGTTTATAAATATCAAATGGGACATAAGAAAAATCTTTTGTAAAAATTTTTCTTGCAAATTTAAAGGGATCATTTTCAATTAAGTTTTCTTCTACAAAGAAAACATATTTGGAAATAGACTTTTGAAAAAAATTAGAACTTTGAATTGCCTATTTCATTATTAAGGGTACTGAGGATGCTACCTTAGTAGTTTGTATATTTTGATTACTTTTTTGGGTATCCAATTGCTAAGGAACTCCCGGAAGCATAAGGGGTTCATTTTTTTATTGTAAGGCTATTGAGATTGCCTTAAGCATTTCAAGAGTAATAGTCATATCAATTGATTCAGGAAAATTTTCATTGGATTATGTGTGAACATATGGAGATTGGACATTAGGGGTTTGAACATTTGATGACATTGGTTTAAAGGTCCTTGAAGAAGATTCCTCTTTGATCATTAGGGGGGCATTTGATGATTTGCAGATATCTAACCAAGACTTAACATTAGTTAATCCCTTTGTAGAGACTAATAGAGCTTTCCCTTTATCCTTTTCCTTTTTGGGAGGTATCTCCTAGCAAAAATTCACAGGTAAGAAAATTAAGAACGGAATTCAATATATGCTCTATTTTGAAATCAAATGTAGAAAGAATTGATTGCCATCAAGAAAAAATTTGTTTAGAAGAAATGTTTTGAAAATTTTTTATTAAAACAGTTTTAGCATATTTACAATCAATTCTTAAAATAAATTTTTTTATTTAATAAGTCACCTTAAAATTTGGAAATTGTTAAAACTTCTTTCTTGATTTAAGAATAATTACATTGACATTCATTCTAATATTTTGACACAAATTGAACTATATATTCCTTATTATTTCTGTTTTCGTTTTAGAATTCTCTCGAATCCTGAATCAGAAGCATTAGTCTCTACTATCTTTGGTAGATAAAGGTCAACAATGTGTAAATATGGAATTTCATTAATTTTTTGCTTAATTAATTGAACAACATTCATATGTTCATTTGACCATTTGGGTAGATTCTTTTTTTAATCTTTGATATAATGGCTTACATATAATATTAACAATTGGAAAGAAGTTAGCAACATAATTTAAACTTCTTAGAAATCTTTGAAGTTGATTTTTATCTTTAATTTCATTCGAAAATTTGTTCACAAGTTCAGTTGATCTTTGAATAGGGATTATTGTGCCATTATGAACATTAAATCCTAAGAATTTAATCTTAGTTTGGAAAAGACTAATCTTAAATGATGAAACTACAAAACCATTTATCCTAACTACATTGATAAAGATCCTAACATGTTTAAAATGTTGATATATATTAGATGACAAAATCAAGACATCATCTATATAAACTATGATGAAATTTGAAAAATCATTAAAAATTTCATTCATTATTCTTTTAAATTTAAATGGAGCATTTTTTAATCTAAATTGTATTACGTTCCGTTTATATTGACCAAAAGAAACTGTAAAGGCAGTCTTGTACTTATTATTGTCCTTAATTTGAATCTGGTAAAATCCAGATTTCATATCAAATTTTGAAAAATAATTTAGTATTATGCAATCTATTCAATAAATCTTTTTTATTAAGTAATGGATACCTAATCCATTTTAGAGCATTATTAAGAGGCTTATAATTGATTACTAACCTAGAGATACCTCTTTCTGTTTTTGTATTTTTATTGACATAAAAAGCAAAACAACTTCATCGAGATTTACTCTTTCAAATTAGTTTTTTATCAATTAAATAATTTATTTCATTTTTACAATGATTTAAAACTTCATTGTTCATTTGAGAAGGTAAATCTACAATGTGTGACTTACGATTCCAAAATGCATTCGGAAATATTGAACAAATTAAATTTTTTATTTCAAATTCTAAGTTAGAAATTTTTTTTTTTTAAATTTTCTTCATTGAGTTGAGTTTCAATTATTCTAAATTCAAGATCATTTTTTACATACATTAAATGATTTTATTTACATTGAATTAAACAATTTAATTCAAAAATTGAATTATGTGTTAATTCATTTAAATATTTGGTTTGTGGTTTTGTAATAAAATTGAATACAATTTTCTTCTTAAAATATAGTGTTTCAATTTCATCTTTGTTTACAGAAAATGGTTGGTGATTGATAAAAGGTGTTCCTAAAATAACATTTTATTTTGGATTCTTCACAAGAATAAAAGCAGTTTTATAAGAAACATTTTCTTTTATTACAATAGCATTAGATAATTTATATTGGACTCATACTTTGTTACCTGATGTAATGCTTAGAGCTTGGGTCATTTTCTCAAAATATTTTATGAGAATTAACCTTTCTCTAATGTCGTTTTAATTAGCACCAGTATCATAATGCAATGGTTTCCAAAATAAATTTATTGTTTACTTTAATTGTAACATTAATATTTCATTTTCTTGTTGTTATTTCAACAACTTGAAAAAGATAATCATTTCCAAAAACATTTTGGACATTGTCATTGTTCAAAATTTCTTCATTTTTGTTAAGTTTAGAATTATTATTAGAATATTCTTGAATAATCATTTTCTATTTTAATTCAAGAAAATCATTTTGTAAATTCAATTGCATTAATTTTAATTGTTTCATTTCTTGTTTTTGGACATTGATTTCACTATGAAGATTATTTATGGAAATGGGTTTTATCTGAAATTTTTTACCTCTTTAAGATGTCTTTTAAATTATATGGTAAATTAGGTGTAAGTGAAAGAGTGTTTTTATTAATATTTTTTAGGCATTAAAAATTTTCATCATTAGACATTAAATCAATTTTTTAAAGAATTTCTTTTTCTTTATTTGTGAAAACATTTATTTCATTTTCATCTTTAGAAGAATATGACAATCATTCAATATCATTGATTTGAATTGTCACATTCTTCTTCAAGTGTTATAGGTTTATTATCACAAAAAATCTGCAAGATATTTTCCATAGTTTGTTTATCCAAATTTAATTTATTATGTTTGTTATTAATCTTATAGTAGTTTGCTGTATGACCAATTTTTTTTACATTTATAACATCTTAACTGCTTGTGCGATCTTTTCTTATGTTTTTTATCCATTGGTTTTCTTTCATTCTTTACACTTTGAAATTTTTGAAGAGATTTTTTCTTCTAATATCTCTTAGGTTTTTCATACGAACATTGTCAACAATGAGAGTGTTTTGCACTCTTTTTATTTTTATCAACAAAATAAGGATTATATTGGGCATATAAATCACCAAGACTTTGGTGTTTTAAGCGTTGTTCATTTTTAATTATTTCTGCAACCTAATTGTAGTGCACAAATTGGTTCCAATTTTATTAACATAAGATACTAATTCTCCATGTGATAAATTATCATAAGGTATTTCGCCATTATTTTTTTCTCGAATTTTAATCCTAACATATTCTCCTATTAGCTTAAGTAAACCCATTAAGAACTTTTCTTTCTAGAAAGGTTAATTGCAGTCATTCCTAAGAAAAACTATTTGAAAAAATATGTCTTTATATTGATGAAATTTTCATAAAGACTTACATTTCATATTGGATAGAAGATCTAGGGTTTTATCCCTAATATGTGAAGGATCCCGTATAAAATGTTAACTAATTGAAAATATTAAAATATTAACCATATCTTGAATTGGTTCATCGTTTTCATCAAGAATTTTAATTCTATTTTCATTAGTTTTATATGAAGTTAAAATATTAATTCGTTGTTCCCCAATAAAATAGTTATCCCACAAACCTTTTAGTTGTCCAGATCTAAAATAGTATTATTAGTGTTGGAAAATATTATTATTTGATTAATAATATTAAGAATTTTTTTGTTCTGAGAATTTATCTATGTTTCATTCATAAGTGGATCCTACAGAATATCTATTTTGATAATTATCATTTTTTTCTTCAAAAATTATATCAAGAGGGATTACTCGCTGATAATATAATTTTTGGGGTTCTTTCCAATTAATTTTATTAATTTTTTTCATCATTAGATTCATTAATTTTTAAATCTTTTAAAGAAATATTCATTCAATCATTTTTTGAATCCTCATTAGTTTCATTAAGAACATTAATTTTTTCTGAAGGAGTATCATTGATGACAATACCCCTTAATTTTGACATATTAATTGTTGTTTGCATTTTTAATAAATCAATTGGTTTTAATTCTTCTTCTTGTTTCATTTTAGCTTTTAATATTCTTTTTCTATCTTCTAAAGATTTTAAAAATTCATTACTTTGGGTTCTTTGGCATTTTAAAAGGTTTAAACAAAGGTATATTTTTTGTTTTCATAGTTAGAATTTTCTCATGAGTTTTATTTGTTCATTATCAATTACATTTTCTATTCTATCTAATTGTTTTCCTATTGTAGGCAAATGTTGATTAGTATAATTATTTTGGTTTATTATCATTTTTATTCCTAAGCCTTTATCTTTTGTAGCATTTTTAAAAGGTACAAGTGTTATTTCAATATTTTTTGTGGGTAGTTTTTAAATTACTATGTAGTGGATGGTTACATTCTATAATTTGTCCATCACTTAATTTCCATTTAAAATATTGGTTTACAACATTAATTTCTTTAGGTTTCAAACAAGATTCTTCAAACCATTCGAAAAAATGTATTTGAAATCCATTTTGGTACATAAAATCATAATATTCTTCTTTTATTTGCGTCTTGATATTACCAAAAGTATCAAAATAACATTTTTTTCATTTTTTTCATTTTTTAGTGAATTTAACTCTTTGCTTAGAAAAATTTTATCTGGTTTAAAAGGTTTTTCTATAATATTAAGTTATGAGTCTCCTATCATTGAGGCTAATGGTTCTTCATATTCTGGTTCACTATTAGGTTGGTAAACTGGTTTAGTTATACCTGATCTATTATTGATTATTGTAGAAAGTGAAGGGTTATCTTGAGCATTAGGTTAAACATTGGATTGAACATTAAAAGGTAAATGAATTATTGGTCGAGGAGGAGGTAAAACAACAAATTTCCTAAAAGTGAAAGACATTGACCTTATTTTTAAAGGTCTCCTAAGAATATCTAAAGATCTCCAAGCAAACTGAATTGTTACTTTTCAATCAGAATGTTAGATAATATTATAAGGTTCAGTATTATAAATGGGTTGTTTTAGAAGTGGATTATCTACTTCCCAAAATTCAGGTATGTTAACCTGAGATCATTGGATCATTTTAGGTGTTGTAACATTAGCTTTAGTTAGGTCTGTTTGGATAAAAAGAGTTTGACCTTTCTTATCAATTTTATAAGCTTTAAACCCAAAAGCAATTTTCATTAACTTAGAATATATTCTATAAATTATAACCATTGGGATAGCAACTTCTAACATTTTATAATTATTGGTTTTCATTTAAAGAATCAAAGAATTCATTATAGTCTTATCCTTAAGGTCAAAGGTAACATTTGGATGACATTCAAATTGAATTGGACTAGTATTGAGACTAGTCTTAGTTGATGCATGTATCGATCTTTCGTAATCAAGTTTTTTAGCATCTCTAAGGACCATGAAAACAAAGGTGTCTAGACCTAATTTAGTAAGAGATTTATCTTCTACTTGAATTAAACCTATATGCATATAATTCTATTCTTTAGCATATTTTTTTAATTGATTCATCATTTAAAAGTTTTATGGTTGTTAAGCCTTTGAAAATGGGGATATCCTTTTCTTTTGTAGCTATTACATAATCATTTTTACCAAATATTTCCCACTTAGCCATTTGATAAATTTGATCATATAAAGTTTTAGGTATCTTCCAATCATCTATTTCGTTATTAAAATCCATCATATATATTTTATCTCTATTTTAAATCCTATGTTACATACATACATATATATATATATATAAGTGAAAGTACCAATACATAATTTAGCAATTTAGTAACATAAATATATTTCTAAATGAATATCATTCATTCCAGTGTACTTTTAGGTTAACTTTTACATAAAAAGCCATTATGTAATAGTAGCAATGAGAGAAAAACATATTGGTAATAGTAGTTCATTGTTATAAATAAATAAATATTTATATATATATATAAATGAGAATGTAGGAGGTGGCATTCATTTTTAGGTAGCCAATATAATTTTTGAATAATATTTTTTGTAATTACTAACCACCAACTTTAATGGCCAAGCACCATCATTATCATTTGTCACCACCTATCACTATAAATCATTAATATTTATAACCCATTGAAATTACTACAATAATATTTTAAATCTACAATGTAACAAATATTAAAAAGAATCTGTAAAATAGTCTCTACGAAACAAATTCATTTCTAAATTATAAATTTTATGGAAAGGAACAATAGCATCATCCTTCTCTTTATCCTTGTATTAATCCAATGGCCTACATGGCCCTCCATTTGGTTTTCCGTATGATTGTAACAGTATTATGAGTCAAGTCATCGGCAGATTTCCACTTAACCACGTCCATTCAAGACCCAGTACAAACATTATTACTAACTCCTCCAGCCTATAAAAGCGTGAAGCATATTTTGGGAGCTGCAGGCCTATCTTAGTTTTCTCCTTTCAAAAGAATATCAGTTATCGTCCACCTGCACATTAGCCTAACACTTTAGCAGGGTTCTTGCGAAATCTAGCAATGTTTAATCCACCATGCTATCAACTCCTTCAGTTCCTAGTCCTGTCATATTTCTATCTCCTAGTCAGGTTCGCTTCGACAAACCATGCGGTTTTGTCGTCCGAAACGGAAGCACTCCTAAAATGGAGAGCTAGTCTTCAGAATAATAGTCAATATGTCCTTTCCTCGTGGACTAGAAGCAGTCCGTGCAGCTGGCTCGGAATAACCTGCAATAGCCACCGTCAAAGTATCACCGAACTAAACATTTCAAGTCTCGGTTTGCAGGGCACTTTGAAAGAATTCAATTTCTCTTCGTTTCACGGCCTTTTGTCTCTTGATCTTCATGGCAACTTACTTTCAGGCAGCATTCCACCATGTATTGGTAATCTCTCTCAACTTACCTATCTTGACTTGCATTCGAATATTATTACCGGATCCATTCCTCCACAAATTGGAAACTTATCAAAACTCACAGATCTCTCACTCCATTCTAATCTACTATCAGGAGAACTTCCCTCTGAGATCGGAAATTTAAGTAACTTACGTAATATTTATATCTATGGGACCAAACTTACTGGAAACATCCCTCCGCAATTGGGGCATTTGACTAGTGCAAATCGCATATATTTAGGAAGCAATAGCTTGACAGGCTCCATTCCTTTAGAGATTGGACGATTGAGTACCCTCAACGACCTTGGCTTAGAAGAAAATTTTTTAACAGGTCCAATTCCACCCTCGCTCGGGAACTTAAGTACACTATCCTACCTTTATCTTTTTTCAAATAATCTCACCGGATCTATTCCTGCGGAAATAGGAAGGATCAGATCTCTTATAATGTTTGAGGTGAGTAGCTGCAATCTTTCTGGCCCACTTCCTGCATCCTTAGGAAATGTGACTAGCTTACAAAATCTTTTCCTCGATGTCAACAACTTTAGTGGCTCTCTTCCTGCATCCATGGGAAAGTTAATTGGCTTACAAAGTCTAAACCTCAATTTCAACAACTTTGATGGCCCTCTTCCCTCCGGGTTTAACAATTTCACTAGGATGATAAACCTACAATTGAGTTCCAACAAATGCATGGGTCAACTGCCACAAGATTTTTGTCACAAAGGAAATCTTCAATATTTCACTGCTGCTGGAAATCACTTCATTGGACCAATTCCTAAGTGTTTGCAAAATTGCTCTAACTTGGTACGGGTAAGGTTAGATAACAATCGCCTAAGGGGTGATATATCCAAATCTTTTGGCATCCACCCGAAACTTGATTACATTGATTTGAGCAATAACAATCTTCATGGTGAAATTTCCCGGCAATGGGGGCAAAGCCAAAACTTGACCAGCCTGAAAATGTCGCAAAATATGATATCAGGTAAGATACCTCCAGAACTTGGGAATGCTACCCAACTGAAGGTGATTCATTTATCATCAAATGAATTAGTTGGGGTTATTCCCAAGGAACTAAGAACACTAACATCAATACTTGAATTTGTATTAGATGATAATCGTCTTTCAGGAAGTATTCCTTCAGAAATCGGGCTGCTGTCAAAATTGATAAGGCTTAATCTATCCGGTAATTACCTTGAAGGTCCGATTCCCAGAGAAATAGGAGGTTGCAAGAGTCTGATTGATTTAGATATAAGTGCAAATAAACTGACAGGTTATATTCCTGTTGAGATTGGAAAACTTCGAGTGCTTGAAAATCTTGATTTGAGTGAGAATTCACTGTCAGGAAAGCTGCCACAGTCTATTGCAGAATTGCAAAGTTTAACTGCCATAAATGTTTCCCATAACAAGCTTAACGGTTCAATACCTTCTAGCTTGTGGGATGATCGTAGTTTGATGTCGATTGATATCTCCTTCAATCAATTTGAAGGATGTCTTCCGAGCACAAGTGCCTTGCGCATGTCCATGAGGGAGAGCAAAGAATTATTTAGCAATCAATCGGGTTTGAAAATTTGTCCATTGAATGTGCAAGATTATGGACAGAAATCAAGCATCAACGTATTGAAATTAGTGTTAGCCCTTGCATTGAGCATGTTTTTAATTTTATTCGCAACAACTGTGATCCTTTTACTTCTTCATCGTGGAAGAGATGGACAAGTGGGCACTAGAGAACATATAAATAATGGAGAATCGAAAAGCAGAAGTATGTTTGAGATATGGAGTTATAATGGGAAATTGGTGTATGAAAACATTATTGATGCGACAGAGGATTTTGACCGAAAATATTGCATCGGAAGAGGAGGCCATGGAGAAGTTTACAAAGCTAAGCTATCAACGGGTGAGGTTGTGGCAGTCAAAAAAATTGTTACTCTACCAGATGATGAATCCCCTCAAATGGAAGCTTTTGCAAATGAAATCCACATATTGGCAAATATTAGGCATCGCAGCATTGTGCAGTTGTTCGGATTTTGCTCACATCCAAGACACTCCTTTTTGGTCTGTGAGTTCATGAAAGGGGGAAGCTTGGATAAGAGACTTACCTGCTTAGATGATGTAGAGGGATTAACATGGTATGATAGGATAAACATAGTCAAAGATGTTGCAAGCGCGCTGTCATATATGCACCAATTCTCTCCTCCCATCGCTCATCGTGACATATCCAGCAAGAACATTTTGTTGGATGAAGAATGCAACGCTCGCATATCTGATTTTGGTTCTGCCAGGCTTCTGAATCCCAACTCATCAAATTGGACATCTTTTGGAGGCACTTGCGGATACGCCGCACCGGGTATATGCCTTTTCTCTCTCACACCATTACATGAGTAAACTAACGAAGAACTTGATTTTTAATCAACTCTGCTTATTTTATCACGATCATTTTACCATGATGTTAGAAACGGTGTCAACTAAAATATATCTTATTAGTTATTGATATTATATTACGAGGCCATTTTTTTGGCTTGTAGAATTGGCATTTACAATGAAGGCAACCACAGCCTCCGATGTGTATAGCTTTGGGGTGTTGGCACTAGAAGTAATCATGGGGAAACATCCTGGAGATCTGTTATCATTCGTGACATCGCCTTGTGTAAGTTCGACTTCATCAAATTTGATTAAGGATGTATTAGACCCACGAATGTCACCGCCAACAGAATTCGCAAGTCAGATTGTCCTCATTCTCATAATTGCTTTTCGATGTTTACATCCAACTCCACATCAACGTTTGACTATGCGACAAGTGGGACGAGCGCTATACGAGGAGCCTCCAATAATTGAAAAACCACTTGAGCTGATGGTTCTAGATGATGTGTTGAGTCATGATCGTTCCATCTCCAAATAAGTTATGGTTGTCTTCATTTTGAGCATTATACATTGTACGCGGGGGATTGTCCTACTTCTGTATTTTATTGTGTTTGTTCAAATCTGATTCTGATATGATGTTTGGAAAATTATCTAATCTTTGTCTGATCAATTTCAATATCAAACTTTATACCTTATTATTGAAATTACAGTGGAGATATTGATTGGATTATGGGAGTTGAAGAAAGAAAATTCATGTGTCTAAGAGAACATGTCTGCAATATATATTTTATCCAATGGGGGAAAAAAAAGTTGTTTATTTCTTTACTAAACTAAAACAGGTAAATAAGCCATACCTCACATATTTGTTACGTAATTAATTTTATGATAGGTATATATATACTTTATTTTCATCCTTTTATTATCTTATTTTATAAGACATATAATTTGGAAACGGTGTTAAAAAGATACTAGAGTGGCCCAAAATACGATGAATCAAAGAGGAAGGAAACTTTTGACAATCGAAAACCTAGCTTTGTCGAATTACGATGATTCAATCTTTCAGTCTAACTTGAATAAACATTTCCAGTTACAACTCTCATGAAATTCTATCTCTTGTAACTACAGTTATATATACTTGTACTACAGACTAGAGTTAATAAAACAATAACAAGAACTCAAAATATTCAATCAAAATCCTTAAGGTGATTTAATGCTTGGATAGATGCCTTATCCTTCTATTTGGCAGGGAGAATGGTCGAACCTCATTTGCGAAAAGGAGGCAAATTTTACAAAGTCATCAATAAATGATAAGTAAGGAAGATGAGGAAATAAGTATCATGACAGATGTCTCATTTACACGTTAAAACCAATTAGAAAATCAATCCATGTTTTTAGCCCAGAAGAATAAATTATCAATCCATGCAGAAATTCCTTTTACATAAAATATTATTTTCTTTCCTCAAGGTGATAAATATCCATTTTACAACAAATACATTTAAGTAATTTTTGCAAGACATGGAGACATATCGAGAAGGGAGCTAATAGGGCCATGGGATCTAGAGATGCCACCAAGTCGAATTCGAACTGGGTTTTAGAAAATCCCAATTCGACCTAATATCCTATAGTGCTTTCAAAAACCCTATAGAGCTCTATAGGATTTAAACCTTATTTCTATAACCTCCTTCTATACAGTTTTCGAAAACTCGATTAAACCTTAACCCAACCTGTAATGTTAGTGGATAATTTAAATCTATTAATTTTCAAATTTAACTCTAATATGTGGAGTTTCTCATAAATTATGGAAAAAGAAAAAGAAAATCATATCTATTTTTAACTAGAACTAATAGTTGTTCTTTCTAATATATTAAATTAAATACAAACAGTAATACATTAATCGAGATATATTACATAATTTACATATATAAACAAATATAGCTAGTTGATATGGGCTTTAAGATGAGATTAAGGACTCTTGTATGTGTACATATTATTTTTTTAAAACGTCTTTGGGTTTTCCGTCAGGTTTTTCCTAAATTTCAAAACTCAACCCGTAATTGTATATAGTTTAAAAATTAATTCTAAAACCCACTCCAAGGCCTTATAGGTTTACTATAAGGGTTTGAACCTATGGGGTTTTTAACAATTCAAATAGATCGGAAACCCTATAATGACTTATCCAGTGACATTCCTAATGAGATCCCTAAACTTAAGAAAAAAATGTTAGTTATTATTATTATTATTTTAAAAAGGATAACATAATTTCTACATTTATGTATAAAAAAAAACAAATTATATCATGAAAATAGGTTTGAATAAGTGGCTAAGTGCATTTTTTACAAACATGAAGTCTTCCATATGAATCCCATTACAATCATAATTTCTTTTAGAATTATGTAGAGGGTCATTTTAGTAACTAAGCTTTTAGCCATTTTAATACTAAGAAACCAGTCCAAATCAAGGATGTTTTAAGAATATATGACTTAGAAAGCTTGCAATAGAGATCATTAGACCGTTATTCCATTCTTAGCCTTATTCATGTAAAAAGTAGGTTCGAAAGAGACTTCTCTAAGTCCATTTGGACTCGAAAGGAGTTATTTGGACTCAAATAAGAGTTTTAGGCTTATTTTATTATAAATGAGTTTATATTCTTTTATTTTAAGCAATTGGGTCTATCTAGAGCTAATGGCCTAAGCTCATGATCCGTATGAAGAGGAGAGAATCTTAGCCACTAAATCATCTAAGGCTATCCAATAGTTCTTAATGATGCTAAATCTTAGCCATCTGTCTCAAAGTAATCCAATAGATGAGACTTGCTCCCAAAATCTATAAATAAGAGGTTCTTACTCTCATTTGGGATATTTTGAGCATTGGTTAGTTTGAAACAAATGTAGAAACTTTACTGAAGTTATTTAACAAAAAAAATCAAACAATCTACTCAATAAAAATGAATAAAAAAAATTAAAAAAACGCAAGGCTTCATCTTCTATCAATTGAGCATACGAGTGGTCAAGTCTACTTATTCTTCTTGTCATAGATATCTCCATTACATTCATATAAATACCATTAAATCAAGTGATCTCCAAAATCGACCATATGCGTATAGTATGTGATCGATCATTAGCAACAACCTTACCTACATTATTTGGCGACTCCATTAGGAAGAGATCACTTGTAATCAGCAATGTCAAACACCAACGAACAAGAGGAAACTTCTAATATTTGAGAGACTAATCTTGTAATCACTCGACAAACTTTGGCATCGAGTGATAACATACGCCTATTAACATGCAACAAATATCTAGTTCTGAGACATCCTTAATTATCCTTACTATATAGGAGAACACTCATGTTTTCAATC
Source organism: Lumnitzera racemosa (assembly GCA_024138005.1). Classification (NCBI taxonomy): domain Eukaryota; kingdom Viridiplantae; phylum Streptophyta; class Magnoliopsida; order Myrtales; family Combretaceae; genus Lumnitzera; species Lumnitzera racemosa. Next base: position 43,456,058 of record JAMXBC010000010.1, read on the forward strand.
AATTCCTAGTTGCCTTTGCACAATTTCTCCCTAACATGGCAATTGCTACTACTATTAACACTATAAGCATTCAACCTATAGCAATTCTTCCTATGTCATTCATGCAAGCTACTAGACTTGCTCATGTTCTTGTTCTACCTATTAGATATTATATAGAGTGCATAACAAACTTTCATTTAAGGGGTTTAAGTATTGAGTAAGCCTTTCATATGGCTAAAATGTTGCCTATCACATAAGCAATGTGGAATAGTTGTACTACTATATGTATCTTAGAATTTTATTTTCTTAACAACTCGTAATGCGAAGCCTTACTCCATTGTTACAATTAACTTAAGAACTTTCTTAGTGCACGTATTCACAATAGTATTTGATTACAAGCATTACCTTGACTGACTTAAGTAATAAGTTGCCCTTCTCATAGCATATTGAATAAATGAATATTTCCAGTACTTAAGCGGTCTTGCATGTACTAACTTAACCTAAATGGAGTTGTATTGCCCTCAAGTCAGTGTATTATGTTCTTTGGTAGATAGCTTTCTCTATGTAAGCTAACTTGTCTTCTCCATTTAAATGATATGAATTATCTACTTAAAAAGTCTCTCGACTTCCATCTTCTTAGTCTCATGTCTTGTCATGTTGAACTTGCTAACGTTGGACTGTACATATGAATGATTTTTTTTTTCTTTTTTGAATTTCAACTTCAATACAAACTTCATTAGTAAAATCATGACTTTATGTAACGCTCCAGAACCTAAAGGTATGATAACCTACCACGTGTCCCTACTAATCGAGAACATGTTAAGGCTTTGAAAGTAACTAAAATCTCTATAATCACTTGAGAAAAATAATTCTCCAATTACAATAATTTGAGTAACTCACAATCGAGTCACTTCAACTACAAATATGCTCAATAATGACTTGTTGACCTTCTATGACATATAGAACCAACTGTCCTTTTTTCCTAATTTGATGATAGTAATTTCCATACTTATCGCAAATTTATAGAATTGAACTGTAGGTGTAAAAAAAATAAGGAAATGAGCTAAAACCTAGTACAGATATACAAACATACAAGGATATCAAGCCTAAAACATTTACATGCATATAATGCAAATGTAGCATAATATAAGCAAACAATAGTTCAATTATCTTTAATTTAGACCAGCAATCATCAAAAAGGCACTCATAACCCCACCATACCATAATCTTTCTTACATATATAGGTAGATATCATATAAGTGTTTCTTTAAGTTCTTTATACCTAGATTTTAGAATTTAGAGTCCAAAAACCAAAAACCTAATATTTTAGCTATGTCATCTCATAGAAAAGTCCACTAGGAAAGCCTTATATATAATCAACGATTGCTTTTTTAAGGATTTGCCACTAAGAGCTCTTAGAGCAATTGGGTCAAGAAAATTTAACAAACCATTTATTTAGGCTAAATATAATTTAGTCTGGTTAGATCTTTTCTATCCTAACGTGCACAACCATGTAAACAAACACCATATACTTGATATCACTCAACAATAGCTAAAAGAATTCCAACTCACAAATCCTAAATCAATAGCTCAAACCTCAACAAGGAAAGAAATCTAATAACAACCAAGAATCTATTTGAAATTGAGAACAACTATATACATTAACTTTTGGATAATCAATTACTAAATTCTACCTAAATGTTACTCAAAAACCTTTTATTAACTTGGTACCCTAACTTGTTTTATTAGTTTAAATGTCCTGAATAAAATTTAGTCAATTTGATTCAATGGTTGATGAACCAAATGAGAACATTTAACCTAACTTAGAGATATATTAGAATGGTTTGGTCTCAAAGGGTCTATCTTATCTCTATTAATGTGTTATACTATATTTGTTGTAAAAAATAGAACTATGAATATTATGTATTCTTTAACATATCAGATTACTACTTATTTTATTATTTAATAGTATAGGTTACTATAGTCAATTGTTAAATCTTAGATAAGTTAGCCGTTTTAAGCTTTAAAGAATCACCATCTTCCTCTTTGTCAATAAATGGGGAACATATTACTGTCTACTTCCACTCCAAAACTAAATTACTAGAGGCAACTTAAAAAGAATTAGAGCGAATCATTATTAAGCACCATACTTAATATGTCCATAATTGGATGCTGCTATTAAACGACCAAAAACATAGTTTATAGCCCATGAACCATTCATAAAAGTTTAAAACTATGATGATACAATATAGTTATCTTTGAAGGCAGCATTTTTTTTTTTTTTATTTAAAACAACAATGGGATTTCCCTTCCGTAGAGAAGAAAAAGAAATCGAAATGATTGAGACTTGCCAAAAACAGAGAACAGTATAGGGATAGGGAATTGGCGGAACTGCCGAAGAGACTCATAAAAACTTGAATATACCTTATATTAAATTAATTGAAGTTTATATCATATGTTAGTTATATTGACTGTAAATTATTTTAGATTAAGTAAACTTATATTAAATCGAAACAACAAATAGATTTATGAATTAAAGAACCGAGTTGACTCACCAAAAGAGACATTGAGTAATGTACATCTCGTCGAAGCTTGATAAACTCGAACAAATACTCGTAGGAGTTCGATTGGAAAATATGAAACGAAGATGGAACGATAGTCAAGACAGGTTCTAAATCAAACAAAAGCAATAAGGCATCTTCAAACAAGCGAGACATAACTGAATTAACTCACCGGAGATATGCCGAGTAATTTACAGCTTGTCGAGGAAGGAAGCCAGTGTCAAGAACAAAAAATATTTGTCGAAGTCAATCAGAGATAATAATGCTAAAGAGGATTCTGTTTTTCCTTTGCCCGAAAGAAAATGTTCGATATCATGGTTTTGAACATTTGAAGCTTGTGGGGAATCACTATCTTCTCTGGTGCCGTTAATGGAGGAGCATGAGATGAAGGATTAGAAAACAAATCAGAAACTCATGGAAGAGTAAAACATTTATGTTGCTGCACTTTAATCCAAAATGAAAGAAAGGTTTTTCCTGGTATGAGCTTAGGGTAAGAAAGGAAGTAATATTGTTGCTTAAAGAAAGTGGTGGGTATATGGACAAAGTTGAATGGCAATTGATTAATGAATAGGGTTTTAGATTTTGTGTCCTACAAATTGGCAGAAATGGTCCAGGAAAATTGGAGAAATGGGTAATAAGAAAGAATAAGGAAGTGAAAGAAAAGAAGGATGATAAAGGAAATGGAAAATGAAATTAAAAGAAGAAAAGAAAAGAGAGAGAAAGTATACAATAAAACAAATAATGTATTGGTTATATTAAATTATAATTGAAGTCCCTTTCGGTTTTATAATTTAGGATTTAATTTATTATTTCAAATGTTATTGAGACACTCATTTTAAATGTTTAATTTATATGAAAAATTTAAATATGTCGGAAATTATGTTTATCCTTCTTTTTCGTTCTCGCTGAGCTTAGAGTAGACCACACGTTTTGTAGTTTGCTGAAGTGGCCGCTTCGTGTGATGATAGAAAAGGTTAAAAAAAAAAAAAGTGATACAGCATGCGGTAGAGAGCTTCATTTGACAATAACCCATTGTCTAGCATTCGAAGATTAAGATAAGGAGAATTGCTTAATAGCGGGCTTATTTCGTCCATTCACGAACATTCTATAAGATTTAAGATGAAGTGCCACAACTATCCATTCATGGGATGAAACGAAGGTCCTTCGTTAAAGCTCAAGTCCCCGGTCCATGTCATAATGAAATCACCCAAACAGCCTTCATTCACGCTCTTCGAGGAATCAACAAAAAACTTTAATATGAATCATTCTTTTCTTTACGTAATAGATTTGCTTATTTGATTAATATAGCTCATGAGACTGGAAGGTCTAAGCTGAGTCGCCCATTTCAAATGTTCAGGGAACATATATATATATATATTTACAATAACATATGTTGCAATTTAACTTACATCCTTATTTCTATTGGACATAGTCAAATTAGGTTATATTGCAATAAAATCTAGACATTGCAATTCCCACTGACAAAAGAAGTCCAATTGAAGCGTAGCCGTTCTCACAGTAAAAGACCATAGTGGGTTTCAATCAACAATGATAATAAATCTTCGATATATGCTGAGCTCTTCGGACTCATCCAAAAGCAAGTTTCCATAACTCTTGTGAACCTGGAATAATTAATAAATTTTTATTTTTTTAGAATAGTTGTGTTACAAATAATAAGGCATATTATCATTTTCTATTTTATATATTTTGCCATGTCATTGTTAGCTGTCTTGTATATATAAATATTAATCCTCTTGTACAAACGTTAGTTTATCAGTTACAACTGATAATCGTTTTTTACATAGCTTTATCTTTTAGATTTCATCATGTTATAAGAGCTAAGTATCCACTGATCTTTCAATTCTCTTTATAGATTGTTTTTATTTCTTTAAGATATTGCAGCCTCTTTCATTCAATAGTAGACAGATATGAGTCTCATAGGGAAAATAGTTCCAGATTTGAATGATCCTCTGCAATTATTTGGATCAAATAATCCAAGTACTATTATTACAAATGTGATCTTTAAGGGAGTCAATTTTTTAGGGTAGAGTCGATTTGTTACGCTTGCTCTTGGTCTGAAAGTTAAATTAGGGTTTATATCTGGCTATTGTAAGAAAATTAATCAAAGTAAATAGAATGATGTTCAAAATTATATTAGATGTGATTACAAGATACGTTGTTGGATTCTTAATTCAATGATGAAAGAATTATATGATGCTTTCATGTATGCGTAATCATCTAAAGAATTGTGGGATGATAGTAACAAATGCTTTGAATTGACTAATGGACCCCTTTCTTATTAGTTGCAACATGAGATATTAAATTTCAAGCAAGGTTCTTTGAGTGTTCTAATGTTTTACAATAAATTGAAAAGACATTGGGATAAATTACAAAGCTTATGTGGTTTTCCAGAGTGCAGCTGTGATATGATGTTGAAATGTAATTGTGAATTGATTATTGAAATTCAAGAGATAGAAAACAAGAATCCATTAATGCAGTTTCTTGTTGGACTTAATGACATGTTTGAAGGGGTTAGGAATCAAAATTTTATCTTTAAAGCCTTTGCCAATTGTGAACAAAGCTTATTATCTTGTTTTTCAAGTAGAAAGACAAAAACAGATGGTTGGATTAATTAGACATCAAGACAATAATATTTCTATTGTATATCAAGTCAAAGGGAATCCTAGAATTGGTTTTACTAAACAAAAAAGATAGAAAGGGTAGAAGTGGTTTTAAACCAACTTTTTCTCATTGTAAAATGTTTGGTTACTCAGTTTACAATTGTTTTGAATTAGTAGGCTTTCTAGATTAGTATAAGTTAAAGGACAAATATAAAGAAAAGAGAGGATTGAAGTTGGCTACTCCTGTTGGAATGCAATAGTTGGATAATCCTCTTAATTTTCATACTAATGATAATACAAATTATGATGATTCCGGATTTCTTACAAAAAGTATGTTTCGAAGTGGGTCATATGATGAAGAATAGGTTAAATGACGATTAAGATTTCACTACTGCTATTGTTAATTTTGCTAGGTAGGGTGCTCTTAATTTTTCATCTAATTGCTTGAATTCATGTGTAGCCTATGATAATAAAATGCATGAATGGATAGTAGATATGGGAGCTTTTAACCACATAACCCCTTTCCCTCATTTGTTATCCTATAAAAAGACACTTACCAAACCCATCAAAATGAATCTACCTGATGGAAGAATTAAAGATGTTACTTAATTTGGAAGCATATTCTTGAATAAAGACATTTCTTTGCATAAATTCCTCCCTATATCAGATTTTCATTATAATTTACTATCCATGAATAGCTTGCTCATTAATTTAAACCCAATAGCAACTTTTGATTCGCAAAATTGTTTCTTCTAGGACCAAAACAGCCAAGCTTGTGTTGCTCGAATGGGTGTGAGAAGTGGACTATACGTTATGAAATCTGATATGTTAGTTTTTGGTTTGAAGTTTGTTACTTCAAACTCTATTACTTTACATTTACAAGCTACTAATAAAGTCCCAATAGAGTTGTTACATAGTAGATTAGGACATGCTTCCTTGTCTAAGCTACAGAACATTGTTGATTATAAACAAATAAATCCTTCACAATTTTTGTGTAATACATACCATATTTCCAAATTTCATCGATTATCCTTTCCATCTAGTGATTCTCTTAGTGTGAATCCTTTTGATCTTATTCATATTGATTTGTAGGGCTCGTATAATACTACTTCTTTATTTGGTTGCAAATATTTCATAACAATTGTTATGATATGAATTGTACCATATAGACTTTTTTACTCATACAAAAATACCATACACTTCACACTATGGCCAAATTTCTTACTTGTGTTAAAAATCATTTCAATACTACACCCAAAACAATTCGAACTAATAATGGCACTGAGTTATTGTTAGTTGTCAAGAATTTTTTAAAAAGAATGGGATTTTACACCAAACAAGTGCTATTTACACCCCTCAATGGAATGGGGTTTTGGAAGAAAGCATAGATATCTTCTTGACACCGTGCATGCAATTAAATTGCATGCAAACTTACCAAAAAATATTTGCATTGAATGCATCCTTGCTACAACTACTCTTATCAACTGAATGCCTGCTAAGATCTTACAATGGAAATCACCATATGAGACCCTTTTCAAAAAACTCCGATATATACTAACCTCAGAACTATTGGATGCATTTGTTATGCTGCTACCATAGCTCATTCTTAGGATAAATTTGATGCAAAAGGATGAAGATGTGTGTTTCTTGGTTATCGTATTGGGAAAAAGGGTTATAAGGTTTATGATCTTAGTACTCATGAGTTGTTTGTTTCTAAGGATGTTCTTTTCTATGAGAATAGCTTTCCCTTTAGATCTAATTTTGCATTTGAAAACACAGATTCAACCACCATTCCATTCACAAACACTCATCCTAATGTTATGTTTCCCTCTAATACTGTTCATGATGAAGGAGATTGTAACCTTTCTTTTAGTCCCTCCTTTGATGTTGTAGATATTAGTGTTTCAATAGACACAAATTATAGTGATGTTGTTCCTTCAGTTCAAAAGTCTAGTAGACAAAGAAAGCCACTTGTATGGCTCTCAAGCTTCAAGGTAATGGAACAAATATTTACCAAATTCATTTGTTCTTTAGGCTTTGAAGAATAAAAAATCTAGTTATTCTTTATTTATAAGGCAAAATTCAAAAGGTTTCATGGCTATAATAGTCTATGTAGACAATGTTTTGATTGTTGGAGATGATCTTGATGATATAACAATAGTAAAATAAGGACTAGACAAAGCCTTTATTATTAAAGATCTAAGCCAAGATCACTTCTTTCTTGGTATTGAAATTAGCCAATCTGATCATGGATTTTCTCTTCATCAAAGGAAATTTTTGTTGGATATATTACAAGATGTCGAGTTAATAGGGGCAAAACCAATCCAAAGTCCTTTTCCTTTACATTTTCAACTTGATCATTCTTTAGGAGAAGCTCTTTTTGATCCTTCTTTGTTTAGACGGTTAGTAGAGTGGCTATTGTATTTGACAATTATACAGCCTAATGTATCATTTTCCATTTAGTAGCTTAGTCAATTCGTTAGTAATCTTAGGATAGCACATCTTTAAGTAACCTTTAATGTCTTAAGATACTTTAAGGGCACTATAGGATATGGTTTGTTTTATTCTTTATCAAGTTCAATTGGTTTGCATGGTTTTTCTGATGTAAATGGGGGCTCTTGTCGTATTGATTGAGAATCTTTGTCTAACTACTACATTTTCTTTGGTTCTTCACTTATTTCTTTGAAAACAAAGAAACAAGACATAGTTTCTTCTTCATCAACAGAAGCCAAATATCACAGTATGACATGTGCAGTTAAAGAGTTGTTATGGTTATCTTTTCTTCTTAGAGATTTACGTATAATTCTTCCTCTTCCAACTACTCCTTTCTCACATAGTAAATCAACATGTTTATTGGCCGATAATCCATGTTAACACAACAAGACTAAACATATTGATGTGGATATCCATTCTACTAGACACCATATTTCCATAGGGTTTTTACAAGTACATCATAATCCATCTACTCTACAAGTTGCTGATATAATGACTAAGGTTCTCTTAGATTTGTAGTGGCACAGTTTTATGTCTAAGTTGGGTCTTTCTAGACATCCAACATGAGAGTGGTGGCATTGTTACAAGTAATATACCATATTATCATTTTTTATTTTATTTATTTTGCCATATCATTTCCAACTATCAAATCCTTGTACATATAAATATTAGTCCTCCTATACAAAAGTTAGTTTTTTAGTTATAACCGATAATCATCTTTTACACAGCTTAATCTCTCTATTTTCTTGCTCGAGACTTGCATTCATGGAATTTAGATCAAACACGTTTCAGATTTCATCAAGTTGCTACTTGGTCAAATTGTTGGACCTACCTCCATATTTAATAGTAATCACTATCTCACTAATGGAAATCAGCTTATCTCTAAAAGTAATAGTCACTGAAATGAATTCTTGGGCAGTAGCTTGCTATGCTCGGATCAATTGTTCAAGATAATATTTTCATTCTCAATTACGCACCAAGCTATATGAAGGATACCACACACATCCTTCACCTACTTGATTTCATCCCTTTCCATGAACAATCCTTTACTAACAGCAGACCATTTCAAACGGTGAGCCATAGAGAGATTCACAAACAAACGAAGCCATGTCTAACCCACCCTTTCTTTGATGCTGCTAAGATTATTTAATGTAGCCCATCCTTGCGAAGCCTATTTTATTGAAGCAGACACCTACAGAATTATCCTTCCTGCTTGTGTAATAATTATCACCATACCTTTTTTTTTCAACTCACACACAGATAAAGCACAGTAGAACATGGCTAAGCACAAGTGTCACAGCTGTGGTGGGAAATTGTTGTAATTTTACTGTGGGAGTACTCAATTGTAAAAAGACATAGGGCATGTGGCACCTTTAGATTGGTGCAGAAATTACCAAAGACTATTTCTTTAGCAACCAATGCTTCTTCATTGACAAGAAATAGCTTTGTAATACATGTATACATATTCCTTTTATCATGAACAGCTGGAGGATTTGAAACTCTATACAATATCCAATATATTTTGTTGTGCTATCCCTTTCTATAAATTCAAGAGCTCCTGCCATTTTTGTGACTATCTTCTCAAGCCTCCTATACTCATTTTACACACATCTATTTTCACATTTCACGCATCCTCTTTAATATAATCCCAACCATCAGCTAAAACAATTCCCATTTTCAGGAAAATACCAGCTATCACAGCAGAACACTTTAATCACTAGCGGCTACACATAATTTCTAGACACATCTTCATTCATCATTTCACCTTTATTTTCTTTTTACAGACATACACACCATCTACATAGCCGAGACAGCCATAAATGCCATATACAAAGTCCATCCTCCTCATCCTTAAAATTTTTTCTTATTCACTTTAGTCTTCATATTCTTTCTTCACATTATCTATATTTTTGCTGACAAACATTCAACTTCTCATATACTCTTCCTCCTTTCTCATTTTCATTTTCATTGTTTCTTCTTCCTTTCTAACCACACTAGCTTCTTTCTCCATTCCTTTGTTTCCCTGTGTTTTTATTTCATTCTTTCTTTTACCAATCTCCACCCACCTCTGTTCCATTCCCACATACTACAGCATTCATGAACAATTCCATACACAAATTCCAGCTCTCACACATCCATCTTCCATACACTTTCTTTTTCGATTCTTTGCATCTGCCTCATACACAGCCAGGTTTTTTTTTTTTTCCTCTTCATTCAGATAATTCTCCTTCATTTGCTGCCTTCTTCTATTATTTCTCATTATCCTCTGTTTTTATTTCTGTCTTTTCTTCTTTGAATCCTTCACACACTTGGGAACACTTACATCTACTCATTTTTTCTTTTCAGTCCTCATTCGTTCATTGTCATATCCCTATCTTCTCTTGTTTTCACTCATTTTCATCATTCTTCAGCTCATACACTCATCTTTCTTCCTTCCCTCATTCCTTCATTCTTCTTCTGTATCTGTTTCTTTTTTTTTTTCCCTCCAAACACAGCATCTTTACGGCTCCTCTTTGCTTTATTTTTACAGCTTTATACACTTTTTTTTTTTAATTTGATTTCCTTCTTCTCTTTGTCCCAGCCACTTCCCCTTTTCATACTCACACGAAGCAACATGCAGAATACAGCCACTATATTCAGCCATTGCAGGTACTCTACCCTTAACCAACATCGATAGACACTCAAACATCAATAAGTGAAAACAACCATTAACAAAAAAAACTCTAGAATACCAAAGCTCGAAATTAAAGAAGGATGCAGCGGCCATTGAATGAGAAGGCCAACAACGAGCCATTGAAGATCAACAGGCACCATTAAAGGCCAGAACTGCAGTACCCATGTCTCTTGAAGTCCATTACGACTGTTGAAAAATACCGGAGCTTTAAGGCCCAGAAATAAAAGCTTAAAGCAAAACATGAAGATGAAAATAAAGAGAGTGACAAAGCCATTCAAGACCCAAAGTACTGCTAGAGCAACTGCAACGAAGTTTAAAGCTCGAAAAATAGAGAGAAGTCTGAAGTACCAGTCAAGACCAAGCAGAATAATAGACTGAGGATTGAAGCCTGGACTACTGAGGAGAGCACCAAAAATTACACTTTAGCATAATACCAAGGAGGAAAACGAATCGATAATAAGGAAGACTGAAAAAAAAAAATTAATGAAAGAAAAAAAACAACTGTGAAGGCTAGCAAAACTTTAATCCTTTTGAAGCATGGATGAACTTGTCACTGTAATAACCATACCATTTCTCATTGAACACACACAAAAATATTCTCAAAATTGAGGTTTATTTATGTGCTGACACCATCTTGCTTTGCCTTGTGTAAGAAAATATTTGGAGCTCCATTAGCACAAGTACCGGATTACAAACTAATACCAGAAGTGCGGTGCGTAACTCACTGATTACGACAAATAGGGGCACTACCCTGTCATATACTTCCATTAATTGCTGTTTGGGTGCATTTGTCTTCCAAAATGTTAATTGATGTGTCAACTACATATGCATGTCTAGACATAACCCTATGTGATAGTAAGCTGGCATTAAAGTTTATATACTGTTGCACATCTAGTAGCCATGTGAAAGCTTCTCTGGTTTTTGATTCGCAACCTCACCTCTATACCCTGCTTATATTGTTACTGTTATAAATACAGTAGAATAACTTATTTCAGTTAGTTTGTTAGTTTGTTATCTTGTTGAAGACAGTCTGTTATTTGTGCAGCAGTAGGAAGTTTGTTAAGCTTCAGTTATTAGTTTAGTTTTCATGATTGTATATAATGATGATAACAGAAAGCTACTGTAATTAGACACACTTTCACAATTCTTCATTTCCATGTTCTCTTCATTCATGAAAACCTTTCATTCCTACTCTTCGTCTAAACCTTCTGCTTACATTTCGAGCTTGTCCAAACAGCAAACATGAAACCATACAGAAGAAGCTTTAACATGGTATCAAGCCTTTGTAGTTAGGTGTCAATATGAATACTTCACCTCTTGAAGACATTAGTTCTCCGTTTTACATTCATCAATCAAAATCTCAAAATTTAGTTTCTCTTACTCCAGTGTTGTCTGTTCTCATCTATAACACGTGGAGTCGATCGTTTTTATTTGCACTTTCTATTGTAACAAGGTAGGTTTTGTGGATAGATCAATACCTGAACCAAAGAAGACCAACAAGTTGTATTCGGTTTAGAGCAAATGTAACAATTTAATTATTGCTTAGATTTTGTGGTCAATTTCATGTCCGATTGCATCAACGGTGATCTATATGCATTCAACCAAATAGATTTGGGACAAATTGAAGGTACATTTTGCTCAACCTAAGGATTCAAGAATATGTCAATTATATCACATGCTTAATACCATTGTTCAAGTATCGAGAATTGTTGATGAGTATTTCATTGAGTTGAGTATCACTTGGGAAGAACTTAGAAATTTTCAACTGCTACCTCATTGTTCATGCGAATCTTGTAATAATAAATGTTTTGATAAATTTGCTGATATGGCTCAAAAGGATCATGTGTTTAAGTTCTTAAACGGATTGAATGAGAGTTTTTTGACACTTCGGTTGCAGATACTTGTGCTTAAGCCTTTTCCCTCTCTAGATGAGGCATATAATCGGGTTGTACAAGATGAGTTTCATAGGGCTAATAGTCCTAAGGATTTGGTTTTGACAAAATACTCTATTATGGTTGGTATTAATACAAGTAAACAATGGAATAGAGGAGATATGGTTTGTAGTTATTGTCATAAAAAGGGCACTTGAAGGAGAAGTGTTACAAACTTATAGGATTTCCTCCACATTTTAAGCAAAATAATTATGCTAAGCCGTGTGGTTCCAGTGTTAATCATGTGTTTTTCGGGTGCAATTTTGATGAACTTGCACATATTGGTGGTGATTCTTGTTCTTCTTTGAGTAGATCTCATGTTGGCAATAGTTCTTCTTCTAATGTGCAACAAACAGGGTTTAATTTTTCTAAGGATCAATTGCTCAGCTTTTTGAGTGTGTTAAATGGTTCTAACCTCAATTCTTCTAATGCTACTTTGCCAGCTTTAGCTTCTAGTTCACTAGTTGTTTTGTAGGAAAAACCTCTTGATGAAGCATCTATGAGTCATATGGCAAGTACATATAGTTTCTTTTCAAGTCAACAACTTAGAAACTCTTTTGTGAAAGCTAGTTAGATCCTTGATTCAGGTGTTACTGATCACATGGTCAGTTCAATTTCGTTATTTTGATCTTATAAAGCTATAAAGGATCAACAGATCTTCTTACCTAAAGGTCAACAACTTGTTGCTACTCATGTTGTGACAATTTATCTTTCATCAGCCATAGTTTTATGCAATGTATTATTTGTTCCACTATTCAAATACAATCTGATCCTTGTCACCAAGTTGTTGTTAGACTGTAGTAGTGTTGTTCTTTTTACAAGGAATGTTGCTTTTATTTAGGACTTTTCCAATCAGAAGGTGATTGGATAAGCTGAAGCAAAGGTTGCTTTATACTTGCTGGAGCAATAGCTTACTTCAGTAGATCTATTTTTTGAAACTAATATCTTTTCAACTAAAAGGCATGTTAACAATGTTTCTATTGTTTTGTCAGGATTGCGTAAGACATTTGATGTCTTACATTATCGTTTTGGTCATCAGTCTTTTGATCGTATTAATCAAATAAGTTAGGTTGATAAGGTTGTTAAATGTATTCCGTTTTAGTGTATAGTTTGTCCTCTAGCTAAACAAAAGCGTTGTTCATTTCCCCTGCATGTTAAGAATTTAAATGCTCCTTTTTAATTGGTTCATATGGATATTTGGGGACCTTATGCTACAGTTTCTCTTTAAGGATATCGATATTTTCTTATAATAGTTGATGATCACACTCGAGTTACGTGGGTTTATCTAATACGTTCTAAACATGAGGCTTATATGATTGTCAAGTATTTTTGTGCCATGGTTTTTGCTCAATTTGATTCTTGTGTTAAGATAATTAGAAGTGATAATAGTTTAAAGTTTATGTTAACTCAATTTTGTTAGTCTAATGGAATTGTGCATCATACATCTTGTGTCGAAACACCACAACAGAATGTTGTGGTAGAGCGTAAGCATCAGCATTTATTGTCTACTGCACATGCTTTGCTTTTTACAAGCTTCTCTTCCATTGTGTTTATGGGGAAATGCTATTCTTACAACTACTCATATCATTAATAAGTTGCCAACAGATGTATTGAATAGTTTTTCACCTTATCAGATGTTATATGGTAGAGCTCCATCATACTCTTCTCTTCGTGTTTTTGGCTCGTTGTGTTTCGTATCTATACTTATGAGGGATAGATCAAAGTTTGACCTACGTACACATCCTTGTGTCTTTGTTGGATATTTAGCAACTTTTAAAGGATATCTCTTATACAGTCTAGTTCAGCAGAAATATGTTGTTTCTCGAGATGTCCATTTTATTGAAAATGTTTTTCCTTTCCAGTTTTATCCTTTCTTGGATGACACAGCTCATGCATCTACTCCTCTTCCTATGTTTGATTCTTCTTATATGGATAATTTGTTTTCTCTCTTTCCGTATGATACAATAGTTCAATGCACTTTTATTGATGAAACCGTAGCTCCTTTAGGCGAAACTACTCCTGTTACTGAGTTTCCACATCGTAGTATTCGTGAAAGGAAATTTCCTTCGTATCTTGCTTATTATCATCATCATCTAGTTTCACATAGTTCTCACGTTGCTTCATCTTCTTCTACTGTACATCCTCTTAGCTCAGTATTGAGCTATGATGCTTTATATCCTACTTATCGTGCTTTTACTGTTCAGTTGTCTCAACATACTGAGCCTACTAGTTATCACCAAACTAAGTCCCTTGTTCCTTAGTGTAAAGCAATGGATAATGAGTTAGAGATACTGAAGAACAATAACACTTACAGTATAGTTCATTTGCCTGCTGGCAAATGTCCTATAGGTTGCAAACGGGTGTACAAACTAAAGACTAAATCCGATGGTTCTATTGATCGTTACAAGGCCCGTCTTATAGCTAAAGGGTATAGTCAAAAGAGAGGTTTTGACTATATAGAAACCTTCATCCTAGTTATTAAGCATACTACTGTTAGGCTTTTCTTTTGTTTGGCTACAATTTTTAATTGGCTTATGCATCAGATGGATGTTTGCATTGCCCTTTTGAATAGTGATTTACACAAGGAAATGTTCATGGAACTTCTTCATGGGTTATCTACTTCTATTAAGTCTTCCTCTAGTGCTAGGCTTGTTTATAGGCTTCATAAATCTCTTTATGGGCTTAAGCAAGCTTCACAGTAGTGGAATGCAAAGCTCACTCAATCACTTTTGGCTTATGGTTTCATTCAGTCCTGTTTTGATTATTCCTTATTTGTTAAAGGATCAAATGATGACATGATAATTATTTTAGTTTATGTTGACAATATTACTATTGTGTCTAAAAAACTTCAGCTCATTGATAAATTCAAAACTTTCATACACACTTAGTTCAAGATTAAGGACTTAGGACCTCTCCAATATTTTATTGGTCTTAAGCTTGCACAGTCGACTAATGGGTTAGCTTTGTCTCAACAAAAGTTTTATCTTGAACTACTTATTGAGACTGGTTCTCTCGGGTCTAAGACGGCATCTACTCCCATCATTCCTAATCATAGGCTTTCTAGAGATGATAGTTCCGATCTTGTTGATGCCACTAGATATTGACAAATTGTTGGTAAACTTCTCTATCTGTATATTACTCGATCGAATTTAGCTTATGTTGTTCATGTTCTTAGTCAGTTTATGGATTCACCATGTCAAGTTCATCAACATACTTGTGATCGTGTATTAACATATATTAAAGGAACAATAGGACAGGGGATTTTCTTTCCCAAGCAATCTGATTTGTTTATCTAGACTTATTGTAATAGTGATTAGGGGGGTTGTCCTAATTCTCGATGCTCTACAACTGGTTTTTGTGTTTTCCTTGGAGATTCTCTCATCAATTGGAAATCTAAGAAGCAAACTACCGTTGCTAAAAGTTTCGCTGAGTTAGAATACCACGTACTTGTAACAACCACTTGCGAAGTTCTTTGGCTCATTGCTTTGTTGAAAGAATTTCACCTCACTTGTCCTTTGCCAGTACATCTCTTTTGTGATAATCAATTTGCTATTCATATCACTAGAAACCCAGTTTTCCATGAACGAACAAAGCATCTTGAATTAGACTTACATTTTGTGTGAGACAAAGTGGTTGAAGGTATCCTACTACCTATCCATGTTTCATCCGTTGATCAGCTTATTGATATTTTCACTAAGGGCTTGGTAGCAAAACGTTTTGCTTCTCTCCTTAACAAGATAGGAGTAATTAACATTTACTCTCCTCTTGAGGGGAGTTGTTATAAATACAATAGAATAACTTATTTTGGTTAGTTTGTTAGCTTTGTTAGTTTGTTGAAGACCATTTGTTATTTGTGCAGTAGTAGGAAGTTTGTTAAGCTTCAATTATTAGTTTAGTTTTCATGATTGTATATAATGCTGAAAATAGAAAGCTACTATAATTAGACATACTTTCACAATTCTTCATTTCCATCTTCTCTTCATTCACGAAAACCTTTCATTCCTACTCTTCATCTGAAGCTTCTGTTTATATTTCAAGTTCGTCCAAACAGCAAACATGAAACCATATGGAAAAATTTTTAACAGTTGCGGCTATTACCTGGCTTTTATCTTCTTCTTCTATTTATTTATTTTTTTACTTGTAATTTTTTAGAGCTACCCTTGCTATGATGACCAAATAAACCAACTCACTTGTTTATTTGTTGCTACATATTTACCATGTGATGAGCTACAGCATGTAGTGTATGTGTGTGTTGCTTTGCTCATATATGTATTAAAATAAGTCGCAACCTCCTAGTTAAGTTGCTCACGATGATCAACTTCTCAAGCATGTGACTTTGATGCATAATCTCATTTTCTTGTGATATTCTTCATGTATTACCTAACTCCATAAGGCATGCTAAGACCAACTAAAATTATTATTAACTAATCTTCACGTCAATGATGACTATATAGCTTGGGACTTTCTCCAATACCAAGAATGGCTATCAAGTACATTTTTGATACTGCACACAATTCACAATTGCAAACCATAAGCTCCATTAGAAACCCCATCATTAGCTATAATAGTTTGCCTCCACATGAGCGATGCCCAGAGTTGCATTACTTATTATAAATCACAACCCCGATGAACCTGGGCTACCTATAATAAATGTTATCTCTTGTTCCATATGTCTTCACCAATGTGTTATGGGAGCAAGACAAAGGGTTGAGAGAGAGAGAGAGAGAGAGGCTATTATGGTGAGGTCTCAGTTTTTGTTGAGTTTGTAGTAATAAATGGATTTGACGAGGTCGTTAGAGAGATGTAGTGTAGATGTAAGGGTAGAGTACTCGAAGCCACGAGAGATTGACATAAAGAGAGCTTATGAGATTAAGGCTAGGGAACATTGTGAAGATGTGTATGTGTGTACAGGTTTATTCAAAGTGGGCATCTTATAAGATTAGTGAAACACTTAAGAAAATACATGGCTTGAGGCTAGTGGCATGTGTGTGAAATTTCTTGTCTAAGTGATGATTTTTGTTAGGTTGGAGTAGCGAGCAAATCCAATGAAGTGGACCTTAGTTTTGTAGCCTTTTCTCTCTCTCTCTCTCTCTTTTATGTTTTCTTAGACACATGGCTGCATGGTTGCTATTTTGTCCCCCATTTGTAAAGCTATTTGCCACATCATGTGACCTTTGTTAATAAGTGAAGTAGTCATGACATATGATCAAGCCATTTTAAATTGCTTATGTCAATTATTTTCCCTTTTAAATTCCAAACTTAATGAATCTAAATATTCCTAAAATTCATTATAGGTCTAGCTTGAATTTTCTGGTTACTACAAGTTTGCTTCATGAATGAACATGAATGAATTGAGCATATATATTTAATGTCTCTAAGTCTCGCTCTCCATAACCGAAAATGCCCAATTGTATATGCAAAATATCTGTCCATCCCCTTCACTTTACTATAATTTATTTCTTTGATTTCATACCAAGCTTTCTCTCATAATGTATTCTCATGATCATATCACAAATTTTTTTATTCCATGTAATTTTGCTTTCCTTTATATGCATATGCTTGATTGGTTGATCAAATATGCATATTACCCAGTTCCATTTTGCAATGACAAGATACATTATGAGCATACAAATTACTTCCATGTATTATTTGTCTTTGTAGACAAAGCTATCCTATTTTCTCTCTCTCTCTCTCTCTCTTTTATTTTTTCTTTTTTTATGTATAGCATAGAATCTTCTTTACCTTCTCCAAGTGGTAAAATTCACACTCAAAGAAGCTACCACTTTTCGAGATGAGCAGCCACTCTAAACCATCATAAGAAAATCTAATGTCTTATATTGTTGTGAGCATCATGCTGAGACAAATACTAAGTATTTGAAATTAAATATCATGATGTGGAATTGCCATATGAAACATTACCATGTAGTGACAATCATGTCAAGTCATCAAATAGATAGAGACTGTATGAGGAGGTGGTATGGTCTTGCAAAAGAGTAGTCTCATGTAATGAAAAAACACCAAAATTGTTGTCCTTCAAATTGTATAAGAGAGCATCAAACACAAGCATACCACATTAGATATCATCGGCATCAATACATTGAGCCTTCTAAGTATACATGCACATACTAAGCATCTAAGCACATGTACATTAAGCATAGCGAGCACACACACATCAAGTCCTATACACTCACGTGCATTAAGCATTGCTAAAAAAGAGAGCATTGTTCTGGCTTGCTAATCAAATATTGTACACACAAAGTGTTATATGAAGCAGGTGCCATATGCGGTAATATTTATACAAGGCTAGTCTCATTAGATATCATATCCATCTATAACTTTCATTCGTCAATTATTAATACGTAGCAATGGGGCATACCAATAAGTGTCAATGTTCCTCATTCCTTCATGACATCATTAGAAATCTAGTCTTATACTATAATCTCTTAATCTTTACAAGTGGTGATAGCTTCAATGGATCACATTGATTTAACTTCATGGCATCATGTCGTTTACATGGGAACAATTATGTATACTTGTAGTTGACCACTTCTACTAGCAAATGCTTTGCATTCTTCTGTTTCCTTTGTTCTTCCACTTACA
The DNA here is from genome assembly GCA_024138005.1 of Lumnitzera racemosa. NCBI lineage: Eukaryota > Viridiplantae > Streptophyta > Magnoliopsida > Myrtales > Combretaceae > Lumnitzera > Lumnitzera racemosa. Next base: position 43,474,917 of record JAMXBC010000010.1, read on the forward strand.
TTCTATGAAGATGTCTTGTCATCATATGCTTAGGGGTGACAACTCTTTACTTAGCAATAACATGCTAGAAAATAATGTGGTAAGATTGCTTGGATCCCTTTAGCAACAACTTGTAAAATCTTAATAGACTATAAGAAGCATCTATTAATGGTAATATGGAAAAAAAAGGATAATAATTGTTTAAGAGGACATTCACTTGAATCTAAGCATACTTTGTTCTTAAAGACTTCACATACTTATGAGCAATGTATTAACTAAGTAGTGATGCTATCTAATGAAATGTAATAAGATTACCTCATTATCCTTTTTTTTTTAGTAATATTGTTTGATAAGGAGCAAAGCCTCAAATTAGTCAATTTAGTGTAAGTAACATGAGCTTAAAATTTATGAATTAGCAAAACTTTGAGATTACTTAGACTTTAATCTAAGGAGCCTCTTATAAAATAGGTATAATTGCGATATTGCTTAGACTCAACGATCTAAGAAGGGTCTCTTATGTCATCTCATGTATTGGAGTAGGACTCTTTCTTGTTGGTAATGATGTTTTAGTTATCCCTTTTGAGGGGATGTTCAATCGCACCTACGCAATGATAGTGACATTTATTGCCTAGGACCAGTAATTCCTTTTACTAGTCAAGGGAGTATTTCTCACTACTTAACTATTAATCTTGGCTTGGCACTATCTAAGTTAGAGTAGCAATATATTAAAGTGCTAATAAATGGGATTATCTTAACTACTTAATGGCAATAAACATTTAAACCAACTATACAACATAGTAACTATGCAAGATTACCATAGCTTGTTTATGCTTAAGAGGCAACATTCTTACCAACTTACACATATAAACCAAGCTCATCATTGTGCATTTAAGAGCCAAAGCTCTTATTAAGTAGCAACAATGTATAGATTATATGTTATATTTGCTATCAATTTTCCTTTTAACAATCAAGAGGGTGTAGATTCCCTTAATGATATGTAAATTGTTTTGTGAGATTATCCTTGTACATTAAGGAGATAAGTACTTTACAGCAATAATAGCAATGGAGTACAAATAGATGCAATCATGTTCTTATAACATACGTGTAATACCCCGTTTATCAAGGTGTTTACTTATGCTTTATTTCAACACTTGATGCCTAATAGACAATTCGTTATGCCATCTCAAAGTTAGGGATAAGGCTAAAACTATAACAAATCTATTAACTAAACTCTACTATGTGAATTTTCAATAAAACTTCTTTCAATTAATACAAAATAACAGAGCAGAACTTCATAAAATATGGGCCTCGTTAGAAGTATCACATTTCACTTCACCTTTTAACTCAAAATTCAACAAGAAAAATAAACTTGTACATTCAAAATCTTAATACTAGAAATCTAAAAGTAGCATGATGACCTTCTTGCAAACTTGTTTCTAAGAACTTGATTTGAAACTTTGTAACTAATTGCTTTCTCTTTCACCCAGCCCCACTTCTAGGTCCTGGCTTGTTTTTGTCTTTAGTACCTAAGGTTAGATAAGCTAACCCCTCAGCTCAAGTTTTGAGCAAAGTGAGTATAAAACTAAACATAAAAAGTATAGTAATCAAGTATTCTAACTGACAACAAGTAGTATATATATTTTATATTTAATAATTCCAACATCATCAATGATACAGTACATTCAAGTTAGCAGACTATTGTCAAGTGCACATGCAACAATTAATGCCGCATACGAATGCCATGCTAATGTACATGACATGCATTGATACTAATATCCTATGCTCTTCTAATTTACTCATCATATTAATCAACATACCCAAGCATCTTGATACAATGTCTAGGAACTTAAGGTAATAAGGAGCTGCTTAAGAGTAGAATCCCAACTCAGTAAAGTAAAAACCACTCATTGTGGTTTGGAAATCTAACATATAGCTGACTTAGTTAGAACCACATATCATAGCTAGAAATAGTTAAGCAATGCAATTTTATATGCTCAAAACCCAGCTTAGCAATGTTCAAGCTTTTACAAACTTGACCTATAGGTTCTTTAGTGCCATACATGAATGCATTCAAATAATATATTTAGCCAAGCCAAGTATGGGTTCCAAATTTACCTAGCCAAGTATAGTTTCCAATGCTAATTAAGTCAAGTATAAATTTTACCATATATCAAAAACCAAGAAAATGGCTACCAAGCTTATATGTCAGCCTTACAGTCACATATTACAATTGCATAGATGGTATAGTATAGAAATCACAACTTTTTCATGAAGCCAAGTCATCTCAATATATGCTTAATATCATCCAAGATTTACTAAGTCATAAACATAATACAATTAATCAACAAATAAGGCAAACAATCTCATCAACTAAGTACAATTACATCATAAAGGTTAATTGAGTTACCTTATCCATGAATCTCAATCTATTATCAATGAATCTCAATCCATTATCAGAGGCACGAAACTCAAGAACTATAATATACCAAGTAACCGTTTATCATAAATCATATCAATTCAGAGTATAAGTATTGCAAGTATTGCAATACACTTAAGTGTATCTTATGGCTACACACAACAAGCAGGCGAGTAGTCTACATTTTCGACTACTGCATAAGTACAAAACAATGAAATAGGGGGTACTCACTTGGCTTTAGCAATCTTTGAAAGGAATTAAACCACATGACCATTGACCTATGCTTGACGATTAGAAAGTATGGCCAGATAAATTATTTCCTTAAGACTTACCACCAAAGAGTTTGACACGCTACAACCTGTCGACCTGATGTATTGGTCAAGCTAAACCTTCCTATACTCGTCATTCGTCTTCAGTTGCCAACCTAAATTACACTTGAATGTCCACCTGTTTCATCCAACCATTAGCCCAGTTGACCGGAACTTAAGCTATGTTGAAAGTATTCAAAGTGAATTCACTTCGAAAGAATGACTTGCTCGGTTCAGCACAACTGACCTTCCACCCTTGCTCAGCACTTTGGTTAAGTAGAAATCAAGTTGATCATATAAAATTGTCTTTTCTGCCAAAAAGTTGTCTACCCATAGTGAGCCACATATCCAAGCAACCATGTGACAGAATCTACCATATAGAATACTCATTTTTGTTGCATTTTCCAATATACCCTTCAGCATTCCCTATATATTACTTCTTTTAGACACTAACATTTTTTGTCTTTTCTATTTTAGGTAGGTTACCCTAGTTTTACGATAATAAAAACCCTTTGTGTATGTAGCCACAAGATAGTTGATATCATTATCAATATACTAAATATACCCTTTGTGAACATTGCTTTGTTAGCTTGTTTACTATTTTCACTATTATCCTAACTCTTAAGCAAAACTAGGTAGCAAATAACCTCATCGGATCATCTCGTGCGTCATATTGAGTTGTGTCGTGAGTCTTCGAAAGTTCCTTAGTGTGTTACATCCTCGGAGCTGTTCATGGGTTTGCTTACTTTATCTTTATTGATTTTGCACAATCCCACCATCTTCTTTTAAGCTTTCGGCAAGCTTGAACCCACCTTACGACCGACCTTGTCTATCCTTAGTCTCCGTCCCCATCATCTTGGTATTAGAGCAAAGGTTTCATTTGGATAAGTTATGTATGTTTTGTGAAATAATACTTGTTGTAGCAGTGTATCAAAGTTGTGAAGAGAATCATTGAAGTGTTTCTTTTTCTCTATTTCAAACATTTGAAAATAGAGCAAGTTTCTGTATAGTAGTATCTTCATCAGTATAGTAGATGTGTTTATGGGTTAACTGGACATCTATGCTAAGAGTATATGTGTTGTTTAGTTTAGAGGGATAGTGTCAATTATACCTCATATTCAAAGTTTGAAACCAAATTTGTTAAGAAAAAGTGATAGACCTAAGTATTAATACTAGTATTAGGGATGATAATAGTGATGTTGTCCACTATAGCCAACAACCCCAAGGCATCCCTAAAAGTACAAATGAGAGGCTTAATGAGGTGGCTAGCCTCCTAATTGCTTTAACTAGAGCTATCCATGTGATGGCCTATCTACCTGTTGAGGCTGTACAGAAAACCCCATAAGCTACTCAACCTTCTAGATGTTAGAACCTAATTTGACAGGTTCAAGGTAGAGGAGTAGGAGGATGAGTACGATGAAGGATTGACTTAGGAGATATGGATGATGTTAAAGAAGAAGAGTATGAAGAAGAAGAGAGAGTTAGAGCACCCTAAGATATCGACCATGTAAAGCTTTAGATTTTGAGTTTTAATGGTTTTAGGAGTGTAGATTATTATTTAGATTGGGAAGAAAAAGTTGAATGTGTGTTTGATTATTTCTAATATAAGGACCGAAAGAAGATAAGAACTGCTACTGTTGAGTTATTAGAATATGCTCCCATGTGGTGGAAGAATTTTCAAAGCAAGAGGAGAAAGAAGGATGCAAAGTGGTAAGTACTTGGCCTGAGATGAAAAGGGTACTCAAAAATAGATTCGTGCTGGATATATACTTGCAAGACACTTTTCCTCCACTTTAACAGATGAGACAAGGAGGCCGAACTGTTGATTAGTATATTCAGGAGTTCCAAATACTCATGATTCGTTGTGAAGTAGAAGCATTGTTAGCCTAAAAAGTATCTAGATTCCTCACTAGATTAAGAAGTGACATTCGAGACATTGTAAAACTTTAATAATTCACCACATTGGATGAGGCTGTAAGGATAGCCTAATAAGTGGAGAGGCAAAGAACAAGTTGAGTGCCAACCAAACCCCAGACAAGTCGACCTAATCAATCAAGCTGACCTGTTCAAGGAATCTAATAAGCTTAACCAGGTATCAAGCCGGCCAGATGAATAGATGTCAAGATTAAATAGAAGGGCTCAATAAATGGTGACATACCAACTCGAGCATATGAGAAGGGGCAACGATCTAGAAGTAAGATGAGTCATATTAAGTCCTTTAAGTGTTAAAGGTTTGAGCACATGGTTGCCCAGTGCTTAAGTTGAAGGACCATGATTATTAAAGGAGATGTCTTAAAGATTAAAGCAGGAACCTAAGGATGAGAAAGTAGTAAGAGATGAGGTTGATGTTAATGCCTACCTGATTAAAGGAAGATGTGTTTATGAAGGACATAGATAAGTTAACTCTAGTTATCTAACGTATAATGAGTTTGGAACCCTCTGCTAAGGAGAACTAAAGAGAGGACTTATTCTACATCACTTGTAAAGTGAATGAGCAATTGTGTATACTCATAGTGGATAGTGGGAGTTACACTAATATAGCATCCATTGACCTGATTAAGAAATTGAAGCCGCTAACTATCTCATACCCGAAGCCGTACAAGTTACACTGGCTAAATGAGAAAAGAGCATTACATATTATTCAGTAAGTCTTATTGCCAATTTCAATTGGAAACTATTTCATTGAAATCTTTTGTGACGTATTACCGATGTGCACATTACATTTGCTATTAGGTCGACCTTAGCTTTTAATCAAAGGATTATTTATGATGGATTCATGAAGGATGGTAGGCGAATCACTTTGAACCCCTTAACCTCGAGTCAAGTGAGCAAACTAGAAGCCAAGTTGGCTCAAGGATTGAAGAAGACCTTAGTGTTAAGTAGAGCTAAACTCCGAAAGGCTATTAAGCCAACATGTCAACCTTCTTGTTAATCAGTTGATTACTAGAGTTGAAGGAGTAGGGTAAACTAACATTGAAAGTCAGGGAACTGTTGAATAAATATGCTGGCCTGTTTCTTGAGCAATTGTTAAAGGGGCTAGCCCCTCTCCAAGGCATTGAACATTGCATTAACTTAATAATTGGCGCTACCTTACCAAATAAGCCAGCGTATCAGGTGAATCCCGAGTAGGCTGCTGAGCTCTAAAGGTAAGTCAATGAACTTCTAGAAAGAGAATATGTGAGGGAGAATTTTAGCCCCTGTGTTGTACCTACACTGCTTGTGCCAAAGAAGGATAGATCTTAGCATATGTATGTAAATAGCAGAGTAGTCAATAAGATTACAATCAAGTATAGATAATATATCCTGACGCTAAATGATATGTTAAATGAACTTAGTGGTGTGAGAGTATTCAATAAGATAGATTTGAAGTCGGGATGCCATTAAATTCCAATGAAACAAGGAGATGAATGAAAAATTGTTTTTAAAACCTAATATGGCCTATACGAGTGGATGGTCATGCCTTTTAGACTATCAAATACCTTAAGAGCTTTTATGAGGCTAATGAATCATGTTTTGAGAAATTTGATCAGATAATTTGTCGTCATCTACTTTGATGACATCCTTGTCGACAGTGCTAACCTGGCAATGTACATTAATTACCTCATAGTTGTTTTTTATGTCCTTTGAGTAGAAAGATTGTTCGAAAACTTAAAGAAACATTGTTTCTATTAGGAAAAAGAGATCTTCTTAGGATATGTACTTGGTGGAAGAGGATTGAGAGTAGATGAAGAGAAGGTACAAGCTATTGTTGAATGGACGACCCCAACCTCCTATCTAGAGGTGAGAAGTTTTCATGGATTGGCATCATTCTACCGACGCTTTATCCAAGGATTCAATACTATTATAGCACCTCTAATTAAACTTATGAATAAGAACGTAGACTTCAAATGGGGAGAGAAAGAGGAGAGAAGATTTGTTGAAGTGAAAACGAGTTTGACTACTACCCTAGTCTTAGCTTTACACAACTTTGAAAGAGTACTTGAGCTTGAATTCGATGCATCAAGTGTTAGCATTAGAGTTGTGCTAATGCAAGAAGGCCGACTTGTCGCTTATCATAATAAGAAGCTTAAAGGAGTGCAATTGAATTATTCAGTATATGTCAAAGAGCTTTCGACCTTAATCTAAGCTCTTCACATGTAGTAGTATTATCTTCTAGCAAAAGAGTTTGTCATATACATAAATCATGAGTCTTTGAGGTACTTACGGAGCCATTTCAAACTTTCCAAATGCTAAGCTTGATGGATTAAGTTCTTAGAAGGATTTAAATTTGTCATTAAGTATAAGCAAGTCAAGAACAATATAGTTGCTAACACCCTGTCAAGAAGATTTGCTCTTCTCATTGAGCTACAAACCAGATTATTAGGATTTTCCAGCATAAAAGAACAATATCAGAATGATCCTTATTTTGGCCCTATATATAAGATTTGTGGAGAAGGACAAGTAGTAGATAGGCACCATGTGGAGGATGGTCATTTGTTCAGAGGTTGCAAATTATGTGTGCCGACCTATTCGATGAGAGAACTCTTAGTGAAAGAAGCCTATAGTAGAGGACTCTATGGACACTTTAGAGAGTGGAGGACGTATGAGTTATTAAATGATAGATTCTTCTAGCAAAGAATAAAACGTAACATGCATTGTGTGATTGAGAGATGTGCCACTTGTAAGAAGGCAAAGAGTAAAGTAGAGCAAGGAAAAATAATACCCTTACTTATTTTGACGAAACCATGGGCCGACTGTAGTATGGATTTTGTCCTTAAATTACCCCAAACTATCAAAAGCAAAGATTCTGTTATGGTTATCGTGGATAAGTTTAGTAAAATAGCACATTTCATACCCTACACCAAGACTAACGACGCTTTAGCTATTACTTCTTTGTTTTTGTAAGAAATAGTTTGCTTGTATGAAATATCGAGGAATGTAGTGTCTAATAGAGATTCAAAATTTTAAATCCATTTGAGGACTCTCTAACGTTGGATGGGCACCAAGTTATTATTTAGCACCTCCTGCAATCCTTAAATTGATGGCCAGAAAAAAGTGTTCAACCACTCTCTCAGATTACTACTTTGAGTTACAATAGGGAAGAACTTAATTGATTGGGATGTCTCCCTACCTGTTGTCGAATTTGCTTATCATAAGGCAGCACATGCCACCATTGAACATACTTTCTTTAAAGTTGTCTATGGTTTTAACCTAAAGCTAGCCTTCGATTACACCTCAATGCCGCTTATTGACCTTAAAGATCTAGAAGTGAGAACCTGTACCTAATCCATCTAGCAAATCTATCAATAAGTTTCTTAATAGATTGAATAAGTTGCTAGAAAACTAGAGGAGAAAAACAAAAGAAGGAAGACTAAGCAATTTTAGCCTAGAGATCAAGTATGGTAACACTTGAGTAAGGAAAGATTCCCTAATATGAGGAAGAACAAACCATCTGCCTAAGTAGAAAGACCATTTAAGATACTCCAAAAGATCAATGAAAGTGCATATCATTGAGCTTCCAGAAGACTTCAGAGTGTTAAACATGTTTAATGTTGCCAACCTCAGCCTTTACAAACTTGAGGAGAACTTAGATAAGGATCAGTTACATTTGATCCAAAATCTTAATTAATCCGACAAGGATGATAAGAATCAGATAATTAGACCCTTGACCTATGCCTAAGCTTAAGGATTGGAAAGTACGGCAAGAAAAAATATTTTCTTAAGACTTACCACCGAAGATTCTGAGCTACTACAATCTATTGACTTAATGTATTGGTTGAGCCAGACTCTCTTACACTCATCATTCATCTTCAATTGATGACTTAAGCTATACTTAAATGTCTGCCTAACTCTTCCAACCATCAACTTAGCCAACTTAAACTGGAGCCATGTTGAAAGTATTTAAGGTGAATTCACCTCGAAAGAATGACTTGCTCGATTTGGCACAACCAACCTTCTATACTTACTTGATAAAAATCAAGCTGATCATACAAAATTATCTTTTCTACTAGAAAGTCATCCACTTACAGTGAGCCACATATCCGAGAAATGACGGAATCTCCCATATATAATTGTTACTTTTGTTGTATTTTCCAATATATCTTTCATCATTCCTTATATATTACTCCTTTTAGATATTACCCTTTTTGGTCTTTTCCATTTTAGGTAAGTTGCCCTAGTTTTGCAGGAATAAATACCTTTTGTATATGTAACTACACGATAGTTGATATCATCATCAATATACTAAATATACCCTTAGTGAACATTGCTTCCTTAGCTTGTTTACTGTTTTTACTCTTATCTTAACTCTTAAATAAGGCTAGATAGTAAATAACCTTACCGAACCATTTCGTTCATCATATTGAGTTATATCATGAGTCTTCGGAAGTTCCTTAGTGCATCACATCGTTGAAGCTATTCATAGGTTTGCTTACTTTATCTTTATTGATTTCGTATAATCTCATCATCTTCTTTCAAGCTTTCGGCAAGCTTAGACCTACCTTGCAACCGGCCTTATCTATCCTTATTTTCAGTCACCATCAAATCTCTTAAACTAATAAACTTAGTACACCATCAATTTCTAGTAGCCATATCCTTTTCATTACTTATTTGTTTTCAAAGTTCCTTATATTGTCATTGTTCACATCATAACCTAATTCCTACATGATGTAATGGAGTTTTAGGATTCATAAAGCTTGTGAAAACATTAGTTTATAAGAGTCATTCTAATTTACTATAACTTCATAATATTGATCATCATACTTATTTAGTTATAATAAGTCATATATATACATATATATATATAAATATATCATAGGCCATAAAATTCTGTTGTCGTTAAAAATTAAGAAAGATATGTGCCACAAGCTTTTACAAAAGAATAGGCTTATAAGTTTGCTGTGAGATATCATAATTTGGGAGATATTTACAACTTATAATATATATCGATACTTTAATTATATACTAACATTTTATGAGTACTAGCTACCTATATGTTTATACGACATAGATCTTATATGGTTGTTTTTAAATTGTATATTCACATGGATGACCGACGCATATGTATAATTATATTATATATATTGACATGTCATAGAATATAGTTTAATACTATCTTACAATATTTACATAATACACATATATATATATATATATTCTAATATTAAAAACATATACATATATATAAGCTATAGTTGATAAAGTTGTTATCATATAAGAGTTTACAATATATATTATTTCATAGCTACATATCAAGGTTGAGTAGGAAAGCTATATTTATTTGCATACTTTCAATGGTGTATTAACATATGATCATACATGTATATGTGAAGTAGATAGATATATAATAAACACACTTTACAAGCAAACTTCCATAAACGCTATGAATTATTTATTTTATACCATATTTTCTCCAAACTAATCATTTCGCATATTATTTATATGAAAAAGGTATACATTAAATTTCTATATTAAATTATGCGAAATATAAGATTTACCTTAAATTTCCCTTTGGGCTCCATAGAAATTCAGCTACAAAAAATTTTTCAACCATGACTAATATACCTCCCATGATTCTTTAATTAGGACTACTGCCCCTTAGTGCAAACCCTTATGCATATTGTAACATACTTTCAGGTTTATGCAGATTACTGCATATTAGTCTATTTAATTTATTTAGATACATAATATCCCCTTTGTATGATATGTTTGTAGAAGACTCATTCATATATAGTTAGCAATAACAATTACATGAGCAATCTTGAGATGGTATACTAGCATAAGAGAACATATAGTCTAGTGGCACTTATTTATATGTACATGTATATCTATTTATTGTTGTACAAACTTAATACTATTAGATATAAACAAAATCTAATACTCTCCAAATATCTCCTGCTATCTATCGTATTTTTAACTAGATATTGACATATGAGATACATCTATGTATACATATATATACACACGCGCACTAGCTACCTTTATATAAACGTAAAGTATTTCTCAAGATTAATTTTTTTGGACATCTAGAATTACCTTATTGTTGTTGGATCGAAAAACCCCTTCCACCAGATCTGTCGTTCATGGTACGTGGAAATTTCCGTAAATTCTTCCTACTATATCTCCTATTCCCTGTTTGCTAAAAATTCATATAAGAATGTATAGTGGGCTATTTATGCTAACGAAAGTCGGTGGAAATATCCTAGAATGCCATTTTATGTGTAAGCCACATATTTATTCATTTATAATTAAGTTTGTTATTAGGCCAACACCTCACAAGCATCCGATTGTGGAAGAATAGCCACCTGCCACGCCATATTTGCTAGAAATATTTTCAATATTTTATTTTCATATTATGCTAATTTAATATTTGTAGTCTTGAGGATAAGTGTCTTGATGTCCTGTCAAACTCCCCTTTTGTCTTCGGTGATAGATGTGTTCCATTCCTAAAGTATGCAACTCATGGGCTGTTATTTTATTTGTACTGCCACGAACCAAGGTAAATAAAATATTACATATTGGATTGTGCAAAGTTTGATAAAGATAATTATTTGTATGTATCTTTTGCCCACTTTTAGTTATTATGTTATTATATTTACATGCATACGACAAGGCATGTACCAATGTAAATCTAATGAGTATACGTGTGCTACACGTGTCATTCCTCTATCATATAATTATCAATATGTGCTTAATAATTTATCTCTAAAGGTTTATTGATTAATGAAACTCAATCCTTTCGTTTCTGATAAAAATAAACAATATAGTTAAAGCTATACTTATGTTAAATTAAATATTTTCTATACTTCATTCTATCAAATAAACATTTTTATGGCTCTTATTTTATCTTTTATGACTTTATATTAAAAATTTATTCGATTCCGAGAATATTTTCAAAAATCATATATTTATTGATTCCAATAAACTACAATCACATTACGTATAATACTCGTGACCACTTCATTTTCTCACTTTTGAAATCATATTTCTAAGTTCCATGTCTAAGTTTGTTGCTTGAAGATTAGGGGTATCACAATATGTGATAGAGAAAAAAAAATAAAAAACTTTTTTTATTGATAAGAAGTGACTATCACTTACAAGAAAAAAAGAGAAGAGAGAAAAACAATAAGGTTGTCTTTTGTTGTCAGTAGGTCTCATATTTTTCAACTCAAGTAGTGCTTTCTATCTTTATGATATTATTAGTTCGCATGCATTTCTTTATGCCTCTATGATAGCAAAATATTCTTTTCTTTTTAAATGCTTGTGTCTAAGTGTCTTCCCCTACAAGTAGTTGTACCTTAGGGGGTTCTATTATGAGTATCTCCCATTCATTCATATGCTCACTAAAGATAGTTGCTTCAACAAAGTATAGTTCATTATGTATAAACGGATCCTTTGTTGTAGGAATAAAGACATCTTTCCTATTCTAATAACCCTTCATACATTGATGCCATGTTAAGGGTATTATATGGTAATCATATAGCTACGTTCTTCCTATAAGGAGATAGTAAGATATAGATGCATGAATCACATGAAACCGTGTGGAGTTATTGATAGTTCTAACATTAAAGTCTACCTTAACACATCACATTGTCTTCATAGGAACTCGTAAAAGCTATTTAACATGATGGATTGTTTCACTAAGTGTCGAATGTCTATCTTTACAACTTTGAAAGTAAACATTGACATAACATTGAATAAAGATCCATTGTCAACAAATATCCTTTTGATAGGATAACAATTGAGCACATAATTAGGATTCTTTGTGCACATATCAGTACTAATGGATGTAATTACACCTTCATCAATTGAAATGATTCCCTTTATAGGACATCTTGCAACATATTTCTTGTACTGACCTTGGAAGATCCTCATTAGTGCAATCATTGCCTCGAGTGAGGCATTCTCATCAAAGTTGAGTAGATTTAAAAAATTCCTAACATTGACAATCTTTAGCAAAGTAATAACAATACTATAATCTCCATTTGTCTTAGCCTCAAGCCCTTCATGCTTAACTTCATATGCTTCAACTAGCTGCACATCCATACTTTCTGTCTTTATGGGGTTGTAAGTAATAACATTTAGACCACTATGTTGAGTGTTATAAGCTAGAAGTAAATTATTCTTGATATCTTTATCAATAAGATCAATCTGTTTTCTCCTTAGAGCTACCATGATGTAATTGTCAAGTCTTTCCTCCCTAGTAAAGTCACTACAAATATAGGTATAAGGGTCTAAGTAAGATGATCACATACGTACTATGTATTAGATTATATTATACATAACTAAAGAAATGACTTGTATTACATTTATGGGATGATCGAGTAAGGTAGAATAGGGAAGGGGAATATATAATTTTAGTAAGGCTCTAACACGTATAATAATAAGTAAAGGAGTAATATTGATTCAAACTATGTAATCAATGAAGAACATGGTAATGTTCTTAAGGTGTTCAAGTAGTTGATTTTTGAGGCAAAATTTTAACAAAGTAACAACTTTAGTTGGAATTTTTCTCTTATCCAAATAAGGAAAGGAAGGGGGTATTTATAGGAAATGGTCATTGATCCCATCCATTGAATTATAATGGTGATCAATAATGAAGATTAAAGTCTTTTATTGATGAATCTTAAGTGGAGTCTTTTCTTGGGTTTAAGCTCAAATAAAAGGGCTTCATTATTATTTTATAGTATGAGGTAAACCAAGAAATATTAGATCTAACAGATTAATCCAATTGGCCCTACTCTAAGTCTACTATGCTAAATCTCTCTTGATTATCTCAAATTCTTATAGGCTTGATCTTCTAAGTCTTATCACCTTAGCCTAAAGAGTCAAATTCATTTTAATTATTAGGTTTAAGGTCGAAGTTCAAATTTAGCCCTCTACAATACTTTGGATGGGCTTATGATAGATCTAAAACCATCGAATATAAACCTTTATGAATTTTCGTTTGAAAAAGTTGAAAGGGAGATAATTAGAGCAAAGGATGATATGGAATTTAAAGGGAATGAGGAAGGTAATATGAATGAGGATGCAAATGATGAGGAAGAAGATCAATCTTATGCCACCATCCCAAGAGATTCTTCTAATGATATGATCCCTACTGAAGATGATGAGACCCCTTAGTGGCATATGTATTTGAGATGTATAAAAAGCAAAAACCCTAAGAGATGGAGCTACTATCAATCTTTAACAGAATGTGGTATGATACTAATTTTCACTTAAGCACCAAAATTACACCTTTTGAAGCTCTTTATGGCTACTTACCCTTGGTGCATTTACACTACATTATGAAAGACTCAAGAAATCATTTGGTAAACAATGCATCCAATGATAGGGAAGAGATGATTAGAATGCTTAAATTTCATTTCACTTAAACACAAGGTTAAATGAAACAATAGGCCAATAAGAAGAGGAGTGATAGTGTTTTTTAGATTAGAAAGTGGGTATGGCTTAAATTGTAGCCTTATAAGTAAATGAGGTTCAAAGATAAACAAGGGCAAAAGCTAATGGCAAAGTACTTTAATCCCTACAAAATCGAATATAAAATAGGAGAGGTTGCTTACCAACTACAGTTACCACTCAAAGCCACCATCCACCCAACTACTCGTAAATCACAATTAATGTGCTACCAAGGTACATACCCATTTCCACAATAGATCCACTTATAAACCTAGTTGAAGATTTAGTACTAGAACAAATTCTTGACATAAGATTAGTTAAGAGGAAGAATACTTCTAAAGTCATAGGCTTAGTACAATATACAAATTGCCCTAAAATATATCCTTGTGAACAAGGGATTTTGAAAGGGAAGGGAACAAAGCAAGATTTGGGTTTGTGAGGGGAACATGTTTGAAGGAAGTAGAAGTGAAATAAGAATGTAGTTAGTTCAAAGAGGATGTGGTTTTGACTAAGACTTCTACATATGAGAAATTATTTGGAAGGCTCATGGATTGAGCTAAAAAATGGTAGGCCAAATGGTATTTATAATAAGGCTAAACATAGTCGAGAGACAATAAATAGAATACATATGTAATTAGTTAGTGGATAAAGAATTAGTATTAAAAAAAATCTATAATTAACACGGATGAGGTGACACATGTACACACATCTTAAAATATAATTAAGTACATATATCAAATAAAACAACAAAAAGGATAAAAATAATGCATTTCCTCCTAAGTTTTCTTCCATATGAGAAAACCTAAATGTAAGCATTTAGGCCCTCGCCTTTTGCAATTTTCCTTTATTATCTTCTTGTTGCATCTCATCTCATCTACTTCTCTCTTGACTTTTGTAAAATCTCATTAGTCAATCTTATGCTTTCAAGTTGTCTTTCAATTTTCTTTCTAATATGAAAGTAAGATTTCAAAACATTGCTCAAGCCTTCAAGCCTTTACACAATTTCTTTTCTTTTCTTTTCTTTTCTAATTTTTCTCTTTCCTTTTGTCATATAAAATAATAGTATCAATGATAGCTATAAGAGGACCAAAGTTGTTCTTGAATGCTGCTATTGAAGCAAGAGAGCATACGGGTAAGGCAAGGGAAAGAAGTGAAGAGAATGGTGTAAGAGAAGTTGGTTTGGTGGAAAATATCTACAAAATTGAAAATATCTTATAAGAAATGTTGACATGACAATAGATAGAAGCATAGAAATTATATGATTTCTCAATAAATTATGCTTAATGAAACCATAAAGAAATTTGTAAGTAACTAGGAATCTATATTTTGCTTTAGAACTATGATTAGTAAGTCTTTGTTCCATGAACAAAATTATCCAAGATTGTCAAATTTTAATATTCAACACATATCAATCGTAAAATTGTTTCTAAGCTTATTAGTCCTTAGGAACTCATACTCTTATCTTTAAACTCAAAATGTAAAATTGTATAAAAATGGAGTGGAAATGGGATAAATATGGTGCAAATGGATGGGAACAATTCCATTCAAGAGTCTCTTTTCCTTCTCTCCACAACTAGGATGAAAGTTATGGAGTGGAAGGAAAGCATATGAAGTTACAAAAATATCCCTCTCTTTTTTGTTTGGAATAAAAGGAATAAAGATATAATGAAATGTTATGGAGTGGAAGGAAAGCATATTAGCAAACCCCCGTTTGTCCATACTGCATGTATAAAAATAAAATATAATGAAATGTTAAAATTTAAAACGTAGAGTAATTAGCGAATCAAACTATGCACATGACTAATGACCTAAAAAAGAGAAAAACTTATGCATAGACATTCTTAAAAATGCAAAGTAGAAAAAAATGTACAACTTTAATAATAATTATAAATGTATTTGTTAAAATTAAAAAACTTATGGTAATTGCATTAATTTCTCAATCAAAGAAGTTGCCACATGCATATAATAAAGAGGAAGAAAATAGTAAAAGAAGAATTTTCTATGTAGCAATTTAAAACTCTTCAAGTGAAAAAAAAAATCTAGTTATTAAATGATTGAGCTCCTTTTATTTTAATGCAAACATGAACTTTTTTATCTTAGAAATTGAACAAAAAAATTTAAAATGCGAAAAATTGAAATAAAATGTTCATAACCAATAATTATAACTATATAGAAATTCTTAAAAGTGCAAAGTAGAAAAAAATATAGGCAACTAAAATAATAAATATAAATGTATTTTTTTAAATAAAAAAATCATTGTAATCGCATTAATTTTCTTTATGAAAGACCATGCCTATGATAAAGGGGAAGAAAATAGTAAATGGGGAATTTTATGCATACTAATTTAAAACTCTTCAAGTGAAAAAAAAAATTATCTAGTTATTAAATGATTGAGTTCCTTTTACATTAATGGAATCATGAACTTTTTTTACCTTAGAAATTGAAAAAAAAAATATGAAATATGAAAAATCAAAATAAAAAGTTTATAACCAATATGGAATTAAAAAAAAAAGAAATAATAATTAGTCAAAACCTTTATTTAGTGAAAATGGATAGAAGTGTAAGTCTTGATTTTGAGTGACATTATTAACTAAAAAACATTTTAAAAGAAAATAAACAGCTTTTTCATTGATATCATTGACCACACCTTTACTTGAAAATAGTACTACATTCTCTAAAGCATGCAATTTTAAAAGATACATGCAGATATATGTTGATGCTTATATTTTTGTTGATGGTAAATGGATGAATTGTTTTTTTAAAAAAAAAAATAGCATTAAGGATAGGTCATGCTCTGATAAGATACAAATAATCTCTTACACGATGGTAGATTTTCAAGCCAATAGGCAAAGTTCTTATAAGAAAACACATTGGTCTACCTATATTACGAAGTATAACCATAAAAGAATTGTGAGTTGTTCTTAGAAGGTAGGAGTAAGTTTTATGTAAAAATATGACTACAAAGAAATAAATGTAAATAATAAAAAAATTAGGCAAACTATAATTGTTTCACAAAATATAAAGAAAATGGGTAGTCTATAAAATAAATGAACTTATAAATGAATAGTTATAATCACCATAAATATAAAAACATTAATTTTAAGCAGGATAAGTGAACTGTATATACATCACCAGAATTTTTCAAATGTATCACTGAAATTGAATTGTTGTATATATATAATTATTGATAATGAGCTTAAATAACAGAATTTAGCTAGACCACATGAATTAACATTTAAAAGTTTTAATGGCTACCGATATTGAAAAATATAACAATAAAATAACAAGATAAGGACTTGAATTCTTTGAAATTTTTCCTAGTAACTACTAGAATAATACAGAATTTAAGCTCTTCAATTGTTTTTGTTCGATTAATAAACTCCATCCAGCTTTTAGCAATTAAAATAAAAGACAAAAAGAATTAAAGCACCTTGTTCAAAATGGTGGACTTGCTGACTAAGAAATAAGAAACAAGAGGATCAAGTAGTACTACTAGGGCTGCAGGTTTTCCGAACTTTGATTTGGGGAGGATAGACCCTTCATGTCTAATTCCATCTATGTTCTTGCAGTAGCACGATCTTTAAGTAGAACTATCATAATATATATGGATAGAGGGGATGATTGGAGACTTCCATACAAACCTACTAGAAAGAAAAGGAGAAGAGAAAATGATAAGCAAAACATATTATTTTTTCTATTTAACGTCTCTTAGAGGCATATATCAAATTTTCATATTTTATGTGTTAATAGGCATATATAGCAGACCAAAAATTGTTTCTTAATATTTTTTTTTAACGAAAATTATATGAATCATCAAGAACTACAACCTAATATCATAAATCATAAGTTCCATAACTTCATAAGATTTTTTCTTCTACAGTATACATTTTATGGCATGAAAGACGTTCTACCTTATGTCCATATTTAAAATCCAAGTCAATTTGTAAACAACCGCTAATTTCACATTCGGAGTAAAATATTTTATCAATGTATCCATTACATACTCTTCCTTTAATCTTTCATTCCATTGTCCTGTCAAGAAACTAAAATTTGTTCGTCCAAGGAAAAAGAACATCAATAAAATTATAAAAAAAATGCACTCAAAAAGACTAAACTAAATGTTCTTAGATTCAGACTTGCTCTTTCCTTATAGTATAGTGCACAATGAAATAAATATGTCTAAACTAATATGTATGACTTTTCTTTCAGTATCCTAAGACATTAGCAACCACCAGAAGTAAAATTTCCGTTGACAATCATGCTTTTAATTTTTATATTCAAGAAAAAGATCATAGCAACATTACTCACAGTCAATATCAAAAAAATCATTGCATTGTAGAATACCAAAAGAACTAATAACTACCATATTTTCTAATATAAATTTTAGACATTTTGTTCCGTATTGCAGTTTATAAAGTTATCAACGTGTATATTTCTGCAAAAACTACCTCGACCAAGAGTGCCATATATGAGTCCTCCTTGTAGTTCTAAATAGTAAATAATGGATATGAATTATTTCTAATCATAAACGCAGTCCTCAAGTGTTGATAAATTTCTTATAAAGATCTCATTTTGTCACTTTGCGTAGGGAAAAACAAAAAAAAGGAAAAAGACAGAACGTCACTTTCTTCAAATAAATCCATCTTAATGGTGATGGCATTAACCAAAACAAATTCTTGATAATGATCTCATTATGATAAATAATATATCAATCGTCGGCAGAAAACCAATGGAAATATGAAAAGCAAGTGTTAGCTCCCATTCGGCACCATCCTTAATGCCTTCTTGCACGATAAAGAAAGGCTTCATCTTTTCAATGGCATCACTAAGAGGAACAAGTGGCCTCACATACTTAGGGTCAAAAACTCAATCTAAGAAAACAACATTAACAAACAAATCAATAACAAGACAACCTTTTACTAACAAAAATTAGTATGGAATTCATTGATATAATTTTCATGGAGTGGGTAGAGAGAAATGAAAGTTCTGGCCTTTTTCAAGTTCCGATCATAATCGGCAACAACATACTCGAGCACGGCGGCAGCGTAGACAGGATCTTCTGTGGAGAGAGATAAAAGTTCTGACCTTTTTCATGTTCCATCTACAATCATTAGCAACATACTCGAGCACGGCAGCAACTTAGCAGAATATTACTAAACTGGTAGGAGAATTGAAGGGACAGAAACAGTAAAGTAGAAGTTACGATTGCACAAGTGAAACTGGAGGGAGAGCAGGAAATTGAACTCATTTATCCCATAGAAAAAGTTTATTATATTGTCATATTATCTTTTTAGAAACTCTATATTTTAAGAAATTCTATATTTTATTCTTAAGTTTTTTAATCAAAGTTCTTAATAATTTTTTTATATTTTTGTGAATCTTATATTATAACTTCTAAAATGCAATTTTTTATATTTTGTAAATATAATTTTAATATCACTAAATATAATGTTTGTATAATATAATAAATATTATTATATTATTGATAAATATTACATTGATAAAAAAGAATGAAAAAGAAGACTGCATCCCAATATCAAGGGACACAATATATCCGAAAGGAACTTTTGGGAATTCCTACACGTGTGAGAAGCAACCAGCAAGGAAGTTGGTCTAAGAAATTGTGGAGAAGTTATAAAGTTTGGTTTTTTTTTTTTTAATGCTAATTTCACCCTTATTATAAAATATTTATAATTTTAATAAGTAGCTTTTAGATTTTTCTTTTGTCATAAAATTTTAATTGGAAGACTAAGTAGTAATATTAAAAGTGATTTTTTTTATGGTCATATTTTCTATTTTAATGGAATAAAGTTACTTAAAGGTCTTGTGTATTTAATATAATAATATATAATATATATATATATATATTGTAGACACAATATGACATATATATGGTGTTGTTCATGGAAAAATAGAAAGATTTTTCGTATTATAAACTTTTCTCATATTTCTTCTATTTATTTAGGCATTATTTAAAACTATTGTTTCCAAGTCTTCATTGATATTGAACTCTATCCATCTTATAGTCTAGTCCATTTGAAAACTCTAAGTTCATTTACATATAATAAGGAATAACTGAAAAGCCATAATTTGACTAGTTACCGATTACCTCTACCTACAATGTCTTTCATGGAACAAACAATTAAAGGATAATTTGATTAAAAGAAAAAGCTTATATCCAATATGCCTACATCTTAGCAATTATCTTTTCGTTACTCATAGCCATAAGAGTGCAATGTAGAAGGCAATGCAAATGGAATGGGATGGACATGCTCTGTTTCAATCACGTTGCAGGCTCTAAATCTACAATCCTTTATTGTGATGTAATCGCATAAATATTGGTCTCTAAATATGATGGACTAGATAAATTTCTCTTTCACTCAAAGTTGTAATATGATAGCAAAAATTTAAAAAAAAAAACACCTTCTTTACAGATGCAATGTTCATAACAGATATATTAACTTTATAAGATAGATGTCATCTTAAATGTCTTGAATGTAAGTTTTAGTAACTTTCCAAAGGAGAAAAAATAGTACAAGTTGCCAAATATTACAAAAATATTCTTCTTCCATCACTATTAATATAATTAACTTCTACTCATGTATTTTTGCCTAACAGGAGTCTTAAGGAATAGTTGCATCCACCAAAAAATTGAATAATTCAAATGACATATGGGAAAGCTTAAGCTTTCTTCAAAGCTTGAATTTAGCCATTGTTATTGCTCACTCATTTGATTATCTTCATCATATGCCAACCATTTATTGCAATCTTAAGCTTAGTAATTCCCACTTAATAATGTAATGAAAAGCCACTACAGTGGCTTTGAAGATGATTTTTATTACCATAAGTGAAACAATCAACTAAGCTGCTCCATGTAGTAGCATTACCAAAATAAAAAGTGTTTCAACTAGTAAAAATGAGAAACCATAAGAATGTTGCTCCTTTTCCATGAGAAAACTATATAAGGATCCATAAATTTTATGCTTTATTTTATCCACTTATTATCCAATTTACAATTTGATCATGGCTAGAGCGTAAAAATTTTCATTTGCAAATTTTAGAATATAGAATAGTAATTGATGGATCGTCGACCTTTAGTCCTTTCACTCATGTATACTTTCGAGGTGTACAATCTCTCATAAAGATGATACTCTCATGACAGCCTACTGAGGGCAAGCACTATATGTGGAAGAGTTATGGGTGAACTCCCTAAGATCCCAACTTGGACACACTTTGCTCTGCTTTAATCTTTTTCTAATCATCAACCCTTTAAGTGTTGAGGTTGAGTAGTTGAATGTCGAGGCCGAATTACTAATTGTTGAAGCTGACTTATCGAGTGCCAAGGTCGAGGCCTCTACACATCAAGCCTTCTTCTTTCAGCCTCTTGAGCAACTGCATCCATTATCCGGCTTGAAAATTCCAAATACCATCCATATGAAACAACTATAACTTCATCACAACTTGACTACTACATCCTAAGGGTTACCAATATGAACTCATTGACAGGCCACCACCTAGCTTTACTTTTTCGATATTTGTACTATATTTTCTTTTCATCATTTGTCCTATTTATCCTTTTTTTATACATAGTAGGAATCTCTTTTCTTCATTGTCTTTTATGTGATTTTTCCTATTTATCTTATTACCCTAAAGTAATTACTATAAATAGTCTTTTTACTATAGTAACAAGGCATCTTATACCGTTTTTGATATTGAATATACTTGTTCTTATGAGATACCCTTCTCTAAGTACATTTCCTTTACCCTCTTATCTAATTTTACCAACTAGCTTGAGGTTAATGGCAAATGGACCTTAAAATCAACTTACGAGTCATATCAAGCGAAGTGTTAAGTTGTATTGTATTTATTGGTGTTTAATATTCTTCGAACAACTCATGGAAACTACTGTATTTGCCGACTACTCCATTCTCATTTTTTCTTCATTATTACAAAGGACCCATCTGGTTACTATTCTCTATGGTAAGCCTTAGTGATTATCGAGCTCTTATGTACATTAATAATAGAGGTTGTAAGTATGGTAATATTTATATCTAATGCATCCTTTTATTAGAAATTTCATTTTTACTAGTCCAATTGATCACAAGTTAAATGGAAGCTTCAATTAACACCAAGTTACTAGGGAAGCTTACATGTAGAGGCATAGCTGAACATAAGACTTGAGTAGTCATGCAAACTACGAGTAGACAAGAATTGCCAGATGGGTTGAAGAGTAAAGGAACATTGATAATTAAGTAAGGGCTCATACATACCTTAAGCGAATATTATGCACTACTCAAGCTTATACAAATTTAGGCTTGATATTATCATAAGGTCACATGCGACTATTCTTTGCTCAAGGGAATATATAAGAGTAGCTTTAAACTTATAGCAAAGCTCATATAAGAACAAAGGTAGGTGAATACAAAGAGGATTATTCATTGGCTAACTTTCAGTTGGTTATAATGAGGGTATATTTGTACATCCCATTTAGGGTATTATCTTAGGAATGCACATTTATCTAAATAGATTCTAAACTAAAAATGGTAGAAGAATATGTGCAAGGGAGAAAATGGCAAATAGTTAAGGAATATACACCTGACAGTCCATAGTAAAAATTAGTGATACGTATCATTAGATGGTTAGCATAGTTTTGGCACCGTGAAATGCATTGTACACAACTTCGTCACTAGTCAGAGGTCCTTAGTTAGGATTAAGTAAATAACCTAGGTTCTCCACAAAGTAGCTCGAATACACAATGACTAAGCTATTAGTTAGGTCAGCTAAGTTGTTTAAGTTAGTTGTAATGTTAGCCTCCTCTATCTAGGAGATAACATTACACTGATATTAGCTTCAATACCCAATCTAGTTTGTTTGCAATATTCTAGCTCCCTCATCTATGAATTGCTGAAAGGGAACTAAACCAATCAAGGTAGCCAGTCTGTAAGCATGGGAACATGGCAAAGGGCCTTGATTCCTATCATCTACTCTATGTTAATTGAGATTTGGGAACAAATTTAGTTAAACTTCTTTCCAGACATCCTTGAAGACATTTAAGCTCAAGTTAGCAATGTTGAAGGAATTAGACACTCTATTTACCTCTAGCAAGTCTACATATAGGCATTTAAATTGACCCTCTTAATGATTCGGAATGGACCTTCTACTTAGGGGAGACAACTTCTTCTTCTTGAGACTTCGAAATTAGTATTTAGTAAATTGAATATAAACTTGATCACTTAGTTAGGACCCTTTATCCTTTAATCCTTAGCCTTTCCGCTCGAGTTTGGAAGTAGCTCGGGTTAGTTGCTCAATCATCCTCTAGTGCATTCTCCTCAAGGCTTCTAATTAGTCAATTGGAGCAACATCCTCATATTAGCTTAGCAAGGATGTTTGGTATAGTAAGAGTCAAGGTTAACCTTGTATACCACTATAACAAGGGACTTCCTACTAATCCTTTGTAGGAAGATTCTACTTTTAGTGGGCTGATAACTCTTATTTTAAATTCATTTTACATGGTGATTTTATAGTATTTCCCTTTCATCTTTGGTTTTATTAAAGAAATTGATAATTAATTGAGTAAAATTTTGATTTCAAGGTTTGAACGCGTTCTCGGATTGAAAACGAAGAAAAGGAATCAAGTTTTACTCAATTTGAAGTTCAAATGAATGGGTTATGAAATTTTGAAGTTACATAAATAATAAGAGAAAATGGAAAAATTTTAGTTAGAAAGTTATACAATTTGGGACGCAACTGTATCTCTAGGCTATGTCCATGTAAGAAGATTTTTTGTGCTAAGGTTAGTAAGTTACACAACTTGGGGACACAATCATGTCCCAAGTTGTGTCTAATGATGAAAAAAGAAACTTTACAATACATTATAAAAGGACTTATTAGGGTTTTGCACATAACTTTTAGACATTGAAAAGAGAAGAGACTTGAAGAGAAGGAGCAACAAAAGGCAGAAGTAACACTCAACTTTAAGATTGAAGAGATTTTTCATCAACAAAAGGGGTTTTATGTTTTATTTCTTGATTTTGTTCCAATTTATTTTTAGTTTCATTATGATAGCTTAAGATTCTTTTATTTAGGATTGTGGAACCTAAGGTTTTATGTGACTATTAGATTTATAGATAATTTTCAATAAAGTTTCTATCTTTTCTTTATTCAATTTTTTTTATTTGTTAATTGATATTTCTAAGGTATCAATCTATGATATTACGCATGATGATTGAGAAAGCACATGTATAATGAGATCTTGACATAATTGGAGAGAATTACATGTGTACTTAGAGATAAGATACATGATTTTTCCAATAAGTTGTTCTTTTGTGTGGAAATTCATTATACATTAATGCAATTTTGAATTATATTACTAAGTGAAGAGATTTCGGTAAATAATTTAGAATTAGGGTTAATATGCTTGAGAAAAGTGTTAACTTTAATTGTGAATCCCTCTAGTAGAAAATAATAGAGATTAAATTGGATACATTTTAAGCAGTCACATATTAAACATTAGGGGAAATAATTCATAAATACGTTATTTGCCTTCTTGAAGTTGTTCTTAATTTTATCGCTTTCTAAATTGCTTAATCAAGTCTCATAATTAGGTTAGTTTGTTAATTTTAATATTTTTAATTCATTCAACTCATCACAATTTTCTGATTAGATAATAGAGCTAAGGTTAATATTAGTACTCGAGGTCTCTAAGGGATCGACTCGAACTTACATCCTCTATATTAAAATTGATAGGTATACTTGCCTTGTATCATCGGTGCAAGTACCAATTGGAAAAACTCCTCCCTACTATAACCCTTAACAATAATTCAAGTGTTCAATTAATAACCTACATATGCCCCTCAGTATGTAAATTGCATAAAGTACTAAATAAAAGCTTAGTTTCGAGGCATCTTCATAATGTGTTCTAAAAATGGCGTAGGAACTTCAAATCTAAATCGAATACTATGGTTTTTGACACTCTATACAACTTGATAACCTCTGACAAAAATAGAAAAGGAAGATAACAACATTGTTAGTTTTCTAGTAAGGGATGAAGCATGCCATTTTTCTAAACCTATATACCATAATCACGATGGAATCCTTCCTTGGGGAGTCCTCGACAAACTAAGGATGAAGTCCATAATTAGCATATACCATGGCTTGGTTGGAATGAGCAAGGGCAAGTATTAGCTATATTTAACTCAGCCTTTGGCATTCTTTTGTACATCTTTCAATCATCATATATACATCTCTCATCATCATTGGAAAAAAGAATCTCAATTTCAAAAGCCCATATGTTCACTTCTCACTATAGTAACCTGGAAATCCATCTCTATATGCCTTGTGCACTAACAACTCTTAAACAGAAAAAGTTAGGATGCATAGTTTCCCTCCTCATAACAATTATCTGTCCTCCAAGAGATACTCATCCATAGCTTATCCATCACAACACCTTACAATAGTTAGACCAAAGTGTAAGTTATAGGCATACAATTCATTAATCACTAAGAATCTAAGTAGTTTAGTCTATAGGTTGGTTAGGGGGGAATGTCTTTTTAACAAGGAATTAATGCCTATATTGGTCTTCCTTATCTTATACTTTACTACATATGAGAACCCTTCCTTAGATTCAACTTACTTTGCTTATCTATTCAACAACTTCAATTGATTTTCAAGTACCTCAACAACTAATGGTCTATATAGATGAAAAATTCTCTAGGCAATAAGTAATGTTGTTAAATCGTGAAAGTGTGGATCAAGGAGTAAAGCTCTAATGTAGACCAAGTAGTTAAGTGCAGCTCCTCTCATTTCCTCACTAAAGTAGCTAATAGGTTGGCCTTCACACATTAGTATGACTCCTATCCCTACACCTAATGCTTCATACTCTAGTTCAAAGACCTTCTCAAAGCTTAGGAGATCAAGGATGAGGAAAAAAGTCAACTTTTCCTTAATTTCTACAAAACTTCTCTACTCCTCTCCTCACTTGAACTCAATATTCTTCTTTAATAGCTTAGTTAAGGGAGTTATAATGATGCTAAAGTTCTTAATGGAGCTGTAGTAGAGTGATGCCAATCCATGACAGCTTCAAACGTTAGTAGAATAGGTCAGCATTAGCCATTCTAAGAATGCTTAGATCTTCTCATCATCTACTCATTCTTATCCTCTACGTACAATAAAACTAAGAAAGACCACCTTAGGTTAGTAGAAGTCACTCTTCTTCAAATTGTCATAGATTTTCTTAGTTTAAAGATGATACGGATTCGTGGGTGAATACATAAACCTTATATCACGAGTAACCAAGAGAGTAGGTCCAAGTTATGAGATGGCTTGAAAAGTAAACGGAGTCAATGGTTTAGCAATTCCTAGGTACTAACTCTATGGATATGATGTACTTTAGAACCACATACAAAGCTAAGCTAGTACCTAATATGACATACGAACACTAGACATAGGGTTGCTCGCCACAATCCTTCATAAAGGAATTAATAAGAGCAGTTAGAGGAGGGGTTTCTAAGAGAAAAGACTCTATGGTTTATCATTAATATGTCAAAGTTTGCCTAAAACCCTATATAAGTGTTCTATTTATATAAAATAGTGAAGTTGCGAATAAAAATGACTAAAGGATGCCTTAGTGACATTCCTATAATTACAAATAGAATATGAGGACAACTTAGAGAAAATACAAGAAAAAGGAAATCGAAATAATATAAGTAAAATAAATAGTTGAATGAAATTTTCAGGTGAAGGGCTAATGTTTTGATTCAAAAGAGCTATTAGAGACCTTGGAGCTTTGATCTATGCAGACTTGAGCTTCTAGACAATCTATTTTGTCTGAGGCTAATCTAATATGACCATGGCCAACCTTGTACAGTTGGGCTAACCTGATATAGCAATGGCCATCTTGACATGATAGTGGCAAACCTTGCATGGTCGAGCCGATCTGACATAGACTCAATTAACCTGTTTCAAGCTAACCAACTAAACAAAGTAAAACTAGCTAAGTCAACTTGGGTGAGCAAATCGATCTTGGTAAAGTAGAGTAAACTACAGGACAAGATAGTCCTATAGAGCAAAACATGTTGGTAGCACAAAGGATGTTAGAAGAACAGGATAAAACCATTTAGACCAGAGCAGAGCACACTTAATTGATCAAAGTAGACTTGGAAGGGTAGAATAAACTTGACTAGAGGGGGACAGAGTGAGTCTAGTATAGTAAGGGAGATTAGGCAAAATAAGGCACAAATAGTAAGCTAGGATAGAACTTGCAGAGCACGTTCAGTCTTCTGATATTATTAGAGTTCATAGATAAGTCTATAGGAGAGCTCGGTCAAGATAGAGTAGGTATGTTCAACATTACTAGGCAGACCTAACAAAGTAGAGTAGGCCATTCAGCATTGATGGAACCAATAAATAGGTCACCAATTTGCACGGAGCTCATGACCAAGCCTCCCATATAGTCCAAAATCGGGCATATCGTTAGATCGATATCTAGAATCCTATCATCCCCTCCCTCTTGGAAGAGTTTCAACTCAAAACTTGGCAATTGGTTATTCCAAAACCCTCTAGGGTCAAATACCAATAAAAAAAAAATTGAAATTTAAACATAGGAATACACTTTACTACTTACAATAAGGGCATCATCAGCCAATGCTGCCTCCACTAGTCACGGGCTCTATTAATCAAACCTTCTATCTTAGATTTCTCCTTCCACTCATCATAGATTCGATCAACTACACCTTAGCAATCCTAGTAGCTATCTATTATAGGAAGTAACATGTTCTTAGGGTCATATAAAGGATCATAAGCTCATGGATCTTATGTCGGCAAGATGTAAGATGGTTCGTCAGTCATAAGTGTTGATAGTCGGTTTTTGCTCATCTGATATACTTGTTCATTCAATTGTTGAAAAGCTAGGTAATTAAATCTCTCGGCATAACACTGAATAGATGACATGGAATTTATCCCGAGTATATTAAATCCATTCCTAGTTTGAATTCAAGTTCATGGTACGAACGGTTATCACAAGCCTGCCTACTCTCCCTACAAATCAAGGGAGATGTCAAATCAAGAGGCTTCCATATGTCTTAATAGTTATTCTAACAATTGCCTTAGACATTACAACTATCTATAAATATGGGAAAGAAACTCTGTAACAGCTCTCTAACACTTTCTACTTACATACTTTCCATACAAAATCACCTTAATAATTTAGGCATTGGAGTGGCCGCATCAGACTGTCCCTGGTTTCAAGTATTTCTTTCTCTTTTATATGATTTTCCTTCGTCCCAAAATTCACTAACAACATTTGGCGCTGTCTATTTTTCCTAAATACACCCACATGGCTAAAATATGAGTGTCTAAGAGTATAAATGCTAGCACTACCTCATAATACCTTGAAAGGGGGAGTCAACATATTGATGAGTAGTGATTGAATAGAGTCAAGCAACTCTGCTTTAACTTAGCTAGAGAAAATCAAGAATTAAACAGAAAGAAAAAGCAAGTCCTTAACCTCCTCCATAATACTATTTACCCAAATCCGACCCAAAATAATAACCAAGGTGGCCATGATGCTGAAACAAGCGATGATTCCATTTATTCACCCGAATACAAAAAAAGAAAGCTGATAATACAGTAGGACCTTCAGCTCCTTCTTTTAAAAAGAATGACAAAGGTAAATAACCACAATAAGTGTACCATGCAAGTCCTTCGCATGTCAACACCCTTATAGCCCCAAGCAAAAAGTTTCAAATTAAAAAGAGCCCCTTTGTTCCAAAGATTTTGGAAGAAGTGATACCTCAACATATCAAGTTGCCAGAATTTTAGACTTATGATGGAATAGAAGATCTAAAAGACCACTTGCAGTACTACCATATGTTGGCCAAGTTATATGGTTTGTATGATGCAGTAACCTATCAAGCTTTTCCTTTAATACTGAGGAATGAAGCCTACACATGGTTCAAACATTTGAAACCAAATACCATTTCTTGCTTCGATGAACTAGCAGAAGTGTTCCTTTAACACTTCCTTGCAAGTAAACTTCATGTTAAGGACTCCTTGATCCTTAATACCATAAAACAAAAGTCTGATGAATCAATTAGGGACTACTTGGCCAGATTTATGGCCGAGATGGTTCAAATCCTAGAACTGGATATGAATATGGCCCTCAATGCCATAATCAATGGAGTTAAGCCCTATTGAGACTTTTTCAAGTCTCTTGCAAAGAACAAGCCAAAAGCTTTCGCCGAGTTTAAGGCTAAAGCCACCTCATACATCTGTTAAGAAGACAACATAAAGGCATGGTGAGAGGCCGATCAAAGTAGAGGAGATGGAAAGAATGATAAGCGAAGAAGTGCAAAGGATAGACTCGGTACAAACAATGACAACAGTTCAGATGCCAAGAGGACGAGATTGAGAATCTTGACAAAATCATCCTACATGCTTATTAACCATCCAATCTCGAACATTTTGAGGAGGTATGTGGGAAAGAGATGTCCTCTAGTGGCCTAAAAGAATGAGAGGGAATCCCTCAAGGAGAAACTCCAACAAGTACTGTGATTTCTACCATGACGAAGGTCATAATATAGATGAGTGCATTCAACTTAAGAATGTAATTGAAGATGCAATCCAACATAGCCACTTGCTTAAGTTCTTAATGCATGATGCCAAGAATACTAAGAGACCGTCTTAGAGAAGAAGTGAGGAATAAGAGAATGACATACGGTAAGTAGTAGCCGTGAGAGATACAAGGAACGTAAATTCCAACAGAGTGATCAACACCATTGTCGACAAACCTATCATAGGCTAATCGAGCTCTTCGAACTCAATTAATGCCAAGAATTGCATTTGCAATATTCAAGGTGAAAAGGTCAGGATCAACAATATAATATCTTTTGGAGAGGAAAATTTTGAGGGCAACCAAAAGTCACATGATGACCTACTTGTCATCAATGCGAGGGTTGCTAACTTCGCAGTCAAGAAGATTCTAATTGATACAAGAAGTTTGATAGACATCATTTTTTAGTATGGCTTTGACCAAATGAGGCTTAAGATGAAAGCGTAGCTATGGTCTTATAAGTATGATCTTTATGTTTTCAACAATCAACTTATCTAAGTAGCCAGAGTTATTTCTTTGCTAATTCAGATTGACGATGATGAGTACATTGTAGAGGATAAGGTGGACTTTTTCGTCATCAAATGTTGGTCTCCTTACATCATGGTAATGGGATGGCTGTACCAACATCTCTTTAACATTGTCTCATCAATTGCAGATCTTAAGGCTAAGTTCCTTACCCCCATGAGGATCAGTGTACGCAAAGGGGATCAGCAATTGGTACGGTTCTTGTATATAAGGGCCTTAAGACGAGAAGAAGTATTTCAGATTGAAACTTCTCCAAAAGGCAAGTTAATCGGCATCGAGAATGTCAAAAGTGATACTGAAGAAATTCCTTTAGGGGACAACTTAAGAAAAACAACAAGAATTAGGAAACCCTTGTCAGCAGACTCTTGGCAAAGTTTGATCAACTTCTTGTAGGCTAACGTTGACGTGTTTGCATAGTCTTCTTCAAACATGCCAGGTATCTAGAGAGATGTCATAGTACATAAACTCCAAATTGATCAGAACATAAAGGTTGTCTAGCAAAAGAAGAGGCATTTTGCACTAGAGCAAGAAGCAACAATAGAAGAAGAAGTCTAGAAGTTATAGAAGGCAGGATTCATCCGAGAAGAACCTTATTTGACTGAGCTAGCCAATTGTGTACTAGTCAAGAAGTCTAACAACAAGTGGAGACTGTGCATAGACTTTACAGTTCTTAAAAGGGCCTATCTCAAAAACTGTTTCCCACTGCTAAAAATTGATCAAATGGTGGATGCAACCACTTGTGACACCTTACTTTCATTTATGAATGCTTTCTCTAGTTATAACTAAATCAAGATGAATAAAGAGGATGAAGTCTACACATTTTTCGTCACCAACTTTAGAACATATTATTATATTGTAATGCCCTTTGGGCTTAAGAACATCGATGCAACATGCTGGAGACTTGTTACCAATATGTTTAAACCTAAATTCACAGAAATGTTGAAGTATATGTTGATGATATGATTATGAAAAAGGGTCAAGGAAGACTAGCATCTTCTTGACTTAGAGGAGACATCTGCTACATTGAGAAAATATAACATGAAACTCAACCCATAAAAGTATATCTTCAACGCAACTCTCAGCATGAAAGTTAAAGCCATATTTTGAAGTACGTTAGATCATTGTTCTCACCAATTAGCCATCACGACAAGCATTACAACGACCTCATTCCTTAGAGAGGATGATTAAGTATACCCTAAAGCTTAGTACCCATAGTATACAACATAAACCCAGAACAACATTAAAGGCTCAAGTAGTGGCAGATTTTGTTATTGAATTTATTAGCAATGAAGATTGTATGGAGATAGTGAAAAAACCTATCTGGGTCCTCCATGTAAATGGTTCTTCAACATGAGAAGGAAGTGGTGTATGCCTAGTTCTTTAAGGCCTCCATAATGTCAAAGTTCATTATACTCTGAAATTCGGATTCCTAGATAGTAACAATGAAGTGGAATATGAAGCCTTAATTGCTGATTGAAACTAGTTAAAGAAATTGTTTTCGAGAAACTTGAAGTGTTCTCTAATTCCCAACTAGTGGTAAGTCAAGTCACCGGGGATTATGTGATAAGGGAAGAAGAGATGAGCAAGTACCTATTGGTGGTATGAACACTCGTAAAAGAATTCTAATCTTTTTACATTGATAAAATTTCAAGAAGCAAGAATATTATTGCCGACAAGTTGTCTAAGTTGGCCAATATGACATTTCCTAAGCTAAGTGAGAAACTTTTCATCGAGTTTCTCCCACAAAAAAGCTTATCTATTCTCTTGTAGAGCTATGAGTTGACTCCTTGCTTGAGAGAAGAATCATGGATGGATCCCTTAGTAAATTATCTAAAGGATGGTACTCTCCTTAACGACAAAAGAGAAGTATGAAGATTGGCATACCAAGCCATGAACTCTACATTAATTGATGGTCAGTTGTATAAACATAGCACATCACAAAGACATCTTTGATGCCTTCCTCCGAGAGACACCTAAAGAGTGTTGCCCAAGCTGCATGGTAGCACATGTAGTAATCACATAAAAGCGCAAATGTTATATGTCCGAGCATTGCGACTTGGCTATTGCTAGCTGACTTTGAGAGAAAATGTGAAGGAATTTGTTTGGCATTGCTTTTAGTGCCAGAAGCATAAGTCGTTAAGCCATGCACTTGCAATCGAGTCATGTAACCTAACTAACCCTTGGCCTTTCACCCAATGGGGACTAGATATTTTCGACCCTTTCCTAAGTCTGTTGCCAAGGGACAATTTGTCATTGTTGTTGTGGATTACTTTACTAAATGGGCAGAGGCTGAGGCTATAACGAAGATCACCGAACAAAAAATGAAAGTATTGATGTTCAGCTTTATCATATCAAGATTTAGAGTTCCTTATATATTAAGTACAAATAATGGGCCGCAGTTTGACAATAATAAGTTCTGGATATTTTGTGAGAAACATGACATTCACCTCAACTATACATTTGTAATATACCCTCAACGAGTGGATAAGTCAAAGATGTAAACAAGATCATACTACATAACCTTAGACAACAGATAGATTAAGTTAGGGGGAGATAAGCAGACGTACTGCTGAACGTCTTATGGGGATACCGAACAACTCACCAAACTACGATGGAAGAGACACCATTCAAGTCACCATACAACACTAAAGCCGTATTATCGATTAAGTTGGACTTACCTAATCTACGGACACATAATTTCAATGTTATTCTTAATTAAGTTGGATTGATGGTGAATCTAGACATAATTGAGAAAATATAAGATATTGCAAGAGCTAAGGTTGCAACATACCAACATAGAGTGATAAGGTACTATAATTAGAAAGTGAAGCACAAAGTTTTCCATTTTGGAGATCTAGTTTGCCATAAGATGGAAGCCATAAGCATGCAAGTGAGTCAAGGAAAGCTTGGTGCAAATTGGAAGGATATTATTAAGATCTGGGAAGTTATTGGTGAAGGGGCTTATTGACTAGAAAGGTTAGATGAATCTATCATCCCTCGAGTATGAAATGCTAAGAATTTGAAGTTATATTTCAATTAATCTATTGGATGATTTTTATCACCACTCATTTGGCAACAACCAACTTGTTTGTAAGACTATATTAGTTAATTAAAAACTATAGTTGAAGTCTCATTGTCTGTTTTCATTATGATTGTCGAATTAATGAGTTCTAGGCTACATGGCAAACAAACTGATTTAAGTTCTAACCTAATGCAGTTAACGAACTATACAAATTAACATTATGACCGAATAATGTGGCTAGTCCAGGCCTCAATCAACTAACGGATGATGTAAAGACGAGATATTTGGGCATATGAAAATAAACATGCTGAGTAACAAATGGCGTGTGAAATAAAACATGCTAAAAGATAACTAGCGTAAGAAATAATACATGTTGAGAAATGACTAGCTTATGGAATAAAATGTACTAATGAATAAGAATGTGAAGCAACAACATTTCCATACATACTGTGAAAGTATAGTACATGAATTTAAAGTAGTGGAGACAAGTATTTTTGCTCCAGGGTGATAATCACTTGGCTTGGCCTTGAAGATATTTCAATTGATATTTACATGAGAACATAATGTGCCAATACAAGAAAAATCCTATGGCCTATTCTCAGATTCAATAGAAGTGATTTTTAGGTCAGTGGTTAAGGCTTGTTCAACAACTGGGGTGTTCAAGCGTAGAACTTCCTCAACATGAGTGTCATTGTCACCTTGATTCATACTCTCAACACCTGTCTCATCATCTTCAACTTCATCGACACTACTAACTTTGTCATCGACATCAATGAGGTCAAGATAGGAGAGGTCATAATTAGGAAGAAGCCTCAAGACCACTTCCCTTGCTACTTAGACCCTCTCTAACAACTTCTTCCATAAAAGCCTCTCGTATTGCCAACTGGGAGTGACTATATCGAGAGCCTCTTCAATTGTTGGCATTCTCTTCATAGTTTCCTCTAACTCAGCCACATGGTTTTGTAATTTTGAGTTATTGTTCTCCAACTCCTTTATCTACATCTTGAGCATATCTTCACCCTCACTCATTGTATAAATTGTTTAGCCCAAGCCCCAACACTCTTCTTTCTTCTTCTATACCTCCTCTTTTAGGCCTTTAAACTTTTTGTATTAATCTTTCATTTTAGCCTTGAAGATAGAGATTTCATCAGTGGGGAGGTCATGTGCCAACTTCTTAGCAGTAAGTTCTTCTTAGAGCTTTCTCGCCTCCGTCTTAGCCCTTATTCTTGCATTCTCAACAATAGCGATTTGGGCTTTCGATTCATTTTATGCATCCTCAACTTTTTTGCAGCAAATTCGTTCGATATAGTTAAGAATGATTGGGCACAGTACTTGGATATAACTGAAGATATTACCTTTTTTGCCTCTCTATCAACCTTGTCCAAAGCCATCAAAATGTGGCTGCTCATTTAGAAAAGGAAATGTATTAGTAACCTAAACAGATCTAGTAATTAAAAGTGATAGTTATAGATACTCACATCATACAGTTTAGTCACAATATGCACCTTATTGCCACCGCTGACCCTACTAACATCATTTTTGGCCATATGTCTATCTTTTGGAAGTATAATCTCCTTCATTAAAGCTAAGGATTTCATCCTGTCTCCAAGGTCGAGTTGTTATCCAAAATTTGGTGGCTCTAACAAAGGAAGAAGTACTCACTAACTTCATTGTTGTGGACGAATTTGGCAATACTGATGTTGAAAACTTTTGATCGCATTACCTCCTTCACTCTTTTATCCAAGCCCTTGAATTTTTTGGTAGGTAGTTGGTCGGCAAGTTCCTTCCTCGGTCTTTTATCTGTACTTAGCCTTACCTCAATTGCTTGTGATGATCCTCTTACGGCAGTGACATGTTAATCATCCCTCGGCTTAATAAAGGTTTGAATAATCTTAACTATAGGTTCCTCGGAATGAACAACTTCAGTTGGCAGTGTCTTCTTACTCTCTCTCTACCTCTAGGTAGGATGAAAAGTCTTCTGTGCTATTGCTAGCTTCACTACAGCCTCCTTTGTTGGCTTCTTTGTAATAGTAGCCTGAGTGGTTGTTGCTAAGGTAGTCGCTTGCTTATTAACCTTGAATATTTTGGCCTTGGCTTGAGCTAGTAGCTTGGTTGGATTCACCTCATTAGCACTCATATCTATAATACAATTAAAAAAATTAATATAAACATGAGAAAAATATGAACTTACATTCTCTGTACCTAACAAGTTTCAGAGGCCACAATTCTTACTCTAAGTCCCGAGAATGGCTTTCCTCTCATGGCTATACTCGGTATGACGATAACTCATTAGTATACCTTCTTTTTCAGAAAAGATGGGATCTCCATTTTCATAATGCTGTATAATTCTCTTGGCATCATAGAAAAACATTTTTTTCTCCTCCTATCTTGAATTTTCTTTATTGCTGCTACATCATTCAGCATCAAATCTATATATTTTGTAAGTATTAGCTCAATCCATTAGGTCTAGAAATCTAAGTCCTCGTCAAACACTATTGATATGAACTTATCATGCCACTTGTGAATCTTAGATTCTAGCCCGTCTATGAACTTACACCAATGCCTCATAGTAAGAAAGTACCACTTGTCAAGCTACCTCCGAATAGTGAAGAAAAATCGAAACAGCTAAGGCATATCCCTGACTTCAACTTCTTCACAAATTATCTCAAAAGTCGCTAGAAACCAGTATGTATTAGGTGAGAACATAATCAGCACAACTCTGAAGTAATTGAAGAAGCCCTTAACAAAAGTTGAAAAGGGGGATCGCAACCTAAAATCTAAATATTTCAAATATATATGCAACTCGTGCTCCCTTAGGAAGCATACCCTCTCCCTATCTCCCAACCTCCTCAAGCTCCACATTTTGGGAAGATCTCATTAGTATTTATTGTATTTTGTGACAAGAACTCCATCAATGAAACTAGTGGTCCCATCTAGAGAGTCGTAAAAATATGCCATTGTGTTGTACAAATACCTCGCCAAGGACCTCCCTTCCTTATACTCAGAATAATTGTCCATAGGAAGCTCATTAATTCAAACAAGCTTATCTCATCTTACGTCCATACTATTAGCTAAATTGCCCAAAGAACACACCGCCTCGCTCCTTACTTGGGGGGAAAAGTGGCCTTAATTTTCGTTGCCTTAGAATCAAAGAGGGCAATTTGAAGGGCAACTTTGCAAACCATACTTGAATGATTATGTGAAATGATATAACATAAGTTGAAGAATTTGAGTTTGAAGATGAGAAAGTAAATGAAAATCTAAGATGCGATTGGAGAAATGGATTCTGATGGTGAACAGTACATTATATATGGGCGATTCATCCTTGTAACTACAAATCTGCTTCTGACCATAATGATGCATTGATTCATCATTGTAACTGTAAATCTAATTCTAACCATAATAATGTGCTGATCTGGTAATAACGTAGATTGATGACATACGTTTCATGATAGAAATCTGACAGTTAACAACTTTTTTACAGTTATTAGGCCTATAACGTAATGGCCACTTAAGCGATAGGTATGTCT
This sequence comes from Lumnitzera racemosa, assembly GCA_024138005.1. Lineage (NCBI taxonomy): Eukaryota > Viridiplantae > Streptophyta > Magnoliopsida > Myrtales > Combretaceae > Lumnitzera > Lumnitzera racemosa. The sequence continues at coordinate 43,511,680 of JAMXBC010000010.1, forward strand.
CTAACTTTTTAGTTTCTCGATTAGGCAGGAGTTTAGAAATTGTGACCTTTCAATTAGGATGTGATATGTCTTACTTCCTATCTTACTCGGCATTAATCTGAAGAGTCACTCTCCCACTTGGCCTCTAGTACAATATATATATATATATATATATATGTAACTCCCTTTATTGATTACTTGAACATAAGAGTTAGGGGACAAACGTTGATAGTCGATTTTCGCTCATTTGATATACTCGATCATTTGGCTGCCGATAAGCCAGGTAATCAAATCTCTCGATATACTACTATATAGATGACACGGCATTTCTATCGAGTATAATAAATCCGTTCGTAATTTTAATTCAAGTCTATGGCACAAATAGTTATCATAAACATGGTTAAATTACATAATTGCCTACTCTCTCTACATATCAAGGGAGATGTCAAATCAAGAGGCTTTTACATGTCTTAATAGTTTTTCCGATAATAGCCTTAGACATTACTACCATCTATAAATAAGGAAAAGAAACTCTGTAAAAGCTCTCTAATACTTTCCACTTACATACTTTCCATACAAAATCAGCCTACTAATTTAGGCACTGGAGTGGTTACACTAGACTAACCCCAGTATCAAGTATTTTTCCTTCATCCCAAAATTCACTAACAATAGTAAGTACTTTTACCTTTTAAGCTTAGCTAGATTAGATCTCACAATCTCCTCATTCATTATAATCAATATTCCCTCAACTTCCTCAATCTCCTCAAATCTTTCCAACATGAGAATACTAAGAGTCAACATGATACATCCCCAATACATGTATCCATCACCTCGGTCTTGATAAACTCTAATCAACAGTCAATAGCTTATAAGTATGACACTATAATTGCTCATATTAGTACTATGTAAGCTTGTCAAAGGACCAAGACATAAGATTTCGATATGAGGAAGGCAAACACAATAATTCTCGAAGCTACCATTTGTAGCATTTGTAATAGGTAATGAAACCATTTTTAGAACATGAGGGCCTAACTACAATTTAGCTTGGTCTACCTCACCTCTATGGCTCGTTTCTCTAGCATCTTCCACCTCTTCTTCCTTAACTTTCTTTCCTTGGATTTACTTCCTATAGGATTCCTACAACTGAGTGTCCCTTTGTTGTCTCATTTCCTGTCTAAGCTTCTTAACTATAACTTTAACTGTTCCTGCACATCATAATGGCCAGTAGCAATGGTGAATTCTTCTTTTAAGGCTAGTTAGATAGCTTCATTTAAGCTTCTTACTCCTAAAGGTTAATACGTTGGGTAATCTTTAGCTTCAATCCTTGCATTAATCGTGAGATAGTACATAAGAGAGATTTAGACAACTCACATCTGTTTAAGTATCCCTCGTATTCCCTAGCAAAATTTTGGACACTTATTTGTCCTTGCCACAATGTAGATAAATGTTCATACAACTCATCATGGTATGATAAGGGTACAAATTTTTCTCTCATTGCATGTGTCATTGAGCTCCATGTAATACTCGACCCTCTCAAGATCCTTTGCCTTAATACGTTCTTCTGCCAAGTCCTAGCAAAGCCTTGAAGTTGATCCTCTATGATATATTCCTTATCATGTTCAAGGCACAGATACTTTTCAAAGACTATTGACTTGAAATTCCTAATCTAAGTATTCATTTGGGGGCTTAAAACCATCAAACATAGGTATTCTTGACCTTATATCTTCATAGTTAAAGTCATAAACATATCTTCCTCAATTGTCATAAGCCATGTTGAATCGAGGTATCAATTCACTAGATTAGCTTAGCTCATAAGAAGTCTCATCGGTGGTGACCAAGACTATCCAATAATTGGTGATTCAAGAATACAACAATTTGGATCTTTGTTTTCAGCTCAGTAATTTGACAACAATATGAAAATGAAACTCCTTGATGAAATACTGCTCCTCACACCACTTCTACAATCACTTCACCTTGGGGTACTTACAACAAGCAATTTAGAATGCTTATACACTTTAATCTCCATAACTATACAATTCTCAATATACCTTAGCCACTTGTATACCTCTTTCACTGGATAAGCTCTACTTTAACACTAACAGCTGGGTACGTCTACCACTGCTACAACACATGACCAGCAGTTGAGTTAGAAACTTACAATAGTTCAATCAACACAACAACTCGGATAGCCTCTCCAAAGTACAATAGCTTGGCACCTAAAGGCTATACTCTATCGGCTCAATTCAGACACTTACACTTCGAGCACCAAGCACTACACCAATCCCTAAGATAGCAACATAACTTACTAACACAACTGTAACCACTACTAGCACCAAATTGACTAATGCAACACCTAAGGAGACTACCGCCACCTATTATGGCTGTAACAACAAAGTCTCCATAGCTAACAACCACCAAACACTACAAATTAAGATTGAAAACTCTAGTTTCAATACTATCAACCACAACACGTTCTATAACTATTGTCGCAACAATATGAAAGAATTCCATTGAATGACCCTCCATCTAAATTCAACATCCCAAAACATAGAATTTGAGCACTATTATTAAAAAAATCAAACATCCACTTTCAATTTAAGGCAACTAATTTGAATCCTTTGTAATTTGCATGGCTATGATTACATGACTCCAAACCCTTCAACAATCTCATTCCTAACACTTGTGAACTGATCATACACTTTACCACGCCAATATAGTAATAAGCCCATGTGACTCCAGTTTTACCTACCATTACTACAATAGCATAACATCACACCTACCTACAATCAATCTGACTCAATCTTACAAGCTTACTTCCAACTTAACTCTAGTAACTAATACACTCAAACGTACGAGTGTACATAGAAATGACCCTCCTCTGTTTTCACAATGGAGAATAGAGTATAACAAAGCATAATAAGAACTAGACTCGTTGACCTACAAATCTCTACCTCATAGCTTAAGATTTTCAAAACTTACTCCAATCGAACCAACTCTAATATCTACAAAAGGAACACAACACTCACAAATCAATAAACACAAAAAAAATCTTTGTAGCAACTTCACTTCTCCCATTCTAAACCGTACTCTAATACCATGATGATATGGATCTGTAGATGAACACACGAACTTAGTATCATACGTGACAAAGGGGGTGAGTTCAGGCTGCTAAATGGCTCAAAAAGTAAATAGAAGTCGATGGTTTAGCAATTCCTATACACTAACTCTATGGATATGATGCAGCATAGAACCATATACAGACCTAAGCTAGTACTTGATATGATGCATGAACACTAGACATTGGGTTGCTTGCTACAATCTTTACTAAAGGGATCAATAAGAGTAGTTAAAGGAGAGCTTTCCAAGAAAAAAGACTTAAGGTTTTATCATTAATATGTCAAAGTTTGCTTAAAACCCTATACAAGTGTTCTATTTATACAAAATGGTGAACTTATAAATAAAAATGAGTAAAGGATGCCCTAATGGTATTCCTATAATTATAAATAAAACATGAGGACAACTTAAGGAAAACAAAGTGAAGTGTAAGCCTTCATTGTGCATGCATTTTTTATACTAAAGGTGCATTATGTATGCATCTTGTGTTTTAGTATGAAAGGCGTTCTCAAGGGATGTACCTTCTTTATGGATATTGAGGGCGCATTTAAGAAACACACCTTTAGTGTCAACAAAGTAGGTGCATCCCTTGAGCACGCCTTTAGTTTTTTTTTTTAAATTAGATTTAATTTATCTAATTAGATAATAAAAATTTTATTTAATCGTTATATAAACTATTATATAGATGCGCATCCTTGAGCATGCCTTTAATGTCAACATCGCGCGCCTTAAATGTCACTACTACATGCATTCATTTAACACTTTAGACTCCCCCTGACTAAGGACTTTCAATATGGCAAGTTAGTTGCCTATTCCGCTCTTAAGTTCAATTCATACTTCACATTCCCTCTAGCTAAGTATACTACCTACGAAAACTATTAATGTAGCGGGTAGACTTAAATGATTCACTAAACTACCAACTAAACACGTTAAAAGCAGGTATAGTATATAGAAAGTATATATATAGTAAAATATTAGTATTAAGGGAATAACAATGTACTATGAAACATCATTTACAAAAACCATTTACATAATGAGTAATAGATGTTAACAATACATAATAATCAAACTAAGCAATATAAATATAGTTATTTACAACTACTTCTTCCTAGATCTAGCTAATTGTTTTCCTAAAAAAGCTAATAATGATGGTTTGCGAGTAGATGGTCCCTCCGATAGTTGAGGCTCAAATGGTTGTGGAGGAGTATCAATGAAATTTATATGGGTAATTGGAGTAAGCGATGATGTTGGTAGCTAGGTGTTAGCCTCCTTTATGTGTAATGTCTAAGGCCATCCTGTATGAAATTTATGAGGAGATGGCGGTGTTAGCTACAGATACATCCATATATAAGTATCTAAAATGTTGAATAAGGTATGGCCGAAACTAAAGGCATCAACAGGTGGGGTATTGCTACCAATCTTGCCTAAGTAAATGGAATGGCGAGATCCTAATGCCATAGAATCGTCACCGTGTCCCCAACTACATGGCTGTACTGGTCAACGTCCTCTCCTGTAAACTCTTAGACTTGTACGAAGTTGATAAGCAAGTATAGGGGTTAGATCAACTGGATGGTTGGGAAATAATATCAAACTATTGTACTCCTTAAGATGGTGAGGCTACCATAATGAGCAGTGTCAACATTGTCCACTAGCCTCGCCCGACGTAGAGTATCTACCTATAATTAACAAAACAATTCATGTTATATTCATATACATTGCTTTGCGAAAAACCATAAGATAAATGGATGGAAATCTTACCAAGTATCCCATCACTACCCCATGATGGGTGGTATATCGACGTATATGATCCCTATACCAGTTATAGTAAGCTAGATTGACATGCTTTGGTCCTTAACTATGAACAACCCACATCCAGCGTTCTACCTAGGTTGATATGTATCCTTGATGTATGAACAACCAGTCTATGTCTATGTTACCTCTGAGGTCGATATGATGTAGCTTCTCACTCATATGAACATTAACTAATATCATTTGTAAGCCACCAAACTATCATATAACACGGTCGTGGAAATAAAGCTTGATAATGTAAAAACATATCAGTAAAACCCTAGCTATGTAGATAACTTGATCAACATTGCAAAACGAGGGTAGGAGATCATTAAGATCATTTGGTTATGGCTCCGACATGACCTATAATGCATTTGCAAAGAAAATGCATTAATAATCCATAATTTTTTAATAAAGATCAACAATAGAAACAAAATTCAAGACATACATATTTGTCGATGCTTTTGCAAATCAAATGCAATCCGATATGTATCCACTACATGCAAGCATGGTGTATCATATCTCGTAATATAGCCTACCTAGTAGCTAGTGGTAAGCCTTCTTATATAATAGTACGATAGTGCCTCCAATCTCTTATGTTCCTAATCGTACAGCTCCACATAGTTGAAGCTGATCCCCAACTAAACATCGTGGTAGGTAGGAAATACTCTAACATGGGTAGGAACATCATGTAGACAAGAGACCAGGATTTATCAGCAAATTAAAAAAAAAAAAAACTAAATAACTATAAGATGTATGTATAGGTGTCCTAACGAACGATCTCTTCATCTACATCTACTAGAAGTATACTAAATCTGTCTTGTAACTAAGCCAAACTAACATGCCTCCCTCTACTAGCACTATCAATAGGGTAGTCTCATAGCAGTCCCCTAACTACTTAAGGCTAAACTAATTGTGTAAGCCCAATCACTATAGCCCTATCCACATAGAGACTAAATAGTATCTCTATGTCTTAGAGCGTGATCATCATATCCCCATTAGCCAAATGGAAAGTATAGGTCTTAGGTCTCTACCTTTCAACTAACATCGTGATGAGCTAATAATTGATCTGGATGAATGGTAGCTATGTGGCCCCTAGGAAACCATCATCGACAAGGTGGGTGATGAAGCGATCATCCAATGGTATCTATGATGTACCCTTCTGCAAGCTCAACTCCATTTAATGAACCATAATATGCTCACCTCCTTATAATATTAGATTCATTTTCATCACAACTTTATAAAATTATTGAACTTTATAATTTCATAGATGAATTAATGTTAAGCCATACCCAAAAATCCCATACGTCCTGCAATCAATGTTATCCCTATCCATGCAATACGGATTGGTCACTTAGTTCCGGATCCATCTAACTTGTACAACAATAAAAAAAAAAAAAAATTGTTATGTCATTGACTTATAGAAGCATAACATGATATGATATATAATATAATGTAAGAAAACAATATATATATATATATAATATATGTCCGTCTATACCGTTTCTATTAAGTTGAGGACACCTCCTCCTATTATGTCTTTCTATTCTACATACACTACACCTGCTCTTATCGATAGACTCTCTTAAGTCCATCTCCATATGGTATCTCTTCATCTTTGGTTTACCTAAACTACGATTTAGGTTCTTGCTAAGTATGAAGAATGGGTAATCGAGACGAGGTCAATTCAACTCATCACCTATTGGCATGAAGTATCTAGCGTAGACAACTAATTGATGGGTCTACGTATACCATACGCCAATATACCGAGAAGTAGCAACTCGAATAGAATTAAGTGCCCCTATCACATGTGAGCATGAGATTCTATAGATTTGCCATTTCCTACATGAACACATTATTCTATTTGTGTCTACAATATGTGTTCGACCACCTTATTTTGTCACTCCATTTGGTTCATACCTCTAACCTATCTTCACCTCCTATATCTCATTTTTACAGCTATATTGCTTGATGGAATGAGTTAGAGCTCGCTTAGCCTACGTTTTTAGCTTCTTTGTAGCATACTTTGTATTCACTTACCTCACATCCATTCCCTTCTTCGCTTCTTTAACTCTTCTTTCCCAACAATCGATATAGTTGTAGAAAGTTTTCATGACAAGTGAAGTCAGGGGTAATCCTCTACAACCTTTCAAAATGGTATTGTAGCTATCAACAATGTTAGAAGTCATATATCCAGATCGATAAAAACTATCATAGGACAACCATTTGCTCTTGTCAAATGGTGAAAACTATGATGGTGCATCTTCCTTTACTTGGAACATCTGCTCCATTATATACTTAAATTTCCTAGGTTATGCCTACATAGCAACATAGTAGTCAGTTTCTTATATAGTTGGTTCTTATGTACCATGTTAAAATTGCTGGCGACATACTATATGCACTATCTCTAAACCGTAAATGGTTCCTTCCAACCAACTTTTTCTTTGTCGAGAATATTCTCGATATCTAAGTATTTGTTCGTAATTAGGTAATTTGTCTCCTCCCAATTACTAACAACGAATTACTTCTATTTTTTGAGAAACCAACTCCATGTCTTCACGTACTCCTTGTCAACAAGCGCAAATACCAATGGGACAATAGTTATTTCCTTTACTATACCATTTTTGTAAAATTTATCTAAAATGCCTCATTTTCGTACAATTTTTCTCGAAATATACTATAGAAGTACAAAACTAAAAAACTTCACCCTGATTGGCCTCTGTAGCACTTGCTATACGTCTCTATGTCCTCCTTATCGTATACATGCAAGGCATATGCCAGGTCTGATGACTCAGATATGACGCGGAAATTCTACCCTAATCTTTGTTTAACTTGCAACCCCTTTTAGTATTGTAGGTTTTGTCTTTTTTATTATTTTCTTTATTTATTTTATCTATTTTAGTTTATTTTTTATTTATTTTCTAGATAAGTAAAATTAATAATTCATTCTGAATCAGTTTACTTCTTTGTGCAAGATATTTTTATTAGGTGTAGTTTTTACTATTTGTTATTATTGTTAGTTTGTGAGCATAATATTAGTATTTTGAAATTACTAACATGAGTTTCTTATGGGTCTTTTAGTATCAATTTCCATTAGTTAAGTACTTTTGCATATTTTTACATATTCGTTTTGAAAAAGTCATGTTTTTTCACACTTGAGAAAGTTGCTTCTTTAGAAAAGTGCATATTTTAGAAAAATTACATATATTTTAAGGAAAATTGCATATTTTTAGAATTTTTGATTTTTTAAGGTACAATTGTATATTTTCTTAAGATTCATATCTTTAAGAAAAGATTTGCATCTGGTTGCATATCTTAAAAGATTTGGATAGGTTTGCATATTTTTCATTGGATTTGTATTTCTTAGGCCTTTTAGGGAATTTTTCTAGAAAAATTATTTTGTCACTTAGTTGATTTTATAAAATGAAAATCTTAACTTAGGTTTTTTCAAAAATTAGTTCTTTTTTAAGGTCTTTTAAAAAATTTGGCAATAAGAATTAGGATTTCTTTTTCTAAGATTTTTCTTAATAGTAATAAAATTTTTGAAAATGTAAATTTAAATTTAGGCCATTTTCAAAATAAAAGACTCAATCCATTAGAGTTTTTCAAAAAAAAAAATTATAAAATTTTTGTCTTTGTTATAGAAAATTCAAAATAAAAAAATAAAAATTTCATTTTCATTGGATTTTATACATTCTTGCATATTTTGGCATCTTTAGAAAAATCATAACAATTGAGAGTTGTTAATTAGTTTTTTTGTAATTTCTACATGGAGGCTATAGTCTTAATCATATTTTTTGGAAATTTTCTCACAAAGCCCAACCAATTCTTTAAGCCTAAGAAAAGACTTTAAAACGCCTAAATTCACAAAGCTCTCAAGATGGCACACTAGTGGAAACTAGTGGCTAAATTAGAGTTTTTGGGAATAAGTGGACTGGTGGCTAAATTAAGGTTTTTCTACTAAAAAATCCTAATTTCCTTTTTTTTATTAATTTAATGTTAAGTAACTCATATTAAATTGATTGAATTTAGTACAAGTTAAATTAGGGGGGGGGGGGGGGGGGGGGGGGGGGGGGGGGTGGGTGGGTGGGGGGAGGAGTAGGGAAACGAAATAGGGCTTGACATCTTGTCCTTAAGATGTTTTTGTTCAATATTTTGATTGCTTTGCTTAAGGATAAAGTGTAGGGTAATTTAATAACACTCAATTAGCATACATATTTTAGAGTTATTTTATGTAATTGCGTAAATTAACTAAGTTAATTTTATAACAATTTGAAGCTTAATTTGTATAGATTTCATTTTCAAGGACTATTAAAGTAGTTGATGGATTTTTGAATGATTTATCAAGTTTTGGAGTTCATTTGAAGAAAGACAATGATTAAGGAATCAAAGTGAATGAGTTTCAAGCAAGAAATAAAATCTAAAGAGGACTACAATAGAAGACCATGATAATATTCCAAGGTTGTAGATCTCTCGTCATTAATTTCCATCAAAATTTAAGATTTTTAGGCAAAGTGAAAGACTACTTCCAACTCTACGGTTGTGATCATAAGGTATGGTGATTCAATGGATTATAAATCTTCTTATTTTTGGAAAGATTTGAAGTCTAAGATACCATGTTTTCATATTTTTTTTTTATTTGGAGCCAGTATAGGAAAGAAGAAGCACGGAAGACATGAAAGGTATTTTTGAGATACATTGAAGATATATTCAAAAATTCTTTTTATAGTATAAATGGGATATAAGCCTTGTAAATTATACATGATAGGAGGAGGCATCATAGAGAACATATAGATCATAGACTCCTCCCTTTTTTCTTATTTGTTTATTTTTCTCAATGTTTTAATTTAAATTTAATAGTCAATTATTATGAACCTTAGTTGATATGGATCAAGAGCCGATCATTCGCTCTTGAGCTAGAAGACTCTCTTACATGGTCTACCAAGCTGTTCGAGGAGCAGTGTTTTCCCCAGTCCTATCTTCCGAGCTACTTCGCTCTCCATGCTATCCAAGATGTTGCCAAGGTGATCAACCAGCATGCTGAGTTGAACCCTCCACTAAACTGGAGTCTGAGCACCAAATCTAAATACAACAATCTTTACTATGCCAAGGCTAAGCAAAACTATTAGGAGCTGACCATCCAAGGCCCACCCAATGTGAGCGATCCCTGAACCATCCACAGTCCAACCTCTTCTGAAGCTAAACAGGCCTGAACAAGGATTCACCTCTGCTTAGAGCACTACACTGTCAGAATCATAGTGAAAAGGAGCACACAGTATCCTTACTAGCAATCGTACTATCCTTTCTAACAAACAACGTTCGTTGGGCATGATTTCGTATCTCCCTTTATAGAATTTTCCTTTTTATTTAGTAAATAGGAATTCTTTCCTTTTTTTGTAATTCCCTTTTTGTAATTATCTATAGCATAAAACTTACCCTAATAGGGTATTATAAATAGTCACATAATATAATAGCTGCATAGAGAATATTTAGAAGAATACACTGAACCTTTTTCTCTTGAGCTACTCTTATCTAGCTTATTCAAGCGTAGACTAGTAGTAAATAATCTCAGGCCATACTTATGTGTCATATCAAGTATAACATGAGCTTGTATGATATGTTAGTATATCATATCCATCGTCAGTATATGGGAACCCCTGCTCTCTTTTGATTATCATTTACATTTTAAGCCATCTCGCGACTTAGATCCACCTCTTTTGGTTACGCATGATATTGGGTTCGTATGTTCATCCCCAAATCCATATCATCTTGGTATCAGAGCTTAGCTTATGTTCGAAGTCAGATTCTGTTACTGTGTTCTTTTAATAGTTTGTTACTGCTCTCGTGTGATAATGGTTTTATTGCTTATTTTGAAGTTTAGTAATTGAGAAGTGTTTATACTTTGTCTTTCCCTGTTTTCATTACACAAAAACAGAGTGTGGTTGACTGTTTATTTAAGTAATCAACAATATCGGATTCAAGTGTTCAAAGACCCTTGGAAACTAAGAAAGTGGTACTCGACATGGCCATGGGCAAAAAGGGAGCTTTGCGTCTCAATCAATGGATGATCAATTGGATAGGCTTATTATAGACACCTCATTTTTCCAATTTTTTTATTTATTTTACGTTAATTGAGCTAGGTTAAAAAATAAATAGAAAGATAAAAACAAAAATTAAAAAAATGAAAAAATAAAAAAAAAGTCAAGTTGAATCGTATCGAGTGGAGTCAAGTCGTGTTGTATCCAATTGAGTCAAGTCGAGTCGTGTCGTATCCAATCGAGTCGAGTCGTATCGTATCAAATTAAGTCGAGTCGTATTAAATTGAAATATATCGAGTCAAGTCGTGTCGTATCGAATCGCGTTGGATTGTTTAAGATTAAATTGGATAACGTCGTGTGATTAATTTAATAAATCATTAAGTCATATGAGAAGTAGGGTTTTATTAAAATAATTATGACATAGTCAGATTTAAAGTAGTTTTTTATTTAATTTATATTAGACTAGAATAAACTTAAGATTTATTAGATAAGTTATTGAGCTAAATTAAATTGGATCGGATCGGGCTCGGTAAATAGAAAGTTCAAATGGGATTTTTAGAAGTTAAGTCAAATCTTCATTGTATCTTTCAATTGTTAAAGATCAAATTAATAAAGATGCAAAAAATTCAGTTTTTAGTATATAAATAAGAATTTAGTAGTAAAGTTTAGGGACTTTTTTTTATTCCTACAATTAAAAATTTCCACAAAGTTTGACATCCAAAGAAGAATACAATAACTACGAAGAGTCAATCTTGGTGCAACTTCCAAAAAAGGTGGATGGTGTTGAGGATTCGCAGCGGTCGCAAACAAGATCATCAACGAACTGGTTTGGGACAAACACACAACCGAAATTTGATAGTAGCGTGTGTGTTGATTGTAACTAAGTCGTTCGTTTCTTCTTTTCATGACCGTACAACTAAGCAATAGCAGCACTCCGATATTCTGATAGAAGAATTTCTTCTTCTTTCAATTATACCCACTGATGACTAAACAAATAGATTAACTCATGGACTCCTTTCCACAAATTGGATTAGCTAGTGATGAGAAATCACTAAGTAATTGCCAACGAAACTCTTCTGACGTCCGAATTTCCAACCGAGTTCAAGCTGACGTCTTCAATCCGAACCGTAGCAAGTCCAACTCCATGCAGTTTGCCGAAGATGCACGATGCCGCAGCGCTAACCGACCGACCAAACATGCGACACTCACACTGACCGAGCCGTACATCCTAAGCCCCTACTTCCTTGCACGTTCTGGACAGCTCCATACAGTCACACAATCCTCACGCACGACCATTCACCGCCAGCGTACTGACAGCTACGACAACACCGACAAACGCAAATATGATGATCACGAGCTATTCAACGCATAGGTAAAAAAATCATTATTATTATAAGCTATTTGTTTTATTAGTTTAATTCAATTATTTTATTAACTTATTTTTTTTGTTATTATTATTATTATTGCATGATATTTTTTAGATAATTCCAATAAAATTTAGTTAAATTAAGTTGTTAGTAAAATCATGTTTTTTTCTAAACATATCTTCAAGCATATCTTATAATTAAGATTTGGAAAAAATATGTATTGAGATACGTATTTCGTAATTGAGATACGTATCGAGATACATATCTTACGGTAGAAATACGTGTCGAGATATGTGTCTTATGGTTATAATTCAAAAAATATATGCATGAAGATACGTATCAAACCACATCTTTAATATATCTTTTTGTTAGAATTTAGAAAAGATACTTTGATACGTAGTGGTTTAAAATAATAATAATAATAATAATAATAATAAATCTTAACCGGGGTTTTCAAAAAATTTTAGTTAGTTAGGATTTTCTTTAATTCAAAAAAATTAGATTTCTTAGGTTTTTTTTCTAAAATAATAAATTGATAAATAAACGTAAATCTAACTCGGTTTTCAAAATAAAAATAACCCGCTCACTAAATATTCTATAAAAATAGAACTATAGCCAGTTGGATCCGGACTAACATCTTCAAGGCAACCGCATAAAAATTAAAAACCTATTCCCCCTTTTTCTAGGGAATTCGTAATAAAAAAAATTACTTTAGTTGTCTTTTGTTTATTTAGGTATATTTTTAGTGTTTTTAAGAAATTATAAAAATAAAAACCCATCAATTATTTTTTATTAACTTTTATATGATAACTTAGTCTTAATAGGTTATCCCCTAAACCCGATTTTTTCTAATTTAATTTTTTAAAAATAAAAACTTTTAGAATATCCACAAGTGGTCAAATTAAGTTTTTCCCACTCGAAAACCCTAATTTCATTTTTTTTTTTTACCAATTGAACCTTAATTTTTTTTTTTTTTTACTAGTTGAACTGGTTGGCAATTTCAAATTTTAAATTTTTTTTAGAAAAATATTTCCTTAATTTAATGTCAAGTAATTTATATTAAATTGACTAGGTTTAATATAAGTTAAATTAAGAAAATCGAAATAGGGCTCGACAGAATTAGTGACTCTAGTGGGATACCTAGTGGGTTAGTCATGTGAAAATTTTAAAAATTATTGATGAGCTTTTTGTATTATAGTTTCACTAATGGGTTTTTAGTGATGTAGGATCTAAGAAAAAAAGTTTGGCCCAATGGGCCCTCTTGAGGAATCAAGATAGTTTTTTTTTTTTTCAATAATCATTTAAGTGTTTAGATGTGGTTGGACTTGGACTACCTTAGAAACTTAGGACAGGTTACCATTATGTAACCCTTCGCTCACTAGGGTCTTTACTCCCGTTTGGTGGTGATAGGCGAGTTCACTTAAGTTTCGATGTAGTCCATTGGGTTTCCCTTAGAAAAGCCTTAGAGTTATAGAGCTTGAGACCCGTAGACCCAACCCTCAGATATCTTTTTTTTAAAAAAAAAAAAGAGGTAGTTATTTTTAAATTATAGGAAAAGCCCAATTAATTTGTAATTAGTTCAATTTTCTTTTTTTAAAAAGGGAAAATTAATTTTAAAAAATCATCCTTATATATAAATATTTGCAAGCTTTAATTTTTTTAAATCCTATTTTGAACCTACTTATACATAAAAGTACTTTATGATTGCGAATTCATCATACTTCTTATAATTTATTAGTGACCAACCCCATTGCATCGCATGAATGTGTAGTATATTGCATCACATTTATTTTGTATATTTGTTTGTAAATGCTATCTTTTGCAATACATGTAGATCTTGTAGATTTTGTTTTATCTTATTAATAAAAGGTTGTGTAACATAAAATTTAATGTAAAATGCTTAAAATCATTAGTATTCTCCTATACTATAATGTACTAATATTGAAAAGAAAGAAAAAACTTCTGTATTAACTTGTAAGTTTTTTAGGGCATGTAATTATGATAATTAACTATGACAAAGATTATTATGGAATAGTCATTTTTTAAAAAGCTTTCCAACATTTTTTTAAGAAAGAGGAAATTTCAAAAGATATTTTATGATTAAAAAAAAAAACTAGTTTCATGATAATTTTTTACTTAGTAAATTTCTATTATAATGCCTTACATGTACCATATTGTTAGAAACTAATAAAATAAAAAAAAAATTAGAAGATAAAAAATTTAACTATCAAATTCCTATTGTAAATTATTTCTCATCTTAAAGTTATCAATCTTTTAAACGTTTAAGTTCTTGTTCTTCATATTTATCTATTAAGTTGTCATGCTCCTGATAGAGCTTTCTCTACAAGTTGTCATCCTTGTATCACCTATTTAAGAAGTTTCTTATTGTAAAATAATTCCTTTAATATATATATATATTAACCTTACAAGCAAATCATCATCCTACGTCCTCAATTGTCAATCCCAATATTTCCAATCTTTTTAGATTTGTCAGTATCAATATTAGGCTATCTGTAACATAAAATAAACATTGATTTTTAGTAAAAGTTAAAAAAAAAAAAACATGTTTTCAAAATCAAAAACTAGCTTTTTCTAAAGACAGAGAATGCAATGTTGCTAACAAGAAGGAATTCTTACATATTTTGAAAGATTGCTTTTTAAATGTTCTGCCCCAACTTGAAGCCTATAATCACTCATTTTAAAAAACAAGATGTCTAAAGCTCTTGAACATAGAATAACTACAACTGAAGGGGTTTTGGGAAAGCATGCGAAGTAAGTCAAGACCATAGCCCATACCCAAGCCTAGGGGCTTGTTGACATACCATCTAAGGCAGATAAGTCTAAAGAGTTGTTGACTCATGAGCTTAACAGTAGCAGTAAAGGACTGGGGAAGGAATTAGTGTAGAAATTGATGAAGATGGAAGAAGAAATCTTCTAGAAAATTGACGAGAAAATAGGAATTCTCAAGGATCATGATGTATAGTGTGACCTGAGCTTGAGTAGTGTTTGTGCTTTTGAAGACTATGAGTTACCCAAAAAGTTAAAGGTACCAAATTTCGAAAACTATGATGGAACAAGTTATTCTAAACTTTACCTTAAGCTTTATGTTCGCAAGATAACCCAATTCTCTAATCATAAGCAGTTGATGATTCAAACTTTCCAAGATAGCCTAACTAAGCCGTTGTTGATTTGGTATGCCTAACAAGACTTAGTTAAGCTTGATACTTGGGATAAGCTAGCTCAAGGCTTTTATCAACAGTACAAGTTCAATGAAGAAGTGGCTTCATCCTTAATGGATTTAAATAACATAAAAATGAAGCTAACCGAGTCTTTTAAGGAGTATGCCTAGAGATGGAGATCTACAACTGCTCAAGCTACATTACAATTGCCAAAAAACGAATTGATTAACATATTCATCTACAGATTAGGTGAACCTTATTATAATCAACTCTTAGGCCATACTACTTCAACGTTTGCAAATGTAGTTGCAGCTGGTAATTGCATTGAAGATGATATGGACACTATGATGTCCTATCTAATTATATACAAGCTTAGTGCCCTAAGCATTGGTCCAAAGCTCAAGGAAAATAAGCTAAGCAAGAAATCACCTAGAAGGAGGTTCACTCATATCCTAATTCCTATGTCTCGGGTCTATTACTGCCTAAAAGAAAAGGGTTTACTGCATCCTAAGACTCCAACACTAAGATATAAACCTCGAAAATACGATCCTAATATGCAATGTGAGTATCACATGGGTCAGCAGAGGCATGCTATTGACCATTGTTAGGAGTTGAAGAATAAAGACCAAGATTTAATTAATGAAAAATTGGTCTAATTGGACTTCATTAAGGATCTAAGGTCTAAATTCTACATAGAGACCACTATTAACATGGTACAAGGATTGGAAAAGTCATTAGAAACATATTTAAATGGTCATGTCCAAAGGGTATATTACTGCTAAGGTTTGGAAGAAAGGGTTACAGCCTTAAAAGGAAAGCTAGCAAAATTAGAAGAAGACTCACTAGCACGGAAATGGTGATGGGTTATGTACTTAAACAGCTCGAAAATCTACATGATAGCACAAATAGGAAGTTACAGCCCAAGCCCGAAGAAGATTTAACGAAAGAGAAATCAAGAGTAAATGTACCTATTGGGAATGCCCAAGATCAAGACAAGCCCGTCTACAATAAGAGAAGGTGATTTACACAGTTCAAGATTCTAATGGCCCAAGTGGTCAAGCAATTGAGAGATGCAGGACTATTGAGATGAAAATACCTAACAAATAAGTGCAAGCTGAGGAATCGCGACCCCAACAAATGGTGTGACTATCATATAGGCTATGTAGGGCATACTACTAGAGATTGTTAGAGATTGAAGCACAAGGTGCAAGATTTGATTGATGCCAAGATTATCTAACCAAGCTTTCTAGAGATTAAAGGGTTGATTTGCAGCGGTATTCTCTCCCTAAGTTCTGAAGAAGCATCGAATAGAAAACTTCTAGTATTAGGCATTAAAAATCTACTACTATCATTTGAGTAGCCCACCATTAAAAGCAATTGGGTATACCTTCGAGAGATAAATTCAGTTGAATGGGCCAAGAAGTTATAGAATTGGGGGCAAGAAGTAAAAAAGAATTTTAGTTCTTACATTTTTTTTCAGAATCATATTTCATTTTAATGCTTGTAATAGATACGAATTATTAAATAAAGTAGTTTTCATGTGCAATTTTATCTGTATATGCTATGAAGTTAGCTTGATTCAAATAGGGGCATTTAAAATGAGTGAAAATGGATAAAGAAAACGTGAACTCAAAATTTAAACCTTTTCACCTAAGGGAATGATAACACATTACATGAAGAGTTTAGGATGAAAAGAGACAACCCATGTCCTAAACACTAACTATAGACATACATGAGAGTTGAGCATCATTAAGGTGAGTATTAGGCTCATTCCTTAAAGGAGGCTTGTCTTTCACTTAGTATACATGTCAAAATGATATTAGACATTCGTTTCATCATCCCTAAATATAGTTATCCCTTACAAACCCACTTGAACCTTTAAGGGATTTTTCTTAAAGTTGACCATACCAAAAACTACCCACATTGGGGCAATTAGGAGGTTAGGGTTATTAATCTAGACAAAAGGAGTAGCCTAACTTATGCTTACCTTAGTCATGCCAATTCATGAGCAAATATTATCATAAATAATTCAATTTCTTTAGAATGAAGAAGAATTTTAAATCATATACAACTCACTCAGGCAGGTACAAACACATCAATCCCATGGACTTTTCCCAAACACTTCAAAGCCATATACACTTCTCCTAAACTTATATGCCTTGAACCTATCTTTTAGTACTTCAAATCCTATTAAGTGAAAACTCAACAAAAAAGGTGACTACCTTGACCAGAAAAATAGCAAAATAAAAAATGAAAAAAAGAAAAAAGAAAAGAGTAGAGAAAAAAAAAACAAAGATTGAAGCTATTAGTAAGGTGATCACCTTCAAAAAAATAACCAAATTACCAAAATAGCCTGAAGTCCGAACTGGTGATAGTATCCAAAATCTAAACACTTTCAATTCCTAAGCTTAAAAGCAAAGCCCTTACTATATGATTCCTCTCACTTTACTACCCTTGATAAAACTTTTTTAACTAAAGAAATGGACTTATCTTTAGCAAAATTTGCTTATGAAATTGGAGCAAGCCCATGTTTAGTTTCTCATAGGTTCTTAGCCTGTAAACCCGAGATCGATTGTATACAATTTCTTCCAAAATTGGTCAAAGCATATTGATATCCATTTGCTTAAATCATTTACCAAAAGCCTTACATTGTAAACCTAGAAAAGACCTATTAATTAACTAAACTATACCACCTACAAGACAGACCAAAATTTTTGGAATTGATGCTAAGAGTAAAAACAAACCTATAAGAGTGTAAGGAAGTCTAATTTGACTAAACATTTCAAGTAATGATATCTATCTCTTTAGTGGAAATTTAGAGAATTGAGTACTTTGTCAAAAATGTGAATGGTCATTTATCCTAAGTTAGAAATCAGTACTTCTAAAAAAGTTCAAAGATCATGAATTATGTTCTAAAAATTAAGACTAAGAGAATGAGTGATCAAGGGGCAAGGGGCAAGCCAATCCCTTATTTGTGGTTTTTAGATTTTTTGAGACTTTCTTACTTGTTAGTAACACAATTTTATATCAAAGAGTGTTTTTTTAATTTCTTGACAAAAAGAAGAAAAAGTTAACAACTTTTCAAAAGAGATTTGAAACTTTAAAAGAAAAAAATTATCAAGAGAGATTTCTTAAAAATTTCAAAGAATCATCAAAATCCAACAAATTCAAGTGAAAAATCAATTTGTCAAAACTTATGCAAGTTTTCCTCCTTCCTGGATCGCTTGCTCATAAAAGCGCTATCCTATTTAGTTTTTTCTAGGATCGCTTGCTCAAAGAAGTGCTGTCTTACCTATTCTTTAGTTGGATTGCCGGCTCATAAGAGCACTGTTTTATCTATTCCTTACTAGGATCGCTTGCTTATGGGAGCGTTGTTCTATCTAGTCCTTTGCTATGATTGCTTGCTCAAAGGAGCGTTGTTTTACCTGTTCCTTTTAGGATCTCTTGCTCATGGGAGTGCTGTTTTATCTATTCCTTAGTTGGATCACATGTTTATACAAGTGCCATCCAATATTTTCGAGGATCACTTGCTCAAAAGAGCGTTGTCTTATCTTTTCTAGGATCACTCGCTCAAAGGAGCACTATCCTAGTCCTTTTCTAGGATCGTTTGCTTAAAAAAGCACTGTCCTAGTCCTTTTATTAGGATCGCTTGCTCATAGGAGCGTTGTCTTATCTATTCCTTTATAGAATCGCTTAGTTCAAGGAGCGTTGTCTAGTTATTTAAAAGATCGTACTCATGAGTGCGTTGTCTCATGCCATCTTATCTTATCTTTGAAAAATCTATCTTTTTGAGTAATTTATCTTGAAAGAGATCTATCCTTTTCGGATCATCCAAGTCGGGTCTAGCAAAAATGGGTATTTCTTTTGTCTTTATAAAAAAGTTCTAATCGAATTTTGCTACAAAGAGGGGCAACTATAGACATCTCATTTTTGCTATTTTTTAAATTTATTTTTCGTTAATTGACCTAGGTTAATAAATAAATAAATAGAAAAATAAAAAAATAAATATAAAAATATAAATAAAAACGAAAATTAAAAGAAAAAATAAAAAAATAAGCCAAGTCAAATCGTATCGAGTCAAGTCGAGTTATGTCATATCAAGTCGTGACGTATCGAGTTAAATCGAGTCGTGATGTATCGAATCGAATTATATCAAGTTAAGTCATATCGTATTGAGTTAAAATAAGTTGTATCAAATTGTTTAAGATCAAATTGGATAACCGCATATGATTAATTTAATAAATCATTAAGTTATTTAAAAAGTTAGGTTTTATTAAAATAATTTTGGCTCAATCCGATTTAAAATAGATTTTTTATCAAATTTATATTGTGCTAAAATAGATTTAAGATTTATTAGATAAGTTATTGGGCTAAATTAAATTGAATCGGATCGAGCTCAATAAATAAAAAGTGTAAATGATTTGTAGAAGTTAGGTTAAATTTTCATCTATTTCGTTTGTTAAAGATTAAATCCATAAAAATATAAAAGATTCAATTTTTGGTTTATAAATAAAAATTAGCGATAAAGTTTGGGAACTTTTTTTTTATTCCTACAATTGAAAATTTCCGTAAAGCCTGATATCCAAAGATGAATACGATAACCACGAAGAGTCGATCTTGGTGCAACTTTCAAACAAGGTGGATGGATTGAGGATTCGCAGTGGTCGCAAACAAGATCATCAACGAATTGGTTTGGGACAAACACACAACCAAAATTTGATAGTAGCTAGCGCGTTGATTGTAACTAAGTCGTTAGTTTCTTCTTTTCATTATAGTACAACTAAGCAATAGCAGCACTCCGATATTCAGATAGAAGAATTTCTTGTTCTTTCAATTATACCCACTGAGGACTAAACAAATAGATTAACTGATGGACTCCTTTCCACAAATTGGATTCGCTAGTGATGAGAAATTACTAAGTAATTGCCAACGAAACTCTTCTGACGTCAGAATTTCCAACCGAGTTCAAGTTGGCATCTTCAACGCCTGAACTGTAGCAAGTTCAACTCCACCCAGTTTGCCGAACATCCATGCTGCCGCAACGCCAACCGACCGACCAAACATGCTACACTCACACTAACCATGGCGCACATCCCAAGCCCCTGCTTCCTTTGCAAGTTCGGGACAGCTCCACACAGTCACACAATCCTTACGCATGCCCATCTACCGCCAGTGTACTGACAGCCATGACGCAATCCACAACAATACTGACAAACTCAAATAAGACGATCACGAGTGATTCGATGCATAAGTAAAAAAAAATCATCATTATTATTAGCTATTTGTTTTTTTAGTTTAATTCAATTATTTTACTAACTTATTTTTTTATTTTATTATAAGTTTTGTTATTATTATTATTATTGCATGATATTTTTTAGATAATTCCAATGAAATTTAGTTAAATTGAGTTGTTAGTAAAATCGTGTTTTTTTTTTAAATAAACGTTCTTCAAGCATATCTTGTAATTACGATTTTAAAAAAATGCATATCATGGTTAAGATACATATCTCGATACGTATCTTGCGGTAGAGATATGTATCTTTTGGTTAGGATTAAAAAAAGATATACATGAAGATACGTATCCAATCGTATCTTTAGCATATCTTATTATTATGATTTAGAAAAGATATTTTGATACATAGTGGTTTTAAAAATAATAATAATAATAATAAATCTTAATCAGGGTTTTCAAAATGATTTAATTAGTTGGGATTTTCTTTAATTCGAGAAAATTAGATTTTTTAGGTTTATTTCTTTAAAAAATAATAAATTAATAAATAAACGTAAACTTGACTCAATTTTCAAAATAAAAATAATCTACTCACTAAATATTTTATATAAAAAAAAAGAACTACGGCCGGTTTGATTCTGACTAATAGGTACGTAGGCAACTTCGGGGCAATCGCATAAAAATTTAAAACTTTTTCCCCTTTTTTCTTAGAAAATCGTAATAAAAATATCACTTTAGTCATCTTTTGTTTATTTAGGTATATTTTTAGTATTTTTAGGAAATTATAAAAATAAAAGCCCATCAATTTTTTTTTAGTTTTTATATGGTGACTTAGTTTTAATAAGTTAGCCTCCCAACTTGGTTTTTTCTAGTTTAATTTTCTAAAAGTCAAAATCTTTAGGATATCCACTAATTGTTAGTCAAGTTAGGGTTTTGTCACCTGAAAACCCTAATTTCTTTTTCTTTTTCTTTTTCTTACTAGTTGAACTAGTTGGCGACTTCAAATTTTAAATTTTTTTTAGAAAAGTATTTCCTTACTTTAATGTCAAGTAATTTATATTAAGCAAGTTAGGCTTAATATAAGCTAAATTAAGAAAATCGAAATAGAGTTCGACACTTACCAATTTGGTAGCCAGTTTGGTGAGTATTATACAAGAGACAGGCAACAAGCTAGGAATAACCTTGTTAGAGAATGTGAATAGCAACAGCAAGGTAATGGTTAGTTTGGTTAAGTTAACGCCCCAGTTTGACCACCCTAAGCTGAGGGAATTAGTAGGGACGTTAAGCAAAGGCTAACGTTAGAAGAGATTGAAGAGGAAGTAGAAGGAAGTGACAAAGTAGAGGAGTACTACCAGCCTGAGGAAAGAAATGTATAAACCCCTAGAGTTGAGGGATTGCGAATGCGGATTCTAAGTTTTTCTAGTAGTGTTGATGTTGAAGACTATCTATATTAGGTAAATCAGATTGAAAAGTAGTTTGACTGTCATAAAGCACTCGAAAATGCAAAGGTTAGGCTAGTTGCGTTAGAGTTCACTAATTATGTCACCTTATGGTAGAAGAACCTACAAGCCACTAGAAGAAGGGAAGGAGAACGAGAGATTAAGAGTTAGTATGAAATGAAGAGAGTTATGCAAAGGAGGTTTGTGTTGAGCTATTATCTACAGGATACCTTTAAGAGGTTATAAGAATTGAGATAAGGTGGATCGAGTGTAGAAATTTACATTAAGGAGTTCCAAATGCTAATGATCTAATACTAAGTTGTGGAGCTAGAAGACCGAACTATGTCTTGATTCATTAGCGGATTGAAGTATGAAATTAGGGATGCCCTGGAAACCCTAAATGTTGAAATGCTTGATGATGCAATTTGAGCCGCCTAGAGGATAGAAAGGTGCCGAACAGGGAGATTCTGACCACCTGTCAACCATCTTAGCAGTAGTTAACCTATTCCAAGTAAACCTGTGCAAATGGAACCGAGTAAGGTCATTGAGACCCGACCTGCTCAGACTACCCGAGCAAAGGAAGAGCTCTAGAGGAGGTTTGAGAAAGGCTAGAGTTCGAGGAAGACAAGTGAGATCAAGTGTTTTAAATGCCAAGGATTTGGAGACATGGCCACTCAATGTCTGAACAGGTAAACAATGGTGATCATAGGCGAGGTACCTACCATTGAAGTTGACAGTACTGATGAAGAAGTAAAGGAGTTGAAGGATGAACAAAATGAGCTGTTTGAGGAAGAAGTCATCTATAGTGAGGATGGCAACTTAATGTCGACCACTCTAATGTTGAGGAGGACAATGAGTATCAATACTATGCTTGAAGATGAGCAGAGAGAAAATCTCTTCCATATTGGGTGTAAGCTAAATGAATTACTATGCACATTGATTGTTAATAGTGGGAGATATACTAATCCAGCCTTTGCATTTATGGTCCAGCATTTGAAATTGCCGACCATGCCTCACCCAAAACTTTACAAGCTTCATTGGCTCAGTGGCAAGGGAACCTTACAAGTGAACAAATAGATATCTATGCCAATCTGCATTAGCAAGTATCGAGATGAAGTACTTTGTGATGTGCTACTCATAAGTGTGTCCCACCTTCTACTTAGACAACTATAGATGTTTAACCAAGCAGTAATGTATGACGGAAGGAAGAGCATATGTTCTATGTAACATGAAGGGAGAAGATTGAAACTAAGTCCAATGACTTCCAAACAAGTAAAAGTCATGCAGTCCCAACTTAGCCAAACCCTGAAGAAAAATTTTTTGGTATTAAACCGAGTAGAACTAAAAAGAGAATTGGAGCTGGAGAGACCAACCTATTTGCTTGTTAGGAGGCTTTTGGAGATGAAACCTAGGGAAGAAGAGCTACCAACCGAGGTAAAAACTTTACTAGAGGAATATGCCGACCTGTTTCCGGAAGAGCTTTTAAATGGTCTGCCCCTAATCCAAGGCATCGACCATATGATTGACCTATAGTTAGGAGCTATACTATTGAATAAGCCTGCCTAAAGGCTAAACCTTGAAGAAACTGCCAAGCTATAGAGGCAAGTAGATGACCTCATGAAGAAGGGATATGTGCATGAGTCCCTGAGCCCCAATGTTGAACCAACCTTATCAGTATCGAAGAAGGATGGTTCTTAAAGGATGTATGTAGATAGCCATGCCGTTAATCAAATCACCATCAAGTATAGGCATCATATACCCAAGCTTGATGATATGCTAAACGAGTTAAGTAGAGCAAGAATGTTCTCCAAGATTGACCTCAAATCTGGATACCATCAAATCCGAATGCATGAAGGAAACAAATGGAAAACCACATTCAAGACGTGACATGGTTTATATGAGTGGCTTGTAATGCCATTCAGATTATCCAATGCGCTGAGCACATTCATGTACTCCAAGAGTTATTGGAAAGGTTTATCATGGTTTATTTTTATGACATTCTAGTGTATAGCCCTAACCTAGAGACTCATTGAGAACATCTCCAATAAGTGCTTGCAAAAACTCTGAGCTAAACTCTATGCCAATTTGAAGAAGTACGATTTCTACTAATCCGAGGTGATCTTCTTAAGGTTTGTTGTAAAGGGAGGTATTATTCGAGTTGATGAAGAAAATATAAGAGCGATCAAAGGATGGCCTGAATCATCCTGTTCTATTGATGTAAAGAAGCTTTCATGAGCTGGCATCATTCTATTGTTGCATCATTAAAAACTTCAATGCGATTGTGGCCCCACTCACTGAACTCTCTAAGAAGAATGTTGAATTCAGATGGGGTGAGAATGAGAGACGGAGTTTTGAGGATGTAAAAGAGAAGCTAACCACCACCCCCATCTTAGCTTTATCGAACTTCGATAAGGTATTTGAAGTAGAGTTTGATTTATCCAGACTAAGCATAGGTGCTGTACTAATGCGAAAAGGCTGACCTATTGCTTACTTCAGCAAGAAACTTTGAAGAGCTACACTCAACTACTTTATCTATGATGAGGAGTTCTACTCCACAATCCGAGCCCCAATAGTATGGCAATACTATCTGCTGCCTAAGGAATTTGTGATCTACACTGATCATGAATCCTTAAGATATCTGAAGAGCTAACCAAAGCTGTCCTGGAGGTAAGCGTAATAGGTTAAGTTCATGGAGGGTTTTTCTTATGTCGTAAAATATAAGAATAGGAAGAATAACGTAGTGGTCGATGCCCTATCAATATGACATACTCTCCTGACTGAGTTGCATACAAGGTTGCTTGGTTTTTCAACCATTAAGAATTTTTATGCTAGGGATCCCCACTTTAGTCCTATCTACACCCGTTGTGAGGAAGGACAAACACTGGACAACTATCACAGGGAGGATAGATACTTATTCAGGAAGAAGAGGCTATGTATCTCGACTTGTTCTATACGAGAACTGCTAGTGCATGAAGTGCATAGAGGGGGATCTATAAAACACTTTGGCTAGCGTTGAACTTACGAGGAGTTATCCTCCAGATTCTTTTAGCTAAAGATGAAGAGAGATGTCCAATCCATACTGGAGAGATGTGTAACCTGTTAAAAAACGAAGAGTCGAGTCGAGCAAGGACACTACGAACCCTTGCCGATCCTGACCAAACCATGGTCCGAGTTGAGTATGGACTTTATGTTAAGACTACCGGAGATGTCCCAAGGGAAATACTCCATCATGGTGGTTGTGGATCGATTTAGCAAGATGGCACATTTCGTACCTTATTCCAAAACTAACGATAATTTGGCTATTTCTTTTCTATTCTTACAAGAGGTGATTAAGCTTCACAGCATACCTAAAACCATTGTTTCAAACCAAGTCCCTAAGTTGATGAACCACTTTTGGAGGACATTATGGAGGTGAATGGAAACCAAGCTACTGTACAGCACGTCCTGCTACCCATAAACTAATGGATAGACCGAAGTTGTTAATAGAATGTGGGAACTTTATTACGGGTTATTGTCAGATGAAACATGGTCGATTGGGATTTATGTCTACTAATAATTGAATTTGCTTACAATCGAACTGCTCACAATTTAACGAACATGTCCCTATTCGAAGTTGCCTATAGGTTTAACACTAAGTTTCCAATGGACCAAGCACCCTAACCAGTACTTGATGATGATTAGCTAACTGTCAAGAGAGTTAAGGCCATCAAAGCCATGCATTAGAAGGTTGTAGAGCAATTAGGCCGAGCTAGTGTTAAGCTTGAGAGGTGAAACTAAAGATGGAGGAAGAGAGAATTTCAACCAGGAGATTTGGTTTGGATACACCTCAATAAGGAGTGATTTCCGAACCTAAAGAAGAGTAAGTTGTCTCCCCGCACCAACAAACCTTTCAAAGTGCTAGAAAAGATTAATCCTAATGCCTATAGGATTGGGATTGAACTACTTGAAGGATATGGAGTCTTGGAATCCTTCAACATTGCCATCCTCCAACCTTACACTCCCGAGGATGAGAAACCTAAAACCAAACCAGATTTGATCCCAAATCTTAAACAACTCGAAGGGAATGAAATGAATCAAAGGTTGATCACTCGTTCTTGAGCTAGAGGTCTCTCTCACATGGTTCATCGAACTATTCAAGGAAAGTTAAGTGTCGAGGAGTAGTATTTTCCCTAGTCCTATCTTCCAAGCTACTTCACTCTCCATGCTATCCAAGATGCTACCGAAGTGATCAAATAGCATGCCAAGCCAAACACTCCACTAAACTGGAGTCCAAGCGCTAAATCTAAATGCAGCAATCTCTACCATGTTAAGGCCGAGTAGAACTATCATGAGCTAACCATCCAAGGCTCACCCAGTGTGAGCCATCCCTAAACTAACTACAATCTAACCTCTTCTAACGCCGAACAAACCTAAACAAGGGCTCAACCCTGCTCAAACCACTACACTGTCAAAATCATAGTGAAAAAGCATGTACAATGTCCTTACTAACAATCGTACTATCCTTTTTGAAAAACGATGTTTGTTATGCATGATTTCGTATCTCCCTTTATAGTATTTTCCTTTTTATTTAGCAAATAGGAATTCTTTCCTTTTTTGTAATTATCTATTGCATAAAACTTACCGTAACAGAGTATTATAAATAGTCACATAATATAACAACCGCATAGAAAATATTTAGAAGAATACACTGAACCTTTTTCTCTTGAGCTAAGTATCATCCTACTTTCTCTTGGGCTACTCTTATCTAGTGGTGAGTAACCTTAACCTATACTTATGCATCATATCAAGTGTAGCCTATGTTTGTGTGAGGCGTTGGTGCATCATATCCATCGTCGGTGCATGGGAACTACAGCTCTCCTTCGATTATCATTTACTTTTCAAGTCATCTCACAACTTGGACCCACCCTTTTTGGTTACACATGATATTGGATTCATGTATTCATCTACGAGTCTATATCATTAGTTTACCATGTAAAATATATATATATATATATATTTTACTATCAATCTATAATTTCTTGTTATTGTGATCTAACTGCATTATGATGAGGCGTATACTACATTTATTAAACAAGTGCACCTGTCAAATGATACTATAGAGGACTTGTAGAGTCTAGGTTATTGATTTCATAAGGATTAGACACTTACTCACTCATACTACATTACTCTAACAAAAGTAAGTTGCAATATTGATGATGAATTGGATGAAAATTAGAAAATAGAAACTATTAAGAAATTGACTATGAATTCAACAATTAAGTGAAACCAATGAACCATAAATAAGGATATTTAGACTCTGATAACCAAGAGATCAACATGTAGTAGCCTATGTTTCTAATAATTTTATTATTCTTATTAACCTAAGGAATTCAATTACTAATTTAGTAGGAATTGCTTCTTTATTAAATTCCAATTCGAGTTACATTCTATCTAAATTTCTTTTAGAATAGAACTCCTTAGAACAATATCAAGAATAGGAATTCCATAACAATAAACAATAAATAACCTTTAATTTTGGAAGCAGTCTATAACTTATCTCTAAACTTTTAACAAATCTCTTTAGTTTTGGTAGATCTATTTTTATATTGGCCTCATGACTTCAATGAATAAAATTAGATAATTAAGTTCATACTCTAGAAATAACAACACAATCTAAACAAAATACGTAATTGAATTAATAAGAATAAGAGAATTTCAATAAAATGAGAACAATTAAGGTATGCTATATGTTACCTCAATTACTACAAGCCTAGATATTGTTACATTATGCTATAGACATGATAAAGTTACAAGCTTGGGTGATGCAAAGGACTATAAACCTTAAGAAAAGGCTATTCTCCCATCCATATACATCTCTCTTCCTTATACATGTATTTATCATCTATTTATAATGTTTAGATAAAATAATCCCTAAGTAGTAAGTGTTTTAGAATTAATGGCAAGTCCAAGGGTAGGTACAAGGATGTAGAGGTTGGGTGTAGACTTCTTCTTACAATAATTTTTCAAGAAATTTCCTTGAAATTGATGATGAGGGGATTACGATTAAACAACATAGGTATGGTAGTGAACTGTGGTCTTGCACTTATCTAAGCATTATTCAAACTTTTATTGAAAATTAAGGGTATAGCCATTAAAGCCAAGGAACACGATCGTAAAGAGAGAACATAGTCATCCCTTTTGCCTAATTCTTGAACAAATTCTCTTTAGCACTTGCTATCCTTAGATTTTCCTTTAAAATAAATGTGATTCTCTTTAAAAATTGTTTAAATTCTCATTTTTTTGTCTCATTGCTTCACATGAGACTTGAAGTCAAGACATCACTCAAATCAGTAGCAATTTTATCAAAATAACTTAAAATATCCAAGAAAATAATTTCATAAATGAGTGTAAAACTACACTCATCAGTATAGCTAGTGACATGACTTAGAGTGTACATAGCAAATACGAGCTAAGAACATGTATTCGAATTTCATTAGGAATGGGATAAACTAGTAAACAAAACTGAGGTTTAAATACAAATGTAGATGGATATTACACACTAAAGTACAAACACAATTAGGGGTAGAGCTTGAAATAGGGTTCGATACGACTAATGAACATTAAATGCCACTTGAGGTTCAAATGAGGGGTTAGGTATGACTCATTAACTTGCTTAAGTGATGGTTTACCACAATCTCAAGGAGAGGATTTATAAGAGCACAAGAAAGATTAAAAAGTTTCATAAACTTAATAATCACATAAAAGGGTGACAAGCTTGAAGCAAGCTCACGAGAGAAGTTTCTTTGAGTAAATATTCTCAATGACTGATCATAATCTATTGTCTACTACTTACAAAAGTTATTATTTATAGTATATCCTAAAACTCTAGTAGCAAGAGTGTAAATAGCATACAAGGCCTTAAACCCTAAAGTAGGCCTATAACTAAAGTTAAGGAAAATATTTACAAGTATACCAAATTATGTGTTTAACAAGAAGGTTAGCATACAAGTCATTTTAGCTATCTTGGAAAGAGTAGGATTTGAACTAGATGAGGTTGATAGTTAGATGTTTGAGTTTGGATAGTAGCCCCTAAAGTCTTATAGTACTTGGTCAAGATGCTTGAAAGGTTGACCCACAATTACCGAGTTATAGAATTGGTCGACACTAGTCTTCCTATACCATGCTGAGTTGCTCTTTAGCCTTAAGGCCTTTGCTATTTGGTCTCTCCACTTCTCGGTAGATGACAAACCTAATGCCAAGTTGTTTCTTTTCCTCCTTTCAATCTTCTAGTATCAATTTAGCCTCAATTAGGGTAAGTCGGCCTTTACTTAGGGATCGTTGTAGGCTGATTCCTATCATCACCATGGGGCTAAAAAGAAGTCTTCCTTAATTTTAGATAATGAGCACAAGCCTATATGCCAAATAGACCCTTGTCCACTTTTCTTTTCACTATGGGCATCGAGTTGCTCTAAATCTCCTTAATAGTCATAGGGGTTAAGTAGTAGCTCTTCCTATCCTTTCGAACCGTGTGAGTGTTGAAGAAGCTATCATAGATCACTCTCTAATTATATTCCAAAGGTTAGTAAAGAATTAGATTGGTGACATTCATAGGCACTACATCAAATTCTAATTTGTCATCATATTTCCTTACCTTGAATGTTATCTGAGCTCTCTTATGTACATAGACCATATACTTATCATTAAACCAGTTCAATCCGTAAGGTCAAGGGTACGGGTAGGTTATCAATCTCCTCTTCTCCACTAGCTTAGTAGAAATGATGTCGGTGCAACTTCTACCATCAATAACTAGGGAACAGGTCTTCCCATTCATGAAATGTCAAACTTAGAATAAGTTCTCCCTTTGACTTAGATCTTCTTTTAGGTTGGCTCTTTAGCTCATCATGGATAAGAGTCCATCTAGATTTGCATAGATGTTCTCTTCTTCTAACTCACATTCCAAGCTCTTGTCACTTTAACTCTCTACTTGAGCATTAAGTCCTTTGCCTTTTAAGATCAAGACCCTTTTATTTGGATATTAGGAGGCAATATGTCTGTAGCCTAAAGACTTAAAGACCTCACTTCTCAAGCCTTAGTACCTGGCACCTTGTAAACTCTAGAAAATCGGTATTCTGGACCTTAATTTAAATCCAAGTGTTATAAACTATGTCATGAGTTGATAAGGCTAGTAAAAATAAAAGTTTATGAAATTTAACAAATCGAATATAACATCGATAATAAAAACCTTAGAAATGGATCAAAATCAAAATTAGGTACCAAAAACCTTAAATCCACAATTACTCAAAATCAAACCCGAACTGGATCGAAATCCTAAAACTATAACTTTGAGCTTATAAAATAATTAAAGATCACTCAATAGTGATATAATCGTAGTTAATTGTAATTATCGACTAAATCACATAATCGTGTAAAACTTTTAACAAAATCGTTAAAATAACTTGTAAAAATTATAGTTGTAACAGGTACCAATCAAATTAATAAATATTCATGAAATTCCAAAATTAATTTATAATTATTATTTTATGATTTTTATGTTTATAAAAATTACATATAATTAGTTCTATTTTCTATTTTCTTCTATTTTCTTTAATTCCTTTCCTTCCTTTTTCTTCTCTTCTTTTCCCCTTTTATTTTCTTTCTTTTGCCACGTAAATGGAGCTGTAATTTATAGCAGCCCATGTGTACAAATATAATGTCCAAGTATCACAAATTAAAGGGATAAAGGACAAAATGATAAAGTATATGTCTTATCTTAATCAATGCCTAAATTAAGAGGATAAGCTTCCTTATTTTTTTTATTTTATTTGCTCCAAAATTAGATGGACTTTACGTCCTAAATATTTGGAAGAAAAAAAAGAAACCAAACCGAAAATATAAAGTGGAAAAACAAAAGAAAAGAAAAGCTAAGTAAAACAAAACAAAAGCAAAACAAAGTTCAAGAGAATTAAGAAGAAAAAGAAGAAGAAAATTAAGGATATTACCACCATATTTAGGTAAGTGTATTTATTTTAGTTATATATGTATATTATATGGTATGTGCATGTATATACTAAGTATTTTGTTGTATTTTGTTATATGTTTCATTACATGTACATATATAGATGCATGAGTAGATAAATTAATATATATGTATATCTCTGTTATGTATGTATAGACATATGTATGTATTATGTAGAAGATACGGTATATGTATATATATATATGTAAGTATAAATAAGAATACATGTGCTAAGTATTTAGTATTATCACTAATTAAGTATTGCTAGAGATATATATATATATATATATGCATGTACACAAAATTATATCTATGTATGTATGTATTATATATGTATGAATAATTAGTATTTGGCATATTATATATATACATTTATTAAGTATTTTTGCATTTATATATTTAGGTAAGTATTTTTTTTTATGTATAATAGGTATGTATAATTCACATGAATGTATGTACTTGCAAATATAAACATAGTATTTATTATATATATAAGTACATGTATAATAGTAGGTATAGGTATGTATATTTATACTTGGTATTTTTATTTTTATGAGAGTTTTTGTATATATTTACACATGTATTAGGTTAGACATTATATGTATGTAGTATATTATTAGTTATATTCTGTATTATATATATATATATGTATATATTTAATACAACCATATTATACTTATACCTATAGTATATAATATCTAATTAAACTCAAAATAATTTACTACATAATTTATAGTATATGTATAAATATACATATATGAATAGTAACGTATACATAAAAATACAAGTATACTTAAATAGTATATACAATATACCATATTAATAATTTAATAAATAATGTAAGCTAATAAATATATATATGGGTATTGTAAATTAGGAAAAGAGTTAATAATTAACTAAATTAGAAAAAATTAATCAAGTATAATAATAAGTATTCATATATATATGTATATCGTAAAATACAAGAAAAAAATTTTAATTAAAAATTCTAAAATCTTAAAAATAGGAAAAAAAAAAGTAACTAGGGTAAAATAAGCTTTAAATAATAAATTTTGTGATATTTTTATATTATAGTTCAATTTGCAAGTGATAACATTCAAAATGGACCTCGCCACGAGAAAATACGCTTGTAAACGATCAAAATGGACTATAAGTTTATAACGATTCAAGCTAAAACGAATAAGTTATACACAATTCGATAAAAAGCTC
The DNA here is from genome assembly GCA_024138005.1 of Lumnitzera racemosa. Lineage (NCBI taxonomy): Eukaryota > Viridiplantae > Streptophyta > Magnoliopsida > Myrtales > Combretaceae > Lumnitzera > Lumnitzera racemosa. The sequence continues at coordinate 43,544,018 of JAMXBC010000010.1, forward strand.
GAATTGATAATTTCACATAACCAAGTAAAGTAAACATTACAAATTACAATGCTAGTTTAGCTTCAAATTCTCAAACTTATAATTTTCTATATTCCTTATTCTGAAGTGACCTTGACCTTAACCTTAAGCTGCCATCGGATTATTATGACTCTTGAGTCGATTATAATTGAGTGAGTTATTTCTAATAATCCCATACTTACTTGTGTTTGTAATTAGTAAATATAAATTATGATTAATAATTAAATGCTGTATGGGGCTGGGCTATGCTTGTGTATGATAACTGTTTGTTAATAATGAATTTACTTTAAAGTATGATAATGTATTGATTGTTGCATAGTAGATTCATTAGAAACTGATTGTTTGTGACATTGATGATCACTAAATCAAAAAAGGAATAATTTTACTTGACTTGAAAAAGTTAACTTGAAACACGTATAATCATACACCGCATAACTAATTTCAGCCATCATATTATATGGAGGTAGTGAGATGCCATACATGGGTAGATTATTTGATTATTATAGATTTGGTACAGTACACATGTATGATATGACCTTACCTTAGCTCATAGGATCACTAAACGTTGCAAGCACCAACGGCCTAGCTAAAGGTTAAGTCCAAAAGCCTTCATTTAGGGGTAAGTGAGGGCTGCATGAACCTACTCACAATTATATGTAGAACTCGTTTTTGATAAAATTGAAAATGGATATACCATTACATTTTAAATATGAAATATGGAGTTTTGTTATGAGATAAGTTCTAGTATGATACCTAGATATAACTGTACTGATGTTTATCCAACCCTAACTTCGAAGGGCGTTAAATCTGAATTGCATGCAGTACTTGGTCACCTATATGTATTTGTTTGGCATACTAATTGACAACCATTCATTTGATTGAACTTAATTGTTGTATAACTTGATTACTGTATGGTTAGGGGGATTATCTCACTAAGCTAGTTAGCTTATACTTTTATAGTCTTCTTTCGCAGGCCAAGTTGTTTGTGGAGTTAGTCTGCTACATCTGAAGGTTAGTTGTGATGTGGGAACAAGACGCGATTAGAGTGTGCTTGAGATAGTTTATTTAGATTATGGATCTAATTATGTAATAAAATGATATTAGTTGAGTTAAGAAGCATTATAGACTTCTTATTTGTAAAATTCTTATATAAATATATTGTATTTTATATTTCCTTAACTTGTTATTATTATTATTATGAAATGATATTACTTACACTTACGCAACTCTTGGTTGTTAGTTATAATTGTAGCCTTGTGTATCACATAAAGGGTTGTCAATTGTAAGGGAATTTAATCTACAGTCCTTTGTACAGTATACAGCAACTGTCACGACTAGCCCCCTTAGGTTGTGACATACTTTCTCCTTCTTTACTTTCTTAGTCTCGGCCTTATTAGGTTAGCTAAGCTCTCCTTTGTCCATCTTCTTCTCTAGCCTTTTTCTCTCAACATACCTCTTAAGCTTAGAGCTACCTTATTGAGGTTGGTTAGTCAACCTCTAGTGCCTTCTTCTCCTTCATCTCTCTACCCTTAATGCCAAACTGATGAACTCGTTTAATGAGTTGAATGGCTGTAGTTCAACCATGTCGGTAATGTCATCTCGGAGTCTACTAAGGAATCTAGCAATAGCATAGTCCTGTAGTTTAGCAATCTCACTTCTTTTCATCAAGATCTTAAACTCTTAGAGGTACTCTTCAATAGTGTTTCGACCTTGGCTCAAGTGTTGGAAAGCATAGAGCATCTCTTGCTTGAAGTAGATTGGTACAAAGTGTTGGTTTATCAACCTCTTCATAAACCTCTAAGTTCTAATCGGTTCTTCTCCTTTGGCATCACACTTGGCAACTAATTTATCCTACCAAAGATTGGCATACTCAATAAGGGATAACAAAACTAGCTTAAACTTGGTTCTATCATCACACTCATAACATTCAAACAACTTCTCTACTTAAAGAATCCAATCCAAAAACTCTTTAGGTCAGCTACTTCCACTGAAGGTCGGTAGTTTAAGCTTGATGTTTTCAAGTCCTCAACTATGTGTTTGAGGCTCATCCTTTGCATTTTGAATGGGTCGGTTCACCTCAGATTAACTACTTCTATTAGAGCTTTGCTCAGTTAAATCTCTTCTCAACCCTAACTCTCTTCTTCAAACTCCTTAGTTCACCTCAGAGCTAATACTCTTGTCATTGATTCTCCTTCACTTAAGTGGTTCTTCTCTTGCCCCTGGCTTGGTAAATAGTCTTGGTTATCATTCACCATTAACAGGTTCATTGGAGTCACTTCCACTGGTTGTTGCTTGGTTTCTTCTTTCACCTCGACCAATACATCTATGGCCTCTAACTAAACCAGTAAGCTTCTAGATAGAATCAGTAAGATTTTGAATATGATATTGAAGATTATCAACACGTTGCCTCAAACTTCTATAAAGACTATCACTACTTATATTCACACTATCTTTAGATATTCTTATCCATACAATAATTTCCAAAGAGAAAATTTAACAAACATGTAATATACCTAACTCAAAATCACCACAATTTGAAGTGGGAAATTACTCATGATAGAAAAACACCACTAGAACAATTACTATAGGACTACTAAATCAAATTACAACCAAAAACAACTATTAAGTTGAATGTTATATAACTCAATAACCTAGCATGAACGGTATACAAGCGCGATTACAACCACGAGCAGTAACCACATTACAGAACAACAAAAACTAGCATAAAATAATAACACAAACTAAACCTTGATGAACAATTTCACGTGTGTCTCACCAAAAGCTCTAATACTAAGATGATTTTACTTGGAGTGTATGCAACAACCATAATCCCAGAATAAGTATTCAAAGTTAATTGGGAATGGGGGTTTAAATGCGAATGTAAATATATATCATGTACTAAGGTACAAATACAATCAGGGGTTGAGCTTGAAATAAGGTTCAATATAACTTATGAACACTAAATGTCACTCGGGTTTCAAATAAGGGGTTAAATACGACTTACTAACTTGCTTGAATGAGGGTTCACCACAATCTCAAGAAGAGGATTGATAAGAATACAAGAATGATTAAAAAGTTCGATAAACTCAATAATCACACAAAAGAGTGACAAGCTTGAAGCAAGCTCTCAAGAGAAGTTTCTTTGGGTAAATATTCTTAGTAACTGATCATAATCTATTGTTTGTTACTTACAAAAGTTACTATTTATAGTATATCCGAAAACCTTAGTGGCAAAAGTGTAAATAAAGTACAAGGCCTTAAACCTTAAAGTAAGCCTACAACTAAAGTTAAGAAAAATATTTACAAGTGTACAAAACTGTACATTTAACAGGTAAGTCAGCATGTAGATCGTTAGAGTTGTCTTAGAAAAACAGGAACCAATCTGGGCAGAGTTGGCAATTAGATGTTTGGGATTGGGTAGGAGCCTTTGAAGTCTTGTAGTGCTTAGCCAAGATGCCTGAAAAGTTGACCCCATAGTTGTCGAGTTCTAGAATTGGTTGGCACTAGTCTTCCCATGCAATATCAAGTTAGTCTTTAGCCTTAAGGCCTCAACTATTAAGTCTCTCAACTTCTCAATAGATGACAGACCTGATGTTGAGTTATTTCCTTTCCTCCTCTTTACCTTCTAGTATCGGTTCGACATTGGCTTAGAACAGGTCAACTTGGGCTCGAGGATCGTCATAGGCTAATTCCTATCAATCGGTTATTAAATTATTGTTTTAATTGATTGTAAAGTTTGCAAGATCTTATATAAGCTGGAGTGATGTAATTAGAAGTAATTAGATAAGCTAAGCGATTAGGTATCTCATTTCTCCATATTATGGCAATCTAATAAAGGGATTCATGATCTTAATACGATGTTCAGATACTTTGTTGCAAAAGCAATTCAATATAGTATACTAAGGATTAGAAATTAGTTAGAGAAGCAAGTTTGATTAATTAACACTAGGAATTCTACGGTCCAATAAGCAAGAATAAGATTAATAATTTACATAGTTATTCTAAGGGGGGTTTAGTACTTAAATATTAAGTTCATGTGTTCATAGTTAATTTTAATTTTTTTAATTTTGGTATTTTGTTAATTGTTCTTGGTTTTGTTAGAATAGTTTAGTTAGTTATCTTTAATTAATTCAATTTGCTTATTACATTATTTCATTACTTATTCTTCATTTTATTTTAATAGTTATCTTTAATTATTTAAAGATAATTACTAGTATTTGCAATTATAAGTAGTCCTTGAGTAATAGACATTCGAACTCAATTTGTTTTATTATACTATAACTTGATAGTTTTACTCATAGTTCTCAAAATCACAATTTTACCTATGCGATTCTATAAGTTTACAATTTTATGAGGCTCTTTTAAGTTAACTTGGGCATAGAATCTTTTTTGGTATAAAAACTTACGTTTTTAACTGAGTTACATATTAAACTTCATAGAAACTTATATTTTTAACCAAGTCTACCGATTTTATGTATCTAAATTGAATGGGATAAAAAATTATAAAAAAAAAATAGTAAAGGTTCTTCAAATCATTGATTATTGGTGCATTACATCATTTTCCATGTTCTATTCTATTTTTCCCCTCTTTTACTCTCTCTTTGTCCCTTATTTGAAGTTCATAGCCATCATTCAAGTTTCAGTTCCAATAGAAAAGTTGAAAGTTCAAAGGAAAATTATATACTTTAGCTTATACTATTAATAACTTAAAATAAATTGAAAAAATTAGTTCTCTTTAATTCATTACTTTATTCCCAAAAAAAAAAGAAAAAAATTTTTGGTTTCGATTTTATTTGCCTTTCTTCTATACATATTAAGAACTTTTAAAATAAAAAACTTAGTTTCTTTATCTCAATTACGTATTTTAAGTTTTTAATAACTACTGTAAGCATATTTATAGTTTTTGAAAAGCTATTTTTATATATTATGAAAACTTAAGTTTCTACGTTTTGACTTTACGTTCTGAATTTATAGACTCTCTAGTAATTCTAAGTAGAATCACAAGTTTGATAACCTTAGGTGTACTTGCCTTCTATCAAGTTGAGTTGAACAATCATGTAGACCAAGGGTAGGTCTAAACTGCAAGATGGCTCAAAGAGTAAACTGAAATCAATGGTAAGCTAAGGGCTCGTGCACAACCTAAATAGATATTACACACCACTCAACCTCTCATGAACTTAGGACTACGCTTGATATGATGTTCAAGCAGAATCTTAACATCATTCATAATTATTCTTTGATTAAAGGAATAGTTAAGAGTACCTTTGGACTTGGTTAGCAAAGCTCATGTAAGAACAAAGGTAAGGTGAAAACAAATAGGAATGTTCTTTAGCTAACTTTCAGTTACTTACAATTATAGTATTTATACAACGCATTTAAGGTAATATTCTAAGAGTGCACATTTACCTAAATAGATTCCAAACTAATAAATAGTTTAAGAATATGTACAATAATAGAAATGACAAATAATGGAGAAATAAGCGCTTGACAATCCGCATAAGTAAAGAAAATGTCAAAAGTAAGGATGGTGTCAAGACAGATGTCACTAGATGGTTGGTAGGGAATCTAGCATTGTAAAATGCATTATAAGTGGCTTAGTTATTAGAAGGGAGGACCTAGGATCATATAATTAGGAAGGTCATATATATTTTAATTAAGACAATATTAAAATCCTTGATAAAAAATTTTGTTATTATTATAAATATATTACATCTTATATATGTAAAAGAATCTTGTCAATGATTTGATATATAATAAGATATAAGGTGATCAACATACTTTATAAGAAATTAAAAATATAAACTTTCTAGCCCTAAATTAAATAAAATTTATCTATTAATTAATAAAAATTATATAAATATATGAAACTTATGTAATTTTTGTTTTTAACAAAAATAGATAAAAAAAATTTAATTATGAAATTGCAAGTAAAGCAAAATGAGCAAATTAATATAGATATAAGTGTTGTACTAATATTTTTTAAGATAACCTTGTATGATTATTTCATTCAAAATGCTAGGGAAAAAAAAAAGAACACCATTTTGAATCTAAGTTATTAAGTAATAATGGTTGAAATAAGTCACTTTTATTTTCATAAAATTAATTAAAAAAATGTACTCAACTAAGTCATATAATCAGTACTAATCCAAGCCAATGAAGCTACTCCTTAACAACTACTCACTACGATCACATATTAGCACGTTCATGATGCATCATGATCAAAAGATCACAAAAGTGACCTATGTATTAGTATATTGTCATGATCACATATTAGCTTAAATTTTAATGGCTTGAAGGCAAAGCTACCTATTTTTTAGGGCAAAGGGCACTCCCTCCTTCTAACTCCTTCCACTTCTCCTAAGGCTAGGGACTATTGCTTAACCTTCAAGGAAGAACTCCGTAAGACCCCTCCTTTCTTTTAGGGTGACTAGATAGTGAAAGGTTATCCCTTTACAACGTTAGAAGCTAAGCAAAGTCATGAAGCTCGTTGACTATGCTCAAGCATAGCTCAGGCCCTTTATTAATAGTATATGTGACACGATTAGTATATATATAATATAGACAATATAATTATTATTTATGGTATCTTACTAAGAAAAAATAATTTAAGATAATTTATTTAGTGTAATATAATTTGTAGTTAAGGAAATTAATATTATTGGTCATTGTAAAGAAAAAAAGTTTAATAAATGCAAAAAGATGTAATTGTTGTATCAATTTTTTTCATGATAACCTTGTATGATTGTTTTATTAAGAATGCTAAAAAAATACCTTTTTTAATATAAATTATTTAAGAGTAATGATTGAGATAATTCACATTTGTTTTTATAACATTAATTTAAAAACAAATAATGTACTTAACAAAGTCATATAATTGATACTATTTATCAATAGTTTACGTGATACAATTAGTATATATATAACATGGATAATATAATTATTATTTATAGCGAATTACTAACAAAAAAATAATAATTTATAAAGTTTAATATAATTTGTAATTAATGAAATTAATTTTATTGGTCATTGTAAAGAAAAAAGATTAATGAATGCAAAAAGAGAAATCACATTTAAGTAATTAATGCATTTAGGAAAAATAAAGTAACAAATATGAGATTTGAATCCAAGATCTCTTTTTTGTAAAACCAAACACTTAACCACTAATCTATATACAATTTGATGTTCTATTTTACTCATATATTTAATTTACACTTTTTTATTTTCTAAATATTGTAAAAATTAACTTTTTTCTTAAGCTTGGTTTGGGGGGTTTGGGTTCGAGGTCCTTATGGACCCCCCCCCCCCCCTAGGCTCATCTATGGTCATTGGTCAAGTTTGGGCAAACAGCTTAGATTCTTAGTTAAACAACTTAGGAAAAGCAATGGTAGAGCTGTTGGTTAGTTTGGTTAAGCTTTTTAGGCAATTGTAGTGTTAACCCCCTATGCTTGGGAGATAGTATAAAAATGGTGCAAGCTTCGATACCTAATCTGATATGTCTTCAAGAGCTTGGCTTTTTTAATCATAAACTATTGAGAGAGAGCTCATCAAACTAAGGTAACTAGTTTACAAGCTCAAGAATGGGTCAAAGTGCATTGATTCCTACCAAAAGCCTTACCCCTAAATTGGACAACATTAATGATCAAACAATTCTATTCTACAATCATTTAATATTCATGATTTGATAACTCTCCTACTGAAAAGAAGCTAACAAATTCTTGATTAAGTACTAGTTGCTACATTAGAAACTAGAGGCCTTTGCTCTATTAAACTCCTAGGGGATAGGAGAAACATATTTGATGCCTTCACCATGTTGCATTCGATAAGAGACAGCTTATCATCATTGGATGAGAAATAAAAGGTCTAACTTTGAAACTATTACACTACATAAATGCTCTATGCATAGTTGAGATTCAAGCCAAAATATGAAGTGACATTTATATGCATTACATCCCTACTTTTAATGATTCCAATATAAAAACAAATTCTAACAAATTAACACATTAATAAAATTTCTTAGTTTGACTTTCATAACACTCATTTAGTAAAAATATAATAAGATGATTTTGCATGATTTTATATACTAATTGAGTTAGTTTAATAATAATTAGAAGATTAATTCATTAATATTTCATTCATAAGGATTTTAAAAGCATCTAATGAATGTTTAAAGATTTTTATTAGATTTTGGAGCTTAATCAAAGAAGAATATTGATCAAGGAATTAAAATGAAAGAATTTCAAGAAAGAAATGAAGTTTAGAGAGGATCAAATGGACAATCCATGACCGTATTCCTTGGCAATAAACCTTCTATCCTTAATCTCCATTGAATTTGAAGATTTCTAGACAAAGTGTAAAACCATGCCTATACTCCTCGATTGTGATCATGAGGCGTTATGGCTCTATAATTTCCAAATCTTCTATTTTTGATAAGTTTTCCTTACAACTATAAGTCTAATCCTAATAAATAGATGTCTACATTTAGGTTTATAGAAAGAGAGCTTTGTCAAGCTGAAAATTTGGTTTCTCTATTTTCCTAACTTGATTTATGTTAAGCTTGACCTACATAATATAAATATCTTAGCCAAACTAAGAAAAGGTTTTGAAAAAAAAAAACGCTTTTTTTTAAAAGGGGAGTCACCACCATATCAAAATTGGGAAAAAGGTGAATTTAGGCCCCATGGATGGATAAACCCTAATTCCAGCTACTAGCCTATGAGTTTTTCTTAAAACAAAAACTTTTCGAAAAAATAAAAATTTAATCATCTTCGGTTCGAAAGCTGACTTATTAAAATATGAAGGTTTCTATAAAAGAAGAGATCACTTAATGGGCCTTAAATAGGTAAATAGGGTTTCAAATAAATTGGACCTTTGATTTTTTTCATAGAAAAAAGAAAAGGGAAATTTTTTTTATTATTTTAGACTACTCAAAGCACCTATGTAGCCTCAAACTGGGATCAATCCCATGTAATTCTTAATTTAAGAAAACTTTAGTTTGTTGATTTGTTTTATTTTTGAAAAGCTCTTTTCACTTTAAGTTCACTACATTTTATTCTTTTGGGAAAAATATTTTTTTTTTTTTTTACTTTTGAAAAGTTTTAGAAAAATTTCTAACTTTTAGAAAAGGCCAATTTATTTTATGAAAAACATTTTATTAATAAAAGAAAAAAAAAATTGGGAAAAAGAAGCCCATCTTTATTTGAGAACATTCATGAAATCATACATACAAGCCCACATGACATCATATGGGAGACATGCAAATTACTCAATTAACATAATAACGTAGAAGATTAACATTATTATATTATTTAATAAACCTATACTGACCATGTAAGTTACAACTAATTATGATCTTAAACATGCCAATTATAATTAATTATTATCCATACAAATCAAATTAATAAAGTAACATTACCATATTATGATGCAAATTAACATGCCAACATATTATTCATTAACATGTTATTAAAATAACTAAAAACACACAAAACGCATTATCCCAACAACAACATGACAAGGCAAGACCATTTTTTTTTTTTTGTATTTTTCATTTTTTTAAATTTTTATATCAACAAGTAACAAAGTAATGAAAGGGAGAAAAACTTAACTCGAGTGTAGATTGAATTGAGGTCAGTTTGGGTTGGTTCTTCACGTGATTCCAATGGCTCTCAACTTTTGAGACACCATTCTTCAAAACCCTAAACTTAATTTTTGGAAAACTTAAGTCTATCTCCTCAAATCTAAAAAAAAATTTAAATTTAGTTATGAACAAATCGTAAATACATCAATCTTGATTCAAATTTAAATTACTCCCTTCAACTATAAAATCAAAATAATTCACCCACTAGCTTTGTTTTAAGACAAATGCAAAATATTCCACTATTTTATTTTGAATCGATTTCCTCTAAAATGAGAAGAATCGAAGAGAGATAATGGACTTAGCATTATAAACAACTAAAGAGAGAAACTATTAATTTTATGTAATATATTGATTTTCATAGCATGGGAGTTGATGAACGAGTATTAGGGACCTCTATTTACAGTTTTAGGTTAGAATTGCAACACAACAAATTTCCAATTCGAAGAAAGATTAAATATTTTACGTTAATGGCAAGTTCTTGTGTACATTTCGGTTTTCTCTATTTTTGGTCAAAATTGATCATATTTTTGCATGAATTAATGGCAAATAAATGTGCACACATATAATAGAAGATGACCTTACATATTTGATTGATTACATTAAGGAGCAATGTAAAAATGTTTTCTAATTTCGCGAAACAAAAATCGGGGACAAAATATACACATGTCAGGTTACTCGATTTTCATTCGTTTATTTAACAAATTTCCATGATTGTGAATTTAAAATATGGACATTTGCTAATAAAGCAATTCATAATCTTTCCATTTCCTATTTTTCAAGAATGCTAAGTATCTCTGATAAGTTTTAATAATAACAAAACGAGAAGAATTCTAATGTACTAACAAGTATGTAAGTATTTAGCAATTCTTCAGATTGTTTAAATTGTAAGTAAAGTTTTATTTAGAGACTTATTCAAAAGGTTTGAATCACTTGAAAGAGAAATAAGTTTAGAAAGTATTGGAGAATATTTTAGAAGCTCATATAAGAAGAATCAATACAATACATTAGAAAGGTTTTTAGAGACTTTGGAAATAAATAAATTGGTACATCTTTAGAAGCTTATTTAGATAGTTAAACTAGAAGGGTAAATTTAAAAAAAATCAAATCAAATCAAATAACAAGGCATCGTATTCAAAGTCTATAAGGCATAGCTCTACTAGATTTGGTGTATTAGGGAAATACATTTAATCCAGCTTCACTTAAGTAGGAATTAAAATCTACGGGAATTATCTTTATGCAAAATTAATTTAAACAACAAAGAAAATATCTAAGATTGGATTAGGATGAGGATGATTTTGAATATTATGAGATATCAAATTCAAAATTCAAGAATATCTAGAGTCATAGAATATTTGTTGAGGAGTTATGATCGAGATAAGATCAGATTCAAAAGCAAACTCCAAGATTTTCTTACAAAAATATCTATGGATCATCTTTAACATTAGGATTGGATAAACATGAGGTAGAGTAATTATCAACAATCTAGCTGTTGGAAGACTCTAGTATAAAAGAAGAGACGATTTAAAATATAGATGACAATTTTGAGAAGAAAAGAATATATACATTACATTATGATCGTAATCACTACCTAAAATCTGGAATATATAGAATACTTCTTAGATATTTCTTTAAAGAGTTGAATTAAAGCTCCATATTGAGCAATCATCATCTATTTCTATGCCAAACTCTTTGAAATTTATATTGTTCTCAATTCCGTTTTATTAAGATTTTTTTAGTATTGTTTAAGAGAAGTTTGATTATACTCTATAGATCTGTAATTGACCTAGACTGTAGTAAGGCTAGATAAGCATAGTAGAGAGTTGTGAAGGTTAAGAGCAGTAGAAACTTGTAAACTTCTCTTGATTTATTTTTTATATAGTAGATCAAGTGGAACGGTAGTGATAAAGAAAACTAGGTCCCTAGTATTAGAGTTGGAAAAGAGCAATCGGCATACGACCGAAGCTCTTTAAATCTTGAGCCTGATTTTCTCCTCCCTATCTCCTTTACTTTGAGTTATTTATTTGTGTTGTTATTTGTATTGAATTATTAAAGTGCTACTATTCACCAAATTAAGTTATTAACAAATATAATTTCAATCTATATTCAAAAACTTTAAAAAATTTCTAAAGATATCAATTAACCTCCCCTCTTAATATCTTATATGGGACCAACATGGAATTTTTCACTACTAAAAAGTGTCAAAATTGAGTAAAAAATACCTAGATACATTCGCCATTTTTAAGTTGAAAAAAAGTTTTTGTTTAAGATATGCTCGATGAAGGAGGTAGAGATCAACATAAGGTATTTGACCTAGTCATTAGGGCACCAAGGGCCACATAGCACCACATGTCACCACACATGTTTGCACATGGAGCATCATATCAATGCCAAGTGGTAGGAAAAAAATAGGTGCCATATGTCACTACTGACATGTCGTAGTCTATATGCACGCTAGGTGTTACCCAATTTTATCATCTTTTCCTTCTGCTTCTTCTTTTTTTTTAAACTTTCCTCTTCTTTTCTCCATTTTTTGAGGTGCTAATTGTTTTTGTCCAACTTTGTCTTCTTCTTTTTTTTTTTTTTTTTGTAAGACATCCGAAATAATCCCTATTAATTATACTAATTCTATAAAATCACACTATGCTTTTTGTGAAAATGTGGAAACTAATAGAAATATGCTCATAATATTTTCAAAAATTTTTCGATTTAACCAAATTGGGAACTCGATGTTTAATCATATTCGGTTTTAATTTGAAAACTTTAAATGGCCACAAAATATTTATTTTAACCCAATTGAGGTATGGTTTATGGCCATAATCTCTTTAAAAAGCATAGTTTCAAAATATTTTGAAATAAGTACTCAAATCTAGACCACAAAAATTTGATTTTTAAAAAATGTCTATTTTTATTCGAGATTCCTATTACGATTAAATTCTTAATCTTAAAAAATGATTTATACTTTTTATATTTTTTCATTCTTTTTATTTTCTTGGATTTTTTAGTTTTCTCCTTCTTTCTTTGGTTTTTTCTTATTTTTCAATTTTCTTGTCTTTTCATTCTTTTAATTATATAAATATATTTCATATTTTTTCACTTTTTTTTTGTTTTTTCATATTTTAACCTTTCACCAAAAATATGAGATTCTAAACTAGAGATGGATTTAGGGAGACAAAATATGGGGTGCCTACAACCCTTTTTGGAAAAGAGTCGATGAGGTAAAATAATAGGGTTTTCTTTATTTTCTCATTACCTTTTTTCTATCACGTTGTCTCTTTAATTATTCTTTGTAAACTGTTATTGAACCTTAGATTTGCAAGTTGTAATCTTATTCTACTAATTCGCAATGTTTTTTAATTTAATTTTACCAGTGGTTAAGTTAATGTATGAGTCTATTGGAATTTGTGAGTTCCTATAGTATGACTAATTTATACAACTAGAAAAAACTGTCTGGTTAAAATGTTTAGCTGTTTGGTTTTTTTGGATGAGGATAACTTAATAGTAGGATTCAATGGCATAATGTATTCTATTATAGAAGTAATTTAGGTATAATATATCTTAGATTATGAATTAATTTGAGACATAAGTTGGATTAATTCATAATAGGAATCTCTATGGTCTAATATTTCAATTGAGATTGAATAATCACTTAAAACCAAGTAGTAAATAATACAAGATTTACTAAGGATATGCTTCTTTTTAATTCTTATTAATTATGTTATTTTAATTGTTATTGATTTTATTCTTGCATCTTTATTTAGTTTATTATTTTTCTTTATTTTATTAATTATTTAATTTACCCTTTTAATTGTAGATGTTAGATAATTGGAGAATTTATGGGGAAATATTACTAATTAATTAGGAATTACTCACATTTGTGGATCTATATGAGATCAACACTTAAGCTCAAATTTGATTTCTATACCATAACTTGAGTAGATTCACTTGCTTGATACCATGCCCTATACGTACCATGATCATGTTTTTAGCGTTGTTATGAGATGCCAATAGAATAAACTGATTAGGATATTAGCAAAACCTTAATTTTTCCAATTATTTTAACATTTTTGTAATAAATCCCTCACTTGGTTTATTTTGTTATTTTTCTTTATTAATTTGTTTCTAACTTTTGAATTATTTCAATTTATGACTAGGAGTAGCAAAAAGATTCTTGCGGAATTTGATACTAAAATTGAAAGAACTTCTCACAAACTTTACAGAAAAAAGTTGGGGAAGCTATAGATATTATTAAGCAATGTTCACCACTTCGACTTAAGGAAGAATCAAAAGAAGATTCAGAATATTAACAAGAACTTGAAAACATGATAGTGAATAATGATGAAGCTAACAAAACCTTGATGGAATTCATTAAGCCCAAGGCAATTAGAGCTAAATCCAGTATCACCAGACTAGTAATACAAGTAATAAATTTCCAAATCCAACCAAAGTGACCAAATGATGCAATATTTCATCCAATTTAATGGAGTGGATGATGAAGATCTCAACAACCATATTTCAAGCTTTCTAGAGATCTATGACACATTCAAAATTAATGATGTCAAAGATGATGTAGTAAGACTTAAGTTGTTTTTGTTTTCATTGAGAGGCAAGGCCAACCAATTGCTTAATTCAATTCCTAAAGGAACAATCACTACTTGGGAAGAATTAGTTGAAAAGTTTCTATGGAAATATTTTCCATTTACTAAGACAACAAAATTTAGGAATGATATTTCTTCTTATGCCGAAATTAATGGTAAGACATTATATGAAACTTAAGAAATATTTAAGGAATCATTGAGGTGTTGCCTACATCATAGGTTGCCTTGACGGAAGCAAATTCAAACATTCTATAATGGACTCAACTATCCTACTTGGCAAATAATCAATGCCATAGCTAAAAGAACTTTAAGTGTTAAGACACCGGATAAGACCTAAAAGCTAAACAGCAACATGGTCATGAAGAACTCCTAACAGGACAATGTGAGATCTAAGGTTAAAGTGACTAGAAAGTTTGAAGTAGATTCAATTATTACTCAAAAGCTCAAGTTAAGAGCCTTAGTAAGAAAATTGAAGGACTTATGAAATTGGTGAATGTCTAAGGTAGAAGATGTTGATTTTATTGTTAATAAGACTCAAAATAATCCTTTCAACAACACCTATAAACCATGGTGAGGTGATTAGTAACAACATAATAGAAATGTCAACCTTAAAACAAGGCCCCTAATGTGGAAGAAACACTGAACAGGTTCATGCAAAGCTCAAATGTTCGTTTCTAAGCCATAAAAGCAGTACTTAGAAATACCAAAGCATCACTTAAAAATTTGGAGAGTTAGCTTAGACAATTAGTTAGAACTGTTATGGAAAGGCTACAAGGAAGCATGCTTAGAAACAATAAACCAAATCCCAGACCAATGGGTTTAGAGTCAAATTAAGGGAAGGATTTAACCATCAAGCTAACAACATTAAAAAATAGTGCTCTTGGGAGGTAGCCTAAGTTCGGTTTTGCTTAAGTTGTTATTTTGTTTATTTTTTCAGTCAATTCAAGTATCAATTCATTTGGAACTTAGTATGTTTTTCTTGCATTTAGCACTTTGATTGTATCAAAGTAGTTATTGGAATATCACTTATGTAATGGTAGAGGAATAAGGTTTGTCATCTTATTGAGTTGTTCTTCAATTAAATTTTAAGCTTCAATTTACTTTATTGTGAGATTTTTGGAAACAATTTCTAGAAACCAATAAAGGTAATTCAACAAAATTTGGATTCAAAAGTTCAACGAGAACATGGCCAAAGTCCATGCCTATTAACCTGCCCATGATCCTCTCATAAATAAGTTTAAGTGTAAGAATTTACACCAAGAAGATCATGACCAGGATCGTGCCCGTAATCCTTACTCATAGTCATGCCTCAAACATAAACACGTAGAATGGGGAAGGACTGTGATCAATGCCATGACTGTGATCCTTGATCATGATCATGCAATGAATTGGAAATATATGGTTAATGTTCTTCTATTTCATTCTAAACGCAACTTCTCTCTCTAAAACTCTAATCTCTCTCACTTTCTCTCATTGCAAAATCATCTAAACCCTACAATCATTGTAGATTCCGCTTGTGCATCAATAGATCTAAGGCATTTGCATCATCACTTTCTATTTCATTTTCTAGATTTCTTATTTCTATGGATAAAAATTAGATTTTTATCTAGGGATTGGTAAGAATAGGTGATTGTTGCATGTGTAGAAACTTCAATTCTAGGAGTGATTGTTATGAGATAGTGTGGCAAAACATGTTATGTATCCTTTATTTGATTAATATCAAGCTAATGATACATGCTTTGTGAATATTGAAGAGATGAAGAGTATGAGAATGTAGCATGAATCTTGAAAGATGAAAGGGGGTATGATGATATGATTAAATATTGTTGTTGGCATGTTATCCATAAAACTCAAGTTGTGTGTATGAAAACATGAATACAAAATTTTTTTTAACAATCTCAATACATTCAACAATCTTCCCATATTCAAGTTTTCATATAATCGCATAAAGTATTCTATAACTTGCGATCAATAGAGATTGTGAATTAGAATAAGATTTCATTGTTATATTGATCCTAGAAATTCGTTAATCCATTATTAATAACAAGACAACATCACATTGTACAAATCATTAATCACTTGAGTGAATTAGTAATTATCTTCTTAGCATTACAATTTTAGAAAGATGAGATTATTATCAAAATTGAAACCCCCTTTTTTTTCTTTTTTTGTTCTATTAATGTCATATTATGCTAAAGCATAAGCATGTCATCTGAAAGAACACTTCGGGTTCAAATTTTACCTACTTGTTGTTAAGCTTCAACTAGTCTTAGAAAAGGAAGAGGTATGTAAGACTTACAAAGATGGAGTTTGGACTAAATGCCATTGTCAACTGGGAGGTATTAGATCGAGGGAGGTATAAGGCTTGAATTAGGGAGTACTCAAAGTTTGGTAGATGGGACTAGCTCTTAACCATCAATGAGCAGACATATAAGGAGCTTACCTTGGAGTTCCTCACCACACTCACATGGGCATCCAATGCCATGGAAGAATGTACGTACAACAGTATGTATTTCAAGTAACATGGAGCTCTCGTTAGTATGCAGTTTGATTCAATGCTAATAGCAATGGAGGTATGCTCTAAAACTTTTGTATAGTTTAAGGAGTAGAGGAATCAACCTTATAAGTTGGCTAAGGGTATAAGTGATGCCCATGTGTAGGTAAGGTTGAGTTTTGGCAGTATTGTGTATGATCTAGGGAAGTCAAAGGCTTCCAATCTAATAGATCCTACCCTTTAGATCATCCATCATGTGCTTTCCTAAAGTATTATAGGAAGGAAGTATAGCATTGGGGTTATGAATGAGAGGGATATTTTGTATTTGCCTAGCATAGCAAAAAGGCCTTAAATAAACTTAGGTATCCCATGGCCTTTTTCTTTAATAGTTAGGCCATTAAATGACAAGTCAGGTATATCTTCATAGGCCCTTCTATCACATGGCTTGTGAAGAATATCACCTAATTCCATGACCTCCTACATAAGTAGGTGACAAATCCTTCGATCCCCATCAACTTTGAATCCTTCCTTACAATGAAACTTCTTGCTTTGCCATAGGGTTCACTACTAGAGCTATAAACCTTATGAAATTTCAATAACCCAAAAGCAAAGTTAGATGAAAAAGTCTTTAGATAATCCCTAGAATTATTCAAACATAATAATAAAACCGTAGGTAAAAGAATTGGCTTTAAACCTTAAACTAACACCCTAAATAAAGTGAAGCCCTAAATCCCTAACTAAGCGAACAACAACCTTAGAAACCTTAATACTTGAAAAATGGTAGGACAATAATAAAATCCTAAAAGATCATTAAGCCCTAGTTAATGATCAAATATCTTAACACAATAAATAAACACTAATAGTAAGTTTAAATCCAATAATAAAAGTGATAAATATCACTAAACAACTAAAACCTTAACTTTCAAGCTTGTATGCAAACCAAATTACTATAAATGAATATCAAATCCTAAATAAACCTTAGGCACACATCTAAGTGCTTAAAATTAACTAATTATCAAAAATCTAACAAAACCTTAAACATACCTTGATTGCACCTTATTAAGGTAAATGTGCTTAATTACTATTAATCACCTTAAACAATCCCTAATCCCTAACCAACATCTATTACATCTTAATGAATATAAAATCCTAAATAAACCCTAGGCATACGTATAAGTGCTTAAAATTAACTAAAGTGTATTATCAAAAATCTAACAAAACCCTAAACATACCTTGATTGCACCTCATTAGGTTAATTGTACTTAATTACTATTAATCACCCTAAACAAACCCTAATCCCTAACCAGCATCTATTACATCTTAATTAACTACAAGTTAAACTTGATTAACCGTTACAAGACAATTTCTTAATTACATTTAGTGCATCTTATACCATTAGGAGACAAGATCTTTCCCAAATTGACAATTAAGTAAAAGGATACATGGTCCCCTTTTTAGCTAAGTCCTTATTTACCCAAAAAACATGCATTTGGTCTCCCCTCTCTTTCCCCATTCGGTAGCCACAATTCCCTCTTGTTTCCCTCATTCTTTTTATTTCTTAAATACACAACCTGTCACAAACTCTCTCCAAAAAAAAAAAAAAAAAACAAAAGAAAAAATCGAACCCTAAAACCTTCTCCATTTTCTTCCTTTTGACCACTACACACCCAACATCACCGGCCACCTTAACGTCACCACTACCAAGCTCCAAGTTCCTCACCATACACACACACTCCTCTAACTTACCGATACACACTCATGTCGAAACACACCCTTATACTCATGGGATAATATGTCAAAGAGGCCACTTCTACTCCTTGCTTCAATAAGTGTTTGGGTTCATTTTTCTTTAGTTTGCCTTATAGGATAGTGCTAGGAATTTGTACTTTCATAGATAAACTTTACTTTATAGCAATGTTCTACATATTTTAGGGTATTTCATGAAGATCACGTTAAGGTTAGTAAAAGCAAAGCACACTTTAGTAAGAGTTATAACACTAATAAGTATGATAGAGTAGTGTAGTGTTGATATTATGACTAAATCATTAAGTAATTATGTTAGAACCCCCATTTCATTACATGCCGCCACTTACATGTCACTACAATACTTGTGTGCACATTTTTATGTTATATTTATAATTATGGATTAGTAAAAATATAGGTTATTTAAGTAAAATCACCCTAAAAACAAGTGTTACATGAAAATGGTAGAAATGACCCTAAGAACACTAGATGACTGCCACTTCCATGAACCCATCAAATCTTTAAAATTTAGTTTTTTAACTTAATAGCATGGTTAATTAGTGTTAAGTATGATTTAGGACTTAATTAATCAAGTTAGGTAAGCTAATGTATAGTTAAGGCCCTAAACTAACTTAGTTAATGATTAGAAGTTTAAAAATGGTGTTAATAACCATTATAACCTTAATGTCTAGATTTGTAAACACAATAAAAGTGGGCTAAACTTAAGGCAAAAATTGGACTTAAGCCTAAAAGATTAGTAGGTTTAGGCCTAAAGCTCTAAAATATGATTTAGGCTCAAAAAGCCTAAAAGAACTAACTTTAGAGCCCATGTAGATAAATGACCAATTCTAGTTCTTAGGTTGAAGGGCTTAGAATGAGTTAATTAAAAGGACTAAAAAGCCCAAAGGCCTATTTAAGATACCCACCATAGGCTCTTTAGTGATTTAGAGACTTAACCTTAATAAAATAGCCCATTTAGATCGATAAAAGTATCACCAAGGCTCGCATTATTAAGTGTTGGGAAAAAAAAGCCCAATTAAAATACTTAAAAGAAAACCTAAATTATTAAGTATAAGGCCTAAGGTCAAAAATTAAGCCGAAGACCCAAAATCAAGCCTAAATCATGAAGTAAACCAACCTATTATTTACGCCCACGACCTTGTAATGCCCAAACTGAGAAATTGCCAATCTAAATACCTAAAAATAACCTCACCAAATAAAAGAACATTCAAAAATGATGAAAACGACTACAAGATCATGGAAAACGGAGTTGAAACGAAGAAAATACATTCAAATTATGAAAACAACTAAAATAGAGTTAATGAGCAATAAGCCTAGTTAGTTAATGCAAATAGAATACTCAAACTTTAATTGTATTTTTTAGGTGATGAGGATACTATTGGATGCAGTGGAGGACTACTAAGATTGCTAAGTATCATGGTTGAGTGAGTATGTCGTCTCCTATTTTACTTGTTGTGTGCTTGTAGCTAGTGTATTATCTAAGTACATCTAATAGCTAAATCTATTACATGTTAGGGTATATGAGATATCATATGTGTTTGCTATGATTGATAGTGAATGCAAAGTATCTTAAGAGAATTTGAATATCTATGATTGTTACATTAGAATTTAAGATATTATAGTATTTAAATATAATTGTTTAGCCACCCATGAATCTAGGCTAATAAATATTCAACCCTTAATTAAATTAGACATGCATTGCATCTTATAACATGAATTTGAGGGCATTAGAATCATCTAGTAGAATGGGAGAGATCATGCTTTGTTGGATTTGTGTTTTATATTGTGTATTGAGATTTTTATCGTAAGATGTATTTCATATAATATGTTCTTACCTTAACCTTTGGGAATTATTTGGGTTTAGAGAGTACCACCTTTTGCTTAAGGTCGTGCCATATCTATTGCTAAGGGTGGTGATATTGTTAAAGAAACTTATATTAGATGTAGATACCTAGGTCCTAACATACCAAAATACTTCCCAACCTAGGCAACGGTAGGAGTTAAACCTGTATTGTATGCAGTTATCAGCTGACTATATATATTGTTGCATTCATACGCTTGATTAATAACTTGTTTGTTAGTAAGATAAGAAGGTTACTCACTAAGCAATTGAGTTTACCTTTTCTATAGTTTGTTATTGTAATAGGATCTTTGGCTAGACCTAGGTTATAGGATATTCGAGGTTAGTTGTACCAGCATATGGTTTATCAATGTGAAGAAGATGAGAGCGCAAGTGAACATTTTACTTATCTTTGAACTCTCTATTTTTATTCATAAGTATCCTTAGTTTATTAAGTAGCTTGGAGTACTAGTGATGACTTATCCTAGTACCATATGACTTCTATTATGAGAAACCTTATTTTTCATCTTATTTATGTTTGTGTTAGTTTTAATTGGATGATATGATTTTATATTATGTGCTTAGCTATTACTTAATGCTAGTTACTAAGAGGAAGTTACAATTGTGAAATGCCTCATATAGTACATCGAAGACCTTTGATCAAAGATGTTGCTCGATCTCAGATCTTCCTGTATTACATGATTGTACTACCATGACTCGACTATCCTCCAGGTTGTGACAAGTGCCACTTGAAGATGCACCATCCTCTTCGTCACAAGAGCTACCTCAATCCTCTTCTATTTTAAGGAAGTTTAAGAGGATAGTTTGCAAGCAATTAAAGAGGCAAAAGCTCTAGAGCATAGATAACATGAATTTAGCATCTATTTTCAATGGTTAATTTATGCCATTTTAGATATTATTTTAGACATTTTTAAATTATTTTTAGCTTAATTTGTTTAAATATCATTTTGAAGGACTTTAGGAGCTATTTATGAAATTTGGAAGGGTTTTACTAAGTTTTTAGTTTTATTGAAGTAAAACCGTTGATTAAGAAATGAAGCAGAGTGATTTCAAGCAAGAATTAAAGTTTGGAAAAGATTATGATTGGAGACTACAGTCGTAGATCCTGCTTGTGATCCCCTTGTCATTTAATTCCATTAAAAATTTGAGATTTCAAATAAAGTGTAAGTGCATGCCTAAGCTTCATGGCCATATACCTTAGGCGTAGACTTGCAATGATGTTTAAATATTTTTTTTTTTTTAGGTTTTAATTATAATTCTAAGTCCACTTATAAATAAAGGCCTAAACCTAAGGTTATAGAGAGAGCCCCATTAGCATAAGTCAATAAGATATACAATTAAAAGTGGGCTCCTCTTTTCTATTCTTATCTCTTATTTTCATTTTTTTTATTTTAATTGTTTAGTAAATTATTGTTGAACCCTATGTTCTATGATGGTTTTTATTAACGTAATTCGATCTATAATTTTGCATATTATGATATATTTGTATTGTTTATATTGTCTAGTTTAATTCAATATATTAGTGATTAAGTTATTGGTAGAGTATACTGTGGAGTTTGCGAAAGCATACCATATGATTGACTAACACAATTAGGCAAAATTGGATAGCTAAAATGTTTAGTAAATCAGTTCTTCTAAATTAAGGAAACTTAATAGTGAGATTCAATAATATCATGTAATCTTATGGTGCTCTATTCAAAAGCAATTCTAGTAAAGAAGGTTTCAGGATTAGGAATTAGCCAAAGACATAAGTCTGCTTAGTTCATATTAAGAATCTCCATGGTTTAATATAATAATTGAGATTAAATAGATCACTTAGGACAAGTAGTAAACAACACTAAAGATTTACTATGGAATATGGTCACTTTTATTAATTTAATTGCTTTGTTTAATTAATTATTGTTTTTATTTAATTATCCTTAGCTAGTTGTTTTATATAGTTTCCTTATTATTATTCTTATCTTTAATTATTTATTTTATGTTATCATTGCAATCTTCAATTTCCACTTTTAAATTATTCTATTAAATCATTTATCATATAAGTTAGGTAATTAAATAATCTAATGGTATAACTATTAAAAATAATTAGATACACTCTCATGTATAGTTCCCTAGGGATCAATATTTAGACTCCTAATCCGTTTTATCTATATTACAGCATGACTATGTGCACTTGCATGAGAGACCCCGTTAAGTTTTTAGTATTGTTGTCAAGTAATTAATAGAGTAATCTAATTAGGAAATTAGAAAAAAAAAAAAGAAAAAGCACTAGATTCTTCAATTATTTTAAACATTTGTAATGTTTCTTTCCTTAGTCATTTTAGGTATTATTCTCCTTATATTACTACTAATTTTTAAATATTTCCAATTAATGACTAGGAGTAGTGGCAGTAATCTAGTGGAATTTTATCTAAAGATTGAAAGAACAATACATTATCTCAGTAGAAGAAATCATGAAATTGTGGATTAAGGCTTCTTACCTAGATTAAAAGAAGAGTTAGAAGATTTAGACAGTAAGTAGGAAATTGAAATAAAGAACATGGCATTGAACAATGGTAACAACAATGATGAAGCCAACAAAACGCTTATGGAGTTCACTAAACCCATTGTGACTAGAGCTAAGTCCAGCATCACAAGGCTTGCAAGTCAAACAAATTTTTAGATTCGACTCACTATCATCCAAATGGTCCAACAATTCATTTAGTTTGACAAATTACATGACGTAGACCCTAACAATCATATCGCTTATGTTTTTCCTTTTTTTCTTTTTGTTGCACATTCACAACAATCAGGCATTGTTTTCTTCTTGAATGCCCGTATCAGTCTTCTTCCCCTATAAATTCTAGTTCTTAAGGGGTTCCTCTACATGTACTCTCTCTTTATGCTCGTTAAAGAAGGTTGCTTTAGCAAATCATAGTTCATTGTATGTAAAAGGGTTCTTTGCTATAGGAACACAAACATCCTCCCATTTTACTAACTCTTCATGCATTGATGCTACATTGAAGGTATCAGGTTGTGCCATGTCATTCCTATGAGCAAATTGTCAGATACAAGAGCATTGATCACGTAACATTGAGTGAAGATTTATTGTTAACAAATTTCCTCTTAATAGAATGACCATTGAGCATAGTTTCCACATATAAAGGGTGATAATGATTAGGACTCTTCATACACATGTCAACATGTATGAGTGTAATTATACCTTCATCCATTGAAACAATTCCCTTTATGGGATGTACCACATCATATTTCTTATATTGACTTTGGGAGATCCTCATGAGTGTAGTCATTGCCTTAAGCCAAGCATCCTCATCGAAGTCGAGTGAATTAAAGAAACTCTTAACATTGTTAGTCTTCAACAAAGTAAGAACAATGCTATCATTTCTAATTGTCTTGATCTCGGGTCAATCATGCTTAACTTCATATGCCTCAGTTGGCTTACATCCATACTTTTCATGTTCGTAAGGTTATGAGTGATAACATTTATAGCATCACGTTAGGTGTTGTAAGTTGAAAGTAGATTATTCCTAACATCATTGTTTCAATAATAAATTCACTGTTCTAGATGTGGTTGTTAAATATTTTCTTTAATGTCCAATGATCTTACATATGGATGGCTTACACTTTTATGGAATCTACAAAACATGAAGTCACTCTTTTCCTCATTCATTCATAAGTGCTCAACTATAGGAAGCTTGATGCTTTAGTCTTGTAGTTATTGGTCAAGGAGAGCATGCACTTACTTCATTGAGTATGGGTATACTAAAGATGGTTTGGTGTTTATAGGCTTCTCAATTTTAGATTTCTTTGCTTCTTTAGGAATCTCTTCTTAGGTTAAATTCACTGATAGTGTACACTTGTTAAATCTCACATTCTTACCTCTTTCTTATGCTACCAAATTATTGGTCTTTCATGCATTTTCAATCAATGCAACAAAGGAAACCAACGAGACATTCTCAAGATGGACCATATATTTAGTAAACATTCATTGGATGTAAATCTTAACCAGCTCCCTCTCATTGCAAACGTCTTATACATCTAAGGAACGTTCTCGAAAGCATTCTATTTAGCCCATGAGATCGTTTATAGGCTTTTAATGAATCATTCCCATGTCAATGAAGGTAACCTTTCCTTTGGTGAAGAAAAACTTATCTAAGAACATCCTACATATATTATTCCATGAATTGACTGACCCTAGAGTAAGGTTGACATACAAAGTGTAAGCTTTCTCCATAAGAGATTTAGAAAGCTCTTTCAACTTCAAATCTTCGTCCAACCCATATACTTCCAAGGTTCTAGTGAATTTCGAAAAGTACTCCTTAGAAGTCCCTTTCTTGCCAGCAAACAACATGAATTTTGGACTAACGTAATCTTTAGGATGTGGTTTCATAGCAATGGGTGGATGGTCTATGAGTTTTAATTTTAGTACACTTACTGTAGATTTTTCTTGTATTTCTTTCAAGTATATATATAGATCTTCCTTGCTCACCAATGAAACCCTTTGCATAGATTCAACAATTATGACACATGGGATAGCATATGAAGATGATGAGCCTTCGATCTAGATCACTTGATTCCTTACTTTGGGTGGAGAATGTAGTATAGGTACAGGCTCTACTATAGGAAGATGTTCCTCGATCTTAGGAGTGTCTTGCTCATTGATAGCATAGGGATTGAACAGTTGAGGAGCCTGCAAAGCATGTTGTTCCACCACATTAGAAGGACTTAAGATAGTTATCTTATGTTATGCACTAGTGAAAGCAGCCAAAATGGGTACATATAGGCATACAACGCTAAGAGTTCATTCAAATCCTAGTTAGTCTCTCAAAGTTCACTTGCTAATTGTGCATTGTCAAGATACTTTCTTGCATACCATCTCTTTTATTTGTGCCTCCGACTGAAGGTGGATTTTGATCGATCACAATATTACCATCTTATTCTTGGTTATTATTGTTAGTAAGATCATTTAGTCTTCTCCTTAACCATCATATAGGTATTATGTCTTCCTTCCTTTATGGAGTTGCCAAAAATGTAGTAGTGAAGATTCAAGTATCAAAGTCACACGTATCCTGCATCATAAATGTGGTACATGTAACTAAGGAAGTAACTTGAATCACACATATGAAATGATCAAGAGAAAATAGTAAAAAGAAGGGTAGCCTATCCTAACAAGGCTATAACACTTATAGTGATAAATAGAGCAATACAAAAGTATCAAACTCTACGGCCAATAAAGAATGAGGTAGTATTCTTGAAATGTCTAAGTATTTGATCTTTTACACCAAGAATCTAGTAGAGTAATGACATTCGTGTCAAGATTTCTATTGTCCAATGAGGAGGGCAAGGAGTATTTATAGAGGATAACCACCAATCTCGTTCTTTGGATCGTGATAATGATCAATGGCCATAATTCATCTATTCACTTACTGGACCTTATGTGAACTTCTTTTATGACCTTAGGCCTAATAAGGCTTTATTTTCTTAGTGTGAGCTAAGTTGAGAAAGATTGAATCGAATGAACCAATTTGACTGACCTTGCTTTAAGCTTACCATACCAAATTTTTCTTGATCATCCTAAGATTTATTAACTTAACTCCCTTAACTATATCACCTTAGCCTAAGATGTCAAATCCATCTTAATTAATGAGTCTAAAGCCTAAAGTCAGATTTAACCCTTTATAGCCATCAAATGATCGAAGAAAGAATTTTTTTTTTTTTTTTCTTCACACAACCTACAGCCACTTACAAAGCATCGAATAGGACAATTTTGATAGCCTTCTTTTCCATTTCAATTTGTCGAAGGCAAAAAAAGGGGTATTTTTTATTTTTATTTATTTTGTGCTTTATTCTTTATAGAAGAAACACAAACCTAAGTGCTTTTTCTATGGACAGCCATCTCATTTTCTCAAGAGAAGAAAGCAGACTTTGGGATTTTTATTTCCAACAACAACGCGCGTCATTATAGAAATGTAGAAAGATCACAGGTGAATGAAGACTTGAAGACACATAACACAACGACGACCAACACCAAACATGGGGAAATAGGGGTAAAAAATTAAAAAGAGTAAGCAGCCCACTTGAATAGCAAAGCTCAGACGTGGACAGCACATCGATACTTCAGCAACATAAAATCATACGCACGAAGAAAATTCAAAATATTTTTCTATATCCTACTTATTAAAAAAAAAAACTTATTGTTGCCATCTTTAGCAACATTAAAAAAAAAAGAAATGATGAATGCAAGTGGAAGCAATTAGCAAATCATGCTTGAACAGAGCTTCCAAACATTGAGTATTGAACTTCTCTTGTCGATCGGTTGTGGTCATGGTTTCGGAGAACTCGAGAAGTTAAAGGAGAGGAATTAGAGCAAGTAGGCAAGTCAGGAGAAAGACAGGTACGGACAAGATTTGAGTGGGCAGGCCTAAAATTGTTGAAGCGCAACATAAACAAACTGAAATTGAGAAAATGAATAATTCTAATAGCCATTCTAGCACGATTTTAACCAAAAACGACTTAAGTAACGAGTTAACTAGCGAAAAGCTACTAGAAACCTAATTCACAATTTTGATAACATTGATTATAGTACATAATTCTTATGAAAAAAGTTTCCATATTTATTTTCAAAAATAAAAGTACTTTACGATGTTGATGCTGTAATCAAAGGAACGTTCAAGGACCTATAATTTCCATCTCCCTCAAATTTAAATTTGTGTTCCTTTTCATTCAAACCACATGCTTGGCATTTCACGATTTTGAAGAAGGGCGAATGCATATGATTATTATAATTTAACATGTAAGATTAGCGTATAATTAGAGACTAATCATGATTGCAGTATGAAATATAGAGGTATTGGTAAGAAATTTTAATATGTGGAAAATGATGAAGTTAGTAATAATGTTATTATGTATAATTTTTACTTTGTCAATTCCTATATTATTTTTTAATGCAATTGCAGCTATAATATATTATTTTGCCATCTATCCACGGTGTTCAGTTAATGTATAAATTATAATTATGAAACTTTTGCACTTCAACAAGAAAATTGAAATCAATCAGTTGTATATTGTTTATACATTACACAATGTATACATATATATATATATATCTTTTATTAGGAAATGAATGTGCTAAATAGGAATAGAAGATACCAAAACAAAGAAATCGGATTAAGTGATTGATCCGAATACATGAGAGGCTGAAAAATTAAAGAGAAAATTGGATTCAATCGGGAGTCGAATAGAAATTAAAAGCTAATCAAATTAGATTGAACAGTAAAGATTAACTTGAATTTGATATCATTGTAAAAGGAAATTACATAGTTGGTTCTAGATTTTGAAATTGTCGTTTTGGAACCCAATTACGTAACGATTCTATTAGAAACTGCCTAGAACTAGATGCGTGCCTGGGTCCATCAAAAGACATGGACTTAGCTAAGCATCTATAATATATAAGTCAATATTCAAGTGGATGGAATGGAATTATATAAATGAAAAAAGAAAATCAAACAAGTTGTCTGTGAGCAATTTAATAACCACTGGAGTCATAATCATACGACTATTCCTCCCATTTGAATTCCAGTGAGTTTTAAATTATGTGTTGTTTACAGTCATTGGATCACGCGTTACCTTGTTATATAAACGAACAATGGCGTAAGAAATAAGTTAATATAGAAGCACATGCACCAGAGTTATTGTCAAGTCAAAGGTCTAATAACTTCACTTTCTCGTAGTAGATGTTCCATACTGCGATATTCTGCTCTAACATGTAACATCAGTTCAAAGTTTGCCTTGTCAATAAATGCTTTCTACATGTACTTACATTTGTAAATTACATACAACAGTGAAAACGTTAATTTTTTTTCCCTAAACTATTAAAATTTTTTTGGGAACCGTCTTACGGTTCGTCAAGTCACTCTCTAAATTTTACTTTCCATCTAAAGTTCTTTAAATCAATATAGGTTCATTATGTCTTCATGATCGTACAATAAATGGAAAAAAGCGGGGTTTTGCTGAAAAGTTTGTAACGACATGACATTCTTATAACCATCTGAACTTACACAGCCCACGTTTTTCTCAATATAGGTGAAATTCTCAAAACTATACAGCCCACTTTTTTCACGCACCGAAAGTTAAAAAGCTGCTCAGGCCTGTCCCTCAATTTCCTAAAAAGTTAAAAATTGGAAAGAAAAATCGGACCCGATAAATGATTTCTTCGCATTGAATAAAGATCACAGGACATGAACTTAGCTCATCATTTTGCGTTCATTTCATCAGGTTCAAAGTCAATATAAGTCGATATTAATGTGGATACAATAAAATTATGCAAAAAGGGAAAAGCAAATTAAAAAATATATAAAAAGTTGTCTTTCAGCAATTTAACAACCACTGGAGTCATAGTCATACCCGTTTAAATTCTTAAGCTACATAAGCTAATAACGGCGTAACGAATAAGTTAACTAAAAAAAAAAAAAAAAGAATACATCCATTTCAATTAGAGTCAAGTCATCGACTCATTTCCACGTGACACACGCCCACACGTTATTGCACTAGACAACAATAAGACTAAACCTTAGTCATGAATTAAGGAATAATTGAGATCGACCTACCCTAGATGCAATAACAGGAACAGAGAAAAATAATTTTAGTGTTAATATATATTAAAAAGTGAATTAATAGCGATAATTACACCAATTTATGTCTAAAATATCCTAAATATATAACATAATGAGTATATGTAAGAAAAATATTGTAGATTAAGTAAATACATAATAAAGTAGAAAACTATATTGAACATATAAGGACACATAACGTAAAATAGGGGAATTGATTAATATAGAAGGAAATTAAATTCGAAGAAATAGGACATAGTTTCACAACTTACTTGTGCACTTATGGTTTCGGTTGTTTCAATAATCTAAAATTTACTCACTTAAAACCATTAACCATTAAAGTCCTAGTTGGTGACAAATCACAGATTCAATTATAGTAGCTAGTTATTTATTAAATTTCATAGGAAAACTATTTGAAAGAGAGTTTTCAAAAAATCATGCTTTCATCAAAATTTTCAGTATAGGTGGGTGATGGCTTTGATAGTGATAGGCCAACAAGCAAGGTGATTGGAGAGGTAGAAATCAAGCCTTGTGTGATCTTATCAAGCGAGAAGGATATATGGTGGACTGTTCATGCCCTTTTTGGTTTGGAGTATGACAGTTTAGACTGCATCAAAGCTTTGCTTTACAAAACTGAGAACCACTAAAAACGTACGTGAGTTAGAGTAAAACTTACAAGCAAAATAGATTACCAATAAGGCACTAAACACATGAGAAAATAACCAAATAGTAATCACCGGTAGAATTGGAAATTTCTTATGATATTATGATAACATCATCTTAGCTCATTTTGTTTCATCTAATTCCAATTATTGATTATATTTGGCATCATCTTAAGTGAATAATTGTAGAAAAACTTTAGAAAATGTAATTTTGGAGAATCCAAATCTTATTGTAAAAGTAATAATCAAGCTTACACAAACGCACACACATATATATATACATTGGTATACAAACGCAAAAGAAAATAAAAGAATTAAGAAGAAATAAGATAAAACTTTAAAATAATATATAAACATAAAGGCTAGTAATTTGAAAACGAAATTATATCCCCATATATGCTCCTAAGAAAAAATAAGAAAGAAAAATTAAATATATATCAAATGGAGAACTTACACCTATTCAATTCACTATATTTATATCCTAAAATATAAAATGTCTAAAAACAATTTCCAATGAACTTAATAATAAAATAAAGAATTGAATATTAATTTGGATCAATAAAAATGAAATCCTTAATTATCTTTTAATCATTCTTCTTATTTGTAAGTATTTGTAAGGGAGAGACATTCTTAAGGCTTAGGAATATAAAGGGAATTCATAACCGTGAAGGACCCTCATTGCTAAGTGGTGTTTTAATGACTTTATGAAGTGTTCCATCATTTTCTAATGTATATCATATTGATACTTGAAGGTTTAGCACTCAAATGACAAGGGAACTTGTATGATTGCTTAAGGATCTCCACTTTCATGTTATAGCATAGCTCTGTAGCAAGGTTTTGGATTTGTTGTTGTTGATGGTTATTCAAAGTTCCATAGAATAATGTGTTGTGATGTGATGAGATTAGAGAATCATTGTTCTAGAGTGGTGTCTTTAATTTACGAAGGGGATTATTGGTTTGAGTGAGGGAAAAAGGTTTATCGTGGTAGTTGCAAGGAATAACATAGCTAGAAGTATGGCGTGCTAAGGCTATATTGAAGGATAAATTGAAAGTATGGAATAACAAGGCCAGTTGCATGGCATGCTATAGTTGTGCTAAGTGACAATGTAGAATATGGAATAACATGACTAAGTTACACAATGTGCCAAGTCATGTATCTCTTGTGAATTATTTTTATCCTCATTTTCCTTTGTTTTTCTCAATGAACTTTAACTTTATTCTAGGCTAAGATTTTCTATGAGGATCTGAGAGTCTAGAATTATGTTTATTTAGATAGAACTCATGTTACAAGTTTAGAAATAATGAACTCATAATTTCTATAATAAGATTCAAAGAGAATGTTTTTTACTTTGACCAAAACAATCCAAGTTCATGACATTAGTTTGCATAGTGTGCTTGTTACGTTAGAACTTAAAAACATACTTATTTAATACTAGACTTAAATACTTGTTTATTGCTTATGGCTAGCTCATCTTAGGGGCTAGAGGTAGTAAATTCCTAAGGGGTACAACGATGGTCCATATGGCGTATTGTCCCCATGGAGTCTTGTGTGGAAACAATATGAGGTAGATTTAAGGTAATCGGGACCAAAGGTAACAATCCTTCATACCATTTAGATGGGGATAGAGGTTACAGTTCCCAACTATGGCTTATTTATATTATATATACTAAACTATTGTATGAGTAGGGTTATGAGTACCCTTGTGTTGGCCAAAAGATTAAATAAATTGGTTTTGAGTTATATTTATTGCATTAGATGTTTCATTTGTTTCATGTCCAAGGCATGTATATGTACTTAGTGTGACGCACTGGGCTTTGGTTCATTTCTTTACTTGTACAAATGTAGGTACTTTAATGTGTTTAGAGATCTTTATTATCTTTGACCAAGTGGGAAGAGTAGCAATTACTTATATGACTATGATGATGATTAGTAGAGATAGGCTAAGGATTGCTAATAAGCTCCAATGATTTGTCCGACTTGTTGAGATCAAATCGACTTGTGAGTCACTTAGTTTATGTTGAATATGAAGATTTGATATTATATTAAGTTTAGCAATTAATATAAGTATTTCTAAAGACATTAGAAGCATAGTTTAGAACCTAAACATTAGATGTTATGGATACATGGTAGGTTGTAGCATCTTGGATTTTAGAGCATTACAGCTTAAGTGATATCAAAGCTTAAGTTATGAATCCCTTCAAAACTAAGCACTTAATTTATAGGATATTGAGATATGAAGAAAGTGGGTAAAACATGGGTTCGGTTTGAACTCAAGTAGCCAATTACTAATTTATTATATTTTACATATTTGATATCCATTTTCTCCTTGATTTATTAACATAATCCTATATGTTATGTTGTATGTAACTACTATTTTTTTAAAATCTAAATACATGTTTATTTTGGTTTCTTTTCTTTTTGATTTTATCTTACCTTTCGAAGGTATGTTAAGTAGAAGATTTGTAGAGTTGAAGGAATGGATGATGGAGAATGAAGATAGAACATGATTTAGCTTATCCCCCTTGTATGGTCAACATAAGGATTGTAAAGCCAAGCATAGACACAAAACTTGTTATGTGCACATAATATGTATAAATACATATATATCAACACATGAACTTACATTTAAGCTACTAAGCTTTACAAGGAAAAATTTTGAAATTCAATAATTGAACCAAATAAGAAGAAAAGAATCAAGTGAAAACATTAAAGGATCAAATCAACTTAGGTAGTTAACCAAAAATTACCCCCTTTCATCAACCAAGACACCACTAAGTTGAGCAAAGTCTTCATTATGATAATAGAGAAACATTTTAGTGTGTAAAATATAAAGACGTTAATTATATGAAATAATCATCAAGATAGAACATTAATATGAAAGATAATTAAGTCAACCTTGAACATCCTTGCAACCATAAAGACATCATCACTAGAGGAATAAACTCTAAAAAGTCGATGTAAACAAAATAGAATTGCAAGTTGTGGACCAATTAGATCATCAAAAGAGAGCAAAGAAGAAGTTGGGAGCTAGTAAGCTTTGTTTAGAAATGAGCCCAAGAATGATCAAAAGTATAGTAGAACAAAAGCTCAAGACAACAAAAGTTGGTCAAAAGGCATGAAAACAAAAGTTTATGCTAATTTTCCTCAATTTACCTCAACTAACTATAGGAGGCCATAACTTTTCATGTTTGAAGAGTCACTGTGTCATGACCCTAAAGGCAGTCCTAGTAAGATTACATAAAATTTTCATATTATGTATGTATTCATAATACGAAAATGATCTTCCACGTTAGAGATTACAAGACTCTAATTAGTTAGTCTCTAAGGTTTCAAATTTTTAATTTATAGCTTATCATATTATATAAATAACTAAGGATATCCAATATTCTACAGTTCCTTAGAACTACAGAAAATCAGTATTTCCTACAAAACGATAATATTAGGTAGTAAAGTTTTAAAACTTAAACTTATATAAGTTATAAAATCTAAATATAGTGTTAATAATTATATATAATAATTCAAAACAACTATACAATCTATCCTTAGATTCTAACTTTCATGTGTTTTGACGCTAGTATTCAATACTCAACTCTTAACTCATGCCTGATTATCTAGCAATCTACGAAAGAAAAACTATTAGGGAGTAAACTACCAGAGCTTAATGAGTTATCCTTCATACTATACCAATAAGTAGGTTATCAAATAATTTATTAGCAAACATATGAATGTATAAACAAACAGTATGCTAAACAATATATATGCAATTGACTGGTGCTGCATACAACATCAAATTTAATGCCTTCTAAAGTAAAGGTTGGAGATACATCGACACCAATCACAACTGAGCTCTAACACTTGGGTTTTTTTTTTAACTATAAATTTAAATTCTGTATTTCATGTAATACATTTTCATTTTAAAGAAATCCAATAATACACAAAATCTTAAGTTTAGAGATAAGATAGGCCCCGTAGTCCACACTCACACCCTACAACAATGTTCTTTAGATACGACCTCCAACTACCTATTGTTAGCATTTTCAGCACCAAGTAAACCTGCAAGCTAAAGATAGGATCTTGTTGTACTAATGCTCCTACATTATACTAATAAAATCATGTGAAAATCTATCCCTCTAAGGCCCTTCATTACAAATTGTATAAGGTGATGGCCAGAACATTATCTGAAATGTTTATGTTTATGCATGATCCATTTAATTTTAAGTTAAGTTGAATATGATTACGTCAATTTATGAAGTGATTAACTAATATTAACAAATGATTCAATTATGTAGAAATAAATCAAGCAGCCAATTATTCAACTATTATGTTTCATAATCTTTTACACAAAACATAACCAATATTCAAGCACATGCATAACCCAAACTCCCATACATCACATTATTAATATTTACTTTAGGTGTATTAATTACAAGCATAAAATAAGTATAAAGTCATTAAAAGTATTTACTTAGTCGTTGAGTTAATCAACAGTCGTAATAGTCTATTGGATAAGTCGATATCTATATTGGAATCACCTGACATTTAGGGAATATGAAAAGTAATTAGTATCTATGTGAAATAACTAAGCTATTCATATATTCGATACTAACTATTTAAATTAGTTATCTATTCTTATGAAATATTCAGTTTGAGCTTTTCTATTAATTGCATATAACTTTTTCAATTTAATTCCAATTTTTATGAATTTATAATCCATTTTAATCATTTTCGGATGTACTTTCTTATAACGGGATTCATTTTGGACGTTATAATTTGTAGTTTCGACTATAATGTAAAAATATTATGAAATTCGTTATTTTAACTTAAATAATTATAAAATATTATTTTAATCTTAAATAATTATAAAATATTATCTTAAACTTTTCTTTGTATAATTATGATTTAATAAATATTTAAATCTTATATTTGAAATTTTATTATTTTTAAGTTTATTTTATCATAATTACTTATTTTTGCTAATTTTGAGGTTGAAGACTTATTAAATTCATTTTTTAAACTTTATTAATTTTCTAATTAATTAATTATTTTATTATTATTTTTAATTATATTTAGTTAAATGCTGGTAGTATAGGGGAATGCCACATGTCATTTCTGAATTTTTGTACTTTTTTCAAATTTTCTTATTTTTTGTATTTTTACGTCATATATACATATAGTAATATTTATTATTATATTTTACTAAATTTTATAAATTAGTTATTTCTTATAATCTTTTTCAATGTTATAGTATATATATATATATATATATACACTCATATTTACTAAATCACTTTATTTATTAAATTAATATTATAGTATATTATGCATGTACTATTCAAATATACTCATATTTCTACATATACCATACTATTCATTTACGTATAATATACTTATATACTATAATAACATAACCTTAAATATGTTATATATATACTTACGTATGGGTATATATATACATGTAAGTGTATTTTATACATATATATATACATATACGGTTGTATGACATATATGTACAAAAATACTTGATATAAATAATATTATACATAAATACACATGCATATACATTACGTCCATAGATATATATATATATACATAATCTATATAAAAAAATACAACATAAATACACTACAGTATGTACTTATACATATTGAATACATACACCTCTATTATACACATATTATATTATACTAGTATTTTTTATTTTATATATACATAAATATGTATATATAATTTCAGTGACATAGTATATTTATGTGCATGTAATAAAAATTATACAAACCTAAATATACCTATAGTATACTATATAATAAAATATCAAGT
This sequence comes from Lumnitzera racemosa, assembly GCA_024138005.1. Classification (NCBI taxonomy): domain Eukaryota; kingdom Viridiplantae; phylum Streptophyta; class Magnoliopsida; order Myrtales; family Combretaceae; genus Lumnitzera; species Lumnitzera racemosa. The sequence goes on from JAMXBC010000010.1 coordinate 43,579,476, forward strand.
ATATATATATATATATATACTATACATGCATACATATGTATATATGTACATAGGTAAGGAAAATACATAATATATATATATTATATGCGCATACATACATGTACATATACATAAATTTCTTATACTAATTATTTATGGAAATTATTATAACTTGTATAATATACATGTGATTACACTTATGAATATTCATACATAAGGAAATACAAATCTTATATTTATTTCTAATACATAACCTTATGTTACATATGTATATGAACACATAAAATTATTTAATACAAAATAAACATAGTATACATACTAAATACTCCTCTTGGAAGTATCTTGATTGAGTAATCTCAAGCTTTCCTTCTTCTTCTCAATGGGCTTGCCATTTGGATAATAAAACAAAAAAAAAAGTGAGAAAAGAAAAGGATGTTTTACATTTGAAAGAGGAGGAGGACAATGAAAATTGTGTGTTTTACTTTTTGTTTCTTTCCAGACATGTTGGATGAATATAGAACAAGGGTACAATTATTGTAAATGAAACCAAGAAAAGAAAAAATAAAGTTAAGGCATAATGAAGTCATTAAGGTGATAAGATAAGGGCCTCATCCTTTTGTTTTGTTTTCCCATAAATAATACATGGTAAAAAAAAAAAATAGAGCAACACTTGTCTACCAAAATGTCTAGATTTCATGGGACGTGACTACTAAGGAGAAATGAAAAAAAAAAAATCTAAAGGAGAAAGGAAAAGGGAAAAGAAGGAAAAAAAAAAGAAATATTAGGTTTTTCCAAATACAAAAATTATAAATTTAATATTTATAAATTAATATTGAAATTTTATAAAAATTTATTAATTTAATTGATACCCATTATTTTTATAATATTTACGAGTTATTTCAACGTATTCATTAAAAGTTTTATGTGATTACACGTGTTAATCGATTATTATAATTGAGTGAGGTTTTATTACTATCAAATTATATTTATTCATTTTATAAGTTTAAAGTTATAGTTTTAGGATTTTCGTCAAGTTTGAGTTTAATTTTGAGTATTTACATATACATAAGATTTAGAGTTTTTATACGCAATTGAAGTTTTAATAAAAACTCTAAGGTTTTTATTACTTATTATATTTAAATTTATAATTTAATAAAATTTTTATATTACTCAATCTTATCAACTTATAAAGTTATCTACAGTAGTAGAATTCAATTTTACTCACGATTAGCTAAATTTATAAGGTTTATGCATAGAGCCTATAGCATATCAATAAAGACTTATTTTAGTTTAATTTAACATAGATCAAACTACCATTTGAGTTATTTCATAAGTCAGATTTTGCTAGAGAAGATTACTTTGCTACTTTAGCAAAGTTTATCTTGTTTATTTGTTTCTTGATTTTTTATGGTATGGATTTTATTCACTTACCTTATTCATCCTATAATTATAGGATTATAAATATCATATTAATCAATTGCATTTTCAATCTTTTGCAATGATACAATCTTATTCTTCTATAATGTGATTTATCACTCTACATGCTGCATAATTGGCATTGAATAAGGGATGTCAACCAGTGGCAATGGCAACGGTCCTTATGACAATTTTCAAGAGGTTTAGTTCCTAATTTAGGAGGCTAAATTGAAATTATGTTGCAATGTTTAGAGTAATGCTGATAGCAACGAATGAACTACAAATTCTAATATCTTAATGTATAGCTCGAGGAGATTGAAGACCATCTCAATGGTTTAGGAATTGATACACAAGAGCCTACATGACAATAGAAAGCTAGGGGTAGACATGGCTTATAGTAACCCCATTGATAGGCCTGGTCCTATTTGTACATTATGCCTACAATTAGGATAATGATTTAGAAGATTTTGATGGTTATGAATTGCCTAAATATGGTTGGTAATACATCATTAAGGTAACAAAAGGAGAGATGCTTATGTTAGTGATAATATGGATTTTGGAGATTTTAGATTGAAAGTAGATATTCCATACTTCAATGGAAGTTTGAGAATAGAGGAGTTTCTAGATTGGATTGTAGAGATTGACATATTCTTTGATTACTTAGATAATCTACCAGAAATGAGAGTCAAATTGGTAACTTGTAGATTGAAAGGAAGAGCTTCTACATGGTAGGTTGTTTCAGGTTGAAAAATCTTGTATAACACTCTTATAATATGTACTAAATTTTGTTAATAAGAATTTTCAAAAAAAAAAAAAATTATGTTTGCTATTTACTATAAGTTATTTTGTATTTGTTGGTAGTTTTACTAATTATGCTAAATAAGGAGAATTTTAAAGTATTTTGTTCACAAAACCAACTTGATATAGTTTCTGGAACTTAGTAATATCAAAATATATGTTATACTTTGATTTTGGTGAGAAGTATAATTTTTCACCCATTTTTAGCTATTTATTGATAAGATAGAGCTAAAATAAGTATTATGGAGTATCTTGAATATAGTACTATTTTAATTTTTTCAATGACCAAAATGTAATCACAATTATTTTGTTTAGTATAATATACTTTTTTGTGATTTTAATAAACTAAAAATACTAATTATTACATATTTTTCTACTATTTGTATATATTTTGTCAAACATGATAATAAAGGGTAAATTTCTATAATTGATATTATAGCAAGGAGGAGTTCTAGCAACTGATGTATTTAAAGTACACCTTACTAGTTGTAGCTTAGTTTAATTGAAGAGTAGAAATACTATAAGTAAACCTAGTATTCTAGTTGAATCAAAAGCAAGATCGGAGATAAAATCAAAAGCTGTTATACTTAAGTGTTTTTATATAAGTTAAACATAGACGATTAAGCAAGGTGAAATACTAGGGAATTTAGTTGCTAAACTAAAAAATAAGTTAATTGGCATTTGATTGAGAATTTTGGAGTTAGGTTGAATCAAAGAGTGATTCAGAAGCTAAGTTAGATGTTAAATCAAAAGCCAAGTCAAAGAATAAGTCAAAAACAGTTTAAAGTGGATTAACAGCCAATAAAGTGAATATTAAGCTAAAATATACACATAATTTGTAGTTGACCTTGATAGTATTTACCCTTATTAATAGCTAAAGTACCCAAGATAGAAGCTCATATCAACAAGTAGCATCAAAGCATTCAACATACCTAAGTAAGTGGATATTTGTGTGCCTTGAGTATACTTACATCTACTCCTAATTTTGTATACTTGGTGATGTTTTAGCTTGGATGAGTTTGATTGCAAATTGAGATACTGTTCAGTGAGTTATATTCTTATTATGATTATTACTGACTACACAATGTTCTAATATTGGACTTCGTTGTTGTAATTATGTTGATAAGTGCTTATGTGATATTTGCTAAGATTTGTATTGACTTTGAAAAGAATTTAGGGACTAACCTTACCTCTTAAGGTGTTCACTTAAGTGAACTCTGTATCGACGTCTTAGAAACACAAAGAAACAAAGTAAAGCCTAGGCTAATAAATAATAAGTAAGCTTGCTTAAATTTGATGGGTTTTACTTGGGTGTATGAATTCATGCATTTATAGCATGACATGAAAAGGACCTACAAGTCAAATTTTTTGAAATTCAAAATTTTGCTCAATCAAATTTTGTATGAAAAGCTGAGTTTATCAAGTGAATCATTAACTTATAAAAGCTAGATCTTTGAGTTTATAGAAATTGCATCATAACTGCTAAGCCAACTATATGCTAGATTTTCTAACCACTCCAAGTGGTTATTATTAGGTTGCTGTGTTTTGGCAACTGATTGTTACTTTGTTAAGCTTTTAGATGTTGGTTTATGCCTAAATGCTCGGTTGAAGTCGACCAATCAAATGATTTGCTAGGCTAAGTTAGGATATTGGTACCTATACATGCTACATGCATAAGTATGGAATACATTTGTTACATTTGCATTGCTTAGATAGATTATAGAATATTGTGATTTAAATTGGTAACTTACTGCATAGTTGTAATATGATGCTAATTGTATTGTATTTGCTTATCCACTTTCACTCAACTCACAATAGTTGAGGGGATAAGTTGTCTTACCCTCATATTAAAGACGAGTTAGATAGAAAATTGTACCATAGAGACAAGAAGACTTCAGAGCACTAGCAAGTTGAAGATGAGCTCTTACGAGAAGTCGTTGGGTTTAGGATACAATTTGAGTACATAAAGGCAGTTCTTCAAAGAAGATGTTAGTGTTACTTACAATAGAATTAATGCAGTAGTAACAGTTAAACATGTGTACTTGTAAAGTATTTCTATGTTGTACAGAAGTGTATAACTGTAATAGCAGGTTGGATACAAATTTTTGCCTTATCCCTAACTCAGGGATAATAGTAATAAATCATTTTCAAGCGCCAAAAGTTTGAGAAAAATTTTATAGCAATCACCTAGAAGGTGAAGCATTACAAAATTGTAACAAACTTAATGTTACTTATTATTCCTTTTTTTACTTTAAAAGAGATAACAAAATACAAGAAGCTCTTATTCTATGGATGATTAATGATTCTTACCAATTCATGTATGAATTTGTTGTTTTGAACCTCTATTACTTCAGATACCCACTCAAACAAACTCCATTAAGCACCCTTAACCATCAAGTAATTATAGTTTCGATACTAAATCAAGCTATTTTTATTTTAAATAAAAAAATTGAAGTTGCTACCAAGCTAAATGGGGCAAAAGATAAAATTATTAAAATTAATTGTGTGGATTGATTTTAGCTAAGAGAAGTTGGTCCTTTTAAAACCAAAAAGAGAAAAAATTATTTGGTATAGGGATGTTTAAAATTAGCACTTAAAATTACCAAATGTACTTTTTTTTAAAGAGGTTTATTTATTTTCCCAATTAAATGCCACTATCAAAATGCAAATTTATTTACAATCATTGAAAAAGAAAATGCACAATTTTTTTTTAATAGGCTGTCCTTTTCTTGATGCCTATGTTCTTGTTAGAGGAGTCATCCTATCATAGTTCTTTTCAAAATTCTTTAGAGTAATTGTTGTTTTCTTATCTTCTGTTTTTCAATTTCCAATATTTATGATTTTTGTCAAATTTTTATTTCTGTTTTGCTTTTACTCCTCAACTAAATCAAAAGTATTCCCTGTTTTAAAACCCTTTATTTTTTAACGGAAGACCTTCCTTTTATGAAAATTCCATCTTAACACCTTAAAAGATAATTTTATTTAATTTAGATAAAAATTTTATAGCTAAAATCAAATCTAAAAGAATTTTTCTTACTTAAAATTTAAAAATAAGTGTGCTTTTTTTTTTTTGCCTTAATTTTTCATCAAGAAACCTAGAAAGCGAATGCAATCTCTAAATACTATTTATAAATTCCATGTCTTACTAATGTTATCAAATCTGAATTGGAAGGTCGACCTAAGATAGAGAAGGGACTAAAGGTCGAGAGGTTCAATTAGAGTTGAATCGGGATCAACAAAACTGTTATAATATAATTCATATTTATTTATACAACAATAAAAATTACTTATTTCCTTAAAAATTAAAAGTTGTGTATTATTTACAATTTATTTTTTTAATTTTCTTTAATGTACATTTATTTTCTAGTAAATACATTAGTATTTACCCAATTGATTGATTTGGAATAAAAAAAATCCAACGAATTCTTATGGGATCTAAGTTAAATTGGTCGCATCAATTAGTTAAACTGAGGACACTATCTTATATAACCCAATTGATTGATTTGGAATAAAAGATTATATGAAATAGATTAGTAGGTTGGATACAAAATTCTACTTTATCCCTAACTCAGGAATAGCAGTAATAAACTATTTTCAAGTACCAAAAGTTTGAGAAAAATTTGAAGGTGAGGCGTTACAAAATTTTAACAAACTTAATGTTACTCATTCCTCCTTTTTCACTTTAAAAGAGATAACTCAATACAAGAAGCTCTTCTTCTATGGATGATTAATGATTCTTATCAATTCATGTATGAATTTGTTGTTTTGAACCTCTATTACTTGACATACCCACTAAAACAAACTCCATTAAGCACCCTTAACCATCAAGTAATTATAGTTTCGGTACTAAATCAAGCTATTTTTCAAATATTATGCAATAAATAACAAATAACTCGATTGACTCAATAAAAATTACTATAACACTACAAAAAAAAAAAGTATTCAAACAACTAACCATAGCTACTAATTTAGTCTTTCATATATCCTTTCTAAAATTCTCATCTTAACCCTAAATGACAAAAATGATTATTATGAATTGTCTAAATCATTGAGTTCTTGTGTAAAATTAAAATTAACCATCCGCATGTTAACATTAAGCTTCTACATTCTAATAATTCCAATTGATCAAGATAATTTATAAAAAAAAAAAAAAACTCAATTAGTTGGTTTAGAAAACAGGAATAAACATTAAATGTGCCATTTAATTGGGTTCTTTTTATATAAATTTACTATAACAAATTAAGAGCCTTCGTATTAAAGTTAAGTTGAAGCTACTCGGTAAGGGTTTTAAAATTAGTCCAAATCGGCTGTCGGAATAAGGGAATTCTTAAGAATGTATATTTTACACGCCAAATTTTGCCAAAAAAAAAATTATATTCATAATCTACTAAAAAAAATTACCTAAAATATAATTTTGCATAATTTTATAATAAGATCCAATATTTCATTAGTTTAATTTCTAAATTTGAACAAAATTTTCCTATTGTCAGCACACGGTTTTTCGACCTTGGTACCCCACATGGCTTCAGATCAAATCAACATGAACAAACAAGCCAAACCGCTAGTGATGAACTAATAGTGTTTGCATGTGAGGGTTTGCATAAAACCCCAGGGATGAGAGGAGCCAGTGGAAGGAGGGGTTTATCGATCAAAGTTCAAGAAATAGGAAAAATTATTTGCCAGGAACAAAGAAAATAAAAATGCAACCCATTTTGGAAAATTCTAGTTGACATGTCCACTTATAAACATTTTTATTCAGCGATTGAGTTGAAGAGTTTCTTTCCTTAATTTTAATTAATAATACATGGTCCTTATCAATATGAATTGTTCAAAAATATTAAGAATAATTCTTTTATTTTAAATAAAAAATTGAAGTTACTACCAAGCAGAATGAGAAAAAAGATAAAATTATTAAAATTAATTGTGTGGATTGATTTTAGCTAAGAGAAGTTGGTCCTTGTAAAACCAAAAATATATATATATATATATATATTTGGTTTAGGGACGTTTAAAATTAGCACTTAAATACCAAATATGCTTTTTTTATATTTATTTTCTTAATTAAAGGTCACTATCAAAATGCAAGTTTGTTTACATTCATTGAAAAAGAAAATGCACAACTTTTTTTTTTCTTTAACGGGCTGTCCATTTTTTGATGCCTATGTTCTTGTTAGAGGAGTCATCCCATCATAGTTCTTTTCAAAATTCTCCGGAGTAATTGTTGTTTTCTTATCTTCTGTTTTTCAATTTCCAATTTTTATGATTTTTTTTCAAATTTTTACTTCCGTATTCCTTTTACTCCTTGACTAAATCAAAAGTACTTCCTGTTTTAAAAATCTTTATTTTTTAACCTTACTTTTATAAAAATTCCATCCTAACACCTTAAAAGATACTTTTATTTAATTTAGATAAAAATTTTATACCTAAAATCAATTCTGAAAGAAATTTTTTTACTTAAAATTTAAAAATAAGTGTGCTTTTTATTTTTATTTTTTTACCTTAATTTTTCATTGAGGAACTTAGAAAGCAAATGCATTCTCTAAATACTATTTCTAAATTCTATGTTTTTACCGATGTTATTAAACTCAGATTAGAAAGTTGACCTAAGAGAGAGAAGGAGGCTAAGGATCGAGACGTTCAATTGGAGTTGAATTAGGATTAATAAAATCTTATAATATAATTTATATTTATTTATAATGCAATAAAAATTACTTATTTCCTTAAGAATTAAAAGTTGTGCTTTTTATATATTTTTTTATTTTCTTTAATCTATATTTATTTTTTTAGTATATTGATATACTTTCTAAAACTTATAAGAAAAAATAATATATTTTAATTTCAAAAAATCTCAATGAGTTTTTATAGAAACAGAGTTAAATCGATCACGTCGATCAGTTAAATCAAGGACACTATTAATAAGGGTTAAAGAGATAATTTAAATCGATTTTATAAAGGAATTAGGTTCAATCGAGTTAAACCAATAGAATTAATTTAAGTTTGATAATACTAATTTTTACGATTTAGTAAGTGGATTTTCCCAATTTTAAGCCAGGCACAAAATATATATAGCATGAACCTCGATTCCAATCCGATAAAGGGCTTGCCTTTTCACCAGTGGTCCAGATCTAATATTATGAGCGGAGGGAAGTCTTAATTCAAAGCCACCCGCGCCCGGGAAGGGCTGAATGCCAACCAGTTCTCAGTAATGAGACTCTTCGGTCCTGTGGAAGAAAGGGTGAAACATCCTTGACGGATTTTTGCTCCAAATCATGATAGTACATTCTTATATTGAAATTCCTCTTGTAACACAAATAGTTGGGTTTTCATGAGTCCTTCTTGTGCATTAACTTTAGCAAATAAATATTTTACTTCATAAGTTGCGTCTACTATTTTCTCTGTTTCGTTTAATTAAAAGGTTGGTCGGTACACGTCATTTTTTTTTTTTTCCCCTAAAGGTCGGTACACTTCGGAGGAGACCAACAAACAGCTTGCTATAGAGGTTATTATTTATTTATTTATTTTAATGTTTCACTTTTTCTTTTTAAAATTAAATTATTTTTTCATAAGGTGTCCAAACGATCATTATTATGTACAGCAGGACGCGTAGAGAATCGAAGCTACGAAGAAACGGCCTGATTTCGGGCATTATAAAAGCGTAAAGCAGATTTTGGGAGCTTCAGGTCTTGTCTTCGGTTTCTCCTTTCAAAAGAATATCTCTTAATATTGTCCACCTGCATATGTTAGTTTACCACCAGCTGATTCTTTGTGAATCTAGCAATGTTTGATCCAACATTTTATCAACTCCCTCAGTTTCTAGTCCTATCATGTTTGTTTCTCCTAGTCGGGTTTGCTCCGACAAACCATGCTGTTTTGTCATCCGAAATGCAAGCACTCCTGAAATGGAAAGCTAGTCTTCACAACAATAGCCAACATGTCCTTTCTTCATGGACTGGAAACAGTCCTTGCAAATGGCTCGGGATAACCTGCAATACCCAAAACCAAAGCATCACTATACCAAATATTCCACATCTCGATTTGCAAGGCACCTTGAAAGAATTCAACTTCTCTTCCTTTCCAAGCTTCAAAGCTGTTTATCTTTATAACAATTCACTTTCATGAAGCATTCCACCACATATTGGTAATCTCTCTGAACTTACCACTCTTGACTTGAGTTTGAATACAATAACTGGATCCATTCCTCCACAAATTGGAAAATTATCAAAACTCAAAAATCTGAAACTCCAGTTTAATCTATTGTCAGGAGGTCTACCTTTTGAAATCGGAAACTTAGCCAATTTACATAATCTTTTTATCCATGAGAACCAGCTTTCTCAAAACATCCCTCATCAGTTTGGGTATCTGACTAGTGTATACCGCATATATCTAGGAAATAATAACTTGACAGGTTCCATTCCTTCAGATATTGGACAGTTGGGTACCCTCACCGAACTTGATCTGTGAAATAATTTTTTGACAGGTCCAATTCCTGCATCACTTGGAAACTTAAGCAAGTTATTGTACCTTTTTCTCTATTCTAATAACCTCATTGGGTCCATTCCTGAGGAGATAGGAAGAATCAAATCCCTCGTAATGTTTCAGGTGACTGGTTGCATTCTTTCTGGCCCACTTCCTGCATCGTTGGGAAACTTAACTCGCTTAGAAAGTTTGCTTCTCGATGACAACAATTTTAGTGGTCCTCTTCCTGCATCCTTGGGAAACTTAAATGTTCTACGAGCTCTGTCCCTCACTTCCAACATATTTAGTGGCCCTCTTCCCTCCGGATTTAACAATTTCACTGAAATGATAAACCTACAATTAAGTGAAAACAAATTCAAGGGTCAGCTACCACAAGACTTTTGTGGTAATGGAAATCTTCAATTTCTCTCCGCTGTTGGAAATTACTTCACCGGACCAATTCCAAAGTGTTTCCAGAACTGTTCTTACTTGAAGCGAGTACGATTAGATAACAATCTCCTAACAGGCGATATAGCCAAATCTTTTGGCTTTCACCCTAAACTATATTACGTTGATTTGAGCAACAACAGTCTTTATGGGGAAATTTCCTGGCAATGGGGTCAAAGCCAAAGTTTGAACGGCCTAAAATTGTCACAAAACAAGATCTCGGGAAGGATACCTCTAGAACTGGGGAATGCTACCCAACTAAAAGTGATTTATTTGTCTTCAAATAAATTAGTTGGGACTATTCCCAAAGAACTAGGAGGACTTGCATCACTACTTGAACTTGTGTTAGATGATAATAGTCTTTCAGGAAGTATTCCTTCAGAAATTGGGAAGCTGTCAATGTTGACAAAGCTCAACCTAGCCATCAATTATCTAGATGGTCAGATTCCCAGAGAAATAGGAGGTTGTAAGAGGCTGATCCATTTAAATTTAAGTGCCAATGGATTGATAGGATATATTCCTGATGAGATTGGAAACCTACGAGAGCTCGAAAACCTGGATTTGAGTGAGAATTCATTGTCAGGAAAGCTTCCAGCATTGATTGGAGAGCTCCAAAGTTTAACTAAATTAAATGCTTCCCACAACAAGCTTAATGGTTCAATAACTTCCAGTTTGTGGGACCTCCGTAGTTTGACATCATTTGATATATCCTTCAACGAATTTGAAGGATGTCTCCCAAACAAGAGTGGCTTTCGTGAGCTCACACAGGCCAGTGGTGAATTACGTAGTGCTCAATCAGGTCTACAAAATTGTTCATCAAATATGCAAGATTTTCGACAGAAATCAAGCATCAAAGTATCAAAATTGGTATTAGGCCTTACATTGAGCTTGTTTTTCATCCTATTTGCAGCTATTGTGATTCGTTTACTTCTATATCATGGAAGAGATGGACAAGTGGGCACTAGAGAACATATGGTTGGTGGAGAAGTACGAAGGGGAAATATGCTTGAGATATGGAGTTATGACGGGAAAATGGTGTATAAAAACATTATTGAAGCAACAGAGGATTTCGACAAAAAATATTGCATTGGAAGAGGAAGACATGGAGAAGTTTACAAAGCTGAGCTATCAACGGGTGAGGTTGTTGCTGTAAAAAAGTTCACCACTCTACCAGAAGATGAATCCTCCCAAATGGGAGCTTTTGAAAATGAAATTCAAACATTGGCAAATATTAGACATCGCAGCATTGTGAGGCTGTTTGGATTTTGTTTACATCCAAGACACTCCTTTTTGGTCTATGAGTTAATGAAAGGGGGGAGCTTAGACAAAAGACTCGGCTGTATGGATGATGCAGTGGGATTAACATGGTATGATAGGATAAACATGATCAAAGCCATGGCGAGTGCCCTATCATATATGCACCATGAGTGCTCTCCTCCCATAGTTCATCGTGACATATCCAGCAAGAATATTTTGTTGGATGAAGAATGCAATGCTTATATATCTGATTTTGGTTCTGCTAGGCTTCTCAATCCCAACTCATCCAATTGGACATCTTTTGGAGGCACTTACGGATATGCAGCACCAGGTATGCCTTTTCTCTTTCACACTATCACACGAGTATATGAATTAAGAACCTGATTTCTAATCAATTCTCCTAATGATGTCGTAATCTGTTTACCATTATAACGAACTAATGCCGAAACTAAAGTTCATCATTTTACCTGTTAATATTACATTGAGAGGCCACTTTTGCTTGCAGAACTAGCATTTACAATGAGAGAAACCACAGCCTCGGATGTGTATAGCTTTGGAGTGTTGATACTGGAAGTTATCGTCGGGAAACATCCCGGAGATTTATTATCTTTCGTGACATCTCCTTATTCAAATTTGCCTTCATTGAATTTGATTAAGGATGTATTAGACCCACGAATATCATCTCCTGGAGAATTCACACGACATATTATACTCATTCTCAGGCTTGCTTTTCTGTGTTTGCATCCAACTCCACTCCGACGTTTGACCATGCGACAAGTGGAACGAGCGTTATCAATGGAGCCACCAATGATGGAAAAACCACTTGAATTAACGGTTCTACAAGATGTTTTGGTTTATGGTAATTTCATCTCCAAATGACTTATGGGTGTCTTTGTCTCATTTACTATCAATATCTCTACTATGTACACTGTCCGTGTAAACATATATATATTTTAAGGATATTTCAACAATAAAAAACCAAGATGTGTTGAATTATGATGATTTAATCTCCCTAGTTTAACTTGAATAATTAAATCCCCTTTTCAACTCTTATAAAATTTCTATCTCTTTTAACTACGACAATATACACTAACATTAAAGACTCGGGTATTTATAAAATAATAAACAATAACAGGAACTCAAAGATAGAATCAGTAAAATTTTTAAGGTGATTACAAGATAAAATAGATGCCTTATCTTTAGATTTGACTTCAATTTATAGAGAAAGGCGAACCTTATTTGAGGTTAAGGAAAGGATGCAAATTTACAAAGCCATTAATAAATTATATCTAGGAAGATGAGTAAAAAAGTATCCTGAAGGTATGCAGGACTTCCTTTTACAAAGAATTGATTACTTTCTTGATAGAGATAAAGATACATTCCTAAATATATACATCAAGTAACTTTAGTAGCATATTTGGTTGGGAGAATGGAATAAAATGGAAATAGAGCTACAATCCTTAAGGAATCATTCTTTCATTTTGTTTTGCCAGAAAGTAATCGCAGATATTATAGATTTAGAAGAACCAAAATACCTTTGATACTTTGAAACCCCAGAATCTAATAGCAATACCTGATCCAACTATCACCTCACTAGCTCCGATGTACTTAAACAACCAGCCTAATGATGTGGGGTCCATTTAAACAAGCTCCAAGGATCGAATTTAAGTTCTACCAGAAAAATCACCGGAAATTGGAAGGCTCCAAGATGTAGACGGCCTAATGCGCCCCTGTTCCGTGGGCATGTTGAAGAGTATGTGTCTAACAAGCATCATTACGACCTATAGATGAAAGGAAAGGAGACAGAGATAGACGATCTTGAGCATGCCCCGTAATCACCATGACAAATATTGTAATTTTGTATATTTTGTTTGATTACGAAGTAATTTTCCTTAATTGTATTTTTACCCTTGTTAACCCTAGTTATATGTTAGAAACTTCATACAAGATATTTTGATGATAACAAAACCTTCGTACATAATGTTGTTACTAATCAAGTTATTGAATGTGCAGTATAAAATAAATTTTGTGAAACTTATAATCTTGATTAGAATCGAAAAGAACAGCTCAATGTGTAATCACTCGAAGCATATATTAGAAGCAAAGAGATGCAAAGCAAAAGTTAAAAAAAATAAATAAATAAATGTAAGATGAAGAAATGAAAAAAAAGTCTGAACAATGCATGAAGAAGGATGTTTCATAAGCTAAAGGAAACACAAAAAATAGCAACAATAAAGATCGAACTAGGTGCTTCAAGTGTGCAACAAATTGAAAGAAGGTTCAAAAGTCAAACAAGGAGCAGAGAGTTGTCAGATATCGGTTAGCTCTAGAAGACAGTCAAGAAAGCTTAACAATTTTAGAAAGACCAACAGATGTACAGAAGCAAATTTTATTTGGAAACAAAAGAAACAGAAACTACTAAAAGAAATACAAACTAAAGACAACTTATTATGCAAATTACAAGTCAATACTTAGCACACAGGAGGAGATATATTTAGGTAACATATCCAATTTACTAAGGGATACTTTACATATAAATTCATATGTTCAAGTATTGAGCAAGCCATAGAAATATTGGAATGAAAGAAGAGACACTTTCTAAAAGAAATAAAAGTTGGAAGAAGGGATAATACATATCTTTGACAACTAAGATGATTCATTGGTAGAACAAAGATGAGAATTACAAAGATTTGAAGACAAGAAGACTATACAATGGCTATTATGAAGAATACATTAATTGAATGACAACATCAAATCTATTTAAAGGACTAAAGACTCAAGTACAATATTCGAAGAACAACATATGATAGAAGACAAACATAATAAGTTGAAAAAATGTCTCTTGTATTTTGAGGAAAAACAAGTTTATCTATGAGCTAAAGTGCTAGTCCATTGTGAGATTAAGAAATTGAGCTAAAGCATGAGGAATCCTATTGTAATCCTCAAAAGGAGCAATTAAACACTTTAAACTTAGTAGAGTGCCATTTCAGAGGATAGTAAAGGATACTTTGTAGATGTGCAAAATCCTACAATATGGAATGGTAGGCATGGTAGAGTTGTAGGGATTATATGTCTTATTTGATTGCTTTCAAATAGTGGAAATTTAAGTATGGAAAACCTAATCCTTAGGATTAGGTGCTAGAGGATGAACTAACACATGAGGTGAAACCACCATATTGTTGATTATCTGATCTTCTAATCTTTTTTTAAGTAAAAACTTCTAAAATTGTAGCACTTACCTCTTCCTTAAAGTAGGCTAATTTTTAACTAATATGGACAGTAAAATATATAAAATGGGTTATGATTATTGTAATTTAATTATATGAATACTAGTCTCCGAGGCAATAAACTAGGTTCAAATCCCTTTCACTTAAGTTGTAACATAGTTGGCAATATATATATTAGATGAGAATATAAAAATGTCATCAATATAGATTATTATTAAATTGGTAAAATCATTAAAAATTTCATTTATTATTCTTTGATTTAATCCAAATGGAGCATTTTTTAATCCAAATAGTATTACATTCTATTTAAAGTGCCCAAAAGGAACTGTGAATGCAATTTTGTACCTATCTCTTTCCTTAATCTAGATCTACCAAAATTCAGATTTCATGTTGAATTTTGAAAATATTTTAACATTATTCAACCTATTTAGTAAATCTCTTTTATTAGGTATTGGATACCTAATCTATTTAAGAGTAATATTAAAAGGTTTATAGTTAATTACTAACCTTGGGATACCCTTTTCTATTTTTGCATTTTTATTGACATAAAAAGCAAAACAACTGTAAAGAAATTTGCTTTTTCTAATTAATTTTTTATTAAGTAAATCATTTATTTCATTTTTACAATGGTTTAAGACTTCATTATTCATTTGAGATAGTCTAGTTTTTGTTGAAATATTTTTTTCATCAAAATCATTTTCATATGGTAAGTCCATAATGTATGACTTACAATTTCAGAATGCATTTGTGAGTGTAGAGCAAATTAAATTTTTTATTTATAATTCCAAATTAAAAATTTTTATTTTCAAGTTTTCATTATTGAGTTGATCTTCAATTCTTTTAAATTTAAGATCATTTTTCAAATTCATCAAATGATTTTCTTTGCATTGAATTAAACAATTTAATTCAAAAATTGAATTGTTTTTTAATTCATTTATATATTTAGTTTGTGGTTTTGTGATAAAATTGAATAAAATTTTCCTTTTTAGATACTACGTTTGAATTCCATCTTTGTTAACAAGAAATGGTTGGATTTGATTTATGAATGGAGTTTCAAGAATGACATTTTTATTTAAATTTTTAACAAGTATAAAAGAAGTTTTATATGAAGCATTGTCTTGTAATACTTCAGCACTGGATAATTTATAACTGATGTGTAATTTGTTACCAGATGCAGAACATAAAGATTGGGTAGTTTTCTCAAAATATTTAGTTAGAATTAACCCTTATCTAATACAATTTAAATCTGCACCAGTATCAAATAATGTAAGTATTTCCAAAATTAATTCATTATTGATTCTAATTGAAATATTAATTACCCATTTTTTGTTGTTATTTGAACAAGATGCATAAGATAATCGTTATTATCAAATCTTAGCAAAACTTTTGAATTAAGTTTCAAGATTATTTTCTTATATTGTTATTTTTTGCTTTAGTTCAAGAAGATCCTTTTGAAATTTTATTTGCATTAATTTTGAGTCTTTTGTTTCTTGTTTTTAGATATTAATTTCATTATGCAAATCATTAATTGTTATTGATTTTTTTTTTTTGTTTTCTTTTACCTCTTTCAAGTTTTTCTTTATCATTGGACAATTGATCAATATTGCGAAGAATTTATTCTTCTTCGTATGTTAAAACATTAATTTCGTTTTCTTCTTTAGTTGATGAAGATAAAGTAGAATCCATGTCGTTGGCTTGAATCCCATCATCATAGTCATTTTCTGATGAAGAATATTCATTTTCACAAAATATTTGCAGAATGTTTTCCATTGTTTGTTCATCCAAATTTAATTCATTAAGTTTGTTGTTTATTTTGCAAAAATTTGCTGTGTGACCAATTTTTTTACATTTATAAATCTTAATTGTTATATGATTTCTTCTTATATTTTTTTATTTCCAGGTTTCTTTTTACTTTCAAATTTTTTAAAGGACTTTCTTTTGAAATTTCTTTGGGGTTTTTTATGCGAACATTAAGGACATTTTAAAGAAGTATAAGAAGATTTTTTATTCTTTTTAAATTTTTTTATTGACAAAAAAGGGGTCATATTGGGCATAAAAATCACCAAAGCTTTGATGTTTTAAGCGCTGTTCATTCCTTAATTGCTTTTATAATCTTATTATAGTACATAAATTGGTTCCAATTTTGTTAACATATAATGCTAATTCTCCATATGACAAATTATCATAGGGAATTTTGCCATTGTTTTCCTCCCTAAGCTTCTTTCTAACTTGTTCACTTATCAATTTTGGTAAACTAATTAAAAAATTTTTTTTCCAAAAGGGCTGATTACAATCATTCCTAAGGAAAACTCACTGAAAGAAAATCTTTTTATATTGTCTAAATTCTCCTAGGGATTTACACTTCATATTGGACAACAGATATAAGGTTTTATCCCTAATATGTAAAGAGTCTCTTATGAAATGTTAACTTATTGAAAATATTAAAGTATTGACCATGCCGTAAATTGGTTCATTATTGTCATCTAATATTTTTCTACCATTTTCATCAATTTTGCATGAAGTAAGGATATTGATTCTTTATTCTGAAGTGAGATAGTTATCCCACCATGCTTTTAATTGTCCAGTGAAACCAGAAATTAAAAGGAGTACTACTTGATAATTAGTAATATTTGGAATAGTTTTATTAGTATTAGAGAACATTATCATTAAATTAAGAACATCGAGTATTTTTTGTTCTGAGTATCCATCTATATTTCATTCATATATGAATCCTACAGAATACTTATTTTGATAATTATCATTTTTTTCTTTAGTTAGTATATCAGGAGGTGTTACTCTTTAATAGTACAATTTTTGGGATTCTTTCCAATTAATTTTATTAACTTCATCATTTGATTCATTAATATTTAAATCTTTTAGAGAAATATTGGATATTGTTTCATTTATTGATTCATTATCTGCTTCTTCTAAGACATTAATTTTTTTTAAGGTATATCATCAATGACAATTCCCTTCTTAATTAAAGTTGGCATATCCATATCTAGAAAATTGATTGGTCTTGAAGATTAAGTTTCTTCTTTTGTTGTTTTATATTTTAGTATCTTTTTTTTCTATCTTTTAAGGCTTTTAAAAATTCACTGCTGAGATTTTTGGGTATTTCAAAAAGTTTAAACAAAGGTGTAATTTTATTAGTTTTATTATTTAAGGTTTTTTCACTAATTTTATTTATCTCATTATTGATTGCATCTTCCATCCTCTTTAATTGTTTTCCTATTGTATGTAAGTATTAGTTAGCAAAATTATTTTGGTTTATTATTTTCTTTATTCCTAAACCTTCCTCATCTGTTGCATTTTTTAAAGGAGTTAGGGTTATTTTAGCATTTTTATGAGTAGTTTTTATATTGCTGAGTGGTGGATGATTTGATTCTATTATTTGTCCATCATTTAGTTTCCACTTAAAACATTCATTGATTACATTTGTTTCTTTAGGTTTCAGATAATATTCTTCAAATCATTCAAAGAAATATATCTGAGCATCGATTTCATTTATAAATTTATAATATTCAGCTTTTATTTGTATTTTAACATTATTGAATGTTTTAAAGTACCATTTTCTAATTTTCTCATTTTTAAGTGAATTAAACTCCTTGTTCAAGAGAAAACCTATCTAATTCGAAAGGTTTTTCTAGAATATTGAGTTTTGGATCACCTATCTTTGAAAGTGAAGGCTCTCCATATTTTAGTTCATTGGATGGTTGGTAAATTAGTTGAGTTATACCGAACCTATTATGGCCTATTCTAGAAATGGATGGATTATCTTAGATATTTGGTTGCCTATTTGATTGGTGATTCGATTGAATATTAGGTTAAGTATGGAAAGGTGTATGAATTATTGGTAGAGAATTTGGGAGGTCTATTGATCTTCTAGAGAAAGATGACATCAATCTTATTTCTAAGGGTCTCTTCAGTTAATCAAAAGATCTTTAATTGAATTGAATGGCGACTTTACCATCTGGATGTTAAACTACGTTTGATGTTTCAGAATTGTAAATTGGTAGTTTTGGAAGTGGATTTT
Source organism: Lumnitzera racemosa (assembly GCA_024138005.1). NCBI lineage: Eukaryota > Viridiplantae > Streptophyta > Magnoliopsida > Myrtales > Combretaceae > Lumnitzera > Lumnitzera racemosa. The sequence goes on from JAMXBC010000010.1 coordinate 43,598,091, forward strand.
CTACTTCCCAATGTTCAGGCAAATTGACCTGAGACCATTTGATCATTCTAGGAACTAAAACATTAGCTTTGGTCACATCTATTTGGATAACAAGAGTTTGACCCCTTTTATCTATTTTGTATGCCTTAGAACCAAAAACAATTTTCATTAATTTGAAATAAATCCTATATATTACAACCATTGGTATTGATCCCTCTATCATGTGGTAATTATGGGTTTTGATTTGAAGGATTAAAGAACTCATGATTATCTTGTCTCTAAGAGCAAGAGTAATATTCGAATGACATTCAAATTAGATTGGTCTACTACTAAGACTGGTTTCAATTGTTGCATAAATTGACTTTTCATACACCAATTCCTTAGCATCTCTAAAGACCATGAAGACAGAAGTATCTAGACCTAACTTAGTAAGAGGTTTCACTCCTACTTGGACTAAACTTAGATGCATATAATTCCATTCTTTTGCATATATATATATTGGCAGCTACATTACAACTTAAGGAAAGGGGATTTGAACCTAGTTTATCGCCTCAGAGACTATATATACAGATGCAAACTGTAACTAAGAACAAACAAGATCGGTTACGGGGATGGGTTTAACCTTGCCGAATGCTTAAAAGAAGTAATGGAGAATGCAGTGAAAGGACAAATGATAAATAAAAAGTAAGCAAAAACCTACGAACAACTCCAAAGGATATGATGCATCAATAGAAATTTTAAGGATTTACGGCATAATTTGATATGATGCATGGATCGGTCGAGTGAGGTTACTCGCTACCTAACCTTACTCAAAGATTATGATAGGTGTAAAGTCGAAAATAAACAAGTAGTGTTTACGCAAGAAAAAAAAACACTCAAGTGTTTTCGCAAGGAAGAAAACACTTAAGTGTTTTTTAAGGATGATCCATCTGTTACAGCTGTAGTTATAAGGATATTTATATTCATAAGTAAAGGTAACTTGCCTAAAAAGGAAAAGACAAAAAAGGCATTTCCTAAAAAAGTAATGTAAAAGATATAAAAGGGTAAAAATGAATATTTAAGGAAAGCAATCATTGGTGCAACAAATTCTACACATGAAACTATACATATGGTGATACTGTTGAAAGATGTAGACAAAAAGTATGGATAAGTTACTTATTCGAGCAAGGGTGGCTTAGTCAATTTAGACTCTTTCTCTTGGCATCTCAATAAGAGTACGACTGAGTAAGTATTTGGTCAGGTGTATGTATGAATGAAGATGGGCTGTTGCCTTAGCCTTTCGCTTCTCGGCACATAATATGTAAAGAACAAGAAGTTACTTGGCTCAGTAGGTAAAATGGGTCGACAAAGAGATATTCAGGCTCCACATGAGTTAGTTGGAATAGAAAGATTCATCTTATCAATCCTTCTAATCCTCGAGCTTAGCTGTGGGTCAGTGGTCTAGTAGTCCAATTCCCATCATTCCTTCTGGGTTGTTTTGGATTTGGGATCAAATCCAAATGGTCGTTATTCAGCTCTTTGTTAGGGTGATACGAAGTGAGGTCAGCAACATTAAAAGTGTTAGAAATCCCATAGTCCTCGGTCAACTCTTATCTATAGGTATTATCATTGATCTTCTAGAAGATTTTGAAAAGTCCTTCAGCTCTTGTGGATAATTTGTTCCCCCTCTTATTCGAGAACCGATTCTTACTAATGTATAACCATACAAAGTCTTCTATTTGAAATGGTTTAACTATCCTATCCTTGGTCTTCTCTCGCATTCTTCTAGCACTTCAGTTAATGTACCGAGTGACTTTCACATAGATGTGCTAGATGGATTGTGATCTAGTCGAGGCATCAAGGTCCTCTTATATAGGTGCAAATACAAGGGTGTAGTCAAGGGGTAACTTGGAATTGAAACCATAGACTACTTTAAAAAGAGTCTGCTTAGTGGTGTCATGTACTGTTCAGTTGTAAGCGAACTTGACTACTGGCAAGTAAACGTCATAATCAGCCAAGTTGTTGCCCAACGTAGCTTGAAGTAGTGATCTCAAAGTGTGATTATTCACCTTTGTTTGGCCATTAGTTTGGTGGTGATAAGATGTACTGAATAGTAGTTTAGTCCCCATCCGACTCCAAAAGGTCCTTTAAAAATAGCTCAAAAACTTTGACTCTCTATTGAAGACTATACTTCTCAATACGCTGTATATTCGCATAATCTCTTATAAGAAAAAAGAAGCAATAACAGAAATATCGTTAGTTTTGGAGTAAGGTACAAAGTGTGCCATTTTGCTGAACTGATCCATAACGACCATGATGGAGTCTTTACCTCAAGTAGTTTGAGAATAAAGTTCATGCTCAATTCAATCTATGCCTTCATCGGGACGGGCAAAGGCATTGCTTTCCCTTACTCTGCTCAACACTTAGCCTTTTTGCACACGTTATAGCTTTCGATAACTTGATGTACATCTCTCTTCATTCTCAACCAAAAGAATCAGCCATTTAACAGTTCATAGGTCCTTCTTTCTCCAATGTGTTCAGAGAGTCCTCCACTACAAGCTTCATCAATAACTCTCTTAAGAAACAAATCGGTATGCATAATTTTATACCTCAAAACAAGTAGCCATCCTCTACATAATACCTATCCACCGTCCTTGCATCAATGCATTGCACGATTATTGGTCCAAAGTGTACATCCTCATAATACTGCTCTTTCATACTTGCAAACCTAAACAACCTGGTTTGCAGTACGGTTAAAAGCGTATGTCACCTTAAAAGAGCATCTGCAACTACGTTGCTCTTTCCCTACTTATATTTAATCATATAATTGAATCCTTCAAAGAATTCAACCCATCTCACTTGCCGCTTTAATAACTTCATTTGACTTCAAAGGTACCTTAGAGATTTATGGTCAATATAGATAATAAACTCTCTCAACAATAAATAATGCTACCATACTTACAGTGCTTGTATTAGCACCAAGAGTTTTTTATCATATACGGAGTAATTTAACTGTGGTCCTTTGAGCTTTTCACTGTGAAAGGTAGCTGGTTAGCCTTCTTACATTAGGACAACGCTTGTCCTAATGTATGACGTGTCACACTCTAGCTCAAATACTTTTTTAAAGTCAGGTAGAACCAATACCAAGGTGGAGGTTAACCTTTCTTTTATCTTAGCAAAGCTCTTTTCCTCTATTTCTCCCGATCAGAAGTTGGTGTTTTTCTTTGTTAGTTTAGTAAGTAGTGTGGCAAAGGTACTGAAATTCTTAATGATTCCTCTATAAAACGAAGCCAGTCTATGGAAACTTCTCACATCAACACAAGTAGTAGGAGTCGGCCATTCTACAACTACTCGAATCTTCTCATCATCCATTCATAAGCCTCCTCCACTAACTACATAGCCTAAGAATACCACTTCCTCCTAGCAAAAGCAACACTTCTTAGGATTGCTAAATAATCTCTCGGCATAGAGGATATCCAAAATGGTTTGAAAATGCTCACAGTAACTCGACATGTTAGTATTATAAACCAGGATGTCATCAAAGTACACCGCAATACAATTCCCGATCAGATATCTTAGCACATGATTCATTAGTCTCATAAAAATGCTCAAGGCATTCAATAAGCTAAAAAGTATAACCATCCATTCATATAATCCATGTCAAGTCTTAAACTTCATTTTTCATTTGTCTCCTAGTCTCATGTGAATCTGATGGTAGCCAGAATTAAGATTAATCTTATTGAAAATCTTTGCTCCATTCAATTCATCTAGCTTATTTTCTAACCCCAAGATTAGATATTTGTATTTGATTGTGATCTTGTGCACAGTTCAACGGTGATACACATCCATTGGGTTCCATCCTTTTTCAATACAAAAAGCACCAACACAGCACAAGGGTTGAGACTTTCTTGGACATAGCCTCTCTCCAAAAACTCATTGATTCGACGTAGAGCTTAGAAACCCGTTCAAGGTTCATTCAATAAGCAAACTTATTCAGTAGTGCAGCATCGGGTACTAAGTCAATGTAGTGTTCTATGCCTTGTAGCAGGAGCAATCCTTTAGGTAACTATTCTAGGAATAAGTCAGCGTACTCATCTAGCAACTCCTTAAGCTCCTAGGGTAGTTCACTTCATTCCCCCACCTCCAGCAAGCACTTGACCATCATAAGGGTTGGTTTGTCACCATTGATGGCCTTTCAGAGCTCGATTCTACATCGAAGGCCTTCTTTAATCCACGAGCAAGTTTTATACGCAATTTATATACGCAATTTATTAACTTCTCTCGATGGCATTGGCTTCAGTATGATCTTCCAACCATCTTTCTTAAACATGTACGTGTTTTTGTAGCCATCATAGATAACTCTTCTATTAAATAGCCACAGTCTACCTAGTAACACATGGGAAGCATACATGGGCAGCATATTGTAGAAAAAAAGGTCTTAGTAATTCCCTATAGTGATCAGTAGTAGTATTTTCCATGTGACATGTAATGCTCCTTTCTCACTCAACCAATGCAACTTGTATGGCCTAGGATGCGCAACAATCAACAATTTCAGCTTTGAAATAATATCAACTAATGTCACATTGGTATAACTTCTACTATCCACAATGAGGGCACATACTTGATCATTTACCTTACAGGTGGTATGAAACAAATTCTCTCTCTACTCCTCCCCTTATAAGGATTTGATGTTCATAGTATGTTGGACAACCATGAGTAACTAGTATAAGTCCTCAGCAAACGCGGCCTCCTCAATTAGTTCTTTTTTGGTAGAGACCTCTCCCTCTTCAAGTTCCTCATCAGTATTGTCTACCTCTAGCTTTGGAATGTCTCCCTTAATAACCATCGTCCCTCAATTTAGGCACTGAGCAACCATATATCTGAACCCTTGGCACTTGAAGCACTTGATGTAGCTTATTTTCCTACTAGACCCTTACCCCTTCTCATAAGTTTAGGTCAGCACTTTAGTGTTAAGTTGGCCTTTCGATTCGACTCGGACATCTATCTTTCAGTTCAACTCGACACTCGACTGAGCTCGGTGACTCACCTATCTAAGTCTACTAGTCAGCATCTTAATAAGTACCTGGCTCCTTCTTTTCCTCTTTACTTACTAGGCTATTCTAATGGCCTCATCCATTGTAGTAAATCGTTAGAGTTCCATAATGTCTCAAATGTTACCTCTTAACCCAATAATGACTCTTGAAACTATTCGGCCTGGTGGTTCCCTTACTTCACAATGGATTATAAGCATTTAAAATTCTTGAACATACTTGTCAATATTCTAGCCCCCTTATCTTAGCTCTTGAAGCCGAGTGAAAGTGTCTTAAAGATAAGTTTCCAGGACAAACCTATTTCTAAGTATCATTTTCATCTCGAGCCAAGTATTCATCTCTTGGTAACCCTCTCATCTCCTCATGGCTTAGAAATTCTTCCACTATATGGTAACATATCCAAAGAACTTAACAATAATAGTTCTCACTTTCTCATAATCATCATATTGATAATATTCAAAAATGCGTTCCACTCTCTCTTCCTATTTTAGGTACTCGTCAGCATCCCTAGATCTATTAAAGATTGGAATCTAAAGCTTCACATGGTCAGAGACTCTAGGTGCTCGCATTTACTCCTCTTCTTCATAATACTCTCCTTCATCTTCTTCTTCCAAATTCCTTAAATCTATTATCCTTCTTACTTATTCACCTACTCCTCCACCTCGAGCTTATCGAGCTAAGATCTGACCTCTAGTAACTTGTGGCGTGTTTTACACAGCCTTAGTCAATCAACAATACAATGCATAAACAACTCGAGTTAAATCCACTAAGATGTTAACCACTTTATCAAGTCTCTCATCAATACTTCTGGGGGTTCCATAGGACCGTTGTCCATGGTGAACAACTCTACTGTCATCTCAAACACCAATGTTCACACTTAGGTCAATCATTTTCTCTATAGATTCAAAGTTTAAGCAAATACTTCGACAAACTAAACAATCAACAACTAACAAACACAGCAATCAAGAAGAACATAGTAACTTGCTTTGTTTCACATACGTAGAACAGAGTATAAACAGAACTATGAAGACAAACTACAACTCAAACAAAACCTCTGCTCTAATATCAAGATGATGTAAACCGTGACCAAAAATAGACGAAGTCGGTCATAAGGATGGGTCCAAGCTTGCCGGAAGCTTAAAATGAGTAATGGGGAATGGCTCAAAAGGACAAATGACAAAGAAAAGTAAGCAAAACCCTATGAATAGCTCTAGAGGATATGACGTACCAGTGAAACTTTCAAGAACTCACGACATGATTTAATATGATGCATGAATTGGTCTAGTGAAGTTACTCACTACTTAGCCTTACTCAAGGACTGGGATAAGAGTGAAATCGAGAGTAAACAAGCAATGTTTACATAAAGAAGAAAATACTCAAGTGTTTTTTAAGGATAATCTGTTTGTTAAGCGTATTTATATTCATAAGTTAAGGCAACTTACCTAAGAAGAAAAAGACAAAAAGGGCATTTCCTAAGAAAGTAATGTATAAGATATAAAAGGATAAAAATGAATATTCAAAGAAAGCAATCATTAGTGCAATGGATTCTGTACATGATACTATACATGTGATGATACTATATTAACAATGTTGTTGGAAGATGTAGACAAGAAGTATGAACAGCTTGCTTGTTCGAGCAGGGGTAGCCTAGTTAGTCCAGACTCTTTCTCTAAGAATCTCGATAGGGGTACAACCAAGTAAGTCGTTGGTTAGGTGTGTATATAAATGAAGATGGGTTGTTGTCTCAGCCTTCTGCTTCTCAACACATAATATGCGAGGAACAGGCAATCACTCAGCTCAACAGGTAGAATAGGTCGATAAGGAGATATTCGGCCTCCACATGAGTTGGCTGAAATAGGAGGATTCCTTTTGCCAGTCCCTTTAGTTCTCAAGCTCAGCTATGGGTCAGTGGTTCGGTAGTCTAATTCCCATCATATACACACACACACAACCTTAGTTTTAGATAACCATGTCCTTAAAATAGAGGAAATGCCAAGCTAAGATTGATTAACTGGATCTTACTAAAATGATTGCTATGGTTGAAGCTTCTGGAGAGGAAATGAAAATAAGAAGTAGCTATAATATGGGAAACAATCGTATAAAGAAGTAGCATGGCAAATTAAATTGCCAATGAGTAATGTTTTATGTGGAAAGAAAGTTGTAATGGTAGAAACTCACAAGAATTTGCTCCATATTTGAAATGGTAATCTAAGCATGACAAGAGGGGTAAATTCATTAGCATATACTATGTTTTAAGACTTTTTTTAATTACATGACATCTTTTTTCGTTTGTGTCACTTATATAACTAATCCAACCTGAAACTATTAACTTTCCATTAAATTTAATTACTTGATGTGCAAATAGGTAACTAAACACTAAATCAACCTTCTATAGTTTTGTGAAATGATATTTCATTTAGAAAGAGTCAAAGTCCTTTCAAAACGTAAGAATGTCATGTTATGGGAGTTAAGAGTTATATCATTTTACATTAACTCATGTACAGATTTTCATTTATACAAAACAACATATCTCTTAGAACATAATTGATTTATAAATGTTTATGAAATTATATACAAAATTTCATAAGGATGAAATTATATACAATTCAAGGATGAAATTCATTATGAAATTTTAAAAGGGTCTAGGCATGATGGAACTACATTGCTGGCAACAACAACCTCTCATTAGGAGTGATAAATAAACCTATTGTGTAGGGTACCAACTCATACCCTACTTGATCGGGTAAATTTAAGTGTTAGAGTCATAAGGTAAGTTATGAGTACATATTTCTAGGGTATGGGTATGAGGTCTTCCTATTTTCTACCTACCCAAGGATATATACTACAAAATATGAAGGGTATAAGTTCCACCTTACCCTGTACCTATCCTATTAAAAAATTATTAAGTAATATTAATAGATGAATAATAAATAATAATATCATACTTTTCTGACAATAAATGTTTTAATAAAAGAAACAAAAAAGAGGATTCCAAGCCAATAAGTGAATAACCCTAAACTACTAAATCTAATATGCTCTCTCTCATCTTAAATTTTCCATTCTATTCTTTATTTTTGTCCATTTTTCTCTCTAACTTTATCTTGTCAATTCTTTTCCATTATTCTTTCATATTTGCAAAATATTAAAAATAAATAAAATTGAAATAATAAAGCTAAGAAAATTACTTTTTCCTTTTAATTCATAGATTTTGTAATAGGTTTCACAGATCTTACATATGAAGAACTTCTAACATTATATATATAAATTACTTTTTAATATCACATAAACTTAAAACTTATGGGAAGAATGACAAAATTTACAGGTTTCGCAAAGACTCTATACCCTGTAAGTTTCATAAGGTATAGGTACTAGATGGTTCTAGGTTATTATAGAATAGGATCTTGTTCTAAAATTTAAAAACCTATACTTTATATATGAGTAAGTCCTCATACTTTATTTACCCTATACTTATTCATTCATACCCATGTAAAGATTCAGCTGGAACTCCTCCTACCGAAGTTTTTTCTGCTTTGGCATGGAATGCTACATGGTTTTTTCCTCTAGTATAGTAACTTTCCAAGAGGTCACTTATCCTAAGACTGACCCAACTCAGGTATGTTTAACTTTAGAGTTTTGATGTACTCCAAGTTGCTACACCAAAAGGTGTCCTGATGATTTAACATTTAGTCACTTAGCATGTAAGGGATATTATAATCAACTACTCTTATAGATTGAAGTTCTCGTCAGTTTCATTACACAGACCCAGGACCATTACAAGGTAGGGACTTACCTTTCCAGTTGGTACAGTGCTTTGATATTACCTGTAATGATTTGGTATAACAACTCAACTAGAACCTCTCCTACTAATTTATTGTCTACTTTGATGTGAAACATCGTACAATTTTGTCTCTTAATACAGCATGTTCCTAAAAGGTCACCCATCCTAGAATCAACCCAACCTAAGCATGCTTAGCTTTAGAGTTTCTATGTGCTCCAAGCCGTTATACCAAAAAGTACATCAATGATTAGATTTCCTTCTCTTAACATGTAAAGGGAATTACAATCCACCCCTCCTTATAAAACTAACATTCTCATAAGTTTCGTTACATAGGTCTAGAACCATCACTAAGTAGGGCTCCACCCTTCTAGTTGGTGGACTACTCTAATACCATTTGTAATAACTTAAGCAAAACTCTTCTTACTAAGATATTGTCTACTTTGGCATGAAATGTCGCACAATTTTATCCCTTGGTGCAATAGCTTCCTAGGAGGTCTCTCATCCTAGGATTAACCTAGCTTAAGTATACTTAACTTTGGAGTTTTAAAGTACTCCAAGCTGCTATACCAAAAGACACCTTGACTATTAAAGTTCATTTCCCTAGCATGTAAGAGGTACTATAACCTATCGTAGGGATGCAAAAATTTATGAGTTAATAATTAAAAGAACTTTAAATGAAATAAAGATACAATTTTGTTGAAATGCATTTTAAAATTCATGCTTTTGAGTCTTCTTAATGGTATATCAATTTCTTCATTATTTCAACCCAAATAATATGGATATAGTTAATGTTGATAATCAGTTTTCATTCACTAGGCTTGCCAAAAATTGATTGTCAAAGCTTCACTTACTCATCCATTTGACTACTAATAGGCCAAGTTATCTACGTTTTTAGTATCTCGCTGAATAACACAAATTTGAATTCAAGGGGAGTAATGTAAATAGCTATCATTAGCATGATTATATTACATAACTACTTACTCTCCCTACATTTCAAGAATGTGTCTAATCAAGAGGCTTTCACATATCTCGACAATTATTTCGATAACTGCTGCTTCAATTACATTATTTGCCTATAAATATAAGAAAGAAACATTATAAGAGCATCTAATAACTCTTCACTACTCTCAACTTTCCCTACTCTCATTTACTAACTCAGGCATTGAAGTGGCTGCATCAGATTAGCCTCAGTTCCAAGTATTTTTCCTTTCTTTATAGGATCATTCAAATCCCTAAAATCTACTAACAACATTTAGCACTGTCTGTTTTTTTCTCAAACACAACCACATGGTGAAAACTAGAATGATTAAGAGTGCATGTGCTAATACTTCTTCCTAATACCTTGAGAGGAGGAGTAGGCATACTAACAAGCAACGTTTGGCTAGGTTCAAATAACTTTGCCTCAATTTGGCCAAAGAAAATCAAGAACTAAATAAAAAAACATAAACAAAGCCTTAATCTCCCTCATAATAGTGTTCACCCAAATCAAATCAAAGAGCATGGCAATCATGACGCGGAGAACTATGAGACTCAATTTATTTACCTAAATTGCTAAAAAAGTAAGTTGAGGTTACAATGGAACCTTTAGCTTTTACACTAAAAAAAATTGATAAAGGCAAGCAACTGCAATAGGTGCACCATTTTAGACCCTCACATGTTAACACCCTTGCTACAACTAGTAAGTAGTTCCAAATTAAAAACAGCCCCTTTAGTCTTGAGATCTTAGAGGAGGTCATACCACGGCACATCAAGTTGCTGCAATTTAAAACCTATGATAGAACGAAAGATCCTAAAGATAATTTAGAGTACTACCACACCTTAGCTAAGTTGCAGGGCTTAAGAAATGTCTAGCTTATTAAGCTTTTCCCTCGACATTAAGGAATGAAGTAAGTATATGGTTCAAGCAGTTGAAGCTAAACATAATTTTATGTTTCGAAGAACAAGCAGAAGTGTTCCTTCAACACTTCTTTGGAAATAAACTCAATGTTAAGGACTCTTCAATTCTTAACACAATAAAACAAAGATCAAATGAATCCATTCAAGGCTATTTAGCTAGGTTTATGGCTGATATGGTCCAAATTCTAGAGTTGAACATGAGTATAGCCCTCAACGTTGTCCTTAGTGGAGTCCATGGAGACTTTTTCAAGTTTCTCATTAAGAATAAGCTGAGAACTTTTGCTGAGTTCAAAGCCAAAGCCACATTCTACATCAGACAAGAGGATAACATGAAGATTCGATGAGAGATTGATCAAAATAGGGGAGACAGAAAAAATGATAAGAGGAAGAGTGCAAAAGATCTATTGGGTGCAGATTACGACCAAATAACTAATGCTGAGAGAAAGAGGCCACAAATTCCAACATATTCATTCTATACGCCAATCAATCATCCAATTTCGGACATACTAATGGAGGTAAGTAGATAGAGAGGAGAACTGAAGTAGCTAAAGAGGATGAGAAGAAACCCTATTAGGCAAAATTCCAACAAATACTGCAGTTTTCATCATGGGAAAGGCCACAACATAGATGAATGCATCTAGCTTAGGATTGCAATTGATGATGCCATACAATAAGGGCATTTACGTAAGTTTTTGGCGCAAGATGTCGAGAATATCAAACAACTATCTCAAAGGAGACATAAAGACAATGTGAATGTCACTCAACCAGCCAATGCCGAGAGAGATACAAGAGATGGGAATACCAACAAAGAACCTAATGGGATAATTAACACAATTATCGGGAGACTTGCTATAGGTCAATCAAGCTCTTTGAGTTTGACTAATGCCATCAATTATATTTGCAATATTTAAGGAAAAAAGGTAAAGATTGACAATACAATTTCGTTCATAGAGGAAGATTTCGAGGTCATCCAAAAGCCGCATGATGATGTATTGGTGATCAATGCAAGAATTGCTAACTTCAAGGTCAAGAAAATTCTCGTTGACACTGAAAGTTCAACAGACATTACTTTCCAACGTGTTTTCAATGAAATGAGACCAAAGATCAAAACGTAGCTAACATCTTATAGTTATAATTTGTATACCTTCAACAATCAACCTGTTCCGGTAGCCAGAGTAATCTCTCTACCAATCTAGATTGGAGATAGCAAGAATGTTGTGGAAGATAAAGTGGACTTCCTCGCTGTCAAAAGTTAGTCCCCATACAACATGATCATGAGACAGCCGTATCAACACTTATTCTGCATCGTCCCTTCCACAACTCATCTTAAAGCTAAATTCCCTACTCCAACAAGAGTTGGTATAAGCAAAGGGGATCACTAGTTGGCAAGGTTTTTGTACATGAGGGCCTTGAGGCAAGAAGAGGTTTTTTAAGTAGAAACCGATTTGAAAGGAAAATTAGTCGGCATAGACAATGCTAAGAATGAGATGGAGGAAATCTTTTTGGAAAATAACTTTGGAAAAATAACAAAGATAGTGAAACCTATGTCGGTAGATAATCATCAAAGTTTGATCAACTTCTTACATAATGTATTTGCATGGTCCCCTTTGGACATGCCGAGTGTAACAACCTAGTTGGAACTCCATCCATCGAGGTATTATCCATTTTGGCATAGAAAACCACACGATTTTATTTCTTAGTACAACAACTTCTCAGGAAGTCACCCATCCTAGGATTGCTCTAGCTTGAGTGCGCTTAACTTTAGAGTTTCGATGTACTCTGAGTCATTACACCAAAAGACACCTCGATAAGAAGAGTGCATTCTCTAAACATGTAATGAGTATTATATTAAGTATCCCTAGAGACGTTATGATACATAAGCTATAGATTGATCTAAGTGTAAAGGTGATCTCACAAAAGAAAAGGCATTTTACCTTCGAAAGACAAGTAGCCATAGAGGAAGAAGTGCAGAAGCTATTAAAGGCGGGATTTATTTAGGAAGAGCATTATCTAACTTGGCTAACCAACTGTGTACTAGTTAAGAAGTCTAATGGCAAGTGATGCATGTGCATAGACTTCATGAATCTCAATAAAGCCTGGCCCAAAGATTGTTTTCCACTATTGAAAATCAATCAGATAGAAGATTCAACCATTAGACATGCATTGCTTTTTTTTTTTCTATGGATGCTTTATTAGGTTACAACCAAATTAAGATGGATAAGGAGAATGAAGTTCGCACATCATTTGTTACCAATTTTGGAATATATTTTTATATAGGGATGCCCTTTAGGCTAAAAAATACCGGTATAACTTACCAGAGACTTGTTACCATGATGTTCAAACCTTAGAAACATTGAAATGTTGAAGTATATGTTGACGACATGATTGTGAAGAGCATGACAGAAGATCGGCATCTTGTTGATCTTGAAGTTGTCAATAAGATCATCTTATACGACCTAAGGAGGTAAGTTAATTAAATTTAGGGGAAATAGGCTGATGAACTACTGAATGTCTTATAGAGGTACTAAACCACCCATAAAATCGCAATAGCAAAAACCTCCTTCTAGTTAGCATATGGTACGGAAGCAATTTTACCAATTGAGTTAGATATGCCTAATCTACAAACATAAAATTTTGATGTGATGGTTAATTAAGTTGGATTAATAGCAAATTTAGACATAATTGAATAAATTAGAGATATTGCAAGAGTAAGGCTTGTTGCATACTAGCATAGAGCAGCTAGGTATTATAATAAAAAAGTAAAGCATAAAGTTTTTCAACTTAAGAACTTGGTTTGTCGAAAGTTGGAAGCAATTGGTGCACAAGAAAGTTAAGGAAAGCTCGACGCAAATTAGGATGATCCTGTTAGGGTCTAGGAAGTCATTGGCGAGGGAGCTTATCGATTAGAATGGTTAAATAGATCAATCATCCCTCATGTATGGAATATCGAGAATTTAAAACTCTATTTCAATTGATTCCTTAGATGATGTTCATTTTCGTTTGTTTTGCAAGGCAACAACTTACTTGTTTGTAAGGCAACAACCTACTTGTTTATGAGACAATTATATTTGAAGTTTGATTTTGTTTCTAGATCTATTTATGACTAACGAGTTAATAAGTTCAAACTGCATGGTGAACAAACTAACATATGTTCAAGCCTATTGTGGTTAACGAACTTCATAAATCAATTCTACAAACGAGAAAAATGGCTAGTCTACGTCTTACATGGCTAACGAACAATGTCTATAAAAGATGTAAGAAAGGCATATCAAATAAAACATGCTGAAACAATCAAGTGTATGAAATAAAATATGCTAAGAAAACTTAGCGTATGAAATAAAACGGGCTAAGAAATAAGAGAAAGTGAAATAAAACATCCTAAGAAATGAGAAAAAATTATACATCCTCGGAAAACACGACATAAGAAATAAATTATGCTTGAAAATGATAGAGTGCATAAAATAAAACGTATTGGAAATACTAAGTAATACGAAAAGCGTTTCTCATTCATCATAATATGATTAAAATTCCTACTCAGCCTAGAGCACTCCATATAAAAAATAAAATTACAAGACAATCCTATAACTTATTTTTAGAGTGAGCAGAAGCATTTTTAGATCAGAAGTTGGGGCCTTCTCGGAACATATTTCCTTTTCGATACTTGAGGTCTAAAAACAAGTGATTTTTCTTTTTGCTCATAAGGGATTTCCTTTGACAAACATTTTTCGTCTTCCCCTAGATCCTCAACATGAGCTTTGTTATCACCCCTCATATCAATATAGGCACTTGATTACTCATCATCATCTTCGTCACAGTTGTTGACTTTGTTGTTGATGTTAGCAAAATCAAGGCATGAGAGATCATAATTAGGGTAAAGCTTAAGGATTTCCTCTCTTACCACTTAGACCCCCTTCCAACAACTTCTTCTACAATAGTCTCTCGTATTACCGACCGAGAGTAACGATGTCTAGTGCCTCTTCAATAGAGGGTCCTTTCTTCATTATCTACTCTAACTCGACAACACGGCTTTACAACCCTGTGTTCTTAGTCTCTAGCTCCTTGATTTGCAACCTAGACCTATCTTCCTCATCGCTCATTGAGCAAAGAGTTCGGCTCAAACCCTAGTACTCTTCTTTCTTCTTCTGCAACTCCTCTTTTAGGCTCTTATCTTCCTTGTATTACTCCTTAACCTTAGCCTTGAGGCTCGAGACTTTATCAGCAACTAAAGAGTGTTCCAACTTCTCAATAGACAATTCTTGACACCTTCTAGCCTCCATCTTAGGCCTTATTTTTACATTCTTGGCAGCAACAATTTAGGCCTTAGAGGAATTATACTTATCCTCAATTTTCTACAACAAGTCAATAAAGAATGATGGATATTCTAGAGGACCTAATAGAATACGTAAAGACTATTATTATTATTACCTTCTTCATTTCTTTGTTGGCCTCGTATAAAGCCATTAGAATATGGCTACTTATCTGAAAACAAACAAGAATATTAGCAACCAAAAAATCTAACTGTTAATAGGATGCTATAGATACTTATATCATATAGCTTGGCCATGATATAAGCCTTATTACAACCACTAACCTTGTCAACATTTTTCTTCACGATCTCTTTGTCCTTGGGAAGAATAATGCCTTCCATCAAAGCCAAAGATTTCGTCTTATCACCCAAGGCCGAGTCGGTATGTAAGATGGTATGGTACTAACATGGGATAAAGTACTCGCTAACCTCCATGTTAGGGATAAATTTTACATTGTTGATGCAAAGAGCTTTGTTATACATAGCCTCCTTTGTCTTTTCATCCAACTTTTTACACCTCTTAGCAGGGAGTTAGCCAACAAGCTCCTTCCTACTCTTCTTATTAGTACTCGGTATAGCCTCCATCATGATTAACGACCCCTTGGTGGTAATAGTGGTTTTAGCCTCATTGTATGGTTAGGTTACTTGGCCACCCTTTTTCGGTTCAACAGCAGATGGAACATTCTCAATTAGAGGTGCCTTAGTTTATGCTACCTCTACCAACATAGACTTATCGCTCCCTTTTCGCTTCTCACCAAGTTAGGAGGTCTTCTTTTAGGCTACCACCTGCTTTACTGCACCTTCCTTTGTTGCTTTCTTGATAGCAGCTACCCGAGTAGTAGTGGTCATGTACTTGTCAACCTTTGACTTTTTGGCCTTAGCTTGGGCCAATAACTTGGTAGGATTCACCTTACTAGTGCCTGTGTCTACAATATGAGGTAGACTTATTGATATTAATGTGAAGAATAAGAAGGAACTTACATTTTCTGTATCGAACAAAGCTCAAAGACAACAATTTCTCCCCCAAGTCATGAGAACAGCTTTCCTCTTATAGTTATAGTCAGGATAGTGATTACTCATCAGCATACCTTCTTTCTCAAAAAAGATTGGTTTTCCACTCTCATAATGCCTTGTTATTCTCTCGACATCCTAAAAAAACATTTTGGTCTTCCTCTTTTCTTAAATCTTCCTTGCTGTAGTGGCATCATTCAACATCAACTGTATGTCCTTAGTACGAATTTACTCAATCCATCGAGTCTAGAAATCCAACTCCTCATTTGAAATGATAGACATGAATTTATTATGCCATTGATGGATCTTAGACTCTAACCCATCCATAAACTTTTGCCCATGCCTTGTAACGGCAAAGTACCAACCCTTGGGTTACCTCCTAATCATAAAGAAGTGCTAAAATAGTTGAGGTATAGCCCTTACTTCAACCTCTTCACAAATTATCTCAAAAATAATTAAAGAAGTCCTTCACAAATGCCAAGAAAGGGAAGCGCGACCTAAATTCAACATATTTCAAATATATGTGGAACTCGCGCTCTCTTAGAAAATATACCCTTTCCTCTTCTCTTGGTCTCCTAAGATTCCAAGGTCTAGGAAGGTCTTTCTAATATTTGTTGTACTTTCAAACAAGGACCTTGTCGGTGGCACTAGCTATTCCGTTTAGTGAATTATGAAAGTAAACTATATTGTTGTATAGATTCCTAACCTTAGATCTTCCTTCCTTGTCTTCTGGATAACTATCTGCTGCTAAAGAGTTTATCTAAGCTAGTTTATCCTACCGCTCTACGACACTATCGGCCAAGCTACCTGAGGAACATGCCGTCTCGCTTCACTTTTGAGGGGGGAGAAGTAGCCTCAGATTCATTGCTTCTAAATTTGAAAGAATAAGTCAACAAATTATGTTGCAAACCATACCTGATTGGTTATAAGAAATGCCATAGAATTTGAAGAACTTGAGAGTAAAGATGAGATGTCGAAAGCAAATGAAAGCTTGTGGATACGATTAAAGAAATCTATTTTGATTTTGAACAATCCCTTAAATATTGATGATTTATCTTTGTAACTACAAATGAGTCTCTAATGGAAATGATGCGCTAGTTAGATGATGGCATGGATTGTTAATGCGTGTTTCAAGATAGAAATCCAACAGTTGTTAAGTCTCTGACAATTATTAGGCCTGTAGCGTAATGATAACTGAGGCAACAGATGTCATCCTTTTTATTGTTTTATCTGTTGATAGGCGAGAAAATTAACAATTATAACTTTTTAATTAGGATTTGATCCATCTTCCTTCCCTCCTTACTTGCCATTTAAGAAACTGCTCTCTACCTAGCCTCCATTGTATTAAAGTTTACTACCTTTGTCAAATCCTCAAACACAAGAATTGGGGAGCAAATGTTGATAGTCAATTTTCGTCCACTCGGTGTATCAAAGGATGATTGTCAAAGTTTTGCTTACTTACCCATTCGATAGCTAATAAGCTAAGTTATTTATATTCTCTGCATCTCGCCGAGTAACACAAATCCATTCCTAATTTAAATTCAAGAAAAGTGACGTGAACAATTATCATAGGTATGGTTATATTACATAATTGTCCATTCTCCCTACATTTTAGGAATGTGTCTAATTATGAGGCTTCTACGTGTCCCGATAATTATTCCGATAACTACTACTTTAGACACGATATTCACCTATAAATATGGGGAAAAAAACACTATAAAAGCTTCTGATAACTTTTCACTACTCTCATTTACTAACTTGGACATCAAAGTGATAGCATTGGACTAGCCCCAATACTAAGAGTTTTTCCTTTTTTGCAAGATAATTCAAATCCCCAAAATGCACTAACAATAGATGGCATGTCATCTAATTAATTAAAGTTAAACTTAATAGGATTGAAGTGAAAATTAAAAAAAAAAAAATGTGCTCCATTTTGTTTTGAAAGTTACACTAATGATTCTTGGAATCTATTTGAGAGATTTTGAGCTTTGCAAATGGTTAAAAACTGTAATGTTAATCATTGGGCTAGGCTTATTATTTATTTAGACTTAACTTCTTGGATTAGGTAGTAAGACTTAGGAGTTCGGTCTATGTTTTAGATGGTTTAAGGATAACTGGCCTGGTGAACTCGAAACGAGGATTATTGGACCGATCCGTCTATATCTAACATTTCTCAAGCAAGCTCATGCACTCATAAGAAAAACTACTAACCTTAGGTTCATTAGCTAGCTCATTCTAAATAACCTTGAATTGATCAATCTCCATCTCATCTATTGATCACTTAAATAATCAAACGGATGTTATCTCATGGAAGAGTTTATAAATACCCAATCTTTCCTCCTTATATGCAACTCTTAACAAAAACAAAGAAATAACATTACTCTATAAGGACTCAACTCTCTAAGATCAAACAAGCAATTTAGGTAGAGAATCGTTCTTACTCACTCAAGTTGTAAGGTGAATATCTGAGGTCTTCTAAAATTACCTTATTTATCACTAAAATATTTAAGACACTAAAATTATTTATTCATCCTTCTTACCTCGTTTTTGCCAAATCATCCCTTCAGGTGTCTTTCTTGCTTCACTTCATTTCAACCATATGCAATGCATCATTTACACAGCGTGTATGTGACTACTCTAATTGGATCCCTTACATCTACAATTTCTAATTTGTTTAACTTGGTATTACAATAGCTATCGAAATATTTGGTCAAAGAATGAAAAACAAAAAAGAGAAAAGGAGAAAAAGAAAATCAATGTATTTATTTTAATTGCATTTAAGACTCTCCTCAATTTTCAGAAAGTGAAAAAAAAAAAGAATAAAGAATAAAGAAAAGCACCACATCTGAGCAATGACTTCTACAAGTTCAAGGTATAAGGCAACATTTTAAGTGGATACAATGAAAATATTAAAAAAGACGAATTCAAACAAGTTGCTTGTGGGCAATTTAATAACCACTGAAGTCATAATCGAACGAATATTCTAGCTCCCATTTAGATTGTAGTGAGTTGTAAATAATGCCGAGAATCATGTTCTATTTTCTTTCTAAATATATACCAACAATGGCGTAATAATTTAATAAAAAATACTTCCGTCTCAATTAGAGGAAAATATAAGAAGTCCATGTACATGATCATAAACTTGATGGAACAACATTAACATTTTCTTTTTATAAAAAAATTTGTAGTGTGATGCGTCGATCAGAAAATTATTAAGCTGCTAAAAAAAAAAAAAAAAAAAAAACCTAGAGGAGTTTCCACGAGTAGAGGGGGATATGGTTCCAACCTAATCCAACTTAGTTCCGAACCACCAGGTCGTGGGGCTCCAAAAGGGCAAATTCATAACCGATTTGTCCGAGGTCAATTCGATGCCAAGTCCTTGGGTCTCCGAAATTAATTTTTTCTTTTACTTTTTATATTTCAAAATCCAAAACTGTGAACCCAAGAATCATGTAGCTAACGATACTAAAAAGGATTGCATTTCTACTTATCTATACACAACCAATTATATTAATATTAGTATTGTAGGAAAAAGAATTAGAAAAATCACCGAAAGATAAAAATTAATCTTGAAGTTAAAAAAATAATAATAATAAACAGTGTATTTGAAAACGTTACGGAAAGGAAAACAATATCCGTAATGTATGCATGCCCTTCCATTTGAATGCCATAAATTTCTGGGAAAATTACGAGTCCAGTCGTCGACCAATTTCCACGTGACCACCTCCATGCGAACCCCAAAGCAGCCGTCTCCATTCTTCCAAACAGTGAATTTACAGCCCTTCGCAGAAATTTCAAGTTGCATCCAAGGGCGGCTAAAATTATCATGGCATCAGATTTGCGCGCACAAGTATATTGCTACATGTTGGAGTCATTATTGCACTAGAGAACATGTAGGCTATACATTAACATTAGTAAAGAACTCAAGAATAATAAATGGAAATCCACCTACTCCATATGAAATAACCAGAACCGTGGAAAATAATGAAAGTGTTAATAAAATAATAAGCGAAATAATAGAGATAATTGCGCCTATATAAGCTCAAGGTATCTAATTAAGTAAACATCTAATAAATTAGAAAACTGTGCGAGTATACATAACATAGAAAAGAATGCTGAATAATTCATAAGGAATCTAGATCTAAAAGACTTCTAACGATGTGACACACATAGATTCCGTCCTAAACCATACAAATAGGACCTTGGTTTTCGCACAACTTGTTCTAATAAAAAACCGCTTACTGCAATTTGAGAGTCGAAAAACTGACCGTGAAATAATTAGTGACTTCCAAACCCAAATGTGTTTAATATTAAATGAAAACTTGTTAAATTAGAATTGTTAATAACAAGACTATAATCATAGATCTCAAAGATTCTTTGAGGTAGACGAGTTAGACCGACAAAGTCATGGATCAATTGGATCGACGTAAGAGGGGAGGAAAAATCAAAAGCTGGACAATTTTGTGTAGAAGAAAGTCAAGAGTTGTCAGAACAATTGTTGGTTAAAACGAAAAGAAGTCAGAAGATGTCTAGAAGCCATCAGACGCCAAGCAAAACTAAGGTCAGTAAAAGACGAGGAAGAAAGCAAAAAATTTGAGATAATAAAAGAGATAGAGTTTTACTAATACAAAGGAAAAAAAAAAAAAGAGAGAGATTAGATAGTAAACATAAGTGGTATATAATTTTAGAGTTTTATTATAAGTTTGATTTCTGTAATTTTTTTTTTAAGGCTAAAAAATATATTAATATTTTATTTATTGATATTATTCAATTATTATTATGAGGTAGTTATACAGCATCTTAAGACCTATACATTGTATTTTAAAGTAGAATTTCTCAAGAGGATATAGAATATTATGATCAGAATAATAGTACTCAACCTAATCGTGGTTATAATAGTAATAACACTCTAGGGTTAGTTAATGATAAACTCAATAAACTCACTCATCTTATTGAGAGTCTAGTCATCATGATACAAATTAACAGATAACAACTCTAGGGTGTGCAATACCATAACCTATCAGAAAATGTTTTAGAGATGCTATAGCTAAGTTAACCTAACTAATCACTTAGTTCAACCCCCTGGAGTTGGAAAAGTAGTAAATCGAGTTGGTAGACGAAGACTAAAGTTGGAGAAAATTGAAAAAAAATGATGACTAGATAGATACTGAACACAATAGCAAGGAAGAAAAAGAGGCTGAATATTACCTAGCACATAAGTGAGGGCGCCGAGCTCCTCAAGGACTTGATAATGTTAATGTCTAAATCCCATTCTTTAGTAAAAGTGGAGATATGGATGAATATTTAGAGTGGGAAGAAATGGTGGAGAAAGTGATCGATTATTATGGATATGTAGAAGCTGTCACACTGCAACTAACTACACTTGAGTTCTCTAAATATACTATCATGTAGTAGAAGAATCTACATGCAACTAAAGTAAGGGATATAAGATGGGGAGTAAGAACATAGGATGAGATGAGGGATAGATTTGTGCTTAAAAACTATTTATAAGACACATTTTCCAAATTATAGAAACTTCACCAAGGAGACCAATCTATTGATGATTATATTAGAGAATTTCAAATGCTTATGATATGAGTCGATGTAGATGAACCTAAAATTCATGTAGTCTCAAGGTTCATTTCTAGACTTAAATATGAGATTCGCAATACTGTGAAAGTACAGAGGCTTTATACTCTAGAAGAAGCAATTAAGGTGGCACAGAGGGTCACAAAATAGAAGAAAAATGCTCCAAACTAACCTGAGCCAACATTTTCCCGAGCCTCAATTCCAAATCGCCATGTTTACGTCGAGCTAAGGTGAACTTCTCGAGCTAAGGAGAGAAGTGACCAACCTAACAATAGCAAAGCAGGCTAGTAAAGTTGAGTTAAGGTTAGGCTAACCCCAAGGACAAACCTTCGGACAAAAGACTAATAAGATGAAGTGCTTTAAATGTTTGAGCTTCTGACACATGGCTACTAAATATCCTAATCAACATGTCGTGGTGCTCCAAAGAGATGTAGTGGATAGCACCGATGAAAGAGAGCTCAGGGAGGATAAGAATAATGGAAGGATTGAAGTTAAAGAGGAAGTGGAGACCTATGTTTATACCAATCAAGGAGAAGTGATAACCTTAGTATTGAGACAAATATTGAGTTCCTTACTAAACTCTAAGGAAGACTATAGAGAGAATCTATTCCATACGAAGTGTATCATCATAGTAGATGGAAAGAGTTATACTAATATCGTCGTACAATCTTTTGTGTAGAGGTTAAGACTACTAATCTCTCAGTAGCCCTAACCTTTCAAACTACATTGACTTCATGATAAAGGTACTCTACATATCATAGAGTAAATAATTATACTATTCAGTATTAGGAATGTGTACAAAGACGAAGTAGTGTATGATGTCATCCCTATATGAGCTTCATATTTATTGCTTGGAAGACCTTAGTTGTTCAACCAACATGTTACTTATGACGGGTACAAGAACATCTATACCTTTGTTAAAGATGGGAAGAAGATTGTGTTATAACCCATGACACCAACCCAAGTAAATGAGACCCATAATCAACTCACTCGAGTTAGTAAAACAAAAGCTTTAGTGATGAGCCGAAGAGAACTCTAGGCTTCTAAAAAGGTCAAAGAGCCTGTGTTCCTATTGATTAGAAGATTATTGGAGATGAGAGATTTGTAAGATATTCCTGGTGAAATCTGAAGCTTGATGGATGAATTTTTAAACCTATTTCCTAAAGAGTTGCCTAAAGGACTACCCTCAATCTAAAGCATAGAGCATTGTATTAACGTACAGCCAAGTATTGCCTTGTCTAACCAAGCTACCTACAGAATGAACCTTAAGTAGACTGTCAAGATGAAAAGATAAGTAGATAGGCTCATAAAGAGAGGATATGTGAAGGAGAGCATAAGCCTTTGTATAGTGCCAACTATGCTCATCCTAAAGTAGAGTGGTTCATAGCAATGTGCATCGATAGCAAAGCAATCAACTGAATTACTATCAAATACAGATACCCAATACCAAGGCTTGATGATATGTTAGATGGGCTTCATGGCACCAAAATATTTTCAAAGATTGATTTACGAAGTGGCTTTCACCAAATTTGCATAAGACTAGGTGATAAATAGAAGATTACCTTCAAGACAAGGCATGGTCTCTATGAATAGTTGGTTATGCCATTCAGACATACAAATGTGCCAATCACATTTACAAGGCTTATGAATCATGTGTTGTGCCCTCTAATCGGACGAATGTGGTCTTATACTTTAATGATATATTAGTATACAATGCTAACTTGAATAACCACGTTTAATATCTCCGAGCTGTTTTTGATTTCTTATGGACCGAGAAGGTATTTAAGGACCTAAAGAAGTGTACATTCTATTAGAGTGATGTAGTTTTTCTTTGGTATATGATACCAAGGGAAGGAATTCGAGCTAATAAGGAGAAGGCCTGAATTGTCTTAGAGTAGCCAATGCCAAAGAATGTTACTAAAGCGCGAAGCAATTTATTAGGAACTTCAGTACCATTGCAACCCCCTTAACCGAGTTGACGAAAATGGGTGATGGGTTTCAATGGAATGACCGAGTTAAACAAAGTTTCAAGGACATTAAGGAGAAGCTCACCTTCGTCCCTATCCTATCACTTCCAAATTTTGACAAACCATTTGAACTGAAATGCGATTCATCAAGCATTGAAATTGGTGTCATCTTAATACAAGAACAACAACTAATCACTTACCATAATAAGAAGCTTAGCGTTGCTACATTGAGCTATTCTAAGTACAAAAAAAAATTGTACTCTCTTTTTCAAGCTCTTATTGTCTAGCAACACTAGTTACTACTATGAGAGTTTGTAATCTATACTAACCATGAGTCATTGAAGTATCTTAGGAGTCAAAACAAATTCTCAAAGAGGTAAGTGACTAGAGTTTATGAAAGGTTTCTCCTCCATTATCCAACATAAGAAAGGAAGTGTTAACATAGTCACCGATTCTATATCATGTCAGCAAACCTTGTTGACCATTTGGCAAATAAAATTACTAGGATTTTCACTTATTATTGAGTAGTATGCTCATGAACCCCATTTTGGTCCCATTCTCAAGCAATGCCGAAAAGGAGTTGCTATTGTAGGATACTATCTTAGGGATGGATATTTGTTCAAGAACCAAAAGCTGTGTATACCAAATTGCTCCATGTATAAGTTGTTGGTGAGAGAGGCTCATAGTAGTAGATTATTTGGTTATTTTATAGAAACCAAAACAGCTAATTTATTCAAAGAAAACTTTTATAAGGTAGTTGGAAGTTGCGATGTGTACAAGAGAGCTAAGAGGAAAAGAGAACCCCATGAAGAGTATATGTCCCTACCAACACCAAACCTACCTTGGGCCAACCTCAGCATAAACCTTATCCTAAGGTTACCCTGGACATCCAAGGGAAAAGATTTGGTCTTCATAGTAGTAAACCACTTCAGCATGATGGTTTACTTCATCCTGTGCCATTGAAATAACAATGCTTTATATATTACTAATCTGTTTTTTAAGGAAGTAGTTTAAGTACACGGACTACCAAAAACCATTGTTTTAGATCAAGATACAAAATTTTTTAGCTATTTTTAGAAGACTATTTGGAGAAGACTTGGAACTAAACTTATGTTCAACTTCAATAGCCATCCTTAAATTAATGGCTAGACTAAAGTGGTAAACCAGATGCTAGGTAACTTACTCAAAGCTATCATAGGAAAGAACTTAAAGGATTGGGATTTGTCTCTACTAGTTATGGAGTTTGCATAAAACCTAACAATCTACAGCACCATTGGGAAGACTCCATGCAAGGTCGTCTATGGCTTCAATGCCACTATTCTACTAAATCTGATCGGTATCCCTATAGCTGTTGAAGAGAGTCAATTTGGCATTAACTTAACACAATAATTGTAGGGGCTACACCAGTATGTGATGAGGAAGATCGCTAAGTTCAATTAGAGACAACATGATATTAGTAGTCAAGGCTATTTAACTACTTTCCAACCAAGAAACTTAGTATGGATTCACCTCAACCAAGATTGATTTTTTCACTTTAGCCAAAACAAGTTATCTCCATGTACTAATGGTCCATTAATGACAAGTTAGATCGTCTTATCAACTTGATAAATAATGGTCAACCAAGTGGGGTCTCTCAAGACAATAGCCAAGCTAATGTAGCACAATATAGGATTGACTTTCGGGGTGACCAACCTAATTTTTCTACTTGAAATGTCTATGTTAAAGGAAAAGGGAGGCAAGCTTCACAAAAGATCATTCTTAAAGAAGTTGAAGAGGAAGATGAGATAGATGATGGGGAGTATTTTGAGGTAAAAGAATGTATCCAAGCTCCCTCAGGTCTTGATAATTTCAAAGTCCAAATTCTAGCCTTCTAAGGAATTAAATGCGAACAGAAACTTAGATTGGGAGGTTTACGTAAAGGTATTTGATTGATACTAATATATTGAAGACGTAAAGGTTTGTCTTACTGCCTTAATGTTCTCTAAATACATAGTTACGTAGTGGAAAAACTTGGTAGCTGTATCAAGAATGGATGACCGATGAGGAGTATAGAGTCGGAATAAAATGACAAGGTTGCTACACGGAAGGTTCATCACCAAGTCCTTCCAATAGGACACTACAAGAGCTCCCATGAGGGAACAAAGCCATAGATGACTATGCCAAGGAATTCCAGATGCTGATGATCCGTTGTCATGTGGATGAGCTTGAGCCCCTGATTGTCTTAAGGTTTATTCTTAGACTAAGCTATGAGATTAGAAATGTGGTTAAAGTGTAAAGGCTCTTTACATTAGTAGAAGCCCTTTACATTGGAAGAAGCCATAAAGATTTCACAAGTAATAGAGAAGTAGAGGAGGAAGAATCCATTTGGAGCTAATCTAAGCTAACTTATCCAATCTAGTTGACTTGCTTAACCTAAGCGCAAAAGGCCATCAAGAGTTAATCTTATAAAGAGAGAAGAGTTTGTAGTTCGACCTGGGAAGTTCAATAAGAGTTTGTAATCTAACTTATAAAGAGACAACAGTCCAACTTGATGGGAAGAGAGAGGCATGCCATGTGAAAGTTTGAGAAGGGCCAACTTTTTGAAAGAAAGACTTGTGAGATTAAATGCTTTAAGTTTTTAACATATGAGTATATAGCTACCATTGCCAAAATAAGCGAGCCATAATCTTGAGGGGAGATGATGTAGATAATGCCAATGAAGATGATCTAGTTACGGAGGTGATATGGATAAGAGTCTTGCATCTAATGAAGGTTACAATTTTTAGCATTTTAAATAAGGAAAGGCAATATTTTTATGGGTTTTATATTTAAAGAACAACTGAAATTAAAGAAACAAATGAATATTGAACTAGATTTGACATACTAATTCAATGATTGAACTAATGTTTTGATGGATTCCTATTAGATATGATTCACAGTTCTAGCGATCAACTAGATCGTGAGCTCAACACGATTCACAAATTATAGTAGCAAGGTTTTCAATGCACACATTCAATATGACGCACAAATGAATAAATCAAAGAAATTCATTTGTCACTACAGCCTAATACCTAAATTGATAAGATATGAGAAAGCATTCTCAAATTTTCTTGGATTCAATAATCAAAAACTCACTAAGTCTCTCAAAATTATGTTACAAAGATATTTATATTGATCGCTAACAACCTTAAGGGTAAGAGTGCAAATTATCCTACCTACAACATTAAGTAAACCCAATAAAATAAGAAATATGAAAGTGTCTACTAAAATAAGCAAACAATAAGCTTACAAGATTGTTCATGGTCCAAGTTCACGGCTATAAATTAGATCATGTTCCTCTCGAAAATTAAAATCCATTTACCTTCATGGTTATGCTTCTTGCATTTTTAGGCATATAGACATTCATGGTCAAAGATCATAGCTGTAATCCTTGACCATGCTTCCAAAGATGCCTCAATAGAAGGTTTACACCTTAGGTTCATGGCCATATTTCTAAGATGTGATCCTCTTAGATGCAAATTTCCTTTCGATTAACTTAAGCTTTTCCTTTAGTTTTTATTGTAAAGGTCAATATCCTCATCATTACCTTAAACATAGAAAAGATTTGATTGAATATTAGATCGACATTCCTCTTAGATCAAACACTTATTTACAAAAAGGAAGTTTAAACATAACAAAATAAATTTTCCAAAGCATACCAAGCCTCCTCCTCATACAAAGCCTCAACACATGCTCTCTAAAATCTCTTTTAAGCAGCAGTCATCATTCATCACTCTTAGATTAGCTTGTTCAATAGTCATTAAGCTATAAGAATATGAGCAATCACCTAAAATACAATCATGCCTCAAATCCCCTAGTCTTAGTAGCAACTTCTTAAAACATAATTTTATTTCCTTCCACTCATTATGGACGTAATCTATCAAACTCATGTGAACTCTTTAAAAGCTTATCCCCTATAATAGCCATACAAGCAATGATAAACCTCGACTACTATCAAGTAAATTGACCTTCTTACAAGTTATAATGATATCACCTTATTTAGCTATAGAACCTTATAATAGCTCATAAAATTCTAGCCTCCTAAAATACTAAAAGATCCACAAGTTACCATACCCCATATTTTCCCTTACACTAATGATAAAGGTGAGTAAAATACCACTCTAATATAAATAGCCATCTACTAACTTACAGCGAATTGCAACAAATATTTGATATGGTTTGACAAGTACATTGAAATTGCAACACCTAACACTAGTAAATAATCCTAATAATGGGTTAAAATAAACCAATCATAATGTCAAAAGATGAATGTACAAGTAATTATAGTCACCGTCAATTCCAAGCGTCAACAGTAACAACTCTATATTTAGTATTTGGATACTCTGTTGTATGGCTTTGTTCTTCATCTCAACGATTTGAATGGAAACTTCATCATATCCAATTTCATCACTAATATTCCCTATAACTTCTTCCATAATTGCACTACCATATTAACATTCCTCAATTTTCTTTTTATCCATTTCATCAACTACATTCAAATTCTCAACTTGCCTATGTAGACACTGCATAATAAGCTGCCTATATTCTAAACACTTAAAATACTTCTTTTTTGAAATTTCCTTCCTACGTTTGCAAATTTTCTCTCAAGGTTCATCCTATTCTCTTTCATATCACTCCATATCCCTTCTAAGTTCTCTTTATATACCTCAAGAAAGTTTCTTTACTCCTCCATAAGCTTATCCAATCTATCACAATGCCCCAATATACTCCATAGTTTTTTTTTTTAAAAAAAACCCTAAATTCCCAAAAACACTAAAATCACCAAAAGATTGAAATTATGGCTTACCATTGATAAAGCGTATAAACCGTAACTCTAATACCAAGTAGATTTGGATAGGAGTCACCACAACTGATGAAGGTTCTTTAGGATTTCAAGCAAGGAAAGTAAATATTTTTATGGGTTTTATATTTAAAGAACAAATGAAAATTAAAAATACAAAGGATATTAAACTAGAAATGATACACCAATTCAACAATCGAACTAAGGTGTTAATAGATTCCTCCAATTAATGTAACTCACAATTCTAGAGATAAATCGGACTTTGATTATAATTCGATATGATTCATAAGTTATACTAGCAAGGTTTTCAATTCATACATCTAATATGATGTATAGATGAATAAATCAAAGAAGTTAATTTGCCGCCACGATCTAATACCTAGATTAATAAGACATGAAAATAAAGAAAGTACTCTTAAATTTTCTTGGATTCAATAATCAAAAACTCATTAACTCTCTCAAAATAATGTTATAGAGATATTTATATTGATCCCCCTAACAACCCTAGGGTAAGAGTATAAATTATCCTTCCTATAATATTAAGTAATCTAATAAAATAAGAAATTTACAAGTATATGTTAAAATAAATAAACAATTAGCTCACAAGAATGTCAGCGATACAAGTTCATAATTGTGAACTAAACCATGTTCCTCTCAAAAATTAAATTCCATCTTCCTTTATGATCATGCTCCTTGCATTCTTAGGTGCGTAGATATTCATGGTTAGAGAACACGACCATAATCATTACTTTATCCCCCATTTATCAATAGTCATATCTAGGTGATATATCCACCCCATTTAAATTTAAAACCCTAATTAATTGAAATTAAAAATATTTATCATATTTTCAATTCTGACATTATGTTTTATATCCTAATGGTTGTCTCCTTAGACATATCATATTGGGAAGGAAGGAAAGAAGAATCGTGATGTTTTAAGAGGGAAGCTAAGAGTTTAAAAAGAAGAAATGATCAAAATGCCTATGTTTAACAAAACATAATCAAAATTTCCCATTATTCAAAAAGATTTAATATAAATTTAATTATTGTTTAACTGGGCATCTTATAGGATGATTTCAAAAGCTTAGAAAGGCTAAAGCATGATCTTGGTTGCATGGCTCACTTTAATTAGTGAGCTTGGTGCTTAAATGTGCCTTCTTTATAATTCACATAGACAAGGATGTGTAATGTTTTACTTCTTGGTTCAATTGTAAATGTATTAGACTTCTTTTTTATTTGTCTTTCTCATGGATTTTTCTTCTCTTTTTTTCCCCTTATTTGCAACTTCATGCATGTGTGGCAATATATATGTATATGTATATGTCTATAAGCATGTATGTATATATGTATGCATACATGTATCATGCCTTCATGTTATCTCTTCATTAGATTGTTACTATACTCAGTTAGATGTTCCAAGTTACATTTATTGAGACATCAAACACTAATTATCATTGTCATCATCATCATCTCCTTCTCCTTCTCCTTCTCCTTCTCCTTCATTTGTGTTTGTTTTGGTCTTCTATTTTATTGATAAGATATGACTTTGCATATGTTTCCTTACATGCATGTAAATACTTTTTTTTTAATTTTTTTATGAGACTAATTTTTTTTTACTTTCATATGTTGTATTTTGAGTGAGAAATGCTAGACTACTAAGTCTAAAA
This sequence comes from Lumnitzera racemosa, assembly GCA_024138005.1. Classification (NCBI taxonomy): domain Eukaryota; kingdom Viridiplantae; phylum Streptophyta; class Magnoliopsida; order Myrtales; family Combretaceae; genus Lumnitzera; species Lumnitzera racemosa. The sequence continues at coordinate 43,628,133 of JAMXBC010000010.1, forward strand.
AAAAAAAAAACATCTATCCTCAATTTTCTTCTCCTCCTCCAAGTAATGATAATAATGTTCTACTATAAGTCACTACTTTCGTAGGTAAAGTAATAGTTGTTGCATCCTGTAACAATGTTCTATTGTTACTCATATTTGGTAAATCTATTATCTTAATTTAGGATAGGAAAAATAATCTAGGAGAAGTCAGCCTTAAAATTATGGTGTTATCAAATAAAAAGAGTTAATAGCATAATCCAATTGTTAGTCATTAAGGTACCTTCTCCTTGTGATAAATGGTCATCCGTAACACACTGCTAAAGACTTCTTTTAGTGACATACAAAAAATTAAGCTTTGTACATAATAGCTTATCAATGGAAATACACACTTCATAAAACTAGAGACTAAACTAGATTTTAAGTAATTATGAGGGATAACTCTATGCTACAATTCAAAAATGAGAGAAAGGAGTTTTTGCTCTTACTTACTTAGTTTACTCACCTCAAATGTGTATAATTGTTGGTTACCACTTCTAAGTGCATCATATTACATATAAACCAATGTACATTTCTATTTAAATAAGGTAAGGATCTTATCTTATTGTACATCATCTCTTCTCACCAAAAAATCCTACATATAGAAGACATGAAGGTACAATGAGCAATCATTTCCTATCAGAGTGACTAAAGATGTGCTTTCATTAGTTCATGGGGCAAAATCACTAAAATACCAAAAGATGTCTTACTACTCTTAAATTTTTGTGATTTCTGGTGAATCCATATTGCAACAACCTTCATCTTTGAAAGAGAACAAAAGTTACAATCCTATTTGATGGTGTTATAAAAGAAACTAAAGACAATAGGATGAAGGCTTCCTTCTCTTCATGGTTTGAGTATTTCTTTAGAAGCTAAAAGATAAATGATTCATAAATTTTAAGACGTATTGTCTAAATGATACCTAAATTTCAAGACATTGTCAATGTAAGTACTTATAATCTCTTCATAATTTTTTGTCTTACAAAATGTTTTGTTATGAATTATGCATCTTTTTAACAAGTATGAACTTAAGCCTCCTCTCAACTAATGGTTATCCTTGTATGTAGTTCTCAACTAACTAGATGAAGGTATCAACTACAATTCTTTTATTTAGCAATGTGCATCACATGCAATTAGTGCTTTCCATCGAGGCCCTTTCTACCTTATCTAATTATATTAAAATTGGACCTCTATCATAAAGCCTCAATGCAATCAAAAAGTCACTAAATAGGGTTGTCACATGCAATTCTTATGTTTCTATATTTTTCTTCTTTACACACTATAGGAAGCATCATAGTCATCTCAAGTTTATTAATAGGCCCATGTTATCCCCGAGACTAGATTGGGTCGAAAAGCAACTTGCACAACTACTACATGATGTTATACACATTGCTAGCATGAAACATCTAAATGAAAGGCAAAAGAAATTAAATAATAAAAGAAATTTTAATTAATTACATTGAAAAGAGTAGCAATTTAAGTTTTTATGGCTAATGTTTAGTAGAGAAAATTTACAATTTACAAGCTTTAACTTTATTATATATATATATATATATATATATAAACATACAATGACACTTAAGTCTAAAGATAATTGAAGAAATCGAACCAAATTGTGACATTTCAAGTACAATTGTTCGTGAAACTTTGATCACTAGTATGTAGGAGTTAATTGGTAGCTTTACTTCATTTAGAATTTCTCTCATATATAAGAAACCGATGTAAGTCTTGGTTTCACCTAAAGAGAGAGTAAAGGATTTCAATAAATTTTTGGTGTTGTTAATTTGCTAAAACCTGTACATCCATAAGGTCTCTATTTATAGAGATGACACATTAATTTAATTAAGTAATCATAGATGTGATAAATATCAAATCTTATATAAAAATGGTATTTAGGGCTTATGTATCTTTGAGTCCAATTTAGTATGATTTTCATTTAAATTGATTTCATTTAAAGAGATCATGCTCTCTAAATATTACTCTATATATGTTATTACTTTGTGACTTTAAAGAAGAGAGCCATAAATTTGACTTGGAACATTTAGGTATTTTTAACATATTTTTATATTTTGGTCAACTTTACTCTTCTTTTCTAAGCAAATTTCTTTCATAATTGACTCCCGATCTTGTGGCTAGCCTGCCAACTGAGTTAACCTTGGTTCCTAATCATAGGTCATCATAAAACTCTATATAAGGTCAACTTTCAAAAGGTCCAACTATTATTTGGCCTTGAAAATAGCCATGAGCTTCTTGAGTCCTAAGAGATATGCTTTTCCTCTTGTGTAATTAACGAGTTTAGTATACTTAAGTAAAAAAATAATTTTCAAAAATATCGTGGAATTGCAAGCTTCGTTATGCTCGACACTTAGCTTAGCTTAAAATTAATTCTTCGTGAAATTGGTTCAAGTTATATTGAGGGGCCATCCAAAGGCACAATTGACTTAAATCATCTATTTTTTAATGGTTTGTAAGTGAATAAATAGAATCTAGCTCAAAAATATTAATTTTTAATGAAGTTGACCTCTTTTGCTAAAAATTCCAATTCTTGCAAATTGAATATACATATTTTGGCTTCAAAAATTGTTTTAGACCTTAAAAAATTATTTCTACCCCAAATAAGCCAAATGGACAACTACATCACTATTTTTGTGAATTTTTTTATTTTCTTTATTTTCTAATTTCCTAATTTATATTCTTTTTCCTATTTTCAATATTTTATATTTTTCATTTTATTCGTTATTCCATTTTTCTTTTTCTTTTTTTTTATTTGGTACTTTTGTCCCTTTTCTTGTTTTAGCATTTTCTTAGTTATAACCAAAACGAAAAAAGGATACAAATGAGAAGGATAAAAATGAAGTGCTTAGAATTATCCCTATTTATAATAAAGTCTGATGAAAACTTTATGATAAAGACAAAAGAGGATGGTTATTCTTACCCAATTCATATTTACAAGGCTAAAAATACTTAGATTAGATCATAAAAGCCCTGTATTTAGAACAGTGTCAACTATTGACAAGATTGGGCTTAAAAGGGAGGAAGGTAGAGGTCAAACAACCTAAATATGTCTGAACATCTAAAGTACCAACTTCTAATAATATATCATTTAAAGGGAGGTAAACAACCTAATGTGCCTAAATTGATGACATAAGATTCCAACATAATCAGGATCTCCCTATGGATATACTTAAGACTAAATAATCACTACGTAAGGAAAAAACTAATGGGACTTTAATCTCATCCCCTAAAGTTTTGAGCTTGGATCCCATCACAAAGGCTAGATTACAAAGTCTTCAAAACTTGGCCAAGCTCATTCTTGATGCTCAGCCTACTGAAGACAAAGTGGTTTATGTATACAACAGCCTTTTATACAAACTACCAACATGCTTTAGTGATTGGACACTTATATGGGCTAATGCATTCCAAGAAGATCTAGCCTCAAGAAGTTCTAAGCTAATTAAAGGATAGTACCAACCTATCAAGCTAACCTCTAGCTACTTGAAGACTAACCCCGAGCTACATGAAGACAGGTTAACCCCTTATTATATAAAGGTTGATGGACCTCAAGTTATGTCTCAAGGGATTGCTAACCACTTACCCGAGCTAGAGAGCTATAACTAAGACTTTCTACCAACTACTTCAACAACTAAACAAATACTACCAATAACCCATCCTGAGGTCCAATAGTTATTCCCTCTTCACTCTAAGACCAACTTATTATTAACTTGCTACTCTAAACTTACTTTAGCTTAACCAGTGAAGAACCCCCACTCCCTTTCCTTATAAATCCCACACAGAGTATAGATTGAATGAATCGATGACAAACGTCTTCCCTTTCCAATTCCAGTATTGATTGTACTATTACTTCTTTTGTTCTTTGTCATATTTTCCATTTTCATTTTGTCCAAGGATAGTTTTAGAACATTACCATTTTTGTAATTGTTCCCTTTTACATTTTACCCTAAGAGTCTTATTATCAATAGTCGCATCTTTTGTAAGCTAAGCCATCTTCCATTAAATATGCACAATATACTGCGTCTTGCTTGCAAGTAGTTCTAAGTATCAACATTCTTTGTCATTCCTTAGTACTAGTAAGGGTATATAGTGAGTGGATCGTGGAGTTAGCTTATAAGTCATATCAAGTTAAGAATAAAGCATGTTAAGCCGTCCTGGTGAGTCATATCTATGGTAATTGCTTACAATCAGCTACTTACTACTTCATTATTGTTTTCTTTGATATTTTCAATGACCTACCCAAATCTTAGTAAGCCCTAGTGATTACTTAAATTGAGCGCATCAAGTAATCTAAGTGTAAAAGTTCAAGGTTACGATTGAGAGAGCAAGAAATGTTATGGGCATTATGAGCTCCTAAGTAGTCTAGTAGTTATATATGTAGTTGCATTTGGTATTATTAGTGTTGGGTTGTATTAAGTGTTGTTATTTTGGGGCATTAGTGAGAGTAACTAGATTATTGTTATAGTATTGTGGTGGTATTCTTAAGCTTATAGTAGAAGAGCTAAACAAGTAATAGTTGTTTAATTGGTGGAAAATGTCAAATTCTAGTGTATAAGGAGGTGTAGGTAATATTAAGAGTGATGCCCCTGGCTATAGCCAACATAATCAGTAGACTCCGTAGTTAACGGATGAACAAATATAAGATTTAACTACTATGGTGGCCAACCTAGCTATCATAATACAAAAGTTAGTAGATGTCTGACCTATTAATGGCATTTCCCCTAAATGAGCGAGCTATTTAAGAGCAACATGTAGTAAAGGGAGTACAACTAAAGGCAAAGGCTAATAACATAACATTTCCAACCACTATTAGCAAGACACTTTTAAGAAGCTCTAAGAATTGAGACAAAGAGCACAAAGTGCAAATGGATATATTCATGAATTTCATATACTAATGATGAGGTGTGATGTAGATAAACGTGCAACTAAAACCATCTCCAGATTCATTTTAAGCCTAAAATATGACATAAGCCATGTTGTGGAATTCCAGTGCATTGACTTCTAGATAAGGCAATCAGGGTTACATGAAGAGTAAAGTTGTAAAGGCATATTTTGCCAAGCTAAGCTCCAATAGGCCAACATGCTCCACAATGCCTACCTATGTATGGCTAATCTGAATAAGGTAGAGAAATAAACTGATATTGTTCGAGCAATGATTGACCTGAAGATAGTTGAGGGAAGTCTAAGATGAATAAGCTTGGGTTGAAGAAGGATGTTACGTAGAACTCGAGTGATAAGAAGAGGGAAATCAAGTGCTTCAAGTTTTTCGGTTTTTGACACATGGCAAATCAATGTCCAAACCTATACAAAGTGACTATCATGGAAGAAGAATCCCACTTTGAAGTTTAAAGTGCTAGTGAAGAAGAATAGATTAAAGAGGTTGAACAGTTGTGGAAAACTAAAGACGGCCCCAAAGCCATTGTTCAACTTGAATGTGGTAAGTACTTAAGCATAGTAGTTCAATGAGTGTACAATAATACAACATCAGATGAGAACAAGCAAAGAAAGAACCCTTTCCACACCAACTGCAGGGTCGAGGGTAACTTGTGTACATTAATCATTGATAGGGGTGACTATACTAACTTTACTTCCCAATGCTTGGTTGATGCTTTGAAGCTACTTACTACCCTACATCCCTAACCTTATAAAATCCATTAGTTGCACCAAGAAAGTACAACTAGCAATCTCCATTAGAGACAAATGTAAGGATGAATTGCTTTGTGACATCCTATTGATGTATGCATCATCCTCCTAGGCCAACCTTAGCTCTTTGACTTAAAGGTAATACATGATAGATATAGGAACACCTATATATTCTAGAAGGATGGGAAGAAGGTAATTTTATCCCCAATGAGTCTTAAAGAAGTTTAAGAAGCTCAAACCTAGATTTCCATGCTTCTAAGAAGAAATCCTTAGTACTATCTCGAGCTAAGTGTGTAGAAGTAACCAGGTTAGAAAACTTTATTTTTTTTTTAGTCTAAGGATTGTTGGAAATAAAGGAGACTAGATCCCTGTTTAAAGATATTTAGAGGTAGATGAAAGTGGTCAAATACCTATTTCTGAAAGACTTATGGAATCACCTTCCCACTTACAGAAATTGAGCATTATAATTATCTGCAACCTAGAGTCATCTTGCCAAATAAACTAGCTTGGCCCAAAACATACAGCTAAACTCAAACGCTAGGTGGACGAGCTCATTGAGAAAGGAGAGCATAAGCTCATGTATCATGCCTACGTTACTCATTCTGATGAAGGATGGATCTTGGCGAAGGTGCATTACAGTCGAGCCATTAACAAGATCACCATTAAGTATAAATATCCAATACCTCAACTAGATGACATGCTCGACAAACTGTATAGAGCATAGATGTTTTCAAATATTAATTAAAAAAGTGGTTATCACCAAATAAGAATGAGATTAGGAGATGAATAGAAAATAACCTTAAGACGAATGAGATCATAAGTGGCTTGTCATGCCCTTTAGTCTAACTAACACCCTAAGTACCTTCCTGTGATTGATGAATCATATCCTTAGACCATTGATGGCAAATGTGTAGTCATTACTTTAATGACATCCTATTCTATAGTACAGACCTCAGAACTTATGTTGAGCACTTAAAACCAGTATTTGATATCCTCTAAGCTAAATGACTATTCAATAACCTAAAAAAAAAATGTGTATTTTGTCAAAAGGAAGTTGTATTCCTCTATTATGTTATGTTAAGAGGCTAAATACATGATGATGAGTAGGTACGAGCTATCACAAACTAGACAACCCTACAAATTAGCTCGAAAGTGCAAAGTTTCCATGGTCTAGTTTCATTCTGTAAGCAGTTTATCTACAATTTTAGCATCGTTGTGGTATCCCTAATCAAATTAACTGAGAAGAATACTGTATTCTAATGGACTAAGAAGGCATAGAAGAGCTTTAAAGAGACCCTAGGAGAAGTTGATGACCTACTACCCGTTTCAGTAAGAAACTCAGAGGCTCCATGTTAAACTGCTTAGCTCATGATAAAGAATTTTATGCTTTAATCCAAGCTTTCACAATTTTGCAGCATTACCTCGTGCCTTGTAGATTTGTGATCTACATGAATCATGAATCCCTGAAGTTCTTACAAGGCCAACAAAAACTAAAACATTAACAAGTCTAGTGAGGGGAATTTCTAAAAACCTTCTCATATGTTATCAAATACAAGAAAGGAAGTACTAATAAGGTCATAAATGCCCTATCCAAATGACATGCCTTGATCATAGCCATGCAAGCCAAAGTTCTTAGATTTGGAATGATGTTAGATCAGCATGAAAAATGATGACTACATTAGGTCCATTGTAACCAAATGCAAATTTGAAGTTATGGTTGATGGCTTCTATGAATACCAAGGATATTTGTTCAAGAAAGCTTGATTGTATATACCTAGCAATTGGTAAGAGAGCTATTGCTATGAAAAGCCCACGTAAGAGGATTAGTTGGTCATTTTGGGGAGAAAAGGACTTATAAGATATTAAAATAGCATTTCTTTCAACTAAGAACCATGAATGATGTACATAAAGTAATTGAGAGGTATGAAGCATATAAGAGGGCTAAAGGAAGGAAAGACCCTTATGGAGAGTATACATTACTTCCCCTAGCAAAAGAACCTTAGACCAACCCAAGTATAGACTTCGTACTCGAGCTACCCCAAATAGCTTAAAAGCATAACTCATTCTTGATGGTTGTAAATCGATTCAACAAGATGGCTCCCTTCATACCTTACCATAAGATGGATGATGTTGTGTTTATTGTTAACCTTTTTATGTAGGAAATCATGCGACTACACAAAATGCCCCATAGCATAGTCTCAAATTGAGTTACGAAGTTTTCAAACTTCTTTTGGAAGATTATGGAGAAAGCTCACATCAAAATTGATGTTCAAACATCCTACCACCCCTACATTAACGACTAAATTAAGGTCTTGAATAGAACCTTGGGTACCTTCCTTCAAGCTACAATTGGTAAGAACCTTAACAACTAAGACTTATGTCTTTCTATTGTTAAGTTTGCTTATAATAAGTTCACACATAGTTATACTATTAAGTTTGCTTTTGAAGTCGTCTATGGAACCAAGCCAAACTTACTCATTATTGAGCTTTATTTTGTTTTTTTTTTTAATTTAATCTATACTAAGCTTAACTCATTTAATATAGAGTATTCAATATTAAATTAATGCAAAAAAAATTTTCTTTAAAAAAATATTTTGAAAATATTTTTAGAAAAACAACTTGGAGTCACCAACTAGTGAAAGCTGGTTAGATAGTGAGATTAGGGCTTTTTGATACAAAAACCCTATAAGCTACTAGCTTGTAAATTTTCTAAAGAAAATGCAAAAACATGCAACAAAGTGGGAAATGCATGAAAAATGAATTTTTTTTTATTTTTTCATTACAAATTTTCCAAAAAAGAATTAAACATTTTTTTTATTCTTACCATAGAGATATTTATGGATCCATTAGTTGAAATTAAACCAACATAATTCTGTTTTTTTTTTTTTAGAAAAATTTAGCATGTTAGTTATTTTTATTTTTGAAAAAAAAAGGCTACATTTATGTTTTTATCCATTTATTTTTATTAAGAAAAAAAAATCTAATAAAACCTTAATTTTTATTGCCTAGATTTTAAAAACCTAAAAAAAATTAAATTTGAAAAAACTAAATTAGGATATTTATTTTTCAAAAATAAAAAAACCAATCTATGTAACAAAATATTTTTCCTAAAAAAATCCCTAAAATATCCAATTCGAAAAAAAAAATTTATGAAAAGAAATGCAATATGAAGTTTCATGGAAAATATGTTGTTATTATGGAAAAGATGTAGTTATTATGAAAAACAAGCTATTATTATGGAAAGAATGCAACATTTATGGGACACATGCTATTACTATGACAAAGATGAAGCTTTTATGGAAAATATGCAAAGTTTATGGAAAACACGATATTATTATGGATAAGATGCAATTTTTAATTGAAATGTTGCTATTTTATAAAAAAAAAATGCAAATTTCAATTTCATAAATAACAAACCTACAATCTTGGATGTGTACTAAGAATCCATGTCTCTATCCCTAATCCTGGATGTAGGAAGAGTGTATGTTGATCCAATCAACATCCATCCTAGCTTGGAAGTCCAGCTTTGAGGTGTTGACTTCCTGTGGAACGTATTGATATCCACTAAAGAGCTGAACAACCTGATCTAGAAAGCACCACTCAATGATATAGAAACATATGAGTAGTACATCGCCAGTCTAAATATGTTACTCGACAATACACTAGTGAGGTAATATCTACTACAACTCCTCTGTATAAGGCTCCAAAAAAACCTAAAAGGTAGAAGAAAAAGAAAAAAAAATGAACAACCAGTCAAACAACGATGGTTATCACTAACGGTCAAGAAAAGGATAGCAAAGAGAATAAGTTATCATATCATACCTATTGCGTCGTCTGCATGTCAAAAGCTATGTAATACGCATCTAAGACATGCATAGGATGGTAGGTCGTATCTCACACTACCCTCCATCTGGCCGCCAATGACCTATCCCGATAGATAATAAACCCATATCAACTTAAGGGGAAAACATATGGGAATTTATCCTACGCGTAGACCTATAGTAGAATCGCAGCCTCTCCTAACTCATGCATGTCAAATGAGGAGGCAAAGCACAACTGTCGATACAACCATGCCAAGCACGCATTGCCCCAACTAAACTGCCCAACTATTAAGAAGTCCTCCAACAATGGTAAGAACATCAGGTGAATAAGGCTGGAGGATTTATCTGCAAATATGAATCCTCCCATCAAGCCGAGTATGTACGCACACCCGTACTGTCGAATAGCCTCGCTGTCCGCCCAACAAGTTCAACACCACTCAGGTCAACTCCGGTACATCTACATATTCTTCGATTAAAATAAGAGAAATTCGAATCTTTCCTAATTTTCAACTTCTTAACGAGCTCCCTATCATATTCCACCCCCCAATTACCCATCACTATATTTCTGTTCGCATAGACAATTACTTTTATGTAATCTACCATTTCCACTCTAGTAATAACATTACAAAATGCACTTAGTCATCTTGTTAAACTGCGTCACCAACACAAATACCTAACATTGACTTTTTAATTCGACCCTACATAATAAAAACGCTAAATAAATATACCGCAATACAAAAAAAATGCCTAAATTTGGACAAAATAAAATTTATTTTCATTAAATATTAATAATTTATACAATTTACAGTACATCTATAATTACGAAGTCTATATTCATATAACTTATGTACCGCAATACAAAAAATTCCTAAATTTAGATAATATAAAATATATTTTCATCAAATATTAATAATTTACACAATTTATGGTACATCTATAATTACGAAATCTACCTCATTAAGTAATAATTTTTTTTTTGCTAAAAAAAATATTGAATAATGTCAATTATTACTAAAATAATAAAAAAATTAAATAAATAAAATTCACATAAGTTATAGATCGTTACCTGTTAAAGACATATACTTTTGTTAGGAAATGATCCGATACTCCAACTATAGCTTTCTTTGATTTTTCTTTATGTTTTGAAACTCTCAAAAACTGATATAGGTAAGAATAGACTCTGGCCACGCAAATTAGGCCTTATATAGGTGCATGTACCTTCAGTGTAAAAATCATAACATACTGAAGGTGCATTCACTTAATGAGCCTTCAATATACTATATTCGTAATTTTTTTTAAACGAACTATTTTCCGTATTATTTTTCAGAAAAAAGCACATATTCGTATAAAACTCAAAATTGGGCACAAGCAGGTCAAGTCACTCCAACGGGTTAGATCTGGGTTACCTCCTCATCCTTCTATTTCTTCTTCTTCTCACAACAACTTCTGTCAACTAAAACCAGGAGAAAATTGAAGATTTATGACCTTTCCATTGTCAAAGTCAAAAAGGAGATTAGAATCAACACCTTGGATTTTGGTGGTGGTTTTAGAGGAGTTATATGGTGGTCAACGGCAATAATGTTCGAGTAGCATGTCTAGGGATGGCTCGAAGCCAAGGAAAGGTATATTCTAGGGTTTTTGGGTATTAGGAACATGTTAGTAGCGTTAGTTTTGGATGAGAAAGTGTAGTTGGTGATGTTTCAAAGGATAGCTAACAGTAACTTTAGGGTTTCAATGTAGGTATTGCTAGAGCTCACAGCTACTTATGGGAGTGGCTATGTTTGGTTACTCATGGCATGGTAGCTTTCATTTGGTGAGTATCTCACACAAAAGGTAGTAGTGGGGCTGTATTTAGGCTAGAGAGAAAGTGTAGTTGGGTAAAGTGAGAAGGGCATGTATATGTATGTTGGTGTCTCCTTTGGGTGAAAGTGTCCCTCTCTAATCTTAAACAAGCTTCCATTTTTATAAAGACTAGTTTTTAATCAACTTCTAAGCTTAGGATGTGATTGTATCGGCCATTAATCAGGTATAGGTTTTACTAGATTTTACCAAATCTTCAAATATTCATTATTAATGTAAATCTTTGTGATATTTAGACCTTTTGATAGTGATTTTATATGTTTACATCCAAATCTAAAAAAAGAGAGAAGATATAGTGTAATCCATTGTAGATTCGAGCTTCTATAATGTGGCTGTGGTTTTCCTTCATATTTGCAGCTTGTAGTTTAGAGCAATTTGGAGAAGAAGTTGGTGGCCATGTGACTCATACTGGATAAAAAATTGCACAATTGTTATATTGAAGGGTTGAACCTACAACCTTTTAATCCTTGCATATGTAAGTCCATGCAATCGGCTAATTTAATAAGGCTTTCTCCTCATTAATTTGCAAACTTGAAATTTTTCTAAGCTCTTACACCTAGGCATAATTCAATTTAGGTTCTCAAGCCTACATCCAATTTAACTTTATTTGTCTCAAAATTAACCACACACGCCCAAAACAATTAACTAATGAAAAACCAATTTGACTTTATTTGCTAAAGGATCTTCTTCTCAGGTTCAATTTTATCAAACTCTAGGTCATATTTTAATTCCTCTAGTTAAAATTATTTAAATCAAACAAAAACCAACTTTCACAAACTCAAACTTTACTAAACTTAAAAAAAAAAAAATACTTTTAATGAAGCCCAATTTTTTACATACTCAAAATCTATTAAATTGCATGTCTATTTTAAATATTTTCTTATATGTCCCTAAATGATGAACTCACTTGATTCAAATGCTTTGACACTTTGTATTTTTTTTTTAGTTTTTCCCTTTTTTTGTATTCTTTAATTTTTCAATTTATTTATATTTTTTTATAAACCTAGCCTAAAAGAAAATTGAAAATAAAATCCTAACAAGTGGTGAAAAATAAGGTGTCTACACCTATGGGAATAATCACAATGTCAACCTACCTTAGAGGATGATAGTGCGAAAGCTATAAACCAAACCTAGCGATTATAAAAGTTGCATCAATGAGTCTTCGAGTATCTCCACTAATCTGTCACCTAGAAGTAAGAACTTAGGAACTGAGGAAGGAAGGCTATGCTCTTCAAAGAAGGGGATTTAGTGTGGAGACCCTAGATTAAGGAACATATTCCTAGCCGCTGAACTAATAAGTTATCTCCCAGAGCTAATGGCCCATTCAAAATATTATGAAAGATCGATAGTAAAGCATATAAGCTTAAACTGTTGAAGGATATGAGGTATTAGTAAAATAAAGAAATGAGGAAAGAGAAATAAAAAGTAAATTCAACTTAGGTGAAATTTGACTTCATCTGTATAGTCTTAGTAAGAGAGGGAAGGGTTCAATATGTACCTAGTATGAGATATCACATTGTTCAAAGAACTTTATATGCTATTAGAGTAAAGGATTGTCCATAAGGGCATTCTATGAGTTGTAGATTCTTTTTCAAGACTTATCATTTGATGATACAATGTGAATCGTTAAAAACAAGTGAACACCAACCTTTAGTGTTGCTAACCTATCACCTTATTTTATGGATAATGACAACCAAGGAGACCCTAACTTGAGGTCAAATCTCCTATAACCCTAAGGCATTAATGGGACTCTAACGTCATCCCCTATAGTACAAGCTTGGTTCCCATCATAAGGGGCAAACTATGAGGTCTTCAAAACTTGGTTAAGCGCATTCTCAATGCTCAATCTACCAAAGACAAAGAGTTTATGTACAAAATATCCTTCTACACTAACAACCCACTTGCTTTAGTGACTAGACACTTATTCGAGCTAGTGTATTCTTAGAAAATTTGGCCTCGAAGAGTTCCAAGCTAATTAAAGGATAGTACTGACCTATCAAGTTGATCTCTAGCTGCATAAAGACCAACCTCGAGCTACATAAAGGTAGGTTAACCCTTAACTACATATAGGCTGAACAAACCCTAAGCTATGTCCTAGGGGATCACAAACTACTTATACAAGCTATAGAGCCACATCCATGTCATCTTCTTGGCCATTTCAATAGCTCAGAAAATACTACTTATAGCCCATCCTTAACTCTAGTAATTTTTCCCTCTTTGTTCCATGATGATCCCATTAATGACTCACCTATTCCAAAGCTACTTCAACTTAATGAGTGTAGACTCTCCATTCCCTCATTGGAAAGATCCCTCATAGAGTATGAATCAAATGGACAGATGACACGCATCTTCTCTTTTCCACTTTTGATAGTAATTGTACTATTACTTCTTCTTTTTTTTCTTTGTCATTTTGCCCTTTTCATTTTTTCCTTAGATAGTTTTAGGGCATTACCACTTTTGTAATTAAACCTTTTTACATTTTACCCTAGAGACATACTATAAATAGTGTCTTCTTTTGTAAATTCAATCATCTTCCATTGAATATGCAAAATATACTCCTTCTTACTTATAAGTAAGCTCCAAGTTTCAACACTCGTATCATTCCTTAGTAGTCCTATAGGTATATGGCAAGTAGACCTTATTACTCACTTGTGCGTCATATCAAGCTAAAACTAAATCACGTCGAACTATCGTAGTGAGTCATATACATAGTGATTGCTCACAGTTAGCTACTTATTAATTCATTATTATTTTTTCGATATTTCAAAGGACCCACCTTAATCCTTAGCAAGCCTTAGTGATTCCTTATTCTTAGGCACATAAACTAAAAGAGACTATAGAGTAGATATAGAGAAAAATCAACTACTAAATTGAAAGAAAATCGTTGTTCATATGTTTTCTAGTAAGAACATACGAATATAAATAAAAAGACATATAAACAACTCCTCCCATGGACACACCAAGGGAGATCTAACTACATACAAGCTACTTAATATAACGTGCATGTAGATTGTATGGTTTTCTTGCCACTCTATCTCAAGAGTGGAAATATTGTATGAGGAACAAGCTTACACAACATAGGAGGAAAATAATATCATTCACTAACTTCTTGCCCCTAGGGTTATATTATCTATTTATACTAGTGCAAATTACATAAATAGAAAATAACTATAAGGCAAAAATATAATTATATAAGAAAGTAAGTAACTAAGAAAATAAACAACTATACTAAAGAAAAGATGTATGCATAATATCTTCTAGCATCTTCCATGATCATGCTCCCAAAGTTCTTGGTACTATATAGGTAAACTTCCTTTACTATTGCAAGGATTATTCATCTTTAAAATCTTCATCTGAATGTTCTCTCTTAATAAATCAGAACCTTGACATCCTTCATAACCTGGCACCTCATAAAGCTAGAAACCATATCAAAATCAAAGTCTCCCATTGTATTTTGATCAAGGATGATTTTAGAACCTTCCTTAATGGTATAAGGCAATTGCACTTATCATTTTATAGTATAACGAATATGAGTCCAAGTATCAATCCCTTATAGGCTAATGTTATTACTAGTAATTCACCTTATTCCTAATATATAAACTAATAATTTTATTTAAGAAATAAATTCAAGAAAATTTAATGTAAACTAATACGTAAAATGACTAAGATTCAACATAAATAAAAATTAAAGATATTTAGAATGCATGAATTCGATATTTGGTTGTTTATCACCCTATAATAATGAACCATAAATCAATCTCATCCTAATTTACTAAATTGAGAGAATTCCTAAATTATACTAATATCTCTCACGAGATTACAAATGCCTAACCTTAGAATAATTAATTGAAATCTTTTGCTAATTAAAAACCTTAGGATTGCATTAATAATTTGTGAATTTTACTATTAAATCACCTTAATACAAAAAGTCATGCCATCCTATCTCTAAAATTGTACACAGCTTCTCTAATTACACTATGATCTAATTATGTAAAAGGATCTCTTAATTTTTATGTAATATCTAATATTGAATCAATACTTTAGACATGTTGACTCAAAATAATGAAAAAGCACGTAATTAGATCACATAAATTAAAAATGATATATTGATAAAAGAAAAAGAAACTAATAACATAGAAAACTAGAGTTTATAATAATTAAATACTAAAAAGAGCTAATATAAAATATTGAGAAAATAAAAAGTAAAGAAGAAAAGAAAAAGAAAACATGAGTCCCTAAAACCCTAGAATATGAATAAATGAATACTAATATTTGTAAAGCTTTTATGATATATTTATATGTGATGAAATCTTAAAATATATCTTAGATGTCTTCTCACACGTATCTTTCCTTCATTTTATCCGCAATCGTCCGTGTGATCAATACATGGCAGGACAGTTTACATAGCATATAGGCCTCGACATGGATTCACAAGTCTTCAAATTCCGTTGGCACACAATCGGATGGAACGGAGGCCTGTAAGATTGATTAGATGGCATGAATTTCAATGGACATGGGCTTTGAAAATTAAGAATGACTCGAACTTTGATGGTCATGAAATTGCGAGGCCTGAAATTTGAATGTTGCTGGGACAATTGAATGGCACATTGGACTCAAGTCTCCACATGATTGCATTTGATGTTGACTTTCATTACATAGACCCAAAGTATTTTCTTGAATTGTTACATGTAAAGCATGGGCTTCAGCTCGACATGGTTACTATTTGTTCTTTATCTTATATTTTATTATAACCACAACATAGCCATCTTGACAGACCATGTAACTTTCTGGTTACTTTTTTAATAAATAAACAAAGCTTAAATATAGTCATGTTAAATGATATTGTTGACTTTTGAAAGCTTATAACTCTTTCTATTGAACTTTCAATTGAGCAAAACTTGGTTATTTTTTTTTTCTCAAATATTCATCAAAGTTTGAAATCAAAATATTATCTAGTTAAACACCAAATATCCATAAAACCATCAAAAGCACTAATAAAAAACTATTACAAAACATATATAATAAAACACTTATCAAACTCCATACTTAAACTTTTACTTATTCTCAAGCAAATAAAGCAAGAAAAATTAGGAGAAGAAATACTTAGTCAACTTTATCACCATTTAGGAGACCGGTCAAAAGTATACTTAACTTGTAAATAATTCAAGAGATTAACTTACAACTTCAATAATATACCCAAAATTTCTTAACAACCTCCTTATCTCCTTATACTTAATCTCTTTATAATGTTCAAAAGACATAGAGTATCAGATTTCATAAACTAATCCATATAAATTAAAGTTTACACGAATCATTTAATCAAAGAATCATAAATTTAAAATCAGATTTAACATCTTGCCGACAAATACATAAAATTTTGCCCACTTTATTAAAACATATATAGCTCTCTCTTCTATCTTGTTAAGTATCATAATTCAAAATAAACACATTTTACATCCATTCATCTACTGATTGCTCTCCTACTATGTATTTTCATTGAAAGGCTTCAATTCACTTCTTTTATTTCATTCATTCACAATTACTTTGATTGGAGTCTATTGATAACAAAATTCAAACCTCACTCTTTCAATGAGTCAAGGTGAATTCATACCAACTTATCTTTATATTGGCAGTGGAAAAGAACCATACTTTTCTAAAAGACTAAGGACAATCCTTACCAACATGACCACTTTAATTACCACTTTTCTTTTCTTTTCTTTTTTCCTTAGCATCCAACTAATTTATGACTTTTCAAGGAATTTTCAAAAGATAAATTTCATTTTCTTACTTACTGAAGATTATAGAACTTTAAAAACTTCCAAGAGAAAAGTATACATTAAAATAAATTCGAAATATTCATGACTAACTCTTAACTAGTTATGTTGCTCAAATCTTAAGTCCTAGAATCCTAAACTAGATAACCTGTAACTTTACTCTAAATAGATTTCACTAATCAACTCTAGTAACGCGTAATTCAATCATTTACAATTAAGTAGTAATTCATATTCAACACAATTTATTCTGTTAAGTTTCCTTATTTGGTTTTGATTATAACAAAACATATGATAAGTTATCACTAATATATTTATTAAGTGTGCAAATTATTTGAATTAAATAATTCTAGGATACGAAGGTCTAAATTCGCTTAATTGAATATATTAGGGAAATATATTCAATTCTATTTCACTAAAGTTCATTAATAAAATCCATGGAGATTATATTTTATTAAGTGTGGATAGAGTTATAGATTTTTTAAGAGATAAATCTTAGAGAGTTTGATCATTTTATCATATTAAATTGGATTAGATTATGTTAAAGTGGACTAAAAATTTGGAAATTATTTATTTATTAGAGTGAAGTTGAAAATACATTGCTTGGATATATTGATTAGTATCAAGAAAAAATTCTTTTTAACAAGGCATTAGAATAAAACATGGCAAAGATTGTCTTCAAGTTCAACAAGTCAACGTAATTCCTATTGCTTCAATATGCGTATAGCATCTCATCAAGTTTCGTAATTACAAAGTGGAATTATCTAGAATTTAAGTATTGGATAAGGCTTATTACGTTTCAAATTTAAAACAAGGATAAGGATAAACATATGGTATAGATTTTGTGGAAATATTTTTTAAAAATTATCATAGAGATTTTTATGGAATTACATATTCAATATCAAGGTGAAATATGGATTTAAGCTCAAAAAAATATCTTGAATTCAAATTCAAATAAGAGAAGATGAAGATATGGATAATGATATGGTGCAAATTATTTTTTTTATAGATATATTCTTTGATTTTAAATTATGAAGATATAGGGGAGAATTTAAGGGAATTTCAAAGTTAAAATAAGTGAGATATATCTATTCATGGAAAAGATAAGTTTTTAGTAGATATTTAAGCTTTATGATAAAGTTTATAAAGAGAAAATTATAGCTAATTTTTTAGGACGATTTTTTCTAGATTACAGTCACAATACATATTTCCCTAATTTGGTGAAAGTTTATCACTATAGCAACAAAAGCTATTATTCAAATTTAAATTCAAAATTGAAATATAACAATCCCATGAGAGATTTTCTCCACTTGATTACAAAGTGCTTGGTCAAGATAATAACAACAGGAAATATCTCAACTATTTTCTATATCAACTAGCTATTATTTTTACTGTTAAGCTAATGATCAACAGAATATAAGTCGAGTTGCTAATAAAACAAGGGATAGATACTTAGTATAGATCTAAATTTCAAGAATTCTCTCCACACAGACTATTAGAAACTGTATTAGAAACTTAATCAGAAACTAAACAAAAATAGTTTTCTTATTTTATTGTTATTGTATTTGTGTGAATATTGTAAAGAGCTATTTGATTGTATTATCTCATTTTTTTTCATAAATATTATTGACATTGTAATTTAGGTTAAAGTGTTCTCTGAATCCTGTGTTTAGCTTAGGAAAAGCTAGTGAGACAAGATAAAGAAGCGACTAAATATCCTTATAACCTCTTATTCATATTTTATTAATAAAAAGATTAGACTAGTGGAACAATACCGATGATGAGGACCAAGTTTCTAACAATGAAGCTAGAAGAGGATAGTAGACAAAAGGCAACCTATTGCTTGATCTTCTTTCTCTCCATTCTATTTAGTTTCTAACTTTATTACTTATGTTGCGCTTAAAGTTAAACAATCAATTTTCAATTACTTGTTCCCGCCATTCCTAAATAGCAATAAAATTTAAATTTTTTAAAAAATTACAAAAATTTAAATGTAAGAATATAGTTAAATCATAGCACATGCTTTTATAAATTTTTTTTTCAGTTTCCTATTTCAATGCTTATTTATATTCTTCCCCCACACTCATTTTGTACATTATCCTCAATGTACGATTAACAATAAAAACATAAAAATCAAATGCATAAAGGGGGAAGAAAGAAAAATAAATTATAAAAGGAAAGTTGAAACTTCCTCAATTTAAGCATTTTAACACTAAATTCCTTGAAATTTCCATGGTAAATTCCATCCATTAAATTCCTAAAAACCTTGAAAAACACAAACAAAATAAAAATAAAGCAAAAGTAAAAGCATCAAGGAAAACTAAAAAACTAAAAGAAAAAATCAAAAGCTCAAGTTGCCTCCACGATCTGATCTGATGGAAAGTATCCCATTCCCATAACTCTAAAAGAAAAGGGAAAGACTTCCTTCTCAACAAAGAATCACTCAAGTGTAGCATAATTCCCCTAGACTTACCTAAAATGAGTTCAACGTGAGGAGAAGTTTTTATAATTGGCACCTCTTCAAACTCAACTACATATCCCTAAAACTTTATGCACTCCATCTTAAACTTTTTTTTCTCCGATAAGATTTACATCATTGGAAAATAGAAAGGGCTCTAAATTTTTAGATGCAAAGCGTAGGTCAACCTCTCTAATATTCTCCTATGGGGTTTAAAAATTTTCACACTCATCACTCACTATACGAAGCACTTTTAAATTTCGGGAACTAAAGGTTACATCTAAGGTTTTCTCTAATTTCACTTCATCGTTAAAACATTTTGTTTCATATTCTTGGTTAATAAGATCCTCCCTAGTTTCCAACTCCCCTTCTCCTTTAACCACTAGTTCATCCTCTCTATTACTTAAAAACTCTTTTATGTGTTCTAAATGACCACTCTTTGAAAGGTAGTTAAAAAACTCATTCTCTAAAAATTTAGAGTAGTATAGTAAAGTAGCTAAAGGTGGTAAAGGGGCAAAGTTACTAAGACCAAAGGTACCATATTTCTCCTAGTGCTCATTGGCCAACTCAACCATAAAGTTACCTTGTATCCGCTAATTTACCTATGTATTGGGTTGACATAGCTAAGTGGCTTAGATATGGACTGGGTCACTAAAAATGTAAGGATCCTTTGTTTCATGTTTATCTAGGTAATCTGTAAAAATTTTCTCCACAAACCTCCCTCTCGATTGCCCTTCATGGAAATTGGAAAAATGTGTTTATGGGGTACTAAGATTAAAACATTGATAGGAACAATAATGATACCTACAATACTGACACATATCGTCATAATTCATGGATACAAGTTCTACATAACTACTATAAGAAGCATTCCAATAGCTATCTACTTGATTCCACTAACCATAATCCATATTAATCTTAATAGCCAAACAATTCACAGGTAAATGGAAATACCCTCAATCGTAACTTACAAGCAATAAAATAAAATATGCAAATACAATGAAAAGACAAACTATAATGCAAAATCAAAATAATAAGTAAAACTATCAACTAATTATGCTAAAACAAACCAAAATGAAAAGACTCTTTTATATTTTTTTCATTTTTAACAATGGTTATAGTATTAGATCTAAGGCATTCCTAAATTCATAGTCCCCTACAACAATGTAAAAACTTGGTATAAAGCAAATGCACCTATCAATTTATAATATTGTGAATACGAGTTCAAGTGTCAATCCCTCAAGAACTAATGTGATTACTATTATTTCACCATTTTCCTAATATCTAACCTAATAATTTTAGTCAAGAAATAAATGCATAAAAATTAAATCTAAACTAAAACTAATTAAACTAATATGAACATAAATAAAAATTAAAGATATTAAGAATGCATGAATACAGTATTCAAATTTTAATCACCTTAAAGTAATGAAATACCAATTAATCTCATCTTAATTTATTAGACTACAAGAATTCCTACATAATACTAATATCCATCTCAATATTACAAGTGCCTAACTGTAGAATAATTAATTGAAATATCTTTACAATTAAAAGCCCTACAATTGCATTAATGATTTGTGAATTCTACTATTAAGTAACATTAATATAAAAAGTCATGTCATCTTATCTATAAGATTGCATTCAACTTCTCAAATTATGCTATGATTTAATTATATAAAGGGATCTTTTGATTTTTATATAATATCTAATATTGAGTTGACACTTTGGATATATTAACTCAAAACAGTGAAAGAGCATATAATTAAATCAAATAAATTAGATATCATAGATTGAAAAAAAAAAAAAAACAATTACATAGAAAACTGGGGCTGATAATAATTGATTACTAAAACGAATTAATACAAAGCATTAAGAAAATAAAAATAAGTAAAAGAGAAAAGAAAAAGAAAGATGAGTCTCTAAAATTTTAGACTGTGAACAAATGAATACTAATATTTATAAGGTCTTTATGATCTATTTATATGTCATGAAATCTTAAAATATATCTTGAATATCTCCCCACATATCTTTCCTTTATTTTATCTCCAATTACTTGTACAATTAATACACAATATGAGATTTTCCAATTAACATAACATGCGGGCTTCGACATGGTTTCACAAGTCTTCAAATTCTATGGGTACACAATCGAATGGAATGGAGGCTTTTAAATGGACATAGGCTTTGGAAATTATGCATGACTCAAACTTTGATGGGACACCAAATTGCATGCTTGAAATTTGAATGCTGTTGGGACTATTGAATGCCACATTAGACTTAAGTCTCCACATGATTGCCTTTGATATTGACTTTCATAACGTGGACCCAAATCGCGCTTTATTTTCTTGAATTGATACATGTTAAATGTAGGCTTCAGCTCAACGTAGACTTCAGCTTGGAGACATTGGGCTCCTTAGACTTCAATATAAGTATGACACATCCACATTACAACATCATGTTTGTAAGACTTAAGTGTCTTACATTGATTGCGAGAGATTATGGTACTAATTTACAAGGTCATAGTTATGAACATCTTATCAACACAAACTTGAAACTTTTGCACTAAGTGGTTAAAATGGGCCCATCAGTATTTGTTAGCTTAGCTATTCATAACTTTTGACTTGAAACATTACAAATGGTATCAGAGTAGACTGCTTGTTAGTAGATAGATGATTCGAGTCTAGTTCTAGTTTAGAGAAAGGTCCGAGGAAGGTAGAGAGTATCACCAAAGAGTAACTTCTTATATGCTTCTAAGATGACCTATAGATAGAGTGTCTCAAATTATGCATTGAAAAAAGGGGGAAGATTTAAGGCTAATTATAAAGCCTCGCAACGAGAATGTCGCATGTTTAAAAAGGGCAGATTGTGAGACCTCATGATTAAGTGTCCTACATGGATTATGCGAGATTATGATATTAGTTTATTAGGTCATGGTTGTAAATACATTATCAACACAATCTTGAAAACTTTTGGGCTAAGTGATTGAAATTAACCTCTTGATATTTATTGACTTAACTATTCATATCTTTTGGCCAGGGGCGTTACAATGTTTAATGGTCATGTTGCTTTCTTCTCCTTATCTTGTATTTTATTATAACCCTAACATGGTCATGTCGATAAATTATGAAACATTTTAGTTATTTTTTTAAATAAATAAACGGAGCTCAAACATAATCATATCAAATGATGTTGTTAACCGTTGAAAGTACATTACTCTTTCGATTAAACTTCAAATCAAGGAAAACTTGACTCATTCTCTTCCTTTTCTTTTCAAATATTCATCAAAGTCTGAAATCAAAATATTATCTAGTTAACTACCAAATATCCATAAAACCATCAAGGGCACTAATATAAATCCATTACTAAATATATGTAATAAAGCACTTATCACTTCACTTCAAACTTTATTAGGTTTCTAACCAAACTAGCATTATGGACTAAGAAGCCTTTTGAGAACTTCTACTCTTAATCTAAGGTATATATCTTTGAGATTTAGTTTATCAGCTAGTTAAAACCCTTGGTTTTGATCTAGTCATAAATCCTATTGAATTCATAAACCAGTTAAGAACTTGATTCCCATTATTTCCTTAAGGTCATTGAAGAAGACATGCCCGCAAATCTAGTATGTCTTCTATGTATCTTTTGCCTAATTTGGAATATAAGCTGATAAATCTACAATTTTGATTGTTTGCATAGATGGTGATGCCTTTAACAATGAAATGAGCCAATAAGTAAGATGATTGTAGAGATGGAATTCAAGTCTTGCATACCCTTATCAATTGATAAGGATATATAGTAGATTGGCAGTGCCCATCAAGTTTAGAGCATAATATGGTTTAAAAAATTGAAAAACCTATTGAAAACATATGTAAGTTGTAAGTAAGAATAAAAAGTTATAAGCAAATGCAAAATAATAAGAAACTAAACACATCAAAAAACAATCAACTAGTAATCAACACTAGGTTTGGAAATACTAACTAAAATAATAAAGTATGCTCTAAGTTTGTCATGCTCAACCCCTTGACAGGATGCTAGATAAAATGCTGATATAATAAGCACAAAGATAGAAGATTTAATCACAAAATGTTATATAAATTTCTAATTATGCAAGATGTTAAAGGTGAAGATTTTGTGTCATTTAGATGTGAAGAAATATTTATACATATTGTCACACTTAAATTAGACTTAATGATATATAAGAATAGGACCGTATATTCTCTCGATGGGAAATCGTATAGTCCCACCTATCTTATCATACTCTCAGCGAATGGTGTTACCAAAAATGGGTGGGCTAATGGTCTATATACTTTTTTTCCGAAGACTTTTTATCAATGAATGGAATATACAAATCATCTTATTTAAACATATGAATAAGTGCTGGCATATATATATATATATAGAGGCGATGATGCGAGAACTTAGAATCATGAAATATGAATGGATCTTAAAATCTATGATTTAAAAAAGAAAAGATTTATAAGTATTTGGTTTTTTAGACATGTGAGTATGTAGCATAGGCCTAATTCTCCCACGAATAATAGACTTCGGCTTAGCCTTCAATCAATTTGTGCAGTTCGTGATCCGAGTTGAGTTATTATGTCAAGGTTGCAGCCTAGAAATTATTATTCTAAGAGTGACGTTCCCGCGGATATACATACCGGTATACAAACACAAAGGAAAATAAAAGAACTAATAAAAAAAACAAAATTTCAAAATTCTATATACGCATAAATGTCAGTAATTCGAAAATGAAATTATATCCTGATATATGCTCCTTAGAAAAAATATAAAAAATTAAATTAAAGTCAAATGGCCTGGAGAAGTTACACCTATTGAATACATTATATTTATATACTGAAAATACAAAATGTCTAAAAATAATTTCCGATGCACTCAATTGTAAAATTAACAAACTAAATAGTAATTCGAACAGATAAAAATGAAATCCTTAACTATCCTTTTCATCATTCTTCTTATTCGTAAGTACATCCTAACTTGTAGTTTATACTTTACAGATAATGTATTTTATTTATTCCATTAATTTATATTAAATTTAGGTCCTACATAACACACTATATATTAAATATAAACTATAAGATATATCATTATTTATGATAGTATCGTCTTATTCTGTTAGAATGTAATATCTTAAAGTATATATAATATATAAAAACTTTAAAGGGGTTATACACGTATGTTGTACATTAGAACATATGATTATATCTTATCTATTTTGCTAAAACACAAACATTTTATTTAGTATGTTAAATATTTAGGACTTCCCAATTTGTTGTCTTTTCAAATAGATAGTACTAGGTACAAGCACATGCAATGCAAGGACACAAATCTTAATACAAATATATGTTATGTTTTGAAAATATGAAAAATATGGATATAAATTGGGATTGATTATGAAATGCAGACATGGAATTGACTACAAATATGTGTTATATGCTCCTTTTTGTAAGAACAACTGTAATATAAAATTTGATGAATCCACAATTTGGGGAAAAAAAAACATAAAAATTGTTTTCAATACAAATTTCTCATTCCATTTTTATTATCTTCAATATGTGTTTAAATGCTTTTTCATTTGCACCACCATTATCTTTGTCTATTTTAAATTGTTTTTCCTGAAATTTGACATAAATCTATTGGGAAGAAAATGTCAATTCTTTGTTCAATGTGGTAAGTTTCATATAAAAATAACAATTTATTCAAAAGATTATTAGAATTCATATGTCCATAACTTCATATTTGAAAGATTATGTGCACACAATTATTTAGTTATATAAATATATTTTATATATTGTAATCTATACAACTATTGATAGTTATATAAAGTGTTAGAAAAAGTTATGATCTCTTCAACTCATGAAAACACAATGTAATATATCAAAAGTTACAATATTTTGCTTTTTACTTATAGAAAGGTTACAACTTTTCTACAAATACCATTCTTTATATATAAAAAGATATGTCTCTTGAAAAATAATAAAGTATTAGTAACAAAAGCAACAAGAAAATATTGTTGATAAAAGATATGAGTAATAAAAGTATCTTTAAAAAGAGTTAAAAATGATAAAAATAATGATTAAGTGAAATGTTGTGTTATAGATTTACTAACCTATATAGGCAATTTTTATTTTTTCTTATTTTTTTTTTGGTCAAACTACATAACTACTCATTTGCTGTACTGACGCTATTATTAACTTGGTTATTCTTCATGGAACATAGGGACACAAAAAATATAATATCAAAAAGGTGCAATAAATTAAAATGATTATAGAAATTAAATTTATTAAACATAACAAAAAAAATGAAAAAGGTTTTACATGAGTAAAAACTAAATACTAAAAGTAGAATAAATTGAACAGCTTTCTACGATAAACAATTTAAAGGACTAATAAAGTTCATAAGTCAAAGCCATGTCATAAGCATACAAAAAGAAAAGGCAAATTATTTTGGATGAAAGTCATATAATATAGAAATACTTTGTCCTAGATATATTCATGAATTGTAGAAATTTTATAGAAGTAGTTGTGTCATTTCTTAAATATATGAGTAGAGCAATCAATTTTCCCACTCTTTTTAGAATTCTAAAATTAAGAAAAAAATTAACAAAATCATTATTTTTGGTTGCCACATTACTGTATGTATACATAGAAGAGGAAAATTGTAAAGTATCTATTAAAATGCTAAATAGGAAAAATTTTAATTTATAGGTAATTTTTGTAAAATGTATAATGAAAGTATGAAATTCATGTTTTCTTTTAGATGCTATAAATGCACTAATAGCATCTGTTAGTAATACCTTTAAAATAATATAGAGTAGATACATTTTCAAGGAAAAAAAAAACATTTTTCATAATTTATATTTTTATTAAAAATATATATTATGAATAAAATTTTTATCTGGTCTCATTTTCACATGAAAAGTGAAAATAAGAACTAAATAATAAATTTCCCTCGAAATGAATATTGGAACACCCTTTCCTATTTTTTGTTATTGAAATTCACTTAAAATCTTTCACATAGATTGGACGTATAATTGATGAAGAGTTTTGTGCCCTAAGTTAATTAGACAAATTTAAAAAAAAAATTATAGGTTTTCAAGGATATTACGCAGGCCTAAATAGCCAATGAGTTAACATAACAAACCCTTGTATAAAAATAAGTTTTCAATATTCAAAATAATATAAAAATAAAAAAATAAAAAATAAATTATTTTACATTCACCCAAGTGATATTAATATTCATAACCATTAAAGTAGGCAAATTTATGTAAGATGACTATAATATGTATCATGAAGTTAGCATAAATTACTCAAAATATCCAAACTAACAAAATAACTATCCCACAATATTCACAAATACATAATAGAAAAGTTGAAAATGTCGAAACAAAAGAAAAAAAAATGTGATACTTTTGGGAGGAACCCCTATATAAAAGAAAATTTTAAAATAAAAAATATATATAATAATAAAAAATAAAAAATAAATTCTTTTGCATCCAACCAATGTCTTCTAACCAAAGTAATACGAATATTCATTGTCACTTAGGTAAATAAATTTGCATAAGATGACTGTAACATATATAATAAAGATAACATAGAACACTCAAAATATCTAGACTAACAAAATAACTATTATACAATCTTCCCAAATGCATAATAAAAAGGTGTAAAATATCAAAATAAAGGGAAAAAAATGATACCTCTAAAATGTTCATGTATAAAAGGCGAGTCTTTCTTATTTAGATAAGGAAGAAGTAAAATCATAATTTAATAGAGATAAAACAACAAATGCATAGTATAAAGGTTTAAAATATCAAAAAAAAAAGCACCATATCTCTAGGACAAACCCCTTATATAAAAGAGTAGTCTTTCTTATTTAGATAAAAAAGAAGCAAAATCATTATTTGACAAAGATAAAACAACAAATGAACAGTTTGCAATGTACAAAACAAAATAATAGTTGTTTTTTTGTCACTTTGTCTCCATTCAATGTTCTATAAAACCTGCCAAAGTGAAAATTGTGAAAGTGTATTCAACCAACATCTCCTAACCAAAGTAGTAAGCAAAATTTGCATAAAATGAATGATGAAGGTCCAATGAAGGAAAAATGATAAAATGAAGGAGAGTGATAAAAGAATAATAATGATAAAATGAAGGAGAGTGATAAAAGAATAATAATAATTGTTTAATAGGATTTTTCTATGGTCCTAGTTATGTCTTTAACGAAATCAATCTCACTCTTATAACCATCTTTGATTTAATATCTATTAAATTTAAACTATTAAACTGATTATATTTTTAACCGTTATGGACATTAAATCAACAATATGATGAATGGTTGGACCGATCCTATTAAAATATATGATAGAACCATAGAATTTCCCTTGTTTTGTATGAGACAACACAAAAAGAGAGTTGGCAAAGTAAGAAGATAGAAAAAGAAGAACAATTATATCTTTTTTTTTAATGTGAAAATAAAAAGTTATGATAGTTAGTGATTTTCAAATCATGACCATTGGAAAAGCTTTTGAAATTATATATATATATATATATATCAAATAGATTTATAAAAGGTTGTAATTATTTTTTTATTTATACATAACTCTTCCAATCCCCTTTTATAATTAATTATTTATTTTCATATTAAGTATATTTCAAAAATCTCAGTCTAGTTTGGGCAGTTATCCTACTTTCTTGCTACTTTTTCTTGTCTTTCTTTTCTTCTTTTGCTATTACCTTTTTTTAGCTTCCTTTTTCTCTTATCTCTTTTTTCTTATTTTTTATTTCTTCATTTTCTTTTATTTTCTCACTAGCAAGCTTTTTCCTTTTTTTGCTTTTTGTTTCCCTTGACGAGATAATCAGCTCCCATTTTTTAGAGGTTTTTCTCCTTGAATAGTTTGAGGCTCAAAATGGTGCATAAGTGCGTAAGATCAAAGGTATAAATGCTCTTCTTTCAAAGGAAAATAACCTATCTAATATCATTATTCATAAATTCATTTCATATTCTCCAAATTGTTATCCTAACCCCAAATGTTACCAGTGAGAGGTGGTTAACAATAGGCTTTATTTTGAAAAATGCTTTTTCAAAAGGCCCTAAGGATTTACCAAGAGATGATGCAATTTGGGATAGTAAGATGAATGCTAACCTCACTTTGTCCTATGTATCAAGTACAGCACAAACCTTTGTAAGGAATGTGTCCTTTCCTTGACTAAATATTACTCATATCTTAGTGCTCGGGAGTAATGTTTGGGATTTAGTTTGTCTCTTCTCATTCTAAATGTTTTTATTAAAGCTAAGATAAAAATAGAAACTGTTTTATCACTAACCCTTTTTCTTTTGGATCTTATAATTGCTCTTATTGCCGCAGGCACGGCTGATAGGGTTGATTTAGCAAATTGATTACCCCATTTATGATAATTGGCTTAGGCCTAAGTTGATCAGCCCGTAGCCAAAAGTACCTCTTCCTTTTTAAGAAATTTGATAACAGTGAAGATCAGCTTATGTTTGTTTTTGTTTCTTTCCTAGCTTTTTCTTATTTGAGTGGCTGGACAAGTATGTCGAATTTGGAGTGAGTAACTTCTTGTGTTTGAGGCAACTTTCAAGCCTAGTTTAGCCTAGTAGCAAAATCTTTATCTCTCATGCCCATTTTGGCCGAATAAAGGATTCTCCATCCCTTAGTCTTCGACATAAGAAAGGAATTTTTGCTTTTCCCATTACATTTGAAATCTCATCTTCGTTCCTAATTTTTGAATTTCCCCATTTTAATATTATTTTTTTGAAAATTTTTTCCTTTGAAATTTCACTTCGTTTGCCCCTCTTATTTTTTAAACATTTTCTTTTCATTAATTTTTCTTTTGAAAGGATTTTTTTTATTTTCTTTTGTCAACACGGGTATGGATGTAGCATATACTAAAGAAAATTGTTGAAAATCGAAAATTCTCTTTATTTCTATGATAGAATGTTAGTAATAATGAAAAGAAGACAAAAAGAATATATATATATATATGTATGGCTACTGAAAAAGTCCCTAAGAAATCTTAAAAATTAAAATGATCCATTATAAGCTTTGAAGTCCATTTTTCATGTCCAAAACAACCTCAATCATGCTTGCCTAGATTATTTCATTATAGAACTCAAAAATCCCTTCTTAAAAACATATTATAATAAGAAAAATTCTTCTTTTATCAAAAGTAATGTATGTTTTATATGAGGAAACCGGCTTATCTTTGGCCTATTTTATTATTCTACCCGTCTGCGTCAGAAATTCTTATATGGAAATTGGCTTATCTTCATTCAGTTTTATTATTCTACTTATGAGATTACAGAGGTTAAAATAGAAAGGTCACGACTATTATTATAAGGGCCACACCAGAAAAGTGACAACAAAAAAAGTGATGATTATTAATAAAGTTGTGCTACAAATTTGGCAACTAATAGGTGGTAATTATTATTATAAGATGACATTACAAAAGAAGACTTAGTAAGTGTAACAAACTTTTTTCCTTTTCTCAATAGAAACAACCTTATTAGCTACATTGAATACTAAAAAATTACAACTTTACAATATTGAAAAAAAAAAACAAAGAAATTACAATATAAATGCATAATGTAACAAAATGAGTTCTAAAGGTTTTTCAATACGATAACTTGCTTGAATGTGTCATGGGTTATATCAAAAGTTAGAATAGAGCAACTTAATCATTGTCCAGGGGTGGTATAAATCAAAAGAATACAAGGACTACACAATAACTTTTGATCTTTTGTGTAATGATACGTCTCTTAGATGTCCACTTAACCTATCATATATATATATATATATATATATGCATATATGTATGTACTTATGTATGTATATATATGTGTATGTATGTCTATATATATGTATATACCATTTAATATGGTACTTAGAAGTAGAACCATTGTACCTTAAGAAAAGGATCATGCCTATGAAAAGTTTGAGCCTATTTTAAAACAATCAATAACATCTCAAAATCAAAAGCAAAAGCAAACACTTGTTTAACCACTCAAAAGGCACTTACCAAGCACTTTACATATAATATGGATCCATATTTTATTCGTCTTTTAAGGCATATCATCACCTATCATATAGGATCTCAACAAAGTATATACTTGCATATAATAGGCCTATTAGACTTAGAATCTTGCTTACTTGCTCAAGTTCAAAACTTTAAAAGGCATGTATTAAATTTACATCTCATAGAAAGTAAATTATACATAAAATTTATATGTACACATAGTTACAGGGCCATAACATAATACAATGGTATATAAACAAAGAGCACTAAAACTTCTAAAACGTTGGCCTAGCTTTCTCAAATTGTCTCCAAGTCCTATGAAAGGTTTTATATTTCCATACTTGTACTTGAGGTTAGTAAACACTAACCTCTCATCTCTTTATAGAGCAAAGTACATATTAGCAAATGAAATTAACATGTAACACATATCACATTCATAAGTCCACATCCAAATAACAAACAACCATGCAAGTGGAATGCAAATGCATATGAAGCAACAACAAACCTTATGTGCCCTCTTGACTAATGAGATCCCTTTTTTTTCCTTTCAAAAAGCTTGGAATGGCTCAATGCTATCCCACTTTGACCCTAGCTTACTTGGCTAATTATTTAGACTTAACTTTTGCTTTTATGAACCAAATACTTAAACTCTTCAAATCAATCAATCAATACCTATTTTCTTCACCTTTCACCAACAAACAAATTTAAGGGACTAATCTTTACTCATTATTGGGCCACTTTAAAGGATCATGCCATAAACCATTGTACCATAAACTTACAGGACTTGATTTGCTTAAGTAGTTTTTGGTTAGCACTCAAACTTATCATAATTAGCATATATTGTATGCAAAATGGTAGCTACTCTTATTTAAATGAGTACAATATGAAATACAACCATCATTAAAGCTCAATTGTTAGGATAATTACAAATAAGCAACTGCCCATTCTCGCTCTACATACTAGTCATATTAGTATGTTTTTCCTAATCAATGTCCAAAGATCAATCAACAAATAAGAAATACGATCACAATAAAATAGAATGTAAGCTCATCAACAAAACCTAAAAAACATTCTAATATTACTATAACAATCGCAATAAATGATTACATAGATTTAATAGGTAACAAAAGAGTAGTCTATAATATTAGCCATACGCAACATAATTAATCATGCTAGAAAGTGTACTCACATGATAAGCAACAAACCCATAGGTTAAGCAATAAATGGATCCAAAAGACCAGTGCTCGTGCTAAGGTACTTAAACACACTTCAATAAGTTAGTAAACCACAATAAGAAAATCACATTACACATCTTAATCATTTTCCATTCCACATGATTAACTTCAAATATTCACAACTTTTCTATTTCTTATTCATTTTTAACATTTTATATACCATTACAATTGTTATCGAAAGTATTATTTGAATATACAAGTGGCCCAAACCTATCCATTATGCAAAATTACATGTGAGTTTCGTTCTACACTATATCCTATTCCTAAGTATTTGAACCAATAAGACCTTTATGGAATCAACTTATTTTCAATGAATTTAAATCATTTTAAGTTGATTATCATAGTCTTTGAATGTTACTTATTCGAAAAATCTCCATTGAGCACCTTAACCATCAAGTAATTATAGCTAAGGTACTAAATCAAGTTATTTTCCAAATATTTATGCAATAAATAATAAATAACTCAATTAATTTTGTAAAAATTATTGCAAGAATACATAAAAAAGTATTTAGATCAACTAACCATCACTTCTAATTTTGCCTTTTGTACATGCTTTCTAAAATTAATTACAAAAAAAAAAAAGATTATTGTACATTATCTAAATATCGAGCTCTTGTATAAAATTGTAATTAACCATTCCACATGTTAAGATGAAGCCCCTAAAACTTTAACTGTTCAAATTGATCAAGATAATTTATAAAAATCACTCCAATAGTTGGTTTACCAAACATGGTAGGTTTGGGAAATAATTAGAGTAAATATTAAATATGTTACTTACCTTTGTGTTTCAGGTACCCTCTACACAAACCTTTACATCATCGTCTACCTTACTTTTTAAGTTAACTTTAGTATAAAACTCTTTCTAGAACTTTCTCATCTAACTTTTGAGTATTGGTTTGTTATGAATTTCCAACTAGCTAAGGTTCTAACTCTAATTCTGAGTCACTCGTTATACTTCATAAAACACCAAACTACTTCACTTTGACACCAACTCTATCATTTCCATATTTAACCAAACTAGTTTATCACTCTAAAGCTCAATTTATAGAAATTTTACGACATATGTAAAAAAAATTCCTAAAGGAAACAACACTTTTAAGCACTTCTAGCTCGTTGTTTTGTATTGAATCAAAATTACCCAAAATTCAACTTCTTAAATTTTCAAAAGCTTTTTACATAACATTGAAATAAACCCTCTCAAGAACTTTTGCAAAAAAAATTTAGTCAAAATAACATCACTTAGCTTATTGAAAAAGTGATATGAAATTTGTTTTCAAACATGATTTCTTA
Organism: Lumnitzera racemosa; assembly: GCA_024138005.1. NCBI lineage: Eukaryota > Viridiplantae > Streptophyta > Magnoliopsida > Myrtales > Combretaceae > Lumnitzera > Lumnitzera racemosa. The sequence continues at coordinate 43,661,295 of JAMXBC010000010.1, forward strand.
GGGAACTCATATAATAATTTGATTTTCAAAAATCTTGTTTGATTTTTTGAATCTAAATGAAAAATTAACTCAAGAAATCAAGTTTTGTAATTTTTAGACAATATATGCTATTTTTTATTTTTAATGAAAAATTAGATTACATTAAGCACTTACCAGCATTTGCTACTCCAACAGTCTACAATGGTTAGGGTGGTGTCAATGGCTCAAGGTAAGGCTTCTTATCACCATATGGTGGAAGTTTATTCCCAAATTATTGTTTTACCCTTGAACTTCCTAATCCTCAAATTCACACTGGTTTTGCTATAATTTTTCTTCTACCCTTGCTTCACATTTCTTGAGCTTTCCATAATTTTCCCTGGTTGCTAAATGACCAAACTTATTGGTGGTTGTGAAGTTAGGATTTTATACGTCATGGGGAGAGGTTAATAAAATTTTTCTCCCAATTACAAGCATAATTCCACTTATTTTTGCTTGTCATTAGGTGTCCAACATGCATGATTTATTCTTGATCATTTCCTATCTTGTTGTCATGCCATAAGCACTGTAAGAAAATAATTCTCAAAGTGTCCTCATCTATTTCTTATGCATTTTAAATAATAAGATTAATAATTTATGCATATATGTATATTTTATGTTATTATAATACGATTTAGTAATTATATGGTTATTTTACATACAACTTCACTTCAAATTATTATTTTTACAAGTCAAATAATTCATCTCTAGGGTCTCGTTCTCGTTAAATCTCAAAGCTCAAATTTTGAGTTTCCAATAAACAACAAACAATATAGTAAAACTACACTTTTATTAAATTAAATATTCTATATACTTTATTTTGAAAAAATAAACTTCACTAAGAGTCTGCTCTTGATTTTCATAACCTTAATTAAAATTTCACTTAATGAAAACATTTTTCAAAAGCTTTAAATCTACTAGTTCCAGGCAATTAGGGTCTCATTTCGTAACGATGTTAGGCACTCATGCTATCTATAACAAGTTTATTTCCTTTTTTTCCCCTAAGACATAACTTTTCAATTTTTCATTTGATAAGAATATACCACCATTTCAAATCTTAAATAATAGGTTGAAGAATAAGTTCTTCTGTATTTTCCTCATTAAATATGACATCAAACTTATCCAATTAAGTTTAAAGGACACTAACATAGCATGCTTAAGCCTACCCTAAGAACTTCTCCATTCAAACCTCCTTAGGTCCTCGAAAACTCACGTTAGCATCTTTGGTAAGCTCGACCTCTTGGGGCTTCGGGCTTAAGGACCCTATTGTCCTTAAGTCATCTAAATCCAAGCTCAATGTACAACCCTAACCCTGACCCCCAAGCTAATGCCATGTGCTCAAGGCACAACTTAAAGACTTCAATGCCTTTGCTATTGTCCCCTCTCTCTCTCCTCATTAAGTGTCATTTGACATCCATCATACAGCCTTGGCACCTAGCCCCCTCGGTTGTGACAACTTCCTACACCATGATGAGATAGCTACGTTCCTCACTACATACCAACCAACAAATGGCATTGTCCTCTCCCATATTACGTATGCCTTCCCTACACCTACTACGCACAAAAGAATCTTATCTTACCATGTATTCTAAGCAAATAACCTCCATGCCTTATAAATAGGCCATGAAGCTACGGGTATAAAGATCCCCCAACTCTTGAGAGCTTCCCTTATACCTTATAGATACATAAATACCCTCTCTTTTTCCTTCTCTTGTTAACTTAAATATCATAGAGCCTTCATTAGCTTAGCTACAAGGTGCTTTCTTGTAAGTCCACCATTAGACATGGTGATTAGATTATTAGAAAACCACCTACTAGTGATTCACAAATCACCAATTCCAAAGCACTATTTTGCAATGACATTCACATTAATGTAAGAGCTAAGAAGTTAGGCATGTGTAAATAAGAATGTTTAGCTAAAATCTTGTCTTATTATTGAGTGAGTTCGATATTGACTCATGAGGAAATTGATTGTTTAAAAGCTGAGTTCAAGGCTTACGACCACTAAAGCCTATATAATCATATTTTTAAAAGTTGATTTTAGTTTTTGTAAAATCAAGTTACAAATACTTGATTTTAATTGAAGTGGATTTTTAATCATTTTCAAGCTAACCTTATTTTATGAATTATTTTAAAACTATATAATTTTTTTCCCTCAAGGGAAAAACTGCTATAGCACATTAAATTGAAAAGTCATGTTAGTTGAAAGTAGAGCTGCAAGTGAGCTAAGCCAATTCGAGCTTTTGAAAGCTCAAGCTTTTGAAAGCTCAAGCTTGACTTGCTCAATGATTACCAAACTTAAGCCAAGTTGAGTTAGCTTTTATGAAACTTGAAAGTTATAGGCTTGAACTTGAACTTATTAAGAAATTTGATGCTTAAGCCTAGCTCATTTAAATTACCAAGTCAAAACTTATTTTCCTAAACAAGAATAAGCTTGAGCTCATTTAGATAAACGAGCTTCAATGAGCCTATGATCGAGCTTAAGTTTTGAACTAAAACTCAAAATTAATTTAAAATTTTTTAAATATGCCTTTTCTAATATTCTTTTATTTTTTTATTCTTATATTATTTTTTCCATGTAATATGATTTTCAATACAATACATTAGCTCATGAGCTCATTTACAAACCAGCCCGTTAATAACATAAACAAATTTGCTCCTAAGCTAGCTTATGAACTTAAAGATAACCTTAAGATCAACTTTGCTTATATAATTGAGTTTTACTTTAAACTCAAGCTCAATTTACTTGTGAATCGAATCGTGCTAAAGCAGCTTGCGAGTAGCTTAATTCATTTACAACCCTAATTGAAAGAGATTGAACAAGTATGAAGAATTTAAGGCATTTAATACAATCATATGATCTCTTACCAAATTCATATTGGAGATGATCACAAGAAATAAAAAATAAAAAAAATTTGAAAAAAACAAGTATCGTGAAAAGTAATATTTTTAGTCCCATTGTCTATTTTTCTATGTAAGTTTTTAGCTTTCTATATTTTTTTATTTGAATGTCAATATTTTTCAATTTTTATAAATTAGGATTACAGTTAGCTCATGAGTTTTCTATCAAATCATTAGCACGTAGTAATTCTTGATTGGTTGATTATAATTAATTTAAATAAATCATGTAATTGAATATATAATAATTAAATAAAATAATAAAAATATTAATAAATTTGAAAAACAAACAATAATACTAACAACACTAGAGGAAAGGAAAATAATATTGCCTTTAAAAAAATGCAAAAATATCATTATTACAAAAATAATTCTAAAATTACCACACTTAAAATTGGTTTTTAAAAATATAAATTTAAAATATACTGAAATCGTCTTTTAAAAGCGGAATTAGTTAAGTCCAATTGAAGTCAGCTTTCTTTGTAGATTTTAATTTAATGATACAACTTCATTATTATTGTTTTAGTGATGTGCAGCGGTGAGGGCTTTGAATTTTCATCAGTGATGCAGGTTTCTCCCTTAGCAAATTAAATGCACATTTGTCTTTTGGCAAAATGAAGGGTACCTGCAGGGCGTCGAACCTATGATATAAAATTTAAAACCCAAAGCTTTGGCCACTACACTAAACATATGTCACATACAACGTTTTTAACTCTTTTAAAATCACTTTTTTAAAAACCGATTTTCATAATCGGTTTTTTAAGATACAATTTTACTTTATTTTAAATTCATATTTTAAGAAACCTGTAGTATTATTGAAATTATTTTTATAATAAAAATAATTTTGAATTTTTTTTAAAGCAACAGCATTTTCCTTTTCCCCGACAACGCTCGGGTGTTCATGCCTTTTCTTATCCTGGTCACTCAGCAGACAAGCCTTCATTAATGCTAGCTTTGAACTTTCTAGAAGGGGTCCGGTCTGCTTAGGAGGCAAAGCTACTTGGTAACATGGTAATGTGGGCCGATCACTCCTTGGACATGGGTGGTTAAATTTTTTTATTTTAATTTATATATATTTTTTACTGAATTTTTTAATCATTTTTATCCTTTTATTAATTTTATATATTTTGTAATATTATTTATCAAAATTAATTATTACCGATCAATCTAGAAGTATTGTGTGTCAATGATGGATTAACAGAAATCTAAGTTTATAAAAATTAGAGCACATCAAGGAATCAAATGAAAAATTAAAAATTAAAAGTCAAATAAAATAGCAGACAAATGTTTAGGATTAAAATTATTTAATTCTTTTTTTCTTCTATTTTTTTTTTCTAAATTTTTTTATCCTTTTTATTTTATTAATATATTTAGTAATATTATATATTTCAATTAATTATTATAAACAATTCAGGTTTTGTTATGTATCAATGGTGGATGAGAAATACGACGAAGTTAACAGATTTTAAAGATTATAAAGTTGGAATACATTGAGGACTTTTCTTTTCTCCTGAAAATTGGGGACACAGACAAGAAAAATAAAAAATAAAATTCAAAGGGAATAATAGACAAATATTGATTGATTAAAAGTGTATTTCTTTCAATATAAAAAATAATACAGGCATGTCAACACACTAGCCTCAACTCTACATAGTGCCCAGCTTTCAGGCACTCCAAATTGTTGTATATATAGAAGTAATGATCTCCTTGAATTTATCTCCGATTCGAGTGAAACTGACTAAAGCTAACAAAATTAATAATATTTCATGGGATGTTTTTTTTAGGGTGATACTACCCAAAACACCACTATATATATAAAAACTCATGTATGGAAAACGCCCTTTAGCACTTAAGTTATCAAATAATTATAATAAATTTTTATAATTTAAACTCAAATTGTATATAAGGGAAAATGGCCTAATTAAATTACTATAATTGCTTAAAATATATAAATTAAATAACAAATACTAAAAAAATACAAAAAAAAAAATATTTGCGCAAGATACGGAATGATCTTACTTTGAAACCCCACCTATCTCCGGTGGTCCCACAACCACCCATGGCACATAGCCAAAACCTGGTGGTTCGACCACCATACATTCATTTTTCGCAACCCATTGCCACTCTCATTCAATTTTACCACCAAATCAGAACCACGGAATGCAACCCTAAACCATATATAAGACATGAACCACGAGGTCCTTTATCTAAACAGAAATTCATATGTGCAAAGGAAGCCCCTTTAAGTATGATACAAAATTATTGTAAGATTTAAAAGTAAATGCGTAAAATGATTGATGATTACCACGTGTGTCCAGCGGGCGTTGACTTTGACTGAATCGCAACCCATATGGTCATGGTATGACCGCAAGGAGCAGCTTCATTCGCATTTTTCTACAGGTTGTGGTAATAAACTTGAATCAGACGATTACGGAAAAACCAGTAGAAGGAAAATAAAATAATTTTAACTAAGTGAAATATTCCTTCTAAAATTTACCAAGAGATTATGAACTTATCTTTATGTTAAGCTACTTTGAATATGAACATTTTGTTATATAGTATAGTTTTGTTGTATTTCTATTAAGCATTTTTTGTTTGGTGAACTTTGGGAGTTTAAGATATCTAAAAACACTTAGTATCGGAGCCACTTCAATGTAATTATTCCAATATGGCTACTCCGATGCCTAAATCAGTAAATAGAAATAGAAAGAGTAAGAATAAGAATAGGGTAAGTAATTGAGAGTTATTCGATCTTTTTTACAAAGTTTTTTTCCTATATTTATAGAAAATTATCATGTCTAAAATAGTAAGTATCAAAATAATTATTGAGACACATGGAGAATTTATGATTAAATATCTTTCTTATAATGTAAAGAGATCAGGCAGTTATGTAATATAATCGTATTTATAATAACTATTCACGCCATTTGAATTCAAATTAGGAACGGATTTATGCAACTCAGCAAAATGCCGAGTGGTCAATTACTCAACAAGGTGTCGAGAATATATATTACCCAACCTATCGGTAGACGAATAGACGAATAAGATAGGAGAACAAAAACTGATTATCAACATTTGTCCTCCAACTCTCGTGTTTGAGTAATCAATAGAGGGAGTAATATATAATGCGCTAGAGGCGAAGTGGAGAACACTTCTTTAGTTGCCAGGCGAAATGAGAAGCAAGACGAATGGCGTCTCAAACAAAAGGTCATAATTTTCAAATTCCCACATGTTGAAGAGACCAAAAGTAGGAGGCATAACACTTGTCTAATCATGAATCCTTTGTTATTCCAATAACTATTTATTCAAACGTGATAATTTCTTATAAATACAAAAAATAAACTTTGTAAAGGGAATCAAATAACTCCCAATCACTTACCTTACTCTTCCTATTTATGCTTATTGGCTTAGATATCGAAGTAGTTGTATCAAACTGACCTCGGTACTAAACGTTTTTCTTATCTTGCAAGATATCTCAAACTCCCAAATTCACCAACAACAACATTAGCTACACTTATATATGTCAAGACCGTAATCTAATGGTATAAACACCTGTCTTCTAATATAATGAATAAGGTTTAGTTCTCTTTTCTTTAAAGTTATAATGTGATAGTGCATGGCCAAACAAAAAAACTGTAATAGACCTAGGCATAGGCCAATGAAAAAGTTCAAATTTTAACTAATTCCATATGAAAAGAAAAAAATAATTTTTCATTCACATCATTTGATGCATTGTTATTTATAACAAAGAAATTAATGTAATTTTAAAAACTTATTTGAATTGATAAATATAGATTTTTACTAAAAGATTAATCTCATTCTTAGTAATATAAAACTAATTTTTGTTTATTAAATTCTTTATAACTTTTATATCTTTTGTCACACATTATGAATGTAACAATGAAATTAGATATGACTGCACATAAATCGGCATCTATCTTTAATAGCTTTTTTTCTAAAGGGCGCTGAAGATAATATTTGTCTTGAGCTCAAACAATTTTAATTTATAATTTAGTTTATTTTTTATTTTTAAATTCTTGTTTTTAATCTCATGAGTTTGAATTCGGTTCCTCATTTTGAGAATAGGTGGGTCTAGGTTCAGTTCCGGATTGGTTTGAAACCGTATCCTGGGCCGCACTTGTATATAATTGTGGTGAATTTATAGGTAATTATGGTATAATACACTAAAAATTTCAGAAAAGCGAAGCCAATTAGCATTGTACTGGGAATTCACAGATATTTATGGACAAGGTCAAGGTCATTTGTGTCTTGATCTCTTTTCCGATGGAATGATTCCGTGGCAAAAGGAAAAGTTCGAAAAGCAGCATTAACGTATACGTTTAAGAGTCAAACGGGGCATTTTGGCGAAAGGCCAGTGGGCAGTGGGCGGTGGGCGGTGGTTGGCCATTATTCATTATCAATCAAGACCTATTTAAATTATTTTTTTATCTATATTTATTTTATATCTAATTTATATCTATTAAAAAAATAGTGTCTGAAAAATTATCTTATCTATTTCTATTTCGTAATTATAATTAAAGTGATAATCGAAATATTAGAGTTAGAAAATGAAAATTCAAACACTTTTAAGAAAGCATATTTGAAAAAATATATTGTTTGCATTAAAAATAGTTATTTTAATTGATATTTTAGTAAATATGAATAAGATAAAAAGGTAAATAAATTTAACTTCATAGAAATTTTTTAAGTTTTTAATTTTAGAAGAAATATATATATGAAATTATTTTTTCATCTTTTTATTATCTTATTCTTATCAAATATAATATTTAAATAGACGCCAATAAGATACTAAAAATATGAAAAACAAATGAACCAAATAGAGCCAAAAATGATTTCTTTGTGTGCATTAAGGAACATAGATGCGAAATTCGGTGGATTGACCTTTTATTTGGCAACTTATCATTAGAAATTGTAATACGCGACTATTTAGCCAAGTTTATTTGTACGTTGGTTTTTTCATTTTTTTATTACACAACAAGATATGATAAGAATCTAATATATTCTATTGGAGGGTTACTATTCATACCATTGTAAATAGTTTATTTCTTTAGATTTAATTTATTGTTTATAAGATAAATAAAATCTAATTATTAAATATATACTATTAATATTTGAAATTGATATGATACTACTAGGCAATACATACACGGTGCTTGTGCAAAGAAAACAAAAAGAAAAGAAATAGACCTCTTAATAATATATATTTTAGAGATAGAGAAAATATTAAAAAAAGAAATCATTATAATATTTTAAATTTTGACTCATATCTTAAGTGGAAGATGTGAAAAGGATTAATAAATTCCATCTAGACGATACAAAATATTCAAAAAAAAAAAAAGTCATTCTTGCTAAATCCCCAATGCATTAACCTCCAACTTTTGCAAAACCACTCAATTGAAAATGTTGCAACCAATCTCTTTCTTCTTATATAATTTAGTAGATATTGCTTTTTACTTAAGAATAAGAACAATTAATAGAGATTATTTAAATCAAAAAGTTAATCTGTCTATTAAACATCTGAATGCCCTTAAAAAATTATTAAATAATACTAATAAATGTTAGTAGCTCTAAAATAATTACTTGAAAATGTCATTAAAATAATTATTAAATTATTAAAAAATAATACCGTTAAAAATTATTATTTCATAAGTTAGTAACTCTAAAATAACCAAACGTAATGCCACCTATCTCATTTTAATTTTTCCATTTCCCTCTCTAACTTTCTATTTTCTCCCCTTGTTCTTTCTCACTTACTCAATAAGATCATATAAATTTGAAACAATAAAGGTAAGAAAAATAACTTTCAAATTTCATTAATCTTACTATAGGCTCTACAGATTTTGCATTTGAAGAATTTATAATATGATATATAGTTTATTTTTTTTATATCACATAAATTTGAAATTTATAAAAAAATATATAAAATTTTTAAGATTTTTAAGGTACCTTGTGCCATATTGGTTTTACAGAATACATGAAACAGGATGGTCCTAAGATGTTACTGGGCAAATTGTGATTCCAAAATTTTTGAATTTATACTATATAAAATAGGGTATAAGGTTCTACTCATAATTCTAGTTATAACATATCTGTAATTTCTTAAATATCTCTCTTTTTCTCTATCTTAGCATTATTATTGAACCACCATAATGAGACATCACAATCTTGCTAAATGAAAATGCTGACATATGATAGCAACCTTTTTAGAAAATGTGCAAAGAGATATTGACACCTTTTGATTACCCTAGTGATAAGTAAATTTTGTAGGAATGGAGAAAATGGTTGACTAAAGACATAAAGAAGAAATATTATTGAAGATATATGAAAGTATTAGCATCTATTTTGATTTAAATTTGAATTCTTGATTGGTATTGATATTAATGGAAATTGATACATAGTTTAATGGTAAATATAATGACACCATAAATCAATGGTTAAATTTGAATTAATAAGTGAGAATGAAAATGAATTATTAATAAGAAATGTATCAAACTATATTATTATTAATTACTCATGTATTATTAAAAATTATTGATTATGATGTGTCATTAGTTCCTTTAACAATACAAACAACTAGGACTTTTAAGAAAAAATTGGCTATGTTGCCAAATTATGATAATACAGATAGTAATACATAATGTCTATGCATACACTTAACACTAATGTCCATATAAGTGTAAAAATATTATTAAGGAAATACATAAAAACCTATTAATATTAATTGTATACTAACATTTGGACTTTCTACTCTCATATACATTATGTTCTAAATTATAGACGTAAGGAAATAATACTAATTATACATTTACGTTTATTTATATACTTATGCAATAAAATAAATATATTTTTCATTACGTAGAAATATTTTTTTTCTTCAATTAAATTATAACAGTGACATATAATTTTTTTACACAATAAAAAATAGTTTTCAAGTGACAATTAAATTAACTTGAAAGTTTGATGGAAGGTAATCATACAATAATTTAAAAAAAAATGAAATTGCACATATAAAATAACGATTACCAAAGATCTTATATGCTAGTGGCATGAACATTGATGTTACAATGAAATAGGCCACATTTGAATCCCCGTTTTCTCGTTGTAATCACCAAACCTACAATAACATCTATTGAAAAGTAAATCAAATGGTAATTGACAAAATTACAATATAGATATTACAATGATTATAAAAAATTATAATACATATGTCAACCTATTGATTTAGAGAGAGAAAGAGAGAGAGAGAGAATTGCCATAAGTTTGCTAAGAAAGATAAGTTGAGGGAGAAAACAAAAAGGAATACAAGTAATCAGGAAATTGCATTTATGGTCAAGATTGTTTAGATTAGAGATTTTTTTCTTTTTCCTTTTTACAACTATGTACGCTACTAAATTACAATAACCTTGGCTTAGATTATTAGAGCTTAATTATGCAAAAATATCATTTTAACATATATATATATTTATCATAATGACCTTGAGCTACTATAATTCATTGATATTATTAAGCATTTAAGGTTGTTCGGTATAATTAGAAATCAAAAGACTAATGTTTTATTACTTAATCTGATAAGTTATACAAATTATTTAGTTTGCATAGATATCATAAGTTTATTATTTGCTAATATTTATGTGTGCATATATGTATATGATATGCAATATATCACATCTAGCTATAACACAACATGTCGTCGAATGCAAAAAATTATATCATTTTATAAAATATATCATGCAGTATGGCATAGGCATGGTATCAACCGCGTCATAATATGTATCATATTATTATATATTATAATTGATATATACTATGTGTCATGTGTAGAATTTAATTGATGATAGCATCCACAAATTTTCTTAAATTTTAATTTTTATTCTTCCACAAGGCATACAAATTGGTAGTGCTAAAATTGGCAATTTCCTTGAACTTATGAATATGTTGTAAATGGGAGAGAGACAAAGAGAGATAATTAAGAAATTATATACATGTTATATGTTCGATCATGATGGTCAGAATTGGGATTTTACTTATACAATTTTATGAGTTTAAGATTTTTGGAGGTTTGTCGAGCCTGGTTTTCTCCTCCTGGTTCTTTTATAAATTAAGTCTTTTTTAAACCCGTCAGTACTAAACCCTATCCATTTAATACTGACCCTCGATTGCAATCTAAAGAAAACCGATTTTTTTTTATCTTGAAAACGCTTTGAAGTAACTATCTGATTGGAGTTGGGAAAAAGAGTCAGTTATGACTAATTAAATAGATTGATTATAACTTAACTACCGATTTAATGAGAAAACCAATTTTACAAAATGGTTTTCCAAAACGCGAGATCTAGATCCGAGGGCTGTCCTATTAAACTAGAAACTGGTACCACTTTTTAACTTTCCAAAATTAATTTTTTCTTTTCAACAATACCCATTTTCAATTTCTAAACGACAAATTATATTATATGTGACTAAATTAAATAAATTGAATATATATTTACAAAGATGAAAAAAATAAAACTTTATATATTTTAAGTCACCTCGTACTTATGTAGGAGTGCTTATGTACCCATTTTCAAGATTAGACTTTTATAGTTCATTCATAACAAATAATTAGTAGGTTAAATTGATTTTAGTTTTAAAAAAGGCCGAATTTACATTTTTACCCGATTCAATTTATTTAAAAAAATTTTCTAAAATGGTCCTAAATCGAGAATTTATTGTTCAAAAGTTCTTGAAATATCTTAATTTTGGGAAAAAAGGGGTTAGTTCTATTTTATTTATTTGGAAATATACGTTTTTCTAAGTGATAAAATTTTTTCTTTATTATTTTTTATTATTTATTTCTTTACTTTTTATTATTTTTTTTTATTTTTGGTTAAAATGTGAAAATAAATAACAATAAGACTAGATAATTCTTCCCTTTTTTTCCTTTTATTTTCTTTCTTCTTTTTCTTTTTCTGTTTTCTTTTTTCTTTTTTTAAATTTTCCTTTTATTGGTTTTTTTATTACAAATTACAACAAACAAAAGACAAAATAAAGAAATAAATTAAAATAAAATAAAAGATGGGCCTATACTATAGAACAAGGCCGGACCAAAGGAGCTAAAAGTAGGCGCAAGTCGATTTGTAGCTACAAATTGGGTCGTTCAGGTCAGATGGTGGATTAAGTTGGGTTACGCATAACAACTTGGAATGGGTGTTTCTGTTTGATTTAACCACCAAATCAAATGGGAAAGGGTGGTTTTGTGTGTTTCTAATTAGGTTTAGGGGGTATAAGGAAAGTGCCGTAGCCTAACTCAACCATCAATAGTTATTGGTATATGCAAGGAGAGTAGAGAGAGAGATCATGGTGGTTGCAGCCACATACGTGGATCTGATGTCAAAATAGGGTTATGGTGTCATGTATGTGAGCAAAGGAGCATGTTGTATATGGGGTGGAGAGAGGGAGAGCGCAGTAACTGTGCGTGCATATCGTAAATGTTAAGTAAGCGTGGTGGAGTTCCCTAGATGGGTCTGTATATGCTGTGGTTCGTTGGTTGCGAGGATGGAGACGGATCTTGGCTTTGGTCAAGGATTTGTTTGTGTAACATATCAATGTTGTACATCAGTGATCTGCTGGTTCAATGAGAGAGAAGTCAAGGAGTGATCACATTTGTGTGTTGCGGTCGTTAGGGTTGTTAAGTGTATGTATACAATCGGGTTCAAATTTCAAAGAATGTAGGTTTTACGATGGCTGTGCCATGGGATTGGGTAAGTGTAGGTCGTACGCCGTTAAGTTACAGCACTTGGGACTTTGATAGAGAGAGAGATTTGAACGGTCTTATCGTATGAGTTATGTGTATCACGCAGTGGTTAGGGTATGTTGAAGCCAAAGAGGAAAGAGAGATAGTAGCGCGATCATGTTAGTCCTGGTTAGAGAGAGGCATCCAAGAGAGAGAATGGATGAGGGTTTATTGTGTATAATGTATGCGTAAAATAAAAGAGGGGTAAAAATTGAGTGTCTATAACTACCCCCTTTTACGATAGAGTTTGAATAAAACTTCGCCACAAAAACAAAAAAACACCATTTTTGCCCCAAGGGTGGAAACTGTCCTAAGAAGTGCCTTAGCTAACTATCTTAAGCTCAGTCTACAAGAGATTTTGGTGAATAATGAAAAGAGAGAAGAGGCGCTCCAAGAGCTGGCTGGGAGATTAAAGCCTAATCGTGCCCTTATGAGTTGACAAATCTAAGGTGAATGGGTAAGCTCTTCTTGAGCCAGCTAAGACCCTTAAAGATGTTGAAATTTTGTTAGTACCCCAATGAGCTAACTAACCAAAATGAGCAAAGCACTCCTAGAGTTGTCTAAGACCCTAAAAATAATGAGAAAACTTAGTCGTACCACAATGAGCTGACTAAATAAAGTAAGCAAAGCGCTCTAAAGCTAGCTAAGACCCTAAATTGAATGAGAAAACTTTGTCATACCTCAATAAGCTAACTAATTAAGGCGAGCAAAGTGCTCCTTGAGTTGGCTAAGACCTTAAAAGAAATGAGAAAACTTAGCCATGCCCCAATGAACTGACTAACTAAGGCTGGCAAAGTACTTCTCGAGTTGAATAAGACCCTAAATTGATGAGAAAACTTAACCGTGCCCTAATTAACTGACTAACCAAGACAAGCAAAGTGCTTGTTGAGTTGGCTAAGACCCTAAAGAGAATAAGATGGGTAAGCATTCCTTAAGCTAGCTAAGACCCCTAAATTGATGTGAAAACTTGATTGTGCCCTAATGAGCTAACTAACCAGGGCGAGTGAAGCGCCTCTTGAACTAGTTAAGACCCTAAAAGATGTTGAAAAAATTTGGTAATACCCCAATGAGTTGAGAAACTAAGGCAAACAAAGCGCTCCTTGAGCTAACTAAGAACCTAAAGAGAATAAGATGGGTAAGCGCTCCTTAAGTTAGCTAAGACCTCTGAATTGATGTGAAAACTTAGTCGTGTCCTAATGAGTTGACTAACTAAGGCAGACAAAGCACTCCTTTAGCTAGCTAAGACCTTAAAAGATGTTGAAAAAACTTGATCGTGCTCCAATGAGTTGATTAAACTAAGTGGGCAAAGCATTCCTTGAGCTAACTAAGACCTTAAAAGCGATGAGAAAACTTAGTCATACCCCAATGAACTAACTAACCAATGTGAGCAAAGTGCTCTTAAAGCTAGTTAAAACCCTAAATAAAGATGAGAAAACTTGATTATGTCATAATGAGCCGACTAACCAAGGCAGGTGAAGCACTCCTTAAGCTAGCCAAGATCCTAAAAGAGATGAGAAAACTTAATCGTGTCCCAATGAGCTGACAAACCAATGCGGGTGAAATACTCCTAGAGCTAGCTAATACCTTAAATTGAGATGAGAAAACTTGGTCGTGCCCTAATGAGCCGACTAACTAAGGTGGGCAAAGTGCTCATTAATTTGGCTAAGACCCTAAAAGAGATGAGAAAACATAGTCGTACCTTAATGAGTTAACTAGCCAAGGTGGGTAAAGCACTCTTTGAGATGGCTAAGACCCTAAAAGAGATGAGAAAACTTAGTCGTATCCTGATGAGTTGACTAACCAAGGTAGGAGAATCATTCCTTGAGCTGGCTAAAACCCTAAAAGAGATGAGAAAACTTAGTCGGCCTTACCCTAATGAGCTGACTAACCAAGGCGAGAGCGTCTCTCGTAGACTAGCAACCCTAAATTTGAAATCAATTCGAGACAATCCTTGAAGTGCTCCTCTAAGTTGATTATCCTAAGAAAACGGGCAAAACGCTTCTTGAGCTAACTAAAACCCCTAAATTAAAACCTGATAGTAATCCTTTGAGTTGACTAACCTAGGCAAAAGCGTCTCTTAGGAACTAGCAACCCTAAATGAAATCAATGATGAGAGAAAGTGCCCTTTGGGCTTTGCTTGAGAGGAATTGGTAAAAGAAAGCACCATATAGGTTTGCTAAAAGGAAAAGATGATGAAAGGGAGTACTCTTTAGGCTCACTAAGAGGATTTGATGAGGAGAAACGCCTTATGTGTGAGCTTCATAACCAACTACTCGGGATTTCAATCGGCTAAAAGATCTGATCGAGCCTAAATTATAAAGTAAAATTAAAAATATTAGTAAAAATGATCCCGTAAGTTTGAATTTAAAAAAAATAAGCAATAAAATAAAAGAATATAAAATTGCAAAATTTTAAGTATATAACTTGTTATTTATCAAAAATACGTAAAATACGTAAAATACATTCCGATAACTAACGAATCGCTAGAAATAAATTATATGCACACTAAAAATCATAAAATAACCTAAAAAAATATTTAAGAATATTTATTTCTATTATATATGAATTTACATATAAGTAAAAATACTCATAATTACTCAAAATAGACGAAATGTGCTAAAATAATACTAAATAATTAAAGAAAATTCATAATTAACTAAGGAAAAATAAATAAAAATCATAAAAAATAAGGAATAATCCAGATTTGGATCGTGGCAGTTGGGGAAAATAAGAAAAAAATTAGCCAATTAAATTAGAACAACATAAAAGGCAAATTTAAAGAAGATAAGACAATTGTCTAATCAAATTAATCCATAATAATTTCTCAAAAGCTCTATAAATACTCTAAATTTTTCAAAAGCTCATTTGATCAGTTTGAAACCCTAGAATATTAGAGAGAGGTGAATGGGAGAAAATTAAGGTTTTACAAAAATTTAGTAAAAATCTATGCAATTAGGGCTTCTAAGGAGAAACCAAACCCAATGAATAGCCAGGAGTGGATGGCCACCACCACCACACGATGGTGATAGTGCCCAGGTGGGCCGACACACCCATAGCCACCGACGGTGGCCAAAGCCACTCAAATTAGTGAGTTCAATTTCCAATTCGATTTTGTGTAATTTTATAAAAATAGTAAATATTCTTAGAAAATTATGAATTTTGTAATTCTGAAATATTTTAGTATTTTTTTTAGGAAAAATATTATTTTGATAAAAATATGTCCCGTGATATATGATTCTTAAGAAATCGTGCAAAACCAAGTATGTTTTGGTTTAGAAATAAATGACCTTAAGAGTGTAGTTTTAAGCCCATTTTTTTTTTTTTTTGTAGACTAATTAGGTGATATAGAACAGTGTCATGAAGCCATTTTTCAAAAATGAATTTTCAAATATTTTAGATAATTTTAGGCCTTAAAATGAGGCATAAAATGGGTAATTTAGGGTTAATTAAGTAATTAAATGGTGAATTATTTATTTAATGAATAATTATATGTTTTAGGATGTTGAAATTCGATGACGTATGATACTTGTAACATTTAGGGTGTTAGATGTAATTATTAGGCTAATTATGTTGTAAATAAGTAATAGAGAAAAATAGTTAATTTTGTAAATTAGGGTAATTAGGTGTAAAATCTGACTTAGGATGAATTTATACATTCTAAAATAATAATTGATATTGAGAGATGATAATTAGAGTGATAGAAATATTAAATAATGTACATAATACGCAATTATTAGAAATATAATAATAGAAGATATTAGAATAAAAATTGATATTATGATAATAATAGGAATATATAATATATCTAATAGAAAACCTAAATTTATGTAATTATATGAAGAATGCAAAAATTTCTCACATTAGGAGTAATTCGATACATTAATAAGGATTTAAATGTACCGAGTGAAATAAAATACTGACTAGAGATAATTATGGTATTTAGGATATCTAGGAGTAATGTGATTAATTTCACATTATGAGTTGAAACGAGTTTCTAGGGTTCAGGTATAAAACAGTACTTAGAAATCGAACTAAAACCTAATTTAAAAATCAATGTGGAAATTGAACTCGAACCTAGCCCCAAACCCAAAATAATTGTAAAAGATTTGAGAACCTAGATAAGTGTAAATATTAAACCCTAAACAAAAGATAATAATAAGCATTATAGGATAAAACTAACCTATAATAGTTATATGAAAAACTGAAACCACGTTTGTGTAATAAGGATGATCGGCGATGACTTGAGCGAGCAAGATCTCGAACGAGTAAGATCTCGAGTGAGTGAGCAAGGTGTCCATGTATGTTGGGATTAATACGTTGCTATATTTTAGAGACTTAAGATTATATTTGGTTGTGCTTGTTAAATAATTGGTTGTGTGAATGTACTTAATTATGAGTGATGCTATGATTTTGTTTGTTGTTCTGGCTTGTATTGTATGAAGTGATCTAGTACCCTAAAATGACCTTAACAAAGATATGACTTATAATCATAAATCGGACCTGCATACCAACCCATTAGGGGAAACTTAGGATTCTCCAGGTAAATACCGATCCCTTCAAAAGGAATAACGCTGGATAGCAAAATGGGTCCCTTCTTCATCCTTAATCAAACTAAGTGACAGGTGAGGAGGTTGTGACAAAGATGAAGTCAATGGTTTAAAGGTAGTCACGGGAGAAATGATGTCTCTATTGCAAAAGCTTGGGTTTGGTCGTGAGCAATTACATTAACGGCAACTCCTCAACTCGGATTAGAACGGGCACAATTTATCTAATCTCACAACGGGCCAGACAACGTCATGCGATGGCATTTAATTAAACATGCATAGCACCAAATGATTTGATTGATAACATTATTTATGTTTGTAGTGTAGTTTTAAGTCCTCCATTTTAACTTACTAAGCTGCGGTTCCTCACATCCCTATAGGCATCATTATAGGTACTGGCTAAGAAGCAGCTTACAACTACTCTGAAACTAGCAACTACTAGATCTTAGGAAGTGAGGAAAAACATTTGAAGAATGGACATATATTTTTAAGATCTAAGCTCTTATCTTAGAATTTTTCATTTCTGAATAATGTATTAACTAAGAAATAGATTACGGTGAAACTTTGTAAATGTTAATTATAATAACTGAATTCTAGTATATATATATATATATATATTTTCTTACTTTCTTAGGTAAATGATTTATTTAAATTATGAACTGTTTACTTCAAAATAGGTTAGTTGTAGATGCCTTATATAGATTAAGTTTAAGATAGCGATTGTAAAGCTAACTTCTATCTTAGAATGGTTTACATGGCGAGGCCATTACAACTCTACTACTTCGGGGCATAACATTATGGGCTCACTTAAGAGAAATTGATAAAAGAAAGCGCCTAACAAGCTCACTAAAAAGAATCAATGAAGAGAAGTGCCTTATGGGATCGCTTGAGAAATTGATAAAAGAAAGCGCTCAATAGGCTCGCTAAAAGGAATTGATGAAAAGAAGCACCTTACGGGCTCGCTTAAGAGAAATGGGTGAAGGGAAGTTCCTTATGAGCTCGTTACGACCACTTGGTGAAGAGAAGCACTTTACGGTCTCACTATAAGGAATTAGTAAGGTGAGCGCCTTATGGGCTTACTAAAAAACCCTAAAGGAAAAATGATGGAAAAGGGGGTAGTGCTTTAAAAGTTGGCTAGAACTTTAAGATGATGGGACAATGTCCTAAAGGCTTACTAGAACCCTAAAAAGAATAAAAAAGGGGTCAGTGCTCTAAGAGCTGGCTATAACCCAAAGAGAAGATAGGACAGCACCTTAAAAGTTAGCTAAAACCCTGAAAATAATAA
Source organism: Lumnitzera racemosa (assembly GCA_024138005.1). NCBI lineage: Eukaryota > Viridiplantae > Streptophyta > Magnoliopsida > Myrtales > Combretaceae > Lumnitzera > Lumnitzera racemosa. The sequence continues at coordinate 43,679,824 of JAMXBC010000010.1, forward strand.
AAGAGGGGTTAATGCTCTAAGAGGTAGCTAAAAGCCTAAGAAAAAAATGAGACAGTGCCTTAAAGGCTAGTTAAAACCCTAAAAAAAAAAAAAATAGTAAGTTAGTGCTCTAAGAGTTTCCTAGAACCCTGAAAAGGATAAAATAATGGACCTACACTCTAAAGGCTAGCTAAAACCTTAAGGGAAGTTGATGAAGGACTTAAGAAGTAAAGTAAGGAAAGCAACCAATTTTAAAAGACTTCTTGACTTGGAAAAGTATTTATATGGAGATTGTTGAAAACAATTTATAAATAAAATACATTAGGGATAGGCTGCTTGATTTGAAAAAGAGTTAAAAGATATTAAGAACTGTAATTAAGGAAGAAATGATCTAGATTGCTATGGTTAATTTAAAAAATGTGACCACCTTGAAAAGGAAATGGATGACACGAATTGAAAGCTTGGCTACTTAAATCGACATGGATTAGACAAAAGCCTTTACTTTCTCTCTCTTCTTCTTCTTTTTCTTCTTCTTCTTCTTCTTTTTCTTCTTCTTTGGAAGTTTTGCTAATGGGTATAAATTCTTATCTAAGGAACATGCTTATAACCACCTTTATCCTTGGTAATCATGTGGAGTTTCTCTATACCCTTGACCCTAAGGCTTTCTCATAAGGCTTTAGTGATTTCAAAACATCCTTTCATAAGGAAAAGATAACCTATGATTAGTTTAGTCAAAAAAGTCTTCCTTACTAACTCTCAATTTAGATTTCTCATCCCAAAATTATAGTCTATTTTGAAGGTAATACACCTTGATCAATCCGTAAGGTTTTTTTTTTGTTCAAGATTACGAATTTTAGGCTTTTAGTCCAAGGGTTTTAAGAAAGGCTAATGAAGAGGCCTATTTTGAAAGAGATATTTTTATTTATCCTTGGTATACAAGTCAAGAACCTTAGGGAAAAATTAGAAGTGTACTTACCTTAGTTTTAAAAACAATTTTTATTAAAGATAAATTATCTTTTAAGATCAAAAGAGCTTTTACTACGTAAGGATGGTAATGTAAGTGGGAAGGCTTTGTGTGATTCATCATAGGTAAGAGGGTTTTTAGAGTGTCAGAGTGGATATGGAGATTTTAGGTTTTTGGGCTTTGGAACGTAATTTAAGGCCTTGTGTTTCTTGGGGCTTTTTGGGCTTGGATTCCTTATCTTTTGATTCAATTCTACTACCCTTGTTAGGAAGTCAAATATCCCTTAAGGCTTTCATCTTACACTTAGGCCCAATTTTCCATCCTCTTTTCTTCATCTTCTCTTTTCTATTATTACCTGTGCCATTCTTTCTTTTCTTTTGACCCTAAGAGTAATTGTCTCCATCGCTAAGTTTTTGACTTTTAAACGATTTAAGGCCCTAAATCAATGGATTTTTAGTGTATAGGCTTAAGGTGTTTGAAAAGGAAATTGGCTCTTCTTCATTTTAAAGAAAAATAATTTATCAAAAATAAAAGTCATTTCTTAATTGACATTACTTAAACAAGCATAAACTAACATTACCCTTATCTTCTAGTTAATGACCCTAACCTCTAAATTACCCTATTGCCGAATGGCTCCCGACATGGTTTAAATTTGAAAATTCTCTAAATTGGTCCAGTAGGATTAACAAAGGGTAATCGTGTTTGTGATTTGAAAATGAATGCCTAACTTCGTTTTAATCTACATATCACTTCAAACTAGACCTCCTTTAAGGAATGAGTCCAAATTATCCTTATCATTATGTCACTTAACTCTCAAAGCGTTTCGATGGTTAGTGTATAAGATATAGTTTGTCTCTTTTTATTTTAAACCTTTTAAAAGTGAGTTACTAATTTCTTAAAGAGGAATCTATATTTATTTACCCTAAGGTAAAGATTGGCTTTGCCTTCTGATTTCTCAAATACCTCGATATTTAACTTTATGCTTTAGCTTAGTTTATGATTGGTCTCAGCTTTGTAAATAGACTAGGAGTCTTGGCTTGGCTATCTTTATTGGCTAAGGATTGTATTTGGGCCAGCTGCCTTCATGGGTCATGGTTTGTATTTAGATTAGCTACCTAGCCAAGTGGTTTAGGTAAGTTACCTGAATGGGCCTAAGGTTGTTTAGATTAAATGAGCCAAAGGGCTAGTATTTATGGTAAATGGGCCAAAGGGCTTGTGTCTAGGTTAAGTGGGCCAAGGGGCTCGCGTTGGCTTCCTTAATAGATTGAAGGGCCTTGTGTAGGCTGGAAGCCTAATGTTTAGGCTAGCTACTTGAGTAGGTCAAAGGCCTGAGCTTGTGTTGGCTCCTTAAACCTATAAGGATTTATAGTTGTTAGAAATTTTTCAACTTTTTTTTTTGTGAGAGAGAGAGAGAAAGATAAAGTTTTATTGTATAGAAAATAAGAAAATTATTTACAAATAAGGATAGTGATTTTTTAGGGTGCTATTTACAAGTCTATGGATTTTATTTACATTTCCCTAAATGAGAAGGAATAGTGGTTAGATAAATATTTATTGAAAGACTATTTACAAAGATAGGAATGTTAAAGAATGAAGAACAATAAACTAAAGAGAGCTTTATTATTTTGAAAAAGATCATAATACAAAAACAAAGGAAAAGAACCTAGCATTTATTCAGGAATTTGATCTTTATTTTAGGCTCTTTAGATATGAATTGGAAAAACCCTATATTAAGTCTTGTATATGAGCCTTAAGGTCCTCTATAATCTCATAGGTATCCCCAATTACCTATGCTAGAAGAGACCTTAAGGTCTAGTTGTGAGTCTCAAAATACTCGAGGTTTTCCTTTAAGTAAGCAATCTTATCTTTCAGCATTTGTTCACGAATCCCAGAGATATCCAGTAGCCTATCATTCCCCTAATCATTTACTTCGTTGTCTACCACTCTAAGTCTATACATTTTAAGGACAAGAATCAATCATCAATGCAGTAAAAGAAAGTATGTAGAAATATGCAGATGTTAGGATCATTTGGGTTAATACATTACTTCATAAGTTGCAACCCTACTGTTATTTTAAAAACTTGATTACATTAAAACTCTTGAACAATTAGTAGGGTTGCAATTTCTTAAGGGTAGTATATTAACTCAAGCTCGAAGGAGAGTATATATAATTAAAGTAGGTTCTAAGAGATTCTTAGGCTTTATAACCTTACTTATTTTTAGAAAACACTTTCATTGGTCACATCAAGCTTAAGTATGGTGGCCTAATTAACCTTAAGCGGTGGTTACATCACAATACTCGAAGCCTACACAGTAGCCCTCATCTTAGGATCTTAAGACAGCCTGAGTTTGACCATATCTACCCTGTATCCCTTATGTAAACATTCCCCCATGTCCCTAATATAATGCATACCAAAATGAATATGGCAAAAAGCAATATCTATTTATATGAATTAAACAAACAAATAACAAATAAATAACAGGAGTATTTTAAAAAACAAACTTAATTTCAAAAAGTATTTTAAGTAGCTAACCCCCCTAACAATCCCTAGTAGATTTACCAAGCTATCGAGCCTGGTTTTTTCCTCTCGGTTCTTTTATAAATTAAGTTTTTTGTAAACCAATCAATACTAAACCTTACCTGTTTAATGCTGACCCTTAACTGGGATGTAAAGAAAACTAATTTTTTTAATCTTAAAAGCGCTTTAGAGTCACCACCTGACTAGAGTAAAAAAAAAGAGTTAAGTCATGATTAATTGAGTAGATTGATTATAACTTAACTGTTGATTTAACGAGAAAACCAATTTTATAAAACGATTTTCTAAAACACAAAATCCGGATTCGAGGCCTATAGTATTAAACCCTAAATGGATACTACTTTTTAACTTTCTAAAGATAAAAAATAAATAAAACTTTCCATATTTTAAGTAATCCCATACTCATGTACGAGTGATTACATACCCGCTATTCGGAATTAAACTTTCGTAGTTCATTCATAAAAAACATTAGCGGGTTGAATTGATTTTAGTTTTAAAAAGGGATTGGATTTACGGTTTTACCCGATTTGATTAATTTAAGAAAATTTTCTAAAAGGATTCTAAATCGAGAATTTATTATTGGAAAGTTCTTAAAATATCTTAATTTTGAAAAAAAAAGGTTAGTTTTATTTAATTTAATTGGAAAATAGGTTTTCTCTAAGTGATAAAATATTTTTCTTTATTATTATTTATTTATTTACCTTTTATTCTTTTTATTTATTTTATTTTTTTGGTTTTTTGGTTAAAATGTGAAAATAAATAAAAATAAGACTAGATAATTCTTCCTTTTTTCACTTTTTTTTTCTTCTTTTTTCCTTTTTTTCTATTTTTCATTTACAAATTACAATAAACAAAAAAACTAAACAAAGAAATAAATAAAAATAAAATAAAAACAACATGGGCCTAAACTAAAGAACAAAGGCGGACCAAAGGAGCTCGAAGTGGGCACAGGTCAGTTTGTAGTTACAGATCAAGTCGTTCAGGTTGGATTGTTGGGTCGAGTGGCGGATTAGGACGGTGGTTGTTGGTTTGTGTAAGGATGGTAGAGAGGGAGATTGCGGCGGTTACAGCCGCGTATGTGGATCTGGTATTGAAATGGGACTATGGTGTTGTGTGTGCAGGCGAAGGAACCTATCGTGCATAGGGGTGGAGAGTGGGAGAGTGTAGTGACTATGCAATGGGCATGGTGGAAGAGTTCACTAGATAGGTCTGTGTATGTTGTGTTTCGTTGGTCGTGAGGATGGAGATGGATCTTGGTTTTGGTTGAAGATTGGTTCGTGTAACGTATTAGTGTTATGCATCGAAGATGTGTTGGTTCAGCGAGAGAGAGGTTAGGGAATGGTCGCGTTTATGTCTTGCAATCGTTGGAGGTGTTATGTGTATATGTATAGCGGGGATGTGTTTGGATTTTAGAGAAAGTAGGTCCAAAGATGGCTACCCATAGGATCAAGTGAGTGTAGGTCGTACGCCGTTAGGTTGCTGCGCTTAGGATTTTGACAGAAAGAGAGATCTAAATGGTCTTATCATGTTGTAACTAGTAAGAGAGAGGCATCTGAGAGAGAGAGGGGATGAGGGTCTACTGCATGTAGTGTATGCGTGAGTTCCCCTGCATGTGTGTATTTTTTTAGTTAAGGTGAAAGAGAGAGGCAGTTGAGAGAGAGAGGAAGTAGGTCAATGTTGTTTCATTTGTCAGATTGGGTTTAGGAGAGAAAGAGTTGAGTGCTGTGTGTGGACATTGTTTCAAAAAATAAAAATCCCTTCCCTATGTATGTTTTCTCTCTCTTTTTCTTTTTCTTTTTTGAAAATGAGAAAATGAGGGAAATAAAAGGAAAGAGGAGAAGGAAAAGGGGGGAAAGAAAAAATATGTTGTCAAGACCAATCATAGAGTATCGTTTTTCATAATTAGACACATAGCGTAATGATGCCTTGATATGTAGCAGCACGTGGAGTAGAAAAAGAAAAGAGTAGAGAGTTTCAAACCCCTAACCTCTAAGCTAAACCCAATTTAAGTCCAAGTATTTATCCAATAGGTCGTTGGCCTATACTTTATGCGTATGTACAATAGACAAGGTTAGTTTAAGCTAAATCTAAGCCTAGGCCTAAATGGTCTTCTCCTTTATTTTTATTAAAACAACTTATATTCTATTTAAACTATTTAAAAAGATTATTATTCTCTAAATTCCTTAAATCTTTTTTTTCCCCTATTTTTTGTGGCTTTTCAATTTTTCTAAATTTTAGAGGAGGGGGAGCGGGGAGGGGGTGTTGGGGGTGCAAAAATTGGGTTTCTACAAGGTTTTTCAAATTTAACTTAGATATAAAATCAATTCTTGGTAGACTCTAATAGAATCTAGAGTTCACATATGAGTTTAATTGACTTTTACCAATTCTAATTATCTGAATTGAAGAGATAAAAGAAATATAAAATATAACTGAACTTTTACAAACTCATTAGTTGTTAGGGCACTATATCATCGTTCCTATCCTATTCCAATTATTTTTCCCTTTCTCTCTCTATTTGTCCCTATTTGATGTTTATAGTCTTTATTGAGGTTTGAGATCCAATAAGAAATCTATTTATTTCAATTTATGTCACCGATAACTCAAATAGGTTAAAAGGTTTGATTTTCTTCAATTCTTCTCTATTGTGAAATAAAATGATGGAAAAGAATTTAGTTTTGACTTTTGCTTATCCTTCTTTGTTACATATTAGATTATATAACATGAACTTTTTATAAAAAAAGAACTCAATATTTTTATTTTATTCCTATCATGTATTTCATTTCTTTTTATAACTATTATAGGTATGTCTATACATTTTGAAAGCTATTTTACATATGATGTGCCATTTCAATTCTATTTTTCAAATATACATACACTCTAGCAATGTAGGTAAAATTGTACGTTTAACAACCTTCAACTAGATTATTACAATATCTACTTTAATTTTCTTGCCCAATATTTTAAGGATTATATATTAATATATAACTATTATAGTTCCACTATATAGTAAATGGTAGTCATTTTTAGTATAAAAGTTGAACCGACTTAGTTGATAATTCCTATCTTCATTAAACAATATGAAAGACATGTATATAATTACGAATGCACTATTATATAAAATATTAATACTATAAAAGGGAAATTTGGGCTAATAGAAAAAGAATGAAAAAAAAAAACCATCTCTTGCACTTAAATAATATATAGATATAGATACTAGTAATAATTAATATTGCTTTAATTATTTAATCATTGAAGAAATATAGAAATTAATATAAATAAACCAAAAATTGTCAAATGGAGTAAGTATTACAAAATACTAACAAATACAAGTAGCGTGTCAACAAATCAACCAGATTCCAACTAGAAGGTAATAAAAGAGAGCAAATATAGTTTCACAGCCGAAAAAGATAACCTATCTAGATGGTCTAGGTTCCACCTTGATTTGCATTGTGGCCCTACTACAGGGCATTGATATTGGAAAATATCGATTGATAATAATATGGTGCTGGTGTGAGGTAAAATGGCTATAATTGTGGTTGCTGAGGCACTTAACATCTCGGGAAGCAATAAACGAGGGAGGGAAAGGCCATGGATATGATTCGGGATGCAGTTGCTGCTATAACTAGCCACTTAGGAAATAGGCAAAAGGCAGGGAGGCTGGATAAAGGGACCATAAAATATTACCTGGAGGCTGCTATGGATTTATGGGACGCAAAGCATTCAATTTTTCTGTAGCTCTACAAACTAGTATTTTAGGTTGAACTGCTATTGATGTACCGAACCAATACCATTGGACTATTACAAGATGTTACACTCGTGTAATGCTCACCCTAGCTCATAGGAGTAGCACGACACGTGTCAAAGAACCTTCTCCATTATAACCGTATCCCTCTCCGGCTCTCCCCTCCCTTCTCCTATACATAAGCATCATCCTCAACTTGCTTCTTTAGCATTTTCTCTTGCATCACGTAGATAACATGTTAATTATACTAAGGTAAATAGGTTCTAAAGACCTTAAAAAAGTTCATAATTACATACCCTTATGTGCGCTCATTGGAATCCTCTCTGTCCCTCCCATTATAATTACATGCCCTTACCTGCGCTCATTGCTATCAGATTTTGAGCTCAAAGGTGCGGGAGCCTCACCCATTTCGCAGAGTCCCTCCCATTATCCCGTATTAAACTTCTGTTGTAAAACTAGTTCAATCTTCAGTTCTTATAATCCAATTCATTGTGATAAAATTATAACACATTGCTGTAACTTTTCTCATAACTATTTGATGAAAATTCATGGTATATTTAGTTGACTTCATAAAGATGGAATAAAATAACTATTCCTTATCTACCAGTTTTTTTATTGTATTTTAGTTAGAAGAATAGCTATTCTATGAAATACTATTTCATAAAAATGAGAGATAACAACTCTTTTACTGCACTAAGAGATTAGTTTTTTTTTTTTACTTTTCACAACATATTTTCATATTTATTTATTTATGAGATCTCAAAATAATTATAAGAAATAATTATTTTTTTTGGCTATTCGATTTTTAAAGAATTTCGATTTCATTTCTATTTTGTTTTATTTTATAAACCAAACATGCCATAAATGAAATACTCTTTCATGCTTTACCAGTCAATCATGCGAAACATATCATGTTTCCTGTTTAATGTCTAAGTCTAAACTCCAATTATAATCATAGCTTACTTATGTATTGCTAAACATACTTTCATGGAAATTCTATCATAAAAGATACTTTTATTAATTATGACCAAAAAATTTTATAAAGTAAAATCAAATCTCGGATGCAAACTTTCCCTAAAATTTAAAAAGAAAAGTATTTTTATTCTCTTAATTTTTCATTATGAAACTCAAAAAAGTAATGCGAGTTGTAAGGATTTATAGCGTGTATAATAAATAAAAAGAAAAAATTTGGAAGACGAAGAAGGACCGGAGCGACGTAAGGATCCGATTCTCGAGGTTGCTGGAACAATGAGAGCTCAAATCTACTCCCTCAATTCCCATTATGTTTTTTTACTAATAAGCTAGTGCGTTTTCAATATTTTAAAGCTGACAAGATATATATAACTCTGGCCCAGTATTGTGGTCGAACAATTTCATATTGACATTTTCTTTTACTAAACAATTAATCAGGTTTTCATGAGCGGTTTTGATGGGTTAATTTAACTAAATAAATTATTTGCTTTATGAGCCAACTTTAATTTTTTTCCCCACTATTTGATCTAACTAAAAAGGTAGGTCGTTACACCCCAAAAGTGACCTAACAGCAAACTTGCCATTGGGAATCTAAAACTTTATTTATTTATTTATTTATTTTTAAGATTTATTTCATTATTTTGAATGTTCTGCTTTCTTATTTTTAAGATAAATTAATTGCTGATGAAATTTTATTGTTTGACGAAACTTTGGCAATGTAACATATCATTCTAGGCCATGTGATCAGAAAAATATTTTAAAAAGCCACAGTATTATAATATGATAGGTTAATTTCCACAAAAGCAAAAAAAAAATAAAAATAAAAAATAGTCATCAATATTATAAACATTTATGGAGGCTAGAAATGGAGACTGACCCCGCGCATTAATGTGTTGGGTCCTATCTCTATTCCGAACGACCAGTTCTCTTCTTCAATTATAAAACTGTAGAGCATGTTTTGGGACATTCAAGCTTGTCTTAGTTTTCTCCTTTCAAAATAAGATCTATTTAATACTGTCCACCTGCATATAAGTTTAACACCAGCTATTTCTTCGAGAATCTAGCGATGTCTTACCCTCCATGTTTTCAGCTCCTTCAATTCCTAGTTCTGTCTTATTTCTATCTCCTAGTTGGGTTTGCTTCGACAAACCGTGCAGTTTTGTCGTCCGAGATGGAAGCACTCCTGATGTGGAGGACTAGTCTTGAGAACAATAGCCAATATGTTCTTTCTTCATGGATTAAAAGCAATCCTTGCAGTTGGCTCGGAATAACCTGCAATACCCAAAATCAAAGTATCACCAAACTAAATATTTCAGGTCTCAGTTTGCAGGGCACTTTGAAAGACTTTAATTTCTCTTCCTTTCCTAGCCTTGTACTACTTGATCTTCATGACAACTTACTTTCAGGAAGCATTCCAACACATATTGGTAATCTCTCCAAACTGACCTGTCTTGACTTGAGTTCAAACAAGATCACTGGTTCCATTCCTCCACAAATTGGAAACTTATCGAAGCTCATAGATTTGAAACTCGAGTTCAATCTGCTATCAGGAGGACTGCCTTCTGAGATCGGAAATTTAAGTAATTTATACAATCTTTTTATTTCTGGGAACCAACTTTCTGGAAACATACCTCGACAATTTGGGCGTTTGACTAGTATATATCGCATATATCTAGAGGATAACAACTTAACAGGCCCCATTCCTTCAGAAATTGGACGATTGGGTACACTCACTGAACTTGATTTATCAAGTAATCATTTGACAGGTCCAATTCCAGCCTCACTTGGGAACTTAACCACGTTACTTTACCTTTTTCTCTCTGCAAACAACATCACGGGGTTCATTCCTGAGGAAATAGGAAGCATCAAATCCCTCTTAATATTGCATATGATTAATTGCATGCTTTTTGGTCCAATTCCTGCATCCTTGGGAAACTCAACTGGCTTACAAAGTTTATTCCTCAGTTTCAATAACCTTACTGGCTCTCTTCCTGCATCCTTAGGAAACTTGTTTGGCTTAAAAACTCTCCTCCTCAATTACAACAACTTTAATGGCCCTTTCCCTGCATCCTTGGGAAACTTAACTGGTTTACAAAGTTTACTCCTCACTTCCAACAACTTTGATGGCCCTCTTCCTGTATCCTTGGGAAACTTGACTGGCTTACAAAGTCTATCCCTCAGTTCCAACAGCTTTAATGGCCCTCTTCCTGCATCCCTGGGAAACTTGATGGGTTTACGAAGTCTATCCCTCAGTTTCAACAACTTTAGTGGCCCTCTTCCTACCTCTTTAGGAAACTTAATTGGCTTACAAAGTCTGTTTCTCACTCTCAATAACTTTAGTGGCCCTCTTCCTCCTGGATTTAACAATATTACTGGAATGGTAAACCTACAGTTAGGTTCTAATCAATTCGTGGGTCAGTTACCACAAGACTTCTGCGTTAGTGGAAATCTTCAAAAATTCATCGCTGTTGGAAATTACTTCGTCGGACAAATTCCCAAGTGCTTGCGGAACAGCTCTAACCTGCGACGAGTAAGACTGGATTCCAATTTCCTGACAGGTGATATATCCAAATCTTTTGGCATTCACCCAAACCTAGATTACATTGATTTGAGCAATAATAATCTTTATGGTGAAATTTCCTGGCAATGGGAGCAAAGTCGAAGCTTGACTAGCATGAGAATGTCGCAAAACTCGATCTCAGGTAAGATTCCTCCAGAACTTGGGAATGCTACCCGGCTGAGGGAAATTCATGTATCTTCAAATAAGCTATTTGGAGTTATTCCCAAAGAACTAGGAAGACTAACATTACTTCTTCAACTTGGATTAGATGATAATCATCTTTCTGGAAGTATTCCTTCAGAAATTGGGAAGCTATCAGTGTTGACAAAACTTAACCTGGCCATGAATTATCTAGACAGTCAGATCCCCATAGAAATAGGTGACTGCAAGAGTTTGATCCATTTAAATTTAAGTGAAAACAAATTGATGGGATATATTCCTACTGAGATTGGAAAACTGCAAGTGCTTGAAAACCTTGATTTGAGTGAGAATTTATTGTCAGGGAAGCTTCCAATATCAATCGGAGAATTGCAAAGTTTAACTGCATTAAATGTTTCTCATAACAAGCTCAGTGGTTCAATACCTTCTAATTTGGGGAAGGATCGAAGTTTAATGTCAATCGATATCTCTTTCAACGAATTTGAAGGATGCCTCCCAAACACAAGTGCCTTTCGTGAGTCCGCAAGGGAGAGCAATGGATCATCAAGTGCTCAATCTGGTTTAAAAATTTGTCCATCAAATATGCAAGATTCCGGACATGAATCAAGCATCAAATTGTCGAAATTGGTTTTGGCCCTTACATTAAGCATTTCTCTCATCTTATTTGCAATAACTATGATCCTTTTAATTCTCTATCGTGGAAGTGATGAACAAGTAAGCACTAGAGAAAGCGATGATAATGGAGAAGCACAAAGGGGAAACATGTTTGAAATATGGAGTTATGATGGGAAAATGGTGTATGAAAACATTGTTAAAGCTATAGAGGATTTTAACCAAAAATATTGCATTGGAAGAGGAGGGCATGGGGAAGTTTACAGAGCTGAGCTATCAACAGGTGAAGTTGTAGCCGTAAAACAAATTGTTGCACCACCACAAGATGAATCCCCTCAAATGGTTGCTTTTGCAAATGAAATTCAAACATTGGCAAACATAAGACATCGCAGCATTGTGAAGTTGTTTGGGTTTTGCCGTCATCCCAAACACTCCTTTTTGGTCTATGAGTTCATGACAGGGGGAAGCTTGGATAGGAGACTAGGCATCATGGATGACGCAATCAGATTAACGTGGTATGATAGGATAAACATAATTAGAGATGTGGCAAGTGCACTATCATATATGCACCATGAGTGCTCTCCTCCCGTGGTTCATCGTGACATATCCAGCAAGAATATTTTGTTGGATGAAGAATGCAACGCTCACATATCCGATTTTGGTTCCGCTAGGCTTCTCTATCCTAACTCTTCCAACTGGACATCATTTGGAGGCACTTATGGATATGCAGCACCGGGTATGCCTTTTTCTCTTTCGCACCATCACATGAGTAAATTAATTAAGAGCTTGATTTATACTCAATTCTCGTTATTCTATTACTAATTATTTACCATGATGCTAGAACTGTTGTTTCGACGAAAGTTAGACAAGATATATTTTGAGAGAGTTATAATGTTAGCATTACACTCACCTGTCCCTTTCTTTTCTTTTCGTTTTCTTTTTTTTTTTCATATAGTGCAACTAGCATGTTATGAGGCCATTTTTTTCTTATTGTAGAATTGGCACTGACAATGAAGGCGACCACAGCCTCCGATGTGTATAGCTTTGGAGTATTGATGCTAGAAGTGACCTTCGGGAATCATCCCGGAGACTTGTTATCATTCACGACAACGCCTTGTCCAATTTTGATTAAGGATGTGTTGGACCAACGAATATCACCTCCACTAGAATTCGCAAGCCAGATTGTCCTCATCCTCAAGCTTGCTTTTCATTGTTTACATCCGACTCCACATCGACGCCTGAACATGCGACAAGTGGAACGAATACTATTCATGGAGCCACCAATAATGGAAAAACCGCTTGAAGTAATGGTTCTACAAGATGTTTTTCATTATGATAATTTCATATCCAAATAAATTGTGGTTGTCTTCGTTCGAAGTACTATCTAAATTTTCTCTATGCAAATTATATGTATAAAAAATTATCTAAAGAACTTACATCAATCAAAAACCAAGAGCATCTAGAAGATATCCTAATTACACATCAGATATCAATTAGAATTAATCCATATAGAATTTCCTTTTGCAAAATTAGTAACTTTCATGATAGAGATAAAGATCCATTTTAGAATATACACGTTGAAGTAACTTTAGTGGGACGTTTGGCTAAGAGAGTGGAATAAAATGGAAATAAAACGACAATTTCTAAGGAACTATTAATTCATTTATTGGGCTGACAAATATACAAATAATAGGCTAGGAATAGATCTAAAGGAACCAAGATACCCTTAATACTCTGAAACTCTAGAATCTAATCTCTATAAATACCTAGACGCATCCACCATCTCACTAGGGCCGATGCACATGAACTGCCAGCCCGAGCTACCACCTCACAAGCTCATCAGGTTTGATCTACCTCCTTGAACCACGCATACCTCGAACCTTGTTTCCAAGGTTAAAACCACCCATACTAGTAAGAGATAAGAATTTACCCAAAGTGAAAGAGGGATGGATTGCTGCAGGGTCGAGGCAGCTAATGTTTCTGCTTAAGAGAGAATAAGTGGTTATTAAATTTCTTATTCTACAACAAAGGGGAAATATTAGATCAATTTTTCCGTGAGATAATGAGGGAAGGGAGAGCTACTACTACTTTTCCCTTTCTTTTGAAATTTATTATGGTTATGTTATATTGATAATAAATTCAAAATCTGTTACAAATTAATTACTTTTTTTTTTTGAGAAATTACAAATAACTCTCATAAACTTTAGCTTAAATTCGGATTGATCCTTTAAACTTCTAAAATATGGTCTTTTACCCCCTAAACTTTAATAAATTCATAATATAAAGATCATTTCCTTTTTTAGTTTAAAAAATCCACACAATGATCAAAGTTTAGATGGTCTTAAAATATTTTTTAATAAGTTTGCGCACTAAAATCAAAGTTTAAAAAAATTATTCTTTACTTATAAAGTTATTTATCAATTTATCAAAACTTAGGGGGTCAAAAATCACATTTTGAGAATTCATGAGCCAATCCATATTCAAGTCAAAGTTTATGAAGGTTGTTTGCATTTCCAATCCCACGCCCCACCCTCTTTTTTTTTTTTTTGTCTAGCAGTACATGAGCTTGCTTGATTATTAACATTTTAGTTTATTTTATAATTATTTCTTAAGTAATATATAAGAGCCTAGTACATATTAAACTGAATTAAAGGCATTGCATGTTTTATAAAAATATGATTTCTAAATCTCAATAAAAGGAAATGTGATACCTCATGTGCTTGTATCGAAGAAGAATTGTATTGACTTTTAAGATTAAAATGATGTATGACATCAGTATTAGTTAAAAACTAAGTGGTTAAAATGGGTCAATTAATATTTAGTTATTCATTACTTTTGGTTTAAGATATTACAATGATATTAGAATTGAATTCTCTACCAATAATAATTTAAAGAATGTTTTGATCCAACTTAGAGAAGAGGTACAAAGATAGTAGGAAAAGTCACCACGTTGTGACTCTTAGTATACTTCCAAGTTGATCTATAGATTAGGGGTGGCAAATCGTACATCAAAAAGGAATTATGTGTTTTTTTTTTTTTTCGAAGGGTAGGGGGAAGAGGGGAAAATTGTGATATCTCATGTAATTATTGTCCCAAATGGATTGTAGAAGATAAACATATTGATTTATAAGGTTAAATGTCTATTAGTATTTGTTGATTTAGTTATTATAAACTATTAAAAAAATGATATAAGTAAAAAGCTATATTTCTTTGAATCAAATTATTCGTGGAAGTTCGATAATTGATTTCTCCTTAAAAGGAAAATCATTTTCTCTTTTGTATTTCTTAGTCCTTGATTTTCAATGTGAAAATAATTTGACCGCTACTGGGTAGTAAAAGCAAGTACATTAAAATAGCATTTGGAGGTGGTGGTATATAGGTAATGTTGGTACTAATTGCGATTATAGCGTAGAAGGAATACATGATTTTCTTTTCTTTTCTTATAAAGGAAAAGAAGTCCTTCAATATTTTAATGAATACTTCACTCAAAATAAAAGTTAGATATTATATGTTTTCAATTTTAAAAATGACTGGTGTAATAGATAGGAGAAAGGATCTACCTATCTTTAATCATACCCCCCAATATGGGTTTAGCACATAAGAATTTTGGCCATATAAGATTGTATGTGTTACAGTTTTCTCATGTAACCTATCCTCATGTCGCATTCAGGTTTGTGTCATCTTATTAGAAAAGAAATTGCCAACCTAACCTAATTTATTTCCATTTGAGATTTAACATCTCATTATTTATATTTTATTTCTATATGTTTCCATTTCAAACTTGATGCTGGCATAAATTGTTTTTTTTTTCATATTTTAATATAATTATGGTGAAAATGGTATTGGAGATAGGCTTGAAAAGTAAAAGTTCACATGTTTTAAGTGATGTAAGTAAACATATACATGTTTCTCTTATCTTATTTAGTGAATGCAAAACTTAAAAATAGTACCAAAACAATCCAAAAATAATTTTCTTTTTTGGGGCAACAATAGTTCATGTGCCATGACATAGTGAAACTTAAAATAAGGCATGTGAAATGATCGATGGCGCTGGGAGGGTGGGCGTCACCTACTTCGTACTAAAGATGGCCATAGATAGGAAATTAACAAATAATTAATGGTAGAAGCTTGTGCTTGTCACACATATACACTTCGCTTGGCCTGATCTCCACGGGGGGATCGGATTACAAGTACAAGTACTCATCTCCTTGAAGAGAAAAGATTGACTAGATATCATACATTAAATCATAAATAATATGTATTAGGATTTTATTATTGCACACCATTCAAACGAATACAAAGTGTATCATACTTAATAAATTTCTCGTGAATTGATGCTATAAGTGCAAGTGCGTATTGACCTTCAATTTGAATGAAAAAGTTAAAGCTAAAAAAATTATAATCCATTGGATTTTTTTTTAAATATAATAATACTGCCAAAAACATCGCCAGCATATAGAAACTCATTTTGTGTAAAAAAGCCCTCTAACACTTGCACAATATGTCTAAACATTTCAATCATATTTAAGTACTTACTAAATATACCTAATCGAATTATTGTAATTGCTTAAAAGATGTAAAAATAAAGAATAAATATTTAAAAAAAATATTAGAAAAGAAAACATATGTAAAAAGGCATAGTAGGCACATACTCATGGCCATAATCTTATGGGGAGTACCAAATGATCTTGAATATTGATTCTAATCGCTTCCATATTCCTTCACCTCATTTATGCATTTGGAATTTCTAAGTGTAGCTATTCGTCTACTCAGTCTCTTGTTCCATGTCATTCTTACGTGTCAGTTTTACCTTACTTCTCTAAGACTATATGAAATGTAAGATTTATGCCACATACACATGCCCACTTAAAATACTTCATTTAAACAAACCAAATTACACATCTAGGGGCAAGATGCCTAGTCAACAAACAAGAAATCAGCTAAATGGGATGGTAGTCTATTAACTAGGAAACAACAGCTCATCCCATATGCATCTTGATTTACAACCCAATATGCCTTAGCATTCACTTCACAGGGAACAAAAGAAATAAAACATATAGAAAAGAAAGACTCCAAGTATAAGATATCATCGATAACACCTAAGGACTTCCAAGAGGCTAACTTTGGAGATGCAAAAGAGCTTACCATAAGTTGATTATCTACCTCAACTGCATTCTTATTCCAACCTCTTTCTTGAGCAACTTGCAAGGCTAATCGCACTACAAACACTTCCAATGTTTCAATATCAAATGTAACTACATGTAAAGTAAAAGCATACACTAAAACACCAGATAAATTCCAACAAACAATTCCTAAACCACTTGTTTGTAAGTGTGGTTTTTTTTTTTTTTTTGGCCAAAAGATAATTCAATTCATTACTCATCCAACATCAATACATTGTGCATCCCTAAATCCACAATTCAAGCAAACAAAATCCTCTAAAAGCAATTTAAGGAGAAGGGATAGGCTGTTTAACCACCAATCCAAAGGGTACATCCCTTTCCTAGTGTTAACTACTATCCAATGTGCCACTCTATCTGCATTTCTAGAAATATAAAGACAAGAAACATTATTTAAGCTAGCTATTACTTCTTTGATTTCCTTAACCAGCCCTCTATTGCACCAATTTACTAAAACTTCTGGCCCATTAATTAAATCTATCACAACTTTAGCATTGGACTCTAGTATAATATCGGTCCATCCTCTTTTTCAGCTGAAATCCAAACCCTGTAGTATAACCCAACATTCCAGCACTAACACCCTTCAATTACTCCACAAATCCTTCAGTAACTTTACTAGCAACATCTCTAGCAACACCCTTAATTCCTCCGGTATCCTTTTTACTAACCCAAGAACCATCAATATTAATTTTAATCACATTTCTCAATGGGGGGACCCATACTTTTTCTCTTTTAATATTTCTTGGCAACTCATTTCCACCTTAACCTATCCTCTCTCTTTTCGCCTTTAACCTTAACCACTCCTCCCACCAAACTTTCACCTATTTCATGTAAGCCTTAGTATCACAATCTTTCTTTACATAGCAACCCTTACATCTTTCCTTCCAAATTAGCCAACAAATCACTATGATCCTAGCCTCTATCTCTGATCTTTCATTTCCTTTCAAAGGTCTAACATTTTCTTCAATCCACTCCCATATATTTTGTACCCCTAACCTCTCAATTCTCTAGCCAATGGCTCTAAACCATACCTTTTCCACTTATTTACACCAAATCAGTGCATGTTCTTTACTCTCATCTTCCTAATAGAATGGGCACTTGACCTCCTTACATGATTCCCCTTCGTTTTATATTTTTCATCACTAGCGAATGTGCTATTGCCCTCTAAAGGAAATGACAGACTTTGGGTTATACATCAAGTCTCCAAATCTTATTCCAATCACTGCAAAGTATCCGATGTGATGTGGATAGTGTGGAAAGGTTTAATCTTTCTATATTTGACATGAGAAACTTGTACACTAATTTAGCTATGGCTATTCAAAATTTATCAAAGGGCCATACAATACTATCTTCAATCTCCTTCAATGATGAAGATATGTTTTTTATCGTTTTCCTCTCTTTATGATTCAACAGATGATTAATAGGAGTTAGGTCCCAAAACCTTCCTTCATTACTGATAACTCTAATTTTAAACATATTTCACATGGTAATTTTATAGTATTTCCCTTACATTTTTTGTTTTCTTTAAAGAAATTGATACTTAATTGAGTAAAATTTTGATTTCAAGGTTTGAACGCGTTCTAGGATTGAAAACGAAGAAAAGGAATCAAATTTCACTCAATTCGGAGTTCAAACAAAGAAGTTATGAAGATTTAAAGTTATATAGTCTATGCAGAAAAAATTGGCCAGGGGCAGAAAGTTACATGGGCAAGGAATACGGTTATGTCTCAGGTCGTGTCGGGCAAAGAAAACGAAAACCTTTTGATACACTATAAAAGGACATAGTAGGGTTTCAAAAGGAAGAAGAGACATTAGAGAAGACAAGAGACTTGAGGAGAAGGAGAAGGCGAGAGCAACACCGACTTCAAGATTAGAGAGACTGTTCATCAATTAAAGGGTTTTTCCATGTTTTATTTTACGTTTTTTATGGAACTCATTTTTAGATTCATTATGATAGCTTAAAATTCGTGTATTTAGGATTATGGAGCCTAAGGTTTCATGTGATTCTTGAATTGATTTAGAATTTTCAATAAAGTTTCTATCTTTGCTTGATTCAATTATGTCGTTTAATTGCTAATTGATATTTCTAGAATATCAATATATGATATTATGCATGTTGATTGAGAAATTACATATGTAATTAGATTTTTACATAATTGGAGAGAATTACATGTATATTTAAAGATAAGATACATGTTTCTTCCAGACTGTTCATTAATTATGAGGGAATTCGTTATACATTAATGCAATTTTAAGTTATATTACTAAGTGAAGAGATTCCAGTAAATAATTTAGGATTAGGGTTAATATGCTTGAAAAAGGTATTAACTTTAGTTGTGAATCCTTCCGGTCAAGAATAATATAAACCGAATTGAATATATTTTAAGCGATCACATGATTAACTCTAGGGGAAATAATTCCTAAATACGTTAATACTTTATTGAAGTCGTTCTTAATTTTATTGCTTTTTCAATTGCTTAATCAAGTCTTATAAATAAGTTAATTGGTTAATTTTAGTATTTTTAATTAATTCAAACTTTCATAATTTTCCGGTTAGATAATAAAGCCAAGATTAATATTAGTACTCGAAGTCTCTGAGGGATCGACTCGAACTTACATCCGCTATATTAAAACTGATAGGTGCACTTGCCTGATATCAATTACTAATCAACTCTTTTGCTTTTATTAATGGAAAATCTTCACTATCACTTCTCTAGATACAACAATTTGGCAAATTTGGTACCCATCTGGTATTCCATACATTGATGTTTTCTCCTTTACTTGTTTACTAAATAACTCCTTTAAAAAGTACATCGCGTCCTTCTAATAAGCTTATCCAAGCCTATGATGCTCTTCCCCCCTTACTCGCATCCTTAAAATTTGAATCTAAAAAATATCTACCTTTCAGCACTTATACCCAAAATGCTTTAGGATTGTTTTGCACTCTCCATGCTAGATTTGTTAATAGTGCTCTATTATGATAATGCAAATCCTTGAATTCCAAACTACCCTTTATCTTAGGTAAAGTTAATTTCTTCTACCCTACCTAATGTACCTTCCCTTTTGTTTTTTGTTGTCCTTAAAAGAATTTTGAAATCATGCTTTACACCTGCTTACACCATGTTTTAAGGAAACAAAAACACCCCATGAAATAAGTCAATATTGCAAAAGCTACTGCTTTTATTAATACCTCTCTTCCAGCCCCACTTAACATGTTCTATTTCCATCCTTTTAGATTAACCTCTCCCTTTTCTTTGACAAATTCCAATGCTTCCACTTTAGATCTCTCCTAAATAGTTGGTAAGCTAAGGTATTGTCTAAGATCTGTTGTGTGTCTGATACCTAGCAACTCCACTAATTGCATCTTAATCTCTACTGGTATGTTCTTACTGAAGTATATACTTGATTTAGTGAAGTTCACCTCTTTCCTAGAAGCTCTACAATACACCTCCAAAGTACGCCTTAGCCTTTGTAAGTTCCTTCCTTCTACATTAAGAAAAACAATGAATCATTTTATGCCTTTAATCTGGTTTAGATTCACCATTCTGATCACCCCTCTAGATAAAACATCAGGAACTATTATGAAAAAATAGGGCGACAAGGGATCGCCTTATCTCAACGCTCTAGTAGGCTTAATGTGTCCCACTAATCTTCCATTGATCAATAAATTATATTCTGCTAATGTAACACATTCCACAATCCAATTATTCCATTTTTCATTTAGTCCCATTTTTTCCAATATAACTCTCAGAAACTTTCATTCAAACTAGTCATAAACATTATTTAGATCCACTTTTAAGGTACAACTTTAATCTTGTTGTTTGACCTAATCCTAAGGAAATGAAACATCTCATGTGCTACCATTATATTATCTTGGATCAATCTTCTTAAGATGAATGCACTTTGATTTTCAATAATGAACTCACTTAAGAAAGGCTTTAGACGATTAACTAAGATCCTAGAAATTATCTTGTAACTAAATTACATAAGCTTAGCGGTTGAAATTGATTGATAGACTTAGGTTTAGGAGTTTAGGAATAAGGACTAAATCAGTATGATTAAAGGCGTAAGGAAACTTACCTATTTAAAAGAAGTGAAGCACAGCTCATACAACTGTAGGGCCTATAGTGTCCCAATAGGTTTAGTAGAAAATACTTAGGAACCCATATGGTCTAAGTGCCTTGAGTGCTCCTAATTGAAACACTGCCCCTTTAATTTCCTCTTCACCCACTTCCATACATAATGCTTCATTATCTTCACACAAGAACACTAGTTCTACCCACTCAATGCATTCACCAAATTTGCTTGTTCTCTTACTCGTATATAATCTTTTGAAGAAGCTCGGAAAAGAATCCACAATTTCATCCGCGTTTTCCAACCAACTTCCATTGTAACTTTTAATTTTGAACACTTTATTTCTATGTCTTCTTCTCAATGTTGTCTAATGAAAGAAGGTGGTGTTCTAATCTCCATAGTTCAACCAATTTATACATGACCTTTGATGCCAAAAAACTTTCTCTCTACCCCACATTTCGTTGATTTTAGCCAAAACTTCTTCCTCCTCCATTGTTTCATACTCATTGTCTCCATCTTTCATTTCAGCCAACTTCTTATACAATTTATCCAACTCTGCTTTATTATTTATCATTGGTTTTCTACTCCATAGCATAAGCTCTTTACTGTACGCATTAAGATTGAACTTTAAGCTTACAAGTGAGTCACCTATTTCTATTTTTTCTCACAACATTTTCACACTCCTCCATGCTTCTCCATACATTCTCAAACCTAACTCTTCTTCGACCTCTTATTTCATTAGCTTCCATGTTTAGTACAAGATTTGTATGGTTTGATCCAGTAACTGTACAATGCTCTATTTGAGCTTTTTGGAATGCTTTAATCTAATTCGCTAACCCAAACCTTCAATCAATGCTTTTTCTAACAAATACACCACTAAACCTTTTATTAAGCCATGTATACTTTTGACCTTGGAATCTAAAATCAAAGCTTTGCATAATTGGCCATGCTAAGGAACTACTCCATATGTCTCTAACTCCTCCTTCTTCCTCCTATATTTTCATGTTCTTCCATTATCTCACTAAGTCACCTATACATAGCCATGAGCCTTCAATAACTCCTACTAATTGCACAATGTCTTTCCATAACTTCCTCTTACCCTCAATATTAGTAAGTGAATAGATCTACAAAATATAAGCTATTAAAGTTCCATCTTGGAGTTTAACTTCAATAACTATCCAATGGTTTATAGCCTCAATTGTTACGACTCTAAGCTCATTAATCCACCATAAAGATAAATGTCCAGCTTGACCAATTGGAGGAACTCAGATCGCTTGTAGAAATCTTTACCTCCTTCTAATTCTATCAACGTATTCATCTTAATATTTTGTTTCCATTAAAAATACCATGCACAAATTATGCTTATTGTTAGAGAGTTCTTAAACTGTTAAGGAAGGACCAAGTCCTTGATAGTTTCAACTTAATAGCTTCGACTTAATAGCTTCATATAGTTGTTTCAAGCCAACCACCACTGCCTTTCATGAAATCAAGATCAACCTCCTTTACCTTGATCTCTACTAGTTTATCTTATTTATTCCATTCTTTATTTTTAACTTTCTTTCTCCTACTCTACCTTGCTCTTGGTTCTCCCTATCTACTTCCTTCACAAAATATTAGATTAAACTTAGGTTTAAACACATAATTCTCAATACAGAGTCTTTTCCCACTTTCCCTACCATCCTCTACTCTACTCCTCTTGATTTTTAGCCTCTGAAACTCTTTAACTAGTACAATTGCAGTTCCTACATTCTTCTCTAACAAACTCCCTAACTTTAAGTTCCCATCAAATAAACTAGGACGTTCTTTAACTTCTTCCAATTTTTTCTCTACAAGATCAAGTTTTGGTTCATCAGGAGGTAACTCTACAAAGTAAATTAATGGTGATCGAACTTCTACTAGCTTAACCATAGGCATTTTAGGAGGACTTTTACAAGGCAATTCTTCCAAAGTTTATTCCAAGAGATTTAAGTCATCAAAATTCAGGTAGGTTTTTTATTTGAGTACATTTATTGAAATTTTGGCTGTCTGATTATGAGGGTATATTTTGTTTTGGCTCTTTTTTGGTGACAATATAATTTACTTCTGATTTGCTTGGAGTTGTTTTTCTGGTGTAATTCAGTTAGGTGAAATAATGATGGTCTTCTTTTGGTGTTGTGTTCTTTTCAGTTCAAGGATATGATTATTGTAGTTTGAGATTGTTGTAATGTAGCTTGATGTTTTTTATTTTTTGGAAACATCCCATCCCCCTCCTTTTCCTACAATCCCACCTTCCTCCAACTCACCCCTCTACTATCCTCTAAGCCCCTAACACCTAACCAAAATCCATCCTTCACCACAATTGCCCTCATTCCTAGTCCAAATACATTACATGAAGTTGCTTTTAAAGAGCACTACTTAGCAAAATGGTTAAGTTTCCCACACACAAAGCAAAAATTTGATAACCTTTCATACTTAAAAATTATCTTGTACTTTTCCTTTGCTAATTTATAAATCCATGTTTGAGATTAAAGCGATGTATTCACATTAATTAGCACCCTTACTCTTAAGAAGCTTCTCCTTTTACCAAATCTACAGTTCACAAGCTCCACTTCAATTAATTTACCTAACAATGCTCCAATGATTCTAACATTTTTTGTATGTCATCTGGTCTAATTTTAAGCCACGACCTAAACCCAAAACACAACATCATCCAATTTTAGCTCCTCTATGGTTAAATCACTTTCCCATTCTTCCAACACTAATATACGTCCCAAAACTACTTAAGGACCTTCCCTCAGTACCAATCTCATTGAATCCAGATATTTAAAAGCAATAAGAAATTTGTTTAGACAAGTTGAAGTGAAAATAACTTCACCAAAATCTTCCCACACCTTGCTTAATATACTCACAAAAACTAGATTGTTGAGCACCTTATTTGCAACCACTCTTCCAACCATAATGAGACCTTGACTTTGAACTGCATATAATTGGATCTCAAGAATAAAATCATTCTCTTCATCACTACCTTCAACATGCGATACAATAGGCCTCTTACTATTGTTCGAGTTTTTCATTATGTTTCTGTGACACCAAAGTTCAATTAGTAATGAGTTAAAAAACTGAAAAGGCAAATATAAGAAATAGACAAACAAAACAAACACCTAAATTAAGTTTAAGACTCTGAGCTAAGTAGACACTCTTTTTTCCTTCTTTCTTCTAAGATTTCTCTCTCTCTCTTTTTTTTTTTTTTTAATGAACAAGATTTAGATGTCTATTACCCTACTGTATGTACAAGGTTGGAAATGGGAATCAAGTTACGAAGAAAGAAATGGATATAACCGAATAACAAGCATACAGAATATTTTTGTAATGAGGGTTGTAATCTAAACGCTACTTTATAATGCAATGCAATGAATGATTAGTTTCAACTGTAATAATAGGTGTGAAAAAAACAAGGAAATATTCTAACAAACTACCACACACTTAGGTGTGAGGGTCTATCCTACAAAGAGGATTTTCACTCTCATCTGTGAGGAGCACACCTATCTGCTGATAATAATGATTTCGTTCCAAACCACCCATGTTATCCCTAAAAATAATAAACATCACAATTAATTTTAACGGTGTCAGGACTAGGTGGACTCCAATTTCGCCGTCGCTAAGGTTGCTAGTTAAAAACATCAGAAAAAGAAGTCAAAACCGTATGTGGTTGTTCCTCCACCCGATAAATCGATGTTGGAGCACGTGTATCTAAAGTGCACATTATGGAGTTGACACCCCAAGATTATGTTGCTTCCATATGTACCAAAGAGTGATAGCAACTTTACCAAGAAATTCCTTGGCTCGGGTCTTATAAGAGAATGCTTGCGCACCACATCTTCCATTCATAAAGAACTTGATGTTGTATTATAAGCGGTTGCATCAATCTGCAATGATTCCAGCCATACAGGTTGGACCCACTCACAATGAATTGATAGATGCTCAGCCGACGCCACGCAATTACAAGAAGTGCACATTACGGAGTTGAGAACCTTCCTGCAAAATAAATTTTGGTTAGTGGCCAACACGTTAAACCGTAGACGCCAAAGATGATGTTTGTACTTCGATTGGCAGTCCAAACTCCAAATAAGACGCCGGAAACCAATTCTCAAACCATGAGAACTTTGACCGGCTGAATAAAGTACTGAATCTCTTATAGAAACCAAGCTGGGATAACCAGATTTAACTGAGTAAGATTCACTCCTTTGGTGAGGCCACACCAATCTAGCTTCTAGCAAAGTATGAGAAAGAGGAATATTTAGTATGGCTTGTTTTTCATAGGTAGAGAGATAAGAATCAATCATTGAAAGGTTCCAGCATGCATGGTTTACATCAATCAACTGACATACTAACAAATTATTCAAATAAGGATCAATTTTCCCAGGTGAAAGCTTATACCCAGGGAGGTTTGGAATCCATCGATCATCCCAAACACATACAAATCTGCCATCTCCAATCCTCCATACTACCTTATCAATTATCGCATCACGCCTTGCAGCATACTTTGTCACCCCTAGGATGCCCTGCACCAACGAGATGTATTGGAAAAGTCCCAAGTAGGGAAATAATTATCTTTCAATAATGGAACCCACAATGCATTCGAGTTTTGCCAAATCCTCCGAGCCAACTCCCTAAGCAAAGCTAACATAAACTCATGCAAAACTCTAAACCGCAACACACCTTTATCCTTGGATCTAGCTAAATCTCTCCACTTTTATTACCATTTTTACTTTCTCCTCACCAAAAATTAGCACATAAAGAATTAATCCATGCACAACATCTCTTAGGGAAACTGAAAATACCCATTGAATATGTAGAAATTGCAAATGCAACAAACTTAAGCATAATTTCTTTGCCACCACTAGATAACAAGATTTTGCTTGAGACTTTGAAGTTTATATACAATCCTACTCTTGACAAAACTCAAAGCTTGTGATTTCGACTTTCCCCATCCAATAGGAAGACCTAAATACTTACTTAGATGATTCAAAATATTAATATGCAATTCATCTACACAAGCCTTCTGCAACCATTCAAGAGTGGACCTACTAAATGCTATGGAGCTCTTGTGGAAGTTCATTTGTTGACCTGAAATCTAACAATACTAATCCAAGATGGATTTCAACTTACATACATTCTCTTTATCTATTTCTAAGAAAAAAAAAAAAGAGAGAGAATCGTTTCCAGAAATAAATAAGTGAGCAAAGGACTTGTATCTTTTATTTTAATTCCTTTCAATTGACCCAAATCTAAAGCACAAGTAACCAAACCAAAAAGACAATCTGCCACTAGAATAAGGATGGTAATTGGGCGGCCCATGTACCCTAGCATGCTAAGATTTGCATGCTTTGCATACTCATGCTTTTTTGCGTGCTAAGCACATCGTACTCGTGTACCTCCCATGCTTGGATTTCGTGTGCTCATGCTTTACGTACTGCTCATTTATAACACGTACTGGCCCGCATATCCATAATTGAGCCTTGAATAAAGAATAAAATGCTGAAAATACATTTTTTACTATTTTGAGTATTTACAATAATTTGCAATATTATTTATTTTAATTTTTTCCAACCTCAAACATAGAATGTATGTTTTATACTATCAATACGTATTTATACGGTAATTTATTGAGATTATTAAGTAGTTTAATAAATAAATATAATGCAGAAAATAATAATTATATGTACAAGTTTTTTTACTCGAAACATTCTTATGTACGTATAAATGTATACGTTAGATATTTTAAATTTATATGTTAAAATAATGATTAAGAAAAGCATACATTGAAATATAATTGTATACATGTATGGATATGTATATGGATAAATGTGTTTATTAATATATAATATAAAGCATAGACATATTTATATACATATGAATATGTATACGTGTACATAAAAAATAAATATATGTATATATATAAATGAAAATACTTACGTCTATTAAAAGTAGGCACGATTTGGTATGGGATGGTTCATCTCCCCTTATTGAATAAAACTTAATATAATGGTTTGGTTTTTTTTTTTTTTTTGAAGTTGAACCTAATTATACGATTTAGTTTCTTAAATTTTTCAAACGTAATTAAAATCAATTTGATTCAGTTCAATTCACAGTTAGATCCATTTGGATCAATTTTTCACTAAATATTTTTATCTCTAATAAATATGAAATTTCAAATGGAATTTACTTGATTTAATTTTAATAATTGATTCATAATTATGATAAAAAATAATAAGATATAAAAAATTTGCTAAAATTTATCAAGATTGATTAAAAATATATAAGAAAGTAAAAAATAATTAGTTAAAATTTTTTTATTTAACTAAACGATTCGTTTTTACTCTAAACAATATAGGTCAACTCACTTTTCCGAACAAAACCATCAACAATTTATACATAACCAAACCAAATCGTAAACCAAACGATTCACAATAAAACCGATTTTTTAGTTTAATTGGTTCACAATACAATTCACGGTTCATGGTTTTGTTTGCTTAGCCCTAATGTGTATTGTTAGAATTATGTAAGGATATATTTATAAAAAATATACATACAAAAATATACTTATGAACTCTATAATTAGGGAAAATATATACACATATATTTATGTACATATAAGAAGTACATATTGTAGATATATATATGTGTAAATGTTCAAATAAGATACAATATATTGATTTTACTAATTTTAATTATTATATGCATATAACTCCATATACAAAAGAACGATTAAGGAAAGCAATTAACTATTAACAAATCAATAATTAATTTCCATTAATAAACAATGACTTTATTTATTACATAGAAAACAAGAAAAGGAAAGGAAAGGAAAGGAAAAGAAAAAAGAAAAAAAAACATATACAAAGAAAAAAACAATCTTAAACTTCATCGAATGGTAGGAATGGAGAATCCGACGCTTGACCACCACTAGGATTAGGTAGAAGGGGTAAGGTGAGTATTAAAAACCTTGCCAATTGAAATATACTTATTGTCGAGTCCACATCTTGTCTATCATATTATGTTACTTGTTTTGTTCGCCTTGAATATCAGCATCATCCCTCTCGATGGTTGTTACTTAGTTTTCAATATTTCACACACTTCCTCGTATCTCTATAAAGGTTCCCATTATTTGTTGTTGATTAGTCATCATCATTTTGAATCGATGGAATAATTCTTCCATGGTGAAAGGTTTGAGGTCTTATTGTTATTATTGTCATCCCTAGCCTCCTACCCCTTAATCTTAACCCTATGGGACAAGGTCATAATCGTCAATATCTGATTGTAGCCCTTGGCCTTCACCTACACCCGCATGTTGTTGGTGCTACCCTTGCCTTATTTATTAACCAATTTCCTCATTACGATGGAAGTATAGTCTGTTTTTTACCTCTACTAGGTTGAAGATAGATTTTGTCTTGTGCAGTGCATGATTATCTATGGTGAACCCGTTGGAGAGAAGAATAAACCTGATGAGTCGACCATAACTTAAATGCTTGTCCCTTCGCAAAAGCGTACGAAGGAAGCAAAGATTAATAAAATGGCCAATGCTAATCGATCTCCTTTCCACCATATAAAAGAGTAAGAAAAGATCTTCGTCGCTAAAGAAATTCGTGTTTGATCATAGGGAATTGAATTGGTGATTATGTGGTGTAGGATTCGAGCGTGTAGTAAAAGATCACCAGCAGCAAGATGCTTTAAATGTTAGGCCTACATCTCATTTGGACATATCGATTACTCAAAAACATGTAAAAATGCAGCAAACATATCCCAAGCTACTGCCATATGTGCAGCATCCCTACCGAGCCAATTGAATAAATCGTTGATGAAATACAAAGTGATTTCTAAGATTTGGCCAAATATGAAAGTGGTGAAGAAGTTAGCATCTCGATTTGTTTTATGTCAAGATAAGAAGTCATCATCGGGATAAACGACAGTAGAGATTGTGTTGGAGTAAAATAATCGGACCAAATCCTCATATGTCCCATTCTCTAACTCTACCAATTCCAAAAATCCAATCATTTCAAGAGCACTTTAGAAGTTATAGATCTCATTAAGCTCTTCAAAATCGTTCAATCGGATGGGAAGAACAGTTTAAGTGCAAAATCCATCCATAAAGCAACTCCACATTTGGGGGTAACCAGATGTATGGAGTAAGCCTTGGCTGGATCACTTGGAGGGGATGGTGGAGTAGATGAGCAAGCTTGAGGAAACTTACCCCTAGCTTGTGTTTGAGATCGAGTAGTGCGGTGACACAATAAGCCTTCCATAATGAACTTTAGGTGGAAAAAGACTTAAAAAATGTTGTAGAGTGGTGTCGGAGGGAGTAAGTATGTTAAAGAAAGTAAGGAGAAAGGAAATGTTGGAGTTATGGGAATGAATAGAGTGTTCTCGGTCTATTTATAGACGATGGGAGAATTCGACCGCTGAGGCCAATATGCCCATACTAGCTCCCAACATGAGTACGTTGGGTCCCAACGATAATAATAAAAAAAAAAAAAAAAAAAAATCGAACGTGGGATCCAACATGCTCATAGTGAGCACACTGGATCGACATGGTTGGTACAAAAACAAATGATGGTGTTCATTTCTTTTGCTCTATTCAATCAATTTCCTATTACAAAACTTCAATTTATTCATTAGACCCCAAAAATCCGGAGCATGCTGCACACTGTTCCAAGCGTGTTGGATAACCTCAGCACATCCATGTATATGCAGCCAATCCTGCTCGAGTCGAAATGATTTTGGTCTCGTCTTTCCAATAGATTGAGATCCACAAGCAATGGTGAGTGATCTGAGCCACGAATTGGAAGGTTGAAAATCTGCATCGAGGGGAAACACTCCAACCAGTCAGAGTTCATAAGAGCTCTATCTAGCCTCTCCTTAACCCAAGCACCATTTTGCGCAACAAGTAGTCAAGGTGAACTTCTGACCTTGGAATCCAGGATCAAATAGGCCGCAATCAGATATCATATTGTTACGTTTGCCATTTGCCAACGTGGCTTAATTATTCCACCTGACTTCTCATCAGCCGTAAATATCTCATTGAGATCACCTAAGATCATCGAGGATGCAGAAATATGGTGAGATATGAGTCGAAACCTGTCCCAAAGCTTTAGTCCACCCCCATAATCAGGGTTTGCGTAACAGAAACAAATCTGCAGTAATCTAACAATAAGTGCTTCAACAAACCTAGTATTGAGAACATTTATATCAGAACTGAGAACAAGCATTACCAGATCATCTTGCCACCATAATAGAAGGCCTCCAGGTGGGCCCAAAGGATCGACATATACAGAAGAAGAAAATCGAAAACGTCACCTTAATCTCTCTAGATACAACTGCTTGTTGCGCATCTCCATTAAGAAGACAATTTGGAGCTGATACTTTCGAATAATCGGTTCAAGCTTAGTGACTGTCAAAGGCTGTCCCAAGCCTTGACAGTTCCAAGATAATATACTCAAGGCAACTGCGTGGTTGTAGAAGGACAACCACAGAAACCTTCAGCAGTAACATCGGTAGCTTGATGAACTTCAACTTCCACTAAATGACTTTCAAAATCAATCTGGGTAGCTTCAAAAGTGTCAGTTAGAGAAGCCGCTCTCTTTCGAGGAAACTCGTTTAAAATGGCGATGAATACTCTTGCGTCCAAGTAAATAGGAACTGTTCCCAACTTCACATCCTTTCGATTGACATTTATTCTTTTCAAGAATGCCGTCTGCGTCAAGGCGAGGTCTCTATAAGGTAAGAGATTTGAAAGCTTTCTCAATCGGAGATGTCGGAGGGGAAATATGAGGAGGTTGGTGGAAAAAGCCAGGAGGAGGGGATGGAGGGGTGGGTAGTTCATGTATTATTATAAGAGGTGGGGATGGAACTGCTAAGGATGAAGAACTGTTGTTTTCATGGCTCGAAGAAGAAGGGAAAGGTAAATCTTCATTTCTGTCAAGAAAATTTGGGTTCCAGTGAGATAGGGCAGGTAATTGGGTTTTCAAAGTATTAGGAGATTTACCAGATGGAGCTCGTACATGGGGTCCCACAGACGACTCAGGCCCAACAGAAAATGAGCCTAATGATGCAACTTCAATAGACTTCCCTTTGCTTCTTGAAACTTGCAGATCACGTGGGGTCTTGGATACACTTAAATGGAGAAAATTACGGCATGACATCAGAAACATTAACTGATACATCTCCTGTAACTTCAACTTTATCCCAGTTAACTGAAGGAACTTCTTTATGCGGCCGTAATGCCAAGTGGTCTGACACGTCAACAAGATCAGACTTGTGAGAGGTAGCGGTTACACTCAAACCAGGTGAGGAAATTTTCTGCTGTGAATCTACATGTTCATTTGCATGAGGAACAATCGATACCAATGATCTGACCTTCAAATCAGCATCCAGATGCTTGTTAATGAAGTCAGGCATACGCTTCCGGGGACAAGCATTTTCTAAATGTCCTATAACACCACAGGCAGTACAATAGTCCGATAGCCATTCATATTTGAAAGCAATCCATGTTCTTGTACCATCAAAATGTCTTAACCCAGACTCCACTAATAAGAGGTTTAGCAACATCAAAAGCGACTTGTACACGGAGAAAATGTCTTTCAATATAAGAACTTCCTCAGCCTTAATTACTCTGCCCACCTTCTGTCCAATAACACACGCATTTCTAGAAGTGAGCACGTGTAACGGGAGACCATGAACTTACAACCAGAAAGTAATTTCACTGAACTCCAAATCTTCCAATCTCTGTAAAGGATCCCATTTCTTCACAACCATAGGCAAACCAATAGTGGTCTAAGGTTGCAAATCTAAGACTGAATTTGCAACGGAATGAAGAGAGGTCTACGCATGGAAAAGATTACCATGAAGGTGCGAAAGCTTCACTGTTCCGAACCGTTCCCAAGCTCTTGTTAGAATGATTGCTGTAGCGTTCGGAACAAACTTCTCAGAAAGGACTTTCCCAACCAAATGAATGACGTCTGCATTTGAATCTGTATCCAGGTCCGTGGAATCAAGGACAAAATCTTCATCGTTAAAGCCGCCATGTTTTAGAGAGGAAAAGGACGTTACAACTGTTAAGAGAAAAAGAAACAGAAATAAGAGGACAACAAAAGGACAAGAAGAAACCCTAGGAAGACAAAAGTAACCATAGAGAAAACAACCGTATAGGAAACAAAAGGGTAATAGAGATCAAAAACATTAATACAGAATAGTAGAATTAAATTTACTTGGACAGCAATTGTGATGATAGAATTGGATCAGAGGCAGAGTAGACAACAAGCAGAAAACTCGAGTGAAAGAAGAAAAAGAAACTTACGATAACTACGAAATTATAAATAAGAAGTCAAAACTAGAAAAAAAAAACAGCATGATTAACTACCAGCAACGAAAGAGTAGAAAACATAGTACTGATGTTCCATGGAAAACAATCAGACGATGTGGTAATGACTCCTGAGGAGAGGTGCTCTCAAACAATGTGGTAATGGCTCATGTTCTTTTCATTGATGGTTTCTTAATTTTTCTTTTCCAATCCATGATTATTTGAATTAAAACAATTAAAAAGAAAAGATAAAGGATCTATAGACATATTTATTTTAAGGAAAAGTAGGTATTTTGTTTTCCACATTTATCTACTTTTCTATTTGCTTTTATATATATATATATATATATATATGATTTATTTATAATAATTAATTTAATAAAATAATAAAATTTAGTACATTTAATTACATAATGAAAATTTAAAAAGTTGAAAATATAAAGATAAATCGCCTTCTCCACCTTGTATTTTATACTACCCAAACTAAACATACAACATCATTACATAAAGTAAAGGAAAATCCCAAATTCTCAAACTGTTTTTCATTTGGGGTAATCAAATATTCGAACCTAACCGAAAAAATTGAACAAAATACCAAGTTCCGTCTTTGCGCACATTGCAGCCTAGAAACCACAAATTGTCGATCCTTAGATGCCTAAGACAAAACCATGCTTTCCGTGGAGCTTCTTATGGGGAAAATGAAAATTTACATAGTTTCATAAAAAAAATATGAAAAAATATATTTATATATCGAGAATGATTATTTTAATTAAGATTTGTCAGATATTTAATTTTAAAAAAGGTATATATATGAAATTATATATCTCCACCTTTTGGTGTTTTTAATCTTGTCAATTAGAAAATTCAAGTAAATATCAATGAAACGAAAAAAATAATAATAAACCAAAATAGAGCCAAAATAAAAAATAATCCAATAAATAAGTAAGATATTTTTATGCACAAACACAAATCCTCTCATTCTTGATCTGACGTCAATCCTACGGATACTGAGTTAGATATCAGAAGGGCTGCGTTGTACAACCTCAACTAATTCTTTTTTCTAGACGCAAGTCCATTTCACAGACACATAGCAAAGTCTCTATCAGCAGAAAAATAAGACCACAATAATAAAGATATAATTGTTGCTCTTTACTATCCATACCATCTCTGAAGAAGATAGAACTTCGATTGAATGTTTATTCAAACAATAAAGCAAGAAAGTAGTAAATATCTGCCGGAAAGAACCCTCTATTTCATTTCACTGTAATGGATAAATAAAATAAACATCACTTGGAAACCTTTTTATTTATTTTTTTTTTTTTTCAATTGTAATGGTAAAGATCGAATTTGGGATCTTCTTATGAAATGATGTTGTATGTTTGTTTTGGGAAATAGGAGATTTGGAAAAGGTGGAAGAAAGTGATTTGTCTTTTTATTTTCCCCTCCTCGTATTTTTTTTTTTTGTATTTTTATTTGTTATCATATTACTTAATTAAATATTTTTAAATGTTATTATTTTCTTAAATTAATTATTGTTCATTAATTTCATGCTAACATGTGTTAAAAATGAATGGAAAATTTAACAAAATTAAAGGAGGTCCTAATTTGTAAAAGTTAGAAGCATTAGAATTTAAATAAAAATAAAAATAAAAAGTTGAGACGTTAAACAGAAAGATAGGTAAAAGGCTAACTGTGTGGTTTCTCCTTATTTTTGTTGCATTCAAGACCCCCTCAAGTTTCCAAAAAGTTAAAATGAGATCAATGATATCTTCATGTTAAAGGTCAAGGATATGGACTTATCCTATTATTTGCTTCCATGTCTTCAAGTTCAAAGTCAATATAAGGTGACATTTCAAGCAGATACAATCAAAATATATAATGATTACTGAAGTCATAATCAGTAATAACGTAATGTAATTATAAGTTTAATAAATAATAATACTTAAATGCTTAAGGTAATTATAAGTTCATACATATAATCATAATTTTTTATTGTCCATTTTTCATTTTAATGAAATCAATATAATTCTTTATTTTACCTTTAATTTATATTTATTAACTCTATATCCTTAAAAATACAATTAATTCAACTTATTAGAATATTTTAGGATCTGTAAATATCTGTCAATTATGTAAATAGTATATTTAGGATATTTGTTTTTTATATTTAGAAGGATATTAGAATATTTTAGAATCTGTAAATATCTGTCAATTATGTAAAGAGTATATTTAGGATATTTGTTTTCTATGTTTAGAAGCTTAGTTAGTGCGTCTATGTTGTATATATGTTGGCCCTCTTTAGCATGCGATAATATACACACACAGAAATTTTCTTCTCAAAATTTATATGGTATCAAAGCCTGATTAAAAAAAAAAAAACGCTATGACTAGCAAGGGAAAGAAACTAGCGTCCCCTTACCTGTTGACTTCAAGTGATAATCCTAGTAATATAATTACTCAAGTGCAATTAAAAGGAGACAATTATGATGAATGGGCTCGAGCGATGCGAACGTCGTTGAGGGCCAAGAAGAAATTCGGATTTATTGATGGAATGATTAATCAACCTGCTGATGATTCCACTAAATTAGATGATTGGTGGACTGTAAATTCAATGTTGGTTTCATGGATGCTCAACATAATCGAGCCAACATTGCGATCTACCATAACATATATGGAGATTGCAAATAATTTATGGGAAGATATCAAAGAGCAATTCTCTATTGCTAATGGACCTCGTGTTCAGCAAATCAAGGCAAAACTTATCAACTGCAAACAGAGAGGTATGTCGATTGTGACTTATTATAGGAAATTGAAACAACTTTGGGAAGAGCTTGCGAATTATGAGCAAATTCCCATCTGCTGTTGTGGAAGATACAATTGTAATATTGCAGCTAAACTTGACATTAAACTAGAAGAAGAGAGGCTTCATCAGTTTCTGATGGGGTTGGAAGATGCATTATATGGAGCAGTTCGTTCCAATATTTTGAGCACAGAACCATTGCCAAACTTGAATAAGGCATACTCGTTGGTGTACTAAGAAGAACGTGTTAGAAACATCTCACAAGGGAAGGAGGAACATAGAGAAGTTGTGAGTTTTGCAGTGCAGACCAATAGAGGAGGGCGAAAGTATAAAACAGAAGTGAAAGACAAATTTGCCATCTGCTTACACTGCAAACGAGAGGAACATGATTCTGAAACTTGTTTTCAGCTCATTGGATATCCGGAATGGTGGGGTGGCCGACCCAAAGGAGCTGGACGTGGACGAGGGGGATAGAGTGCAGGGCGTGGACAAAGTAATACGCCAAAGGTGAATACAGCCCATGTAATTGGGCAGCCATCATCATTAATGGCAGCAACAGAAGAAAATACAGCTTCTGGAACCTTGACAACAGAACAATGATCATTCTTTCTCAATTTGTTGAACACTTGCAAACCGGGTACTAGTGAGAAGATGAATGGTAAGGATAATCTGAATTAGATTATTGATTCCGGTGCTTCACAATATATGACAGGTACTTTAAAATGTTTAACAAATTTGAAAGGAATTGTGGCATGTTCAATTGGATTACCTAATGGAGAGCAGGTGATGGTATTGAAGGAGGAATCAGTTTGCTTGGGAAAACATATCAAACTAAACAATGTTCTCTATGTTCCAAATTTGAATTATAATTTGATATCTGTGTCGCAATTGCTTGATGGCTCTAATTGTAATGTCCAATTTACTGATAAAATTTGTGTTATACAGGAACGCACCTTGAAGATGGTGATTGGAGCGGGTGAACAGTGCAAGGGACTTTATTATTTGAAGTCAGCAGTATCGGTCCAAGCATGCAAGACAAGCCATGTAAATTCTTTTGAATTATGGCATAGGAGGATGGGGCATCCATCTGCAAAAATTGTGGAATCTCTTCCTCAAGTTGAATTTAGTAATAGTTTGGTAAAGAATAAACCATGTGACATTTGTTTGAGAGCTAAACAAATAAGAGAAGTTTTTATTTTTAGGGACAGTAAAGCAAATGAAATTTTTGAATTAATTCATCGTGATTTGTGGGGACCTTATCGTATTAATGCTTCTTGTGGAGCCTCGTATTTCTTTACCATTGTTGATGATTTTTCTAGGGGTGTATGGATATATTTGTTACCTGAAAAAAACAGAAGTGGAACTTGTCATGCGTAATTTCTTTGCCATGACTAAAAGACAATTTCAAAAAAATGTGAAGATAATTAGAAGTGATAATGGGACTAAATTTACTTGCTTGCATAACTATTTTTCTGAAAATGGAATTTTGCATCAAACCTCATGTGTAGGAACACCTCAACAGAATGGACGTGTTGAGAGGAAACATCGTCATATTTTAAATGTGGCTAGAGCCTTAAGATTTCAGGCCAATCTTCCCATCAAATTTTGGAGAGAATACGTTCTAATGGTTGCATATGTGATCAATCGGACTCCTTCTAAGTTATTAGGAGGAAAGACTCCTTATGAGATATTGTTTAGTAAACCTTCTAGTTATAATCACATTCGAACTTTTAGGTGCCTATGTTATGCTTGGAACTTAAATAGGGAAAAAGACAAGTTTGCTAGCAAGAGTCAACGTTGTTTATTTGTAGGATATCCTTTCGGAAAAAAAAGGGTGGAAAGTTTATGATCTTGATACAGGAAAATATTTTGTATCCAGAGATGTTGTGTTCTCTGAATCTGAATTTTCATATGCTGATAAGGAAGGTGTACAACCAGATCTTGTACAAGGTGCTTCTTTCGATATCACCAATCATTTTAATGGTGAATTGAATGAGGAAGACGAAAGTGAGGTACCTAAGAATTCGAGTGTGACTTAAAGTAATAATAACGACAGGGGGGGTGTCATTGAAATCTTGGGTAAATCTATTCCAGAACAACTTAGACGGGGTCATAGAACAACTTGGACGGGGTAATAGAACAAAAGAAGCTTCTACTCGGCTGCAAGATTTTGTGACCTATATTGCACAACAAATAAGTCCCTCTGCATGTTCCTCCATTCTAATTCCGTCCACAGGTACCTCCTATCCTATAGCACATTATGTAAATTGTGACAAATTTTCTCCACAACATCGTTCTTTCTTAGTAACTATGACAGTCGAAAAGAAGCCTGTTTCTTATATTCAGGCTATCAAAGACATTCGATGAAAAGAAGCCATGATGAAAGAAATTGAGGCACTTGAGGCTAATGGGATATGGACTGTGGAGGATTTTCCATAGGGAAAGCAAGCCATAGGCAGTAAATGGGTTTACAAGATCAAATATAACTCAGATGATTCGGTTGAACGTTATAAAGCTTGATTGGTGATTCTTGGCAATAATCAGATTGAAGGAATTGACTACAATGAGACCTTTGCTCCTGTTGCAAAAATGGTTACTGTACATACTTTTCTTTCGGTGGCAGCAACAAAGGGATGGGAACTCCATCAAATGAATGTTCATAATGCATTCTTGCATAGAGATTTAGAAGAAGAGGTATACATGAAGATGCCACCTGGGTTCTCTACTCAACAGCTTGGCAAAGTTTGTCGATTACGTAAATCACTTTATGAGTTACAACAGGCCCCCTGATGTTGGTTTTCCAAATTGACAACTGTATTAAAGCAGTATTGTTTACTTTAAATCGAGACAAGATACATTTGAGTATACTGGTGTATGTCGATGATCTTGTTATTGCAGGGAATAATGGAGTTGCCATTCAGAAGTTTAAAGATTATTTATGCCACTGCTTCTACATGAAAGATTTGGGAGCAATGAAGTATTTTTTAGGCGTAGAGGTGGCTCGAAATCAAGAAGGAATTTTTTTTTGTCAATGCAAATATGCTTTGGATATTATCAGTGAAACTGGATTATTAGGTGCTAAACCATCTAGTTTTCCCATTGAACAAAATCATCATTTAGCCTTAATAGAAAATACATTGTTGGCAGATTTAGAGAAGTATCGGAGATTGGTAGGAAGACTGATTTATTTAACTCTTACTCGACCTAAGTTGTCCTACAGTGTTCATATTTTGGCACAATTTATG
This sequence comes from Lumnitzera racemosa, assembly GCA_024138005.1. Lineage (NCBI taxonomy): Eukaryota > Viridiplantae > Streptophyta > Magnoliopsida > Myrtales > Combretaceae > Lumnitzera > Lumnitzera racemosa. The sequence goes on from JAMXBC010000010.1 coordinate 43,717,983, forward strand.
CATCAACGAAGGGAAGCTCATTGGGAAGCAACTTTGCGCGTGGTTCGTTATTTGAAGGGCAATCTTGGACAAAGAATACTTTTACGAGCTGAAAGTGATCTTCGTTTGTATGCTTATTGTGATTCTGATTGGGGGAGTTATCCTTTAACTCGACGATCTCTTACTGGATATTTTGTTATGTTAAGGACTTCTCCCATTTCCTGGAAGACTAAAAAGCAACATACAGTGTCGATATCCTCTGCTGAAGCAGAATATCGTTCCATGGCTACCACTGTGTGTGAACTGAAATGGTTAAGGGTCTTTTGCTGTCTCTCAGTGTTGTACACTCTCATCCTATGCTGTTGCATAGTGATAGTCAAGCAGCTTTACACATTAGTGCAAATCCCGTGTTTCATGAGTGAACAAAGCACTTTGAAATTAATTGTCATTTTATTCGTGATGAGATTCAACATGGACATATTCAGACTGCTTATGTACGTAGCTCTAAGTAACTCGCTGATATTTTTACAAAGGCATTGGAGATACAGTAGTTTGGATATCTTTTACGTAAGTTGGGAGTTTGCAATCTTCACGCACCAACTTAAGGGGGGGGGGAGGGTATTAGAATATTTTAGGATCTGTAAATATCTATCAATTATGTAAAGAGTATTTAAGATATTTGTTTTCTATGTTTAAAAGGATATTAGAATATTTTAGGATATGTAAATATCTATCAATTATGTAAAAAGTATATTTAGAATATTTGTTTTCTATGTTTAGAAGCTTATTAATGCGTCTATGTTGTATATATATATTAACCCTCTTTGACCTGTCATAATATACACACACAAAAGTTTTCTTCTCAAAATTTATACAACTCATCACATAAAAAAACACAATTAAGACCGAAATCATACTTTTCGGACAGTCAAAGTCATCAACCAACTTGCACGTAGCCAGGCCCACTCGAGGCCCAAAACGAACGTCGTCTCGGATTTTTCTTCCATGCAGTAACGTAACGGTTCTTCTCAGAAACTTCAAATTGCATCCAACAGCCTTTCATGAGATCAACGTCCATATGCACACACTAGAGAACGTGAGCAGAATAAACATTAGTCATAAACCAACAAATAATTGAGATCATACGACCATGGATGGAAATACCCCAAAATCGATAAAAAATAATAACAGCGGTAATGAATAAATAAGTGAATTAATGGGTTACAACTCTATATGCCGAAATATATATATATATATTTATATACGTATATATATATATGTATCAGTGTAGTATTCCAAATAAAATTAGATAGACTAAGGACCTAATAAATTAGGATACTATTTTTGTAAAACTCAAACTTGGAAATAAATAAATAAGAAGGTTATATAATAGTAATAGTAGTAGTAACAATAATAATAATGTTAGAAATATAAAATATGGTAAGGAATATAATAATATAAATTATAAGTCAGCAAATTTCATATAATTATTTAGTAGATCTTAGATAAATTACAAATTCTTAAACATCTGATATTTAGTAAAAGCTAGAGACACGTATCGAGTTATAGCATTTCAGGTTCTAAAACGTTACAATTCTAATGATCTAAGTACACATAACATAAATTACAAAACCAAATAATTTAAAGGGAAACTAAATCTAAAAGACTTCCTAAAATTAGACTTTGCACATTTCTTGTCCTAAAGTCTATTAAGATTTAATAAAAACCTTAGGTCATTTTCGTAATTTACTTTTTAAGGGTTACTCAACATGGTACCATTTTAAAGATTATTACCGCGTGCTTCGCTCCACTATAACACCAACCATTAGACCTATGATATGAGCTACACGCTGATACAATTTTATTTCACAGGATGAGTTGGGTGAATAAACATTAAAAGGTGTCTCGCTACTTACCGGAGGTAACCAAGCCGACCAGGTTGCCATTGAGGCTCCTAGGGTTTTTAGGTATTTTTCATTGGTATATTTTTGAATGTTTTGCTTTTCATTTTTCGAACCAAATTTACTGTTGATGAAATTATTCTGCTTATCAAAACCTTGGTAATGTAATATGTCATTTCTATGCCATTTGATCAGAAAAAATATTTAAAAATCCGTATTAGCACCATATGCCTGCCAGATTAAACATCGGTTACGTATTAATTACATAGTTTTACGATTTGATTCTTGAAATAAAAAATTTTATAATCCAATCACAACAGCACCAAAGGGATGTCGTTTGCTCTTCTCTTTTATCAGCAAAAGTTTGAAATTATTCATTTTCTTCAATGTCAAAAGTATTTTTAGAGGCTAAATATAGATGACAACACCAAGCGTTATTGTGTCTGGCCCAATTTTCTTTTTTCCTTCGGCGTTCAACTGTCCAATCTCTAATAGCACGACGCTTAAGGATTGACCCTAGAGAAAAAAATGTCTTGATTTCGATCGTTAAAAAAAGCATAAAGCAGATTTTGGGAGCTTCAGGCTTGTCTTATTTTTCTCCTTTCAGTAGTATAACAACAGTTGATCCGTTGAGGGTCTAATCCATCATGTTATCAACTCCTTCAGTTCCTAGTCCTGTCATATATCTATCTCCCAGTCGGATTCCCTTCGCCAAACCATGCGGTTTATCGTCGGAAATGGAAGCATTACTGAAATGGAGATCTAGTCTTCACAACAATAGCCAATATGTTCTTTCTTCGTGGATTAGAAGCAGTCCACGCATTTGGTTCGGGCCTTGGTTTGCAGGGGACATTGAAAGAATTCAACTTCTCTTCCTTTCCAAGCCTTGAAGCTCTTTATCTTCATGACAATTTACTTTTAGGAAGCGTTCCACCACATATCGGTAATCTTTTTGAACTTGCTACTCCTGACTTGAGTTCAAACAAGATCACCGGATCCATTCCTCCACAAATTGGAAACTCATCAGAACTCATGGAGTTGAAACTACACTTTAATCTACTGTCAGGAGGGTTGCCTTCTGAGATCGAAAATTTAAATAATCTACATAATCTTTTTTATACATGGGAACCAACTTTATGGAAACATCCCTCCATAATTTGGGCATTCAACTAGCAGATATCGCATATATCTAGGAAATAACAGCTTCACAGGCTCTATTCCTTTAGAGATTGGAGTATCGGGTACCCTTACCAAACTCGATTTCTTAGAAAATCTTTTGACTGGTCCGATCCCAACATGACTTGGGAACTTAAGTATGTTAGTCTACCTTTTTCTCTATTCGAATAATCTCACTGGGTCCGTTTCTAGAGAAATAGGAAGGATCAAATCCCTCGTAATGTTACAGGTGACTGACTACCATCTTTCTGGCCCTCTTCCTACATCTTTGGGAAACATAACGGGCTTACAAAGTCTACTCCTTGATTTCAACAACTTTGATGGCTCTCTTCCTGCATCCTTAGGAAATTTAAATGGCTTACAATTTCTATCCCTCACTTCCAATTACTTCAATGGCCCTCTTCCCTTTGGATTTAACAATTTCACTAGATTAATACACCTACAATTAGTTTAAATCGATTCATGGATAATTTAGCACAAGATCTTTGTGGAAATAGAAACCTTCGATTTCTCTCTGCTGCCGGAAATTACTTCACCGGACCGATTACCAAGTGTTTGCAAAACTGTTCTAACTTGCAACGAGTAAGACTGGAATAACAATCGCTTGACGGGTGATACATCCAAATCTATTTGCATTCACCCAAAACTAGATCACATTGAATTGAGCGGTAAGAAGTTTTGGGCAATGGAAGGCAATGCCAAATCTTGACCAAACAGAAAATGTCACAAAACACGATCACAAGTAGGATTCCTACAGAACTCGGGAACGCTGCTAAACTGAAGGGGATTAATTTATCTTCAAATGTATTAGTTGGAGTTATTCCTGAGGAACTAGGAAGATTGACTGCACTACTTGAACATATATTAGATGATAATCGTCTTGCAGGAAGTATCCATTTAGAAGTCAGTAAGTTGTCAATGCTGACAAGGCTTAATTTAGCCATTAATTATCTAGATGGTCAGATTCCCAGAGAAATAGGAGGTTGCAAGAGTTTGATCCATTTAAGAGTAAACAAACTACTAGGATATATTCCTATTGAAATTGGAAAACTGCAAGTGCTTGAAGACCTTGATTTGAGTGAGAATTCATTGTCAAGAAGGCTTCCAATGTTTATTGGAGAATCGCAATGTTTAATTGCATTAAATATTTCCCACAACGACATTAATGGTTCAATACCTTCTAGCTTGTGGGAACTCGTAGTTTGATATCGATCTTCAATGAATTTGAAGGATGCCTCCCAAACACAAGTGCCTTTCATGATTCAACAAAGGAGAGCAAAGAACTATATAGTGCTCAATCAGGTTAAAAAATTTGCCAATCAAATATGCAAGATTCCAGACCGAAATCAGGCATCAAATTATGGAAATTGGTGTTAGCCCTTACATTGATCATCTTTTCATTCTATATAGCAACTCTGATCCTTTTACTTTAAGAGATAGACAAGAGAAAGAACATGCCAATAATGAAGAAGATCGAAGGGGAAATATGTATGAGATATGGAGTTATGATGGTAAAATAATGTATGAAAACATTATTGAAGCAACAGAAGATTTTGACAAAAAATATTTTATCGGTAGTGGAGGACTTGGAGAAGTTTATAGAGTTGAGCTATCAACGGGAGAGGTTGTAGCCAATGAAAATTATAAAAAAAAATAAAATAAAACATTAAAAAAAAATTGCTGTTGTAGCAGAAGATGAATCACCTCAAATGGAAGCCTTTGCAAATGAAATTCACACATTGGCGAAGATTCAACACTACAGCATCGTGAAGTTGTTTGGATTTTGGTCACATCCGAGGCACTCCTTTTTGGTCTATGAGTTCTTGAAAAGGCAGAGCTGAGATAAGAGACATGGCAGTATGGATGGTGAAATTGGATTAACATGGTATCTTAGGATTGACATAACCGAAGCTGTAGCAAGCACACTATTGGATATGCACCATGGGTGCTCCCTTCCCATGGTTCATCGTGAGCCATCCAGCAAGAATATTTTGTTGGATGAAGAATGCATTGCTCACATATCTGATTTTAGTTCTGCTAGGCTTCTCAATCTCAACTCATCAAATTAGACATCTTTTGCGGGCACTTATAGATATGCTGCACCGGGTATGCCTTTTCTCATTAACACCATCACATGAGCAGATTAATTAAGAACCTATGTTCTAATCAATTCATTTTATTCTATCGCAATCCTTTTACCATCGTGATAGATCTACTGTTAAAGTCAAAATATAACTTATTAGCTATTAATACTACATTTCAAGGCCACTTTTTCCGTGTAGAACCGGCATTTACAATGAAAGCAACCACAACTCCCGATTTGTATATCTTTCGAGTGTTGATACTAGAAGTAATCATCGGGATGCATCCCAGAGATCTATTATCATTCATCACATCGCCTTATTACCTCCCACTGAATTGGCAAGGGAGATTATCCTTATTCTCAAGCTTGCTTTTCTGGGTTTACACCTGACTCCACAGCCACAATCGACAATACGAGATGTAGAACAAGTGCTATTCATAAAGCCACCAATAATGGAAAAACCACCTGAACTAATGGTTTTACAAGATTTTTTGAAATGGAGACTTCATATCCAAATGAATTGTGGTTTTCTTTGTTTTAGTTATTATTTATATCTTTTATACATATATTGTAACATAAATGTTTTTCTAATGAGCATACAACAATCAAAAACCAAGATGTGCTGAACCTTGATGATTTAATTTCCCCGTCTTGCCTAAATAATTACTTTTTCACTTCTACAACTCTTAAAAATTTTATTTCTCTTTTGACTATGATTGTATATAATTGTATTATAGACTCAAGTTTATAAAATAATAGGTAATAACAAGAACAAAAAATCAGAATTCAATAAAACATTCTTGAGCTGATCACAAGCTTAGATAGATGCCTTATCTTTGGTTTTGACTTCAATTTATAGAGAATTGTCAAATCTTGTTAAGGTAAGAGCGGATTCGGTTTGTTTTAGTTCAATTTTCCCTCTAAACTAAACCAAATCATGAAAATGCAATTCAGTTTTGTATAGGTTCAAATCAAACCATATGGTTCAAACTCAGAATTTTCCTATGCTATAAAATTTTGGTTTGATTCAACTTAGTTTACAAATTAAGCCATATCTTCTAGTTTAGAAAGGTATATTTATAAGCCATACAATCTTATATGTAAAATATTGAATTTATTTAATAATAATAAGTACTAACGTCATAATAAAGGTGAATGAAGTTAACATTCATGCGACTAAAAAATTTTTAAATTATTTATTAATAACTAATTTTATTTATAAAAATAGCATATAATGTAAGTTTTAAGTCAAACTATATATATAATGGTGATTAAAAGTTTAATACATATACATTTTAATAGATGTAAGTTAAAAATTCTTTTAAGTGTTATATTATAATGAAAGAAATTTTTTAGTTACAAGTAAAATATTACTATGTTTTTTATAGAATGGTCTAGTTTGGTTTTACAAATTGGTCTAGTTTCTTCTTTCAAGCCAACCATAAATTTTCAATTTGTTTTGGTTTTATGAATTAATCTAGTTTCTCTAACTTTAAGTGGCTGTGAAGAAAAGAAGGAAGAGTTCGACTAAGGGACTAAAAACCTAAGTGCTTGATAAAAGGTAACCGATCAGTTTAATTTACTTTTCATGCACCTTTTTCCTTAGTTATCTTAGTTTTATTTTGTATCTCTATTTACTTTGGAGAAAATGATACTATGAGATACTTTGTGTTCTTGTACAATCCAAACATAATATAAAGGCTAAAACTACTCAAAAGGATGAGAGTTAAATGATGGCAACCAAGATTAATCCCCAACACAGTCTTATGCTAACCTTATCTCTTTTATTACATATTAAGCTAAATTGAGATGATAATCCTATCAAAAGTTATAGATAGGGAAATGAAAAGAAGTTGGAATTGAAGTTATGGTTGATAAGTACTCAAGCAAGAAGTTGGCAATTGATGAATTGTACTTTGAAACATTGGTTTTAATTGAATTCAATGCCCACATTCGCATATATTTTCCATCCTTGCACATGATGTTATACTTATGTTAAAATTCTATTGGTTTGTTAAGTTTACTACTCTTTCACCATAAGTGATTTAAAAAATTTTCAAGTTGTTACATGGAAACAATGTAATTTGCATTTCAAAGTTTTAATTGTAGATATGAATAAAAATAGGAGTGTAGTAAATCACTTATACTATTGTAGAATTAAGTGACCAAATCGTTGGTTTAGAGAGTTGACTTCTTATTTGATCATTAATTCATGATTTGGGAATAAGATGTTATCGTTGGCTGGAGTTAAGTGTTTGCATTTAAAAAAGTTGACTTTCATGTATCGTACTCTCTATATTCTCAAGTAGCTATTATAGAATTAGCAAGGATGTTAAAATTACCTTATTCTTGAAAAAGATTTCCCAAACAATAAAATTGAATGGCTAAAAAAAGCAAAAAGTTAGGAGTAAACCCAACCAAAAAAGGAAAAGAAGAAAAGCGAGGGAAACAAAGTAGAAAAATAGGAGGTCAAAGAAAAAGAGAGTACAAATGAACACCTAATCTTCTTGAATGATAAATTTTCAAATATGTTCATGACCCCTTAGTGTCCACTTGTGAAAAAAAGGTAAGCAATAAGAAGCTCCTTTAAACAAAAGTTCAAAATGCACGTGTTCAATAAGGCTAATGATAAATGAAAAACTGTTGGGAAATATGAGTAAGGAATGGGTCTATTTTGTCATTCTTACTAGTCTATAATTTGCTTAACAAAAGAATTGAGGCTAAACATAATTATTGATCCATGAAATGTAAAAATCTCTCTCCTTCATAGTAACACCTTATTTGATTTCAAATTGTCTAGTCCTTTACTAAATAAGAGGATTAACTTTAGAAATCATTTATTAATCATTTGATTCTTTTGACTATGTATTTAGAATCACCTAATGACCTATCTTGACATTCATGGACCAAAGATTGCTTGTTACGCACTTAAAATGGAAAAATGACACAACTTGACAATTGACATGCTTTCTTGTGAGATTTAGTAAACTTAACAACCAACAAATGGTAACTTCATTCTTTACCCCATGAGTTGTATTAGAATTTATGCTTGCTTAAGGACAAGCAAGGTCTCAAGTTGGGGTTAGTTGATTAATGTGTAATTTCACATGCTTATCATGATCAATTTCCCCGTATTTATAATTTTAGTGATTAATGAGCATAAGTATATAAAGTTATAAAGAAATTGCATATAATGAATAGACACAAGTGGTCAACCAAGCTTTTGACTAATTGTACATAATCTGAGTGATTTAGAACAAAATTTAGGTTGTTTTCATTAATTTACATGTCTAGAAGTTAGCATACTCATGCTAAACCCAAACCATCCAAATAGCACAAGGAAATAAGGAAGAAAAGCTAGAAGACATGGCATCTAAACACCATAAAAGCTAACATTCGGACACCTGATTCATAAAAATTGCCTTGAAGATTTTCTCAAGATAACTCTAAACGCCATGCAACCTAGCATCTAAATACCTAGTAAATTAACTTTTGGCTATTAAGCAAAACATCGCATTTCATTTAGAAACACTAAAAGACAGAGCTAACATATGTGCAGCGTCTAAACACCATAAGTCTTAGTGCTCGAACGCCATCTATGGATATATAAAAACTATGCTTCTCTACTTTATTTGAGTAGCAAACATTTCTACAAGGGTTTTAAATAAAGTTCTCTCAAACTTTTCATGTTTTTAGCTATTCTTAGTTAACCTTTAGTGTAGATTTTAATTTTCTTAGTGTTTTCTTGCAATATGTAAGTAATAGCACAAGTTCTAGGACTTTTAAAGGTTTTGGGAATGGTTTTGCATTGTATTTTATAGAGTTTATCGGCTCTTGACAAACGTCAAATTTTGTAAATTTAGAGTTAGGTTTCTAGTTCTAACCTGTATTCATTCATGTTGAATACTGATGTATAGGCAAGTGTACCTATTAATTTATAATATAGCGAATTAAGTTCAAGTATCGATCCCTTATGAACTTTGACTACTAGTACTCATTAGGTCTCTATTATCTAACCGGTAATTTAAAGTTCAAGAAACATAAAGATGTAAATCTAAATTATTGATAAAACTAAATTAAAGAGTAACTAAGATGAAATTCAAGAATTAATAAGAAAACAGTTCAATTAAATTAATATTCAATATTGTACCTAGATCTTGCTTCCTCTAGATCTAACATGCGATTTTCCTAAAGATAATCTAATTTATTCTTTAGTTTTTCTTAACCGGGAGAATTCTCTACCAAAATTAATCACTTTCTCAAGTCAATTAACCTCAACCCTAGAATGACCTATTAGAATCTCTTCTCAATAATATGATATAAGATCGCATTATTAAACAATGAACTCTCTACACTTTAATTTGAAATCTAGAAGAATCTTGCAAATTATCTCTAATCTTGCAATAATTCTCATCAACTATGCCTAAATCTAATCTTATAAGAAATCTCTCGATTCTCTTATAAGATATCAAATTCTTGATTACTATCCATGAAAATAATAATCTAAATCATGAAACAAACATAGTTAAATCAAGAAATTAATAAAGAACTAAATTAATCGATACTAATCATATCACATGAATAAATCTAGGTTTCACAAAACCTAGATACTAAGATTCTACTCACTGCACATCTTAAAATAAAAATCTAAAATCAAAGTATAGAAAATAATGGAAAGAATCATCATGAAATCTTAAAAAAAAAAAATTGAATCTTTAAGTCTTCGCTTCTCTTTGCTTTTTTGGTTGTTCTTAGCTTTAGAAACTCTCTCAAAGTTGTGCCAAAAAGTTTTTTTTTTTTTTTTCAATAAACCCTAGCAAGGGTTTATATATGAAGAATTAAAAAAATTAGGTTAGTTGAAAAAGACATGATCGGGGACACAACCGTATCTTTCGATCGTGTAATATTCTGTGCTTCACGTTTGTCCCTTTTTTTATTAAACCTAGAAACGACACGACCGATGACATGATCATGTCCTTTGGTTATATCGTAGGCCATCATAGATGAAAATCAACTCTAAATTCACCTGGAAATGACACGATTGTATCATTTGATTGTATCGATCTTTAAACCTTCATAACTTGTTCATTTTAGCTCCGATTTGAGTGAAATTTGTTTCTATCTTCTCGTTTTCTCACGTGGATCATTTCAAAACCTAGAAAATAAAATTTTACTCAATTAAGTATTAGTATCTAAAATAAACTCAAATATCAAGGAAAATCATCAGAAATCACTAAATAAAATATATGCAATTAGGTACTCATCAAAATTCCCCACACTTAAGCTTTTGGTTATCCTCAAGAAAAAAAAAAAAAAAAAGAGAAATCAAGACAAGAATTCTTAAGTTAAAAACTCTTACTTCTTAAGAAACCGGTCAACAATTACACTTAACCCTAAAAAATTCAACTTACAAATCCAATCAATTTTCTTTAAATAACTTCCTTCACTCTTAATCTTTTTTCTAATGTCCAAAGGACACAAGTACTAAAGTTCACAGGCTAATCTATGTAAATTAAAGTTTAACTGGATCATTTAATCAATGATTTCGTACTCAATATTAAATTTAACATCTCGCCAATCAGGAAAGAGTGATAAAAATTTTAACCCTACATAGCTAGAATGTATATAACCCTCTCTTCATTCTCGCAAGTGCTATAATTCAAAGTAAACACATATTACATCCACTCATCCTCTGATATTTCCCTTAGTTCTGCTTTAGCTAGAAGGCTTTAAATTCACTAAATTTATGTTATTAATTAAGCACATCATTTAAGGACAACTGTATTGGCAGTGGGAAAGGATCTTGCTCTTCTAACGGATCAAGACTGATCCATACTAACTTAACCCTCATATTGGTAATGTGAAAGAACCTTACTCTTTTGAAGGATCAAGACTGATCTATACCAACTTATTCTTTCAGTTAATTTAGGCATTGGTAATGGAATTCAACTTCACTCTTCTAACGGACTAAGGAGAATTCTTACCAATTTTGCTCCCCCCCCTCCCCTTCCCTTTTTTTTTGTCATTTTCTACCTCTAACTATTTAATTTTTTCTGAGATTTCTCAAAAGATAAATTTCATTTGTTTATTTACTAAGGATTATAGGGCTTTAAAGTCGTCTAAGAAGAAAATATACATAAAAGCAAGCTTTGAAAATAATCATGACTAACTCCTAACCAGTAATATTGCTTTAATCCTAAGTCCTAAAATCCTAAGCTAAATAATCCTTAACTTTACTCCACAAAGATTTCACTTATCAACTCTAGCATCGTATAAATCAAACATTAAAGATCAAGTATTCAAATTACATTCAACTCATTGGAAGTTATCAATTTCCAAATAATTGCAAGTCAATAAAATAATAAAATTAGGTTAAATGTGGAAAAAAAAACTAAAATTGGTTTCCTAAGTAGCAAAAGTTTCTATAAATTTCTATATCCCCTTTCCCATACTTAAAACCATACATTGTCCTCAATGTACGAAGTAAGTCACATAATAGAAAATGTAACAATCAAAACAATCATGGGTAAGACAATATAAAAGTGGGAAAGAAAACTGTTACTCCCCTGAAAATTTGAGTAACATGAATGCACAAAAGCCATAAGTTATGAAGTTTGAAGTAGTCCAAATTAAACGCATTTTTCCACATGAGCTTTAAATTTCCAAGGCATCAACTCTACAATCCTCGTAATCTAAGGCATCATCTATAATTTCATCCTCATCCTCCTCCTCCTTATCATCGACATCTTCAACCGAACTCTCCTCCTAAGCTCCTTCCTCTAAACTTGTAATTTAGCTCTTAGTACCATGTTTCTCTACAAAAGGAAACAAAATTTAAGTCAAATTTCTAATATATCAGAGCTTCCCCACACTTAGAATAAAGAAATAGACCATAAAATCATGACTGAGTGAAAATAAACACTCTAACTCATTGAGGAATTTTGTCAAACACTTAGAATGCATCCAAAATATAGTTGTGTTATTTGAGAAATCTTTCATGCAATCCTAACAACTATTATTACACAATAGATTCAAAGCATGCTTAAACTCGTAATTCCTCAATAACATGAATCAGTAGCACTTGTATGTTGATTAAACACTAAAGGCTTAAGTACTAAAATGAATAACAAAGCATATAAAGCAATGAAGTTTAGCACTCCAACTCAAACATTCAAAAATCCCATGCCTATACTAATGTATTGCAAATAATATGATCATGTCACAACTCTGTATCTTTCAAAATCTAATTGTAGTGCCGAATTGAAAAACACGACCATATTCTTCATGTTCACTATCCATTTTCTCAAAACAAAAATCATGAACACACTCTAAAGATTACTGCATGTAAAAGCTTCAATTTCTACTTACTCCAACATGCACAAGAGTCCAATCCAAGAAAATTTTTAGAAAAATTATAGAAAAGGAGGAATTAAGAACTTACATAGATTCTTGAAGCAGTGAGAGTACTAGAGATCCTTAAGTTGATATAGGTTTGTGCATTGTATGTGAAAGAAAATGTGAGGAATAAAGGAATGCATAAGTAAGAGGGGTTCGGGATCTTGTTGTTAGTGCTAAATGTGAAAAAAAAAATTCAAAGAGAAATGAATGCGAGTAGCAGATGTGTTTCCTTATATATTAGATCAAATACGATCCGAGATACGATCATATCTTGTGAACATGTAACTTTTTGTGGGTCGTGAGTTTTCCGTGTGTCGTGAGTTTTCCGTGTCTAGTATTCATACGATCTAAGACACAATCATGTCCTATGACCGTATAACAATCTGTTATTCTTTTTCTTTTCTTTTCTTTTTTTTTTTTGCTTTTCACTTTTATTATTTTTATTTTAATTAATGTATGCCTAGCTTAAATGCATGAATTCTAAAATAAATAGACTTAAATAAATAAAGTTACTAAACTAAAAAAAAAATGAACTAAAGAAATCCAATACGAAAGATTAAACTTAAAAGGATAACTTATTATGTTGCACTTATTAATTTTGAAATTTCATTTAACTTTTAGGGCGCTGCCCAGAAAACCCCACAGGGGACACTGTCCCCTTAACGCTTACTCTTCAACAGGCTAATAGGACCGTCGTATGCGTAACATAACATAAAAGTGAACTTGACCCTAAAATGAAAGATAAAAGTGTTAAAGTGCTAAAATAAACAATAAAAAAATACTAAAATAACCTATCAACTAAAAAGTAAAAAAAAAACTTAGATTGCCTCCTAAGAGCATTATATTTAACATCGATAGCTCGATAGAATGCATGATTTACTTACCTTCATCCAAGTAGAGATGGATCTCCATCCTTACCTCACTTTCGAACCCTCCAAACAAGACTTGAGTTACCTTTTTTCCATTGGTATAGCAAATTCTTTTGTCGAATTGCACAACTTCTCTGAGTTTTTTCTTATCATGCCACTCATCAAACTCGTGTTGCTTGAGTCCTTTCTTGTTATCCGCTTTTCTCTTAGATGGAGTGGTTGTTGATAGCTTCTAGCTCTTCACTACAAAAGCATGTTCTAAGCAATCTTCTAAGTGTTTCCATTTTAAGACTGGTGATTTTTCATAGGGAAGCTCTAACTTTCCTTCATTTGATCTACAAAATGGTTTAATCCCTATCTTCACTACACTGGGTTCATTAGCTCCCAAATGAGCTACAGCTTCTAGTTGATTAAGGGTTTTCATCATTTCTCCATCTCCCGATTCTAAGCAATTGTTCATAGGTTCTTTAACAAGTGTTTCTTACACACATTCAGTGACAACTGCATCAAAAGTATCACCAACATAGATTATACCATCTGAGTCACTAGACTTGTACATTGAATCTAGATTCTAGAAAAAAAATTCCTCATCTTCAACCCTTAAGATGAGCTTATGCTCACTAATATCAAACATGGCCCTTGAAGTAGCTACAAAGGGTTTACATAAAATCAACAGTACCTCAAGATCCTCATCTATGTTGAGGATAACAAAATCTACAAGGAAATTAAATTTATCAACTCGCACTAAAACATCTTCTATGATGCCTCTAAGGTATGTAGTGGACCTATTAGCTAATTGAATGCACATGCTTGTTGGTTTAAGTTCTCCTAACCTTAACTTTTTAAACAACTTAAATGGCATCAACTTTATACTTGCTCCTAGATCTGCCAAAGCATTATTTATTGACAACTTTCTAAGCACAAAAGGTAAAGTAAAACTCCTTGGATCTTGTAATTTCTTTGGCAACTTTTTCTGGAGTAGCGCCAAGCATTCCTTGTTTAGTGTAACAATTGAAAGATCCTCTAATTTCCTCTTCTTTGACAACATGTCCTTTAAGAATTTTTTGTATTTTTACATCTACAATAAGACATCAACAAGAGGTAAATTCACTTGCAATTGATTGAAAAGATCAAGGAATTTATCAAATTGTTTGGTTAGATCAAGGCAGTCTTACTTAAGTCGCTGTGGATATAGGATAGGAAGCTTGTACTCATTTACTTTTGGTGGCTCTACACTCTCTTTTGATCTCAACAGTTATAAACTTTCTTTACCCTTAACCTCCACTTCTTTCTCAACTACTTCCTTATCCCCCTTCTTCTCAACTTGCAGCTCTCTACCAATTTTCTAGGTCATTGCATTAACATGTTCCCTTAGGTTCGTTTCAATGTTCCCAAGCAATGATCCTTGTTGTCGTTCATTTAACATCCTTGCAAGTTGTCTAATTTGATTTTCTAAGTTATAGATAGAAGCTTCCTGGTTCCTTAAAGAGGCCTCTATTTATTGCATTCTAGCCTCATTAGATTGAATATGTTTTTCTAAGAGGCTTTCCAACTTCTTCTTTAGAGCAGGTGACAGTACTATTGGTTGTTGAAACCCTGGTGGAGGCAAATTTGGTCTTTGTTGAGGTTGATTCCTTATCTACCATTATTGGCCTTGACCCTGATTTTGACCTCCCCATGAAAGATTAGGGTGATCTCTCCATCCCGGGTTGTAAGTGTTGCTATAAGGATTATACTGGAGTCTTGTAGGTTTTCCTACAAAATTAACACATTATACTGCTTGCAGCCTACAATCCTATCTTGAATGAAGTTATTAGAGCTATACTGTAATTGTTGTGAACTAATTGAGAGGGATTCAATTTTCTTACTCAACATCTCTACTTGAGTGGCTAGAGACTGTATAGCATTGAGCTCAAATATACCTGCGACTTTTTGCTTCCCCCTTAGGTTTTCCTACTGGTAATTATTCATGGCTATGCCTTCTATCAAAGCCTAGACTTCTTCGGGTGTCTTAGTATTAAGTATACCTCCGGCTACTGCATCTATCATTTATCTGGTAGAGAGGTTGAAACCATTGTAAAATGTTTGCATTTCCATCTAAAGTGGGAGGGCATGATGTGGACACCACCTTAACAAGTCCTTAAAGTGCTCTCATGTATCGTACAAGGTCTCACCCTTTATCTAGGAAAAATATGAGACGTCGACTTGAATCTTTGTCGTTTTTGCAGTGGAAAATACTTCTCCAAGAATTTTTCTGCCAATTCATTTCAGGTTATGATTGAATTCCTTGGTAAAGAATTTAACCATTACTTAGCTCGGTCGTACAAAGAAAACAGAAAGAAGCACAGCCGAATGGCATCATCAGTTGCCCCATTAATCTTAAAAGTATCACATATTTCCAAAAAACTGGAATTACGTGCATTAGGATCTTTGTCTTAGAGGCCGTCAAATTGGACAAACTATTGAACCATCTGAATAATGTTCAGCTTCATCTCAAAGTTATTGGCTGCAACAATTGGCCGATTGATGCAACACTAGGTACTAGTTAATGACAGTTGGGAGTAGTTCAATATGGTCCGATTATGTTCCCCGTTATTGGCCATGATGTCGTTGGGTGAACTTTCGTAATTAGATTCTTGATCTACTACTGGACTCTTGACTTCACCCTCTAACAACTCCACTTCATCTTTCAATCTAATCGGAGATCCTTAATTTATCACCTCCATTGTTTCTTTGATAGATAATTACCTCAAATTGCGTAAAGTAGTCCTCTCAATCTCGAGATCAATTTTAATCAAACCCTTTGATCGACTTCTTATCATGTACTACACCAAAGAAAATAGAGAATTTAGTCAAGATGGCACCAAAAAAAATAAAAGAACTCAAGAAAAAGAAAATATAAAGAAGAATATGGTTAGATTACTAAAACTACTAGTTTTCTTAATATCAACAATCCCAGGCAATAGTGTCAAAAACTTAGTACAAGCCAAGTGTACCTATCAGTTTATAATATAGCGGATTAAGTTCAAGTATCGATCCCTTATGAACTTTGACTACTAGTACTCATTAGGTCTCTATTATCTAACCGGCAATTTAAAGTTCAAGAAACATAAAGATCTAAATCTAAATTATTGCTAAAACTAAATTAAAGAGTAACTAAGATGAAATTCAAGAATTAATAAGAAAACAATTCAATTAATTTAATATTCAATATTGTACCTAAATGTTGCTTCCTTTAGATCTAACATGCGATTTTCCTAAAGATAATCTAATTTATTCTTTAGTTTTTCTTAACCGGGAGAATTCTCTACCAAAATTAATCACTTTCTCAAGTCAATTAACCTCAACCCTAGAATGGCCTATTAGAATCTCTTCTCAATAACATGATATAAGATCGCATTATTAAACAATGAACTCTCTACACTTTAATTTGAAATCTAGAAGAATCTTGCAAATTATCTCTAATCTTGCAATAATTCTCATCACCTATGCCTAAATCTAATCTTATAAGAAATCTCTCGATTCTCTTATAAGATATCAAATTCTTGATTACTATCTATGAAAATAATAATCTAAATCATGAAACAAACATAGTTAAATCAAGAAATTAATAAAGAACTAAATTAATCGATACTAATCATATCACATGAATAAATCTAGGTTTCACAAAACCTAGATACTAAGATTCTACTCACTGCACATCTTAAAATAAAAATCTAAAATCAAAGTATAGAAAATAATGGAAAGAATCATCATGAAATCTTAAAAAAAAAAAAATTAAATCTTTAAGTCTTCGCTTCTCTTCACTTGTTTTGGTTGTTCTTAGCTTTAGAAACTCTCTCAAAGTCGTGCCAAAAAGTTTTTTTTTTTTTTCAATAAACCCTAGCAAGGGTTTATATATGAAGAATTAAAAAAATTAGGTTGGTTGAAAAAAACATGATCGGGGACACAACGTATCTTTCGGTCGTGTAATATTATGTGCTTCACGTTTGTCCCTTTTTTTATTAAACCTAGAAACGACACGACCGATGACATGATCGTGTCTTTTGGTTATATCGTAGGCCATCATAGATGAAAATCAACTCTAAATTCACCTGGAAACGATACGATCGTATCATTTGATAGTATCGATCTTTAAACCTTCATAACTTGTTCATTTTAGCTCCGATTTGAGTAAAATTTGTTTCTATCTTCTCGTTTTCTCACGTGGATCATTTCAAAACCTAGAAAATAAAATTTTACTCAATTAAGTATTATTATCTAAAAATAAACTCAAGTATCAAGGAAAATCATCAGAAATCACTAAATAAAATATGTGCGATTAAGAACTCATCAAATACAATGTTTACATTATATTTATGTGCATTTGCGCCCATTACTCAATGTTCCATATTTATAATGTTTTTTGCATAATGTGTTCATGGGTTGTGTTGAGGAATTGATGGAGAAGTTGTTATTGTTGCGATTCTAATATTATAGTAGTGTAAATTTGATGTTTTTTAGTTTGATGATTACTAGAATTTAACATGGATATAAGATTAATGTCTAACTAAAGAAGGGTTGCCACACTTAGAGTTAAGGCTCTATGTTATTGTTACGCCCCAAACCGGCAGAGTCGTAACATCCCCGCCGTGTAAACCATTCTAAGATAGAAGTTGGCCTTACAACCGCTATTTTAGACTTGATCTGCACAAGGCGTCCACGACTAACCCGTTTTGAAGTAAATAGTTTGTAATTTAAATAAATCATTTACCTAAGAAAGTGAGGAAATATATATATACACTATAATTCAGTTATTACATTATTCAAAAATGAAAAGTAATAAAATATGTGTTGATTCTTCAATGATTTTCCTCACTCCCCAGGATCCAGCAGTTGCTAACTTCAGAGTAGTTGTTTGCCACTTCTTAGCCAGCATCCACACGACGTCTATAGGGATATGAGCAACCACAGCTCAGTAAGTTAGGATAGAGGACTTAATACTATACCATAAACATAACAAGGTTTTCAATCAACTTATTAGATGCAATGCATGTGCAAGCAAATGCCATTGCACGACGTTATCCAGCCCGTCGTGAGATTAGAGAAATTGCACCTGCTCTAATCCAAGTTGAGGAGTTGCCATTAATGCAACAGCTCACGACCAAACACAGGCTTGTGCAATGAATACCTCACTCCTCCCACGACTACCTTCGAACCACTGACTTCACCCTCACCACGACCTCCTCTCCTGTTACTTAGTTTGGCTAAGGATGAAAAAGGAACCAATTGTAATCCTGCGCTATCCCTTTCGAAGGGGTCGGTATTTGGCCAGAGAGTCCTAAGTTCCCCTAATGGGTTGCCATGCATGTCCGATTATGATTACTGGTCGTATATTTGATTAAGTCCAGTTTAGGGTGATCAATCATCTTATACAAATCATACAATACATGTCAGAGCAATAAACAGAATCATAGCGTCACTCATAATCAAGCACACACACACATTCAACTATCTAATAAGCACAACCAAGCATAATCTTAAACCTCCAAAATACAGCATCGTATTAATCCCAACTTACCTCGACTCATCGCTCACTCACTCGAGGTCCAACTTGCTCAAGCCATCGTAGATCATTGCTAAACACAAACGTGGTTTCAGTTTTTCATATAACCATTATAGGTTCGTTTTATCCTATAACGCTTATTGTTATGTTTTGTTGAGGGTTTAATATGCCTAATTATCTAGATCTTAAGTCTTTTACAATTATTCTAAGTTTAGGGTTAGGTTTGGATTCAGTTTCTACATCAATTTCTAAATTAGGTTCTAGTCTCATTTCTAACTCCTAAATATGCTCGAATCCTAATGTGAAATTAATCACATTAAGTTCGAGTATTCAAATATCCTATTGGGTTTTAATTCAATATTCTAAACTATTTGGTACACGTTATTTCTAATTGGGGTATCGGATTTATCCCCGATGTGAGAAAATCTTACATTTTTATACAATTACCTAAAATTAAATATTAATTTAGATTTAGTATTATTCTGATTTTTATTCTAATATTATTTAAATAACCCTAATTTTTTAGATTTATTAATTTTTCAATTCCACGTATTACTAATTTCTTATAATAACTACATAATTTCCTAAATTAACTATACTTAATACTCCAAAGGCTAAGATTAGAGTTCCACATCAGAGATTAACATCCCTAAACATCTAATTACTAACTAAATTAGTAATTAGTATCTTAATCACCTAATTAACCCAAAATTACCTAATTTATGCCTCATTTTAAGGCCTAAAAATTATCTAAAATTTTTTAAAATTAATTTTTGAAAACGGGCTTCATAGCACTGTTCTATATCATCTAAGTGGTCTACACAAAAATTTTGGGTTCAAAACTACACTCCTAAGGTCATTTATTTCTAAACCGAAACATGTTGGGTTTTGCACGATTTCTTAAGGACCCTATATCACGAGACATATTTTAATCAAAATAATATTTTTTCTAAAAACTACATACAAAAATATTTTAAATAACAAAATTCATAATTTTCTAATAACATTTACTATTTTTACAAAATCGAACTCACCAATTTGGGAGGCTCCGGCCACCGTCAGTGGCCATGGGTGTGTCAGCCCACTATGGCATTGCCACCACCATGTGGTGGTGGTGGCCGTCCACTCCAAGTTACCCGTCGGATCTAGTTTCTCCTTTGTGGCCCTAACTGCACTATTTTCCTTTTCTTCTTTTTTTTTTCTTTGGTTTTTCTCTCAATTTTCACCTCTCCCTAATTTTCTCTAATTTCTAACTATTCAAATAAGCTTCTGAATTTTTCTTGCTATTTATAGAGCTTTAGGATAATTATTGTGTATTAAATTGGATAAAACAATTGCCTTATCCTTTAATTTTTGGCTTTTGTGTTGTCTTAATTTAATTGGTCGATTTTTTTTCTTATTTTTCCCAGCTGCCACGACCCAATTCTGGATCATTCCTGATTTTTCTTAATTAATTATAATTTTTTTTTAAGTATTTAATATTATTTTAGCACATTTCGTGTATTTTAAATAATTACGCATATTTATACCTACACGTAAATTCATATATTATACAAATAAATATTCCTAAATATTATTTAGGTTATTTTATGATTTTTAATATACATATAATTTATCTCTAGCGATTCGTTAAATACCGGAATGCATTTTACGCATTTTCGATAAATAACGAGTTATATACTTAAAATTTGAAAATTTTGTAGTATCCTATTTTATTACTTATTTTCTTAAATTCAAACTTATGGGATCAGTTTACTAATATTTCTAGCTTTACTTTATAATTTAGGCTCAATCGGCTCTTTCAACCGATGGAAATCTCGGATCGCTAGTTTTGGGGTTTACAGTTATTTAAATAGGATTGAAATTACAATTATAGGTTGGTAATAATCCTAATTGAATCTAAAATTCCTAATTCAGTCAAAGTAATGTTTGGGGATTGGAGGGAAATTCTAGTACTCACACCTAAACTTAATGTAATTAGAGATAGAATTTAATTGCTAACTAGGATTAGCTAAGTTGTGAGGAACTTAATTAACTAGTAATTGGTATAGATAAGAGATTGGTCATTTGATGCTTATGCAACATCATAGGATTTGCTAAGTTAATGTAAATACAAGTCTTGTGAATGTGACTAAAGCCTAATTTTAGACGACTATAAATATCCTTGTTGCATAATGACATGATCTGCAAACAATATTCAAGACACAACCCATTTATTCTTTTTTGAGGAAACCACTTCCCATTACCAAGAAACAATTAGAATTTGTGCTTAGCATTATTGTTATCATTTTCTAAATTCTACTTCCTTTCATGTTAATTAAGTAAGCCTTTTTGATCCATTTGCCTAAATTAGAATAGTATTGCTATAATCTATAATCTAGTAGTTAGTTAGCTTTCTAACCAATTTTCTTTCCTTCTCTATGAAAAATTACGACTTGGGATGCTCACAATATACTCCAAATCCCTTGGTACACTTACTATTAATCACGGATTCCACAATCAGTTTCGAACTATTGTAGGCTACTTTGATTTTGAGTATAAAGATTCGATGCTTTTTAAAAGGGGGTAATTTTTATGAATTGTGTGTGAAATTGTGGAAGTAGTGATTGTGATACCACCCATCAATTATGATGTCCACTTCATATTTGAACCTATAATAGATTCCATGAGAAATTTCAAATTTCCCATTTTATTTAATTGAGATTTTTAGGTTGAATGTAGGAATCACAATTCATTTAAAGGGACAAAAAAGGACACCCCCTGGCTTTTATCCATCATTGTTTAACACAACCTAAACACAGCACACCGCTACTACACAACGCCACCATACAAAACATATAACCACCACACACCAGCACCACCCCCACCATATACCATCGGTGACACTATAGTGCACCACTGGCTACTCACCTTGATGAGATCTAACACCATACATGACTAGTGAACTCCTCTCTACATTGTTCGTGCTTGCTTGCAAGAAACACTAGATTTACTACCCTATAAGATAGTCTCCAACACACATACAACTACATCAACCCTCACACAACTATGCAACTATGAGACAGTCATCCCGGAATTGACAATGATGTTTTGTAGGGGTTTTTAGTGAAAAGGAAGTATCATTAGGGGGCTTTTAAGTATGTATAAGGGTTTCACGGTAGTGCTTTTCTTCAATTTGCCATGGTTTTTAGAGAGTTATAGAGAGAGAAAGTGAAGGGTTTTTGGTGACCTAGCTAGAAGGAGAAAGGGTGATTTCAAATTTAATCCTCTTAAATGAGATTTCTAGAAGGAATAGAAATAAAAATTAGTTATTCAGTCTTCAATTTGCTCAAAAATGACTTTAGATTGTACCAAATGTTGTTCATCCAAGCTTGCACAAGCTTCGTTAATGGTGTCTAACCTTCCTCTTATGTTTGGAGATAGAAGAAGGCTAACACATGTGTAGAAAATTCAAAATTAAAGATGTGATAGTCCGAACTATAGGATCACTCATCACTATTATTTACTAAAAAGAATATATAAGAGTTAAAAAGATAATGAAAACACTAGGGTTACTCAAAAGGGAAACTTGTATTTTCTGATAATGAGATTGATTGCTACATACAAAATGAATGGGGTTTATATAGTAGCCCCATTAGGGTGACAAGCACATATGAAAAAACAAAAAGAATAATTTTACAATTAGTATACATGAAATTTACTAAAAGGATAAAAGAAATAAAGAATATTTAGTATGAAAAAAGTAAAGAATCCTTTTGAAATGTTATGCTAAAATACACATGTTGCATAATGGTTGGTATTCTAAAATATAGTACAATTCGAACAAAATGAAGAAAAGAGAACCTATAGTCAAATCGAATGTTATCAGATGCCGGTTGGCTCGAGAGCTTGGCTCAAACAAATGTTTGAGGCTAGCCAAATCGAATGTTATCTAGGTCATAGCACGACTACTTGGCAAGTCAGCCTGTATATTTGGTAGGACAACACATCTGCTTAGCCATGAGAGTTTGATACTTAGGTTGGCAGTAAAGTGAAACATAAAGGTCGGAACAGGAATCCTTGTATTTGATAGGACTTTAAGTTAATATTCTCAACGTAATTCCTTAGAGTCCTTTAGTTTGACTACACGTGATCGAACCGAAGAGTTGATTCCTATTAGCAAGCTACTTTGATTTTGAGTATAGAGATTTGACGCTTTTTAAAATGGGGCATTTTTTTATGAATTGTGTGTGAAATTGTAGAAGTGGTGATCGTGATACCAACCATCAATTATGGTGTCCACTTCATATTTAAACCTATAATAAACTCCATGAGACATTTCAATTCCTCATTTTACTGAATTAGGATTTTTAGGTTAGATGTAAGAATCTTAATTCATTTAAAGAAAAAAAAAAGAAAAAGGATACCCCCCGCCACCACACAATACCACCACACAAAATACACAACTAACACATACCACCACTACCACTACCACTACCACCATTAATGACACTATAGTGCACCACTAGCCACTCACCCTCATGAGATCCAATGCCATACCCAACCAATGAACTCCTCTATACATTGTTCGTGCTTGCTTGCAAGAAACACTAGATCTACTACCCTACAAGACAATCTACAACACACATACAACTACATCAACCCTCACATAACTATGCAACTATGAGATAGTCGTCCTAAAAATGACAATGATGTTTTCTAGTTTTGTAGTGGTTTTTAGTGAGAAGGAAGTGTCTTTAAGGGGCTTTTGAGGGTATATAAAGGTTTCATGGTAGCGCTTTTCTTCAACTTGTTATGGTTTTTAGAGAGTTGTAGAGAGAGAAAGTGAAGGGTTTTAGGTAACCTAGTTAGAGGGAGAAAGGGTTATTCCAAATTAATCCTCTTAAATGAGATTTCTAGAAGGACTAGCAATAAAAATGAGTTATTCAGTCTTCAATTTGCTCAAAAATGACTTCAGATTGTGCCTAATGTTGTTCATCTAAGCTTACACAAGCTTCATCAATGGCGTCTAACCTTCCTTCTATGTTGAGAGGTAGAAGACGACCAACACACGTATAGAAAATTCAAAATTAACAATGTAATGGTGAGAGAGAGAGAGAGAGGGAGAAGAAGAAGAAAGAGACATTCATGTAAGAAGGAACTTTGTGATATGAGTAACAATGAGAGAGAGAAGAAAGAGACAAGAGACAGTATGTGATGAAGAAGAAGATATTACGAAGGTAACTTAGTCATTTAAGTTGTAAATAATGAATCAATTCATTAATTTATTTCCACGTGATCATGTCCATTTAAACTCCCAAGCAAATGTCCTCGGCTTTTTATTGCAAGTTATAGCTCAACAGCACTTCATAGAAACTTCAAGTTGCATCCAAGAGCTATAGCTGTAATTTTCATGAGACCGAATCGCACAGATATATAAATTACATGTTGTAGTCATTCTTGCACCAGACAACAAGTGGACTAGACATTAGTCCATAGTCATGAACCACGGGATAACTGAGATCTACCTACTGCGGAAGTGGAAGTGGAATCTTATTTTTCTACTTCAAAATCTGTTGTCGATGTGCGTTTCTCCTACTATTGCTACACTAAAACAAGAAGGAGATGCTCTTGCTCTTCTAGAATAGAAAGCCAGTCCTGACAAACAGGGCCAAGCCATTCTCTCTTCTTGGGTTGGAAGCAGTCGCTACAAGGATTCTTGGCTTGGAATCTCAAGCAAGAACAAGTACGACAATAGCATAACTCACTTGAACATTTCTAGTTATGCTTTAAGAGGCTCCCTCCAAAACCTTAATTTGTCTTCCTTTCCTGACCTTGAATATCTCAAATTTGATAACAGCTCCATTTCTGGATATATTCCCAAGAACATTGATGTCCTTGCCAAGCTTACTTTCCTAGACCTGTCCTTCAACGAAATCTCTGCAGACATTCCAACACATATTGGAAATCTGTCAAAAATTTGAGGTTTTAATCCTTCAGTTTAACAAAATCTCAGGAACTTTTCCTCAGAGATTGGCTGACTCATAAATTTGTAAATCCTAAGCGTGACAGGTCATGAGATAAATGGTTCGATTCCTAAAGAGATTAGAAAGTTGGAATCTCTAAGTTCCATCTCCCTTGACATTAATTGTTTGACTAGACCTATCCTTGCTTCTACAAGAAATTTGAGCAAAAACGGAGAGAATTTTACCTCCTAGAAAAAATATATGCCCTTTTAGGCTATATCCCTGAAACCATAGGAAAACTCAGCCATAAGGTTGATCTTCACCTTCATATACTAACAAGCTTTCAGGACACATTCCTCCACAGATGGGATATTTGAACAACTTAACAATCTTGAATCTTTTTAACAACATGCTAACTAGCTCTATACCTAGAGAAATCGAACCCTTGATATCTATGGTTGAATTTGATCTGTCTGGTAATTGCCTAACCGGTTCCACCCTGCAAGTATCGAAAACGTAACCAAAGCACAATATTTTAACCTTTCTGCAAACCAACAATATTTTAACCTTTCTGCAAACCAACAATCCAGATCCATTCCGGAGGAACTAGGATGGCTCCCACTGAAGTGCTTTAAATAGGGCGCAATAATCTCACGGAAATAATCCCAACTTCCCTAGGGCACTTAACTGCATTATGGAGTCCCTTTCTAAATTTCAATCAGCTTAAGGGCCCAATTCCTTCAAAATTAAATAACCTTACTAAATTAATCAGCCTGCAATTTAGTGACAATAGATTTAGTGGTCATTTGCCCCAAGATTTCTGTCAAGCTGAGATCCTCACGAATTTCAGTGCTTAAGATAATCATTTCACTGGCCTCATTCCGAAGTGCCTGCAGAATTGCAGTAACTTGGTTGGAGTTAGACTAGATCAAAATCAATAGTCAGGTGACTTATTGGAGTGATTCAACATCCACCCAAATTTGGATTATCTTGATTTAAGCTACAACAATCTACATGGAGAACCTTCTCACAAATGGGGGCTGTGCTCTAGTATAACAAGCATGAAAATGATCAGCAGCAAATTTCCAGGAAAAATACCACCAGAAATAGGAAATTTATCTAAATTGCATATGCTTATCCTCTCTTCAAATCAGCGGGTTAGACATATTCCTGCCAAACTCGAAATGTTAACTTCATTGCTCGAACTTCACTTAAATGATAACATGTTAAAAGGAAGCATTCCTCCTAACCTTGGAAAGATGCCACACTTATCAATTCTCAATCTGGCAATGAATAATTTTGTTCAACTTATCCCAAAGGAAATTGAAGAACGTCCAAGCTTGACTATCTTGAACCTAAGTAGCAATAGACTGATAGGAGCTGTCCCTTTTGAGATTGGCCAACTGCAAGTCCTTGAAAGCCTTGATCTCAGTCAAAACATGTTAAGAGGATGCACAGCAGCAAAAATACGACAGCTGCAGCACCTAACGACTCAATCTTTCACATAACCAACTCAGTGCTTCCACTCCTTCTAGCTTTTCAGATTTATCAAAGCTTACTTTCTGTTGATTTTTCCTCTAACCTGTTAGAAGGTCCTCTTCCCAATACTAAAGCCTTTACCAAAGCCACAATTGAAGCTTTCAAAAATAACAAAAACTTATGTGGCAAACTTATCAGATTAGCACCATATCCAAGCAAGAGCCAACATCATAGAGGAGAAAAGAGCAAAAAGTCTTTGGGTAATGGTTTTGGTCTCTCTCTTGGGTGGTTCTTTTCTTCTATCATTTATCATCGGAATCTTATTTTGTACTTGTCATAAAGAAGCTGAAAAGGGAGTAGCCGAAACTGTGGAAGTGGAATTACAGGATCGGAATGGATTTGCAACATGGAATTGTGATGGGAAAATTATGTACAAAAATATCATCAAAGCGACAGAGGGATTCGATTCGAAATATCACCTTGGGTTCAGTGGATAAGGAGAAGTCTACAAGGCGAATTTGCCTAATGGGGAAATTGCAGCAATCAAGAAATTCCATAGAGTACCAGAGGACGAAACCTCCAGAAGAATGCTTTTACAAGTGAGATCAGCACATTGACAAACATTAGACACCGTAATATTGTAAAGGTTTATGGCTTCTGTTCACATCTGCGACACTCATTCCTGGTGTGTGAATTCTTGGAAGGTGGAAGCTTAGAACAGAAACTTAGTCATGATGAGGAAGTAGCAGAGTTTGAGTGGTGGTAGGATAAATGTGATTAAAGATGTCGTTAATGGGCCGTCATATATGCACCGTGATTGCTTTCCTCCAATGCATCGAGCAAAAACATTTTGCTAGATCATGAATGCAATCCTCATATCTCTAATTTTGGTTCAGCTAGAATTATAAATCCCTACTCCACAAATTGGACTTCCTTTCGAGGTACCTAGGGATATGCTGTCCTATGTACCTCATGTTTGCTATTATAAGGTTGTGTTTTTCTTTCCTAAATTTACCCAAGAAGCCATGTAAATTTTCAAAATTCCATAGTCACCTCTACGTTTTTCTCTCCGCCTATTTATAGATGCAAAGAAAAGAAAAAGAAAGAATAAAAAGAAGAAGAAAGAAAGAAAAAACTCAAAAGGACAACCCCGCATGGTTTGCTCATGCTAACCTTCACATTGAATTTCTTGTTGCAATTTCAATTACGCTTATATTTTGAAGGATTAATTCTTTTGATGGAGGACATAGTATAATCTCAAAAGACCAGATCATACATAGGGTTGACAATTGATAATTTTATTATATCATATCTTATTTTCACATATAAATGAGTATATGTATAAAAACATCTTAATCTATAACATAGCATGTTTATTAATCACATATAAAAACCTAAACCCATAAGCTGACTCGATTAATAAACATAGCTTGTGTCTGAGTTGGACTCATTTACCAATTGAAAAGTTATATATAAATCTATAAAATATGTACAAATGTAAAAGGAAAAAAACGATAATAACATTTAAATTTTACAAAGACAAAAGACATAATATTTTTATACTTTATATAAAATTACAAACGACTTAATAAAGTCTTACCAAATATAAAAAATTCAAAATTTTAAATTAGATAATATCACTAAATTAAGTCAAACTATGAATTAAATGGATATTAATATTATTACAAATATTGATTTTCAAATTTATCATATTATCTACCAGATTTTTAAAGAAGATAATTAAAGAATCTACATTAAGTTTTGTACTACGATGTAGAAAGAAGATTATATAACATCAGTAAATTTAAGTTATATAACATCATTAAATTAAGTAAAACAATAGCTTAAATGGAAATTTTTTTTTATTGTAAGGGGCTCAAGTAGATATTAATATGTTGATTTTCAAATTTATTACATTGTTTGTAAAATTTTTAATAGAGACAGTTGATAAATTTACAAATGAGTATGTAACTTTTTACCTATTTAAACTATAATACAATAAGAAAAATATATAGCAAAAAGTAGTAAATCTCATGTTTTTAATGTAGAGCTTTAACTTAGAAAGAAATTATTTGTGCAAAAAAATACTAATGTGAAATAACATATAACGTATCTCATGTCAAAGAGCTTAACCCGAACCCAAACACAAATTTAAATGGGTTTGAAAGAATTGAATCTATTTATATCTCATGTCAATTTTTCTCATACACAAACTCGTTTAAATTATATCATATCATGTTCAATTCTTACAATTTGAGTACCAAATTACTAGTCGTAATTGTGCATATAGCACAAAAAGCCAACAGCTCATAGAACTAAAAACAAAATATACCTTACCATCATAAATAAAAAAAAGAACTCACATATTACTATATTAGATTACTTTACTGATAGATCAACCTATGTCTGAAGCTAATAAGTAAATATCCTGAATACACATGATGAACCAATTTTTGCTCTTTAAAATTTCAAAAGATCGAATTATGCATAGGCTAACAATTATTATTATCTTGTGTTTCGTTTATGCAAATGGATTGGTATCTAGAGAACCGTAATCGGTGACATGACCCATTTATTAATCGTTTATAAAAATCTAAATCCATAATCCAACTCTTTTTATAGATGTATCTCATGTTCGAATTGGACCAATTTATCAATTAAAAACTCATATATGAATTTATAAAATATTTATAGATATAAAGGCTAAAAAACAAACAATAATAATATTTAAATTTTATAAAGACATATGATATAGTATATTCATACTTAGTATAAAATTACAAAATTCTTAATAAAGTCTTACTTAATATAAGAAATTCGAAATTTTAAATTATATAACATCATTAAATAAGTAAAGTCATGGACTAAATGGATATTAGTTTACTACAAATATTAACTTCCAAATTTATCACATAATCTATCGGGTTTTCAAGGAAACAGTCAAAGAATCTAAGTATGATTTCGTAACTTTTTATTTATTTAAACTACAATACAGTAAAAATATATATATATATATATAACATCACAAAATTAATGGAACCATAGCTCAAATGATTTTTTTTTTTTTTTGTAAAGGCCCTAAATGGATATTAGTATTATTACTAGTATTGATTTATAAAATTTATTATTTTGTATGTCATATTTTAAAAAAGACAGTCGATAAATCTAAAAATGAGTTCGTAACTTTTTACTTATTTAAACTATAATACACTAAGAAGGATATGTAACTAAAAATAATGAATTTTATACCTTTAGCCAAGATCTCTAACTTGAAAAGAAATTATTTGTGCAAAATAAGAAAACATATATAGCTTGTTACATATCCAAGTCTAGAAACTTGATCCAAAGCAAGACACAAATTTAAACAAGTTTGAACGAATCTAACCCTTTTATGTTTCATGTTAATTATTTCTACACACAAATCCATTTAAATTGTGTTATGTCGTATCTAGATCTCATAAGCCAGATCCCAAATTGCTAATCCTTCTCATGCATATGGCACAATAGCCAACAGCTCGTAAAACTAAAAAGCAAAATATAACTTACCATTCGTAATGTCTGAAAGTTAAAAATAATAAATAGTCAAGTCCACAAATACTAATGGACTCATTTCAATAACTTAACCCAAACAATATAGCCCAAAAGTTTTAGACCTGCGTTAATAAAATATTCACAATCATAACCTTATAAACTAGTACTATAGCTTTCCGCAAACTATGTAGGACACTTAACCATAAGGTCTCACAATCTCCCTTTCTACCCCAAACACACAATGTCCACCTTGCAATTGGGCTCAAATCTTCCCATCTTTTCGATGTATAATTCAGATTACTTACTATCTAGAAGTCAACTTAAAAATATGCAACAAGTCATACCTTAGTAACACTCCTTACCTTCCTTGAAACTCTTCTCCAAAATAGATCCAAACCCAAATCATTCACCTACTCGTAAGAAATCCATTTTAATACCATTTATAACATCCCGAGCTAAAAGTAATAAATAATCAAGTCAACAAATACTAGTAAATCCATTTCAATCACTTAGTTTAAAAGTTTTAAACTTATCTTGATAAGGTATTTACAATCATAACTTTATAAATTGGTATTATAATCTCTCACAATTCATATAGAATACTTAAAAATAAAGTCTCGTACCATCATAAATAAAAAAGAACACACACATTGGATTACTTTGTTGCTGATTTGTACACGCCGCAATTAGGATAGGTCAACGTATGTCGGAAGCTAATAAGTAAAGATCTCGAATACACATGATGAACCAATTTTTGCTCTTAAAATGTAATTAAGATGGTTGAATTGTTATTCACTCACCAATTGGATTTTTATTCTTCCCAACAACATATTTCTTTGTTTATCCACTTCTCCATTCACTATAATGATTCGTCACGTGTCAGAACTAGCAAACCCAATGGAAGCTACGACAGAATCAGACGTCTACAGCGTCAGCGTTTTAACACTAGAACTGATCCAAGGAAAGCATCCCGGAGACCTGCTATCATCTTTCGCATCAGCAGATCAAACATATCATTCATCACAAGCTAACGCACACTCCAATTCTTAAGTTGTTGGATCAACGCATTTCACCTCCAAGGGAACTTTCAGGGGAAATCATTTCTATCCAGAAACTCGCATTTTCCTGCTTAGTCGTGACACCAAGGCTACGTCCAACCATGCAGCATTTTGCAGCGGCACTAAAGACCCAGTCACATGCTCTCCCAAAGCCATTCAGAACATCTCATATTGGGAAATATATTTTAACTTCTTCATACATTAATTGCGGTCTTTTCAAGATAAGTTTCGAGTCTGAACAACCCCTTTTTTTCCACTCCTCTCTAGAGGGATTACTTTCATCGTGTATGTCACATACTGCTCTCCCCAACGACGCTAATTTTCTGCATAATCGCCTGGAGTTGCTTTCGTACAATGTGTTTTTTTTTTTTTTTTTTGGGGTATGTTTTATCTGTCAGAGTGCTGGAGTTGTATCCCCGTTTTTATGAGTCATAAGATTTCTCCGTCACATAGATTGCTTGTACCTTTTCCACATGAGATGTACCCATTTTTAAATAAGATGGTAGGTTCCGATCTTTTTGAATTTGTTTGTATCATGTTTATTTGTACATCTCAAGAATTTGATGAAACCAGGAAAAAATAAGAAAAATGCAACCATCCGAAGAGTCACATGTCAGCATGATTTAAGCATGAAACGGTCATCGAAAGAGCAGCATGTCAGCATCATTAAGTGTAACACGTCACTGATGTGAACCAGAACTAGTCATCAACAGGTGATACAAGACAAGCAAGAAAGAAGCTATGATCATGATATACAATCATATACAACCGAATTAGATACAGCCCCCGATTCCAGAATCATGTTAATGTCTATACCACTGGTGATTATAAGCTGAAATCAGACGACCAATCATAAGGAAGGATATCCCAATATCCAACATGAAAAGTAATAAAACCAGGCATTATAATATGACAATAAGTACCTGTGTTAGACCTATGTTATTAAACCAATGCAATGCTACTCTCCCCACCAGGAGGCTTCCTTACACCACCAAAGTACTCTCTAGATTCTCTCTTACCATCAGCAAATATGTTGCTGCCACTTATCTCCCGCAGTTTGGAAACACTCAATGGTTTTTCAGCAGAGGTTGGAGTTGCATCATCCTTGAAAATGTCATTTCCTGACAGATCAGCAAATTTCTTGTCGTATATCTTCTTTGCTGTTTTTTGCACAGGTTCCTCCCCAGGTATGGTGTGGCTCAGTCCTCCAGCCTGCTAGAATACATCACAACAAAATTTCAGTATAACTTCTCAAATATGCCATTATGGACAAGAAGACAAAGATACATCTAAATGGCGAAAGAGATCTTCTAAATCTTCCAGTCCAATGTAATCCAATGGACAAAATCTTCAATCTAGGCAGACTGACATATCTGCTTCATTATTTTATTAATTTATATATTTACTTAATACAGGTTAGACCGAAGGGAAGGGGAAATTCAAATTCCTATCTTTTTGCTACACATACTACTGCAAGTAGTGCTAGAACAAAGGCCTAATGTTAACTGATATGTCTACTACTCTTTAACTCACAAGTTCCTGGGACAAATTTCAACAAAGATGTATTTCTAGACATTCACAGCAAATCTACAAATAAATGAAGCAAAGGAAACTAAGTTAAGGGTGCATGAAGACATTTTCTAGACTTTTTTTTTTACATATGTTATAATCAAAGCATTGCAATTGATATATATTATTGCCGTAGTATCAAAAGGTTGCAAACACCAGTGGTTTCCTTTGCTTTATTTATTTCTAGATTTGCTGGTGATGAATTGATGAGACACATGAATAAGTGACTTACATTAGATAACTTCTTAGGCGTGTGTATGTTAGCGGTTGTTTCTTCTCCAATTGGTTCGTTTGTCCCTTGAACTCTTGGAGCAAATGACCGGGGCAAGATTTCAGGAGGGGGTGCAAAGATGTCATGTCCGCTAAGCTCTTTGGACTTAGCATGAGAAATTTGCTTTTTCAGTTTCATGTCTGACTCGTGCAATGTACCACTCAATTCACGCTGCTTCGCTACTTCAGGAAGAGTGATGGGCTTTCTTGGAGAGACACTTTCTTCCTCACTAAATGAAATATGACTAGCAAGTGCTTGCTAGTAATATGCCAAGGATGATAAAAATTAGCAACAATCTCATGTTCGGTTTAGTGAGAAGCTGGAATGTTCATCTAACTAAAACTATAAACAAGAACTACCTTATACAAAGTTGGACGAGGATTTGCATTTCTAGTCTCTGAGGTAGCATCTTCCCCACTGGCTGAAAAAATGCCACTACCAGTCATCTCCTTCTTTTTGTAATCCGAACACGGTTTCCTGGAAGATAAATAGGTTAAAGTTTCAATACCAGTTAAAGCCAAGAACCACCAAATTGACCAAAGTTATCTTGTCGAGATTCTGCAAGAGATAATGAAATGCTAAGGCTTTTTTGGTGGATACCTTGTAATAGGAATTTATAAAACCCAACACAGCCTTCAATATTTATAACATAAACTCAGAGCATGATGATTTTATAAAACTAGATCTATATCCTCGTGCTGCCATAGCAGTCACATATGAGATAATTGTTATTTAGTTATCTCAATGGTCAAAATTAGAAAGATAAAAATACAAATAACTTATGAAAATAATATAAACAATGATAACTATATTTGAAAAATGAGAGGGAGAGAAAGGGGCCATTGAGTTGAAACCCAATTTTGACAATTGTCCATGAAGAGAGGCTCTAAAACCCACTTTTAAATATAGATCAATAGACAGAAAAATAGATCCTCCTATCACTGTTGATGCCTTTATTAAAAATTACCATTTAAGGAGACCACTTTTTTTAATGAAGGTACATGAAGTAGCTGCATTTAGGTTCTGAAGAAATCTATTACATTTATCCATTTGAGAAAAAGAGCTGTTCAATTTGCCCAAAAACAAAGAGTTGTTCAACCAAGTAACTAAATGGTAAAATGCTATATAGCAAGTCTCCACCACAGCATTCTTCCCAAATTCACAAATATCATGCATGACATTCTGGTTCCACCCACACCAACGCCACTTCATTAACCAGTCATGGGGCTTATGAAGCAATTCAAATGCTCAGATATACAGGTTCAACTAATGCCTCTCCATCATTACGAAAAATAATTGTAGTCTGATGAAAGTTATTTGCACAGTGCTATTGAGATAGATGAGGATTCCATGAGAAAGGCAAGAGTTCCACTTCCTTGCTCATACCTAATCTCCTATCACTGGGCTAAAAAAGCAATCCTTCCAATAAATGTGATATTGCTGGTACTTGCAAAAAGTTTGAGCATAAGAGGATTTATCAAAGGGAAAAAATGGCTATTTATCTTTTTCACCAAAAACCATAGGGTTTATAACTAAAAAGAAAGTAAAACGAAAAAAAAAAAAGGACCGAACAACAACTCATAGTAGAACTGTAGAAAGAAAGCCTGAAGACTCTTGTGATGATCCCAATTGAAAGGTATAGGACCCCCATAACAAAATGATTAGAGAGTGAAGTTCATACAGATTCGGGCTTTTCCAATTGATTAGCTAGCTTTTGGGTGCAGCTCTCCCAAATCTAAGATTATTTTAACTACATTTTTCACCAAATCTACAAGGAGGACACTATAGCTTCCAAAGGTTAGCATGTACACATAATAACTTATCACATATATACAGGTAACAACAGCAAAAGCTACTAGAGAAGCAACTTCAGTGAATCATATGGTGAAAAGATAAATCATATAACAAGAATGCAATATAAATGATGGAAAACAAAAGAGCATATTCTGTTCTTTAGGAAATGTCTTTTTTTGGGTAATTACCAGAAATTCTGGCTTTTACTTTTTAATAAATCTATATATTTTATCTTTTGGGTAAATACCAGAAACTCGGTCTTTTATAGTTTTCATAGAACTCTATCTTTTAATTTTACAAGTGATTTCTATCATGAATGGATCAATTAAACATAAAGGGGTTTCACAAGCCAAAGATAACAGCCTCTTTGTGATCAGATACAAAATATACACACAAGAAAGAAAAATCCCTTGGGGACATCAAGAGCATAATCAAATTCTACTGAACAAAATATTATCTTAAGACATTGAAGAACTATCCAGTTACTAGTTAGTCAACCCCAACCGTCTTAAAATCTGACTCAGCCAAACTCAAGAGTCACAAAGTTAACATTTTTCTGATCATTACCTAGATCCAACCATAAACCCACTAAGCATGACTCTGACCTTGCAGGCAGGTGACACCCGAGGAATTAGAGAGAAGAACAAAGAGAAAACCAAAAAAAAGAGGTGTTCTTTGAAGTTTGTAGCATATTTGATTATTCTTAAATGCATTAATTTAGCCACTATGACAAGTAAGAACTTTCCATAGATCTCTGTATATATAACATAGGGATAACAAGTTAACCAATCTCCACACTGACGATACTCATTAGCCCCAAAAAAGATGACAATACCTAGAGATTAAAGCCACAGGACCATATGCAGATGATACTTTCTTTCACACATTGAATGATGAATTGCTTATCAGGAATTAACAAAAAGAAAAAGAACAAGAACAAGAGCAGGATATCCAGAATGTTAATTGCGAGGTACAGAAAGATTAATTCTCTAAATGTAGGATATCAGGCATGGTTGCTCTCGACAAAAATAAAGATAGCATTCTCCCCACACAATAAGGACATTCCTTTGGGCTACCAATACAGCACAAGCATATGAGATTATACATCTGTGCCTCCAGCACCCCAAAACATAGTGAATATTTTCTTTCCTTGCACAAAATCTATTTTATACAACTTGACCAGCAAAGACACTACATCCAGCAGTTCCATGATTGTCATAGACACCAAAAGGCAAAAAGAAAATTTTCCTTTTCCTTGGATGGAAAGGCACAATAATTATTGTACCAGTAACCTTAAGGGACAAAACCCACTCCATAGGATTCATAGACTTCTTAAGCTAGGTCTTGCCTGTGCTATATAAGTAGTGCCTTCAAGAGAGCTGGGTGGGATTTGAACCCAAAACATTTAGTAATTTCTTGTGAGCGTTCATGAATGTTAATTAGTAAACCAACGACTTTACAAAAGGAGGAAAGAGTAATCTACCCTAGAGGAATAGATACAGCGCCCTTTTTTGTGACTAAGAGTGCAATTGTTCCACATAAAACGATTTCTATCTTAACGGGTAAGAATGCAATCATTCCATACAAAATGTTTCCTACCTTTTGCAACCAAGTTGTAAAGTGGATTGTTTAACATATAATGTACTCCACGTCTTCAGAACAAGGAATATTTTAGTCAATGGAAAACAATATAAAGTACAATAAAAATAACAATAGGTATTTAACTTCCCAGAAATAATGGAATGAAATATCATAAAAACCAGAAACTTGTAACAATTGCCGATTATAACTCCTATAGGAACATCTTCCGCTAAACAAATGCAGAGTAATAGCCAAGTATTCAAACATTAATCCACGAAGCTTCCAAATTCCAATTAAAGGATATCACTATTATGATGAAGGTTCAACCCCTTTTACAATCTTAAGCAAGCACAAGCATACCATGGGAAGGGCAAGGAAAATCTGGACGTTAGAATTAATGAAAAGATGCAATTATCATTATCAAGCGAATTGACAACGGAAAACCTAATTTCCCGAACAAACAGACGATTCATCAACAAAAGAAGCAAACGTAATCCCCAAAAATTAAAAAAGATGGTAACCACAACAATAATAATAACAATAAAATAAAATAAAGAACAACATTCACGATACGTTATGTACCCAAGAGAGAAAAAAAAAAAAAACTCATCTTTACCGGAAATTTAATTAAAATAATGCTAAATTGTAAAAGAAAAGAAAAAAAGACGAGATCCCATATCGAACTTACCTCTTGTTCAAGCTTTCAGCTTCTTCTTCAGTCACCTGTCCTCCGAACACCACCTTGCTTATTCCATCAGACGGCTGCCATTTATTCATCCACCCAACAAAAAACAAAGACCCATTTACACAAACAAGTTAATAATATAAATTTTTCTTTTTTCCCCCCATATACCCAAGAATGAATTGAGTTATTCGGTAGTGTACCTGAAAGGAGCGAGCATTGGAAGGAACTACAGGCGATTCCTGGAGTGGAGTTTCAGACCAAGTGAGAAGATCTGCAGTAGAAGTGTGTGGTTTCCTCACTGGAGTGCTTCTCTGACTCTCCATTTTTGTATATCTTTCTCCTTTTGGGTTATTTTAGGGGGAGTCGAGCTGTTTTCAGAAGCTTAAAGATGGGAGTTTTTGCAGAAACCAATAAGAAAAAGAAACGGGTGTGTGTGGGTCTGAAATGGGGGAGCCTTTGGACTTTGGTTTAAATTTACAGAGTGGAAAGACAAGGAAGAGTGTAATGTAAAGCAAAGAGAGAGAAGGAGAGAGATATTTCTCTTGTATTGCAAGTCTAGTGTCCAGAAAGAAAGACAGTGTGTTGTGTAGTGTACTTGTGTTGTCTTGTGAGCTTTGCATTGGACAAGGTTTGGGAGTGTGACTATATATTGGAAATCGAAAACTTTACTTCCAGTGCACTGACAGAACTACCGTCCATTTTATTATTATTTTATTGGATCAACTACGAAAAAGCTTCCAGAGTTTTCTCTGCCTTTCAAATCGAAGACTTTTAGTGTTTTCTATTTAATTTTTTTTATTAAAACATAAAAGGAATATGTTCCACCAATAAAATTTATATTTATATATAATTTAATAGACTTTAAATTTTAATGTTATTTTGTAAGCTATGCTCGTTTTTATCCAACTTGATTCACGATACAATTCAATCTAATCAATTTATAAATTCAGTTTAGTTTAACCTCAATTTAATATTTAATCAAAACCTCTCACATCCTTTTTAACCGACACATATTTAGATTAATCATCTTAACCGAATCTTATAATACTAATTTATACAATTTTTCAAATTTTACACTTAAATAGCTATCCATAATAGAAATAGAAAAAAATTGATAAAGATATAGAAAATTGTTTTTATTATTATTATTATTGTAATAGATATAGAAAAACGTTATACTTGATAAGTTTAAAGTGGAGAATGGAAATGAGAAAAAAAATGAAATGGATGAAAATATTTATATTTTTTCCTTTTTAAATGAAAAAAAAAGATAGGTAGAAATAAATGAAAATAAGACAATAACTATAAAATTATCTGTTATTACAATTTTCACTAAAATAAATAGGAGAAGTTTTCTTCAAACATAAACTTTATCCATCTTCAATTCTTTTTTATAAAAATCAACCAAACAAAATAAATGGGAATTTTTATTTGCATTTCTTTTTCATATTTCAAAATACATAGTGGAAATTTGATCAATTATTTCTATTTTCACTTGTTTGCATCCATTTCTCTTCTATAAAAAACTGTCAAATGTGTTTAAAAAAAAAAGCATCTTTGGTCATTTATATTAAAAAATATTTGAAAAAAATGATAAATTTCACTTTATATACTTTTATTTTTACCTTCTTTTTGCTTACCTATATCTTTTACTATGCGTCATTATTAGTCATTGTCTAATTGATCCACAATAAACATTTTAATGAAATAATGTTCTTACATATATTTTGTTAAATATAATAATAAATTAAAAAATAAAACTTGGAACGAATCAAATCCTTAGGTAGCTTGTATGGCTATCCTAAGAGTCTCTTCATTAGTTAAATAAGATAAGAATATAATCTAATAGCTATTATTGAAGAATTTATCGATCGATATTATATTACTATTTAATAGTTTTCTTAAGAGCATTTTTTGAGAGAAAAACGAATTCTATCATTAAATAGCTATCCATATATATCTACAAAATGTTTGGCTATTCAATATTCTTTATAATAGAAATCCTTTTGGTTTGGTATTATGCGCTAAAATGTAATTAAATATTATAATAACTCTTCCATAAAGAATAAAGTTACTATTACAACAAGTTGAATAAACTATAGTACTAAAGTATGAGCACTTTTGAATGGAAATAATTGGTAGGTTTGTAATCCCACCACCCTTGACAAAAGAAAAACGATAAGTTGTTTAAAATGAAAAGCATAGTAAATCGTAATTGCATCACCTGTTGAATTTCTTGCTATTCTCATGGGTGGTCGAAGGTGGCACTATCCATAAAAAAAGTGGATTGCACAACCCATTAAATAATGATGGCGTCAATCCACCAGCTTGTAGCTAGTCACCTCATGGAGTATTTCTCTTTCATGCTTCTTTCTTCTTTAATATTTTCGTTCTTTCAATCATTTTTATTATTTTCTTAGTTAACTATGTTAATAATACTATTTAGCGGTAATGACAAAAATTTCAAATTTAAATATTTTTATAATGTTATACATGAAGTTTAAAATTGTTAGACTTATCAAATTTCACATAAATTTTGAAGTTCTAAATTTTATCCACAATAAAACCTTTACATGTCAAATTTATCATTTCCGTTGTCTTAAGAAAGATGACATAACAAACGCTAATTCAATGAAAGTATACAACTATAGATATAACTATAGATGAGGTAATAATTTTGATAAGTAAAAGTTTAATTAGTATAAAATTTAACATCTTCAAATAGAAAATGGAAAAAAATCTAATATTCAAGTAGCGATTTTGTTATTGTCGATCTTATTTATTAAATCAATTATTCTGAACCAATCAAAAACTAACATTGCCCAATGACTAACAACGGACATATAGTAATGTAAGCAAAAATATGTTTAAGTGATAAAAAAAATAATAACATAGAAATATAAAGTGGAATTTACACCGAAAAGAACTTCAATTTGACTTTGCGAATGTGTCTTTTATAAATTTTCATTTTTCCTTTTGTTTTGCTAGTTGTGTTTGTATGCATTTACATGCATATATATAATAATGAAATATATATATGTACAATTATACATATGTATGAATCTTTTTTTATGTATAATTTCTAACTTTTTCATCATTTATACTATTTTCATTAGAAATACTCTTTGGTAATTGACTTTATTTCTGTCACCTATAAATTTTCGTCGTCGTTGTCATCATTATCATAATATTTTAGCCATTATCAATTCTTTTTCTTCAATTATATATATTCAAGAGAGACATATACTCGATATAAAGAGTGATCAAAGTTATCCGCCTTGTATGACTTAATATGAATGACACAACTCTAGCTATTTTTTTAGAGGATAACAACTTTCTTTTAAATGAATATTATTTCAAATGTAAATGTGAAACTGCTATTAACAATCATGTAAAATCATAAGATTAATTTTTAATATCTCCTTATAGAAATGAATGGTAATATTCTTACGACAATGTATCAAAAAAATTGTTCGAAGTTATATTATCATGTTCATCATATATGCTTTCATAAGATATATACAAAAATCTGACATGTTAGATAACTTAATTCATTGGCAAAAATAATAATAATAATAATAATAACTTAATTCAAATTTTTATATTATAAAATTATAATTTAGAAGTTCACAAATTGCAAGTGATGCTTTGTAACTTATAAGTACATATTACAAGGTAGGTTTCTTGTTTTCAAATTTTAGGAACTTATACCTACCTATAAGGTAGGATAAAGATAATGATTTATCAAAATAGTGATTAATGAATATGAGTTAGAAAATAAAAATTGATATACTTTTAAGGAAAAAGATTTGAGAATAATATATTTTATTTATCAAAAAAGAAAAAAGAAAATTTTATTTGGTTTTTTGTATGTCTGACTAAAGTAAAGGTAAATAAGTTCCAAATTTACGGTGATTCATTGGGTTTTCAGTTTTGTAAAAGGGTAAGTGTGTATTTATAATTTTATATTTTTTTGCCATTTTCTTTTGGCAATACATTATTTGAAATTATATTGAAATGATACCAAAAAATATACAAAGAAAAGAATTAAAACCATAAAATTTCCAAACAACAACCTCAACAACACCTCAAACAAAAAGTGTCAAAGAGTGACGTTAAATTTTTGTTAATAACAAATCTACATTTCTTAGAAGCGACTAAGACGAAAAAAAGGGTGCAATAATTATGCCTTAGAAGCAAATATATGAAAAATATACTTATCCATCTTTTGCCGAAACCGAAAATACAGGAGTAAACCTTCCTTGGATGTTATATGTGTTGATGGAAATTGAAATTTTTCACCTAGTCTTAGATGATCCGCATTTGGTTTGTATTGCTGATTCTCGTTGAAAAGGAAGCAGTGGACGACGGTAGAAACCTTGTTTTTGAGGACTTTGCACCTTTTTGGATTTCTAATATTGTCCATATAGACTTGGGTACAAACAGTCTGTACTTGAACAGATTTTGGGATGGATGTAATCCAGATCCGATTGTACAGGGCGAAGAGCCCCCAAGACTCTGTTTTAATGATTTTTAATATAATATTTTATTTACAAACGTCATTTTTTTTTTTCAATTATTAAAGGGAAAAGGATTCAAATTTTGATCTATCTCGATAAGATTTTAATAATAATACTATTAGGCTATAATAGCCTTGACAAAAAAATTTGATTATTTAAAGCACCCTATTTATAAAGGCATATTTTACATTTATGAGTTATTAGATGAGTCTTCTTCTTCCTCTTCTCCTTCTTCTTCTTACGGGGCATTTTATCATATCCATAATGTATTCTCGACATTTCTAACAATTAAAATTTTATGTAAATAAAAATGATAAACGCTGATAGTGAATATCACCGATACAATCTTTAGTAGAACTCCTAGTGGTTCGATAATCGTTGATAGTGGTAAACCTGCAAAAAGCTCTATTTGATATAGTTGGTGAGGACTCTTAGACGATCAATTTAGCAAAGAGAGTAATTAGAGTTGAAAGAGTATATAGGATAGTTGATTAAGAAGAGTTTCAAAAAGATCCCCTTACTTGATAGCTTACTTCCTATTTATAGGTACAAGAACTAAGCTACTGAACCACGTGATAAGAGGGGATTGACTTAGACGAAATCCAAAAAGGGGACACTCTCAGTACGAGAAAAGACTCTTGCCTTAGAGACTTAGAGAATAAGCTTATTACATCAACATAGGCGACCCCCATAGTTTGATAACTAGACTTCTAGGTGCATTAGTGTGTCACTCAGCTTTTAATGAAGAGAAAAAGAGAGAGAGAGATGGAGGAGATGATGAGTTCCACCGTGTCAACCTGCAGGCCTCTGAAAGCTCACTTAAGGTAAAGGGCACACTCCTTCCTAGTGGTCAAAAGATTACATTGGATCTCAAAGGGCTTTTTGAGTGCTCGAAGCTTAACTTAAGAGCACTCGACTCCTCCTAAAAAGCCCACGAGCTCTCTATTCGTTTGGATCTTAAGGTAAGCTCGCATAGTGGTGGGTGTTCAAGAGCTACCTAAGGTCTTTGCCAACACTCTGACCTTGGTGAGTAATGCTAGTGTACATTCCGAGTCAATCCATATGCTTGGTAAGAGAAATCATCTAACAAAAGCAAGAGTGGCCTTTGAGTAGCTTAATTAAGTTTGGTCATAGGTTTGGGCTTTTGAAGCCCTAGACCAAATGGTAACCATCAACGGTCAACAATAATGAAATATCTCATGGTACTTTCAATGATAATTATTTACTTTACCCATATAGTTTTCAATGGTATTACATGTATTATTGTTCAGGTTTTAAGAAATAAAATTGTCATGTAACAGGTAATTTAACTATAAATAGAAGTAAATTTATTTCATAGACAATTCCATGATAGTCTTAATAATGGGAAGAAAACTCAGAGCCTTTGGTTCCTTTTCTCAAATATTGTGTAAAGATGTATAAGTGGGTTAAATGGGCCAACTCGACTCAACCCACTTTAGTCTATAAGTTAAATAGGTTTAGCTAATTTGGCTTGCTTTTTAAACAAGCTAAAAAATCTCAAGCCTAACCTATTTAAAAAGCAGGTTAAATGGACTGGCCTACGAGCTAAATACATAAATAAGTTAAACGGATAGACCTAAACCTACCCATTTTAGTCCACGAATTAAACAGATCGAGTTCATTTAATCCACTTTTAAATAAACTAAAAAACGTTAGCCCAAACCTATTTTAAAAGCTAGTTAAACAGGTCGATCCGCGAGCTGAAGCGCACTTACATACCTTTAATATTGCATCTATCTACAGTATATGCTTGTACAATTCTATAGGTTTATTTGTTAATAAGGGAAAAAAATTTAATCATACTAATTCACCAATTGTCTAGAATCACTTAACGTCAAAAGGATTATATAGCTTATGAGAAAGGTTTTAATCGTACTAATATATTATGTGAATTGATTGATAACATGTAATACTAATAAAATTTTGATATATAAAATATTATATTTTTAAAATATATATATTTTTATAAATATATCTCAAAATTTTATAAATATTTATATATTATTTATCAAAATTTGTAACATTTTATTATTATTAAATCTTTTTCCATACGCTATAAAAGGTGCACGAACAATAACTACTTCATCGGGTTTTTTTCAAAAGATGCTTATCTATATCTATATATAGGCCTTTGCTTCTACAAGAAACCATCATCATACATTGCCCTTTCAAAAACCCATGTGACATGCTGGGAACGAGATTCCACATATATAATGGCATCTTATTATCTTTTTTATTTTTTTTTTAATCTCCACGTGAAAAGTAGTCCACTTAATAAGTGGGGGACATGCAAAATTGAAAAAGCTTCTTCTTCACGTGCGGGTAGGGTTCTCATCATTACCCTGCGTGACCATATCAATTTGTTAGCTTGCCTCTCTGTAGATAACCATCAGGCGGCAATATTTAGACTCGGGCAATAATTCTAAAATTCCGTCAAAATTTTGATGAAAATTTACGAATTTCAAATAATTTCAAGCTAGGGATACGATAAAAGTAGGAAATACGATACTATACGGACATTTTTTAGGAGTAACTAATCAAATTATCCAAGACAAAAGAAGGACGCTATTGCCTTCTGTGCGGAAAAACTGCATTGAAGCGAATAAAGGTTTTGCGCTAAGTTTGAATAAAGCATCAACCTATTTAATAGCTCAAATATAATATAAATATTATGTAAGATTGTACAATTACATGATGCTGCAAAACATTTAAACTATGGCAATTTATTTTTACTAATATAGTGTACTAAAAGACGATACACGTACTTTGCATATGCAAAATATACAAAGAAAACTTAGATTTCACAATATAGGAGAATGCAAATAATATATATTAATAAAATTAAAATGTAATAAATTTTTCAAAGACAAAGTTGTCTTTGCAATACTAAATATTGATCAAATAAAAAATATAATAAATTTTAATAATAGTAATGTTGGACAATTCAAAAGAATAATAATTATAGAAGTAATTGTGATAGAAAATGATAATTGTATAACTGAAGAGATTTACAGAATAATGGGTGGTAATTTAGAAGTTTGTAGGATGTATTCAATTTTTTTTTATAACTATGATGCGAATATATTTAATGGTTAAAATTATAAGACACCAAATTAATTATTAGTTATAAGTAATTAAAAAATGTTTTTCTCTTTAATATAATAGATTAAGAGAGTGTTTGTTGGGACAATGATGTGGCATATATTATT
Organism: Lumnitzera racemosa; assembly: GCA_024138005.1. Classification (NCBI taxonomy): domain Eukaryota; kingdom Viridiplantae; phylum Streptophyta; class Magnoliopsida; order Myrtales; family Combretaceae; genus Lumnitzera; species Lumnitzera racemosa. Next base: position 43,762,597 of record JAMXBC010000010.1, read on the forward strand.
TCTTTTTCCACTATTTTTCCATTGTCTCTCTTTTCTTTTGGTCTCTCTCCATTCCTAATCCAAAGAAGAAGAGGTATAGCCAAAACTTCAAGAGAAAAACACTCTAAAAGTTTTAGAAATTCTTATAATTGGATAGGACTTTAGATTGATTCTCTTAAGTCCTTCTTCAATCCTAAGAAACGAATTTTGATTCCTTAGATATTATGTTAACGTTGTAAGGAACTTACTTCCTTAAAAAAACTCACAATTTTACTTAAAGTTTCTTAAAAAAAAAAAAAACTACTTAGGATTTTTTTTTTTTTGGGGAAAAGTACAAAAAAGTCTATTAAAGTCCATAATGTTTCATATTTTTAAAATCAGTTCTTAACTTTTCATTTAATTCATTTTAGTCTTCAACATTTTAACAAATTTAAAAAAAAAATCCCTTTGTTAGTCCTTCCATTATGTATAAATACATCGAGGACTAAAATAAACTAAATTAAAATTTAAAAACTAATTCGTATATATACATAAATATTATGGACTTTTATATACTTATATAGACCAATTATATGCTAACATGTATTTACAATAACAGAAAATTTAATATAGTTTATAGAAGAATTTATTTAATATGACTTAAAAAGGTTAAAGACTAAAATAGATTAAATAAAAGATTAAGGACCAAAATAGATTAAATAAAAGATTAAAAACAGATTTGTGAAAATGTGAAACGTTAGTAATTTTTTTATACTTTCCTCTTTTTTTATATTATATGTTTAGCATATAAATTATACAAACTTACATTTTCATCTATATATAATTAAAGAAAAATTAGATAAACGTGACATCATTTCTTGAGTAAGGAATTCCCTACAACTGTAAGGAACTCTACATGTAGTTCTTATTTCTCAAAAGTTGCACTAAGGCACTCCTATTGGAGATGGCCTTAATGATTCTTTTAGAATCTTTACTCTTACTTCATAACTATAGCACCAAATGCTATCTAAAGCTATTAGTGACCTTGACCATAAACCATGAACATTCATATGGTTCTTGATCTAGTAAGCTAGTATTGCAATGCCTTGTTTAATAGATTTTAACTAGTAGGATCGTAGGCATGGTGGTAGTCGGGTGTAAGGAAGGTAGCAAAAGTTTTATAGCTTTTATTTAAAAAGGGATTATTTTAGTCATTTGAATTTATCCATAGTCAGATTTAATCCAAACAATTTCTTATGCTTATCTATTCAATTCCTATGAAATAGGAATGCAATGTCAATGAAATGAATGAACTTTACATAATGTAGTGTTCAAAACATACATCCCATTTTATACTCATATATCCTCCCATTATATTTATCTCAAGACACATGAGATATGCTATTATGACCCTTAAAAGATTTATAGGTTGAATCAAGTCTTCAAGCTTATCTTAAGCAAATATTGGGATATTTATTATTTTTTCATAGGTTATACATAGAGGTATTCTTAACATAAAGTTGTTTTGAAGCAATGCGTATTTAGTTATTGTAACAATAAGAAATTTTTCTAGCATGCAAGATGCCCTTTAAAGTTGGTTTATATTGCTATTTGTAATGCTATACTTTTGTTTTATGTAAATAATATTTAATATATTTATAACCATGGAAAGATCAACATCATGCTAATGGCACATCTAACATTATTGTTGAATAGCTAATTTGCTAAAATAGTATTTTCAAATAATCTCATTATTAATTCAGGTTTTAAATTGTTCAACTAAAATTTATCCAATTTAATAACACCAAAGTACAAAAATAGTGATTCTGATTTTAATATGGGTTTATAATATTGCTACTTTAAATTAAGATAATATTGTTGAATGAGAAATTGTTTCTTGTAAAGAAACTCTAATGGAAAATTAGTATTTACATAACAAATTTGTAATTGTAGAAGATTGATACAAAAATCAATACTTATGATTTTGGTACTTTGCGCCAAGTATAAAATACTTAATTTACATTAGAAAGGCAAAGCTAATTACTAGTCTTTAAGCACTCATAATCTAATACAAACTCTTCTTGAATTTTATTAATAGTCCTATGACATTAGACACCTTTTGTATATTTTGATTTCTCCTACATCCTTAGGTAGCATTTGGTTGCTAGAACTGGATAGTATAATATAAGGAGTACAAGAGAGTATAACCCTATTATACTATATTTGCTATGCATAGCACTAGACACAAATTTTTGTAATTGAATATCTAAAAAGAATTAAAGAAATTAGTTATTCATAATATAAATTACAAATAAAATTTTATATTGTGATTTGAAAATTTGGTGTAAGGTTATTTTTCGAATTTTAAAGTTATATTTATTTTTTACTATATGAAATAGATTTTTGAACCATAAAAATACATGGTACAAATTTTTAAGCTCTAATCTAGTATTTTAGAATCTCTTTTATCTAGTATTATAGCTAATTATACAAATCAAATAGAGAACAAAATGTTCTGTCGAGCTTATTTCATGAAATTATATCAACTAACCAATGTATAACGTTAAAAAAGATCATGCTCCCTTTAGTTTAATATCATGAAATTATAGCAATCAAATGAGATCATAACATTAATCAAATATCCCACTTCATTCAAAATACTTGGTGTGAATGTGGACATTCTTAGCTTTGACAACTCCCTCTAACTATTGTGCTCCTCAAGTCTCCTTAGATCTAAGTTAGATAACATTCCCAAATCCTTTTATCCTCTATAATATCATATCTTGCCTTTGTATTCTTATTTGTAATTTCCTTAAAATCACTTGTTGTGCTTTACCGAAGTTAATTATTTATTCATTTGTTTGTTGTAATTTTCAACATCCCAACTCTTATTTGCTTTAGAATTGATGTTCCTAGACCCTAGCTACACATTATTGTGGTACTTTGGTACTTTAGTACTTTACTTCATATAAACCCACATGTCCGAGATGTCGTATAATTTACTCTTAATTTACAAGATAAGGCACAATGACCCTAAAATCATGTCTAAATTGATAAGTCATACGAAGTTTGCTATAATTTTATGTTACCAAATTGAATAAAACATTTTATATTCTATTTGGTTTGCATGATTGACTATATTGGATAAAAGAAGTCCTAGAATATTGGACAACTGCTCAAAGTTTTGTATCATATATCTGATAGTATAAAAATCTATTTTATATATTATAAAATAAATATACCTTTAAAATTCCAAAAATAACCCTACATTGAATTCTCAAATCATAATATTAAGCTTTATTGTAATTTATATTATGAATAATTAAATTTTTAATTTCTTTCAATTTTTCAATCAGAAAATTATGTATCAAATACTATACACATCAAACATGCTATAATAAGGTTGTACTATCATATACTCATTATAGTGTATTGTCCAATTTTCCTTATTCTATCTGATTTTAGTAATCAAACACTACCTTAGGTTTATATAAACTCATCGCATAGTAAATGGAAATTCTCATATGCTTATAACCTCTTTAATTTGCTATGAGATTATGATGTTCACTACTACCATATAGAAACCTTACTAGTAGTTTTTTGCAAAGAGCACAATGAATTATGTTGATGGGCAATTTTGGACCATAAGCTTCTAAGACCTATTTTGACCTTTAAGGTCTATAGGCCAACTTACCTTAATCTATAGTTGGTCTATCTTAACCCACATCCTAGCCCTAGAGGACTTGTTTAATGCGTGATCAAGCTTACTTAACCAACCTAGCATAGGTCGGGCCAAGATCTTACTCTCCTTTCTATGGACATAGCCCATGCTATCTATGTTATTGGGGTCCTTGAACATCGATGGTCCATCCAAGAAAGTCGAACATTAAATAACATTGTAGCAGTCATACTCCATAGTAATAATTGAGGTGTCATGTCACTTCTAGGAATCTAGGGTCATATCTATTTAAAAGATATAGTTGCCTAACAGAGTAAGATACAAATCTAGCAAGATTCCCTCCTCAAAGCTTATAAATAGGGATCAAATCCCTTAAGTAAGACACTTTATGCATGCACATACAAACCTTCTTGCTTCCTTGCTCTTTAAATCCTATAGTTACTAATTTAAACATCAGAATGGCCATACCAAACAACTTTCGGCTCTTATTAACCATATTCTTTTATTGCAAATATTGGCCTAATTACAAGGCACAAAGTGAAGAATCTCTATCGACTAAATTTAAATGACAACACTTAACACTGTCTATATGAACTTGTTCCATTCAAGATTGATGGTTTTCTGCATCTTGAATTGAAACTTTGAGGGCAAAGATGGCAAGAACCATAAATTCTACTAAATAAGAATCAGTCGACCTGACGGCTACCAAAGCGATTGAAGCCGTTAGAAATTAAGTAGCTAACATTGACAAAGGAAGCAAATACTAGAGATAAGAAAGTTCAAGGCAACAATAAGGATGTTGTCATGGTGACAGGTGGAGGTGATCAGAGTAACCCTACAGAGAATCCTTAACTCACCTAGATGGTGAAGTTGGTGAACAAGTCAATAGCTTAAAACGACAAACTTTTAACCTTGAACACTTAAGTGATTGAACAAAATGAGCTAATTAAGGAGCAAAATGACGCATTCAGGGTGCAATTGTACGAAGGAGGTAGGTTCCAATGCTAGAGATCCCCTGCTTCTAGGGAAGTAGTAACAACTCCAATAGTTCTCACTCTTGGGGTCTATATCTAATCACCAAGATCCTAGCCGACAAAAGCACCACTTTAAATGGGAGAAGATCCTTGCGCATGTTGTGAGCAGACATAGTTGATCTGTTATTAGCCAAGATAGGAGTCGAAAGGTAAAAATCCCTATTTATAAACAATAACCTAAGGAGAAGGAAAAGACTCCTTAGGTAGATAAACTGATTGAAGGCATCAGTTACAACCAATTGGAAAAACTAGTTGCCAAAAGGATGTTTGACACCTATGAAAGTGGAAAGATACAGGTTATGGCTTTAAGCGCTAGCAATAGAACTCCATTATCTTAAAAGATTCAGGAGTAGGTGCTCCTAATTAGATAAAAGCTCCTAACATTTGAAACATCCAATGGGAATGCTGACTTACAAGATCACCCGATACACTTCCAAACTTTGATGGACTTGTATGGCCCCAATGATAGGATAAGATGTAAGGCCTTCTCAAGTACCCTCTAGAAGGCTACACATACATGGTTCCACCACTTATGAATAAAACAATCTCTAACTTTAATAAGCTTGCTACATCCTTTACTTCTAAGTGAGTAAACCTACGCTAAAGGATAACTCCTCCCTTCATCTCATCTAACAAAGGAATGGCAAGTCCCTCCGATAATTCATAGATCAGTTTAATAAGGCAATAATAAAGATAGTATAATTAAATGAAGGCATTGCGGTACATGCAACCACCATAGGAATAGATCCTAATGGTGAATTTTTTAAATCCCTATCAAAGTATAAGCCAACTACCTCGACCAAGTTTTAGAGTAAGGCCTTAAGGTACATAAATTAGGAAGACAATATGTATGCCCAATGTGAAGTTAAATGGGGACATTTTCATAGATGTCCATAACCTTAGGTTTTTGTTAAAGCCTTGGAGAATGAAGACCAAGTCTAAACTCGTGATAATGAAAAGTATTGCAATTTCCATCGAGATAACGGACATAATACTAACGAGTGTTATTAATTGAAAAATATGCTAAAACATGCTATCCAATGTAGATTCCTACATAAGTATGTCATCAATTCTGTGAACCAAGTTGAAAGACCCTCCTAAAGGAGAAGAATTAAGGAAGATCACTAAGACAATGAAGGTTATAACGACTAACATCGTAATAGGGCCCCTAATGGCATCATTAACATTATTATGAGAGGCCCATGCTTTGGGTGTTGATTAAACTCCTTAAGCTCGAGGACTACAACGAGCGACCAGCAACTATATGAGGTGAGAAGAAAGAGGCTAAAGGTCAAAACCTCTATCTTCTTCATTAACAAATACCTATAGAGGATTAAAACCTAACATTAGAATATCCTAATAATTTCCATCTGCATTGCCAGATTTGAAGTCTAGAAGATGATGGTAAACATCAAAAGCTCAAAGAACATCATCTTTAAGCAATACCTATAATAAATAAGAGAAAACTCGTAACCCAGATGAAGCTCTACTATCATGACTTAATTAAGTTCAACAATTAGGTTGTTTGCCTCAAAGGCATAATTACACTAGATATGGAACTTGATAATGACAAGAAAGTGGCTACATACCTAGTAAAATTTGTGGTGGTAGGCTATAGGTCCCCGTTCAATAGGATCTTTAAGTGGCCAAGTATGAATGCTTTCAAAATGATTGCATCATCCTTATACTTGAAGGCCAAGTTCTCGATCCATATAGGAGTCGAAATATGTCGAGGAAACTAAAGCTTATCACCAAAGCTTTATACTAAGGCATTGAAAGGTAATAGTGTCTTATCCTTTGAGATCCATAGTAGAAATTGGGTAAGAAAAGGTCAAGATTAGCCGAAGGAACAAAATAAATCTAGCTTGGTAATGATGACGTTTAGATTACCTAAATCAACAAAGATTTACTAGGACGACTTAAAGTAGGCACTCATCAATCTCCTTCGAGCTAATGTGAATAGGTTAGCATAGACACCATCTGATAAGTCGGGCATAAACCCAAGCATTGTAAGGTATGAGCTTAAAATTAATCTCGAAGGAAAAGCTAATCAAACAAAAGAAGTAGGAATTTTCCCTTAAGAAGCAAGTAGCTATTGAAGGAGAGGTAAAAAAGTCACTGAAAGCAAGGTTCATCGAGGAAGAGAATTACTCAACTTGGTTGGCTAATGTAATCTTAGTTAAGAAAGCCAATAGGAAGTGGCGAATGGTGTAAAACTCAACAAAACATACCCGAAGGATTGGTTCCCCCTCTTGAAGATTAACCAATTGGTCAATTCAATCTTGGGACATGTACTCTTGAGTTTCATAGATGCTTTCTATGGTTATAACCATATCATGATGCTGCTGGAGGATAAGATGTACACATCCTTTGTCACAAACTTTAGCACTTATTATTATAAGGTAATGCTCTTCCACCTTAAACAAGATAGGGCTCAACTCAGGCAAAATATAGAGGTTTACTTAGACGATATGATCATTAAGAGTAAAAAGCCTGAGGATTACCTTTGAGAGTTGGAAGAGGCATTTAATAAGATGAAGAGGCATGTAATGAAGCTAAACCCACAAAAATGCGTTTTTGAGGCGATGTCCGACAAATTCCTTAGCTACATGATAATATAGTGGGGCATTGAGGCAAACCACGAGAAAGTTACGGCCATTACTAAAGTCCAGAAGTTGACAAGATAAGTTGCTACACTTAGCCATTTCATGTCTTAAAGCACTGACAAATGGGCCAAAATTTTCAAGATTTTGAAGAGACTTAATAGGTTCGAGTGGACCTTAGTCTGCGAAGAAGCATTCAAACAATGAAAGGAGTTCCTTATCTCTCCATCAATGCTCTTAAAGCCTTTACCTGGTGAAGATTTGTTTTTATATTTGGCCATGAGCGATCAAGCCCTCTTTCAATCTTAGTTCAAGTTAAAGGATAGGAATACAAACCATTTTATTATGTTAGCTATATATAATAAGGGGTAGAGCTTTAGTATTCTAAGGTGGAGAAGTTTGCTCTAATGATTGTAATCTTGGGTAGGAGGCTTCGATTGTACTTTAAAGCACATCAAATCATTGTCCTAACTGGTCAACCCTTGCCGCCATACTCTAGAAGCCAAATGTCTTGAGGAAGATGATGAAGTACACACTTGAGCTAAGTATGTATGGAATCCAATATAACCCTAAGAAATACATAAAGCACAAGTACTAGTAGATTTTATCGTTGAGTACACCAGAGACGAGCCAACAAAAGAGGAATGTTAGAAGCCAACGTGGACATTACATATTAGTGGATCATCTACCCATAAAGGATGTAAAGTAGGGCTGTTACTTAGAAGCCTCCATGGTATAGTAATATGCTACGCTTTGAAGTTTGGTTTTGATGCCAACAATAATGAGGCAAAATGTGAAGCCTTAACTACAAGATTAAAGCTAATAAAGGAGGTCGAAGCTAAGAAATTAGACATCTTCTCAAACTTAATGCTTGTTGTACAACAAGTTAAAGGTAAGTGTGAAGTAAAGGGGGAAGGGATGATCAAGTATGTAGAGCTAATCAGATCCTTAGCTACGAAGTTCACTTCGTAGACCATAATTGGAATCCTCCAGCTTAAGAACTTTGAAATGGTCTAGATATGCATCCACAAGCATTCTAAAGCTTGTGGACAATAATAAGAAGATTGTTGTTGAATGCCTACTAGAGGAGAGCATGGACAAATCACCTCAACAAACTTTAGCAATGCATACCGATTCTTCCAAACCATGCTAAATGGACCTAATCATCTAGTTTTTAAAGGACAAAACCATACTAGTAGATACAAAGGAAGCTCGAAAATTACAATACAAAGTAGCCAACCATACCTTATCGGAGGAAACCATATACTGTTGAGGCCTTAGCCTTCCCTTGCTTTATTGCCTCTGACCAAAGAAAGGCTAGAGACTCTTGTAAGAGTTACATGTAGGAGTATGCAACCATGATGTTAAAGCTTAGGCCCTTTATGTTTGAGTCCTAAAGTTTAAATATTATTACTTAACAATGAAGTAAGATACCAAGCAGATTGTGCAAAGGTATGTGTAGTGTTAGCAACAAGCACCTATCACCCATTTGTGGCCAAGTAGCAGCCTATAACCCCTCTCCAGCCTATGGTTATTTGCAAAATGGGGCTTTGACATCTTTGACCCCTTCCTTAAAGCTATAAGAGGAGACAGTATATCAAAGTCAGAGTAAACTACTTCACTAAGTCAATAGAAGTAGAAGCTATGGCTAAAATCACCAAGAAAAACATGGAGACTTTCATTATAAACTCTATACTGACCAAATTCAGCATACCATACACAATTGATCATAGACGATGGGCCTCAGTTCGATAACTTGGAGTTCAATGCTTTATATGGAAAGTACTACATCAACATCCATTATACCTCAATATTCCTTCTGTAGAGCAATGACTTAGTTGAGGTAACAAAGAATTTGTTATAATATGTTTGTGCTAGTTTTTGTTGTAAGATTATCCTTAAGAGCCTTAAGAAGAGAGTCAAAGGCAAGTGGGCAGATGAACTCCCACTTATCCTGTGGGGTTATTGAACTACTCATTAGATGGCTAATGGAGAAACCTTCTTTGTCTTAGCCTTACGCACCAAAGTCGTACTACTTATTGAGCTCGAGCTTCGTAATATTTAGACCTAAGGTTTCGACATAGTAGTTAACTAGAGTGGCCCCTTTGCCAACCTTAATACTATTAAAGAAGTCCAATACATAGCTAGCCAATGCGTAGCTGTCTATCAACATAGGGCGATAAGGTATTATGATAAGAAGGTTAGGTATAAGTTCTTTAAGCCTAATTGATGGAATACTGACCACAGACCCTTTACTTGAGCCAAACTTCAAGGATTGTAGGACTTGGCTAGGAGAATCATGGTGCTCAGCTTGACCTTGATGAGCACATCAATTAGGAGAGCCAGATGGTGAACACTTAAAGTACTTTGCTCGAATATACACTGTCTACTTATTCATTCATTTAGATATCGATCACTTACATGCCAACCTATTAGATGATGAGAACTTCAATGTCGACCTATCAAGCATTAAGGACAAGGTCCTTGTCCTTGACCCTCCCACTCTCCTCTTTTACTCTATTGAGTTGTTACCTCACCTAATCAGCTTGGTAGTCATTAGTACAGCTCAACAACAGCACTTTAGTACCTTGCCATATTCAGTATAGCCACAATAACAATATACTACCTGTCATTCTCTTTTTCTAACATTGTACTGTATTACTTTTCTTTAATTGTCATATATACCCTTTTGGGTAGTATTATGTTACTTATTTTTAGTTTACCCATTTTTGTAATTTTTTTTATTTCCCTTTGTTGCCCTAAGGACGTACAATAAATAGTCCTTCTTCTTGTAAGTTATAATCAACTTTTTACCGCATTGATAATAAATATTCCTCTTGTCCTTATGAGACACTATTCTCTAAGCACATACTTACGATTCTTATTTAATCTTGTCCGTAGCTTGAGATTAACGGCAAATAAACCTTAAGATTTACTTGTGTATCATATCAAGTAAAGCCTAAGTCATGTTGTGTTCATTGGTACATCATATTTGACAAGCAACCTTATGGAAGCTACTTTGATTGCTTACCCATTTCTTCTTTTTCGATATCTCCAAGAACCCACCGGTCACCTTCTTCATAGTAAGCCCTACTGATTAGCTCAATTCTTAGGCACATTATTGACGACCTTATATCCCAAAAGCTTAAAGCCACTAGAACGCTGAAGGATAAGTTAAGCTAGCACCAAACTAAGAAGACCCTATAAGGGTGAAAAAAGACATAGGGGATAAGGCTTACAAGTTAGAACATTTAGACAAGACCTAAGTCCCTAAGATATAGAATGTCGATAATTTGCGACTCCTTTTTTTGTTAAGCTATACTTTATTACATTTTTACAATTATCATGGAATGATATTTCTTTTCCTCATATCTTATGTTCTATTGATCCCCTAACCCCAAATAATCCAGCCTAACATACTTTATTATCATACTGAACTTAGACAATTTAAGTGCTAAGGGAACTCCATAGGCAATGAAGCTTAGGGTGAAGAAATCGACTAAGGGTCACTATAGCTCGTTCCTTGAGCTAGGTGTACATGAATTCAAAGGCCACTAAGATTTAGATGGCATTAGGAACTAACATGCTGAGCAGATGCAGTGGTAATAGAAAAATCTTGTTTGAAAGTTGGTCAGCGGATATCAAAGCCCTCTACTCATAAGTTGGTCCCAGTAGAGGCAAAATGTGTTTATATGACTCAAAGCCAATCTAACCTCTATGTTAGGTATGTTCCTATATAGACCTGGTAAGGAGCCTTTAAAGTATACCGTAAGCAAGTAGGTAACCTCCACTTCAGAGATCTTACTAGCTTAACCATAAGGTGTGAGCTCTAAGTTGGTGACTTTGTTGTATACATACATGACCGATTCCTTTGTATCATCATCATCTCCATTTGGATACTCATCATAGGGGGGAGTGCTAACTCACTTGTTTGAGTTGATAAATAGTAACCCCTTTGTGTTGCTGTTGCCTTCCCCTTTGTGTGAGGTTGTCACTACCATTGTATGAAATGGGAGCCTCCTTTTCCACCACCTCGTCGTTTGTGTCATCTATTATTGTTGAGATGGTAAAAGAGCCATAAGATTTCAAATTCTCACTTGGGTTCACCATTTCTAGAGCTTCAAAAAAGGAGTTTGGATTCCTTGGAGTAAATTGAGAGATTGCTTTTTGATGAGGGAGAAAGTTCACAAAACTTGCAAAGCTCAAATTTTAATTGCATAAAAGGTACAAAGATTATAGTACAAAACCTTTTTATAAGCATGGCTTATGGATTTAAGCCTTTGATGGTTATAGGAAGTTCAGGGGATAAGTTTGACCCCCTGGATCATGCCACATAGCTTACTTTTAGATCTAATAGTCAGAATCCTTTAGATGTGAAAGGATAGGCACAGGGCTTGACTAATTACAATATGACCACCTGTCCCATGCAATGACTGCATAAAAATAATCGCACCTAGGAATTGAAATTTAGAAGAATTGTCTTAGGAAAGCTACATAAGCCTTAGAACAAATGTAGTATGGGATCCCAGAATTGTTGCTATATGTAAGGTTGATAAAGCTTAAGTAAAAACCTTGACTTTGAAGTTGTCTTCGGTTGGAGGTACTAACCTCGGCCTGACCAAACATGGAAGGTTATAGACTAAAGAAGACATCATAAGTCTACCTATTGGGGCATTTGGGTCAGTACATTGATTCATGGGATAACACCACAACTGCATCATAAAGCTATTTTATGGTAGATATCAAGAATCTGTCCAACACTAGAAGCACGGTGATGATAAGCCTAGAAAACGCCTTGGTAGTTTGTCCTTATGTCTACTCTCCTTACCATTACCTCAACAATGAGACTAAGGGAAGGAGAGAAGGGGAAGTGTTAAGAGGAAATTTTGGACCATAGACTCTTAAGGCTCATTTCAACCTCTAAGGACTATAGGCTGACTTACATTGGCTCATAGCTAGTTTGTCCTAGTTTACATAGTAGCCTTTGGGGACTTATCTAATGCATGACTAATCTTACTTACCTAATTAACCTACCATAGGTAAGGTTAGAACCTTGGTCTCCTTTCTATGGACATAGCTCATTATATCAATGTCATAAGGGGTCTTGAACTTGATAATCTATCTAATAAGCTTGAAAGTTGGATATTAAGTAGTGTTATTAAACCAAGTAGACCCCTACGGTTTAACCTAGTTCAATAGGACCTACTATAAAACTAGTTAGGTTAAGTCCAACCATGGTTAAATCACAGTCGAATCCGATATCAACTCTTTAGTCTTTGACCTTCTCATATATTTAAGTCAACCATTTGAGCTGGGCTTAACAACATTGACATTAAGTGACATCATGGAATTCATACTTCATAAGAAAAATTGAAGTGTTACATCACCTCTAGGAATTTAGGGCAGTATCCATTTAAAAGATACATTAACCTAACTTGACAAGATATAAATTTGGTTAAATCCCCTCTTTGAAACCTATAAATAGAGATAAAATCTTTGAGGTAAGATGCTTTATGTATAATCTGACGCCCTAAAGTAGTAGAATCGTAACAGGCTCGCCGTACAAACCATTCTAAGATAGAAACTAGCCTTATAGTCACTATCTCAGACCTAATTTATACAAAGCGTCCATGACTAACCTGCTTTAAAGTAAACAAATCATAAATAAACATATTATTTGCCTATGAAATTATAAAGAATACCTGTTTACTTTAAAATATTCTAAGTATATCACAAGATTTAATAGCCTAAACATAACCTACTTGAATAATACATAAATTAATACTAAAAACTGTAAAGATAAAATCCAAACTTGAAAGTATAATTGCTCCTTAGGTTATTATCCTTACTCCTAAAGATTCAGCAGTTACTAGTTTTAAGGTAAATATAAGCCACTTCTATGTTAGTACCTACAATAATATCTATAGGAATGTGAGTAACCACAATTCAGTAAGTTAGGACAAAGACTTAAAACTATACAGCAAACATAACAAGATTATCAACCAAATTATTAGATGCAATGTATGCTTAAGCAAATGCCATCACATGACATTGTCTGGCTCGTCGTGAGATTAGAGAAATTGCACTTCCTCTAATTTAGATTGAGGAGTTTCTGTTAATGTAACAACTCACGACCATACCGAAGCTTGTGCAATGAAGATACCGCTCCTCTTGTAACTACCTTCGAACTATTGACTTCACTTTTGTCGTGACCTCCTTACCTGTCACTTAGTTCGACTAAGGATGAAGAAAGGACCAATTATGCTATCCTTTTGAAGGGGTCAGTATTTAGCTGGAGAATCCTAATGTTTCCCTAATAGGTTGCTATAAATGTTCAATTTAGAATTTATGAGTCAAATATTTGGTTAAATCTATTTTAGGGTAATCAATTGTTTCATACAAGTTACATAATACAAGTCAAAGCAGCACATCAATGTCATATCATCAGCTCAAAATAAGCACATGCACGTGGTCAACTATCTAATAAGCATAATTAAGTACAATTTCAAGCCTCTAAGTACTACAAATTAGTACTTCAAAATACAACAATGTATTAATCCCAACATACTTGGTATCTTTAGTCACTCGCTTAACCAACTTCAAGTCGACTCGTCTTTGTATGTCCTATAATATATAATATAAATGTGTTTTTAGTATTTATATCTTGATGATATGTATATGTATATATACTGTAGGTTATGATTTAACCTAATTCTTCCCATATATATAATAGTTATTATTAATTCATTGTAGGTTAGTTTAGGGTTCGGTTTTTTAATCTGGTTCTGAATTAAGTTCTAAAGCGATTCCAATTAAGGATATTATACGTAAAACCTAAAAAATGCGATCTGAACACAAATGTGAAATTCATCACATTAGGCTCGAGTATCCTAATTATCACTTTTAGTTCTAAATTAGTATTCTATTTTACTTGATATATTTAAATCCTTATTAATGTACCGAACTTACTCTCGATGTGAGGAAATTTTATATTTTTCATATAATTATCTAAATTTAAGTCTCCCACTAGATTTTATATATATTCCTATTATTAGTATAATATCAATTTTTATTATAACATTTTCTATTTATTATATTTCCAATTTTTGCATATTATGTATTATTACCTATTATGTACATAATACACATCTAATATTTCTATCACTCCAAATATCATCTTTTAACATCAATTGACATATCAAAATATCTAAATTCATCTCAAATGAGATTTTATACCTAATTACCCTAATTTACAAAATTAACTTAAAATATATCATTTTGACCTATTACATATATACTACATAATACCCTAATAATTACATCTAACACCTTAAATGTTACAAATATCATACTTTATTAGATTTCAATATCTTAAAACATATAATTATGTACTAAATCAGTAATTATCTATTTAATTACTTAATTAGTCCTAAATTACCCATTTTATGCATCATTTTAAGGCTTAAAATTTATCTAAAAATTTCAAAAATTGATTTTTGAAAAAGGGATTTATAGCACTATTCTATAACTGATAAGTAGTCTACACAAAAATATTGAACTCAAAACTACACTCTTAAGGTCATTTATTTCTAAACCGAGCATGTTTTGGTTTTATATGATTTCTTAAGCACTATATATCACATGATATATTTTTATCAAAATAATATTTTTCTTAAAAAATGTATACAAAAATATTTCAGAATACTAAATTTTATGATTTTCTAAGTATTATTAGTATTTTTAACAAAATAAGAAAAATTGAAAGGAAAATTGAGCTCACCAAAATCTGGTGGCTCCTACCACTGCCAACCGCCATGGCCTTATTGCCCAATTTGAGTGCTGCCACCACCATGTGTTGGTAGTGGCCATCCACTCCCAAGTAGTCGTCTGGTTAGAGATCCCTTTTAAGGCTCTAATTGCATAAATTTTTATAATTTTTTTGTAAATCCTAATTTTCTCTTAAATTTTCAACCCTCTCAATTTTCTACAGCTGTAAACATCCCAAATGAGCTTTTGTAATTTTATGAGTATTTATAGAGCTGTAGAGGAATTATAGTACATTAATTTGATATGACATTTGCTTTATCTCTTTTTCTCACCTTCTATTTGTTGCAATTCAATTGGTTGCTTTTGTTTCTTCAATTCCAGATTGTCGTGTCCTACTTTTGGATATTTCCTTATTTTTCTATAATTTTCTTGATTTTTCATTAATTATTCTTGCATTTTCTTTTATTATTTAACATTATTTTAGCATATTTAATATATTTTAAGTAATTACGCATATTTCTACCTATATGTAAATACATATATGGTATAAATAAATATTCCTAAATATTATTTAACTTATTTTATGATTTTTAGCGTACATATAATTTATCTCTATTTATTCATTAGTTACCGGAATTTGTTTTAAGCATTTTTGATAAATAACGGACAATTTTCAAAAAATTCAATATTATATTAATTAATTATTTTATTACTTATTTTTATAAATTTAAACTTATGGGATTACTTTTACTAATATTCTTAGCTTTATCGTAAAAATTAGGTTAGATCGAACGATTTGCTCGATCGCCCTAAATTTTATAAACCAAACTCCGAGTAGCCAATTGTGGGTCTTACATATAATGTATAAACCCTCCTACTTCCTTGCTCTTTGAATCCTACAATAATTGACTTAGACATTAGATTGGTCACATCAATAACTCTCCTGCATCTGCTAACCATATGTTTTGGTTGTAGATACAAGCCCAATTACAAGACTCAAAGTAAACAATCTTTACCAATTAAATTTAGACGACAACAAATTATATCCTATATCATTAGATTTAATTATATTAGTCTTACCCTGTAGAGGAACTACATTTTTCTTGTAAGTTGTCACTTTTGACATAATATTTTACGCGATTATGTAAAATAATAAATTTTTCAGATTTCCAACCATCCAAAATAACCCCATCACAAGGAAAAAGGGGAGAAAAAAAATTAACCCTCAAAATTCAAATATTTGAAATTTTTAAAATTCAAATGGTTCATTGGCTTTAGTGCTGGCATCTCATTATTAATCTAAAGAATGCAACAAAAGAAAACCCAACATATAGGAATTGGTCCCTACTGCCCTAATATTATATATGCATACCCTAACTTGTAGCATACCTAGGAAACACATAATAGATATTCCTTAAAGAAACTAAAACGTTGTCTTTTCTCATAGGCTTATGACTATGCTTCCCCATCTTTCTTGAGCGAAATAATACTAGACTTTACTATTTAGCTAAAACTACACTACAGAATCACATGAAAGGTCATATGTAGATAGATGGAGCATGCATGGCTTTGAAATATTCATCGGGCTCTACCATTATTCTAATTGTTATTAAGCTAAATAAGTATTAAGATCGTATATAAGGAAAAAGACTCTGCTATTGGTATAGGATAATTGCAAACCATTCCTAATTGTTCCTCATTACCAATTAAACTTTCTAATAATAATAGGGATAATGTCAGAACTTCATCCATTGATACAATTGACTACCTGAAGTATAAAGGTATCAATTTAATATCTAAGCTTTATTCATTTTTGCAATTTTCTATCAAAACCATTTTTTTTTTTTTGGTTTTTCAATTTACTACTAGATCTTTCACTCAACTACTTAATCTACATATTTTAAATAAACTTAAAAAGTTTATAGGTAGTAAATTGATATTTTTAAATTTTAAGTAATTAATTGTAAAAATAAGTAAAATTAATGTGCTAAATATGACATTTACCATGAGAATGTCCTCAAATCAAACTCTAAAATGTGGTTCTCTAATAATTAATAAGGTTTTGTTCGACCCTTTAAACCGTATGAGTGATTCAATTTGGCATATATAAATTGACCGCATTGCATAAGAAAAGGGAAAAAAAAAATTCTAACTTTTGTACTTCATTCCATCTTTAATATTATTGACCTTATTTTGAGTTATTTCCATTAAATAAAAAAAATTCTAATCATATAAAATCTAATAATCATGATCTTTTATGTATAATTGTTCGCCAAATGAGTAAAGGTATTTTCTTTTTCTTTATAATAGAGCAAGATCGAGAAGTAAGACATTAATAAAAATGCAAATAAAAATAAGATATGTTGAAATATAACTAAAATGGATAAGAAATTAGAAAAAAAAATAATGCATTTCAAACCAAATGTAAAACCTGAACAAAAAGAAAATAATAAAAGAAAATGATAAATAAAAAGGTATTTTGCATTAAGGATATAAGAAAGTATTTACTAAAAGCAATAAGGGCAGTTTAGGCATAAGAAGATTCCTATAACCTTAACTATAAACCTAGCATAACTCATTGGAAACCCTTTGGCAACTCCCTTACATGCTGTACAAATTGGCTAAGGTTTTTACATGCACCTTGATCCTAGGGAAGAATCAACACATTTTGACAAAGATCTTTTTGTAAGAAGGTTTAAGGTAAGTCATAGGATCTATTTTCTATTGAGTTCTTAATCAAAATCCATTAAATTTTTTTTTTTTTTGGCTATGGCAGTGAGAAAAACGTACTTGAGAAGATTTATTGGTACAACAGATCTTTAGTGGTGCAATAGAGATTAAGGTAGGAGAACTTGAGGAAAGGTTGTAAATAACCTCTTTCATCAAGAGTTTGCATCAAATCCATTCAAAATTCGTTTTGTCTCCATAGGGTAATGGATAAAACAAATTCTAAGTTGTGCATTAGAATCTTCATAATGAGTTAGTGGTAGTGGAGTCGCAAGTTCTAGATCACTAAAGGTAAGAATCTGACTTTAAGCCTAGTATGCGTTATTTCTTTAAGTTATTGTTTGAATGGTAGAGTTAGGGTAAGAATTTGATAATAAAAATGTTTTGATTGGTCTATTTAAGTGGTGTAAAGTTGTGTTGTTGATGGGTTAGCAATTCGGGAGTGCTAGTTTTCGAGATCAATGAAAGGGGGTTAAGTTTTGGGGGATGATACGTTACTGCAACCTACAAAATTCTACAAACTATAACCTAACGTCCAAACGTCATCCCTCTTGGCATTTGGACACTAGACAACAAACTACTCCCCAATCATGGCATTTAGACACCATTTGTTACAGCATCCAAACACTATGACCATAGTTGTGCCCAATGACGTTTCTATACGTTCCTAAGGGTTATCCGAGCATATTTTTTCATTTTAAATCCTTCCTAAAACTTCTCCAAATAGGATTCATCACCTAGAATGTTTCATAAACCAATTTATTCTCTTAGCGATCTTAGGTTCCTTAAGTGACAATTTGTAAGTGAGTGAAGGAATGTTATGTTATTGAGTTAAGAAATGACGTTAGAAGAACCTAGAAACTAAGCAAGTGGTTATTCTCATATGAATAGGTTGTGAAGCATGTGTTTCAGGCTCTAAGCAAACGCTTCAGTCAGGTACAAGGTTGTATGCTACTTATGTGTGTATAGGCCTAGTAATTGCTAAATGGACCTAATAAATTTTTGTCTTAAATAAAGTGTGTTACATATGCTTAGCTACCTTAAGGTGGCACTTTAATGATCTTAGTACGATGTTGTCTTGGTTAGACTGTCATTTTGAAACAATCTAATAGGTTAGGTGATCCTTAGTTCCTAAGGTATAAGGGAGGACTCGATACTAATACTTATATATATATATATATATATTGTGTGCTAAAGTCATGAGTTTAAGTTCCATAACGTCGGAATTGTGTTATTTGACAGACTTAAATAGTGATAAGAAAATTGTTTCGTGTTGCATATAGTAAATGTAAGCTAGTTAAGGTGTGTATGCTTGTGCATTTATTGTGTGATCATGCGTATGTAATTATTACCTTATACTAAGCTTTGCTTACTGTCACGCCTTAAACAAGAGGAGTCATAACAGTCTTACCGTGTAAACCAACCTAAAATAGAAGTTAACCTCACAGCTACTATCGTAGATATTTTCCACACAAGGCATGTATAACTCAACCAACTTGAAGCATCTGTTTTGTTACCTATAAGTAATCAAACTCGGGTTATAGCTTTACAAAATACTTATTCTATATAACATGTTATCTTATAACACAATAGTATTTACACAAACGTCTTACATCTAGAGTTATGATTTACAATTCGAGTTTATCAAAAAGCTATAGATTTTGCAGACTATTTATAGTAAGTTAGGAAACTAGTAGGTGTCATAAGGAATTCTTAATTAGTTTCCTCAAAATTCCAAAGAAAAGACAAAAGCCTAGGTTCAGTTGGTTCTTCGTTCCTCATTTTTCAAATTAACAGCACACTAACTTGGGAGTGGTAGTATCGGAACATTCTGGTCCTCACTCAACATCTGCAAAAGAGTCTATGGGAATATGAACACAACTAGCTTAGTAAGTGGGACGGAGTCAAAAGAGTACCAAACAATTATAAGCAAGGTTATTAATTATGATGAAATGTAATGCAATCAATCAAATGAAACATCGCATAATGTTATGTAGTCAATTGTGAAATTAGAGAAATTACATCCACTCTAACCCGGATTAAGGAGTTTTATCGCGACTCAAATTAGACCAAACCCAGGCTTGTGTAATGAAAAACACACTCCTCCTGTAACTGCTTTCAAACCACAGCACCTACCCTTGCTATTACGTCTTCGCCTATCACTTAGTTTGACTAAGGATGGAGAAAGAACTATTTTAACTATCCCCATCAAAGGAAGTTGGTATTTGACCTGATACTCTTAATCGTTTCTCCTAATGGGTGTTATGCATGTTCGGTTTCATTGTAGTTGTATTCAGGGGTGATTAATCAAGTTCATACATTACAAATACAATGCAACATGTAAAATAGTATACCAAGGAGTTCAACTCCTATCACAACAAAGTATCATACACACATATAGATACTTTAATATAGTATCCCAACAAGCGGTGAAGCTACAAATCCTAACTTACTTGTTCGGTTGCTCATTACAAAAGACTCAAGCTATCAATAACCTGATCATCAGGAGATCCTATACGTACACAAAACCCAAATTCAATTTTCGTAATAATTACAAAAATAATAAGATTTTATCTAAAATAGTTATATATATATAAGAATATATTATCACAATAATATATAGTTTTATTAATATATATATATATATCGAGTTAAGTTGTTAATTTTTGATAATATACATAATTTATATTATTACGTATTATATATTATTTCAATCGCATCAAAATGTATTTTTAATTTATTAAATCATATTTTGATTTTAGTAGGGTTACCATAATACGCACATTCTATAATATTATAGAGTTATAGGTTATATTACCTAAGATTATCTGATTTTAATAAAATTAGTATCATTGGGTTTGTACAGACTTAATGATACGCATTACAGGTCTTGTTTGTAGAGATGATTTTTAACGAGTAATTCAAATTTTTAATACAGTTATATGTATTTATGTAAATATTATCGTATTATACATAATTTATGTTATTGAACTATATTTTACTTGATTTGTCAATATAAAGCTATAATATAAGTATTGTCTAATCCTACTACACATATAACATATCCTGGTCATTAAAATATCATTAATTATATTAAAATATTCTTTTCATCTAATCTGATCAGTACACTTGTACATAGTTTTTATTCAACTATTTAGTTCATTTTAACTTATTATTATTAAAAATATATCTCGATTTGTAATTTAAGCCTTTTTACTACGTAAATCTGTAATAAATAATTCAGGTCACTAAATAATTCGTTAAAAATTTCTATAGACTTCTAAAAATATAAGGAAGTCGGCTATTACTTGGTTTCAAGTTATGATTTTACCTCCAAATTATCCTAAATTATTCAATTATAATCCTTTTTATACCAACTTAATTTCAATCTGACCCAATATTATTATTATTCACTAGAGATCAGCACATGTTTATTTCATCATTCAATTTCATAATTTCCTATTTACTTTACAATTTCAACCTATTTTCGAGTTATTTTTAGGCCAAAAAATGCAATAAATGTTAAAAATATTTAAATCAAAATTCGAGCTACATAGCAATTATTTATATATCATACACATCTTACATAAAAATTTTAAGCTATAAATAACATCATTTATAAAATTGTTTAAAGTGACACTACACTAAAGCCTAGCTGAATTGTTTAAGGTGGTCTAATTTAAAATAAAATTGCAAATTTGACTATAAAATGCATTTCCATTTTGTTACAATCCTCAAACCAAAAAGAAAACACATTTTACTTAACCTAACTCTCTAAGCACTTACAATTTTTTTTTTTAATGTAATATCAATAAGAAGTGGTGTAATATGTACTACTCATGTAATAACTGAGACATGTCTATAATGGTAGCAATGGAGCCATTATCCCTATTGACATCATAAAAAAATAAATAAATAAGCCATAAATAAAAAAAATTATAAAAATAAGACCTATATTTTGGTTCATCTGTAAACATATAACTCATATTTATATTTTGATAAAAATATGATCTATGTTTCATACAATGTATTGATATACACAAGTTGACTTATGATTGGTTTATAATAAAATTTTTAATAGAATAATATTATTAAAAAATCAAAATTAATAATATAATTAAATAATAATAGAAAACATAAAAAGGAGAAGAAAACAAACAAAAAAAAATGTAAAAGAAAGCAAATCACAGTTCACTTTCGCGGTCTTTTGCTTTGGTGCTCTGAGAGCACACTCATGATCTACATAATAATCAAATTGTTAATTGGGCTAAAGGATGAAGCTCGAGTGAGCCTATTCTCTATTATAGTGCTACAAATGAAATGAGTCAAGTTAAGTATTTCAAGGTTCATAGATAGCTTATTTAAAAATTATCGGATTTAAGTCAAGTCTAATTTTTATCAAGCTTGAAAATTATAGACTCGAGCTCAACTATTTAAATAAATGAGTTTTATCTTAAGTTTGAGTTCAAGTTTGGCCCATTTACAAATTGAGTTCAAGCATCGATTTGAGCTCAAATCTACTCACGAGTCTAATATACAAAATAAATAAATAAATAGATTAATGAACGTTGAATAAGATTAGATTATATATTATATAATTTTTTATATTATCTCATATCATATCATATATTTATATATATTATATAAATTTTAGTTTTTAGATTTCAATTATATATATAATTTACAATATATACGTACAATATTATGTATAGAGTTCATCAGTATGTTCATGAACCAAACAAGCCGACTTACAAATCTAAATAAGGCTCGAGTATAATTTGTTATAAATAGATTTTATTTTATCTTTGAGTTCAACTCATTTATTAGTCAAGTTTGAGCTCAAGCTAGATTAAATTTAAAGTGAGTGAAACATGAGTAGGTTATGAGTAATTTAACTCGTTTATAGTTTCACGGAACATGTCTCCTGCATTAGTGATTTTTCATGGCTAATGAGAGATTTGGTTCCAAATAGTAAAGTAAAGGAAAGGCTTTGCTTCCTACGATCACTCGTCATAGGTTTCTCTTTCTTATATATGTAATAAATATAAATCGAATCGGGGCATATCGCATCTGCTGCTGCTTCTAGCATTCTATCTTTTTTCTTCTTTTAATTTCTGTAATATTAAATTATTTTTATTGTATTTTTTAATTTTGATTTATTTAGTAATATTGTTTTATTAAAATTATTTTGTTATGAACTGATCCTAAGCCAACGTTCCTAATCAGTAACACATAGTTATAAAATAAAGGCCATGTAGTCGTCAAAAGAAAATAACAAAGTCATATTTGTAAAATTTTTCCCAATCTATAAAGATTCAAAAATTAAATATTTCAATTGAATAGATTTGTTATTTCAAGTTCAGGAATTTATTTTAAAATCGTGGATACATAAAATAACGTATAATACACAATCATATATTATCATAATTTTTATTGTGTGGAAGACAATACATTTCCGATTTATATTTTATGACCGTGCCACGTAATAGTATTGGCATGTTCGTGCCACATATCAAAATTTAGTTTAATGAAATGAATAAACCTTTGTGTCAATGTTAGCATGTCGGCAGAAGAAAAGAACATGACCCATGTAGGATCCTCAAATATAAAGTAATGGATATGTGTTGCCATCAATCAACACAGAAGAGTTGGAACATTGTTAACATTGAAATTCAAATAGTTAAGAGGTCATAATTTTGTATCATAAACACTGATCAATGAAACCTGAAAATTTCAAAATCCGTTCGCATTGGCTGAGAATAAATATTTTAGTAACTACTTCCCAGATGACCCCCACCCCAATGATCATGATCGAATTGACATTACAACGAAAGAAAATTACCCTCTTTTGTGATGAACCGACGTGGAATCATTGTGGAGAAATGATATTGACTTGAAGACAATTGGGTGACTTCACTAGCCCTAATTTTTCAAACTTACTTATGATGATTCTAGCTTTATACTAAATCAGGCGATTAAAAAAACAACTAGAAGATAACTTTAAAGAAGGAATCCTAAGAATGTAAACTTACTGCTCATCACATGCAAATGGTAATTTATTTGGTGTAGACATTAAATAAGAATGATTAACTCCACGTGTCCAAAAATATAAGAAAGATTAATTCCAGGTGTCGAGAAAAATGTAAAGTGTTTTTATGCATTAGTCATGCCTAAGGCTAATGCATCGGCCAGCCAGTGTAGAGCGGCAAACATAGCTTGAAATAAATGAAGCGGTCTACTCGATAAGTAAAGAAGATATAACACGTACCGTACGTAAACCATATTCTCTAAGACACGTAATATCCTTTTTGATTTCACTTAACTTGTGTCTTACGACTTTTCGAAATAGAATAGAATAATTACCTATTAGTGGGGATGTACAGAGGCATCTCGAAATTAGATAAAGAAAATATAATGCGTGTTTGGTCATATTTACATAAACTCTTTGGAAGTTTAGAGGGGAAGTATATAATATATTTATTGAATAAAAAACACAATCAATAAAATTCTAGGTATGCATCCATGGTCAAGATGTAATCACAAGCAAAGGAGCACCCATAATACAGACTAGATGTCTAGTATCGACATATTAATCTATATGGAGAATTTACTTTAAGGACTCTCTCTTATACACTAAGTGGTTCTTTAGAAAAAGCAAAATATATATATATATATATATATAATTGAGTGATCTACTCTATAAGTAATAAACATTAAACAACATTTCCTTTAGGGAGAGTCATAACTCTTATCGTGTGTACCCCCAGAAGGCTATCGATGTTTGATTCTTCTGGAACAAATGAAATCCATACCATTATTCCATCTCATTTCTGGACAGATGCTTTTTGGGTTTTTTATGTATGACTATAGGATTTACATCCGCACAACATATGGTCAAATTAATTGAAACTAAACTTAGAAATACATTCCATTTTGCAGAATGATTAGACGTGCTTTTGGTCACAAATTTTGATATTACCTGAGCATATAAATTTGCATATATTTCTTAATCTTAATATAATGCCTCATAATGTTATAGTCTGCTACGTATTTCTTGTCTCTACTGATACGTTAGCCGTAAACTTTAACTAAAATTTCTCAACAATCGCAAATTAACCCCTAATGATATCACAAAATTTTAGTTGTCCAAATAAATAAATGTAATATTCTCTCATAAATATTTCAATAAAATCTAAGACTTAATTAAAACATACATAACTACAAATGAGCTTTATAATTTTTAAACATATCTATATAGATCATATAAAGAACTTTAATCACATATTCTGAAGAAAGAAGTCTTAAGTGACTTCTCGTGACTCAACATACAAAAAAATGTAAATAACTAATAGCCAACTAGCATAATTTAGGCAAACTCATGCTCTCACATTGACTACCTAGAAACATTCCATCTTCATAAAATATTCATAATACTTTGCTACATCACCTTATTACTAAAGTTACCATACTAAACTTCATAATTTCCATGACCTATGCTTGCACCTGAAAATTTAAAGAAGAGATGAACCAAAACCCAATACGAAATATACAATCATGTGCACATAAACAAGGTATCACAAATCACATGTGTTACAAGTTCAAACCATGAATAATGCACTAAACAATAGGTTACTATCTTTGTTTTAGCAATCATACAGTATAAGGTACTCATGACCCCAATATATATATAAATAATTTACCATATAGTATTGGTGTGAGTTCTTCCCAACATCCTAGAAACCAAGTAATCAAGGAATAACCTAAATTTATCTAAATCATTTCTAAGTGTAATTCCAATCAGGATACTGTAGTGCAAGGATCATTGAGGTGCTACTACAAGGTCTGGTCTTCCCAATCCCTTAGGCTTAGCCAAACACAAACAACACAACAAAGTTAAGGTCTAATAATTTATTAAGTCTCGTTGATTTTCCTAACTAACTACTACACAACACAAGTAAGTATCTCGTACCTAATTTAACTATAGCTCTAGGATCCAACCCTATCACACTCCTAGAACCCAACATAGCATAAATATAAAAACTCAAATCACAACCTATACTTATACCAGAACAATACCTGTACTTCGTCTCTAAACTTAATTAACAATGCTCCTTAACTTAACTATTCAACCATTTCACACTTATAACTTAAATCTATTGAGGTACCTAGGATTATTAAGGGGGTGAATTGGTTTGTAAAACATTTTGGGTGAATAATCATGTTTAGAAAAAAATTTGAAGAGTATTAGAAATAGAAAAACATATCCCAAAAACTTTAGAAAAATCTAAGGAAATGTCACTATAAGGAATAGGGATCATGGCTTTCGAATGTTAGTTCAACTAGCGTTTGGATGTTAGTTTGACTAGTGTCCAAATGCCATAGTTTAAGGGGTGCAGAATGCCTCTGGTGTCTAGATGCTAAGGGGGATGGTGTCTAGATGTTTGGCTATAGTTTCCATAATAATTCTCTCTGTTTTCGCAAACCACTAACCTCGACTCAAAATCCTAACCATGACATATCTCCACACTAAAATTAATAACCCATAAACTCCTAAACACATCTAAAACTCAAATCAACAAACAAAAATCTAATTAATGAACTCAAAACAGCAGTACAAAATCTTCAATAATACTTACCTTTAGGGATTCCAAAACTTGCACTATTACCGTAGCACACATGTAGTAGGATACTCATGGAACCACCTTAGGTTTGTTTTACCCGTTGTCCAATAAAGAAAAACAAGTTTCTAATAGAATTCAACCTGAAACTCGAAAGAAAACGAATTCTAACCCTTACTTTGAAGTCTTCTACTTTAGACTATATTGCACCACCAAAGACCTGTGGTATGATTCCCAATTAACCTCTCCTAACCTATTTTTCTTGTTGGCCTAGCCAGAAAAACGAATTATTGATGTCCTTTGTACAAAACTTCAATAAAAAAAGAGTTTAACATGACTTACCCTTACGTTATTATGATTGATCTTTGTCAACGCATTTGGATATTTTCTTGGTTAATGATATGCATAGAAAAACCCAACACACAAGTGACACAAGTGAGCATTTTGTAGAAAAAGAGTTCCCAAACCTTAAGTGCAACTTTTATACTCAAGGTTAGTGGACATTTCCTATGTCTAAATTACCATCTCCTATTTTTACGAATACCAACCATGCCCTTAATGTAAATAACACCTTATTTTAGTATTTTCATTTTTTTTTCCATTTTTTTGGGGTTTTACATTTCTCTCCCTTTACAAAAACTTTCATCCTTAAAAGTTTGCCTGAATTACTAAAATGGAAAACTCTTAATACTTCCTTCTTATTTCTTCTTACATTTCCTATGAATTGCTTCACTATATCTCAACATACTTGATCTCTTATGATTATAGAAATCTATCTTTTCAACTTCGTATAGCTCTCCCATTACAAGATTAAATCCTCGAATCCCTTATTAATCTCTTAAATCAAATAATTTCAAGTTCTCCATAAGGTCCCTCATTTAATCATAAACTTAAACTTTATCAGTCTCCAATATCAAAAGTTCTATTCTCTTTCCTCATTTGATCTACTTCAATCCAAGATACTTACTTATTGGTTATTTCCTAATTCCATCCATATTTAACTTGTACTCCTAGGGTAACAGTTATAGATTTAGGTTCATGCAATTTTTATTTGCAAAACTTCCTTGTTCTCCTCATTTCTCTTATTTTACAATTCTTCAATTAAAATTTTACATCGCCATATGTCATTCTCTATACAAGCTTATATTCCAACTATTTATGACCTTTGAATTTTCCTCCTTTCCAATTACTTCTGATTTATCTAAATAGTCAAATTTCTTATTTCCATCATATGATTTGCAAAATCATTCCACCTTGCCAAAAGCTAAGTCTTCTCAATTTACCACAATCCTCCCCCTATAACTTGCATATAACCTTCTTCCATACTTTTCTCCTTTGGACTTTTACATATGAGACCATTCTTACCTTTGAAATTGGCCTTTGTGCACTTAGACATTTATTTTGTTATAGATTGAATTCCTAAGTCCCCATTAGTCACCAAAATAAAATATTTTTAGGTTTTTTGGAGAATCTCCAAGTTTCCTTCACCATATAGTCTTCAGATATCTAATAATGATCCTTAAATTTTCTCCATACGACTTCCAAAAATTTTCTTCATAACTAAATACCCAAAAGTAAACTCTTTTCATATATATATATACACTTAGGCGACATCTCCGCTTATTAATCTGCAAACACTTCGATTATAATTACTTTTTAATTCCATTGATCCATATGACTCGACCTATTCTCCTTGCTACATTAAATATCCTCATATTCATTTGCAAAATTTATGTTTATTCCACTTATCATCCTCTTACACCCCAATTATAACACTATTAATTCCACTTTAGCATTCCAATGTTAGTATTCCTTTACTCCATTACCGCGAGTTTCAATCTCTCACCACTATAACATGGCCACATAATTGGCAACAACATCTTCCCAATCACTCCCTCTCTATCACCAACAACACTATTGTTTAAGGTCACTTCGCTACATATCTTCTTTACTTGTCCTAAACTCATTATTATTGGTAAGTTATTATTATTGTCCTTATATACTTATTTTTGTACTTGTATTAATTGTTTTAATATGTTCATTAGATTAAGGGGTTATGTTGTTTTTATGGCATCTATCATCAATGTAATTGTACATTTACTATAAGCTCATGCACTCTTTGTATAATTTAATTGAGTTCAATGAGTTTCATCAAGTTCAACATTGTCTTTTTATATTTCAATAATTTTATTATTCCTCATTATTGTCGTTGATATATTTAATTCTTAAAAGGGGGGATATGGCCTAATTGAATTCTTTACTTGTTCAACCCATACTTATTATTTGTTGAAATATGTTTCTTAGTTTCATTATCTTTAACTAGTATGAAAAGTTTATATCTTTTACAACTTAATATAAGTACACATATAAACAAGGCTGATGAATATCAATACGATGTTGAAAGACTCAATACAACTATACTGATACTTGGACTCGACATCGATCGACCAATCGACCAGACTTGTACCAAGAAAACAAAACTAACATGACATGCCATGACATAATAAGGGAGAAATATTCATTAACTCCGATTCAAGCGTACATACCTTAAATTTCCATAAATCTTTTATTAAACTCATTTTAAATTAGCTTTATATTGTATATTTTACTTATCAGTTTTGTTATCTTTATTAATTTGCAATATAATGTATTTGCATAATACGGTTTTATGTAGTAATTGATTTTGATGCGTTACTGCTCACTTTGTATGGTTTGGTGATACAGTTTAGAATTTTGGAACTTTTGTGTATCCATTAGAGTTTTACTATGGTTACTATTTGTTTATTTATTCTTTTAGAGAGTTTTTTTTTTTCTATGGTTGTAAAGATTTTCATGTCCTACTTGTTTACTTCATAGTTCAGAGATTTGTCTTATTCAATTTAAATCTCTAATATCCTTGTGTCTTTTACACCAGTATACTTATTAACATCATCATAACAGATGTTTTGGTTAACCAAGAAAGTACTTGATTGACCTAGCAAGTGTCTTTATCTGTTTCTAAGTTTGTTCAGTCTTGATTGTTACTAAGGGTTATAAATCATATATATAGTTCTTGGTATGTAAATTGGTATATATATTTGACTGTATTATGTATGTATCTAGTCATAAATTTGCAAGTGGTTCATCAAATCTTTTCTCTATGATTACTAAAAATTACTATTTATATTTGAAGTTATTTTTGGGCTTACGCTCGACTTTTTAATTATTATACTAAGCTTATCAAAGACAAGCTTAACCAAACTGCACTATCACCTTCCATCTTACAAACTTCTTCAACACCATACATCTAACACTTGACAACCCTAAGATAAGAAAGAAACAAAAGAAAGGTAATCCAAAAGAAGCCATAATTAAACCAAGTAAATAAATAGATATTTAAATACACAGACGAAATATAGTAATAAAGTGAACAAAATACTGAATAAAGATATAGATATCAAAGCATGTATATAAAGTAAAATAGCTAAGGTAATGGTTTATTTTGACTCTAAACAAACCTTCTCTTTTACCTACTCTTGCCATCCCGCCACTTGATATATTATTTCTTAAAGATTTATAGCCTACATTGTGCTATAATTGATTAGCCTAAGTTGCTCTACGATTCACTAGACCTAACTTTTTTATGATCTAAAACCTAAGCTCTGTACCACTTTACCTATAACACCTTCGGACTTGAAACGTTATAATTTATCATGTATTCTTAGCCTCTACTAACATGTTAGGCATAAACCTTAACTAAAATCTCGAAACAATCATAAATTAACCTCTAGTGATATTACAAAGCTTTAGTTCTCCAAATAAATGTAGTATTTTCCCATAATTATTTCAATAAAATCTAAGACTTGAATAAAACATATATTACTACAAATAAACTTTACAATTTTCTAAACATATCTATACAGATCATATAAGGAACTTCAACTATTCTACTTCGAGCATATATTTTGACTAAAGAAGTCTTAATGACTTCCCATGACTTAACATACAAAAAGATGTAAATAACTAATAGCTTAATAACATATTTTCAACCAAACTCATGCTCTTACATCGACTACACAGAAACTTTCCAACCCCATAAAACATTTATACTACTCTATTGCATCATTTTACTACTGAAGTCACTATACTAAACTTCATAATTTTCATAACCTCTACTAGCATTTAAAAATTTTAAGAAAGGATGAGCTAAAATTTAGTACGTAATACACTATCATATAAGCACGAACAAGATATTACAAATCACATGATCTATAAGTTTAAACCATGAATAATGTACTAAACAATAGGTTATTATCTTTATTTTAGTTGTTATATAGTATAGGAGTGCTCACAAACCTAATATACGTATATATAGTTTACCATATAGTATTGGTGTAGGTTCTTCCCAACATCCTAGGAATCAAGTAACCAAGGAACAACCTAAATATGCTTGAATCATTTCCAAGCATAACTCTAATTAGGACATCGTCGTGCAAGAATCATTGGGTACTACCCTAAAGTTTGGTCCTTCCAGTTTTTTGTGCCTAGTTAAGCATAAGTAGCACGACACAATTAGGGTGGAATAATTTATTAAGTTCGGTCGATTTTCTAAACTAGCAACCACTCAAAACAACTAAGCATCCCGTACTTGGTTTAGCTACAACTCAATCATACTTTGTTTTTTTTTTTTCATTTGTATTGCTTGTGTTCTACGCGTTGTAAACTATATTAATAAATTTTAAGAACTACTTTTTAAAAGTAGGGTTTCTTCTTTGTCCTTTTTTTTTTTTTTTTTTTATCTTCTCTTCAAAGTAGAGTCAAAGTTTGTAGTATAATGAGACGCATAAATTTAAATATGGTCTTAACAGCTAACCCTTTATTTCTTCCTTTTTTAAGTGAAGGTAGGTTAAAGTATGCGACTATTTTGATTAAAATTTCTTGGCATGTACATCCTTACAATTTAGAGCTTACTTAGCAGTCATTGTCAACTTTAAAAGAAAATAAATAGTTTATGAACGGGTGTGGAAATGGGCTTTTTGGGGGTTGTTGATTCTTATTTTTATTTAATCCTCTTGTACAATTGTTAATATCTATAGGTTGAACATAAATTTTTATAAATAAAAAAAAGAATTAGCCATAATATAAATTATAATAAAGTTCAGTATTGAATTTGGGAACTTGATATGGGGTTATTGTATGCCCTTAAAATCCCTATTAAGGTAATCATACTCAAATTTAGAGCTTCGAGGAGAATTAATTCGATTGAGTCCAAACTTTATTATTAAGTTAAAAAAGTTAGTTTAAGTGACTTTGTAAAGTTAAATTTTAAAAATAATATTTTAAAAACCTAATTTTAGTTTTAGAAGTACAATTATTTAAAATAGCATAAAATTCTTCGAAACCCTTAAAACCAAGCCCAAAATACAATGAGGACTTAGAAATAAGTTATAAAAAGGAATAATATAGCATATTACACTATATAAATATATGTATATTTTTATGAATATACTCAGTATATATAATAAATATACTTATAAATTAACTCGAAATTATGTAATTATAAATAATAAGCGATAAACTCGCAAAATTAAATAGGAAGAATATCTTAAAAATAAAAGACATGCTAGAAACATGATTATATATATATATATATAAATACTCATTACGTGTAATATATATATGTAATATACATCGTATATTAACGAAATCATTAAATATTAATATAAAATAGCAAAATACCCTAAAATATCATCTCATATTACAAAAAACCCAGAAACAACTGGGAATATTATTGGATTAAGTGTGGAACAACTTAAAAAGGATAAGCAGCTACATCAAAAGTAAATTGATAAAAATTTAATACCTTATACTTGGATTTTTACACTTGTAATTAAGGAAAAAATTGCTTAATAATTAAGAAAAAATTCTAGTCAACCTATAACACTTTAAATAGGATATTAGGACTTAGATTTCATATTTTGGAAACAAAGAATACTAAAAAAAAAAATTGAAAAAGAAGAAGGAAAAAATAGAGCAAGCACTACCTTGGCTTAGTTTCTAACCTAAACTACCACCTGTTATGAAGCCCTACTGGCCACTTACAAAGCCACCAACGACCCTCATTGCCAACACAACCTTGCTAGTGGAAGACCACCGGAGCTCTAGTAAATGTTTGGTTTTCATTCTTACTTTATTTTTTATGAATTTTCTAAAAATATTAAACCCTTCCAAAAAATTATGAGAAAATTAATTCATGGGTTATTTTAGATTTAATTTCATACTATAAATTTATTTTTGCAAAATTTTGAGTATTTTATATACTTGCTCAATAAATGTATTGTCATCCAAATTTTGAAATTTAAAATAAATGTACTAAATGATGTTGTTTTAAGCTCAAAATTTTTCTATAGAAACATATTACATCTAGTTTATTGTTATGTAGTCTGATTTTAGTTTTATATATATTTAGTATTTATTGTATTTTTGGGCCTTAAAAATGGTCAAAATCAGGTAATTTGTGAATTAAATTAATTTTATGTGAAATAATTGATGAAATTAAGATCCAATTAATTCTAAATGTTTGAAATGACATTAGGATAGGTTGGAGTTAATTTACTAAAAAAATCATATTATTTGCTTAATTAACCATAGGTTAAGGGTAATATTGTAATTTTATATATGTAGATGATAAACCCAATTGCATGAAAAAAGTTGATAGTTGAGTTCTATATATTTTTCTAACTCTATAGGAATTTTCGTATAATTATTCGGTGACACGTGCTATTTATTATGAATTTTCTTGGATAAATGACCTAAATTTAGTGATCATGATATATGATTAGTAGTAATTAGTTAAAACATGTTAATTATTTGATTAAATCATACATGATCATACCCTGACCAATTAGGATTATTTATTGTTATATTTCGTACTATTATGGACATCAAATTATGATATACACATGCTATGATTCAATAATGTTTAATTTATCATATTTTATTGAATAATTGTGTAACAACATATTTTATTTACATAATACGATATCAATATGGTATTACTTACTTTACCTATATACAAAGATTAGAAATACCCTTTAGGAATTATCATTTAAATAAAACTCATAACCTGTATCGTCAAGTTTAGATGAACTCAACAATACCAACCTTATTATGATTAAGTAACTTTAGATAATTTAATATAGCTTATATAATAACTTAAATTATATATGTGTATATATATAATGTGTAGGTATAACGATATATATATATATATATACACACACACATACATACACCACTCTACTAAATAATTGGATAAATAACATCTCAACCAAATGTTAAATGAAATCTTAACGTTTTCGTAAATCTTACAAAAACTAAAGATAAGCTTTGACATAAATAGGATTTTCAAGTGAGTGAAGCATTGATGTTCCAAACTTATAGAGTGAGCTTCATTATACGTAAGTAGGATTTTGAAGACTGAAATATATGCTCTCTTGTGCTTATACTATGTTATTGACCTTGTTTGGTGTGCTACAAATTGGTTAATTACCCTTGACTAGATTAATTGAAATTCGAGCTAAAACTAAAAACGGATATGCATTGAATCCCATTAGGGGACAGTTAAGTTTCTCTAGCTAAATTCTGATGCCTTTGATGAGGTTATAGTGATTTGGCATTTTTCCATCGTTAGTTGCACTAAGTGATAGGAGATGAAGTCGTGCTAAGGTCAGGAGCATTGGGTCGAGGGTAGTGGTGGACAGAGTAATAGCCTTTATTGTGTAAGCTCGAAATTAACCGTGGGAGGGCCTCGTGGCTTTTATGATTGCTATCGTGGGCATCATATCCCAACTCCTTAACCCAGGTTAGAGTAGGTGAAATTTCTCTAATCTCGAGATGGATCGAATAATGTTGTGCGGATGATATATTACTTGTCCATACATTGCACGTAATAACTACACGATAACTTAGTTGTATAATTCGCTTGTATATGCTTTTTGCCTCCTGACCCTTATTGAACTGTGGTTTGTTTACTCTCCTATAAATTTGCTTGCAGGATCCAAGTAATCATGCTATGTGACAACCATCTCTAAGTATGCAAAATGGATGTATTTGGGCTTGAGTGAGGTAGAATTGCCGAGGACTATGTTTTTGGAACTTTTTGTTTTCTGTGGAATTAGCTAGATCATCCAGGCGATCTAGTTGAATTTTTACTCTTGAGTCGTATTATATACTTATATACTTTTATAAATACTTTGTACTTGGCCTTATTATAAAAACAAGTTTATTATTAATATAAATGCTAGTATATTTGTGGAACTGTGAATACTTTAGAGCGATTTATCGTATGAGCCTTGTGTATATCATGGTTATACTAGCGACTGAGTAGTCAATTTCTAGCATAAAATTGATATACATAACAAACTGTTATGACTTAACAACGTTTGGGACGCGTAACTTATTTTCAAAATCTTAGGAAGAAATTTATTTTTATTATGTAAAATGTCTTTTTATACCACTAAATATATAGTACAAATTTTAAAACATTTATCTAATACCTCTAATAGTATTGGTCAATATACAAACTAAATAAAAGACTAAGAATTTGTCTCGTGTAATAGCCAAATCATACGTTAGTTTATCATACACATTTCATGATAGACTATTGTATTCATCACAAAGGGTATAGCTTGAGATAGGGCTGGCAAATGATGGTATTGTGTTGTATCCCGTTTTCGTGTCTAAATGAGTTTGTGTTTGTAAAACCTAAACCTGTGATACAACCTATTTTATTGATTGTTTATCAAAATCTAAACCCATAACCTAACGTGTCTAGTATCTAACTTAGACTCGTTTGTATTAGGGATAATAATTTGTGTTACTATATTGCATCTCGTTTATTTTAGATTTGATACCGTTTATTAATTAAAAAGTTATAATTAAATTTATAAAATATTTATATATACAAAGAGAAAAGAACGTTGAAATATTTAAATTTTACAAAGAAAAATGGCATAGTATCTTCACATTTAATATAAAACTATTATCCAAACAAAAGTTTTAATAAAGCAAAAACTCACCAAATAGAAAATAAAAAATTTAAGTTATATAATATTACTCAATTAAGTGAAACCATGAATTAAATGGATATTAATATTACTGCTGGTATGGATTTCCAAATTTATTGATATACATAAATTTGTAATTTTTTGTTTATATAAACTATGATGTATCATGAATAATATATAATATTAGTAAATTTAAGTTATGTAATATCATTAAATTAGGTAAAATCATGACTTAAACGAATATTAGTATTATTATTACTACTAATTTTGAAATTTTCACATTTTTTGTTGGTTTTTTTAAGGGAGATAGTAAAAAAATCTACCCATGAGTTCTTTTTTTTTTCTCCATTTAAACTATAATATAATATGAAGGATATATAGCTAAAAGCATCTCATATCTTTAATTGAGATTTTTAACTTAAAAAGAAATAATTTATGCAATAAAATGTAACTATAGAAGAATATATAATGTATCTTGTGTCTTGTTCGTGTTTGGGTTTGCAAGCTTGATCAAAATTGAATACGAGTTTAATCGTATTTAAACAGGTCTTATCTGTTTGTGTCTTGTGTTAAAATTTTTTGTATACTAATTTATTTAAATTATGTCTTCTTGTATTCGGATCCCATATTACCAGCTTTAACTTGGACATGTAGTTAGGAGGGAAAGTGTTTGAAAATAAGAAAGATATGTATTTTGACCCTTACACTTAAGGCATTACTTCATATCCCAATAAACAAACTCTTCCTTTAAGATTGTTCGATCTAAAAAGAAGCAAGATTGCACTTTTCAATATTCTTCTTTTTCAATCACCACCCATATCATAAATTATAGTTATATAAGTTATTTTTATCATCATTTTAAAACTTTTTATATTTAATTTAGCTTGTAAAACAAAAATAAGGCAAACTAATTTCATTTGGTTTCAAATATGCATAATATAATAAAGGCTTCAATGGTACTAACATATTATGTTAATCGATGAGCGGCGTGTAAGTACCTATAAAATTTAACATGTGATAACATAATTAGTATTTTTTCAAAAAAGTATATTGCTACATTAACACATACTAAATTTTTTTGGGTGCTTACACATAGGGATGTAAATAGGGCAGGTTTGAGACGGGTCATAAGAGCTCAGATCTCATCTTGCTATATTGATAGGGATCCCAAACCTATTTCAAAATTTTATAGGGTTTTTAACCCTATACCTAGAACCCATGTTGCTACCTTTATAGGGTACTCGCTCTTGACTCGCCAAACACTAAACCTATTTATAATTTTTTTCTTTTACTTTCCAAATGGCAATTTTTCCTTTTTTTAATTATTACATGAGAAATTGGTTTGCATTAGTTACAAAATATTAGTAGCATGATGAGGATTAAAGAATCCATTTGTTACACCATCTCTATCTTATGTATTATGTCACGACATTAGTGGACTACCTAATAATATTATTATACAATAAGTTTAATAATCTATATAGGCATCATCTTAATACTTTTATATGTTTTGATTTTAAGTATATGGTTAATGTTTCCATTAAATTTATTATTTACTTAACTATTTCTCTTTACAATATACTAAATACATAACCACATTCTTTTACCAAAAAAAAAAATCTAATATAGATATATATCCATAAATACTATTAGAAAATAGTAAACATGATCATAGTTACTATTATCCCCATCTTCATCTAGATATTATTTTAGGTATTAAAAAATTTAGTTAATATTATATTATTAACTTATTATTCCTTATCGAGTAATGGGTTTATCATAAGATTTTTTAAAAATCTCATAACTTGTCCTAAAACCCTAATCGGTTTTTAGCATATATCACAAAAACCATCCCAAAACTCAATCGATACTTGATAGGGTTTTTAGAGGGTTGGATTGGTCAGGTATCCTATAATGATCTGCCTAATTATATTCCTACTTATACACCATTAATCCATTCATGTGATGTGTTGTTAGTACGATTGAATCTTTTTTTATACGATGTAGTGAAAATGAGGACCTACTACTAAGTCATGACTCCTTTATTAGGATTTACATTTAGCAACCGTAGATGATAGTGTTATGTAATGACGATTACATGTTTAAGGAAGATGAGTTAAGGTCATTGTAGTTTAGTATTATTATTACTGATCTTCTGTTAAGATGAAACAAGGTTTGAATCTCCCATTCCTATAGTTCCAAAAAAAAAAAAGGCAAATGAAGAAATTTTTGAGGTCGAGATGGGAGATCATCCAGTTGAAATCGTAGCTCCTATGTCTAGCTCAATCTAAGTCAACTCAAGTCCACAACTTCAAATGCAGCCCAAATTGCCCCCTCTTACGTGCATAATACCATTTGAATTGGATTAAGGTTAATGTTCTAAGTAATGCCTAAAGTGGTCGGAGCAACTGCTTAAAGTAAAGTGGGTCATTATCTACTTCAAAAAGTTGATTGTCTAGCTCATTAGCAACCATGGTTCCTAATTTATTATTGTATTTGTATCAACAAACAAGCTTAACAAATTTAGTTCATATAATAAAAACGATTATAAAAACTTCAGTTAAATAGTAAATTGATTTTTTCAAAACAGTAATTGGCACTCAAAAAAATATAAATATTAAATTGCTTAGTTTAATAAAGTTTAGGTAACATTTTTAATATTAATCTATTGAACTATCATTATGTGAAGTTGTTAAGATAGTCATAATTTTTTCTTAATTTAACTCTATTTGAAATGGAAAGGAGGGGAATTTTTTTTTTTCCAAAAAGGACAAGAATTGATTTAGAACTTTCGACTATCCAAGCATTTTAACACTGTATATTTGGGCAAAGAAAGGAATTTCAACATAATAAGTGAAGGGAAAAAAAATTAACTAAAGGAAAACGTCAAATTAAAATTTATTATATAATGTGCTGGAAATGAAGGTGAGAAGAAAAGAGAAAAACACTTATAACAGCATCTACAATATTATAAATTAGCAATCGATGCACATGCTGAAAATACATATATACATATATTATGCATAGAGGTTTTTTCTGAATTCTAGTAAATAGGTATTAATTGCATATTTTATGAAAAAATAGATAAAAAAATAAACTTTTTTTTTTTTTGGTGAATGAAAATGGAAAAAAATAAACTATTATCACCACATCACATAGTACAAATATTAAGAACGGAGAGATGGCGTGAGAATTAAGGTTTTTTAGTACCCCTAGACAAGACGCTTATGCCGTTGGCCAACAAAGAAAATGAAGTTTTTACAAGAACGCCCACCGTGGGGCTCGAACCCACGACCACAAGGTTAAGAGCCTTGCGCTCTACCGACTGAGCTAGACGGGCTACTGCGAGCTCTGATCACTATATTTATAAATTAAACAATAAGCTAGGTCTCATTCTACAGGCAATCTGTTGAACACGTTGATCCAGCTTGCACCTCGTGTGTTCTAGTAATTTTGACCCCTCGTACTTTCCAAATCTATTTTCTTCTTGGTCTGATTTCTGGTGACTTCCATGTTTCAACGGCAGTAATTGCATAATTTTGCATGCAATTCATTTGACACACTGAGAGGTGATGGCGAGCTTGGCTGGCAGTGGTAGCAAGTTTGGAATCAGCCCCGCGTTAATCCCGACTAAACTCAACTACTCCAGAGGTTGCATCCTTACACCCAACAAGGTGTTGGTCTTTAAACGCATAAGAGCCGCCTCCTCTTCAACCGCCTTCGTTGAAACCAAATCCCAACCCTCTGTAACTAATTCTTCTTACTTTTATTACCTCCTTTTCCTGTTAATTGATGGCATTATTTATGATGATATAATGATGTGTGTGTGTGCGCGCATGACAGGAAACAGTTGTCGAGAAAAAGGATGTTGTCGCATCAGGCAACAACTTGTTAGCTTGTCCTGTTTGTTATGACCGTGTAACACTGACTAATGGAACAGGATTATCTGTGTAAGAGTTACTGCTTACTCATTTGACTGTTCTGGTTTTTGCTTTATTCATCTATATGTTGAGGTATTTCTGTTAACTAATTGCCTTAGCCATTCTTAATAAGGGAATTTGTAATTTCGGTGCGTTGATGACACATTTCTTCAGGCATCATGTGAAATTTGGAAAAATTATATTAATGTGTGGATGTGAATGCCTAGACTTGTAGAACGAGGTTCTGTTTGTTGTTGTGCTATGGCAAACTGTGTGCCTTCTTTTCCACTGGCTTTGTGGTTCTTATGTTTGGTTGCTCCAGAGATTCTACTTTTGGGGCTGCTTTGCAGTGTGGCACTTGTAAGAAGACTTACTTTGGGAATGAAACCCATCTTGAACTTATTGCATACGGTGGAGCCAAGGAGTATGGAGAATCCATGGCTATTTCCACCGAGATGTTTAGGTGAGGGGGAACTCAATTCATGTTTTATTTAAGTGAATTTTGCTTTTGCCAGATTTTATATATCTCATGCTATGTTTGTGTCTTATGACTGTTGGTGGTTGTAAATTGGATTAGGCTGCCATTGATATCATATCTATACGAGAGGGGATGGCGACAGAGTTTTTCTATATGGGGTGGTTTTCCTGGCCCAGTGAAAGAGGTTGACTTCTTATTTGCTCCCATCTCATATGTATATTATCTTTGTTGCCTTTGGCCGATTGATACTTATTAAATTGGTGTTGCTTTAGCTACACACTGGCTAGTAATATGACAAATGTACCCT
Source organism: Lumnitzera racemosa (assembly GCA_024138005.1). Taxonomy (NCBI): domain Eukaryota; kingdom Viridiplantae; phylum Streptophyta; class Magnoliopsida; order Myrtales; family Combretaceae; genus Lumnitzera; species Lumnitzera racemosa. Next base: position 43,802,735 of record JAMXBC010000010.1, read on the forward strand.
TATATTTTGAGGTACATTGTGATGCATTGACAGCAATACTCTTGGAATGTGCCAACATATGGTATCCTTATATATTGATCTCAATGCTAGGCTGGTGTTCCGTTCTGGATTGAACTTCTCTCTCTTTAACTACTTAATCAAGGAGAAACCTTTTTGCTAAAACATATGCATGGCATATCTTGGCATCAAAGCTGCCCTTGAAATTCTATAATGTTAAGTGCTTTGAACAGATACCATCTTTTAATGTATGCATGCATAGCATAACACATCTTGAAGGCTTTGTGGTGAATTATGCTCTGTTTATTGCTTTCAAATTAATACAGATTGACTGACTTATAAATTTTGCTTGCAGTTTGAACTGATCAAAGGGTATCTTAAGCCAGTCATAGGTGGAAACATTGTAGATGCTAGTTGCGGGAGTGGTATGTTTGCAAGACTCTTTGCCAAGAGTAGGTTGTTCTCTCAAGTTGTTGCTTTGGATTACTCGGAGAACATGTTACAGCAGTGCTACCAATTCATAAAGCAAGAAGAGGGTTTCCCTAAAGAGTGAGCAGAAGAAAATTTTAGTCTTCAAAAGAAAGCTTAAGACTATATTGATTGATACAGTTCCAAATTTCATAATGTAGTTTCTGTAAAACTATCGGCATCTGTATATTACATAAAATCATGTCTAGTTCCTGATATTCTCAGTAATCCATTTCAGGAACTTGATGCTGGTTAGAGCTGATATTTCAAGACTTCCCTTTCCTTCAAGTTCTGTAGATGCTGTGCATGCTGGTGCTGCTATACATTGTTGGCCTTCACCATCATCAGCTGTTAGCATTTTTCTTTATAGCATTTTATGTCACCATCATCAGCTGTGCATGCTGCTCCCTTGCTAGTTGCTTTTCATTGATTTTCTAATCGTGATTTGAGTTTCAAAGCATTATTTTATCTGCTTGAGTTTGTAGAGTTTTGAACTGGTGAACCTATGAACTGCCTAGTTTTAGTTTATTACACAATTTTTTGACTAGAAAAGCAATCAGTTTAGTGTTAAAAATGCATGAAAGTTGTAATGCTTCTTTTGAGATCATCAAAAAGCATGTATTGTAGATTACAACAAATTGTAATTCCATTTCCAATTGGATGTGTTCGTGGGTATCTTCTCAACCTTGACAAGGGTGTTTAAGGAAAATAGAAACAAGCTAATCATCTTTTCTTTGTTGAGATAAAAGATGTGAAGAGTACCAATGAGATTTATATCAGTGTTTGATGTCTTAGAAACTGATACTTTTTTTATATGAGCACTTGCTTTTTGCTTTCTTTGATGGGACATTTTGGTTATGTAGGTTGCTGAGATAAGTCGAGTTCTAAGGCCTGGAGGAGTTTTTGTAGCAAGCACCTACATACTCGATGGACCTTTTTCTTTCATTCCATTTTTAAGGCCTTTGCGCCAGGTATACGTCACTTTCTTAGTATTTCTTTTAGCAAAAAATTTTCTTGGTCATCAAACTAGCTTGCAATTATGGTGTGTTAACTCATTTTTTATGATTATTTGTTATTTCAAGTAAATTCGCAATGAAGTTCAGGGATGTACATTTACTTAAACCATGTTATAACAACAATGCAAAATGCCGGATTTGGTTGTTTATCCTCTTGCCTCTTGCAGGAAAATTATATATTGCACCTTGAAACAAGATCATGGTTCCTTTTTTGTTTTACCCATTTTGTTGCATATCTAATTGAGGAAAACTTTTTTCTCGTTCTAGAACATTTTGCAAGTATCCGGTAGTCATATTTTCCTATCTGAACGAGAACTGGAAGATCTCTGCAGAGCTTGTGGCCTAGTTGACTTTCAATCTGAAAGGAATCGGGGATTTGTGATGATTTCTGCGACAAAGCCTACTTAAATGTACATGCTACCCATTGCCTCACCAGCTGAGATTATTTACCCACAGGATACCAGAGTTGTCATTAGAGATGTTAATTTTAATGGAGTTGATAATTATCAAGTTTTTTCAGAATGCAGATGTGTAAAAACAAACTAACTTATGTGGTGGTTATGGGAAAAATGAGAATGTTACTGTTACATGTGTCCTCTTGTATAGCGTACTTCAACAGTAAACTTTTGGCCAAATCTCAATACAAGCTGTTATGACTTATGGTCATTTTGGGTTTTCATTTATTATCTGCTGCACTTCTTGTATTGCTGTTTGCTCTTCTTTAAGAGTTCCAATGGTGAAGTGAAGATAGTTTGCTGAGAGATATGAATCCCTTTCCTAGTAGTGTAACAATTGTCATCCAAGTAAAAGTTTTTGTTGCATTTGACATCAAGATGTGGATTCACAGGACAATTACAATAGAACCAAGCAATGTTTTGCAAGTGAATTGCAAGAACTGAGAACATTGTACTCCTAAAGCCAGTATCTATACAAATCGTGCAATCTTCTAACTAAAAATCGAAACTCCAAAAACAGCCTATAATGATCAAAATGAATGGGACAGATTAAATGACTAAATTTTCCCGTACTTATTGAATGTCTTAGCAGAACATTACCGAAATCACGGCTAATATGTCAAAAAAATTCATCGAGAACACTTTTTCCTCACCACTAAAATTCTTGCATATCCAATCACAGCCTTTAAATTTCTACCAATATACACTTTACGTATCTGGCATCATCATTCTCCCATATTAGCAAATGTCAGCTGGCGGTACAGCAATGCATTCTCATCCTCCTCATCAATATCTTGATGATACTCAACCTCATAGTGAATATCAATGACACTCCGATCATTAACTGCGCCATCTTCTGTCCTAATAGCCTGTGCATGTGAGTGTTCTCCAACTTCAGGTAAAGTACCCAAGTGTATCTGTTGCATCTCTGCCTCTATTAAAACCTCCATTCGAGCCCGTTCCCTATCCCTTGGATATGTGCAATAGAGGAATGAATATATAAGACAACAGAGTGTCATCGGAATACCTATTGCTGTATATAATGCCTTGGCCAAGGACGCTGCATTTTTCCTGTCTGTCTCAATCGCTTCAGTCGTACCAGCTCCTTCTGGAAGCTGTTTATATCCATACACATGCTGAGCTAGTATACCAACCAGAGGAGGTGCAAATGAAGATAGGATGGACTCAAAGGCTTTGTCCAGTGCATATACACTAGTTCTCGACCTCTCTGGAACTATCTCTGCAAATATAGGACTGCAAAAACCGATGAATAAGGTTGGTATTTGCTAGCCCAATTATTATCAAATACTTTAATAATACTCCAATCAACAAATACAAAGTATTTTTGGATCATGTAAATGAAGAAACTTAACCTACTGGATATTACTAGATAGTTTTTTTCCCCCTCCCTCTTCTCTTTTAATTTTGAAAAAGAAATCACTGTGCAAATACTGCCAAATTCACAAAGAACTTGCTTATGCACCAATTAAAATCAACTCCACGATTGTTGTTATGAGACTTAACACCATCAATAACCACATTGAGAGCTATGCTCATGTCCAGCTGTGAAATTTGGACCATCTCAGTCATAAACCTGACCAAATAATCTCTAATAGACTCATATGATCTTTATTTTATCATTTTAAGGATAAAAGAATCCTTGACACCATCATACTATGCAGTAACTCTGTCCTATTACTACAATTGTTTCACAAAAAGGTTCTGTTCTATATAAAAGTAAAAAGGTTGAAATAGATACTCACTTGTTTGTCGCTGGAGCATTCCAAGAAATGCAGAAGCCCATTATTACCATGACCAAACCATGAAAAAAAGCTGTAGATGGGTTTTGAGGTAGACCCAGTAGGAGAATAGCTGCAAGGGGAACGGCCGATGCTGAGCTAAACTGTGAAAGCATTATCCTTCCAGAATTTGGAAGACGTGTTGAAAGGTAGTCTCCCATTTTTCCTCCAAATAGGCCCCCAATAGAGCTGGCAACCACGAACAATCCAATGAGAAATGCAGTTTTGCTATGTGAGAACCCAGTAAGCTCCAACCACATTGTTGCAAAGGACAGAGCTGACCAAGGAAAAAGACCTGTGACACCTTGAGCCACGATAATCTGGAATGAGGGGACTTTCATAACTGCTTTTGCTTCCTTAATTAAATCTTTCACTTCTGAGTGAAGGGATTTCCTGGAGGCTTCACTGCTACATTTTGTATTGTTATCTGAGAAATGTGGGTCACTGGCAAAAAGGCGGATGAGAACACCAACCCCAACACTTATCAATCCCACTAAATGGAACGAGAATCTCCAGCCAGGGATTCCCATGAGCGTAAACGGAGCTATCAACACAGAACAGAGTCCTCCTATAATTGAACCGATATTGGAAGTCAGCTGTAGCCATCCAAAAGCCATACCGCGGTTGCTGTCATCTGTGAGGTCAGCCACAAGAGATTGGATAGCAGGTCCAACAATTGCAAGCCCAATGCCATTGAGAGCTCTGGATAAAGCCACCTGCTCAACCAACGCTGAAGACATTAATGGCGTCAGCCTTTGCATTGAGAATAGAAAATTTTAATCTTTATTAACTTGAAGTATTGTCTCATACATAATGATTGCAATTCAAAAAGTGACATCTTATGCGAAATTGTTACATATATGGGTGACTTGAATAATCGTCCCAAAATGATAGAAGATATGAAACTTGTCCTCAATTTTCATATAAATGGGTCAAGATGTACCGTACTATGCTATCATGACAAAATATTGAATACTTAGGGATAAAAATTGCCATTCATGCTGCAAGAATTTGAACTTTGTACCACAAATTATGAACATCTAATCCAGCTGATAGCAGTATAAAACATTCTCAGCTCATATGATGAAACCCATATTCTCTCTTCTATATGTGGGAGCAACACTACCATAAATGGATCAGTTATCTGCAAACACCGGAATGGCAGGATGGAAACAGGCTTCTTGCATTTTTTCATATAACCCCGCTCCCGATTACCAGTCGAAACCTATGCAGTTTATGATATTGAATTAATGAGAAGTCAGAACTTCTTTATATAGTCAGGAACTGGCCCGCGTCTGGTCAAGTATTGTGTACATAACATGAGTTCCATTATACATTAACATTTGCGACAATGGACTAAACAAGAAACCCCAATATCATGGTCCAACGTCCGGGCAATCGACATATAATTACAAGGAACGGCGGCGACACTATTCCAAGTATTGTTGAATTTCCGATCCTAAAGCCCTTTATAACCAACTGTTTCCTTTTGCAAGCAAATAAAAATAAACTACAGAAATTCTACGAAAATTAATATACAAAGACAGCAAAGAATCATAAAGAATATATTTAAGTACCTGAAAGAAAGTGGAAGAGAAAGCAACAAGGAAAGTAGCAGCAGCCCAAAGAAAGGCACCAAGAGCAATCACATGAGCCCTATTGCGTGTGGCACCTAAATAGGCCGCAATCGGATAACAAGAAGACTGTACCATGGACCTAAACAGCGTCAAGGAACCCAACCCAGTAGGGTCGGTGTGAAGAGCCGCACCCACTTCTTTGTACACGCCAGGTAATAAAGACTCATCGGCTCTCTCCATGATTCCGGCCAGGTTCACCAGTATTAACGTCACCATCTCGGGTTTCATTTTCATCTTCTTCTTGAATCGGATTGCTAGCTTTCTGTACCAGTTCATGGGAATTAACAGGAATAGGAAGGATCAGAGTTTCGGATTAGGTGGAAAAAGGGTTTTTCGGATTTCGAACAGGTGGACTGGGGAAGAATGCAATGACGACGATCTTGACCGTTGTTGTTGCAACAGGAAGACAAGTCAAACGTCAGACAACACAGCAGGACTTCCTTCGCTTCGAAGGCTTCGCTCACAATAATGGCATATTCGTTGGTAAAAGGCAGCAGCTGAGTTTGATTTGTTTGGGCTTGTTTTTTTAATAGGCTTAAATCGTTCCACATCTATGGGCTTGGCTCATGGTGGTATAGGGTTCCACTGCACTCGGCTCATTCTTATCGAGCTTCCAGTAAAAAGTTGTGATTTTTTGAATTTTATGAGAGAGATCCCATTAATAATAAGTTTATCTCTTCATATTTAACTTTATGTACTTACAAGTAGATCTTTTTAAGTATTAATTTTTTATTAGTACTTAATCGTTACTTATTAAAACAGATGGTGTGTTATACCTATGGAATCTTTTCTTTACTAAATGACTCTTCTTATAGGTATCTATTAACGAGATTTTTGCAAGATAAGTATTTCAAAAGTAAAACATTAAACATATACTAGTATGTATTAACAAGAGTGCCAATCAAGCTAATGTAATTCGACAAGTTGAAATAGGTAAGTATAGGAAACAAGATGAAATGAGGAAATGATTAACTAGGATATCAATCTATCATTCTTTATTAAAAATATTAGTTGTGCTTTTGATATTGTCTTTTAAAATATCTTTCTTTATATATTTATTCTTCATTTATTTATCTTTTTTCCTTTGGGTTTTACATTAATGCTAACATAGTTTGAGTCATATTCAACATTGAGGGGTGATTTTAGTTAAGGGTTTTAAACACATGTCAACCTATGTGATATTATGCCAATCTATTTTAACCTAGTGTAACCTATTTAATCGAGTTATACCATACTAAGTATGATATCCATTTTCCTTTGAAAGGGCTTGTTTAAATTGGAAGGGCTTGGAATAGATTAGAGTAGGTTAGAGCAAAGGTTGTGAGAGAATAGGCCATTAAGGCCAAATTAGTGAGTTCGAATGTTTGAATTATAAAAAGGGACACGAGCGATTCAATAGCTATTACCCCTAGTAATCATCATCCACCCTATTCCCATATTTTCAGTATGTGGTCTAAACAGTTTAACCACAACATCAAATTGATCAAGTTTGATCCATTTAAAATAGAGAATTGAGGCTTATATTAAACTCTTTCTGATTCATTTTACTCTCAGCTTACATACTTTTATACACTCTCCTAAATACATTTAACTTAAGCATTGAAGTGAATACATCGAAAAGTCCTAGCACTCTTATAACCTTTTATCTTCATTTAGCAAGCTTTTGGCTTAGTATGAGGATCGAGGAACAACACTTAATATATTGTTATAAAAACCAAGTTCCATACTAAAATGCAAAAGTAAAAATAATAAGCATCTATTTGATTAAAAAAAAATAATAATTATAATAAGTGTCTAAAAATTGTAGTAGTTTTCTATATTATTTATTTATCCCATAAAAAATTATTGATTTACGGTTTGAGAATAAGTGTCTCAAATTTGGAACTAACTTTCTAGTTTTGGATATCACATTATAAAACATAGTTTGGTTATCTATTTTGTTCTCCATCTCAACTTTAGCAAATTTGATTTTTTACCTTTCTTTATTTTTTTTTCCCAAAAGCAAGTTTCATTATTTATACCATCTTCCTTTGTTACGTAGCATGGTCATATATTGCATAATTTTTTATTTTTCTTCTAAAAATAGTACTGGCTAAATATTAATACTCAAATTAATTTTTTCCCACTACTTCCATTTTCGCTCTCCATGCCTTTTTAATCTTGATTCTTTTTCTTTCATTCTCACTTTTACGGAAAAAAAAGAAAAGAAAAGAAAAAAAGTTAAGTTAATGAGTGTTTAAGATAAAAATTCTTTCTTAAGCATATGTTATATCTTTTTGATGGAAAATGTTTAGAGATAATTGTAAATACACCTCTAAAACTACTTGTTATTTGTACATAAACCTTATAAACTCTCAAAATAGGACTTCCCTTCTTATAACTTTAAAATATATGTTGACACTTCCTAAATTGTTGCTAAAATCCAATTGTCACTAATGAGATCATAAATACTAACTTTTTTTTGGCACTTAAGTGATAGTTTAGGGCATATGAGTATTTTCGAAAGTCATAAATAATTGAAAGTATGCTTTAGAAGTTTAAGGTTTTATTTGAATTGATTAATAATTACGGGAATGTATTTACAATTTGTTTAAAAAATTATTTCTTAAAAATTAAATATATCCTGTATGATAGTTGAGATTTGGTAGTTATATTATGTATTTTGGATAATAATTTGTAGCCTAAAAAAGTTTTATTTAATAATAGCATATGATCATCTGCTTTTCATTATAGAATATTATGTTAAAGAGAATAAAGGGGCACTAGAAAGATAGTAAAGAAATAGTTATTAGCTTTACTATCAAGGGAGGCATTAGATGGTAATATAATTATCTACTTAGGTACACCCTTAATAAAACCTAACAATTAACTCTTAGATTAGGATGGTTTACTGTGTAAACGAAATAGCAATGCTAGGCTTAATTTGGGTATGACAGGAAGAAAAAATAGCTACAATACTTAAGTATTAGACTTACTAATGTAGTTCCCAAGGTCAAAGCTCAATGGGAGAAATATACTTGGCCAAAATGATCAAGCATGCCTAACTAACTTGATTCCCTCCACCTTTATAATAAACTAGAATGCTACCACCTAGTATCCTTTTAGCATATTTGTCCAACCACCTTAGCTAGATTTTATTACCCTTATATATTTTATTTATGTATGTCAGCTTCAACTACTAACTTCCTTTATTCTTAAGTACCTATACATACTTACTCATGCATTACACCTACATACCCATTCATTTATAATTTCTTAGGGAATAAACCTAGCACAGTTTGTTGGTCTAGTAGCATTAGGCCCCTTTTTCCTTCTATAAACTCTCATCACTAGAGCTTTGGCCTTATGGAACATATCAATGATTTGACCATCCATGAACATCACGTGTATTCTAGTTTTTTCTTAAGGAAATGACCAACCATATCCTCTCCAACTCCCTAAGTATACATTATCCTTTCTTTTAATTATTTCTCTTTACATCTTTTGTGTAGTTTTTGTGCCTTGTTTGGTGAGAGTAGTCTAAAGTGTCTTACAATGCTTAACAAGTGTTCATGGAAGTCATCCTTGCACAAGACTAAATAGTTTCAATAATGTTTCATTTATATTTTCATTTATGGATGCTAATCTAACTTTCTATACATTCCTATAGTGTCTATATATCAATATAATAATCACTCCTATCTTTAATATCTTCTTCTACTCACATACACACTTTACTTCTTAGCATTTAGACCATTAGGCATCATTGACCTTATAGCCTTCGATCTGAATTTACCTTTGAGGCTTATAATAGTTATTTGTCCATTTCTATCAAGCCTACGTGCTTATGCATCACAATATAGTAGTTGCATATCTAAGATCCAATCTATTTACCTTTAATTGATAAAACTTAAATCAATGTTTAGAATTTAAATTCGGACATTAGTTATGTACTTAATTATATTATAGAATTGTAACTACTAAAGTTACTAAATAGATTTCTTACTTACGAAGTCTTTGTAACTCGGATCGCCAAAATCTTAATACAAATAAAGAAGGTCGGCTTGATTTGAAAATAGGTCAAACTAAGGAAGCATTAGTATACTTGATCAATTAAGTTGATAATTCAATCAATCGTATTTAAGACTTAGTTGTCTATGTAAGATACTTAGTCAGTAGTATTTTGAGACTCATTAGGTACATTGTGAATTTGGTTGAATATTGTTTTCCTTATTTCCAAAATCCTATCAAGTTCTTCCCTTAGAATTCATTTCTACTTTCACAAATCTTTTTTGTCCCATCAAATTGTTCTTAAGGAAAATTTTTAGCACAAACACTTCCAATTGCTCAATTAAACATCCTAATGATTTACTCTTATCTATTAGTTTTATTCTTTTAATTAATTCATAATTATAATTTTAACTTTCATAGTCCTTTACCTTAGAAAAAATAAACTAAACCTCAATTATGATCAAAACATAAAGGCAAATTTGGTACTAACCTTGGTTGTGTGAAAGAAGGGAAATCAACTTGTTCCTTGTTTTTCTCTTAAAGTTGATCCTCCAACAATTGGATCAACTTTCCCTTTATTCAAAAGAACAGTGTTTGGGTTTTTAGAATTTCGATACACCATTAAGAAACAAAAATGGTGGGGTTTTCATAGATTATCATTAACATAATAATACCTTTAGCACTCCCTTGCTATTTAATCTTCTTAAACATAAAACAATAGACTCAAGTTAGAATGTTTATGGATTTTGAATTGATAGGAAACAAAATTATAACATCCTAGAACCTATAGGTGCTACAACTTGCTATATGTCTTTAGTTTTTTAATGACATGTTAAGGCTTTAGAGAACCACTACAATCTTAAATTATTTGTAAAATTTGTCACTATAAAACCTCTCAACAGTATAATATTACATGTTTCCACAATTCCCACAATATGATTAATTCATAGGCGAGTCAATCTACCTATAATAATAACTATCAACCGAATCTCCAATACTACAAAGATCCTATCAACAATTTTATTCAACACAATTGCTTTGTCTCATTAGGTCATTATCATCCTTAATACAACACAATTAATCACCTTTGTTTCTTAACCTATTAGTAGTAGTCTCAAATATTATATAAGCATTAAACTTCATCTTAACCATTTGCAGCTATAAGAATAGAATAATGAGTTGAAGTCGAGTACATAATGTACAAGTACATAAGATGCCAAATTAGTCATTTACATGCATTAATGGAAGAAATAACAAACGTTAGGTTAATTATCTTGCATTTAGATGATCATACACCAAATGTGTACTAATAACCTCGCCATTTAATGGTTTTTTTTATACATATACATAGATATAGATATATACATCTTTTACTTTATTACCTACATATTATGGTATTAGGAACTACCACGACGAGCCCCAATACCCATGATTCCATGAGTCTATGATACCTAGATCTAGTTGTGTTGTCTTAACATGTATCTATTAAGGAATTTTCACATGAAGATTTATCATTTATTCCCTTGGAATTTGCCACTATGGGTCCCTAGAGCAAACCATAAGAAGCACAATAAGTAAATTAAGTTTAAGTCGGATATGAGTTAGCCCAGTTACTTACTATCCTATTAAGTATAGCCACCAAACATACATTAGGTAATTGAATAGTCAAACCACACCAATTACAAAGCTTGAATGAATTAACCATGAAGCTTGAGTCTAATAATTTGACATTTAACATAAGGGATGCAACTAAATAATAATTCTTGTACTTTACTTTATGATTTATCCTATGCTGACTTAACTCCTAATCTCATTAATCACCTTAACTAGCTTTGGTTTAGGTTAAGGATAGATTTTGGTCGCGAAATGTGAAGAAAAACAAGGGATGAGGAATGAATAGAAAGGATACAACCTTGACATGACCATGTCAAAAAGGTTCTGTTAGTGTACAAAACCTCAATGACATGATTATATCAAAAGGTCGTGTAAACTTCTAAATACAACCTCATGACACAACCATGTTGTTAGATCGTATAACTTTCTACTCTAACACAAATCTTAGGCATAAGGGATACAATCACATGACACAACCATGTTATTAGGTTGTGTCCCCTATAGCAAAACAAAAATTCCTCCTTCGAAAACCGATTCAAATCCAACTTTAATCCTCTAATTCTTTAACCTAACCTTGAAATGCTTCAAATATCCAAAAGTCCATCCCTTAAACTCGTTTTTTGATCCCATCTAACTACAAATATCTACTTACGCACCTACTTAAATCATCAAACCAAAAAAAAACTTCAAGAAAACCAACTCTAAGCTAAAAGAATAAGAGGAAAGGTGGGGAATACTTAGAGTAGATGAACATGAGTTTAGAACCTAACTATAAACTTAACCTATGTAACAGAGTTGCAAATGAGAGAACCTTAAATTTAGATTTCTATAGAACGCTAAGAAAACTCCATGAAAATGGAGGTTCTTTCACCAAGAAAAGTTAGGGAAAAGAGCTTATACGCCTAACTTGCCTTTGAGCTAACTTGGATGAGATTTTACTTGAATTTTGAGAGCTCTTATGAGCTTGGTTTAGTTGAGTAAAGAAAGGGTTAAGAGAGAAGAAGAAAAAAGATGGTTAGAAAGGTTATAGGATTAGCTACGATTTTAGTCACTTGATTTTGGATGAAAAGACAAGGGTTTTAAGATGTAGGCTTTAAGCATACTTGAGTGAATTTAAAAAATAGCATTATACTTGAAATGATTTTCCTTTAGGATTTTTCTTAGATGCTTTAGGAATAGAGTTTAAGGACTTCAACTTAGTTGAACTTGCACAATAATCTTGCAATTGTGCATAGAGAGGAATTGTTGATAGCACCTTTTAAGGAAATAAAAAGGTGATGATACTTAAGGCTACAAAAGAAGGGAGGGAGAGGGATGCCTTTTGAGAGGAGATGAGAGAGCGAGCGCATAGTTTTCCTTGTGTGAGCTAATGAGAGGGCCTGTAATAAGGATTAAGTTCCTCTTCAAAGAAGAAAACTTTGGACTACCTTTATACTCTTAAATTTAAAATAATTTCTAGGATATTTTTATTCATTAAAACTTTGCATTGTTGAAACCTCTCTTTTCTTAGAAAGGAACCACTTAGATTATGAATAATGCTATTCAAATTTAAAATGAGGGATACTTCTTTGAATATAACACCTTCAATCAAGAATCTTCTTAACTCTTCACTCCGTCTCTATTCATTTGAAAGTTTGCGCTGGACTTTTATGGACTAGCAGTCTATATCTATTCTTGTTATCCTTACATTTCTATAGGGGTTGTAACATAGTTGAAAAAAAGAAAAGAAAAGAAGTTTCTATAGGCATCGATAGTCCTTCCAATTCTTTGAACCTTCGGGCATTGTCTTGTACCTTTTTTCTGGGATCCAAATTTTCTCGAGTCCATTTGAATTTCAAATTGTACTCGTTTTAGCTATAGGGTAGTCTTTAGAAGTATTGGGTTTTGCTTTCATTATAACTACATATAGATATATTATGTCATAATTTACGACAACAATGACATCATTTATTCTTGGAGAATTGTTTTGAATATATTGCTTTTCACTGGGCTTCTCATTATACAAAGGAAGGGATGCAATGTGACCCATTTTACCGTAGAAAAAAACATTATCCGTTTTAAAAATATTCTCAAGCCATAGGGACCGAATCTGTAGTTTATTCAAAGAACTAGACGAAGTCGGAGTTGGACGACATTGATGACGAACGACATAATCATTGGTCATCATTTGTGAAAACCATTCTCTTCTCCGAAGCCAACTTTTCCACGAAGGAAAGTAAGGAAAACATCGGTCTCCATCAAAATGTCAGAGGTCATGAAGTTGATTCATAGGAATTTCAGTAATTTCAAGTTTTCGAAGATCGGCCTGTGAGCTTTGTCAGGAACGCTCCAAAGCACATGGATATGACTGTCTCCAAGGAATAAGGGTCAATATAGTATGAAATATACATATTGCAAGCATATACTTGTTCAGTTATTCCATTCGATTGCTTTCCAAACAAGTATTAGTAGAACATTATCAGGATTGGCGACTAGAAGTTACCATATTAACTGACGGTATATTAAAAATGATCGCTAGGAATTTAAAATAGAAAATCTTATTTTTTCTTTTCAATCACTAAATATATTTTCTTCATAATCGGAAAATGATCTTAAAGCCCATTTCATTTTCGGTGGTACTAATAACGTTTTAAATTTACGTATTATTATCTAACGGAGATAGACGAGTGTTGGTATAACGCGTAAAATAATCCATCACTTTCATGTACGACACTGGAGTATAACACTGCAGCAAAATTATGTTTTCCCATGAAACAAACTCAATAAATGACAACTGTACACAAGTGCAATACAGATCCGAAATTCACCCCCATGTATGACAATATCACCGAGCTATATGGTGGATCTATTTTTAAACTACCAACATTGACAGAATCCCAAAAAAAAAAAAAAAAAAAAAAAAACCGAAGAAGAGGAAGATTTAATGAAATGTACGTTTTATAGGAAAACTTCAGATTTTAAATGAGAGAAAAGAAAAAAAGACACACTGCAAGATGTTTAGTCACCTTTTCCAACTTTTGCTCCTGAAAAATGGATCTCTGATCCCACCAAACACCCGCGTTTCTTCGGCATTCTCAAATGAATTTCTGCATGAAACAGCGTCGTACTTCATGGCACTGAAAATCTCCTCTCTCTTCTCTTCTTCTTTCGTTTCATCATCTATCAAGCACCTCAATTTCTTCATTTTCTCTTCCTTCCTTTCGTCTTCTTCCTCCTTACCATCATGGTCATCTTCTTCTTGTTCCGTTTCCCTTAACCAACTTTTAGCCGGAGCAGACCTACACCTCATTAGCAACAAGGCATTTGGTGGAGGAGCGCTAGGTGCATCCCTTGTCAAATTACTAGAATGCCCCTCCTTTCGCTTAGTACTCTCGCTACATAGATCAGTATTCTGGTTTTCCTGTAACACCATAAACCACTTGGAAAATACAGTTTTTGAAGTTTCATCACCGATTGCTACATGATGGTTATTTTGATATCGAACTCCGTATTCATTATCATCATCGTCCTCGTCAGTTGTAATTTCTGATTGAGGCAATGATTTGAAGCATCGGACATGAAACCTTATACTCCTCAAGCATGTCAACAGCTGCGTCATCTCTTTCTTTATTCCAAGACCTTCTAGCCAACTTGGTCTCTTCTTCAGTCTCCTGTTGTTGTGAATTCTCTCAATCTCTTCCATGACAGATCGCCAGCTCTTGGAAGAAGCAACCTTAGGCTTGATTTTGATCTGACCAGCACAGGTTACTTTCGGGGACGATGGTTCAGCGATCTCCGAGCCCATTTGATTGGTTTTTGTCCATAGCAGAGGGCTTGCTTGGCCACCTCTAGTGCTACCATTTACCAGGTGGCGACGGTGGTGCTTTCGCCGCCAAGGGTGGTGGCCCTTCGGGGTCTCTAATGACCTCGCGGGGCTACAAACAGGTTTTGGCATTATGTTTAGGTGAGCTCTAGATGGAAAACATACTAGGAGATCTGCTGAAGGAGGTCCTTTGGTGGTTTCTCTTCCTTTCATGAAGTAGTTTTTCTCTGATTATCTGACAAACTCTCTTCCTAGGATCTTTGTTATTGATTATGTTATGTTAAGGTAATTTTTAAGGGGCAATTTGCCTGTCTTTTCTTTTTTTCAAAAGAAAAGAGAGAGGGAGGGAGGGACAGCTTTCCCTTGCCTTTTGCCTTTATTTTGTATTTTTGAATTCTTTAGTACACAGATGCTAAACCCTATTTTCAAACCGTACCTTTTAATGGCTTTAAAAATGGGGTCCCAACAGTGAGCTTCTTGCGTAGACTTTACTTTTCTCTAATGCCATACCAAACATAATATTGAACGAGGAGACACAGATAAATAACAAAGTTACAAGCTCACGAGCTCTCATTAATGATCCAATCATTCACTCAACTTGTCAGTCTAAACCAGCCAGATAATACTAGCGTTAGGTGAAGTAATTTATAACATTTAGAAAATGTTTATAGATTAAACACTTTCCATGTGGACATTGATGTTTCAAACACCTGTATCATAATAGTCGAGTTTAATCAATGAAATCACATTTTTTTTTTAAAAAACCAATATTTTTTATAATAAAAGCTATTACATGGTCTACAAATTAGCAAGGATATAGCGTCCCTTTCATAATTCCTCAACATTAACACTAAACATCCCCACCAGCGGGGATCCAAAAAACAAAACAGAAGAAGATGAAGCACCAATTTCCTTGGAAACAATCTGCTACTCGATTGCTTGCCCTAGATATCGAGAAATCTCATTCATGGCTAGAATATCCCTGTACATAAAACCACAGAAAGCAAGAAAGATTCATTTAGTTTGCAGCTGATTAAATTATTTAAAGCTTAAGAAAAAAATTCAGTCAACAAAATTATCCCGAAGAATTTCTATTCTTCTGAAAACTTCAACGTAGTAAAAGTACTCCATATTTCTGCTTCGGTTGGAAAGACATGGGCTATTTCCTTTGCAAAACCTATAGCAATTTCACCTATTGAAGATAATGAGATTCCTCCTATACCAGCTTTGTTATCTTTATCTTGGACATAAGCATCTCTAAATACCAACATTGCATTTTCTTCTAATAACAAGAAAGGATTTGGTGTTGGTCTCAATGATGGATGTTTCAATTGTATCCTCTAAATTGCTTAGAAGTTAGCAATTGAAATTAATATTATTCACTATTCATCCATTACACCTTTTCATGCGCATAAGTTATAAAAAAAGATTCAATAGTATTAATATGCTACTGAATTGAGAGTGAAGTGTAAGTATTAATGATATCTAAATACATGATAATTAAAATATGTATTTTTTTGAAAACATATTAATAATATTTCTATATGTTGTATACTATTCATAGTCCTCTTTTTTGGTGATCTGTCATATGATGTGTGGGAATAGTTTCCATCAATAGGAGGTCATACTAATAGAAAGGGTTGAAAGGTCCTCCTTTCTTCGAGCCAGTTCAGTTCAATTCCTTATAGTTTAGTACAGTATGGAAATCGAGCGTTTCGTAGTTCAAAAATACTGAATCTTTTCGGTGTAGGCTACGAGAGTAGTAACAAATTAAAGGAAACTCTAAAATTAGATATGACCTCAAAATAATAAGAGTTAAGGTCGGCTAGTGAGATGATGGGGGATAAGCTTCATCATCGAGAGGGAAACAGTTTAGATCACCAGTTAAGGCCCTTAAATGATTGTACTCTAGCAATTTACGTAAGGTAGAGTTTGGTTTTTTTGAAGTGATAGTGGAAAAATTGATAGATAGGTCACCCTTACTCCCTTTTTTGATGTCTTAATGCCCTTTCCGTGTGGTGACACGAGGGCAAAAAAAGGAAAGAGGGGGGTGGGGTTTCGCTCGCTTTTAACATAACGAGCCCTGTTGGGAGGTGGTTTAATAATTAATATTCCTTTTTCTATCAATTCAGCGAGAGTTAAATCCTTTTGAATCATTAGAATATCTAAACTCATCTCTCCCCTTTGAATAGAGGATATAGCAGTTTTTCTTGGATTTATCAGTCTAAGTAGGAGATGATATATTTTGATATTACTGATTGAAAAAATCATCCCATCTTAATTGAAAACGTAAATATCTTTTTAGGAAGAAATCAAGCTTTGCTTCCATGTTACTCTTGTATTTCCTTTTCTTTTGACATTTTCTTATATCCCTATTTTGACCCGCATAATCTTCATCTTTTTCTTGGTTTGAGAGAATTGATGCAAGATTACCTTAGCTCTATGCATCTGATTTAAGATTCCCTCGGCTTATGGATCCTTTTTTCTTGTGATTTCGATTTTCTAATTCAATAGATTTTTTATCATTCGATAATAAAAGAGGATCTCCCTTTTTCTTTTTAGTGATGTTTTTATTTTCACTAAAGTTTTCATTTCTATTAAAATTGAAAAGAAGTAATTTGATTGATAT
This sequence comes from Lumnitzera racemosa, assembly GCA_024138005.1. Taxonomy (NCBI): domain Eukaryota; kingdom Viridiplantae; phylum Streptophyta; class Magnoliopsida; order Myrtales; family Combretaceae; genus Lumnitzera; species Lumnitzera racemosa. Next base: position 43,820,142 of record JAMXBC010000010.1, read on the forward strand.
GATCTATGGTTTCTCGTTATTAATTTAGTGGGGCTAGTGCTTTTTTCTTTTTTATTGTGCTTCTATATTGAATACCATTTTCCTTAATCGCTTGTCTGAAGTTTTTCTTGTAACTTACGCATAACAAAGTCCCATATTCTAATATACGTTATCAAGAATCATTTGTAAGGGATTGTTGATATTACATTAATCTCACAAATGTTTGTTATCAAGTGAGTGTTATATGGGACACAAGTAGAAGATTACTGCATGTATTGTTCCCAAGCCATACTCATTGATTGGGGAAGTATTTTCTATAATGATACAAACAAGAATTCTTAAGTTAATGGACAACTTTATGGATTAAAAAAAGAAAAAGTTTGATAAGGCCATAAGATTATGGACCCTTTTTCTTGAGAAAAGCTTTAATATTACCAACAAATGTCATGCCTTAAACTAGAGAGTCATGATAGCTTTCGCTGTATAAACTAACCTAAGTTAGAGGCTAGCCACTTTAGCCGCTAACGTAAGTATGGCTTAGATAAGGTATTTACTACTTTCCAACTTTGAGCCATCTAGTTCTGAATCTAATAGATAATAACCTGTGATGTAACACTTCAAAATAGCTTTAAAAATAAACTTGTGGCTTAGATAATTGAGAAATCAAGCTTTACAAATTATTCAAAGTATAAAATCTCAATTTCAACAAAAGTTCTAAAAGTAACTTGATTTGAGAAAATAAAGCGATTAATAAAGGATTTATAAAAGATCATAGATTATTGGAGCATGGTATTGGTATTCATAAATGAAAACGAAAGGGCTGCTAATAAAGACCTTATTAGTTTCTGTACAAGTGAGTAAATCCAACAAATAATTAAGAATACAGTTCATTAACCTTGAATCTCACTTCTTGACCACATCCTTTAGCATTCTAGAACTTGGTTTAATATTGGTGATTCTATTGGAAACCTGCAAAACAACTATAAGAGAGTGAATGATAACTTGCTTAGTAAGCGGGATGGAGACAATAGTACATATCAGTCATCAAGCAACCAGGGTTTTTAAGCAAGGTTAGTTATATGCAAAGCAAGGTTAGTTATAAGCAAGGTTAGTTATATGCAATGCATGTTTAAGTAAATGCTATCGCATGACATTGACTAGTCGTCGTGAGATTAGAGAAATTACGCTTGCTTTAATTTGGGTTTTGAGGAGTTTCATGCTACGTACTTCTCGAACTGGACACCAAACTGAGGCTTCTATAATGGAGAAACACGCTCTACTTGAGACTACCTTCGAATCATAATCCCTAACCTTATCGTGACATCTTTTCCTGTCACTTAGTTTGACTAAGGGTAAGGAAAGAATAATTTTTGCTATCCTCATTGAAGGGTCCAAGTTTAAGTCGAGAATCCTAATCATTTCCCCTAATAGGTTGTGATGTAAGTTAGGTTAGTAGTTAGATTGATTTTGTGTTAGATTTTTGGGATGATCAAGCAATTTTATACAATCTATGACGGATAATGCCATAAAATAACTAATACAAATAATTCAGTACTCCATAATAGTAGTACAATATTCAAATACATACACACCATACACATAGGCTAATTACTTATAATCATAAGCAAGGCACATATTAAGGTCTCCAAGTATTCTTAAGCAATACTCCAAAGTATAGTGAACTACTGATCCCACTTACTTGGAACTCAATCGCTCACTGACTTGGTTATTCAACAGTCCTTGTAGGTGATCCCTTGATGTTTGTCTTGATGTAGTACTTTACTCTTTTAGGCTATCCTTGAGTTAAGGTGTCCTTGAAATAGTTACTAAAAAAGCTTCTGAGATATCCTCTGCACTATATAGGTATTGAAGTTCACCATAAATTCATCCTCCGCCTCAATCTTTAAGGTTAGTAAATCCCTAAGATTTTCTATAAATACCTTCTAAGCTAAATCAGTCGTGAAGTTCTAAAATTGAAAAGCATCAGAATTATTCTCTAAGCCATATTGGAGTTACAAATTTTAACAGAATTATCCTTTGAATCATCCTTTAAGTTTGATAACTACCTAGGATTCTTTACAACTTACCTTCAGATTTGAGTGTTCATGTGTCTATAATTACCCCAGATATTCTTTTAAGTTACCTTTTGACTAAGTTCTTGCATCAACTAGAATTTAAATTTCTTAATAGAAATCCTTTAATGTATCATTTGAGCTCAATCAGCTTCATAATTTCTAGAAATCTTTCCTCTGAACTTTCCTCTAAGACCTACAACATCAGAGTTCTAACAAATACTCCCTTTGACTTAGCCTTTGAGCCTTCCTGACTATACTTCTCTTTGAGTTTTTGCCTTTAACTGAACTTCTGAGTGATTATTGAATAGAACATTTACTTTCTAACTTCCATTGAGATACCCTCTAACTTTGATACTAAATAACATTCTAATGCGACACTCATTCATAAAATCCTCTAACTTATCATTTGCTCTTAACCAATTCCCTATAATCACTTGATTTGTTCATTTCCACCCTTGAACTTTAATAAAAACAATCACAATAACATTTTAACCAATATTACTCAACCCCATTACATCCAAATTCCTAGTATATCATCATCATGATCTACTAATTTCTTAATTCCCACACCATCACATTAGTCATATAAGTAACATGCACTTGATTTTATTAACTTCTTCCAATAGAATTACCTCTAACAGCACCTAATCACCAAAAATACTACAATAACCAATGGAGCTTAGATTCTAAGTAAGGTCATCAAGAGAAATACATTTATTTTTCCTAAAAATACTATTTTTAATCGTATTTTAGGGCTAAAAATTCATAAAAATTATGGAAAATAATTTTGTTAAAAATATCTTCATAGCATTTTAGTATAAATATAGCAAAGTTTATATAAAAATTTTGGAATCAAAACTACATCATTAGATGTATTTATTCGACATCGAAAATTCCTTAGTTTTGTTGATTTCTTAAGGGTGCATATATTAGTTACTATATTTATACAAATTGGTATTTTTCCTAGATTATATACACAAAAATATGTAAGAATAATTTTTTTTCATATTTTTCTAGGTAATTTTGATATTCTTACAAAATTTCTAAAAATTGGATGGAAATGGGATCTCACTGGAATTTGAAGCTCCTACCATTAGCGGTGGCCACCTTATTGTCAGCAGCCCTAGTCAGTGGTGGTAGCTTTTGGTGGTAGTTATGGTCATACTCCGATAGCTCCCTAGATTGATGTACTTCTTAATGCTCAAATGACTCCTAATTCTTTGTAATTTTTCCCAAATTTATCCTTTTGATCTTCAAGCTCTTGATTGAATTTTCCTAACCTCTATCTAACATGAACAATATGTTGGGGAGGTTTTTCCTAATTTTGCTAGCCATTTTGGAGTCCAAATGATTTCTCTTTCTCTCTCTTTTAGGTTTTTAGCTTAAATACATTAGTTTTCTTGCATGATTCTTGATCACATTTGCTAAACACCTATCATGAAGATTCCGTACATCCTATAATCCAATTCCCAGTTGCCATGATGTGTTTTTATAATTTTCTAATGATTTTTTTATTGATTTCTTGGATTATTTCAGTTTAAATCGCATATATTAGGGTATTTTAGCTAAATAGGGGTATACGTATATACTTAAAAAACACATGTGATGTATACATATATATTGTATATGTTATTTTATGTCCCCTATACATTTTATTACATATCTAATTTATCTCTAAGTATTTATTAGCTATTGGAATATATTTACGTGATTCTAGTAAGTAATATATAATATAGTTAAATTTCACTAAACTTAACCATTTTATTATATTTTTAATATCCGAGTTTATGGGGTGTCCTCATCTAATATCTTGGGCCTACTTGTACATTTCTAGGCCGATTACGTTAGTTTCATTAATGTTCTAAATTACCTACTTGAACAATTATGTGAAACTACTGGGCTTATACACCATATGGATGGATTAGTGATGTGCAAGTAGCATTAAATTTCTAACATGTAAAAATATAAATAGTAGAAACTATCCACTATCATTAATATATATTTAAATATTACTAATAAATTTCTAGCATAAACATGATATATTGGTATAAATGAATCCTTTTATATTCCTTCAATAGGCACGAAGCTTAAGGACTAGGAAAGAGGAAAAGTTTTCTGTAATGTCCTATTTTCTTATCTAGTTGTATATTAATAGCATATGTGGGGGTGGATAAGCATTTCGAAGATAAATAGTAATTTAATTACCTTAGATTAAAAGAATGTGCATGTTATGAATTATGGATTTGACCTCCATACATGGGAAATCTAATAGCTCATGTACTGTTAATTATTCTTTGAGTAAAAGGAAAAGAGACATCTAGCTAATACAAGAGACTTGTGTTTTCTTACACATGTATTAGAAAACAGAAAAGTTTTCAGAACTTACACATTCACCATCTTCATATATTTTGCACCATTACACCTTCCCTTTCTTCTCTCTCTCATTATTTTTATTTTCTTGTAATATGATTTTATCAAGTCCTTTCTAATTGATTTCAAGAAACTAAAAATTCTTACTAGTGTAATAGCCCTTGTAACTTAATCTCACTATACCTATAATACCTAGGAAGTTCAAGTAAATCACAAAATAAAATAAAGAAAACTCTTTAAATAAAAGATGGGCAATATTGAAAATTCATAATTTAAGTTGATGGTATAATGGGAACTGCAAAGGTATAGGGGTTGTAAGGTTGACCTAGCTTTAAAAGCTTTCATTTATCATTTGCCATAGATATATACTAGCAACATAGAGAAGGAGCTACGCTCCAAACGGTTAGCAATCCCATGCGAAACCCTAAGGTAAGACACACTATCAATTTTTTTTCTCTATGATTTTGATAAATGGATGAGGAACTTAATGTTGCTTGGGATGTAGCATTGTAATGCGTTGTTAATTTGGGTTGTAGAGTAAGGACTTTATAGTAAGAGAAGAATTAAAAGTAAATATGAGTGTTACAATCAAGGAATATAATTTCTTAATTAGTCCTAATTAGATTATTGTGTAAGGTTGATTGTTTAGAGGTTGTGGAGTTGCAATAATCAAGGATTATGCAAGATCTCACAAAAGTCCAAGTAAGTATAATATGATTCATGTTTAATTCATGAATAATTGTTGAAAAGTGAAAGGAATGAATTTTATAATGGTATAAGTTATGTTATTGGATTAGAATTAGAGTTGGGAGAGTTAAGGATCGAAAGGAGAAGAATTTTTGTGAAATAGTAGGAACACAATTAGAAACATGGTTGTGGTTCTAATCGCGAACCCTATGAATCCAAGCTAGATTAGGAATCCTAAGGCTGGAGATGGTAGTTCTTAGGTGTTGTGTTGAGTATATTATTTATATATATTTATTGCTATTATGTGGATACGTTCATGAGTACCCTTGAGTATTGTTTGAAGGGCTAAGATTGAAGATGGGAATTCGTTGTATGTTTATTATTGTTGCATATTCCGCATGTGTTATTGTATTGCTCGCTCATGTACATGTGCTTGTGTGTTACGTATTGAGCTTTGGTTCACTCTTATTTTTTCCTTATAGCTGCAGGTTAGTTAGATAAGTATGTAGGACATCATGACTATGGTGATACATACTATTATTACCAAGATGGAGAAAGTGGAGAGTACTACTATTACTATGATGAAGATTGGGCTTATTGAGTTATGTTTAAGGAAGATAGTGTTGGAAGGTTTAGAGATTTAAATTTCTATTTTAGACTTGACCATTTTTAGCCATGATATTATTTGAAAAACTAAAGTTGATTCAAGATTTGTTTATTTAGGAGTTGTAAAGACTCAGTTTAAGTTGTTCACTTTTATTATTGAGGTTATTATTATTTGTAGCAAAAGTAGTTTTTAGGTGAATTGGAGATTTTAGTTGTGTTGCTATAGCCTAATGTATCAATATAGGACTAGGAATACGTAGCGATCTACGATGTCTTAAGTTTGGGGTGTTATAGATTAAGTGGTATCAAAATTTAAGTTTTGATCAAATTAGAAGCTTAAACTACGATCAATTTAGAAACCTAAGAAAAGGATCGCTAAAAGAACTTAACTAATGTAAGAGGGGGGTAAACTTAATAGGATCAATTGTTGGCTAAGGTTTGATGTTTGTTTCTAAAATAGTATATTATTCTTTAACTTTGATTGCTTATTTGTTACTTATCTTCTAGTTTGCACCCTTTCCTTTTAGTTATCAACTAATATTCTATTTCCTTTCCTTTGTTGTTTCTATCTATTCTTATAAACCGAGGACTCTAAGCCTAAGCACCAGTATAGCTATAGTTATTGGTTGTAATCGATAGTATAGTGTATTCCTCGTAAATTTTGAGTAGTTTAGTAATTAAAGTTTTGATCCTTACTTACTTTATTGTTCAATTGAGCTGATCTTGCTATTCTCTTGTTAATTTGAGTTGAGTTGAGGATAAAGTTTGAAACTTTATTGTTAAATTTATTAGAAAAGTGCTAAATTTTCCCTTAACCGATTTGTGTCTAGCTAAGAAGAGTGTTGTTTATATTTTTTGCATTAATACTCTCAGGTTGTAGCTTGAAGGTTCAATTGGATTTGAAAGGAGTAGAAATTAGGTGTATTGGCATAGGAGGCAACATAACACTTTAGGATTATTCAGTCCCATCTATCTGAGACATAGGTTTGATCCTTGATTTATACGAAATTCAAGTAGAGAGCTTTAAATTTATGAGTTGCTTAGGTTCATTCAAGATAGATAGTTTGAGGGACACTCGAATGAAGTTCCAAAGAAGCTCCTTCAAGAGTTCACCAATTATGCTCAACAATAGAATATTAAGGAGTTTTCGAGGATACACTAAAGCTACAGTTATTTCCATTTTCCCTTAAGTGAAGTGTAAGGAGTTGGTACTATGGATTAAAAGGGCAAGGTATAAACTCATGGGAGGAATTAGCTTCTCGTTTCCTAGCTTCCCCTACACCCCCTCTTACCGAATAAAGTTGTTTCCCTTAGGTTGAGGATATTGTCATTTACACAAAAAGAAGGGAGAACCTTTGAACGAAGCATGGGAACGATTTAAAGGATTATTACGACAACGCCCTTTCTATGGAATCTCTAAGGGACATTAACTTAGTAGCTGTTATAATGGTTTAAGCCATGAGGATGGACTGTTAGTAGATACTACCACTAGAGGTAGTTTATTGAGTAAAATAGAGGATAAAGCATAAGATTTACTTGAAGCTATAGCATATACTGATATGAACTATAGAGCTCATGCCCATATGAGAGAAGTTTCCAGGGAGTCAACTAAAGGAGAAATGGAACGACTAAATGAGTAAGTTGTAAGGTTATTTGAGCAACTTGACAAACAAAATAAGGCATCTTGTGTTTGCAATCATGAGGTCCAACTAATGGAGGTCTGTACTAAATATGAGTTTGCTCATGATGAACAAGAGTGTCTTAGATCAGGGCATGTAAGCACATTGAAATACAACCATGAGACTTCACCTAGGTAATCATTGATAAACTTACTTGGAAAATCACTGAGGTCATCTTTAAATAAGATTGAAGGTAGCTTACCCATGGATGGATTTGATGATTTAGTCAAGGGATCTCTAAGGAGTAGCCTAGAAAATAAGGAGGAACCTTAGAAGTGTTTGAATGAATTTCTTCATAATCATGATATGGAATGTTTACAATTAGGAAAACAGCTTAAGGAACTCATAGAAACACTGCATTTGCTTAAGGAAAATGATATAGCAGTAGAAAGTGAGCAGTGGTTACCTAATAAAGTATAGGCAATCCAGCTTAGAAGTGGGAAAGAAATTGAACGACCATGTCTAGAAAGGGAGTGTAAACTTATAACTAAGAATGAGAAGGAGAAGGTATATGGAGAAAAGAAGCAAAGAGATGACCCTTTCCTTAGGAAGGAACCTAAAGCATGAGTCTATACCCCATGATTACCTTTCCCAGCTAGGTTGAAACATAACATTAGTTGGATAAGCAATTTGTTAAATTCTTAGAAACATTTAAATAGTTGCATATTAATGTACCCCCTTTTGAGGCTCTGAGTAGATGCCTTCATATGCAAAATTCATGAAAAAAATTTTAACTCATAAAAGAAAGGTAGAAAAGGAAGTGATGATGTTTTTTGAGGAGTACCTTGCTATCATGCTAGATGCATTGCCAAGAAAGCTAAAGGATATCGGGAGCCTAATAATTTCTTGCATGATAGGAGAGACAATTGAAAGTAGGGCATTGTTTGACTCAGGTGCAAGCATAAATTTTATGCCATACTCTATATATAAGTTACTTGAATTAGAGGAATGTAAGCCAACTAAAATGACCCTTCCATTGGCAGACAGAAGTGTGAAGTACCTTCGAAGGATAGTTGAAGACGTGCTTATAACTATTGGCAAAATTTGTCTTTACAGTAGACTTTGTTGTGCTAGACATGGATGTTGATAAGGATGATCCTTTGATCTTAAGAAGGCCTTTTCTAGCCACCATACAAGCAATGATTAATGTTAAGGAAGGAAAGTTATGCTGACAGCACTTGATGAGGAAATTACGATTGAGATGCCTTAAGTAATGGAGTTATTACAAGGGGCTAATTGTTGTCATGCCATTGAATTAACTGATGATCTAGTAGAAGAGCCACAAGAGGTGGAAATTGGAGAAGTAAGATTTAGCAAGTGGAGAGAGGATACGGTTGAAAAGGTAGTTAGAATGTGGTTAGAATCAGTTAAGCCATTAGAAATTGAACTCAGTATAGATAAACCTTGACCATCAACTGAAACCTTACCTTAATTGGAATTAAAGAAGTTACCAGACAATTTGAAATATGTCTTTTTAGAAGGAGACACCTTGTTAGTAATAGTGGCCTCTAATTATCAAAGAAAAAGAGTAAGAGTTGCTAAGACACTGAGAGGGAACAAAGAGGCTATTGGTTATACCATAGTAGATATACATGGAATTTACCCTTTATTATGCATGCATAGGATTTTTCTCAAATAAGAATGCAAGCCTATTATTCAACCATAGAAACAATACAATCCTATCATGCAGGAAGCAGTAAAAAAGGAAGTGGTGAAATTGTTGGATGTAGGGATAATCTATCCAATTTTAGATAGTAAACGAGTAAATCCTATTCAAGTAATCCTGAAGAAGGGAGAAATGACTATGGTAAAAAATGAGTTAATTCCAACAAAGACTATGATAGGGTGACTAGTGTACATTGACTATCATAAGCTAAATGATGCCACTTGAAAAGATCACTTCCCTTTACTATTTATAGGCTAGATGATTGAACGACCAGCAGGCATAAGTGCTACTACTTTCTAGATGGATATTTGGGGTACAAACAAATCCTCATCTCACTTGAGGATCAAGAAAATACCACCTTCACATGTCCATATGGGACATTTGCGTTTAGAAGAATGCCATTCAGACTTTGTAAAGTACTAACAACTTTTCAGTGGTGCATGATGTCAATATTCTCAAATATGATTGAACATGGGATTGAGGTGTTCATAGATAATTTTTCTATGTATGGAGAAACATTTACAAAATGCCTTGAGAATCTAGTAGTAGTTTTGAGACTATGTAAGAAAACTTACTTAGTACTTAATTAGGAGACATCATTTCATGGTACAAGAAGGAATTATACTAGGACATAAGATCTTCGAGCAAGGAATAAATGTGGATAAAGCAAAGGTAGAAGGAATCACTAAGTTGCCTCGACTTACTAATGTAAAGGGCATCTAAAGTTTCCTTAGCTATGCTGGGTTTTATCGTCAATTTATAAAGGATTTCCCTAAAATCTCAAAACCACTATGTGCCTTACTAACAAAAGATGTACCTTTTGACTTCAGCCTTGAGTGTAAAAAAGCATTTGAGACATTGAAGGAGAAATTGGTGATAGTACCAATTATAGTGGCCCTTAATTGGACACTAGCCTTTAAGTTTATATGTAATACAAGTGATGTAGCAATAGAAGCGGTCTTAGGATAAAGGAGAGACAAAATCTTCTAAACTATTTAGTATGTAAGCAAAATGCTTAAAGAAATAATGCAACCATTGGAAAAGAACTATTTGCTATAGTGTTTGCATGTGATAAGTTCCAGTCTTACTTGATAGGTACTAAAGTAATAACATACATAGATCATGCATCCCTAAAGTACTTGTTGAATAAACCAAATGTTAAACCAAGGCTAATTCACTAGGTTCTCTTATTGCAAGAATTTGATATACACATCAAGGATAAGAGAGGTTATGGAGAACCCAATGGTTGATCACTTGTCACAAATAACCATTAGTGAAAGTGACCAACCTATTTATGAAAGCTTTTTAGATGAGTAACTGTAGAAGATCAGTTCAACCCAGTTACCTTGGTATGTAAACATTATTAACTATCTAGTTGGAGGGATTATGCTATATGGTCTTGATTACAATCAACGAAGGAAATTTCTAAAGGAGGTATAGAATTATTTCTAGGAAGAGCCATATCTATTTAAGTGTCATGTAGATCAAGTGATAAGATATCATACAATTACAATAGAAGTCATTACATCATCACCTACTGCCATGTGAAACCTATCGGAGGGCATTTTGGCGCATATTGTATAGCAGCAAAGATCCTGTAATGTAGATTCTATTGGCCTACTATTTTCCTTGATTGTAAGGTATATGTGATGCAATGCCTATGATGTCGACAAACAGGGACTGTATTAAGGCGAAATGAAATGCCATAACAAGGAATTCTTGTTATTGAAATCTTTAGATGTTTGGGGAATAGATTTTATGGGACAATTTCCTATAATTAATATATTTTAGTAGCAGTAGACTACATTTCAAAGTGGGTAGAAGTAGCTAGTCTACCACTAATGATTCTCAGAATGTCCTTAAGTTTCTTAAGAAAAATATCTTTACACATGTTGGTGTACTATGGGTTATAATTAGTGATGGGGGAGCATTTGTAACAACCAAGTTGACAATTTATTAACCAAGTATGGGGTTAAACACAAGGTGACATCACTATAATATGCTTAAATAAGTGGATAGGTTGAGCTATCAAATTACGAGTTAAAGCAAATTTTTGAAAAAACTTTTAGCACTTCCAGGAAGGATTGGGCTTCTAAGTTAGATGATGCATTATAGGCTTACAAGAGAGCCTACAAAAAACCCTATAGGAATGTCCCCTATCGAATGGTTTATGGGAAAGCTTATCAGCTCCTAGTTAAAATCAAGCGTAAAGGATATTAAGCCATTAAATTTATAAATTTTGATAAAAATTTAGCAAGAGACCATAGAATGATATAGTTAGATGAATTAGCAGAGTTTAGGACACCATGGCGGGTATGCTTTTTGTACTTTTCTGGTGCTTTTAAATTATTCAATACTGGTGCTACTCATTCATGTATTGTGAATGATTTTATGCATATGGATTAAAACTTGAACTATTGTATGATTCTCTGAGTGTAAGCACTTTTTTGGGAGTAAGAGCAGTGCTAAACAAGATATGTAGGGATGTTGAAGTGGAGATCTAAGGTTGAGTTATGCCTATAGATCTTTGGGTCTTGGAAATGTTATATTATGACGTTATTTTGGGAGTTATTTAGCTATCTAAGTATTATGCTACCATTGACTGTCACAGCTTGATGGTTTACTTTGATTTCATTGGTAAAGATATAATTAGCCTAAATTTAGAAGCACAGAGATCTAAGGGCTTACCCACAAATGAGTTGTGGGGTAGTAGCAGATTGTTAGTGTTAACAGCTAAGCTAAGCTTAGGATTGAAGCTTGAGGAAGTACTTGTGGTAAAAGAATTTGTAGAAGTATTCCCTAAAGATTTGTTGGATTTACCCTTAATCGGGGAAATAGAATTTAGTATTGATATAGTGCTGGGTATAGCATCAATCACTAAGCTAGCTTACCAGATGACACTAGTGGAGTTAGAGGAGCTAAGAGTATAGTAGAGGGACTACTGACTCTCTTCGTTTAGAAGAAGGATGGAGTATGAGATTGTGCATAGATTATAGGGAGTTGAACAAGATGACAATCAAGAATAAATACTCATTACCTAAAATTGATGATTTGTTTGACCAACTGTAGGGAGCATAGGTGTTTTCCAAAATTGACCTAAGGTTAGGGTATCACTAAGTATTAAGGAAGAAGACATGTAGAAGATGACCTCTAGAATACAGTATAGGTTATTTGAATTATTAGTGATGTTTTAGCTTAACAAATGCACCAGCAACATTCATGGATTTGATGAATAGGGTCTTTAGATATTTCTTGGTAAGTTTGTAGTCATCCTTGTTAACAACATATTGATTTGTTTAAGGAGTAGAGAAGAGCATAAGGAGCACATGAGAACATGTTACAAACTGAGAAGTTATATGCAAAATTCAAAAGGTATGAGTTCTAGCTAAAAGAGATATCCTTCTTAGGGCGTGTTTTAATGTAAGAAGGGAGAGTGATTTATTAGTAGGCCAATGTACTTACTCAAGTTATAGTATGGTAAAACGGATAGGAGTCTAAGTGTTAATGGCATAAGGAACCATGAATGTGAAAAACCTTAGATTACTAGCAATTTACCTTAAATCACTAATTATCTAACTTAACAATGTAAGATAATTATGATTAGCAAGTATGGATAAATAAAGAATGACAAATAAACAAAAACTAATAAAATAAACAAGACTAACTAAAATAATTAAATAAGGGTTATTGAATTAAAGAGCACATAATCTTTAGTAAACTGTTGTTATTTACAACCTAGTTCTATCAACTTTCAATCTCAATTACTCTTTGGACTGTAAAGATGCTTAATCTAAATTAACTAGACTCACATCTCTAGCTAATTACTAACCCTTAGACTATTCTACTCAAATTGCTTCTAGAATAGAGTATCGTAAAATTGTACGAAGACCTTGGATCTTGCTATTAGGTTGCCCTAATTCGGAGAAATTGGGACTAGTTACTCATTTCCTTCTAATTACATAGGTTAGCTCATTGCAGGAATTCATGAACTCAATAGCAAACTCATATATCAAATTGATAACCCCAGTAAATATTAATTCGATGACAATATGTGTGGTGTATTAGATCTTCAAAGGTAATATCATTGATTGAATAGAATAAATATTGTAATAGAAACCAAGGTTCAATAATGATTCACTATGAATAATTAAAATAACAACATGATGAAATAAAAGAATAGGAAAGATGAGAAACCTTCGATATAATTTTACCTTATGAATCTTCCTAAGGGGACTCTCTTTGCAAACCTAGGCCTAGACACCTATTTATAAGAGTTAGACCTAAGTTTCAAAGAAAACTTGACAACATTAGAAGATTGGCAAATCATAGAATGTCCATGCAGAAAGTATACGACCATAAAGATGGGGCATGATCTTGCGTTTAGTTTGAAATCTTCAAAATTTGATGGAAATTATTTACAAGGGGTTTACATCCATATATTACAGTTATGGTCTTCAATCGTGGTTTCTCTTAGACTTCATTTCTTGCTTAAAATTCTTCTGCCCCAAGTCCTTAACAAATACTTTTCTTCAAATAAGCTCCAAAACTTGATAAAATCTCTCAAAACTTCATCGAATGTGTTTGAAGTCCCTAAAAAAGAAAATTAAATAAATTAAGCTCTAATCATTGTAGAATTAGCTAAATTAATATGCAACATTGCTTTAGACTATGTATACTAATTACATATTATTAGTGATTACCTATGCCTCCCATTAGTTGAAGGCCTATGAAAGGAATTATCTAACTTGCGATTTGGAGTTGGCAGTAATGGTCCTGGCATTAAAACTATAGTATGGTGAGAAGTGTCAAGTGTATACAGACCATAAAAGCCTAAAGTATATTTTCACACAAAGAGAGCTAAATATGTGATAGAGATCATGGTTAGAGCTAATTAAGGACTATGATGTCGATATTCTTTATCACCCAAAAAAAACTAATGTTATAGTAGATACCCTTAACATGAAGAAGGGAAATATTGCTACACTCATTACCTCCTAAAAACCGTTGTTAGATGATATGCGCATGTTAGAATTAGAGGTAATTACTCAAGAAATTAGAGATAAGTTGGCGGGTTTGCACATTCAACCAATGTTAGTGGAAAGAATAGGGGTCATATAAGTTGAATATTTCAGTATTTAGGAAATCAAGAGTAGAGTATAAATAAGCTAGGGTGGCTAAATTTAATGTTGATGAAGGAGATCCTAAGAGAGGCTCATTATTCAGGTTATTCTGTATACCCCAGCAGCACCAAAGTGTACAAGGACTTGAAAGGTCATTATTTGTGGAATAATATGAAGTGGGAGATTGCTGACTATGTCTCTAAGTGTATGACTTATCAAATGGTGAAGATTGGTGAAGATTGAACACCAAAGAACAAGAGGAGAGCTACAACTGCTTCCTATACCAAAGTAGAAATGAGAGCATGTACTGATGGACTTCGTCACACATTTGCTTAAAACTAAGGAAAAGTGCGATACCATATGGGTAGTAGTTGACAGGCTAATGAAGATAGCCCGTTTCATAACTATTCACTTAGACTATACCTTAGAAAGGGTGGGCAAAATGTACATGAATAAGATAATGAGATTGCATGGTGTACCAATGACTATTACTTCTAATAGGAACACTCGATTTGTAAGTAGGCTTTGGAGAAGGTTGCAAAATACTTTAGGAACCAAATTGCTATTTAGTATAGCATTCCAGCCCTAGATAGATAGGTAGTCCAAAAGGACCATATAAGTATTAAAGGATATGTTAAGAGATTATGTCTTGAACTATGGTAGGAATTGGGACAAACACTTACCTTTGGTGGAATTTGCTTACAACAATAGTTATTAGGCAATAGTAAAGATGGCTTCATACGAGGTATTATATGGAAGAAAGTGCAAGCCCCCTTTATATTGGGATGAAGTTGGAGAGAGGGAAGTCTTGGGACTAGAGTTAGTATAAGAGGCTGTGGATAAGGTGCGAGTAATTAAGTAGTAGATGTAGGCTGCCTAAAGAAGAAAGAAGACTTATGTTGACTCAAAACAATGTCCTTCAGAGTTTATTGTTGAAGATAAGGTGCTATTGAAAATATCACCCATGAAAGGTGCTGTTAGAATTAGGTTGACAGGGAAGCTGAGTCCTAGTTAAACTGAACCTTTTGAGGTAATAGAGAAAATTGGTAAAGTTGCATACAGGTTAGCTTTGCCACCCAGCTTAGCAGGGGTACATGATGTATTCCATGTGTTGATGATGAAAAAATATGTGTCCAACAAAGACCAAGAGAAGGCTTGGAGTGCAACCAAAGGTAAAGTTCCAATTGTAGCACTAAAACAGTTAGAGCTATAACCAAATTTGTATTCAATAGAGAGAACTATAAAGATAATGGATACCAAGGTGCAAGAGTTGAGAAGAAGGAAAATACCATATGTTAAGGTACGGTGGGTGAATTACCTTGAACAGGAAGTTACATGGGAATTGGAGGAAGAAATACATAGAGTTATTCCAAGAAACAAGTAAACTTTCGAGTATGATAGTTTTTTTTTCTTTTTTTGGGGGGTGGTGGGGGTGGGTGGGGGTAAGATGTAATACACAAGAGATCTAAGTCAATCATAAAATAAATAAATAAGACTCTTTAAATAAAAGGAGAGCAGTATTGAAAATTCTTAATTCAAGTTGAGGATGTAATGAGAATTATGAAGGTATAGGGTTTGCAAGGTTAACTTGGCTAAGCTCTTCTTTGTCATTTGCTATAGATATACACTAGCAACATAAAGAAGGAGCTATTCTCCAAATGAGTAAGCAACCTTATGTGAAACCCTGAGTTAAGATATGCTATCAATCCGTTTTCTTTATGATATCGATAAATGGATGAGGAACTTAACATTGTTTGGGATGTAGATCGTGGTGCACTGTCAATTTTGGTTAGAGAGCAAGGACTTTATGATGGGAGAAGAATTAAAGGTAAAGATGAGCATTACAATCAAGGAATTATGTTTCTTGATGGTCTTAATTAGATTATTGTGTAGGGTTGATTATGTAGAGGTTGTGAAGTCACAATAATTAAGGATTGTGTAAGATCTCACAAAAAGTCTAAGTAAGTCTAACACAATTCATATTTAATTGATGAATAATTGTTGAGAAGCGAAAGGAACAAATTTTATAATGGTATAAGTTATGATATTGAATTGGAATTGGAGTTAGGAGAGTTGATGCTCGAAAGGAGAAGAATTTTTGTTAAATAGCATAAATATGGTCAGAAACATAGCCATGGTTTTAACCATAAACCTATAGAGTTTTGGGTTATGCTTTAGTTGTAGTCTTAAGAAGGAGTTGAGAGGTAGAGAGGATCATGGTCCAAGATCTGTGATCTTGGCCGTAACATTAGAGGTGGAGTCTAGAGAGGAATATGATCTAAGATCACGAGCATGATGTTGACCGTGGTCATTATAGGCAAAGTCCTGAGAGGAATATGGCTAAGGACCACAATCATGATCCTAGGTGTTAACTCCAATAATGTTTTTCCTTTGAGTTTTTACTCTAATATTAGTCTTATTAAACCTAATAACCCAAGATTAACTATTTTAAGGATCCAAGAAAGATCTTATGTAGACCCTAATTTTAGTATTCCTTTGTTACTACAAGTTCTCTTGCTTTTGATAGCATTATTCAAATTAAAATAAGTTCTTTAGGTACGCAGCATATGTTTGTTAGTTGTGATTCTTAGGGTAGTAATTGAAAATGGAATAATTGATATTAGAGCCTTAAATGTGATGTGTGGCTTATGCATAGCTAGACCTAGGGGCTGATGGTAGCAGAACTTTAGGAAGCACCTTGGTGATCAATGGGTGGTGATGTTGCTGGTGGAGTTGCCCATTGAAAGGATTCAAGTTAGATTAGGAATCTTGGGGCTAGAGATGGTAGTTCTTAGGTACTGTATTGAGTATATTATGTATGTATATTTATTGCTATTATATGGATAGGTTTGTGAGTACCCTTGATTGCTATTTGAAGGGCTAAGATTGAAGATAAGAATTTGTTATGTGTTTATTGTTGTTACATATTCCACGTGTTATTGTATTGCTTGTTCATGTATGTATACTTGCATGTTGCATATTGAGCTATGGTTTACCCCTGGTTTTTCCTTACAATTAGAAGTTAGTCTAATGAGCATGCAGGATATGATGACTATGGTGATATGTACTATTATTACTAGGATGGGGAAAGTGAAGAATATGATGATTGCTATGATGAGGATTAGGCTGATTGAGTTCTATTTAAGGAAGCTATTGTTGGATGATTTGGAGATTCAAATTTCTATTTTAGACTCGATTATTGTTAAACATGATTTATTTGAAAAACTAAAGTTGATTAGGCATTTGTTTATTTAGGAGTTGTAAAAACTTAGTTTAAGCTATTCATTTTTGTTATTTAGGTTATTATTATTTATGGATAGTACAATTTCATAGGTGAATTACAGGTTTTAGTTGTGTTGTTATAGCTTGAAGTGTCAATGGATGACTAAGGATACATGACGATTTGCGATATCCTGAGTTTGGGGTGATATAACATCGAATTCCTATTTTTTGTGTTGGAAATCTATAGATTTCCTTTCTCAGAACTTTAATCTTAGCTTAGCTCGAATTAATTGGACCAATTCACATTGATTTGGTCATTTCAATTTGTATATTCATATGTGTGGAAATGTTTAGTTTTTCCTCTTAAAGTTAGGTAGTGCAAGTGAACTTAGAGGCTTGTGTAGTGTAGTAGTAGTGCTTATGCCATGGTGATGTTGCTTTTAAGTGGTGGGATAGAATGTAGTATAGTAGTTCTTAAAAAACTAATATAATCTTAGTGACTATTTGGCTAAGGAAAATATTGCTAATTAAGATAACACACCATTTTGACCTTGATGAGTAATCTTAAATCCAGTTATTAGGCCATTTTGATCTTGATGAATAATCATAATTTTAGTTATTCTTACATAATTATGTACTTAGTAAAATACTCTCTTGGCTGCTAACAAATACTTAAGTAAGTATACTGCATTAATTATAATGTAGATTTAAAATTAGTGTAGTAACTTAAGGTTGAACATAAGGAGTAGCTTAGGAAACAACTATCAAGCTAAACTCAATTACAATATATGAGTTGGAAAAAAAAAAATAGGTAGCATTTGAAAATTCAAAAGTGAATTTTAAAACACAATTTAAGCTAAAATTCAACTAATATTTAAGGAATGAAAACCTAATTTGGAAGGATTTAGAAAACATTTTCTAGAGTCTATTTTGATTGTTTCAATATACTCTTCTTGGGGAGTAAAGAGTTTACTTATTTTATCAAATTATTATTGACTTGAAAATTCGTTTTCTCTTTTTCCTAATCTAACTTATATCAAGCCTAACTTGCTTAGTATAAGTTCTTTGACTAGATTAGGAAAAAGTTTAATTTAATCTTTTTTTTTAGAAAACATGGAGTCGCCACCTAATTGAGTCAGGAAAAGAGTGAAATTAAGGCTCATGGGTGGATAAGCTTCGATTTTGACTACTAGTTCATAAGTTTTTCTAAAAAGAATTTTAGAAAAAAAGGAAACAAGAGAAAATAGGGTCGAGAGCTAGCCTATTAAAACTCGATAAGGTTACCATAAAAAATCCATAAAATAAGTAAAAGAACCTTTAATTTTTTTTATGAACTCTTTTCAAAATAAAAGGAGGCTTCAATTTGGGAAGATTACTTTTTTGTATTTTTTAGGGCTTCTTAAAGTACCTATGAACTTGCTAGCTAGGATTAGACCCAGAGGGTTCTAAATTAATTTATAAAATGTTTAGTGGGTTGGTTAATTTTATTTATGAAATCTTTCACTTTAAATATTTACATTATAATTAAATTGTAAAAAAAAAAAGATCTTTTTGTTTAGTTTCTATAAAAAACCTAGAAATTTCTAACTTTGAAAACAAACCAATTAGAATTTTCATTATTGAAAATATTTTTTTCTATGGTGACAAATTATTTTGTTTTTTGTAAAAGCCCCCTTTTATTTTGAAAAGAAAAATTTTAGCAAAATATTTATATTAGAACATACAATTATCACAAATCATGTGTTAATAAAACATTAATAACATAGCATGTACATATCCTTTCCTATGACATGTGCTTGTTACATGTCTTATAGTATTATACTACATCTATCTCATTAGGGATTCTATATTACATGTCACATATTATAAAGAGGCATAATTCATAACATTTATTAATTTACAAAAATGTCAATTACCAAATTGAATTTCATGTATATGTCATACAATATAAATTCTCAAAACATAATATTATCTCTCATTAAATCATATTATTATTTTATAAATTGAACCATATTACATCATTCATTGTAAATTTATTATGTTACACCAACATGTTATTATAAGTACCAATATTGCCATATATCATCAAGTAATTCTATATATCCCAACATATCAACATACCAATTTAATCATTTAATTGTTACAAAATTTTTAAAATTCAATTGGTTAATTAACTCATACTTATAAGAATTCATCAAATTATTTAATAATATAAGCAATAGCCTAATGATTTATTTTTTACAAGAAGTCTTTCATTAAATAGTTAACTTTAATGTAAACCTTAAAAATTATTATACAAACCAACCATTAATTTTAGAAACCATGCATTAAGTAATATGAACAAACAAATCATTTTATAAATCATACATCAAATAATTAATTTTAACATGAACCCTAAAATATAAGCTCCAAAACTTGATAAGATTCCTCCTAAAAATTAGGAGCAACTCTTGATATATGACTCTTTTGTATTTGTAGAGCTAAATATTTTCTTGATGAATAACTGCATGAATTTTCTTGTATCAAATCTAATTTGTTTTAACTTAATCCTCTTCAAGATATTTTTTATCTCAACTCAATTTGAATTTAAAATTATGGACAAGAATCATCCTTATTTTGAACCTTTCTTTTCATTTCTATCATGATCTAAACTTGAAAAATATGTAATTTTCCTTCCCACGAAATCCTTGAATTTTTCTTGATAAAAATCCTTCAAATAAATCTTAAAAAATCTAATGAACAACTATTAATATGAATTCATCAAAAATTCATCCATAACTATGATAAACACGTCCAAAAATCATCTTGTCATTATTTTTTGTTAAACTAATCCTCTTCAATCCCTATGGATTTAATTAACCAACTTAATGTAACACGTTAGGTACATTACCCAAATATATCTAACAAGTAAAGTTAGACTTTCAAATACTTATAAGTCTAAAATACTTTACGAAATATTCTGCTCTATAGCTTCTAATACACTACTAAAATAAAATCTTATCCTTTGCCTATTGACCTGCACACTTAGCATACTTGTTAAACATCTTTACTCTTTTTATTATCATCAAAATACTTTTGAGAGAACTCGAATGGGTTGAATTAACTAAGAAAAGAAATGGAAAAATAAATAAAAAATAAATAGTAGAATAATAAAGTTACAAGCTTTCTTGATTCATAGTCCTTGGAAATAGCACAAAAAACTTAATACGCACATACCAAGCAATATTAGGCATGTGCACTAGTCAAGTATCCCTCGATGATTATACATTTACTTAACTACACTCAATTATTCTACTAGAAAGGAGATATCAATTGCGATGATAAGATAATGGATTAAGTTTTAATTAAAAGATACAAAAGATCAAATAGTAATTAACAGTAAATAATAAGAACAAATAAAAACACTAACTAACTATAAGGATATCTAGACTTTGATCATCAAGAGATTAACATGTAGTAATCTTAAAGGTTGCTAATTTATTCCCTATTCTTATTAATTGAAGGAATTCAATTAATAAATTAATAGGAATTGCTTCTTTATTAATTCCTAATCCTAAGTATACTCCATCCATATTGCTTCTGCAATAGAATAAGTTAGAATAATATTAAGAACATGAATTCCTTAGACATGTAACATAACAAATTAACTCTTGAAGAAATCTATAACTTATTGCTAAACTTATAGCAATTCCCTTCAATTGTCGTAGATCTATTTATGTATTAGGTCTCACAACATCAATACACAAAATCTAATAATTAAGTCAAAATCTTAAAAATAATAACTTAATCAATACAAAATATGCAATTGAATTAATAAGAAATAAGGAATTTCTTTAAGAATAAACAAAATAAGTGTGTTGTATTTTACATCAAGGTTTATAGGTCTAGATATCTAACAATATATTTTAGAAACATAATGAAAATGAAAACTTTCAAAAAGAAATGATAAAAGCTCCTAAGAAATGATAATTATATTCTAAAAGCCATAGTTCCGGCCAATAACTTAGCTAACAATGTGCTACCCATTTAAATAAAATATGTAAATGATAGATAAAGTTGTCTTCACTCACATTCAAAATAATATGGAACATGCCATGACACACTTGCCAAATGGACGCGACCAATCACTGGAAAATAAAATAACCTATGATTCAAACTCTATCTTTCACACTTATTAAGTTTTACAAACAACCAAACAAATCTCAAATCATGAACAATGAACATGAGTCACAATTGATGCATTAATAAGAAAGTGTTAGTCTTATTTTTTCTACTCATTCTTCAAAGTCAATCCACCAAATTATAAGAGGAAAAAACATGATTCCCACTTAAAAGGTGAGACCTTGATTAGTTGAGAATTTATTGAACACCTAGCCTTCCATCTTAAGTTTGGTTGATCTAACTTAAGCTTAATTATTTAGTGTAGGTAAACTAAGATTGGTAGATGGTATTAAAACTTGGAAGTAATTTTATAAAAGAATCAATTCA
This sequence comes from Lumnitzera racemosa, assembly GCA_024138005.1. Classification (NCBI taxonomy): domain Eukaryota; kingdom Viridiplantae; phylum Streptophyta; class Magnoliopsida; order Myrtales; family Combretaceae; genus Lumnitzera; species Lumnitzera racemosa. The sequence goes on from JAMXBC010000010.1 coordinate 43,842,034, forward strand.
AGAAATGGTAGACTAAACCATTTGAAAAAAATCTCATTTTAACGGAAGATGTTGCTCTTCCATGTTTGAATTCTTGATTCAAGGTTTTTTTTTTTTTTTTGATATTTCAAGTTTATCTTGAAAACATATTTAAATTCTGAAAGGATGCATAATTAAACAATATGTTCCTTTAAATGCCGAGAATACTTAACAAGGATGAAAGGGATATTGAGTAAACTTAATTTTTCTTTTTTCTTTTTTGGAAAAAAAGTGTATAGAAGACTATAATTGCTAAACCTTGATTATATCATATTCTCACCAATAAAAAACTATAAATTCCTCAATTATATTAAATTTAAACCCTAGTTTATTATTTAGCACAAAATGGAAAACTTTAATTTATTATTTTCTATGTTCCAACTACAATTTCACCACATTTTCCATACTTAACTAAGCTAGAATAATTTTCCTTAAGAATCCTTAATAACAAATTCAAATGACTTGGTACATAAATATATCTCCTCATCATACCTCAAAAATAAAGACGTGCAAGCAACCTTTAGCTCGCGAGCTAGCTTGTTTAACTTACTTTTTAAATGTACTTGGGCTAAGGTTTTTTAGTCTATTTAAAAGCGAGCTAAATGAGTTCAGCCTGTTTAACCTATAGGTCAAAGTAGGCCAGTTTGGGTTGAGCCGTTAAATATATTTATGCCTTTAGCTCGCAGGCTGGTTAGTTTAACCCACTTTTTAAATGGGTTAGGGCCAAGGTTTTTTGGCTCGTTTAAAAGCACAATAAATGAGCCCGACCTATTTAACCTGTGGGCCAAAGTAGGCTGGGTTGAGTTGGCCTGTTTAACCCATTTGCACACCTCTACTAAAAAACAACATATATTGAAATATATTGAGTGATGTACATGCCAAAATGCGAACCTTTTTTTTTTTATTGTAGTGGTGAATCAGAAGCCAAATTGGATGAGCGCCATTGGAGAGTGATGCAAAATGATGCGTCCATATGCTGGAGATAGAGAGTAAGATAAGTAAAGATAGAATGATAAGAGAGAATAAAGAGAGGGAAATGACAAGGCAAAACATGAAATTGAAAGAGGGAAAACACTGACCTATTTTTTGAAACTACACCTCCTAAATTAGTTTTAGCTTTTTTAGTGTTAGGGTATTATTGCAACAATACATACACTTTAATTTTTTTACCTTATATATATATATTTTCAAAATATGGGTTTTCTCAGCATTATTAATTTGTTCTAGAATAAAAAATCAAATATAAATGGATATTTGATTATATGACTAATAAGATGTGATATCTTTGTATATGATATGGAAAGATGACATATTTAAAATAATATTTTATTCAAAATTTCCGATTGAGGATCATTTAAAATAACAAAATGTTTAGTTGAATATACTATTACACATCTAAATCAAATCAAATTAATATCTCTTATCACTTTTCTAATAATGATTTCTAGTTAAGAATACACTCAGATAAATTAGTGACATAAAAGATGCATGAAATTTCATACAACAATAAAAATATAACTCATGATCATATATATATATATATTTATGCTATAACATATTGGCATGTTATATCAAAATTAATTGATTTGATGCAAATACTTGTAGAGGTCATATTAATATACACTATCCCATGTGTGGATTATTAATAGATGTACATCTAGCTCATAGAAAATACTTTACAATCAATTACATACATTCCTCATAGATTTAAGAGTTGCATGCAATACAAAACTTGTAAAATGTGCCTTATAATTTTATTACGAGTATGGTGTTTGACAAATTGGGTTATTCATGGAATAGAACTGAGTTGAATAAAAAAAGTAGTTTTATTTATTTTTTGATTCAATTCATGGTTGGGTTTGTTGATGGTTTAAAAGACTCATGGTTTTATTAGAAAGAGTTAAACCAAACTAAGTTGCTTAAACTTAAATCAAGTCTCTTTGTACTAAAAGAAAAGAATAAAGTGTTTGGTTTTATATGTGAAAGCTGAAAGCTTTTAACTTTCAATTCTCAAGGATAAAAGGTAACTTTTATTACTTTACAAATAAAATAAATATAAACTACATTATAATATTTTTATTGCCTTGGTTCAATTAAGGATTAACCCTAATTAACCCTCTCGACCCCAATTAACTCTCTCAATCCTTAACCCCTTCTCATTTTCAAGTCAACCTTTGGTCTAGGTTGACAACATTAACCAACACACAAAAAAAGTGGCTCCTACATGGCACATGTGCTTTAAGGGGTCTAGGTACTACACTTCAAAAACTATAGGTTCATGGAATTTCAAAAGATTCTAAGATTATTTATTTAATTTACTCTTTTTTGTATGAAAATATTTTTCTTGAATGAATAATCATGAGGGAAAAAGATTTGATAGAAAAGAAGTATTACTAACGAACAGGTATAACTAAACAAAGAAAAATATCATAAATGGTGAAAGTGTATCACTAATAAAAGCCTATAAAAAGCTATAAATGAAAACCTTTTCAAAATTTTATATAATGTAGGTATTAAAACAAAGGGGGGTGGGTTTGTGGGGGAGGGAGTGGCATGGGGTGGTGAATTAGTTAAAATAAAATTTTGAAATTTTTCGAAAAACAAGACTAAAAATGTCCCTTTTGATTACTTAAGCAAGATTAGACATGAAACAATATATAATAATAATAAAACTTAAAATATAAAGAGAGAGGGTTGACAAGACTAGGTAGGAGATTTATAATGTTTCGATCTTATATCTCTTACACTCTTCTAGCTCCATTGCTAAGGACTTGATTATCTTAATCGGCGTTGTTCCATTATCTACTTTTCCTTAACTTCAATAAGAGAGAAACAATTGCAAGCCTTTTTGCTTTGTCTCATTAGGCTACTCTTGCCTATACACAAAACTATAGAAATTTGAATCTCTCTCTCACACAAAAACTATCAAACAAACAATAGTGATTACAGTAACTATGAAGGCAAAATACAATGATCATCTTAAATAAAGTACATAATAAAATTTTATGAAAGTAGACTAGACAACATCGTCTTGGAATTAGATTTTGAATTCTCTTAAATGTCAAGTTTTTAGAAAATGAATGCATCTTTGATTTGTTGATTTTTATATCGAAAAATTTAAACTTCTCTTCTTTTATATCTTTTGGTGTAATCTCTCTTTGCTATAATCTTGAGTTATTTGAAAAAATTCTTGATTTAGCCATTGGTTGTTGTAATCCCATAAATTATAGAGCCTAAATCACTTGAATTCGAATGTTTCACTTCTTTTATCTTTATTTGATGAAATCTACAAGCATTCTTGTGAAATTTCATTGATTTTTTCTTATGTTTCTTCAATGTAGTTTTTGAAAATCAAATTCCTTTTTTGAAAACAAATATCTCTTAAAAATTAGGAGCAAATCTTGATGCTTGAAGCCTTCGAATTTGAATCTTGAAACTTCTAGAATAATTTTGCTACTACCTTACTTATCTGTACTCCATTAAATTTGATATAATCGAGTAAACAAGCTTCAAAAACATCTATATAATAACTCTTTCGAATTTGATAAAAATTTGCATCAACAATATAAGATTCATCCTTATCTCAACATATTATTTCATTATCTGTTCTTGTTTTGGATTCAAATAAAGATCTAATTTGAACTCCTTAAAATTCTCCATATATCTTGATGATAATCTTTCAAAATTCTCATGATACTTCCAACAAAATGCCTTCATTAAAATGTGCTCATTATCATACAATATCATATTCGATTAAGCTTATCGTTTGAATAATTAAATTAATCAATTAATTCCTGTGGATTTAATTAACCAACTTTGTAGAACGTGTTGGATATACTATCTAAATATATCTAACAAGTGAAGCTAGGCCTTTAAACATCTATAATCCTAAAGTACTTCTTGAATAATTTGGCTCGATAACTTCTGATACTATACTTGAGGTTTTGAATTTGTCTCTTTAGTTCTAATTTCCAAAATCAGTATTAAGACAAAATTCTTATTTCTATGTTTATTGACCTACACACTTAAGAAACTTGTTAAATATTTTAACTCTTTTTGTTATCTTTAAAACATTTATGAAAGAACTCTGCATAAAAAATTTTGATGTGTAGTGTGTATAGTCTCAATTTTATAAACTTTTCATATCTTTTTTTTTTCTTTTTCTTTATTTATTTAAATTTTATTATTTGACATAAACTATTTTCCAAATCTCTCATAGTATCATATATCCACATAAATGATTTGTTACAAAAAATCATTATTATTTAGTTATTCTTTGTGTCAAATTTTGTAAAACAATAAACTAACTTTACCTTCTAACGTAAAAGGTTGTTACATAAACAATGATTTGAAGTTAGCTTAATACATATGATAATTTTTTTCCTTAAATTAAGAACTTATCTTAATATATAAGATAAGTTTTTAATGCGAAAATTTGTTAAATAAAAGTGGATTTGAAGTTATCTTAATACATAAGATAAGTTTTGTTATTTTTTTCTTCTAAGAACTCTATTAATACAATGTTAAGAAGTATTTGTTTAGATAAATTACTGTGAAAAAGCGATAGCCAAGACTATTGTAGCCTAGTGATGTGAAAATCTGTCTCTCAATAGAAAGAATCATGTTTGATTTCTTTTCCCCCAACAATTGTAATATGAATAGTAGATGCTAAGAAAGGAAAAGGTAATAGTACATGCATCAATTTTACAAATAGTTACAAAAATTTCTAAACATAAGGCAATGGTCAATATAATTTGTTGCTTTTTTTTTGTTGAAAAATTATCAGCATCACAATGTATTTGTTGCCATACTGTTATAGTAGATTCATTATTGCAACATTTGTTCCATTATTGCTTAAAGGTGTTGCCTTTAGGCATCCCTTTTAGGAACATTGAAAAATTTCATTGCAATTGATTAAGGTGTTGCAAAATAAGTGTTGCCTTAAGCCTTTTATGGGTTAGGGTAAATTTAATTACATAAAAAATCATTATATATTAGTAATATATGTATCATATTTTGTGAATTCATTTAAAAAGAAAATTCATTATATATATATTTATGAAAATAAGTACATAACTAGTATTTTTTTAATACTTAAACAATATTCACTATTTTGACTAATTAAATAAAGTTCAATATAAGTCACTCGCATCTATGGGTTCATTATACTGGAACTAAATATATTTAACGTATGATAATGAAGGAAACTATTATGTAAACAATATAGAAAAATTCTCAAAATCATACTCAATAATGACTTCTCATCTAAAAAGTGTCCAAAAATCAACTATGATCGATCAAAAGTATAGCATTATGTGAGTGTAAGAGAAATCACTCCACATGTAGTAAAAAAGATTTACATTAGTAGCTTAATGAAAAATATCATTTGAAAGTTAGTTGAAGTACAACTAATGCTATACTTATTTTGGAGTGTTTGATACCAAGATTGTCCAAGTATAATTAGAGATCTAATTTTAGAGAAGGAAAGGGAGATGATGAAACTTTTATACCCTCAACAGCCTTTTGAGTACAACTTTTATCAAGGTTGGCTTAAGAAGTTCTATCTAAGACATGTTATCAAGTCATTTCATCGTTTTGAAGAGAGTGGTTTGGTCAATACATAGGAAATGGAGAAGAAATTGAAGTTCATAAAGGAAAAAAAATAGACTAGTTCATTATGGAAGATGTTTTTAATGTGGACCATAATGTTATCAAACTGATGATTCTACTTAAAATCGATAGAGGGTTTGCAAAATTGGAACATAAAGTTGAAACATAGAAATATATGTTTCTATAACCCATATAAAAGAGCTTTAAAAAACTGTACATGTTTTTATAGTAGTTAGTGAAAATTGGAAGTACATGATGGAGAAAAAAAAAAGAAAGAAATTAATAACTTCTTTCATGAAAAATTCTTAATATATTGTCTAACATATATAAAAGAAGAACAAGTAAAGTCAAAATTAAACTTTTTTCCATTATTTTTTTGGAAAATGAAAAGAAATGAATTAAAGAAAATTAAACTTTTAAACTCATTTAAGTAATTGATGGTATAAACAAAAGCATATAGTTTTCCTTGTAAACTTATTTATTTGAATTGAAACTTGAATGAAGGTTATGAACATAAAAAAAGAGACTAAGGGAGAGTGCAAGAGAAAAAAAAAAGGAATAAAATAGGGAAGATGATGTGCTACCTTAATAATCAATGACTTGCAAAAGCTTAATTGTACTTTGTTATTTTTTAGTCAATTCAACTTAGATGTGTATAATCGGTAAACTTGGTTAAACATGCAAGTTTCAATTGAATTTATGCGTAACTCGATTAAAAATGTAGGTTTCTACATGAAAACGAGTTGATACTCAAATTAACTTGAAAGAGCTTTCTAAAATCATAAACTCTTGAAATTGCGAGGGTAGAATGGCGATCTTAACAACTATAAATGATGAAATTGGTTTGTTTTACAAGTTACAAGATGATCATTCTCTTGCAACAAAGCAACCTAAAGGAAGAAAACAAGACAAAGAAAGGCTTAATATTTTTATTTGTTGCAACAAGGATAGCTTAGAAAAAATTCCTTTATAGATTATTGGAAAGTAGGCAAAGCTAGGTTGATTGAAGAATGTCAAATATGAACAGCTTGAATTGTTAATATTGAATTGTTAATATTGTACTAACAAAAGAGCATTGATGATTAGCATGCTTTTTAACAAATATGATCGTTAGCTGGACCAGAAAATGCATGGTAGAAGAGTTTTGTTAGTGGTATATAATTGTCCAACCTATCCAAGAAATATTACAGGGCTGCTACATGTTGATTTTTTGTTTTTCCCCACCTATCATGACATAAAAAATCTAGCCAGGTGATACTAGGATAATAAGAAATTTTAAGATGCATTACTATATGAGATTTTACCGTACGATATTGGAAGGCTATGAGTTGGGAAATTTTGGTCTAGAAAAGATTAATGTTTTAGATGCCATCAATCTTGCAATCTCATCTTGGATGATAAATGTTCAAAAAAAGACAATAGAAAATTGCTTTTGACACTAAAAATCTATTCGATGGATGAAGCAAGCTGAAGGAACTTAATGAAGTAACTTCTATAGAAGGCATTCACGAGCTTGAGAAAATGATTAATGATCTCGATTGCTACAACAAAATGGGTGTCAATTAACTGTTGGATTACTTAGGTGAAAATGATGAATGTTTAAATGTCTAAAGCTTAGAAGAAATTGTGGCTACTATTATAGAAAATCATGTTGAGGATGAAGTTAAGGATGATTTAGTACATTTGTAACCAATCACATGAAAGGAAGCACTTATAGTGCCAATAACTCTTCACAATTTTTTATTGTAATTGGAGAACATAGCACCAAAATATTTGAATACAATGAGGAAACTTAGAGGTGAATCTACCCAAACTAAAATTCCAACAAAAAAAAAGAAAAGAAAAACAAACTATAGATTCATACTTGACTAAGTTGTCCTAGTTATGTTTGTAATTTTAGAGAATTGTTAATTTATGATATTGACAAAGCTATAGATTTATATAACGGTATTCTTAAACTAGCCTAAGTTAGGATTGGAAAAAATATTATTTTAAAGAGATTATTAATATTTTGATTATTAATTTATGAATTAATCTTAATTAATTTTTTCATCAACTAAAGCAATATTAGTAGCACTTATTCAACTTTCGCTCATAATACATTTCCATCCCTAAATAATTTTATTAACAGTTTGTGTATATATATGTTTTAGTATATGGATTTTAAATAAATAAAAATACTTTATAAATTTTATTCCTAAAAGAATTGCACTTTATTAAATCCTTTTACAATTGTGGTCATCTTAGTAATTTCAATAATTTTCAACCCCTTTGCCCCCAATAAAGAAAATACATTTCTTTTCTTTTTCCCTTCCTTCTCTCTCCTTTCTCTTCCTTGTGACATCTCCCTTATTTCCTTAAGCAGTTTCTCCTTTTACCCCTCAAAATGACCTAAGAAACTACGAAGTTTTATAGTAAGCAAGGCGATTTTTTAGGAAAGAATAGCCTTTAAGGAAATTTTAAGGCAAGTTATGTTTTGTCATGGGGTGTTTAGGGTTATTTGGTTTCATGTTTATTGAAGACAAGTTTTTAATTCTTTTGGCCGAAGTTAAGGTAAGATGAGAAATGTGTTTTTCTACAAAAATGAATGATTATTACATATAATGTTGTGAATCTTGAGAAAATCCAAGTAAGTTCCGTGATGTTCTTTGTTTTTCTTTAAGGTTTTATCATATGTTGTTGTTGGTGTAAACCCTATGAAATTTCAACAACCCAAAAGTGATGTTGGATGAAAAAGTCCTTAGATAGTCCCTAGAAGCACTCAGACATAATAATAAAACCCTATGCAAAAGAATTGAACCCTAAATGAAGTAAAGCCCAAAAATCCTAACCAAACGAACAAGAACCGTAGGAACCTTAATACTTGAAGAACCTTAGGAACCCTAATACTTGAAAAACCTTAGGAAGATAATAAAATCCTGAAAAGATAATTAAGCCTTAGTTAAATGATCAAATATCTTAACACCACAAATAAACACTAATAGTAAGTTTAAATCTAATAATAAAAGTGATTGATATCACTAAACAACTAAAACCCTAACTTTCGAGCTCGTATGCAAATCAAATTACTAAAAATGGATATCAAACCCTAAATAAATCATAGGTATACGTGTAAGTTCTTAAAATTAACTAAAATATATTATCAAAAATCTAACCAAAACCCTAAATGCACCTTGATTGCACTTAACTAGCCTAATTATGCCTAACTACCATTAGTTACCTTAAACAAATGCTAATCTTTAACTAACATCTATTACATCTTAATTAACTACAAGTTAAGCTTAATTAAGGACCAAGAGACAAATGCATTAATGACCTTAAAATATCCTGTATCTTAAATAGGACATGATCTTTCCTTAAATGGCAATAAAGTAAGGACGTATATGGTCCCCTCTTTAGCCAAGTCCTTGTTTACCTAAAAAACACACATTTGGTCCCCTCCTACCTCTCTCTCCCCATTTCATTAGCCACACCCCATCCATTTCCTTCATTCTTCTTATTTTCTAAATACATAAACCCTTACAAACTCTCTTCAAAAAATCAAACCTTAAAATCCTCTCCATCTTCTTCCTTTGGCCACCATACACCTACCATTGTTGACCACTACACCACTACCACCACTACTCCAAACCACCTACTACCAAGCCTTACGCTACCCACACACATTCCCTTAACCTTTTGACACACACATACACCCTTGCACACACACAAAGCTCATGACACACACAAGGAGGCTATCTATACCCTTGTTTCAGTAAGTGACTAGGTTGGTTTTCCTTTTGTTTTCTTAAAGGATAGTGTTGAGAACTTACATATTCATGGATAAACTTTACTTTACAGTAATGTTCTAGATTTTTTAGGGTGTTTCATGAAGAACAAGTGAGGGTTAGTAAAAGAAAACACACTTTGGTAAGAGTTATAACACAAGTAAGTAACACACTTTGGTAAGAGTTATAACACTAGTAAGTACAGTAGTGTAGTGTTGATTTTATGATTAAATTATTAGGAAGTGTGATGAAACCCCCATTCCCTTTATACGCCACCACTTACATAACACCACAAAACTTGTATACATATTTTTATGTTATGATTATAGTTATAGATGAGTAAAAATATAGGTTTAAGTCTAAGGCCCTAAAATGTAATTTAGGCTCAAAAAGCCCAAAAGAACTAACTTTAGAGCCCATATGGATAAGTAACCAGATCTAAAACTTAGGTTAAAGGGCTTAGAATGAGTTAATTAAGATGTTCATTAAGCCTAAAGGCCCATTTAAGACACTCACCATAGGGCTTTAGGGGTTTAGAGCCTTAAACTTAAAAAAGGGCCCATTTAGGCTCATAAGAGTATCACCAAAGCCCACATTAAAAAAATTTAAATTGTTAGATAGAAAAATTCCAATTAAAATACTTAAAGGAAAGCCCAAATTATTAAGTATATGGCCTAGGGTCAAAAACTAGGACTAAGGCCCCAAAATGAGGATCAAATCCTAAAGTGACTCAACTTACCAATTAGGCCCATGACCTTATAAGGCCTAAATAAAAAGCTTGTTTACCTAAAAACTCAAAAATAACCTCACCAAATGAAAGAACATTCAAAAATGATGAAAATGACTATAAAATTACTGAAAACAGAGTAAAAAGAGGAATATAGGTTTGAATTATGAAAACAACTAGAATAAGGTTAGTGAGCAACAAGCCTAGTTAACCAGTGTAATGCAGTCGAGAACTAGTAGGATTGCTGGGTATCATGGCTAAGTAAGTATACCGCCTCTTGCTTTACTTGTTTGGTGCTTGTAGTTAGTAAATTATCTAATTATATTAGATAATTGAACTTATTACATGATGGGGTATATAGGATATTGTATGTGTTTGTTATGATTAATCTTGCTTGCAAAATGTCTTAAGATATTATGAACGCCTATGCTTATTGCATTAGAATTCAGGATATTAGAGTGTTTGAATATAATTGTTTGGCTATCCATGAATTTGAGTTAATAAATATTCGACCCTTACTTGAATTAAACATGCATTGCATCATATAACATGAATTAAAGGGCATCAACATTACGTAGTAAAATGGGAAATTATGTTGGATGGATCCATATTTAATTTATTGTGTACTGTAATTGTTATCATATGACGTATTTTGTATGACATGTTCTTGCCTCAACCTTTGGGAACTAATTGGCTCCGAGGAGTGCCGCCTTTTGCTTGAGGTCGTGCAGTGTCATGTTTACTATTGAAGGTGTCATTATTGATAAGAGACGTTGTATTGGATGTGGATACTTGGGTTTTGACGTGCTTAAATATATTTCCTAACTTAGGTAACGATGGGCGTTAAAATCATGCTGTATACAATTACCGACAAATTGTATATACTGTTGCATTGCATATGCTTGTTCATGCATTTATACACTTGATTAATAACTTGTTTGATATTGTTTGTTAGTAAGGTAGGAAGGTTACTCACCAAGTAGTTGAGCTTACCTCCTTATAGTTTGTTATTGTAGTAAGGTTTCTGGCTGGAGTGGATTCCTGAGGTTAGTTGCACCAGCATGGGGTTGACTAGTATGAAGAAAATGAGAGCTTGAGTGAACAATTTACCTATATATGAACCCTCTATTTTTAATCATTAAGTATCCTTAGTTTATTAAGTAGCTTGGACTATTAGTGATAACTTATCCCAATATTGTATGACTTTTATTAAGGGAAAACCTCATATTCCCTCTTATTTATGTTTATTTTAGTTTTAATTGGATGTAATGATTTTATATTATGCGCTCAGCTATTATGTAATGCTAGTTACTAGGAGGAAGTTGTAGTTGTGAAATACTTCGTGTAGTACGTCAAGGGCCTTTAATCAAGGATGGTGCTTAAACTCAGATTTTCCCATATTACACGGTAGTACTGCTACAATTCGACTCTCCTTCGGGTTATGATAGTTGGAGCTATGTATTACATTATAGTGATGAAGGGTTGGATTCCGCTATATCGGGGTATGATATAATGATGTTTTGCATGTTAAAGTGAGGATTATTGATGTTGTAATTTAGCTGTAAAAGATTCTTAAAGGAAGAACGGAGTTTGAAAAAGCTTTGGGTGAGGTTCTATGCATGTTCAAAGGTATTGTTCTACAAAAATTATAGAATAGTAGTAATTGTAAATCTCGCAAATTTAGCGTTTTAGGTAATGAATCGATTTAAATATTATAGGTAATTATCCTAACTCAACGGAGTTGATAACTTTAAAACTAAATAAAATTTTAAACTTGAATATAATATGAAGAATAAAAACCCTAAAATTTTGCTCAAATCTAAATCACGTACTAAATTTTGTATACACATAAGTACTCGAACTCAACGAAAACAGTAAAACTATAATTTTAAGCTTATAAAATGAATTAATATAACTTAATAGTAATAAAATCTTATTCGATTATAATTATTGACTAATACGCATAATTGTATATAAATTTTGCTAAACATATTAAAATAACTCGTGAATATTATAAATGTAACATGTAACAATTAAATTAATAAATTTTTATAAAATTTCAATATTATTATATAAATGCTAAATATATAATTTTTGTGTTTGGAAAAAATTAAATATTTTTATTTTTCTTTCTCCTATTTTCCTATCCTCCATGTTAGATTTCCAAAAGTAAACAATTGCCCATATGTTTTTTCTTTCTCTCTCGGTGTTACATTTAGAAAGGAAAAAAACAAAGGAAATGATTACTTTGTCCCATCAACATTAATGTATTATCTTGCATTGGATTTCTTCTCTCTTTTTCATCTTTAAAACACTCCAATTGTTGATTTTGTTAGAAGCTTTACATCTAGAAATTAAACTCATTATTTTCCTACTTTTCAAACAAGAAAACAAATCAAAACCAAGGAACACTTGCAGCTATATTCTCTCCTTTTGACCGTAAAGTTCCATTTTTTTTTTCATTTTTCTTGAAAAACTTAAAGACATCAACTAAGAGAAAAAGCCTAAAGATCTTCATACAAGAATATTCTACAAGTATGTTTTATTATGTATAGTGTATGTATTTTGTAATAATCATTTTCATATGTTCTTTACATGCATGTCTTTTAGAAATTATATGTAGTTTAGTAATTCTTTGTATATGTATAGTATGGAGGATATAGTAATTTCTATAATGCATAAAAACTTATGTAGATGTACATGTATGTATACGCATATAACATGCATATGTATACTATGTATTTTCTTTACTTATATAATATGTATATATATACTATGTATTTTCTTTATTTATATACATATATCCTTATGTATGCGTGAATATGTATATATATATATATATATATTACATATACCTAGTATTTTGATTATATGATATATTTATGTATGCGTGTATAGTAGATATTTATATATATATACTTGGTATTTTTATTATATAGTATACTATATGTATATTTAGGTTTATTACATATACATAATATACTATGTAACCGAAAGTATATGTATATATTTATGTAGGTATAAAATAAAAAAATACTAATTTAGGGGGTATATTAGGCATACATATATGTATAATATTATGTATACTAAGTATTTTAATATAAACTTATGACTTAAAATACAAAAACAAAAAAATGTGGGAAAAAAAAACACAAAAGTGACACGTGGCATTCCCTTATGTTGCCACATCATCACTTAGCTAAATTAATTAAATTCGTAATAAAAAATAATAATAAAATAATTAATTAATTAGAATAAAGTAGAAAAATTTGAATTAATAAGTCTTAAACCTTTAAATTAGCAAAAATAAGTAATTATAGTAAAATAGACTTAACAATAAGAAAATTACAAAATATAAGATTTAGATATTTATTAAACCATAATTTTACTAAGAAAAACCTAAAATAATATTTTATAATTATTTAAGTCAAAATAATGAATATTGTAATATTTTTACATTATAGTCGAAATTACGAGTTACAATGTCCAAAATGGACCCCATTACAAAAAAGTATGTAAAAAAACGATCAAAATGGATTATAATTTTATAAAAATCCAAACTAAATTGAAAAAGTTATACTTGATTAATGAAATATCTCGAATTGAACATTTCATAAGAATAGATAATTAATTTAAGTAGTTAATACTAAATATATGAATAGCTTAGTTATTCCATTAAGGTACACATTATCTTTCATATTCCCTAAATATTAGGTGATCTCAATACGGATATCAACTTATCTAGTAGAATATTACGACCATCGATAGACTCAATGGCTAAGTGAGTACTTTTGATGACTTTATACCTGTTTTGCGCTTATAATTAGTGTACCTAAAGTAAATATTAATAATTTGATGCTTGGGTGTTTGAGTTATGCATGTGCCTGAATATTGGTTATGTGTTGTGTAACATGTTGTAAAACATAATAGCTTAATAATTGACTGTTTGATTTATTACTACATAATTAAACGGTTTATTGATACTGATTGATTACCTCATAAATTGAATTATTCACATAGACTTAGCTTAAATTATATGGATTATGCATAAAGCACGAATTGCATATAATGTTCCGACCGTCATCTTATGCAGTTGGTAATGAAGGGCCTTGGAGGAATGGATTCCCATATGATTTGATTAGTATAGTGTAGGAATATTGGTACAACAAAACTTGACTCTTGGTTTACTGGTTTACTTGGCATTGGAAACACTAACCATGGGTAACTAGGGGTCATATCTAGAGACTACCGCTGTAGGATGTAAGTATGGACTATGAGAGTAACCTCACTGCTAGACCTGAGATGTTGTGTATTAATGGATTTCTTTGAAATGAAAATGTATTTCGTGAAATACATAATTTAAATTTATGGTTAAAAGCCTTAGGTACTAGAGCCCAGTTGTAATTGATGTTGATGTATCTCCAACTCTTACTTTGGAGAGTGTTAAATTCGATATTTTATGTAGCACTGGTCAACTACATATATATTGTTTGCATACTGCTTGTTCATACATTCATATATTTGTTGATACTGTTTGATAACTAGCTTATTGGCATAGTATGAAGGATAACTTACTAAGCTTTTGTAGCCTACTCCCCAATAGTTTTCTCTTATAGGTTGCTAGATAATCGAGCATAGGTTAAGAGTTGAGTGTTAAGTACTAGCGTTGAGATACATAGAAGTTAGAATCTAAGGAAAGACTATATATTTGGTTTGATTTATTATATATATAATTATTAATACTATATTTAGATTTTATAATTTTCATAAGTTTAAGTTTTAGAACTTTATTACCTTTTCTTAGCATTTGGTAAGGGGATACCGATTCTCTATAGTTTTGGTGAATTGTGGAATATTGGATATCCATAGTCATTCATATGTTATAGTAAGTTAATTAAATTAAAAATCAAAAACTTTAGTGACTAATTGTTTAGAGTTTTTCAATCTTTGACATGCATGATGGTTTTTGTATTGCGGATGCATATGTAATATGAAAATTTTAAATAATCCTACTAGGCCCCTTTAGGATCATGACAGTAATTGTTAGACTAGTTCAAGGATTATTGTTTGCCTGGTTTGGTTTATGTTGGATCATAGATCATTAGTATGAACTAGTTGAATGGTAATTCTTGGACCGTTTAGTCAGTTCATCTTATCAACGATCTGCAATTTCTTTGTTCCTTTTCTTTAGTTTATTAATAAAATTTGTCATTAACATAATTTTTTTAATGCTCAACACATTATTTTAATGGTTTCAAGCCCATGGTTTCTCAACTATTCACTTCTTTTAGCTTGAGTAAGCGATCAACAAGTTGCGTTGAAGGGATTGCAAAGAATTGAAATGAATGTTAATTATAAGAGACTAAGACAATGCTAGAATTTAATGACTTGTATTTAATGTTAGGTCTTAAGAGTGACCTTGTTACCTTGCTTATTGAAACCCCTTTATTAGGTATGTATTTACTTTGTTTGATGGTTGTGTATATTGGGTTAGAAAGAAATGAAACTAATAATTATGTGGCTCAATTTGATTGTTTCTTATGCATGACTTGGCTTACGAACTAATGGTGGTAGAACATTAGGGAGCATCATAATGATCTGTATGTGGTGTTTGTGGAGATGCTTATTGAAATGATCCAAGTTGATATCGGATGACTCATAGACTCATGGGTGTTGGCGCCAATGGTGGTAGTTCCCAACATTATACATATGTATGTATTTGTATTAGGGTTTGAAGTGTTAATTCCCAAGTACATATTAAGTGTATATATATATCCTTATTACTGATGTTGTCATTTGCTCAACTTAAAGAAGATAATAAATCGATTGTCTAATTTATTTTATTTAATTAAAATGCTTGTGATATTTTGTATGTACACATGTTGGTTATGGTACTCACTATTGGGCTTAAGCTCGCCTATTGCAAAACATTTGTTTTTCAACTGTAAGTACGTTAGACGAGGTTTTAGCCTATGAGGAACCTAAGTTAGATTATATTCAGGATAGATAGGATGTGAAGTATGTATGTTTTTATGTGAATTAATAGGGTAAAGTGTGAGACCTGTTGCGAAACTTTGTATGGACCTATGTATTGCTTAATGTATTTTCTAATTATTGTTTATATGGTAGAGATAGACTATAGTTAATTGGTTGGTTGTTAGTATGTTTTGCCATTTTTTTCCTTTTGTGCTATTATATCCATTGTAGAATCCAATTGTTTGTAGGTTGTGTTGATGTTGATTTTAATTGATCTCATGTGTTGTGCTTTGTAGATGTAGAGGAAGATTCATTAAACCACTTAGATATGTTATTGGTAATTTATTTTCTTGTAAGATTTGTAGCTTATGCAAGTTAATTATGGATTCTATATAGGTACTGAATCTTTGCGTATTATTACTAAGTAAAGACACATAGCATGTTATAGTCCTAAGTTTTGGGGTGTTATTGATAGAATATCAACATCTCTTATTTATTAGAATTATTTGTTTTTATAGCTATATTTTATTTCTAGTTCAATGCTTCTAGAAATAGTTAGTTAGGTTGTTAGTTTGTTAAGCACCACTATGTGTATATATATATATATATATATTGTTACTAGATAAATGAGAGTAGTTTTGGTTTTCCTTTTCATTCACTCTAGATACCTTCTATGTCTTTGTTTTAGAGTTTTTCTTCTATTGCAGAGCTTCAATTGTGATCAAGGAAAGGCAAACTCACACATGGTATCAGAGTGACTATCGGGTACTTGATCTATTTTCTCATATTGGTGAATTAGTAATGAATCAAGGAGAGTTAGTTGATACTGATTCGTATTACCTTTCTGGTTCTGATTCTCCTAGTATGTGTATAGGAAATATTTTGTTCAATGGAAAAAATTATTTATCGTTTAGTAAGTTTGTTAAACTAGGTCTTGGAGCAAAGGTTAAGTTAGGTTTCATAGATGGTTCTATAGTGAAATCTAAAGAAGTGTCAGCACTTTTAGTTAAATGGAACTGGTGTGACTCTATGTTTAGGTTGTGGTTACTTAACTCCATGATTAGTGAAATGGCACAAAACTTCCTGTATACTACATTGGCTTATGAGCTGTGGTAAGAGATTAAAGAGCAGTACGACATAGCCAATGGTCCTTTAGTCTTTCAAATTCAACATGAAATAGTAAATCTAAGGTAGAATAATTAGTCACTTAGTGTATACTTTAATAAACTCAAGCATTGCTGGTTAGAATTATAAGAATTGCATACTTTTCCTACTTATGAGTATGGTAGAATGGAATATTGCAAGTGTACTCTTAAGGAGAAAATTGCTTAGTTTGAGTCACAAAATAGGTTATTGCAATTCATAGTGAGCTTAAATGAGGCTTACAAAGGGATAAGGAACCAAATCTTGTCCATGGAACCACTGCCATCAGTGAATTGCACTTATTATCTAATGTAACAAATTGAAAAGAAAAGGCAAGTTTCCAGAATATTGAGTGTAGATCATGATGCTTCTACTTTTGTGGTGAATAAAATGGGAAATCAATTACATGCACTGTTTGGTAATAAGTCAGCTATTGATAAGAGGAAGGTAAATAAAGGGATAATTTATAAATACTGTAAGGTAGAGGGTCATGTAGGGGAATCTTGCTCTAAACTTGTAGGTTACCTTGACTGGTACAAGGGACAAAGGCCTCAAAACAAAGGAAGACCCGTAAATATAGTAGAATTTGGTCAAGATCTACTGGATCAATGTATGGTAACAACAGACACTCCACTTGATGATACAATGTCACTATCATTTGTTCATCTTGGTTTATAAAATAAAGATGTTCAGCTGTTGCATGAAAGACTAGGTCATAGTTCAATTTCTAAGATGTAGCATTTAGAAGTTTGTAAAAATGTCAATTTTAATAATTTGCGATGTTTTACATGTCATCAAGCAAAATTCCATGGAGTTCCTTTTAAGGCTAGTTCTAGTTAAGCTTCATTTGCCTTTGAATTGCTGCATCTTGATGTATGGGGTCCTTATCATGTTCAATCTTTGTATAATGATACTTATTTTCTTATGATTGTTGATGACTACACTAGAGCTACTTAGACATACTTAATGCATCATAATTATTAAGTACATTCTATACTTGCTTAACACATTGAGTATGTTATTAATCAATTTCAAGTAACTCCTAAGATGGTTAGATAAGATAATAGGGGTGAATTTGTTTCTAACAACTATCAAGATATTTTAAGTACTCATGGGATTTTACATCAGTTTCCCATACCTTACTCCCTTCAGCAAAATGGTAGAGTAGAAAGGAAATATCGCCATTTGCTAGACACTGTTAGAGCACTTAGGCTTCATGCAAACTTACTTAAGAATTTTTAGGGTGAGTGCATTCTTACTGCAATTATACTGCAACTCATCTTATAAGCATTATGCCTATGAAGTTACTTGGTTGGAAATCACCTTATGAATTGTTGTTCAAGCAAGTTCCCAATTATAACAATCTCAAAGTTATAGGCTATTTGTGTTTTGTTGGCTATTTAGGCCCCAAAAGAGATAAGTTTGATCTTAAGGCCTCTAATTGTATCTTTCTTGGCTATGTGAGTAGAACTAAAGGCTTTAAAGATTATAATATTTATACTAAACAAATTGTTGCCAGTAGACATATATATATATATATATTTGAAGATATATTTTCTTTCAAAAAGTCTAATCTTGATAGTTTGTCTTAGTGGTCTTGTTGTGATTTTTTGAAGGAAAGTCCTACATACTCTTCATGTCCTAATCTTAACCTTCTTTGTTTTAGTACATTAGATTTTATCATAAGCCAACCTATAAACCAGTTATTGTTTGAAACAGAGCCATCCAGTTCTGCTTAAATAAGTTAGCCTTCGTATCCTCTTATTGCTACTGATACTTCTAATTTTGATCCGATTGGAAGGTCATCAAGAGTCAGTCGTCCACCTATTTGGCTTAGAGACTTCGTACATATGGTACATTCAAACTTCTTTGCTGTACCACCTTCATTGCAACATACATCACATATTGACAAATACCCTTTGCTTTGTGTTCATTCCTTTCAAAATTATCCTCATGAATACTTTGTTTCTTTAGCTCATGTGTTATCTAGCAAAGAACCTTCTAATTACTCAAGCAATTAAGCACAAAGAATGGGTAGAAGCCATGTAGAAAGAATTTAATACATTAGAGTCCAATGAAACTTGGGAACTTACTTCACTTCCTAAAGGAAAGAAGCCTATCGAATGTAAATGGATTTTCAAAGTAAAATATAGGGTAGATGGAAGTGTTGAGAGGTATAAAGCTAAGTTGGTTGCTAAGGGATATACATAAAAAGAAGGGGATGACTTTCATGAAACTTTTTCACCCGTTGCCTAGTTAAACACTGTTCAGATCTTTATTGTCATGGTAGTATCTTATTCTTGGCCTCTACACCAAATTGATGTAATATAATGCCTATCTTCATGGTAGTATAAATGAAGAGATTTATATGATTCCATTGGAAGATTAAAATATAGCATGACCGCACCAAGTTTACGAGTTGAAATGATCCTTATAAGGGTTGAAATAGGCTTCTTGTCAATGGAATCTTGAAATTTCTAGATTTTTTTCATCTCTTAGTTTTTTTCAATCATAACATGACATTTCCCTATTTATGCAGCAAAGTAGTGATTTTTTTTTTTTTGGCATTGTTTCTCTATGTTGATGACGTTTTAATTACTGGATCGTGTGCGAGAATGATCGATGATTTAAAACAAAGGTTACATGATGCATTTACTATAAAAGATTTGGGTTAAGTGAGGTATTTTCTTGGTTTAGAGCTTTGTTGTACTAACGAAGGCTATTTGATTAATCAATGCAAGTTTGTATTAGATGTATTATAGGAAACATGTCTTACTAGTTCAAAACCAACCAAAACTCCACTTCTTAGTGGACTTAAACTTGACAGTGACTAGAGAGCTTTACTAGATAATCTTACCATTTGGAGACATCTAGTGGGCAAATTGTCATATATTAATTCTACGAGACCTAATATAAGCTTTGTTATGCATCACCTTAGCATGTTTTTATCTAAGCTTCGTGTTCCTCATCTACAAGCTACCTTACGTGTGCTTAAATCTTTGAAAGGAACTTTGTCTCTTAGGTTGTTCTATTCAGCTACAAATGATCTTTCTCTTCATGCCTATTTTGATTCTAACTAGGCAACTGATTTCATGGACCGAAAATCCATTAGTGGATATTGTATTTTGTTAGGTTTGACATTGGTTTCATGGAAATAAAAAAGTAGAGTACTATGTCTACTTCATCTTCCGAAGCTTAATATAGGAGTTTTGCTTCAATTGCTAAAGAAGTGTTATGGACTTCTTACATCTTGTGAGACATTCATGTTCCTGTTTCTATTCCCATTCCTTTGAAATGAGAAAACAAATCTACTATATTGATTACACAAAATACTTGTCTTCACACTCGCACTAAGCACATTGATATTGATGTACACTTTATAAGAGGTCACATTTCTTCAAGGTTTCTTACTGTTGTTCATGTGCCATCCAAGCTATAATTAGCAGACTTGTGTACCAAATCTTTGCCTGAACATCAGTTGGTCTACTTATGGTCCAAGTTGGTGTTGTGTGACTCACCAACTTGAGAAAGGGGGGGAGGGGGGTTAACAGCATATCAACATCTCCTATTTATTATAATTATTAGTTTTTATAGCATTATTTTATTTTTCGACTCAGCACTTCTAGAAATAGTTAGTTAGGTTATTAGTTTGTTAGGAACTATTGTGTATGTGTGTGTGTATATATATATATATATATTGTTACTGCATCAATGAGAGTAGTTTTAGTTTTCCTTTTCATTCACTCTATATACCTTTTATCTCTTTGTTTTGGGGTTTTTCTTCTACTGGGGAGCTTCAATTGTGATCAAGAAAAGGCAAACTCACATAGTTATAGAGCTTAGGTTATGGATCTATTAAAAAACATAAGTGATGGATCAGTAGAATTGTGAGATGTGAAGAGAGTAGGGAGAAGATAGGTACGATTTGAATTGAAGCAAATAAATTACTTTAGTTATCATAATTTTTCTTGCTTAATTTGTATCATTTATCTTACTTTCTTTTTATCGCTATGTTTTTATTACACTTAATATTTATTTACTATCCAAATCTAACTATATGCTTCCTTGTGTTGTTTTCCTTTTTGTTTTTCTCTTATCCTTATATAGTATGCCTTAGTTAGGGGTTTGTGAAATTTGTGGAGCAATATGATGGAGAATGAGGGTAGAATTGATTAAACTTATCCCTTTTAATGTACTCATTTATTATACTTTTAGAATGGAAGTTTAGGAACACTTAGAAAGAAAATAGATAAAGAGGCTAATTGATAACAATAATAGAGGATGATTTAAGATACTAACATCAAAATATATCTATGTATAGAACAATATGTATAGATATATGTATACAAATACACACTTATACTTATCACCCATCAACATTAATTGAATCACATTTGATGAAATGAAAGTGTGTAACATAAAATTAATAAATAAGTAGGGAAGTAATTGAATGACCCTAGTCTTTACAAAAGAAAATTTCCCAAAAGTCAATAATAGAAACTAAATAAGAAGAAAATAATCAAATAATGGTTATAAAAGACTGAATAGACTTGGAAAGTTGATCAAAATGCTTCTCAAGCTAATTAAGACACCTCTCAAGCTAACCAAAATATTAATAACAAAAACATATTGGTGTATATAATATAAATTTATTAACAAATTCAAAATAGTCAAGGTAGAATGTTAACCCCAATAACAAAATTTATTTATTAAAATTGCATAAGCAAACCAAAACAAGTCTACCTTGATCATCTTTGCAACAATAGCAATACCATCGTTAGAATAATAAACTCTAACATCTATATGGAAAAAACTCAAGTACAAAATTGCTTCATTAAGCCATAGATAGTGAGTTGTAACGTATGAAAAGAAGAAACGTTTAAAACATCCAAATTGTAATACATATATGCTCGATACATATATGTTTCTTATGGGACTAATAAATTATCTTTTTTCGTAAGCAATAGATGCTATGACATATTATGTTGAGTCTTTCCCATTGTTCAGTGACATGGTGTTATGTTCGTCATTCTAAGTTTAGTTGAGTTGAGTTGTCAGTTATGCTCTTGGTGAGTTGGGTCTAAGTTGTGTTGGTGTTTGTTAGCTCTACTTATACTTGTACTTACATTAAGTTATTCAAGGTGTGAATTTCCTAACTTTAATTAAAGATGATTGATGTATCAAGGTTATGATGTTTGAACCGCATTTAGTACAAAATGACTTATATACCCTTAGTTAAAATTAATAGAATCAATTAAACTCAACTAGATGAGATAAAATGTACCTATCCTTTTAATCAACATAAAATATTGACAATAAATATGATAGTGACAATGTAGCCCCTAAGTAGAATAACCAAAGCAATGTGACATCATCAAATATATGAAAAATATGTATCATAAAGACAATAATAACCACCTCTCCTATCATTTAACAATAATGGGCACTAGGGAAGGAATGAAAATAAGTAGTTTGTGAGTAAAAGCAGTTCTTTCTCTTAAGTACGGTGTAGTAGTGGTATCAAAGGTATAGAATCATAAGAACTCTTGAGGTTGTATGGGTAAAGATTGTTGTTTGGTAAATAGATGAGAAAAGCCCTTATGTCCTAATCAAAGAGGAAAAGATTGAATAACCTTCAAGAAACCAAAAACCAACACATAAAGAAAAAAAGGGTAAGTAAATAAGGAGGTATAAAAAGTTGGAGGTAGACAAAAGAGAAGTGCAATGAGTAAGAAGGCAGCAACAAATAGCTAAGACTTTAGATATAAGGGTTTGGAGACATGGAAGTCAAATAGAAATATTTTTAAAACTTGAATAAGGAAACTGATGGGATTGAGAAGGATATCTAAAGGAGTCCATGTTTGCGACTTTAAGGGTAGGTAATAGGTGATGATAAGTAATATGGTTAAAAGAAGGGATATATTAGTTTTTTGAAGTTAACACTGTTGAAAGATCACAGTGATGGGATTGAATGTATTAAAAGAAAAGACAAAACAAGGAACATTTGGATAATAGGATTAGTGATTTCTTTTCCCAACTACCAAGAACTTTTGAGTTTCATTAAAGAGGAGGATGAAATATCCCAAAATTTTATTTTAATTAATTTCTTATTATAATATATTCTTTTTTAAATCTTTACATTAAAGGTAATTTGTAAATTTTAACTTGAGTCAAATCACAATATGTTAGTATTTTTTCTTATTTCCCATTTCTACCCTTTTAAAATCAAAACAATTTTTAGATATGATAAGACTTCCAACTATCCTACAACTAGCTTGCAAATGGTTTACCCCCACTTGTTACTTATAACTATGTCTTACAACCAGTTTGTAGTAGTCCCTTAATATATAGATATATATAATATCCATCTTTTTCATCAATTGAAGTATTATTAGTACTCATCTAACTTTGCTCATTTCTATTTCTAAATTGTCTTCTTAGTAGTTTATGTGTATATAAATAATATATATATATATATATAATCATCTAACTTGTTACTGATAACCACGTCTTACAATCGGTTAACAATCAGTTTGTAGCAGCCTTTATATATATATTTATATATATAATCAATCTTTTTCATTAGTTAAAGTATTATTAACATCGTCTAACTTTGCTCATTTTTATTTCTAAATTATTTTCTTAGTAGTTTGTGTATGTGTATATATATTGCAATATACAAGTTTTCAATAAAATTGAAAATAGTTTATAAATATATTTTTTCTCTAAAATTATTTGCACTTCAATAAAAATCTTTTCAAAGTTAGGGCATGCTAGTAAATTCTCTCATTTTCAAACATGTTGCCTTCTCAAAGAAAACAAGTTTCTCTCTTTGCTTCAAGTAGTTCCTTCATTTACCCCTAAAATCAATCTAAGAAATTGTAAAGTTTAACAAGAACAAAGAAAATTTTTAGGAAAGAATACCTTTAAAGATATTTTAAGGTAAGTTATATTTTGTTTTTGGTTGATTAGTGTTCTTTGGTTACATGTTTGTTAACTACACAAAAATTGGCCTTTAGGCACATTTAATAAATGTAGATAAACATTAAATGAGCATGGAAAAACATAGTAGTTATGTTTAATAAACATAGTCTTATAACGTAGCAAAAGATTCGTGATAGAAGGTTTTACTACGTTTTAAAGTACAAACTTAACCAACGGTGGGAAACACGGCAAAATAGATAGACCATCTACTACATTTATACGTAGCTAAACAATGTAGGTTATGCTACATTTAAATGTGGTTAATAATTAAATACATAAGTGTACACCTACAACCTACCATATTTAGATGTGGCCTATAGTGTATGTTTAGCCACGTTTATCCATAGCTAAAAGTTAAATACATAAGTGTACATATAATCTACCACATTTAAGTATGACTTGTAGTATAAGTTCAACCAGTAAGAGATGATTTCTGTCACAATCCTATGATTGCCTCAATGTAGCAAGTGGTATTTAGTATATCATATTTACAATTTGCTACATTTAGCCATGGTTGATAGTACAGTTTTAACTTTGTTTAGATGTAATAAAAAGTAATAAATACGTTTCCTTGTATGCTTTGCTATGTTTAAATGTGATTGAGGCCATATGTAAAATTAGCAAAGTTTGTTAAGGCTATGATGAGTCATTTGTTAAGATTATTATTGCTTATACTAGTTATTTTAATCAAACCTACTTAACTTGTAATTTACATCTATCATTTTATCTAGTCGATTTAACTATAAATGACATCTTAAACACATATGTTTAACCTATAATTTATACCTTTCATTTCAATCACATGATTGAACATTTTGTAAATTCATTTTGTTTCACCATAAGTAGTATTTCAGATTATAAATACTAATAATTGATAAAAGATTCTTGAAACTTCATTATTATATAAATTACTTAGAGCTCATGGCAATATATCCATATCCATACCATAAACAAAACAAATCTTCAAAATATAGATAAAATAGTTTATGCAAATTCATTACATCTAATCTTAAACATCATATAACTACTTGTCTACAAATTTATATATTTCCTTAATTTTCCTTATCTCTTTATGCATCATCATTTCTCTCACCGTTGCTTGCATCTAGAAATCTTGTTATACTATATGTAGAGTAATGAGTAATAAACAAATCTAATTATATTCTAGAAAGAGGCAAAGAACAATAAGAATTGTTTTTAATAATGTACTTAAATTCCTAAGAAAATATGTGACAAGCTGTTGGACATGTTAAGTAAGTCAAGATAGCTATAAAACAATTTATATTAAGTTAATGGCTTGAAAAAGCTTAAGTAGGCTATGAATCTTGAGGAACAAATACTTATAACAAGATTGTATATTTGTTGTTATTTTATACTTATGTTTATATCTAATTATACATAGAGAATGTACAAAGCAAGCACACTACAAAAAAGATAAACTTCAATTTTTAGTTGAAATTAATAGTAAATGGTAGCTTAGAATGATAAACTTCAATTTTTACATAATTAAACACTTATAAGTCTTTGTCTTCTATTATTCAATAGCAAGTAAAGACACAACACGTACTCTCAACTAAACATAAACATATACTCGACACATCAATGACATACCATGTTGTACTAAGCACATATTCACACACAATAACACACTTGATTACATAGTCATATACATGAAATAAATATACACACACATCATGCAAACTACTTAGTACGTATTATTTATGTAGTTAATTAAAAGGAAAAAAACTCATAGATGTATATTGAACAAGAAAGAGAACCTCACAAATTATATTGAAAAATTAATTAAAAATCTTTGAAATTTGAGTGGCATTTGTTTAGGTTGGTTTGGCTTGGTTCAAAAGATTTTTACTAAATAAATATCTCAAAATTTGAGTCGCTTCTAATATGGCAATCCACACATCATGCAAACTACTTAGTACATATTATCTATGTAGTTAATTAAAAGGAAAAAACACTTATAGATGTATATTCGACAAGAAAGAGAAACCTACAAATTATATTGACAAATTAATTAAAAATCTTTGAAATTTGAGTGGCATTTGTTTAGGTTGGTTTGGCTTGGTATAAAAGATTTTTTGCCAAATAAATATCTCAAAATTTGAGTCACTTCTAATATGGCAATCCAACATTAAACACTGCCATCTACAAACACCTCCTTATACTACTCAACATTATTAATTAAAATAGTCAATTTGGATTAAAATATCAATACTAATCTTAATTCTAATAGACATTAAAAGGATATATTTTATTTTTCAATGAACTAAAAGCACCTAAATATACTATAAATATTTAATATCAATGAAACAATAAAAGAGATTTAGCATTCTATAACATGAACAAATAATACATTAGAGAAGCTTATGTTATAAACTTATGACATTTAAAGTTAGGCATAATTAAGGATGAGAATTTTGATCTTCAACTTCTACCAAATCAAATTCAATAACAAAAGTTAAAAATTTACTAACATCAAAAGGAAACAAAAATTGAAACTTTACATTATAGAATTAGGAAACACATTAAAACAACTAAAACCTGCTATTTGAAATGAAGCATTAATGCTAAAGTTAAACACTTTTTATCTAAGAAACAAAATTTATATTATCCATATGTAAAAACTCAAAATTTAAGCATAAGGGAAAGTTTTTATTTTTTCTCATAAGGTTATTTTATTATTCATTTTTCAAACCCAAAAACTCTCTGTTTAATCATTTCTTTGAGATGAGGATATAACTATCCATGAATGATAAGAAGAAAGATGGATTATTTATAGTGTAGTGAGTAAAATAGCTAATTGTTAAACAATAATGAATTGTTTTAATATATTTTAAACATGAAAGTCTATGGGATTCATAGATTTCTATAAATAACAAAAGATGAAGAGTATATTAGTGACTAGTTAGTAAGTGAATACTATTGCTAATTTAAGAGTCTAAGTTTTGATAATTAAAGTTTTCACATAAGAAAACCAACATAAAGAACATTCACTAATGATATAGAAGTAAGATTAATTAGTACTTTAAGTAAGCATTTACTCCTTCCATAGATTGAAACTCCAATAATTATATAACCCCTTCAAGTATTTTAATATTTTTTTTTATCATATGTGAAAAT
Organism: Lumnitzera racemosa; assembly: GCA_024138005.1. Taxonomy (NCBI): domain Eukaryota; kingdom Viridiplantae; phylum Streptophyta; class Magnoliopsida; order Myrtales; family Combretaceae; genus Lumnitzera; species Lumnitzera racemosa. The sequence continues at coordinate 43,869,397 of JAMXBC010000010.1, forward strand.
AGGATCTCTTAATTTGTATTGCAATATAATTATGAGCAATTACAAATTAACATGAAGGCATAATGCTGGTGTTATTTAAGGATATATTTTTGAATACTGGGCAAAGAATGGGAAATTACAAAGTTATAAAAGTAGGAATATAGTTTTAGATTTGTTTAATTAGGGCTTATTTGAGATACCAATTCCATAATCACCTAAAAGGAACATTTTCATTGAAAAATTTGTCCTTACTCAAATTAAAGCTAAAAATATATACTCGAAAAAAGAAGAAGATAATTTTAATAAAAACCCATAAAAAATAAACTTGATTTCACTCTTTTAAAAATAAAACAAGAACCAACAAATTCACAAAACTACAATTATAATGAAGTATTTGTTGGTGATAAGAGGTGGAAAAGCAAGATCATCTAGTGGCAATTGTTGATGGGTCATATAGCAACAAGCAGAAATCATTTTATTTTGCATTAAAATGTCTTATTGAGGGAGAGAGAGAGGATGTACATCATGGTGGGTGGCTTCTAATTGCTTTAACTAGAGTGTAGAGAGATTGCTAGTGGTTGGGAGATGAATAGAGAGATAGGGTTCTTAAGTAGTGTGTGAATGTGTATGTGTGTGTGTGTGAGAGAGAGATAGTTTAATAAGATATGGTGATTCAATTTTAGATCTAGGCTTTTCTTTCTAAAATCTCTTTTCCCTTTCCAAAATCTTAGGTGGATAAATGCCAAATAATATGAAAATAGGTTAAAAGATGAGTTGAATTTAATGGTTTCTAATGATTCATGAAGGAAATTATCATATTTCCACTTGATGTGAATTTAAAAAATCTCTTTTTCCATAGTTGTAGAAAAGGTTTATAGTAGAATCCACCCTACCCCTCCACTCACCTACCCACCTTCCTCTCTCTCTCTCTCTCTCTTTTTTTTGTGCATTTTAAATTTTAAAAGGAATTGGTTATTTGTCGAGTAAGAAGTAAGAGTATCACATAACATTGACAAAAGAAAATGAATAAGGAATAAAATAGAATTCTAAAGATTCTTAACTGTGAGAGGGTTTTATGATATGGACATTTTTTTTTAATAAATATGAAAAAAAAGGTGTAGAACTTAGTGGACAATGAAATATAAAGATTTGATGTTTTGCCATTACAAATCAAATTATACTGGTTATGTTATGGCCTTAAAGGGGAGCCTAGTAGAATTACCTAAAATTTTCATATCATGTGTATACCTATGATTTAAAAATTATCTTACAAATAAGAGATTTCAAGATTCTAAATCATTAGTCAATAAAGTTTTTATTTATTTATTTAATTAACTTACGATCATATATATGTGACTATGGATATCCGATAAGCCACAATTTAACAGAATCGCAGAGAATCGGTATATAATAATTCAAATGAACCATATAGTCCGTCCTCAGATTATAACTTCTATGCATCTCGATGTTGACACTCAACTCTCAGTTCTTAACCCATGCCTAATCATCTAGCAACTTGCAAGAGAAAACTATTAGAGAGTGTGCTACAAGAGCTTAGTGAGTTATCTTCATACTATACTAGCAATTAAATTATTAAACAGTTTATTACCAAACATATGAATGCATAAACAAGTAGTATACCAAACGGTATATATGCAATTGACCGGTACTGCATATAACATCGGATTTAATGCCCTCCGAAGTAAGGGTTGGAGATATATCGGTACCAATCACAACCGGGCTCTAGCACCTAGGTTTTTACCCTTATATCATTATATATATATCAATTCCTTGTTTCACTAAACAGGTTTCTACTTCTATCAGTCAATAGTATACAAATATCTAAGTCTAGTGGTGAGTTGGCTCCCGCAGTCTACGCTTACACCTTACAGCGGTGGTCTCTAGATGCGACCCCCAACCACCCACGGTTAGCATCTCCGGCGCTAATAGAACTCGTAAGCCAAGGGTAGGGTCTTGTTGTACCAATGCTCTTGTACTGTACTAATCAAATCATGTGGGAATCTATCCCTTTAAGGCCCATTATTACCAATATGTGAGGTGACGGCCGAAACATTATATGCAATATTCGTATTTTATGCATGAACCATTTAATTTTAGTTGGGTTGAATATGATTAAGTCAACTTATAAAGTGATCAAACATTATCAATAAATCATTCAAATAATGCAACAATCAATTATATCACATTTAACAGTATTTTACACAATTATCAATCAATATCAGTTGCATGCATAACCCAAAAGCCCATGTATCAAGTTATTAATATTTAATTCATGTATACTAACTACAAGCACAAAACAAGTATAGAGTTATCGGGAGTACTCACTTGGTCATAAATGATGTCAATGATTGTAATAGTCCAAGGGTAAGTCGATCTCGATCTTAGGATCACCTAACATTAGGGGAACATGGAAAGTAATAAGTTTGGGAATTAAATAACTAAACTAGTATGCTAAATTGTACTGTTTTCTTAAATCGGTTATCGATTTACTTGAAATAATCGATTCGAGTTTTTTATCGAATCACGTATAACTTTTTCGGTTTAGCTCGGATCGTAATGACCGTCTAGTCCATTTTGATCGTTTTCGAGCATATTTTCTTGTAGCGAGATCCGTTTTGGTTGTTGTGACTTGCAATTTGAATTGTGATATAAAAATATCAAAAAATTTATTATTTTAGTTTAAAAATTATAAAATACCAATTTTAGCTTTTTCTTAATATATTTATGATTTAATAATTATTTAAACTATATAATTGATATTTTTATTATTTTAAGCACATTTTTCTTTATTTTAAGCACATTTTTCTTCTTTTTAAGATTTTAGCTTTATTATGATTATTATTATTATTATTGCCTTTATTATTTTTATTATTTCTCATTTTCTTTTTTTTTATATACTTCACGATTATACATATATATATTCAAATACTTATAATATATTTTATAATTTATTTTATTGAAAAATCCTTAATTACGATAATATATATATATATATCTACACCTTACATATTCATGACTTTAGTAAATATTATACATCATATATGCTAATACATATTCGGTATAGTACTTATAAATATATATACATTATACGCCTTATATATGTATATGTATTTATTGAAAATAAACATACTCTTATATACATATTCATGTATTTGTATTTATACATATAAGTTTTACATGTGTATATAAATATAAATACATATATATATTCGGTACATGTATTTATATAATATTTGTTATAAAATATGTATACTAGATATTATATATGTATTATATGGTATATGCCATATACCACCATACATATACTCTATATTATTCCTATATATATGTCATATATACATATATTAATACTATACGATTATATATATATATATATACAAAAATAATTATACATGGGTACATATATACATATATAGTTTATGGTACACATACATACACACATATATATACTACACGGCTACGTCTTTATATATATATATACATATATATATATATATATACAAAAATAATTTATACACTTACACATCAGTATATGTATACTCACGGTTACACCTATATATATATATATATATACTATAGTTATTTAATAAAAATACTTAAAATTAATTATATGTATTCCTAAAAAAAAAAAACATAATACATACTCTTTTGTATAATATACCTATGTATATACATGTATACATACTTAGCCTTATATGTACATATATTATTCAATTTATGTATTTATGCAAATATACATGTATTATTAATGTTATATTTAAAGAAAATACTACACAAATACTTCATTTATACATGTATATACTATATAATATATATCTATACAAAAAAAAACTAAATTACTTACCTTTTATTTTAATTCTTTCTTCTTCTTTTCTTTCTTCTTTTCCTTCTTTCTCTTTTCTCACGTTTTTGCATCCAAAATTTTTTTCTCTCTCTCGGTTTGTTTTCAAATTTTTCTTCCAGGAGTTGTTTCCTCTCTTTTTATATGTGCAACAATTAAAAAAAAGAAAAAAAAGCTAAATCTTATCCTAATCTTTTGAATTAATGAAGATGGGACAAAGTTCTTATCTCAAAATATTTCTTTTCTTGTAAACTTAACACATGGTAATTTTTTTTTTCTCACGTGGGCTGCCATTTGATTTCCAAAATGTTGCAATTGAAGGAAAAGAAGAAAAGAGAAAAAAGAGATAAATTGAAAAAGAATGAGAAGGAAAATAAAAATTAATAATAAATATATGTAATTTTTCGAAATATAAAAATTATAACAATTCTCATCATAAATTAATTTTTAAATTTTTGTGAAATTTTATCAATTTAATTGGTACCTATTACAATTATAATTTTTACAAGTTATTATAGCGATTTCGTTATAATTTCACGTGAATAGGCTATTTAGTCGAAAATTGCAATCGACTATAATTTTATCACTATTGAGTAATATTTAACTATTTTATAGGTTTATATTTATAATTTTAGGGTTTCGAACAAATTCGGGTTTAATTTTGATTAATGGTGTTTAAAGCAGTTTTAGGGTTTAGTATGCGATTTAGGGTTTTCATCAATTTTTTTCCTATAGTTTTTTTACTTATAATATATTCAAATTTATAATTTATTAAATTTTTAACTTGCTCGACTTTATTGACTTATTAAGTCATCTATAGTATTAGGATTCAACTTTACTCTTAAATAGGTAAATTTGCGGGGTTTACAGGTTATCCATTCCATTTCTTGATTTGATTAAATTCTATTTATTAACTTTTATAATATGTTTTTATTTAGAAGAGAAAAGTATGAAATTATCTTTCATAAAAAGAATTATTTTAAAACCAAAAAATTAAATTATAAAATTACTAGTTAAGCATGTGTCTCCTTTTTTTTTTTTTTTTTTTTACTTGTGACTCTAAATACATTTTCCTACTAGAATTTACATGTTAAAAATAAGAAACACTTGTTTATACTAGTGAAACCATATATTGTGATGTGTGTATTAAAAAAAAAAATCACATTAAGTTTATAAATTTAAAATAAGAAGAATGAGATCATTAGATTAAGATAATTACATAGGTTAAATGCCTTGCATAACTTTGAGAGAATAGTTAAAGCTCCACAATAAGTGCGGATTTTAATTTAAAACTATACAATTATAAAATAATAACTTTCACTTAAAAGTTTAACACCATTAAAATATTATAATATAACTATTGGTTTTATATGACGAAAAGTAGTTTTTTAACCTCTATAAATATGAAATGATGTAAACTATAAAAATTTAAATCTTTAAATAGTTGAAAGGTAATTAAAAAATGTATTAGTTTATAAAATTATACATTATAATCAATATTAGTTTTGTACAATTGAAAATATTAGACTTCTAATGACAATTTCTCAGTTGATGCTATTTTTTTTAAAATGTTGGATAAAACATGTACAATTACACAATGAAGGAGTACCATTAAAAAATTAAACATTTATGAAAGATTACTGTTAAAAAAAATTAGACATTTATCAAGGAGTATCACTAATAGTTTCTCAATGGGCACTACTTTTAAAAGAGTTAAATCAAAAGGTACGACAATTGAATAAAAAATAACATTAAAAAAAATTAAACGTCTAATGACAATTTCTCAATGGCACTATCATTTAAAAGGTTAAATAAAAAATTTACGATAATGAAAATGTTTTCCAAAATAAAATATGACTAGCAGACAATACACTTGTGATGGAAGTGTAAAAATTTTATATTAAAATAGTTAATAAAAGTGATATAAACATGGTAGACTAAAAAATATAAAATAATTATAAAATTAAAAGTTTAATTTTATTACCATTATTTATAAAATTTTAAGTTACAAATTAAAGTGAAAACATAAAAACTTTCATGGTTTCTTTTTTGGGTGTTTAAATTTAAACATAATCAATTATTCAGTTAAATCATGTAAGTAATCATTTTTTTTTTGCCTACTATGTTATAACTCAAGGAGGGGCGATTCTAACTTGATCCATTTTGATGAGAGATCAATGTCTATGCCATAGGTTGCAATGGCCTTTGCAAATTATATATGCGATATTTATAAAAAAAAATATTTGGTAATTTTATTTATATGGTAGTTGCTAATAATAAATGTTTTTATGTGACCATATCTTCTATTATGGACTCCACATCTTTCAATCATAATTATAACCCTAAATTTATTGAAAAGCAAATAAACCATGTGTTATAATAATCTAATGTAAAGATATTCAATGACAAAATAAGAAACCTAATTTATTCTACCTTTTTCTTTCTCATATAATTGTAAATTATAGGTTTTGTAAAGGTTAAAACAATAACTTCTCTAATAGGAATCTTAGTCTATTCTTTCCTTTTCTTTCTTGTATAATATTATTCTTTAACATATGCTCTAAAGTTAATCATTGGTGAAGCCCTTGATAACATTGTACATCTTGTTATGTTATGAGATTGAGAATAGTTGTATGATATATTTTTGCCAATCATAGAAAGGAATCTCTAATATTGCTTAAACCAAAGGATCATAAAGGTGCATTGTGGCATTCTAAGGATATAATACGTGTTTGAAACACTTGCATCTACATCTTGAAATCTTTTACCTTAAAAAAGGGGTCAAAGATAGTAAGTAGTTTTAGATTAGCAACTGCCAAAAGTATATTGAAGGACCTTTTGGTAAATAAAAAAGTTAAATGAAAGTAAAAACATCAAAGACACCAATAGTTAGGTATAAAAGTCCTAAGGGCTTAAATAATATAGAGTCCTAAAGGCTTAAATAATATAGATAATAGATATTATGCTACAAACACGTAAATATAATATATTTTACATTGACTACAAACGTCACTGATAATGTATTTTGCGGGATGTTCATTAAACATGGCTGAAATATATTAAAATTAACTATGTTTACAAAATCTGCAAACATTGCCTAAGGCTTGAAGACAAGACGAGAAATTTGTTTTTCTATAAAAACAAAAGGATTTGTGTGTGTAGTGTTGTGAATCTTATGATCACCAAAGTAAGTTTTATGTTATTCTTAGTTTTTCTTTAAGGTTTTATGCGACGTTGTTGTTGGAGCTATGTGCTGTGTTTTAACGATGGAGGGTTAGATTTTGGTGTATTAGGGTGTGATTTAATGATGCTTTGGGAGGGTTGTTAATTTTGTAATTAGATTTTAAAGGATTCTTAGAGGTGAAGAATGGAGTTTAAAGGAGTTTCAAGCAAGGTTTTGTAGAAGTTCAAGGTTGCCCCCTTTGCAATTTTTGTAGGATAGCAAGAACTATTCGGCTAATTTGTTTTGTGTTAGATCACATAATGTTGGTATGGAATAGCCTAATAGTTGTTTCTGGACTATTTGACTAGTTCATCCTATCTAGGGTCTATAAGTTCTTTTCTTCCTTTCCTTTAACTTATTAATAAAATTATTATTAGCATAGATATTTTTCCATTTCTTAACACCGTATCAACCCATAGTTTCTTAAGTATTCTCTTCTTTTAGTTTGGGTAAGCAACAAATGGGGCTATGTAAAGGGATTGCAAATTTAATGATTTGTATTTGATTCTTGGTCTTAAGAATGACCAAATTATCTTACCCATTGAGACCACTTTACTAGGTATGTACTTGCCTTATTTGATTATTACGTGTTTGGCGAGAAAAAAGTGAGACTAATAACTATGTGGCTTTATTTGATTACTGCTAGTGTTTGCTTGACCTTAAGATTAGTGGTGGTAAAACCTTAAGGGACATCCTTATGATCTTTATGTGATGTTGTCACCTGTAGTTGCATCTTGAAATAGTATATATAAATTTAGGATGATTAATGGACTCATGGGTGCTAAGGCTAGAAGTGATTATTCTTACTAGGGCATCTCTATATATATAAATATATGTATGTATTTATGTTGGGGTTGAAGGTGGAAGTTCCTATATGTGTGTGTGTGTATATTTGTATATGTGTTTGGAGTCTTGTGTTAGCCTATAATAAACTAGTTGTTTGATTTGTTCTATTGCATTAAAACGCTTATAATATGTTGTTGTATGGCATACATTTATGGTTATGATACTCACAAACTAGGTTTAGGCTCATCTTTTATAGGACCTTTGTCTTTTAGCTATAGATATGTCACATGGGGTTGTATTTAGAGGAGCTTGGGTTAGATTATATTCAGGATGGCCAACATATGGAGTATGTATATTTTGTGGACCAGTAGGTGATAATGTTAGAACTATTGTTAGACTTTGTTTTGGCTAGGCTACTTTGCAGTAAGGATGGACGTCTATGTTGCTTAGGGTATGTTATAGTTGTTGTATGCATGGTGGAGATAGATTGTAGTTGATTAGATGATTAGGATTATGTTCTGCTAGGTTATCATGCACTTTGGTTGTCAATAGGTTGTGTTGACATTGATTTCAGTTGATTTTATGTATTATATATTGTCGATGTACAATGTAATTCACTAAGCCACTCAAATATGTTAGTGGTGACTTATGTTCTTATGAGTTTCCCAGTTTATATAGGTATTGGATTCTAGATAGGTGCTAAGTCTTTACATGTCATTACTTAGTAAAGACAAGTAATTTGTTGTAATGACCTAAGTTTCGAGATGTTATGATCTAATTTGGGTTTATCATCTCCGTGGAGAAGTTATCATGGAATAAAGATGGGTGTTTATGTATGAGTTGATCCTTTTATTTATTTATTTTTTGTACATTATGTCTAAGAATCTCTTACACTATAGTACTTATTTTGCTTCTTTAGTTTCATGAAATAACTTTGGTTTGAATCATGTTATAACGTGAGAATTGCATTGGTGATAAACTCTAAGTACCTCTAAACTAGCGGTCTTAGAGGCATGTTGTAGCTTACGGTGTTGACTGGAGTTGAAGTCACCCAAACTCCTATTTGCATAAGAAACCTTTGGTTGTTTTTCTTTTAATTTTTTCTTAAATTTTTTTAATATGGGCCTCCCATATAATATAAAAAAATTTTAAGAAAACTTTTTTTAAGAAACTTAAGGAAAAAGTTGATAGATCACCAAAGAAGAGAGCTCTTTCAAATACTGATGTAGGATTAAATGAGGTTTTTAAAGATAATGATTTCCTGACGATTATGCATAGTAGATTTAATTAAAAAAAATAAATAAAGAAAAACAAAACTTGAGGCTAATCACCTATAGTTTAGTTAGAATACTGTTCATTTTCCATATTTTATCATTCAGATTGTACTAATTATTGTCCACGAATGAAGTTTTTCCATTAAAAATTATATCAACAGATGGTTGTTTTTTTGACTCCATCATAAAAATTAGGTTTTACGACGTACAACAGACAACCACACACAAAATTCAAATTACAACGCCAGAGAATTTTTTTCTTTAGAGCAACTAAAGGTGAAGGAAAATGCTTATCGATAAAGGTTGCAAGGTAAACAAATAAATATTGACGACATAATTATTAGAATAGCAATAATGCACTTGATAGCTTAGGGGCCTCTCATCGCTTTTGGCTTAGACCTTAAAACTCCTTTTTCTCTCTATTTAACTTTATGACCTTTTAACTCATTGCACTTTGATATCTTTTTCCACACGATTCTCTGCATGTTCGCATTGAGTCATCACCTTGGACAAGAATTCAAACGCATAAATTAATTATTGCCCATTAGGGTTAGTAAGTAGCAAATGTCAAGAGGAAATTCCATCAACTTTGTCTTTTTTTGTTTCAAGCTACAGTAAATTTACACTTCGAATGGACCTAGATATGATTATAATCAAATGCAACCAAAAGCATCCGGTGACACAATCTGTACTATGATCATTTGACCAAATCAATTGCAAGTTTTTTTATGAAAAATAATACCACATAAGGGGTATAATTGAATCAAATTGAACTGATACAATATTAGGTTCGAGCTTGAATTCTACTTGAGTTCAATTGAGCTTAAATTTTAAGTTCGAGCTCAATTCAATAATATATATGATAAGTTTAAGCTTGATTCGATTAGTTCGGTTAAGTTCAAACTTTTTAATAAATTTTCTCTAACCAATATCAGGTTTACTTATATTTTAATAAATTAAAAATATATTAAAAATTATTCCAAATATGATTAGATATATGAGTGTGGCAAACTTAGTATTTTAAAGCTTGAGATTCACTTAATTTATTACTTGAGTGGTTTGAGCTCAAACTTAACTCAATTATCACTAAATTGAATTTGAATAAAATTTAAGTAGTTTACAAATCAAGTTGATTCATTTATACACCTAATATTACATGTGATTTCAAAGAATATATATTGGAAAATTAATATATACCATACATAATTTATTGACATTATTCAGTAGCCTATATAAGAATGCATGGATGATAGTGTGATTTCAAGTTATTTTGTCACCTTACAATGGGAATGAGTTCACTTTGTAATTATATATTTTAAATATTTGACTTTATGTTGATTATTAAATTTTCTAAGTAAGGTTGTAAATAAACCATGCTGCTCTTGACCTACTTAAGCTAGATTCACTTTAGGCTTGGCTTAACTCGAACTTGTGACTCAAACTCGATTAGTAAACGAGTTGAATTTGAACTTAAAATAAAGCTTGTTGAATTAAATAAGGTAAGCTCGAGCTCTAAATTTAGAATCATGGGTAAGTTCGTTTGCATTTTTACTAAGTAGGTTTATAAGTTGGCTTGTGAGCAAACTCGTTTATATTATCAATAAGTCAGCTTGTAAGTAGGCTCGTAATTAAGATCGTGAGTAGACTCATTAATTGGCTCATGAGTTTACTTTATAATGTAATAGTTTATATTTTTAGTGATATTAATTATATTTTAATGATTTTTATTTTATTCTATAGTGTATGTTTTTCTAATTCATATATTTTTAATCTTATATATTTTAATAATATTCTAATTATACTAATTTTCTAGTTATATATCCTTATGTAATAGTTTCACCTTGAAATTTATGTTATAATTTGTTTGATAATGCATAAATCAAAGTTTCATACAACACATGCATATTAGAAATGGGTAAACAAGAGTCATTGATAATGATTAATTAGGAAATGTAAAATGTATATTGTGATCGGTATATTTGTTTCATGATTTCATGGGAGAGAAATAGTCTCTATTGGCTTGTTTATAATCATGATGTTTTGCTATTAAGTCAATTCCAGTATTCTTTTACATGATATGTTGCTTTATGGGAATATTAGGTATAGTTCGCAATATGGAAAATGTGAGCATTTAAGTATAAAAATAGTGTAAATTGAAGCTTAATCTCCTTTTGGCTCATTTAACTAAACAAGATCAAGTTTGAGTTTAAGCATGAGCTTGTTTATACTTGTTAATCTAGATGAGTTTAAGTTTAAGCTTATTTAGATAACAAGCTCATTTACATATATGAGCTCAAGCTTGTTTACCTAAATACTTCGAGAATGAGCTTGAGCTTAAGCCTCTAATTTTTAGGTTCGGTAAAAGCTTGACTTTGCTTGAGCTCAATAATTTTTATATGAGTTGAGCTTGAGCTTTCAAAAACTTAAGTCATTTATAACCTAATGGAGCATATACTGCATTATTAGGTAAGTACACCTATCAAGTAATAGTATAAAGAACTATAAGAGTCCTAGGTCGTTGATCTTATGAGGACTGTACACTTACCCACTTGTTCTAATCACTCTTAATCGAATTGAATAACAATATTGATGAGGATTTGGACAAAAGCTAGAAATAGAAAATTAACAAAGAGTAACTAATAAAGCAATAATAAAATAAAACCAAACTAATATAAATTTGGATATCTAGATGCTAATCATCATGAGTGTAACATGTACGGTCTTAAGGTATTTTAATGAGTCTTTCATTTTTATTAACCGAGTGATTCAAGCATTAATTTAGTATTAATCACTTCTCTACTAGATTCTAATTCTAATTATATCTTACTTGAATCGCTTATAAGATAGGACTCCTTAGAACAGCATTAGGAATAGGAATCCTGTTACATAAGAAAATATTAAATTAATTCTAAAAGAAACATATAACTTATTTTTAAGCTTATATTGAATCTCTTTAATTGTAGTAGATCTAATTATATATTGACCTCATGATTTCAATACATAATATCAGATAAATTAAATTGAAACTTTAGAAACAATAACTTAGTTCAATTCAAATGCACAATTTAATTAATAAAAATAGGAAGATTGCATTAAAACAAAACGATTCTTGTACACTACATCGTTACCTTAATGATTTACAGATCTAGATATCATTGCTTTTAAGCTATAATCATGAAAAAGATAACAACTTGCATAATTACAAGAATATTTCTATTCCCTCTTCTTTCTAACTCGCGCTCTCTTCTCTCTTTTCTACAATTGTTTATTATTTATTTATAATGTTTGTAAATAATAATCTTCAAATGGTAAGTGTATAATAACAAATTGGATGTACATAGCTAAGAATATGGTTGTAGTGGCTAGGTATGAAGATATTCTTGCAATAATTCTTGTGAGAATTCTCTTGAAATTGATTATGAAGGGAATACGGCTGGGGAACACACTTGTGGTAAGTGATCATAGTCATCCCTTTGTTAAAAGTCCTTCAAACTTCAATTTGTAATTTAAAGACGAGAGCTCTACAGCCAAGGAGCATGGTTGTGGTGTGTACTTATGGTAGTCTTTTGCACTTTTTTTTGAATAAATTTTCTCTGATCCTTGCCATCTTCATTTTATTCTTTAAGATTGATAAAATCCTTTTGAGAAATCTCCTAAATTCTCATATTTTCATCAAATTGCTTTAATTGAGTCTTGAAATAAAAAATAACTTAATTCAGTAGCAAATTTAACCAATTTATATTAAAATGGCTCAAAATATTCTAGAAAATATTAAGCTAGATGAGTGTAAAAATTACACTCATCAAATTTCCCCACACTGAAATATTTTCTTGTTTCAAGCAAATAAATTGATCCTTAACAAGGATTGATTGAACAAAAAATAATAATAAGGATGGGTAGTTTTAAAATTGACCACTATTATTTAGGAATAAGAAGGAATTGCACTTGAAAAATAAAATTGTTTCCTCTTTAAAAATTTCTAGTCACTTGTACTCTTCTTCTCTTTGTTCTTTTTTTAATGCATGCTGAACATTAATACTAGAATTCAATAGCTAATTCTTGTAACTATAAAATGGCACTTTTCAATCACAGAACTATCTCCTCTTGTACCATAAATGGCACCTTTCCCACTTCAAGACGAAATTAGTCTCTTCACATCTAGCCAATATTTTCTCTAGGTTCTTAAGGCAATTGTTGAATGAATTCCTAAAAATAGAAAAATCATCCATGAAAATTTCCATTATATCTTTTATAAATTCACCAAATATCACCATTATGCATTGCTGAAAAGTTATGGGTGCATTATAGAGATTAAAAGGCATTCTCCTATATGTAAACATACCATAAGGACATGGAAAAGCAGTTTTCTCTTAATCATTTAGGGCAATGAGAATTTGAATGTAACTACAAAAACAATCTAAAAGGTAATAAAACATATCACCTAATAGATGCTCTAACAGTTAGTTGATGAATGGTAAGGGAAAATGATCCTTCCTTGTGGCATCATTGAGCTTTCTATAATCAATATAAACTCACTAAGCTATAATTGCTCTCATCGGAATTAGCTTATTCCATTCATTTGGTACTATTGTCACTCTTCCTTTCTTTGGTATAACCTGCACAAGTTTAACTCAAGACTTGTTAAAAATAAGATAAATCATATCTGTGTCTAGAAGCTTGATTACTTCTACCTTGGCTACTTCCTTCATGTTCAAATCCAAATGTCTTTGTGGTTGTACTACTAGTTTGTGACCATCTTTAACCAATGTCTTGTGTGTATAGAATGAGAGACTAATCCCCTTGATGTTAGAAATCTTCCATGTGATTGCTCTTTTATGCTCTGTGAGTAAGTTAAGGAGTTTATTCTTTTGCTAGTTAATAAGCCCTGATGAAACTATTGCTGGCAACTTTGAGTTTTCCTCTAGAAATGTACATTCCAAATAGTTTGGAAGCTGCTTCAACTTTAAATCCGATGGCTCTTAAATCGAAGGCTTCAATTTTGCTTCCTTTGCATGTTTAAAGCATTCAATCCTTGGCTTTTGAGTTAGAGGATTAATTTCTAGCTGAGCTTCAACTTACATTTAGACCGCTAAATTCTTCCTTAGAAATTCCTTGTAGCAAACATATTCTAAGGGATCCTTAGATTATAGTTCTTGCAAAGTATTAGACACAAAGCAATAAGTGGAATCTAGACTAAACATGTATAATCCTGTTCAACACATTTTCTTGTTGCTTCTTTAATTTTAATCACCATCTCTTCTTCTCTTACCCTTAATGTAAGCTTATCATCGCTAACATCTATAATATCTCTAGTTATAGCTAAAAAGAGTCTACTTAAAATGAGGGGTACCTCAATATCCTCTTGATGTCTAATATGAAAAAATCAATAGAAAATATAAATTTATCTATTTTAATAAGCACGTCTTCTATTATACTCTTAGGATATGTCACTAATCTATCGATTAACTGTGAGCTCATCGTAGTTTGTTTAGGTTCACCTAAGCTTAATTGTTTAAATAACTTATAAAGTATTAAATTTATGTTAGCACCTAAATCGGCTAATGCTTGTTTAATAGATAGATTTCCAATAAGACAAGGGATAGTAAAGCTTCCTTGATCCTTTAGCTTTGTAGGAAGCTTGTTATATAAAATGGCTCAACACTCCTCATTGAGGATGATGGTGAATAATTCTTCTAGCTTCTTTTTGTTAGAGAGCAGCTCCTTTATGTTGGGGAGCAGTTCCTTCCGAAATTTTGCATATTCGAGCATCTACAATAGTGCTTGCACAAAAGATAAATGGGTGGTTTATATTCCTTAACTTTTGGGGGTTCTGGTTCTTCTTTAGGAGGTTTAAGTGTTTTTGTAACTTCATCTTTCTCCTCCTTTATCACTAGTTTGATGTTGACTTGAGATTTTTCAAGTAGCTTAGCAATTTGTAATGACCTAGTACTTCTTAAAGTCACAACTTTTGCTTGAGCTTATGGTGAAGATTCTAGTTGCCCTTTTCAATTGAAACCTTCATAAGCTGTTTTATGTGCTTCTTGATACTTAATAATCTGGCATCATTGCTTTGTATATACCTAGTCAATATTTCTTCAATTTTGAGTTCTCTTTTGGAGGGTGAGATTGAAATCTATAAGGAACATTGACATTCCTAGGTAAATTTGTATAAAAAGAATCCCTTGTATAAGGGAAACACTCCTTACCCCTTTCTTTACGGTTATTAAAAGGTAAACTTTGAAAACCCCATTGATTTATACCATAATAAGGTGGTTTTTGGTAATAAGATGGCATATATCCTCTTGAACTGACCATACTGGGCATCATAAATTGCTGTACTAACATAGGAATAAAGTCCAACCTTTATGTAATGCATCTAGCTATGCTATTGTGGTTGTGGTAGACTTTTTCATCCTTTATTAGTGATTTCCTCCTATTGAGTTTATTACCTTCCCAGTGATAGCTATTCATGGCTAAGCTTTTGAACAACGCATATGTTTCACTAGGTGTCTTTGAGTCCAATGTACCACCTATAGGTGCATGAACAAATTGTTTAATTCCAAAATTCAATCCATTATAAAAAGATTATACCTGCATCTTGAGTAGTAAAGCATGATGTGGACATTTCCTAAGAAACTCTTTGAAACTCTCCCATACATTAAATTGTCTCCTCATCAGATTGAGTGAATGACAAGATATCACTCCTAAGTTAGCTGTTTAGCTAAAGGAAAATATTTTTCTAACAATCTTTTTGTTAGTAAATTCTAGTAAGTGATAGCATCTTTTTCTAGTGAAGTTAACCATTGCCTTACTTTTTCTTGCAAAGAAAATGGAAACAACTTTAACCTTACTTCATCATTCGTAACTCCTATTTTGAAAGTCCCACAAATCTCTAAAAAGCTTGCAAGGTACGCATGTAGGTGATATAAGGCAAGTGCATCTATCAGTTTTAATATAGCGGATGTGAGTTCGAGTTGATCCCTCAGAGACTTTGAGTACTAATATTAACCTTAGCTCAATTATTTAACCAGAAAATTGTGATGAGTTGAATGAATTAAAAATACTAAAATTAACAAACTAACCTAATTATGAGACTTGATTAAGCAATTTAGAAAGAGATAAAATTAAGAACGACTTCAAGAAGGTAATAACATATTTAGGAATTATTTCCCCTAGTATTTAACATGTAACCGCTTAAAATGTATCCAATTCAATCTCTATTATTCTTGACCGGAGGGATTCACAATTTAAGTTAACACCTTTCTCAAGCATATTAACCCTAATCCTAAATTATTTACCGAAATCTCTTCATTCAGTAATATAATTTAGAATTGCAATAATGAATTCCCACATAAAAAAAACTACTTTCCTGAAGAAACATGTATCTTATCTCTAAGTACACATGTAATTCTTCCCAATTATGTCAAGATCTCATTACTTATGTGATTTCTCAATCATCATGCCTAATATCATAGATTGATACCCTAGAAATATCAATTAACAATTAAATAACATAATTGAATCAAGAAAAGATAGAAACTTTCTTGAAAATTATCAATTAATCTAATAGTCATATGAAACCTTAGGTTCCACAATCCTAAAAACGAATTGCAACAAAATCATGAAATAAAACATGAAAGCCCCCCTTTTGTTGATGAAAAGTTTCTTTAATCTTGAAGTTGGGTATTTCTTTCGCCTTTTGCTTCTCCTTCTCTTCAAGCCTCTTCTCTTTTGAATGTCCAAAAATTATGTACGAAACCTTACTAAGTCCTTTTATAATGTATTGTAAAGCTTCTTTTTCGTCACCAGACACAGCTTGGGACATAGTTGTGTCCCTAGGTTGTATAACTTTCTGACCTTAGCAAATCTTCCTGCATAGACACAGCCTGAGGATACAGTTGTGTCCCAGACTGTGTAACTTTTTGACTAAAATTCCTATTGTTTATGTAACTTCAAAACTTCATAACTCATTCGTTTGAAGTTCAAATTGAGTGAAACTTGATTCCTTTTCTTCGTTTTCAATCCGAGAACTCGTTCAAATCTTGAAATAAAAATTTTACTCAACTAAGTATCAATTTCTTTAAAGAAAACCAAAGATGTAAGGGAAATACTATAAAATTACCATGTAAAATGTATTTAAAATAAAGTTATCAGTAGCTCTTCTTTTAGAGAGCCTTCAAATTGTTATTGTTGTGAAACCATCTGGATAATGATTAGCGAGATCATAAATTCATTTGTAGTGAATGCTGGTCTTGTAATGTTGGAGATGACTCTACTAGTTGACGGCTTAATATAGTTGAACATAGTTTTTATATACTTTGTCGTTATTGGCCATTGATCAAAATTTCCTCAGCATAAAATAGGGTTCAAGTTAGATTTTGGTTACTTCACAAAGATAAAAAGAAAAATTGAAAATTTAAAAATGATAAGGTAATAAAGGAATGAGCTTTCCTTATCAACAGTCTTCGGTAATGGTACTAAAAACTTGATGAAATATATACTATGCTATTAGGTAAGTGCATCTATCAAGTAATAGTATAGAGAACTACGAAATTCTTGGGTTATCAATCCCATGAGGATTGTAGACGTACTTACTCGTTCTAATCACGCTTAATTGAATTGAATAATAATACTAGTGAGGATTGTACAAAAACTAGAAATAGAAAATTAAGATAAGAGTAACTAATAAAGCAATAATAAAATAAAACCAAACAAATATAAATTTAGATATCTAAATGCTGATCACTATGAGTGTAACATGTAAGATCTTTAAGCATTTTAACAAATCTACTATTTTTATTAATAGAGGGATTCAAGCATTAATCTAATAGGAATTGCTTTTTTACTAGATTTTAATCCTAATTACATCTTACCTAACTCGTTTATAGGATAGGACTCCTTAGAATAGCATTAAGAACAGGAATCCCATATGTAAGAAAATATCAAATTAACTCCAAAAGAAACGTATAACTTATCTTTGAGTTTATAACAAATCTCTTTAATAGTAGTAGATCTAATTATGTATTGGCTTCATGACTTTGATACATAATATCAAATAAATTAAGCTAAGAATCTAAAAATAACAATTTAATTCAATTTCAACGAACAATTGAATAGATAAAAAAAGGGAAGATTGCATTAAAACAAAGCAATTCTTATATACTACATTATTACCCTAATGGTTTATAGATCTAGATATTACTGCTTTTAAGCTATAATTAAGAAAAAGATGACAACTTGCATAGTTATAAGAATATTTCTATTCTCTCTTCTTTCTAGCTAGGGCTCTCTTCTCTCTTTTTTACAATTGTCTATTGTCTATTTATAATGTCTATAAAGAATAATCTTCAAATGGCAATAATACAATTCCAAATTAGACATACATAGCCAAGAACACGGTCGTGATAGCCAGGCTTGAAGAGATTTTTGTAACAATTCTTGTGAGAATTGTGTTGAAATTAATTGCTAAGGGAGCATGGCTAAGGAGCATGCCTGTGATGGTTGATCGTGGTCATGCCTTTGTTAAAATCCTTTAAACTTCAATTTGCAATTTAAAGATGACAACTTCATGATTGAGGAACATAGCCGTGATGCATACTTGCGGTTATCTTCTTCGATTGTTTCTTGAGTAAATTTTCTCCAATCATTGCCATCTTCATTTCATCCTTCAAGATTGATAAAATCCTTTTATAAAATTTTCTTAAATCTTTTCATCAAATTACTTCAATCAAGTCCTGAAATAAAAAATAACTCAATTTAGTTGCAAGTTTAACCGATTTATATTAAAATAGCTCAAAATATTGAAGAAAATCTTAAGCTAGATTAGTGTAAAATTACACTCATCGTAGCCCTATGCTTAATAGTTTGCTTTTGGAAGAAGCAAATCATGCTTGTGTCTTTTAATAAATCATTGTTGTAGAACCAACAATATATGGTTTTATTTGAATTATTTCTTTAAATGAGCAATAAATATTCTAATCGTGAATTAAAACAAGCCAAACAGTTTCTTTTTTGTTCAAAAAGTTCTGTAAATCAATTTGTTTATAAATTGAACTGTACTGTGTCCTTCCCTTAGGGGAAAAAAAAAAAAGTATGTAAACATGGAAAAACCCAAGTTAATGGTAATTGGATATGACTCACCTTAATAAGGGAATGCCACATTAAGTGTCACTTGACCAATCCTACATGAGCTAGTGTGAGAAATCTTTAGACCTAAGATCATCATATACTCTATGAATGGATAGATAAACATTGACACCGGTAAATGTGATTCCTCTCAAGTTGAGTCGGATTTGTCAACCTTAGATAGAGAAAACGTCCGGGGACACTTAGGTTGGACGTAAATCACACGGACAGTCTGCAGCCATTTCAAGTTGCTGTAGGGATCAGTAGTCCCTTTAGTGAATTAATAGAACTAAACTAGCGATGGTGCACATAGACTAGATGAATCTAGGTTTCTATATCTACTTATATATTAATGCATGATTTATATTTCTGCGGAATCATATTAAGTCTGTGATCATTTTCTGAGATTGTTAAGTGTCATTAGAATCTGTTCTGATTATGAGAACCATAATTCACTAACAAGTTTTAATAATTTGTTCTAATATGACAAATAATCAAGAAGAGATTTTAATATATTTTCCCATCGACAAGTTCAACGTTAAATTTTTGCAGACAATCAATTCAAATCCCTCATTCTTAGTTATTCACTAGATTTATTAGATGAAATGCGAATGATGTTGTAGATTAGATAGCTTCAAATTTTAGGAAGAGGATGTGTCTATTTGGTAAGCGGTTGAATCCCGGGCCCCATCCTGCAAGGGCTCTTGTAGCTCAGAGGTATGGAGATTATTCTTTCAACACAATCGGTTACGTTCCATTCCCCTTGGTGCAATAATTGTAATATAGACATTAGTTATAAGAAAACAAAAAAGAAAAGAAAGAAAAGAAACAAACCCTATCTTCACCTCATAAGGTACTTCTTTTAGATATTTCTTGTACTAAGCATAATGCAGTAAGCGCTTATACTTGTAGTTAGTTCGACAATGACCAGTGATCAAGAAGGTTTTTTGCTTACGCTGGGAAGAAAGAAAATAATAGGATCAAATTTTTATACTAGTGTTAAATTCTCATATTTGTGTAATTCCAAGGAAAAATTACAGGAGCCAAAGAAAGCATATAAGGCAGCAAACATACAAGTTAATGTTATATCTCACAGATCTACACTAGGATAGGGATTCTAAAATCAACATAGAGCTAGGAGAAATTTCAGGTGGTGTTAGAATTGTAGTCTAGTCTTGTGAAAGATATCTAATAATAGTCTAGTTCGTTTCAAACCATTCTTAACATAGCCTCCAAATTATACTCCAGGCACCAAGTTTCCAATCACAAATCTCAAACCGCAATACAAGGATTCCCATGCAAAGTCACCAGCTTGTTCTCCAATTCCACAGACCAACCTCTCATATCCTTTTCACCGCTCCCCATTTTTCTCATGGCGGAGCGGCCCATAGTAAGTGAAGATGATGAGAACCATGTGGTGGGAAGACCTACGCCCAACCTTGATGATGGCATCAACCGTGACCTGGATCCCGATCCCAATCCCGATCCCGATCATAGAGCCATACAAGTGGAATCCCAACCAGTTTTTCCTTCAAATACCTATGTTGTTCAAGTCCCCAAAGATCAAATTTACCGAGTTCCACCTCCAGAGAATGCATTGATTGCTGAACGACATTGCAATCCTGTTCGTAAGAGCAAGAGGTCAGGTTGTTGCCGCTTCTTTTGTGTATTCCTAGTTGTCATAGTCCTTGCCATTCTTGTCGGCATTGCTGTGGGAATTTGCTCGCTTTACCTTAAGCCCAAGGACCCGGCTTTTCAAGTCGTTCATTTTCATTTCAGTAATTCATCTTCACATTCACAAGAAGCTTCCTATGGATATAATATCAAATTGGAGGTTGAAAATCCCAGTGCTCATTATGGTATTTGGTACAAAAAAGGTGGTTTAGTTACTCTATCTTGCAAACAGAAGAAGATTGCCGGTGGATACTATCCAAATTTCGAGCAAGCAAAGAAAAGCACTACTCTTGTTCGATTGAACCTCAATGGATCAACCACTACATTGCCAAAGGACATGGAAGAAAGCATGAAAAGCAAGTCTTCCAAGGTACACGTCTCATTTATGCTAACAATGAACATCCCCTCAAGGATGAAAACCCTCGCTTTTAGAAACTATGATTTCAGTATATCATGCAGTTTTGTGGTTGATACATTGATTGGAAGTAGTCGAATAGTCTTGCAACAATGTCAAACCAAGCACTAATTACGGAAATGAAGTTTAGATAAAGTTTCGCTGTCGTGTAATGGTTCTAGACACAAAGATGAGAGTTAACTTACGCATTAACCTCAAGGGAAAAGAAATTCGTGTGTTCAGCTTAGCAATCTCGGATTCGTGGTATGAAAAGTGATTATTCGAAGAGCAAGAAGGCGAGTAGCCATCGGGCATGAACCTGTTTTATGCAAGTTTTGTAGTATATGCTAGATTTTCTTAATTCGGAGACTACTGTTTAATATGGATTGTACATTTTATGCAATGTGATTCTTCTAGGGCTTTTGGCCCATAATGAGGGTGAAAGAAGTTCCAGACTTTTGTATCTTGCATGAACATGAATTACTTTGCACCTAAATAGTTTTTTCTTAGGAAATGGAAATAACGGTATTTTCTTTTCTTTTTTTTTTTTTTTACATTTAATTTAAGTAAGCAAAGAGAAAAGGAACTTGATCTAAATTATTTTCCTGTTTCTTTTGCATCGGAGGGAAAGCTTGAGAATAGAGCAAACCATAAATAGCAATTCACCTTCGCAATGGTGGGGCAAATTTATGGTTTAAAACTTAACTTTACTCTTTTTTATAATTATACGCGTAAAATTTTTATTTTTTTAATTATATGTTTAATTAAAGATTTAATTGTTATCATTTATACCTTAATTAACTTTGATTTTGCATTATTTATCCAATCAGTATGATTAGTTAATAGGGTAGTTGCCCATGACCTTATTATCATGGGTGGTCACCTATAGTTATTAAAAGGTCTCGTGGCCACATTTTTAAAGTGGATTGTGGCCTACTATTTTGTAGGGGGTATCCATTGACCACTTGTTGGAGGCTACACAACTCTCTAAAACTATAAGTGGTCATCCTATTAATTGATTATGTTGAATAAATTGATAATGTGAATGTGAGTTAATTAAGGTATAAATTATGATAATTAAATTTTCAATTAGGTGTATGATTAGATAAATATAAATTTATGGTGTAGAATTGAAAAAGATTGACAAAATTAAGGTGTAAAATATGATATTGATCTTTCAATGATATACACCTAATTTAATTTTAAGGTTTGTTACGAGGTGGTGCTTACAAACTTCATAGGCGCAAAAAAAAAATAAAAAAAAAAATAAAAATAATCTACTTCAATAAAGTACAATCATTGAAGTAGACTTTTACTTAATGTGATAACTACACCAACAACTTAAATTTGTCTATTAAAGGGGAATTACTTGAGTTAAGTCCTCTAAGGACAACTTCACATAAAGTGATGGTGTAAAATTGTGGTATATATATAGACATTTTGATATAACATACAAATTTTGGTATATATTCTATTATCATAATATGTATAAATATATAGATTCCGATATAGTATACGGATTTAATTATATGTGGTTACTAGAATTTGTATGTATATATTGCATGGTTACTAAAATAGTGATTCTACTATTTATTTGAATGCATAGAATTGTACCAAATCGGTAAAATCGTAAATTTGTAGAATTATACATCAAAGTTTATAATTTTTCAAAAATTTGCCTATAAATGATTTGATATCCATTTTAACCAAAAATTATATTATAAAATTATATATTTGACTCATGATTTTAATAATTATACTATAAATAACCTAACTAAGTCACGGGTGTAGCCTTACCATGCTTGATGCATATCGTGACTAAGAACAGATAAGATTAATCGCGAGGATAGGTTCAAGCTTGCTGAAAGCTTAAAAAGGTGATGGAGAAGTGCGCAAAGAGTATGAAAGAGTAAATGAAACAGTAAGCAAAACTTACGAACAGCTCTAAAGGATACGATATACATGTGGAATATATGAGGACTTACGGCACAACTCGATATTACACATAAGATGGTCTGGGGGGTTATTCGTCACTTAGCTTTACTTAAGGGTTAGGATAAGAGTGGAATGAGAGTAAATAAACAGTGTTTATGAAAGGAAGAATATTTAGTGTATTAATGTTATGCTGATCATTTTGGCTATAAGTACAAGGGTATTTATACCCGATAAGTTAAGGTAACTGATACGAGGCAAGTGCACCTATTAGTTTTAATGTAGTGGATGTGAGTCCGAGTTGATCGTTCAGAAACTTTGAGTACTAATATTAACCTTACCTCTATTATCTAACCAGAAAATTATGATGAGTTGAATGAATTAAAAATACTAAAATTAACAAACTTACCTTATTATGAGACTTGATTAAGCAATTTAGAAAGAGATAAAATTAAAAACGACTTTAAGAAGACAAATAATATATTTAGGAATTATTTCTCCTAGTATTTAACATGTGACCGCTTAAAAAGTATCCAGTTCAATCTCTATTATTCTTGACTGGAGGGATTCACAATTAAAGTTAATACCTTTCTCAAGCATATTAACCTTAATTCTAAATTATTTACCATAATCTCTTCACTTAGTAATATAATTCAGAATTATATTAATGTATAATAAATTTCCACACAGAAGAACAACTTTTCGGAAGAAACATGTATCTTATCTGTAAGTACACATGTAATTCTCTCCAATTATGTCGAGATCTCATTACACATGTGATTTCTCAATCATCATGCGTAATATCATAGATTGATACCCTAGAAATATTAATTAACAATTAAATAACATAATTGAATCAAGAAAAGATAGAAACTTTATTAAAAATTATCAATCAATCTAATAGTCACATAAAACCTTAAGTTCCATAATCCTAAATACAAGAATTTTAAGCTATTATAATGAAACTAAAAACAAATTGCAACAAAATCAATAAATAAAACATGAAAAACCCCTTTTGTTGATGATAAATTTCTTTAATCTTGAAGTTGAGTATTGCTTTTTCCTTTTACTCTTGCTTTTCTTCAAGTCTCTTCTCTTTTAAATTTCCCAAAATTCTGTATGAAACCCTAGTAAGTCCTTTTATAATGTATTGTAAAACTTCTTTTTTTCGTCACCAGATACAGCCCGAGACACAGTTGTATCCCCAGGTCGTGTAACTTTCTGACCTTGGCAAATCTTTCTGCATGGACACAGCCTGGGGATATAGTTATGTCCTAGACTGTGTAACTTTCTGACCAAAATTTTTATTGTTTATGTAACTTCAAAGCTTCATAACTCATTCATTTGAACTCCAAATTGAGTGAAACTTGATTCCTTTTCTTTGTTTTCAATCCGAAAACGCATTCAAATCTTGAAATCAAAATTTTACTCAATTAAGTATCAATTTCTTTAAAGAAAACCAAAGATGTATGGGAAATACTATAAAATCACCATGTGAAATATATTTAAAATAAGAATTATCAGTAATATATCTAAAAAGTTAGGGTAACTTACCCAAAAAGAGAAAAGACATAAAAAGGTATTTCCCAAAGAAGTAATATACAAAGAATACAAATAGTAAAAATGAATATTTAAGAAAAACAATAATTAGTGTAACAGAGTCTACATATAGTCCTATACACATAGTAAAGATGTATTGGTGATGCCGTTGGAGGTGTAGACAAAATAGTATGATCAGATTGCTTATTTGAGTAGGGGCGATTGAGGATTAGTCCGATGACTCTCTCTTGGTTTCTCAGCAAGGATAATGTTAAGCTATTGGTCGGTTCGGACGTGAGTAAGCATGCATGGTTTGACTATCGTCTTAGCATTCTATAATTTGGCACAAAATCTTCAAAAATTACGTAATTGTACGGTTTGGCATGTAGAGTTGATTGGTAAGGAGATACTCGACTTCGGTAGGAGGCGGCTAGAGTAGGAAGATTCACCTTGCCATTCCTTCTAGCCTTCGGGCTCAGTTATGGGTTAAAGGCCTAATAGCCTGATTCCTATCTTCCCTTTGGGTTAATTTAGATTTGGGATCATATCCAAACAGTTTTCGATTAGCTCTCCATCAGGGTGATATGGACTGAGATTAGCAATGTTGACGGTGTTAGAAACCCCATAATCTTTGGGAAACTTCAACCTGTAGGCATTGTCATTAATCTTTTGGAGGATTATGAAAGATCCTTTAACTCTTGCAAATGATTTATTCCTCCAGTTGCTCGGATATCTTTTCTTGCTTAGGTGTAGCCACACTAAGTCTCTTGGTTAGAATTGTTTAACTATTCTACCCTTAGCTTTCTTTTGCATTCTTCTAATGGTTTGGTCGATATGTCGAGTAACTTTGTTGTAGATGTGTTAAAGAGATTGTGCTTGGGCTCGCGCATTAGGGTCTTCTTGTTTGGACCTAAGTACAAGGGTATGATTGAGGGCAACTTGGGATTGAAACCATAGACAACCTCAATGGGGGTCTATTAGGTGGTGTCATGTATTGTTTGGTTGTAAGCGAATTCAACTACTGGTAAGCAAACATCCCAATCAGCCAAGTTCTTACCTACTTTAGCTTGTAGCAATGATCCTAAAGTACAGTTGACTACCTTTATTTGGCCATTCGCTTAGGGTGACAAGAAGTATTAAATAGTAGTTTAGTCCCCATTCATTACCATAGAGTTCTCCAAAAAGGGCTTAAGAATTGTGGATTTTTATCACATACTATACTTTTCCACACACAGTATAACCTAACAATTTCATGCAAGAAAGGAGAAGTAATAGCTGAAGCATCGTTAGTTTTGGAGTAGGGCACGGAGTGTGCTATCTTATTGAACCTATCCATGATGACCATAATAGAATCTTTGCCTTAGGCAATTTGTGATAATCCAAGAACAAAGTTCATGCTCAACTCAGTCCATGGTCTCATCAGAAGAGGTAAAGACATTGCTTTCCCTTGCTTGGCTAGACATTTAGCCTTCTTTCACATGGCATAGCTTTCAACAACTTAATGTACATCATGCCTTATTATTAGCTAGAAGAAACACCCATTCAATAGTTCATGCATCCTTCTCTCCCTAAAATGTCTTGAAAGTCCTTCACCGTGGGCTTCTTCGATAAGTAACTCTCATAGAGAGAAGGTTAGCAGACATAATTTTCTTCTTCAAAAGAAGTATCCATCTTCCACATGATACTCATCCACTATCCTTCCATCAACACATTGTGCAAGTATGGGTCTGAAGTGTAGATCTCTGGAGTATTGCTCCTTAATGTTTGCAAAACCAAACAGTTTAGTCTGCAGTTCATTTAGGAGTGTATGCCTCCTCGAAAGAGTATTTGCAACCACGTTGCTCTTTCTTTGTTTGTATTTTATTACAAAGTTAAGCCCCTTAAGGAATTTGACTTACCTCGCCTACCACTTCGACAATTATGTCTGACTTCGAAGATATCTTGCAGACTCATGGTTAGTGTAGATGACAAATTCTTTTGGTAATAGATAATGTTGCCATACTTGCAATACTTGAATCAGTGTTAAAAGTTCTTTGTCATACACAGAGTAGTTTAGTTGAGGTCCCTTGTGCTTCTCATTGTGGTAGGCAATTGGTCTGCCTTCTTACATTAGAATAATGCCTATCTTAATGTTTGACGTGTTATACTATATTTCAAATATTTCTCGAAGTCAACTAGAACAAATACAGGGGTGGAGGTAAACCTTTCCTTTATCTTAGCAAAACTTCTCTCCTCCTTTTCTACCCATTTGAAGTTGGTGTTCTTCTTTGTCAGCTTAGTAAGCAGTGCAATGAGGCTGCTGAAATTCCTTATGAATCTTTTGTAGAAGGAAGCTAGTCCATAGAAACTTCTTCCTTTGGCATAAATAGTTAGAGTTGGCCACTCGACGATTTCTTGGATCTTCTCGTTCTCCACCTGTAAGCTTTCTTCACTTACTACATAACCTAAGAATACCACTTCCTCTTAGCAAAAACAACATTTCTTAAGTTTGTCGAATAATCTCTTAGCATGGCATGTTGGCACTATATATTAGGATGTCATCAAAATACACGACGATACACTTCCCCATTAGATGTCTCAACACATGTTTCATTAGCCTCATAAAAGTGCTTGGGGCATTCGATAAGCTAAATGGCATAACCATCCACTCATAGAGTCCATGTCGAGTTTTCAATGCAGTCTTTCACTCATCTCCTAGCCTCATGTGGATTTGATGGTAGCTAGATTCTATGTTAATCTTGCTAGAGATCTTAAATCCACTCAATTCATCCAACATATCTTTCAACTTGGGGATTGGATACTTGTATTTCATTATTATCTTGTTCATTGCTCGACTATCAATATACATTTGTTAGGTACCATCCTTTTTCGGTATTAGAAGTGTCGGTATAGTATAAGGGCTAAGACTCTCCCTAACATAACCTTTCTCCAGTAGCTCATTAACTTGTCATTAGAGTTCGGTAGCTTATTCGAGATTCATTCGATAAGCAGGTTTATTCAACAAGACAGTGCCAAGTACTAAGTCAATGCAATGCTTGATGCCTCTAAATGGTGGTTATCCTTCCGAAAATTGCCCTAGGAATAGATCGACATACTCATCAAGTAACTCTTTTACTCCATAAGTAGTTTACCTTACTCCTTCAACTCTAATAGACACTTGACTAATAGGAAGGTCAACGTGTTGGCTTGAATAGCTTCTTGGAGCTCAACTTTACTCATTATCAAACTCGTCTTCGATTTGTAAGTAAGTTCAGCTTACAGTTTGTTAACTTCACTTGACGGCATTGGGCTCAACGTGATCTTCTTACCATCCTTCTTGAACATATACATGCTCTAGTATCTCTCATGGATAACTCTTTTATCAAATAATTACTGTTTACCTAACAAAATGTAGGAAATGCACATAGGTAACACATCGTAGAGAATCTGGTTAAAGTAAATTTTGATGGTGATTAGTAGTAGTACTTGCTAAGCGACATGCAGTGCTCCCTTCTTACTCAACTAGTGCAACTTGTATTGCCTTGAATGTACAATAGCCGACAACTTCAATTTTGTGATCAGATCGACTGATGCTACGTTGGTGCAACTACCATTATCTACAATAAAGGCATACACCTGATCATTTACCTTAAAGGTGATATGAAACAAATTCTCTCTCCACTCCCGCTAGCGTAAGGGTTTCATGCTCATTACACATTGAACAACTAAGATTAACTAATCCAAGTCCTTGGCAAACACATCCTTTTCAATGAGTTTGTTTTCTTGAGAAACTTCTTTTTCAATAGTGCTTTCCTCCTCAAGTTCCTCATTAGTGTAGCCATATGTCTAAACCCTTAGCACTTGAAGCACTTGATTTGGCTTATTTTCTTACTGGATCCTTGCCTTTTCTCATATACTCGAGGTAGCATGTCACCTTCTGGTTAGCCCTTTTGGTCAATCCTAACATCTCCTCTCCTGTTTGGTTCTGTACTCGATTGACCTTGATAACTTGCTTGAATAGGTCAACTTGATTGAACAAGTTGGCTAGTCGATGATTGAATCAACATTCAGCTCCTTCTCTACCTCTCCACTTGTTGAGCAATTTGAATGGCCTTATCCATTGTAGTGAATTGTTGGAGTTTCAAAATGTCTCAAATGTCACCTCTTAATCTAGTAAGGAACCTAAAGATTGTTCGCGTTAGTGGTTCCTTTACTTCACAGTGGATCATAAGCATTTGGAACTCCTGAACATACTTGTCGACAATTCGACCTCCTTGTCTTAGTACCTGAAGTTAAGTAAAAGTATCTTGTAGATAAGTATCCAATACAAATTTGTTTCTGAGCGTTCTCTTCATCTCAAGCCAAGTATTTATCTCTTTGTATCATTCTCATCTTCTCATAGCTTAGAAATTCTTCCACCATATGGTAGTATATTCAGAGAACTCAATAGCAGCAGTTCTCACTTTTTCGTAATCTTCATATTGGTAGTAGTTAAATATATGCTCCACTTTCTCTTCCTATTCTAAGTATTCATCCATACTCTTAGATCCATTGAAGCTTCAAATCTAAAGCTTCACATGGTTAGAAGCTTTGGGTGCTCGAGCTTGCTCTTCTTCTTCATAATATTCTTCCTATTCTCTCATGTCTCCTAAGTCAATCTTTCTCCTAACTTGTCCGCTTACTCCTTTACTTTGAACTTGTTGAGTTAGGTTCTGATTTCTCGCAAGTTGGGCAACTTATAGGGTGTTATGTACGGCTTTAGCAAGTTGGTAAGCCAATGCATGAACAGCTTGAGTTAAATTAACTAGGAGGTTAACCAAGTCATCAAGTCTCTCGTCTATGCTTTTTGGAGTACACTGGGATTGTCGGCTATGGTGGACAACACTACTGTTGTCATCTCTAACACCAATGTTAACAATTGGGTCCATCATTTCTCTAATAGATTCAATTCTTAAACTCTTTAATTAAGTGTTTTAGTAAACACTTCCACAAACTAGAAACTTAATAGCTAGCAAACACAATAGTTAATCGAATATAGAAACTTGCTCTATTTTACATATGCAAAACAGAGTATAGGTAGAATTTTGAAACAACTACTCCAACACAAATAAAACCTTCGCTCTGATATCAAGATGATGTGTACCGTGAGCTAGAATAGATAAAGCTGATCATGCGAATGGGTCCAAGCTTTTCGAAAGCTTGAAAAGGTGATGGAGAAGTGCGTGAAAAGTATAAAAGGGTGAGTTAAAGTGTAAGAAAAACCTATGAACAGCTCCAAAGGATATGACTCACTAGTAGAACTTCCGAGGACTTAAAATAGAGCTCGATATAATGCATGAGACGATCCGGTGAGGTTGCTCACCACCTAGCTTTACTTAAGGGTTAGGATGAGAGTGAAATGAGAGTAAATAAACAATGTTTACCAAAAGGAAGAATATTTAGTGTATTAATGTTAAGCTGATCATTCTTGCTATAAGTACAAGAATATTTATACTCAATAAGTTAAGGCAACTTGCCTAAAAGGGGAAAAGATAAAAAGGGGTATTTTCTAAAGAAGTAATGTACAATGAATATAAAGGGTAAAAATAAATATTCAAGAAAAATAATAATTAGTGTAACAGATTCTACATGTGGTCCTACATACGTAGTGGAGATGTATTGGTGATGCTGTTGGGGGATATATATAAAAGGGTACAATCAGATTGCTTGTTTGAGTAGGGGTGATTAGGGATCGGTCTAGAGACTTTCTTTTGGCTTATTGGCAAGGATGATGTTGAGCAATTAGTTGATTTGAACATGAGTAAGCGTGCATGGTTTGGTTGTTATCTCAGCATTCTACAATTCAGCACAAAACCTTCAAGTAGTAGGCAGTCATATGGCTCGACATGTAGAGTTGATCAGTAAGGAAATACTCGGCTTTAGTAGGAGTTAGCTAGAGTAGGAAGATTTGCCTTGCCATTCCCTTTAGCCCTCGAGCTTAGCTATGGGTTAAAGGCCTAATAGCTTGATTCCTATCACATCACCTCTACCACTTCGAAATGTCTAAGATCGCTCATCTTGCAAATCCTCACAAACCATTTTACCATACTCTAACTACTATAATCTTTACATTATTGACTTCTTGACTCACCCCTACCTAACTTGAATACGTAGATTACTCTCAAACGCTCACCTTCCCACCTGATCTTGGCCATTCAAACTCTTGCCATCAAGAGGGCTGTGGAAGACATTCCTTTAGGACTAGCCAAGAAATTGAAATTTGATGGACTTAAGGCAAATGGTGGCCCTTCAAAAAAGAAATAACTAGTACGTCAAGGAAGAAGACCTATGAAGGTGCAACCTGGATAAAAAAAAGAGTAAAGAACAAACTTTAGATCTTATGCCTAGGATAGATGTGTTAGTAGATGTCTTGGTCTCTTCTCATGATTCTCTCCAAGATAGCTATGTTGGCTAGTTAGAATCAGCTATGCAGGAGCCATGATCTTTATAAGTTAGAACTGTTAGGGCTTAGGGTCCTGCCTGATGGTTCAAAAGCTCAAGGATCTTACCTATAAACATAAGCCCAGTATTATGTTTTTTATGGAAAAAAAAGAACAAATCAATAAAATTGGCTTCTAAGAGATGTAAGTTAAGGTTCGGTAATGATTTTTATGTCCTACCAATAGGTTTGTTAGGTAGCTTAGCTCTATGGTGGTTTGATGATGTTGAATTAGAGATTCAAAGCCATAATAAGAATCATATCATAACCATGACTTACCTTTTGGATGGGTTTCTCTTTATACATATTTTGTAGATTTATGGTGATCCTAATCACAATCTCTAGTAGAATCTATGGCATCAACTTGAAGCATTTAGCTCAATAGTTAATGATCCATGGTTGTATCTAAGTGATTTTAATGATATCATATTCAATCATGAGAAAGAAGGTGGTAACCCTCGAAGCTCTAGGCTCATAAAAAGATTTGGCAACATGATTATGAATGCCAACCTGAATGATCTAAGTTATTAAGCACCTTAGTTTCCCTAGATAAATAAAAGCGAGGACAAGAGTCTAGTTATGGAAAGAATAGACATAGCTTTGGGATCTTAACAATGGATCTACAAATACCTCAAAACATAAGTTCCACATAGTGAATTAATTGGTTCAAATCATGTAGCCTTGATCATAGATTCATGCTTCTTAAATAAAAAAGGTATGACTCGCTATAAATTTGAAAATATGTGGACCTCTTTTAAAGGTTACAGAAACATAATCAGTGAAGCATGGAATGAAACCCCATGAAGTGATCATCCTTACTTTCTTGGTTTCAAGCTTAGGCAGTATAAGCTCAAACTTAAAGCTTAGAGTAAGGAAGCATTTCTAAATAACATTAAAGGAATTGAAAGAATTCAATAGGAACTTATAAGCGAACAAAATAAAGGCATTCATATTTATATGTAAGTGGAAAAAGATCTCAATGAAAATTTAGAGCTTTTGTAGAAAAGAGACAAACTTTATTGGCTATAACACTCCTATGTAACATGGTTGAAAGAAGGGGATAGCAATATTAAATTCATCCATTAATCGACCCTTGTGAGGAAATAGATGAACAAGATTCTTATACTAAGAACAGATGTGGAGGACTGGTCAAATAATGAGGACACTGTCATGTTTAAGTTTCAATAGTTCCATTCTAAGCTCTTCAAAGCCGATTTAAATAAAGTTTAACGAGAAGTATTGGATTTAATTCCCTCTTTAGTAACTGAGGAGATAAATGGTGTACTTTGAAAAATGGTTTTAGAGGACAAAATAAAAAATGCAACCTTTTAGCTTGTTGCACTTAAGGCTCCAAGCCCTAATGGTGTCCTGAGGGTATTTTACTACACTAATGGCATCTAGTGAGCAAGATTGTAGCAGAGACCGTATAAGCCTTCTTTTCATCAAGTAATCTATAACCTCTCTTAATCATACTGATAGTATACCCATCCTTAAAGTAGCATCTCTTTTGGAGATAGGGTACTTTTGGCCTATCGGTCTTTGCATTTTTGTCTTCAAAATCATTTCTAAGGTGATAGTAAATAGACTAAAACCATGTATGCACAATCTTATATTTGAACAAAAAAATGCCTTTGTTTTAGGTAGAGTCATTCATGATAATATCATAATATCCCATGAAGCCTTTCATTTCTTTAGAACCAAATAGTCGAGCAGGAAGTCTTACTATAGAGTCAAACTTGATATAGACAAAGCATAAGACCGTGTAGAGTAGGATTTCCTTAGGGTAGTTATGTATAGACTTAGCTTTTACGATGCATAGATTAGATGGGTGATGACTTATGTTACTTTTATTCAGTTTTAAATTATTGTTAATGACAAAGTAGCAGGACATTTGCATCCATCTAAGGGACCTAGATAGGGTGATTCCTTATCAACTTATTTATTCATTCTAGTTGCTAATGTTTTATTGAAGAACATGAAGAATGCCATAGTTGAAAATAGGCTTAAAGGAATGATAATTAAGCAATCATGCCCCCTTGTTGTCTTGTCTCTTATTTGCTGATGATTCACTATTCTTTGTATAGCCTTTGGAATCTAATGTGCAGGTATTGAAGAGCATAATTTAGAGCTATTGCCAGGCTTTAGGGCAATTAATAAACCTTTAGAAGTTAAGTATTTTCTAGTAAGAATACGATGCATCAAAGGATAGAAGGTATTAGTGAGGTGATCGGAACCCCTACGGTTACCAATCTTGGTAAGTATTTGGGTTTGCTAACCATTTGGGGAAGGAACAAGACTGAGGCCCTGAGATTTGTTAAAGAAAGAATCTAAGTAAGGCTGAAGAGCTAGAAGCGTAGTGTGCTATCTAAAGTAGGAATATTAATTAAGGTAGTTGTTAAAGCCATTCTAACCTACTCCATGAGCTGCTTGAAGTTTCCCAACTGATTGTAAAAGAAGTCAGCTCTATGGTAGCCCAATATTATTAGGGCCAGGAAGGAACTGTGAGGAAGATCCATCAGTAGAGTTGGGATAAAACTACCCTCCCAAAAAGTAGCTAAGGACTTAGATTCAAAGATCTTCAAGATTTCAACTATGCACTCTTAACCAAGTTGGCATGGAAGGTCCTTTATCAACCTAAGTCTCTGTGGGTACGAGTTCTTAAAGGCATTTAGTTTCCTAGTTTCTCTTTCTTGTAGGCTTCCAAGGGCTTAAGGGACTTGTGAGGCTAAGCTAACATTTTGTATGGTAAGGATTTCTTAATTGAAGGAGCCTTTTAGCAAGTAGGTAATGACCTTAAACAAGTGGATTCTCATTTTGAACTCATGTAAACTAGTATGCCATATGGAAAACCAACAAGGGCGGTGACATCAGGATGGGTTTGATCCTATCGAAGGAATGAAAATAGGATGGGTTTAGTGAGAGGTTTAGTGAATCTATGAGCTACTTAGTACATAGGTTAGTCATTGCTTTGATATAACATACAAAAAGATAATTAGGGTTGTTCTCCATAATCCATGCCAAAGGGATTAATAAACGCTAATAACAGAGGGTTTTTCAAGAGAAAAGACTCAAAGGGTTTTTCATTAATGTGTAAATTTATCTAAAACCCTACACTTGCATTCTATTTATACATAATGGCAAACTTGTAAATAAAAGGACTAAAATGATTTCCTAATGGTATTTTCGTAAATACAAAATAAACATGAGAGTAATTTAGGAATAATACAAGAAATAGAAAGTTCAATAATACATATAAAAAAAGTAATTAAATGAGATATTCGGATGAGAAGTAGATGAGCTGGACTTTAGCATTTGGTTAGGTTAGTATCTTGAATTCTATCATCCCCTCTCCCTTAAAGAATTTTTAGCCTAAAACTTGGTAATCGGCAGCTCTAAATCCCACTAAAGTCAAATACTAACATGTAAAAATAAAATATAAGCACAAAAAAGTACTCAAACTCCTCCATTAACTTCATCACCAGCCAATACTCCTTCCATTCATCATGAACCTGATCAATCAAACTCTTCTTTAACGACCCTTCCTTCCATTTGTCATGTATTCAATCAATTTCACTTAAGTAGCCTCAATAACTATCATTTAAAGGGATAACTCTACTCTTAGCTTAAACATCATGTCATGAGCTTGAGGAATCTGAACATTTGAGACCTCAAACTACTCTTCTACTTTAAGTAGCTTCAAAGCTTCATGCTCTTCTATTATTGGCTTTACCATATAATCCTTAGTAACTATCACCTCTTCCAGTTCCTTACAATTCAACTCGTCTTATCCTTTCTTACCTACTTTCTTCTCATTTTCAACTCTTACTTCTTTTCATTATATTTCCTCCCCTTCAATATTTTTTAAATGAATAGGCTCTTGTTATCTTCTTTCTTCTCTAATCTCCTTGAGCTTAGCAAGTATGATCTCTAATTGTTCCTGTACACTAAATGATGCGTTTCGTGATCAAGAACAGATAAGGTCGATCGTGAGGATGGGTCTAAGCTTGCTAAAAGCTTAAAAAAAAAATGAAAGAGTAAGCAAAACTCACGAATAGCTCTAAAGGATATGATACATTAGTGGAACTTCCGAGGACTCATAGCATAGTATGATATAACGTACGAGATGGTCTGATGAGGTTACTCCCTACCTAATCTTGCTTAAGGGTTAGTATAAGAGTGAAGTGAAAGTAAACAAACAACATTTACGAAAATGAAGAATATTCAGTGTATTGATGTTAGGCTGACCATTCCGGCTATAAGTACAAGGGTATTTATACCCGATAAGTTAGGGTAACTTGCTTAAAAGGGAAAAGAAAAAAAAGGGGTATTTTCCAAAGAAGTGACGTACAAAGAATACAAATGGTAAAAATGAATATTTAAGAAAAACAATAATTAGTGTAACAGATTCTATACGTGGTCCTGTATACATGGCAGAGATGTATTGGTAATGCCATTGGAGGATGCAAACAAAAGAGTACGATCAGATTGCTTATCAAAGCAAGGGTGACTACGTATTAGTCCAGGGACTCTCTCTTGGCTTCTCAGCAAGGATGATGTTGAACAATTGGTTGGTTTGGATGTGAGTAAGCATGTATGGTTTGGATGTTGGCTTAGCATTTTACAATTCGGCACAAAACCTTCGAGAAGTGGGCAGTCATACAACTTGGCACGTAGATTTGATCGATAAGGAGATACTCGGCTTCGGTAAGAGTCATTGGAGTAGGAGATTCCCTTGCCATTCCCTCTAGCCTTCGTGCTCAGCTACAAGTTAAAGGCCTAGTAGCTTGATTTCTATCATTCTCTTTGAGTTGATTTGGATTAGGGATCAAATTTGAATGGTTTTCGATCAACTCTCCATCAAGATGATATGGATTGAGATCAACAATGTTAAAGGTGTTAGAAACCCCATAATCTTCAGGTAGCTCTAACTTGTAGTTATTGTCATTGATCTTCTAGAGGATTTTGAAAGGTCATTCAGCTCTTGTAGATAGCTTGTTCCTCCTTATGCTAAAAAACCTTTCCTTACTTAGTTGCAGCTACACCAAGTCTCTTGGCTAGAATTGTTTAGCTGTTCTACCTTTAGCCTTCTCTCGCATTCTTTCAGTGGCTTGGTCAATATGTCAAGTAACTTTGTTGTGGATGTAATAAGAGAACTGTGCTCGAGCTCTTGCGTTAGGGTCTTCTTGCTTAGACTCAAGTGTAGGGGTTTGATTAAGGGGTAACTTGAGATTGAAACCATAAGCAACCTTAAAGGGAGTTTACTTAATGTTATCATGTATTGTTCGACTGTAAGCAAATTGGACTACTGGAAAGTAGATGTCCCAATAAGTTAAGTTCTTGGCTACTATAGCTTAGAGCAGCAATCCTAAAATATGGTTGATTACCTCTATTTGGCCATCCATTTAGGAGTAATGGTAGTTTGGTCCCCATCTGTCGCCATAGAGTGCTTTAGAAATGACTCAAGAACTTTGGATCTTTATCGGATACTATACTTCTTGGTATATTGTGCAACCTAATAATTTCTTGCAAGAAAAGAGAAGTAACAGCTGAAGCATCGTTAGTTTTGGAGCAGGGCCTAAAGTATGCCATCTTGCTAAACCTATTCACGATGACCATCATAGAATCTTTGCCTTAGGTAATTCGTGGTAATTCGAGAACAAAGTCAATACTTAACTCAATCTATGGTCTTGTCGGAATAGGTAAAGGCATTACTTTTGCTTGCTCGACTCTACATTTAGCCTTGTTGTACACATCACAGCTTTCAACAACTCGGTGCACATCATGCCTCATTCTCAACCAAGAGAAACACCCATTTAACAGTTTATACATCATTCCCTCCCCAAAATGTCTAGAGAGTCCTCCATTGCAACCTTCCCTAATAAGTAACTCTCGTAGAGAGTAGGTCGCTATGTACATTTTTCCTCCTCGAAACAAGTATTCATCTTCTACATGATACTCATCCACTATCCTTCAATTGACACATCACGCAAGTATGGGCCTAAAGTATGGAGCTCGGAGTACTGCTTTTTAATGCTTGCATACCAAAATAGTTTGGTCTGTAGTTTATTCAAGAGTGCATGCCTCCTCGAAAGAGCACCTGTAATTACGTTGCTCTTCCTTGTTTATGTTTTATTATGGAGTTAAACACCTTAAGGAATTAGACTAACCTCATTTATTTCTTAGACAACTTTGTCTAACTTCGAAGATAACTCAAAGACTCATAGTCAGTGTAAATGAAAAATTCTCCTTGTAATAGATAACGTTACCATATTTACAGTGCTCGAATCAGTGTTAGGATTTCTTTGTCATACATAGAGTAGTTTAGTTGAGGTCTCTTGAGTTTCTCACTGTAGTAGGCAATTGTTCTTCCTTCTTACATTAGGACAACGTTTATCTTAATGCCCGACGTGTCATACTCTATCTCAAATATTTTCTTGAAGTCAACTAGAACAAGTATAAGGGCGGAGGTCAATCTTTCCTTTATCTCGGCAAAACTTCTCTCATTTTCTACCCATCTAAAGTCGGTGTTCTTCATCAGCTCAATAAATGGTGTAGTGAGGGTGCTGAAATTACTTATGAATCTTTTGTAGAAGGAAGCCAATTTGATGGGAATTAGGCTACCAGACCTTTGACCTGCAATCGAGCTTGAGAACTAGAGGAGCTAGCAAGATGAATCCTTCCGTTTTGACTAATCCCTATCGAGGTTGAGTACTTCCTTGTTGAGTTACCTTTAATGCTGTATCGTATGACTGCCCATTTTTTTGTAATATGTCGAGTTGATGATTACTCTCTGGTGTTGAGTCGACCAATTACTCGGCATCTTCCTTACTGAGAAGCCGAGAGAGGGAGTTTGGACTGATTAAGCTATCCTTGCTCGGACAAACCCATCTATTTGTAATTTTTATTGGCATCTCCTAACAATCTCACCAATGCAGTATCGCCACATATACAGTATTGTATGTAGAATTTATGGCATCCATGATTGTTTTCCTTGTATATTCATTTTTGCCCTTTTGTATCGTATACATTTCTTCTTTAGAAAATATCCTTTTTGTCTTTTCCCTTTTAGGTAAGTTGCCTTAACTTATGGGTATAAATACCCTTGTACTTATAGCTGTAGGAGATCAGATTACCTTCAATATACTTGATTATTTTTTTCCTTACATAAGTACTTTTTGTTTACTCTTGGAATCACTCTTATCCTTTCCTTTAATCAAGGTTAGGTAGTGAGTAACCTCATTGGACCAATTCATGTGTCATATCAAATTGTATCGTAAGTCCTCAAAAGTTCTATTAGTGCGTCATATCCTCTGGAGTTGTTTATAGGTTTTTACTTACTGTTTCATTCGTTATTCCCCCCCCCCCCCCGGTACCTTTCCCATTAACCCTTTTCAAACTTTCTATAAGATTGGACCCATCCAATAACCGACCTTGTTTGTTCTTGGTTACGGTTTGTAACATCTTGGTATTAGAGTGGAGGTTTTATGTGAATTATAGTTAGTTCTTGAAGTTCTATTATACTTTGTTTTGCATGTATGAAACAGAGCCAATTATTATGTTCATTTGACTACTGTGTTATTAACTGTTCACTTTTTGAAGTGTTTGTTGAAATTTTGAATCTGTGAGGAAAAATGATAGACCTAAATATGAATGTTGGTATGGGTGATGACAGTGGAGTTATCCACCATAAGCATCAATTTGAGGGAACTCTTAGAAGTACTGACGAGAGGCCCGATGAGATAGCTAACCTCTTAGTAAATCTGACCTAAGTTGTTCATGCACTGTTTTACTGACTCACTAAGGCTACACAAAACACTCCATAAGCTGCTCAACCTATTAGAGGTTAGAACCCAACTCAATTAGTTCAAAGTGGAGGAGTTGGCGGACGAGTAAGGCGAAGAATAGACTTGAGAGAGCTTAACGAAGAGGAAGAAGAGTATTTTGAAGGGGAGCATGTACGAATCCCTAGAGTATCTGACCATGTGAAGCTTCAGATATCAAGTTTCAATGGATTTGGGAATGCTGACGAGTATCTGGATTAGGAAGAGAACGTAGAGCGTGTGTTTAATTATTATTAGTTTGAGGGTTATAAGAAAGTAAGAACTGTTGCTGTTGAATTCTCTGGATATGTCACCATGTGGTAGAATAATTTTCAAGCCATGAAATGATGAGAAGGGTACTGAGAGATTAACACTTGGCCTAAGATGAAGAGAATGCTCAGAAACAGATTCATGTTGGAAACATAGCTCTACAATACTTTTACTCGACTTCAGGAGCTGAGGCAAGGAGGTTGAACTATTACTGAGTATGTTCAAGACTTTCAAATACTTATGATACATTACGAAGTGGAGGAACCACCAACTCGAATAGTCTTAAGATTTGTTACTGGGTTGAGAGGAGACATTAGAGATATTATGGAGCTCCAATGATTTGACACAATGGATGAAGTTGTTAGGATTGCCTAATGAGTAGAGAGGTAAAGAAGGAGCCGAGTAATGACCAGAATGCCGACTTGCCAACTTGGACGGGCAAGTCACCAAGGTTAGTTTAGTGTTGTGTTGAGTAGAAAAGCTGACCTGATGGTGAAGTGTCGACCTAAACTTATGGGAAGGGGCAAGGGTCTGGCAGGAAGACAAGCCAGATCAAGTACTTTAAGTGATAGGGGTTCGGACATATGGCTGCTTAGTGCCCAAACCAATGGATGATGGTCATTAAGGGAGACATCTTGAAGTTAGACGTAGAGAGTACAGATGAGGAGCTTGAGGAGGAGGAGGTTCCTACTGAGATAGAAAATGCTGAGAAAGAACTAATCGAGGAGGACGTATTTCCTGAGGACTTAGACCAGTTACTCATGGTTGTCTGACGCACTATGAGCATGGAACCCTCACAAGAGGAGGACTAGAGAGAGAATTTGTTTTATACAACCTGTAAGGTGAATGATCAGATGTGTGCCCTTACTGTGGATAGTAGAAGTTTTACTAATGTGGCATTAGCCAATCTTGTTTCAAA
This sequence comes from Lumnitzera racemosa, assembly GCA_024138005.1. Classification (NCBI taxonomy): domain Eukaryota; kingdom Viridiplantae; phylum Streptophyta; class Magnoliopsida; order Myrtales; family Combretaceae; genus Lumnitzera; species Lumnitzera racemosa. Next base: position 43,909,651 of record JAMXBC010000010.1, read on the forward strand.
ACTGAAGCTACTGACTATTGTACATCTTAAGCCGTATAAGTAGCATTGGTTGAGTGAGAAAGGAGTATTACATGCCACTGGACAATATTGCTATCGGTCACCATAGGGAGTTACTCTAATCAAATCCTCTGTGACGTATTGCCTATGTGTACTTCTTATGTATTGCTAGGTAGGTCATGGTTGTTTAATAGGAAAGTTATACATGGCGACTATAGGAACACGTATATGTTCGAGAAGGATGATTGGAAGATCACATTGAATCTGATGTCGTCGAGAGAAGTTAAAAAGTTATAGACGAAACTTACTTGCGGATCGAAGAAGGCTCTGGTGATGAGTAGAGCTAAGCTTCAAGAGGCCATCAATGCTAATGAGTCAATCCTATTGTTGGTCAGGCAACTATTGGAAATAAAGGAGTGGGGTGAGCTTCCCTAGGAAATTAAGGAGCTATTAGATAAATATGCTAACCTGTTCCCAGAAAAGTTACTTAAGGGGTTGCCCTCCAATCGAGGAATAGAGCATAACATTGACTTAGTACCCGGCACTACAATACCAAATAAGCCAGCTTATTAGATGAATCCTAAGTAGGCTTTTGAGCTCCAACGTCAAGTTAATGAGTTGCTAGAAAGAGGCTATGTAAGAGAGAGTCTCAACCCTTATGTTGTGCCTATACTTCTAGTGCCAAAGAAGGATGGAACCTGGAGGATGTATATTAACAGCCGATCCATGAACAAAATCACAATCAAATACAAGTATTAGATCTCGAGGCTAGAAGACATGTTGGATGAACTGAGTGGAGCTAAGATTTTTAGCAAGATTGATCTTAAATCTGGCTAGTATCAAATCTACATGAGGCTAGATGACGAATAGAAGACTATGTTGAAGATTTGACATGGACTTTACGAGTGGATGGTTATGCCCTTTGGCTTGTTGAACGCCCCAAGCACTTTCATGAGACTTATGAATCATGTCTTAAGATATCTCATAGGGAAGTGTGTCACAGTGTACTTTGATGACATCTTGGTCTATAGTACTAATATGCTAAGTTACTGTGAACATCTTAGAGCAGTCCTAGATATCCTTCATATTGAGAGACTATTTGGTAATCTAAAGAAATGTTGATTTTACCAGGATGAAGTGGTATTCTTGGGCTAAGTGAACATCTCAAACTATGCTTACGAGTCAATGATGAGAAGATCCAAGCAATTATCAAGTGGCCGACTCTTACTACTTTTGCTAACATGAGAAGTTTCCATGGACTGGCTTCATTTTACAAAAGATTCATCAAGAATTTCAGCACCTTCGCTACGCTACCTACTGAATTAATAAAGAAAAACATTGATTTCCAATGGGGAGAAAGGGAGGAGAGGAGCTTTGCCGAGGTAAAAGAAAGGTTGACCTCTACTTTGGTGTTAATACTACCTAACTTCGACAAAATTTTTGACTTGGAATGTGACATATTGGGCATTGAAATAGGCGTTGTCTTGATGCAGGAAGGCTAGCCAATTGCCTTCCATAATGAGAAACTCCGAGGACTACAGCTAAACTACTCTGTGTATGACAAGGAACTTTTGGCATTGATCCAAGTGATGCAAGTATGGCAACATTATTTATTGTTGAGAGAATTTATCATATATACTGACCATGAATCACTGAGGTACCTCCAAAGTTAGGCTAGTTGTCGAAGTAGCAGGCGAAATGGGTTGAATTTCTTGAGGGATTGAATTTTGTAATTAAGTATAAGTAGGGAAAGAGCAAGCTAGTTGTAGATGCTCCTTTGATCAGACATGCACTTTTATCAAAACTGCAAATTAGGCTATTTAGGTTTGCAAGTATCAAAAAACAGTACACCGAGGATCCACACTTTAGACCTATAATTTCATGATACGTGGATGGGAGGACAGTAGACGAGTATTATGTGGAGGATGGCTACCTGTTCCGAGGGGGAGAAACTGTGCATGTTGAATTATTCCCTATGGGAATTATTAATTAAGGAAGCCCACAACGGAAGACTCTTCATACACTTTAGGGAGAGGAGGACATGTGAACTACTGAGTAGCCAATTCTTTTAGTTGAGAACATGGAGAGATATACACCGAGTTGTTGAAAGCTGTGCTATGTATAAAAAGGCCAAGTATCAAGCTGAATAAGGGAAAGCAATGCCTTTACCTGTTCTGACGAGGCCGTGGACTGAATTGAGCATGGACTTTGTTCTCAAACTGTTGGAGGCAAAGATTCTACAATGGTCTTCGTGGATCGATTTAGTAAGATGGCACACTTCATGCCTTGTACCAAAACTAATGACGCTTCGACTATTGCTTCTCTTTTCACAAGAGGTTGTATAGATATATAGTGTACTGAGAAGTGTAGTCTTTAACAAAGACCCAAAGTTCTTATGCTATTTTTGAAGAACCTTATGGCGTTGGCTGAGAGCCAAATTACCCTTCGGTACCTCATGTCACCCCTAAATTGACAGTCAAACAGAGGTGGTTAATCATACTTTAGATTCACTACTTCGAGCTGTAGTAGGCAAGAACTTAGCTGATTGGGATGTCTGCCTGCTAGTGGTTGAGTTTGCCTATAACCGAATCGTACAAGACACCACTAAGTAGACTCCATTCGAAGTAGTCTATGCATTTAATCCCAAGTTGCCCCTCGACCATGCCCTTGTACTAGCACCTACACAAGAGGACTTTAATGCCTTAGCTAGAGCACAATGTCTTCAGCACATTTATGATAAGGTGACTTGGCACATCGACAAGTTGATAGAAGAATGAGAGAAAAGACCAAGGGTAGGTCAGTTAAACAATTTCAGTCGGGAGACTTAGTATGGCTATACCTTAGCAAGGAACGGTTCCTAAACGAGAGGAAGAACAAATTATCTGCAAGAGCAAAAGGATCTTTCAAAATCCTCTAGAAAATAAGTAATAACACCTTCAGGTTGGAATTGCCTAAGGATTATAGGGTTTTTAACACCTTTAACATTACCGACCTTAGTCCATATCACCCTAATGGAGAATTGAGCGAACACCATTCGGATTTGATCCTAAATCTAAAACAACCCAAAGAAAATGATGGGAATCAGGCTACTGGACCTCTAACCCGCAGCCGAGCCCAAGGACTATAGGGGCTAGCAAGATGAATCCTTTTGTTCCAACCAACCCCTACTGAGGTTGAGTACTTCCTTACCGAGTTACCTTTAATCCCGTACCATATGATCGCCCTTTTTTTATAGTATACTGAGTTGATGATTACTCTTTAGCTTTAAGTCGACCAATTGCTCAGCATCTTCCTTACCGAGAAGCCGAGAGAGGGAGTTTGGATTGACTAAGCCATCCCTGCTTAGACAAACCCATTTATTTATAGTTTTTATCCGCATCTCTTAATAATCTCGCCAATGCAGTATCGCTACGTATATAGTATCATATGTAGAATTTATGGCATTAATGATTGTTTTCCTTGTATATTCATTTTTATCCTTTTATGTCGTATACATTGCTTCTTTAGGAAATATCCTTTTTGTCTTTTCCCTTTTGGTTAAGTTGCTTTAACTTATGGGTATAAATACCATTGTACTTGTAGCTATAGGAGATTAGATTATCTTCAATGAACTTGAATACTTTCTTCCCTGCATAAACACTGTTTGTTTACTCTCGACATCACTCTTATCCTTTCCTTTAAGTAAGGTTAGGTGGTAAGTAACCTCATTGGACCAATTCATGTATCATATCAAATTGTAGCGTGAGTCTTCGGAAGTTCCATTGGTGTATCATATCCTTTGGAGCTATTTGTAGGTTTTTGCTTACTGTTTTATTCATCATTTTTATGCCCCTCCCCCTTTCTTACCTTTCTCATTAACCCTTTTCAAACTTTCTACAAGCTTGGACTCGTCCAGTAATCGGCCTTGTCTATTCTTGGTCACAGTTTGAAACATTGATGCTCTTTCTTATCATCATACCTTCATTGCAATAATGCAAGTTAAGGTACTTGGATTTGGCACCCTACTCGATCAGTATAAGCATGATCTATATTTTAGGCCTTTAGTGACCAAGTGCAATGCTAAAGGAGTTATAGATGGGTTTTACTTAAGTTAAGGGTTCCTAATGAAGGGCAAGCAGGTTTGTGTGTTGAGTGGATGGGCTAAAGAGCTACTCGTCTGAGAAGCTCATACTGGAGGCTTAGTCGACCATTTTTGAGAAAAGAGGATGGCTGAAATATTGAAAGAACATTTCTACCAACCTAGGATAATGAAGAATGTTCATAGAATTCTTGAGATGTTCGAGGTATGTAAATATGCAAAAGGAAAGTGAGAGCCTTATGGAGAGTACATACCTCTGCCCATACCTGAGTGCCCACGGACCAACTTATGCATAGATTTCATTCTTGGACTTCCCAGAACGTTGAGAAGACATGACTCAATTATGGTGGTAGTCAATTAGTTCAGTAAGATTAGTCACTTCATTCCTTGCCACAGAACTAATGATGCTTTATGTGTTGCTAACCTCTTTCTGTAGGAAATTGTGTGATTGCATGGAGTACTAAGAAGTATTGTGTTCGATTGTGAGTCGAAGTTCATAAGTTTCTTCGAAAAGACCTTATGGAAGAAGCTTGGAACTAAGCTTATGTTTAGTACTTCTTGCCAACCCTAGATAGATAGCTAAATTGATTTGGCATAACTCAAACTTATGTTTACTCATCTTACAGCTTGATAGGAAGATCGCAATTTGAGGTCGTTTACGAGCTTAACTCAAACTTACCCTTGGATTTGATTATCAACCTAACCATACAAGGGGAAAGCCCATCTGGCTTGCAACGTGCTGAGGGGTTCCAGAAGTTGCAGCAGAACATTACTAAACAACTGGCTAAGACTGTAGCTCGATAGAAGGAGCAAGGAAGTTGATGAAGGAGGTGAGTCATTTATACCCTTGGAGATCCACCTTAGCAAAGAATGCTTCCTTGGCTAGAGGACAAATAAACTATCCCCTAGAGCGGACGAACCTTACAGGATCCTTAGATGTATCAATGACAATGCCTATAAGGTTAAGTTACTCAAGGGGTATGGTGTATTTGCCACATTCAACATTAACAACCTGATGCCCCATTTGCTTAATGCAAACAAAGACCATGACTGGAGGGCAAATCTTTAATAACCTTACAGATTTGATGGGTTATCGACCTTTGGCCTACTTACTCATACACGCCTCAAAGGCCTCTAATCCCTTACTACGAGAATCCTTTCTCGTTAACCTACTGGGGACATGAAATTGTATATGGAAGAATAGTGGCTAAACTCGTTGAGAGCTTTGAGTGGGTACACCTTGCTTTGCTCTGTCCTTCGTACTAGTGCAGACTATTCTCTTACTAAGGCCTCTTTGCCGAGTGATGAGAACCAGGGCCCTATACATCAAATCCTACTTAAACTTTTAGTTGTTGAGAGCTTCTTGCCAAGTGACAAGACATAGGCTCTTACTAGCTAAGTACTTCTCTTTTGAACTTTTACTAATACTTACAACATCCCTTTCTTGTCTGGTGACCCTTAAGGCTACGACATCATGATCTAGCTCAGTTGTTGTGCCCATAAATTCCTTTCTACAGAACCATTGATGAGCTACCACTTATCCTTTTACTTGACGTTGTACTTTTATTCCTTTTGTCTTTTGTCTTTTTTCCTTTTTACTTTTTTTTTGTACGTACTAGGAATCTCCTTTTCATGTATGTCTTGTCGTAATTTTCCTTACTTATATTGTTGCCCAGGGACTTAGTATAAATAGTCCATTCTCTTTGTAGTCGTAGTATTAGACATTTTCCTTACAAATATTGAATATACTAGTTTTTTGTGAGATATTCCTCTTTAAGTCCAAGATTAGTAGCGAGTGGAACTTGGCATTAACTTGTGCGTCATATCAAGTAGAGTGTCAAGTTATGTTGTATATGTAGGTGAGTCATATCCTTTGAATAGCTTCACATCAGCTACTGTATTCAATTCGTCGACTTTCCCATTCTGTTTTTCTTCAATATTTCAAAGGACTCATTTGGTTTTCAACTCTTATGGTAAGCCCTAGTGATAATAGAGCTCCTAGCTACATCAACATCTTCATAATAATATTCATAATCATATTCAGCTTCATATGCCATGTTGAGTATATCTCAATTCAACAACTCGATACTTCAAGCTCGATGTTTTATTCCTTGTAGGAGCAACTATTGATAATTAAATTCAAAGTAACTGGATAAGAAATGCTATAACTCGGTACTTATCTTGTAATACAGAGAAGCTTGAATGAGTAATTTTCTAGCTAAATAGTTCGACACTTTCATTCTCGTCCAAAATTAGCTTGGGTAAGTACTTCAAAGGACAGCAACTCAGCGCTCTTGGAATTATAACAGCTTAGATCCTATGATGTGGTTCAATGATAGCTCGATAAAGGAAACTTGAGCACTACAGTATGCCTATTCATTGTTGCTTGGTATTTTCATAAAATAGATAACACAACTAAAGCTTAGAGTGAGAATTTCACTTGGATCAGGGCAGTAGACACATAAACCAACCAATCCGTAGTTCCTCTATATGTGGACAACATACACACTCTTTACAGTCACTTCTATAGTCCAAATCATTTGGCCATAGCTTAGTTCATAATAGTACTACACCTTGGCACAACGAATTTTAGCTTAGTACGATCATAAGTCCACCTCTTTCTCCCTATACGTGTATAACCAAGAAGCTCGACATAACTTTACATCTACGCACATGCATAGCTGAGCTTGATTCAAACATACTTTAACACCTACTATAGTTGGTACACTACGGCTCGACTGCAATTTAGCTCAGTAATTTCAAGAGTTCTTCCCCTTTGCATAGAGTTGTCGCTTGTTACACCATAGTAGTTCACACATGTATGTCAGATTAGTATGGTTACACACTTCAACACTTGGCCAATATAAGACAACAGCTTGGTAGTGTTTTGGACAAAGGACACTACGGGTTTGCAAGGACAAGTAATTAGATGATACCAATTTATATGCCGCTCCAAGAATCATCAAGGGCGGTGATATCAAGATGGGTTTGATCTTGTTGAAAGAACAAAAAATTGAATGGGTTTAGTGAGGGATTTAGTGAATCTATAAGCCACCCAGCCAGATACGATGTACCGACTAGATCCTACATGACCTAATCATTGATTTGATATGTCGTATAAAGAGATAATTAGGGTTACCCATTACAATTCTTGCTAAAGGGATGGATAAGTGCTAATAAGAGAGTTCTTCAAGAGAAAATGCCCAAAAGGTTTTTCATTAATGTATAAATTTATCTAAAACTCTACACATGTGTTCTATTTATACATAATGGTAAATTTGTAAATAAAAGAACTAAAAGGATACCTTAATAGTATTCTTGTAAATTAAAATAAACATAAGGATAATTTAAGAATTAGACAAGAAATAGATATTCCAAATAACATAAATAAAAAAAAGTAATAAAATGAAATATCCAGATGAGGAGTAAATGAGTCAAACTCTCATATTTGGTTAGGTCAGTACCCCAAGTCCAATCATCAACCATCCTTCAAACCCATTTATTTAGTGAAGATTTGTCGGTAGCTAACCTGATTGATGTTGATTTGAGAGTTGAAAATTCTAGAGAATTGCATAAGTGGTTTCAATCCGACACAATGAGGGCCATCCTTCAAATCTCGATCCCTTCTCTGGATAGAGAAGATAGACTTATTTGGCCTCACGAAAAATCAGGGAAGTGCTCTTTTCGTTCAGCTTATAGCTTTATAAGATGCCATCACTTCCACCCTGGTTTAGGTACTTCATTTTCCTATCATATTGAACCGGCTTTATGGAAAATTCTCTAGCATAGCCCATGCCTCCAAATAGTTAAGCACTTCATGCGGAGAGCGATGCACAATTGTCTACCCACTTATTCCAACTCGGTTAAGAGAAGGGTCCTTCAATCACAGGAGTCTCACTTTCGCAATGTGGAAGAAACAAATAACCATGTTCTTTTGGGATGCAGTTGGACTGCTAGGGTGTGGTTTGAAGTGCCGGGGGTCAGGTTTGAATCTAATCTGCATGTTTCTTTAGGCAATTGGCTGCTTTCTTGGGTACAATCAGCAGGAGGAAACAAGCAAGACTCTGCTCTCCTTTTTGCCAAGATTAGCGCTATTATGTGGTGCATCAAGAAGGGTAGGTGTAATGCGGTATTCAATGACAAAGCCCTTGATGTGCGTGGCGTTGTTTCTTCGATTCATAAGACTTTGTCAGAGTTGGAGACCGCTGCTTCCAAATTTCATAGACATGCTATGGCAATTTCTAACCCTCCATTAAGCAACCAAAGAGATGGTGCGACACCTGATCTTCAACCAAACCTCTCCCTCCTTTACCTTTTATGCAGGTTCTTGGGTTGTTTCTACAGGTCAACAAACGGAGTTGGCGCAGCCAGCCTTGCATTATGCAGACGTCACAGTCCAGCGCACCCTGCAGCATTTTGGTGCGACATTTGCAACGCACTAGCACACGTCTTACAGTTGCTGTCACCGTAGTGTCCAATAGCAACAGCACGTCCCTGATCGGCAACTTGGCGTGCCACCTGCAGACGCCAGACATCAGCTTCCAACGACCTCCTCAGCCACAGCCTGCGTATCTCTAAGCGTGCATGATCAGCCGTCTTCATCCAGTTTGGGCGCAAGTGGACACTCTTGGTCAGCTCCACCAGGCTTGTACATAAAGTTAAATTCCAACGCCTCATTCAATGGAGCATCGGGCGAGGCAGCTGTTGGGTTTGTAGCAAGGAATTCCTTAGGATTTCTTTACGAAGGAGTTGTCAAGTCAGTTCTAGCTTCCAATCCAGAAGTCGCTGAAGCTTTCGCAGTCCTTGAAGCTGTAAATTACGCAATCGGTATGGGGTGGAAGAATGTTATATTTGAAATGCATTGTGCTGTGATATATAACGCTATTCTTGCTGAGGACAACTCTTTGTGGTCAATCCATCATGTCATCCAAGATCTTAGGGTCGTCCTGCATAAATTCAGCATAGCCGAGTTCAGTTTGATTTCTAAACAAGCCAATCGTGTAGTCGATTGGGTGGTTACAAAGTTTAGGCAGAAGATGTATCCTAGTAATTGGGCGACCTTGCCCCCATCTCCTCTTCTCTTTTATGCTTTGAAGCTAGTTCTGTGAACATCTCTAACGTTTGTAATAGCCTCGCTAATGTACTAGACTCAATTTCTCTCTAATACGAGTTGACTATTCTGATGCCCACAAAAGAAAAACAAAAAGAGGGGGGGGGGGGGGGGGGGGGGGGGGGGGGGGGGGGGTGGGGGTGGTGGGGTGGTGGTGGTGTGGAGAGGGAAGTGTGACAAATGAAGAGAATTAATGCAATTGTGTCGGGACTTCGTGGATTGCAATTGGATATAAGGATCAAATCAAATGTGATTTAGAAGTCAATGAATTAGAGAACATATGGAGATACAAATACAAGGTATTTTAGGAATTGATCCTCAAGGACATCAGTAGGGTTATGTAGGGTAGCAAGTTAAAGAAGTTGTTCAAAAATAATATATATATATATATATATATGGTGTTTGTTGATTACTTTTGAAATTTTTACAAAAATCTACTATTTGTGTTAAGTATTAAACCTAAAGTTGAGGTTATGGTTATAATAAATGGATAATGATAGGGGACGTGGTTATGGATACAAGAGGCTATGTAGGACTATAGTTAGAAATACCCATAGCACCTCCTCAAAATCCTCTAGATTAGATGGTTGCAATGATGTAGGCTGGATAGTATGATGTGTCTTTAAGCTAAGTTATTAGTAAGCCTTATTGTAGAGAATCAAATGGTCCTTTAAAAAAGCAAAGAAAAGAAGATGAAATAAGGTTTAGTGAATTCATGAGTTTCCCACAAGGATATAATGCACCAAGCGAATACTATATGACCTAATCTCTACTTTAATATTATACACAAAGTATTAAATTAGGATTGCTCACCATAATCCTTACTATAGGGATTGCTCACCATAATCACTTTTTCATTGAAAAAGTGATAAGTGTTCTAAAACCTTACAAACATGAACTATTTATACATAATTGCAATTTCATAAATAAAGCAAAGTAATGGATGCCTGAGTGATAGTCCTGTAAATATTAAAATAAAATATTTAGTTAATCTAATAATTAAAATATAAGTAAGTAGTCCTAATGAGAAGTTATAACAAAGTGGATGAATGAGCTGCTTGGGTGATAAATTGTGGAGTTGAGCTGACTTGAAGTTTGGCCATCCTTGGTGAATTAACTTATTGAGCAGATCTAACTAAGTAGAATAGACTTAATTGAGTCGAAATGGCCAAACAGACCTAACTTGGAGCTCTTAAACAAGTTTCCAAGACATAAAAGGTTAATAAGTAGGACTTCAGCATATCCCAACATTTAGTAATGGATAACATAGGAGATCATGCTTACTTGGTAAGTCTCTTAGAACCTATCATCACCCCTCCCTTGAAAAAGTTTCAACTCAAAACTTGGAATCCACTTGCTCGAAAATACTCTAGGGTTAAGCACCAACTTGCAAAACCTAAATAGTTTGACATAAAGATAGCTCGAGTCCATGATTAATGCTATCATCATCCTAGTCTCCTTCCATTCTTCATGGGCATAGTTAATCAAACTCTTCATTAAAGCCCCTTCTTTTCACTCATCATGTATTCGATCAATTATGCTCAAGCAACTCCAGCAATTATCAATCATAGGGAATAATACAATTTCTAGCTTATTTATCATGCCAAGAGCTCAAGATACCTAAACATGTAAGGCTTCAACCTATTTCTTTACCTCATCTACATCCAATTCTTCGAGGGCTTGTAGTGGAGTTCTAGCCTCTTTACTATAGGAGTTTAAAACTTCTTCCACAACTTATCTCTTCCACCTTCCATCAATATAACTCTAGCACTTCCAACATATGATTTCCGAGTAGGAGCACAACATAACCCCAATACGAATATCCATCACCATAACTACAATAAATACTAACAAGTAATCTATAATATATTACAAGCATAAGACTACTATAGCTCTCACTAATTCCTTACATTCCCATTAATGGATCATAACAAAAGAATCCAATAGGGAGGAGATAGATGTAGTAGTACTTGAGGTCATCTTTAGTAGCATGTATGGTTGGTAATGGAATCACATTAGGAATATGAGCAATAGGTTGTCATTCAAACCAGTCTTCTTAGGGTAGCATAGAGTGCATAATAACTTTCTTAGCAACCTCATTTACTTCTTTGTTGTGCCCTTTATAGGCTAGCATTTTGGTTCTTCATCTTTGTGTGAAAATCTTGATAGATTTTAAACCTTCTTCAATTTTTGCTTAGGATTGCAAGACATCACAACTCACCTTTTATCATAGAAGGAATAAGCATACCTTATTGGATGATAGCGCATATCACGACTTGACTTCAATGGACTTCCCAAACACATATAGCAATCATCAACATTAGCTACATCGCATAAGACCTCATCTCAGAATTTATCAAAAGGAAAAGCTATTTTGGCTTGCTTGGTGACTTGAATCACCTCTCCATTATAGGAAAACCCGTATGGACTTGGGTAATTAATAGCTGTATAGCCTAATCTCCTAATCACAGCCTTATAAATAAAGTTCATAGGATAATTACTAACCTGAATTAATATAATATGTTGTTGAAGTCTTTCATCAAAGTAAAATTTCCTTACTGCCATGTTATAACGTTCGGGTACCAACCAACAGCTCTAAACAAATTACAAACACCACTACGCTTGCTATTTATTTCACCAATTTGATTTGCAAAGTGGACCAAATTTACAACTCACTCCGTAGGGTACTACTTGCACACTTCACGCAGGTACAAACACACAGAGCACAGTTCACGCGGTAATGCGCATGCGGCAGCCCTAGTTCGGAGTTCGAGCTGCACAAAGCACCAGCGACTAACCCTCCTTCATACGCGCCCACGCTGATATAGATCAGACACGCACTTTGTTCTTTCAGCCCACACGTGCGTTAACAGCACCTTGGATGAAGTGAGTTAATGCTCGGAACGATTAGACAAAGCAGCTCGGATTGCACTTCTTTTCAGTTCCGATCAATCACACACAATTTTCACAACTCGGCACTTGGTTTTCCAGTTCAGCGCACACACAAAAATAGATCAATACACGCCGATGATAGCTCGATAATGGTATGGAATAGTTCGGCACTTGAATGGTTGAACAGAGTTCAGTTCAGCAAAAAATTTAGTCGCAGCAGCTCAGCAAAAGTTCACTCAGCTCGGCACTTAAATTGCAGCTAGGATCAAACAATTTAGTTCGGTACAGAAGCTCGGCCGGAGTATTTATCAGTTTGGTCGGCAAGTATTGTAGTTCGGGGACTCAACACAGCAATTTGGCCCACAACTGTTCACAACATACCTAGTTTAGCTCGGCAAAGTAAGATACTTCGCAACACGGCTTGGAGATCCCCTATAATAAACAGCTCGACACGTTAGATCGTAGTAGCTCGGAGCTCGAATCACTACTCCAATTCAGCTCGGCAAGCACTTGGTCACAGCAGCTTGGCAATTCGAAAACTTAGGCTAAGATCAGCTCGACAACTATACAGTAGCACAGCTCGATTCAATTGACAGTAGTTTGGACAACACCTGCACCGCCCATTAACCAAATTTGGTAATTGATAGTACACTTGGAATGACAATTGCAAACACCTTCGACAACTCGGTAGTAAGCTCGGTACAGTAATTATCTCAGCAGGGATTAGGACGTAGTAGCTCGACAACAACTAAACAGATTAGCTTGAACTGAAAGCACGACGCACCCACAGCTATGTCGTAGTCATAACCATCGGCACCTACCTTCACTGCTGCTATAACAACACGCAACAACACCTGCACTCCGGCACAACTCACGCACCAGCCACTCACTTCCACCTTTTCACTGAGCACCACACCAATCACCAAAATAGCAACACACGTATCCCCTTTGATAGCGTAACAGAAGTACACCGAAGGTAGTTATGTCACCACACAACCCCAAAGACCCCTACTTTCTTCACCAATGCACACTCAGAAGTGTCCGACGAAATACGACAGGGAAATTTCCATCACAAGCCACGACACATTGTAGTATCAACACTTCAAATTTTCTAAATCACAGCTGCAGACTGCTACTGTGTTGTCAACTTCTCTGCAAGACACATACACAAACACCGATAACCACAACTGCAATGTTAGCAAACACAACTAAACAAAACCCACTAATCTCTTCCACTTGCCACATGAAGCTACTATAACTACACAGGGAAACTGGCCCTACTACTATACTTTTACCAACAAAGTCGATTGTCTCCACTCAAACTTATCAAAAGCACCAGACATTTCACAATACCCAATTATTTCTTACTTACTCACAGTAAGAACACGCGATACCTAGTAACCGTCCAAATGCTAACAATTTGTTCCCATATTAAACTCTCCAACCAACAAATCCTAAATGATACGACACAAATCAATAAATTGAATCTTCCTATCATCGTACCTTCATTTTGATACTAGAATTATATGATGTGTCTAGGAGCTGAGTTATTGGTAGATCTTGCTCTAGAGAATCAAATGAGTCCTTAAAAAAAAATAAAAAAGGAATAAATGAAGTAGAATTTAGTGAATTCATGAGCTACCTATAAGGATATGATGCTTTAAACAGACACTACATGAACTAATCTCTACTTTAAAATTACGTATAAGGTATAAATTAAGGTTGCTCATCACAATATTTACTAAAAGGATTTATAAAAGCTGGATAGGAGAGCTTTCATGACGAAATACTCAGAGTTTTTCATTAAGAAAGTGATAAGTGTTCTAAAACTCTACAAACATGAACAATTTATACATAATGGCAATTTCGTAAATCAAGTAAAGTAATAGATGCTCTAGTGGTAGTCCCATAAATACAAAATCAAATATAAAGGTAATCTAGTAAATAAAAAATAAGTAAGTAGTCCTAATGGGAAGCTACAACTAAGTACATGGATGAATTGCTTGGGTAAGGAATTGTAGAGCTAGGCTAACAAGCTACTTTAATCTGACCTAAAGTTCCAAATCTTGGGTGAGCAGACCTGGTCGAGTAGAATTAAGTTGATCGAGTAAACCTAGGTTGGCCAAGCAAACCTAATTTAGCCATGCAATCTTAACCGAGCTAAGTAGACTTGACTGAGTTGAATAGACCTAATTAAGCAAACCTGACTTGGAGCTCTCTAAAAGTTCTTAAAAACGTAAAAGGTTGATAAGTAGGTCTTTACCGTAGCCTAGCATTTGATAGTAGACAATGTAGGAGTTCATAATTAGTTAGTCTCATAGAGCCTATTATGGTAGCTACATGGTCAGGAGGTGATAAATTGTCTAGACTCCAAAGTCTAGAAGATCATTGAACCATTTGATTGTTTAAAAGCTTATACCTTACAATAATTATAGATTGGATTGACTCTCTAGAGCAAGCCTTTTAGCTATATGATGTACCCAAAGAAAACAAGGTCGATTATTACCATAATATTACTTAAATAGCCAACTTATAGTGGTGGAGTATCATGGAAGGAGTTGTTCAAGGGTCCTATAACCTAGAATATGCTCAAAACAACCTTTTTGGATCAATATTTTCTCTTATGTATGAGACATAAGATGAAGGAAGAGTTTTTCAACTAAAGTGGAAATGTAGAAGTGTTTTATAATATGAAAGGGAGTTCAGCAAATTGTTGAAATTTGCCCCTCCATCTTATTAGAATTTTAAGGAGTCGGTAGTGGAAAAATCTACAGTAAGCTAGAATACTTACTTCTGAATTGAGTTAAAGAGGAGTAAGGTTACGGATTATGTAAGTATGGCAAACGAAACTCGTATTTTAGAGTAGGTTATAGATATGAAGGTTACGGACGAGCCATCACAAAAGAAAAGAATGAGGCAGTTATGAGCAAGATTGTAAGAAAGAAAGAATAGAGATAAAAAGACTTGCTAACTTGCTAGCAAGAAAACAAAAGATATGGAAGGACCACCACACAAAAGAGTCCCGCATACTACGTAGTCGAGTTTTATGTTTTTTTTTTTTCATTTTTTTAATATTGGTGATAGGCATGCTACCTACCTCTAAAAGTAGATCATTCAACCTACTTAGAACAGTAGGTCATGACTTTCCAAACAAGTCATATCATTTCGAGCCAACTACCACTTAATGGTGAGGGGTAGCTAGAAATAACCTCCAATGATTATTTCATTTTATTAATTATTTTTTAATTTTCCTTTTCCATTTTTCTTAATTTATTTAGTTATTTAATATATATATTTATGTATGTCATGCCCTGCTTTTTAGGTGCCTGCGTAAAATTTTTTCTTAACTTTTGATACCTTATGATGATTCATTACTGCTAACCTTAAGTTAAGGATAAGGCAAAATTTATACTACACCTATCATATAACAATATGAAACTCTTGTTCTTAAAACATGTCTCATTTGATATAACAACAACAATAGAAATCTTTTCAATAATGGGTCATACCCAGAATATCACAATTATAAATTTTTATACAATACATAGATCTCATTAAAATATCCTTGTAATATACAGACTCATAAGATGATCTGTTCGTCACTTTACTAATCTCCTACTAAGGCCCTTACAAAATAATTCAACAATCTTCCTATAAAGCTCCTTTTTAGTGTTTGAATCCAGTTTCTGATCCACTTCGACTACATAAGGGTTTTTTCTAACTCACTTTTTAACCAACATTCTAACTTAATTTATACTTCAAGGTTTACCACAAAGATGCTAATTATTTGTACTAAATTCTCCTTACTACTATGATGTGAAGTTCAAGCTAGCTTCCTTCAAAACTTGAGGATTAGAAAGACTTATCCCCTCATCTTTCTATAAGCTAAGTGAGAGTGGACAATTAAGCATAACAAAATACAAATAATATCATAGCACATTCACTAAGTAGGTTATCATTATCATCATAAAGCTTAACAATATAACCAAGCAATGAAAAAAAAAAGGTGCTATACTAATGCACGTGACATACATTGGTGCTGATATCTTAGCCTAACTCGTAAAAACTCATCTGGTTGGTCGACTTAAATTTGGGTATCTGGACATAACCTAAAGTCCAGGAACCTAGCTATATAGTCAAAGGTTGCCTAACCCAGTAGCCTAGCTAGAATGGAAATCTATACACTCGAAAAGTATTTTATATAAATGAAGCTATTTACTTTACAAAACAAAACTTTTAGAAACTAGATTATTTAGTTAACCAAAACTCTAGTTTTTAAAATAAAACTTTGCTTAGCGAAATTCCAACTTTAGAAAACTTGACCTGTGGACCCTTTTGGTGCCATGCCATGAATATAATAGTCACATACCTATCAATTACTAAACCAATACCAAGAAAGTTTTCTTATCTATTTATTAATTGAGCTCTTACCTTACTTCATTTATATTTTCATTTCTAAAACCTTGATATCAAGTTCACTTAAGTGAACAAATTAGGAGGTAGGGTTAGTACCTAGTCTTTTTGTCAAGTTAGTGTAGAGCTAAGCATCATAAGATCAAACAACAACACAACATATATCGCATTCTTTGAAACATGGACCAATCAATAATTTACATAGCCAATAGATAAAAAATCATCTCAATAGCTTGTCAAACAACATACATCACATTGCACATAAGATCAATCACATTCATTATAGTTAAATAAGTCAAGAGTAGATAAAATCTACTATAGAACACAAGAAATCCACTTACTTAGGCCACTTAGCAATTTCCCCAAGTTTTACTCTTATCCCTAGGACTTCTCCATGCGAATATCTCCTAAAAAAGACGTGTACAATATCTAAGTTAATATATGTTAAGTATAAATAAAGCCACTAACTTTTTTACACTTACGGTCTAGGACTTGATACTATTCCTTTTAAGACAACTTTAATCTCAACTTCTTTCTAACCCAATTCCTAACTTAGTTTTTGGTTATACCCTATACATAAGGCCCTTCTAGCAAACTTTCTACTATAGTTTCCAACTTCATCAATATTACATAGATATTATAATGTCTCCTTTCCTTAATACATTATTTTGATTCTCATACATAAACTTTAGTAAATTAAACATCCATTTTACTATTGTATACTAATTAGGTTAGCTATTTCACTAATTATGTCTAATGGACATAGAAAGTTACTGTAAAAACACTTATACTTATCCAACACTCAATCTACCCATGCATTAGTTTTTAACATACATTTTACACATAGATTACTTTACATTCCCTTTTATTGTACTTTATGAGGTACCTTCTAACGTATATTTTGACCTCAAATGATACAACTCCAACATCTACACCTCCGTATCCTCACTTGAACACTCTGACCTAATACTTCAAATCTTAAATACAATAATAAACCAGTGCTTGAAAACCCAATTACTCAATCAAACACCCATTTTAGGAAATTTCAACCACATGCATGCTAAATAGAAAAAAAAAAAAAACCTTAAAATTTAAAATTTGAATTTTTGAAAGATCTTTTCATGGAATTAAAGTAGACATGTTGAGATGCTTATAGATAAATTTTGGGATCAAAACAACAACATTTAAGCTCTTGAAAGTTGGAATTAAGGTTCGTTTTTGGCTTAGTTTTTTAAGGAACACATATTTCAAGCTAGAATTTGAGAAATCTTATTGCATTTTTGGATTCTACATAAAAAATTACCTAAGGAAACAAAAAAAAATCATAATTTTTAGAGGTTGTTTGCTATTTTTTAGAAAAACAGAATCTAAATCAAGAAAAATTAAAACTTATTACTACATGCAACTTCGACCACTATTTGGGGGTAAGGGGATATCAGCCAAGAGTGGCACCACTTCCTCTATCTTTAGGTGGTTGGCTTCACTCTCAGGTGGTGCTTTTCCCTAAAAACTCGGATTTCACCAAAAATTAACTTATTTCTTCTTAATTTTCGCAACCACCCTTATTGACACTTCCTAAGCCTCCCAAGATATTTACCTAATCCTAAATTATGTAAATAAGATTTCAGAAGTAGCATTGTGATTTTAAAAAACTTCTCTTTAAGTAGACGAATTCTTCCAAGGTTAAAAGCTTCCTTTTCCTTAAATTTTCATGCATCAGGTTTCTTACATTGCATTTATAAGGTAAGCTCCATCTTTTTCTAACTTCATGCCATACCCCCATACTTGTTTCTCATGATCCTACAGTTGTTCCATACTAATCTTTAGTTTATTTAAGTTAATTAGAATATAGTTTTAAGTATATTATATAATATATGGGTATTCTTCCTATTTCGGGTATGCATTTATATATGGGGTGCTTATACTAGCTATTTTACTCGCAACTGACTTTAAATAGTTATTTTCATAGGTTAGGTAATTTTATTCTTAAGACCTCACTATAATACAGTCTTGTGTTTCGCGTATACAACATTAATTTTTCACTACTTATAAAAATATGTTTTTATTAAATTAAATATCTTACTGACTTAACGTTATAAAGTAAACTTTACCAAAGTGTTTGTTTTAACTATTTGGAGCTCATATTAAAAATTTATTTGATTTTGAGAATATTTTTTGGAACCCTAAATTTACCAATTCTAGACAACTATAATTATTTCATGTAATACTACTTGTAACTTATGCTACTTATGACCATGTTATTTCAACACTTCATAAGTCATATTTCCTAAGTTCTATATTTATTTGAAATGTACCATCACTTTGAGTCTTTGATAATTGGTCAAATATCAGGATCTCATAGTCCATCCTCCTTATAAAAAAGTTTTGTCTTGAAACTTCCACACTCCAAAAAAACAGATTTTCATTCTTAATATTGTGCTTCAATTGTACAACTCTGCTTTTCACATCACATAACAATCATCAACTCTTAATAAAGTCATAACTTCAACATTCTTCATTCTTTATGCTATTCAAGCCCTTCTATCCAAGTCTATACCTTTGCTATTGCCTTTCGTATTATAAGGGTTCAAGTAACATTAACTTTACTTGCTTTATAAAGTCCCCAATGCTTCATATGCTACTGAGACTTTTTGCCTTACTTTCGGAGTCTCACACTTATAGTTTATGAGCTATATTTTATCTTTAGCTTCAATTTCTATATATTCATAACATAACAAAGTTGTTAAAAATACGGCTATTTGACATTTGTGTTACTTCTAACACCTCAATTATTGCCATGGTTAACCCAATCCTACCTTTACAAAACCCTTATATCATCACTTTGATGCAATTGATTCTAAACATCCCTTACCTCTACTTCTATTATATCTTGCACCTCTCTTGTCCCTCATTAATTTCTATTAGACTTAGTAGCCATCGTTCCCATTTGTATTCCATTTTATAACCTTATAAACTAAATATATCCTCTCTTCTCTTCATACAAAGCCTCATACATAAGTTTGGCATCATTATTCTTAATTAGTATCGTGTTCAAATTCAAGATTTTGAGTTTAAGGTATGCATACCTTGCTACATGGAGCCCATTTATTTGAGTTTTTATGCTATGCTATTCAGATTATCTAGCTTATAATTTTGTTATATTAATTCCTTTGAATTAACTTCAGGTAGTAATCCAATATAGGATTTTGATTAACTAAGGTTTTGACCTACTTTCCAAGTATTTCTTTTTAGACTAAACTTCACTTTTCCCTATCTTATAACTTTATGAGATAAATATGTATTCTTGGTAGAGCTTTTTATTTTTTATTTTTTAATTCCTATCAAGATAGCTTCTAAAGTATTCTCTAAGCTATCAGTCTCTATCATACACTTGATGTATAAAGATATTGTTTATGAATGTCATCAAATCCATTTGTTATCATGTTCGTTATTTCAAGTTGGCAATTTTATGAAGTTTTATATCATTTCAACTCAATCCCTATTTCTCATACCTTCTGAACCAAGTTCTGACCTATGTTTTGAGTCATAATGAGTTCAAGTTATTGTAGCAAGACACATTTGCACTCTACCTCTAATCCTTAATTTAGCTGGGATCCTACCCTTCTACACTTTCTAACTTAGTTTCCGCCGCTTAGCTTGTATCTCATTTCTTCCTTACTCAAGGTTAGTCATAACAATATTATCATTTAAGTGAAACTCATGACTAATCCCTTTCCTCATACATAAGTTCTATAATTCTCCAAGTATTACACATATTTTCTGTCTCTCCTTCTTGAAAAATCCTTATCCATGTTCCTTAGCATGCCTCAAGTTGCATTTCAATCCTTACTTTGATTCTTTAAATCCACGTATCTGCCTCAAATTTTCAATCCATCACTTTTCTAAACCTTATCGAAAATCAAGTTGTGATACTTATAGGCCCATTTTACCATCGATGCTTTGATACCATCCTATAATGTCTTACCTTCTAGGTGTTTACCTAAAAATTTTTCTTAAATTTTAATATTTGAAGACAATTCATTACTACTAACCTTAAGTTAAGTATAAGGCAAAATTTGCACTACTCCTGTCATCTAACAATATGAAACTCCTCTTCTTAAAACATGTCTCATTTGATAGAATAACACCAATGGAAATATTTTTAATAGTAGGTCATACCTAGAGTATGACAACTATAAATTTTTATACAATACATTGATCTCATTAAAATATCCTTTCAATATACAGACTCATAAGAAGATTTACTCACCGCTTTACTAATCTCCTGTTGAGGCCCTTACAAAATAATTCAACAGTCTTCCTATAGAGCTCCTTCTTATTGTTTGAATCTTGTTTCTGATTTGCTTCAGCTTTATAGGGGTTTTCTACCATTTACTTTCGAACCAACATTTTGACTTATTTTTTGCTTTAAGATTTACTGTAAAGATGCTTATTATCTGTACTAAATTCTCCTTACTACTATGATGTAAGGTCCAAGCTAGCTTCCTTCAGAACCTGAGGATAAGAAGGATTTATCCCCTCAGCTCACTATAAGTTGAGTTAAAGTGGACAAACAAGCACAAATACAAATAATATCATAGTACATTCACAAAGTAGGTTATCATTATCATCACAAAGCTAAATAATACAACCAAGCAAATGTAAATGCAAAAAAACGCATGCCATGCTATTCCATGTGATAAGCATTGGTGTTGATATCTTGGTGTAGCTCTAAGTAACTCATCCTATTGGTTGACTTTAATTTAGGCATTTGGACATAACCTAAAGTCTAGGAACCTAGCTATGCAACCAAGGGTTGCTTAACCTAACAGCCTAGCTAAAAGGAAAATCTATATACTCAAAAACCAATTTCTATAAACCAAGATGTCTACTTTACAAAATCAAGCTTCTAGAAACTAAATTGTTTACTTTACCAAAACTCTGGTTTCTAAAATAAAACTTTGCCTTACGAAATCCTAGCTTTAGAAAACTTGACTCGCAAGCCC
The DNA here is from genome assembly GCA_024138005.1 of Lumnitzera racemosa. NCBI lineage: Eukaryota > Viridiplantae > Streptophyta > Magnoliopsida > Myrtales > Combretaceae > Lumnitzera > Lumnitzera racemosa. Next base: position 43,931,147 of record JAMXBC010000010.1, read on the forward strand.
TTTTCCTACCATACCATGACTGCATTAGTCATATTCCCAGCAATTACTGAGCAAATACAAAGCAGGTTTTCTCATCTATTTATTAACCGAGCTCTTACTTTACTTTATTTACATTTTCATCTCTCAGGCTTCGGTACTTGGTTTACTAAAGTGAACACCTTAGGAGGCAAGGAGAGTAACTAGTCTTTTTGTCGAGTTAGTAAAGAGCTAAGCATCATAAGATCAAACAACAACTCAATAACGTCATATATCGCATTCATGAAACATGAATCAATCAATAATTCACATGCCTAGTAGATTAGAAATACGCTCAACAGCTTATCAAACAACATATTACTTTACACATAAGATCAATCACATTCATTATAATTATATATGTTAAGAGAAGATAAAATCTACTCTAGAACATAAGCAATCCACTTGCTTGGGCCACTTAGCAATGTCCCTAAGTTTTACTCTTACCCCTGAGACTTCTTTATATGCATATCACTTAACGAAAACATGTATAATATTCGAGTTAATAGATGTCAAGTATGAACAAAGTCAATAACTTGCTTACACTTAGGGTCCAAGACTTGGTACTATTCATTTTAAGACAACTTTAATCTCAACTACTTTTTAACTCAATTTCTAACCAAGTTTCTAACTTCACCTTATACATAAGGCCCTTTTCCCAATCATCTTGATATGGTTTCTAACTTCATCAATAGTACGTAGATATCATAATGTCTCATTTTTGTAATACATTATTTTGATTCTCATATATAAACTTTAGTAAAACACTTATTAGACATTCATTTTACTATTATATACTAATTATGTTAGCTATTTCATTAATCATGCCTAAAGGACATAGAAAGTTATTGTAAAAACACTTGTACATATCCAATACTCAATCCACCCCTGCATTAGTTTTTGACATATATTCTGTACATAGATTAGTTCTCATTCCCTTCTACAATACATTTTGAGGCACCTTCCGACTTACATTTTGACCTACATAAAACGTTCATTGAATCCTTAAATCACACAACTCCAGCAACCATACCCCTACATCCTCACTCCAACACTTCAAACCTCAAATATAGCAATTAACCAGCACTTGAAGACCCAATTGCTCAATCAAACACCCCTTTTAGGAAGTTTCAACCACATGCATGGTAATTAGGAAAAAAAAAAAAGCACCCTAAAATTCAACTTTTGAAATTTCTTTTCATTGAATTAAAGTAGATATATTGAAATGTTTATACACAAATTTTGGGATCAAAACAACATTATTTAGATTATTAAAAATTGGAATTAAGGTTTGTTTTTAGCTTAGTTTCTTAAGGAGCACATATTACGAGTTGGAATTTGAGAAATCTGGTTGCACTTTTGGATTCTACTAAAAAATTTACCTAAGGAAAACAAAAAATCATAATTTTTAGAGGTTATTTGCTTTTCTTTAGAAAAAACAAAATCAAAATCAAGAAAAACTGAAACTTACTACCACATGCAACTCTGACCACCATTTGAGGATAGGATGTATCAACCAAGAGTGGCACCACTTCCTCTATCTCAAAGTGATTGGGTTCACTCCTAGGTGGTGGCTTGTCCTAAGAACTCGGATTTTACAAAAAATTGCCTTAGTTTTTTTTAATTTCACAACCACCCTTGTTGACACTTTGTAAGCCTCCTAAGGTTTTTCCCAAATCCTAAATTGTGTGAAAAAAAATTTGAAAAGTAGCTTTGTGATATTAGGAAACTTTTCTTTGAGTTAATGAATTTTTCTAAGGCTAAATGTCTCTTTTTCCCTCAATTTTCATGCATTAGGTTTCTAGCACTACCCTTGTAAAGTAAGCTCCATCTTTTGTCCAACTGCATGCTATGCCCCTTACGTATTTTTTATGATCCTTTATCTGTCCCATGCTAATCTTTAGCTTATTTAAGTTAATTGGAATATAGTTTTAGGTATATTATATAATATACCGGTATTTTTGTTACTTTAGGTATATGTTTGTATATGGAATGCTTATACCAACTATTTTACTCTCAATTGACTTCAAATAATTGTTTTTATAGATTAAGTAATTTTATTTTTAAGACCTTGCTATACTTTGGTCTCATGTTTCATATATACAACACTAATCTTTTATTACTAGTAAATATATGTTTTTACAAAATTAAATATTTCACTGACTTAATTTTATAAAGTAAACTTTACAAAAGTGTTTCTTCTAACTTTTTGGAGCTCATATTAGAAAATTATTTGATTTTGAGAATATTTTTTGGAGCCCTAAATTTACCGAGTTTGAGTAACTTTGATTATTTCACATAATAGTACTTGTAACTCAAGCTGTTTACAACCATTGTATTTCATTGCTTCACAAGTCATATTTTCCAAGTTTTATATTTCTTTGGAATGTCAAGTCCTCAATAATTGGTCAAAGATCGAGGTCTCACATTTTGCACCCTACCCCCCATAAAAAAGTTTCATCCTCAAAACTTCCACCCTTTAGAAGAATAGCATTTCATTCTTAATATTGCGATTCTGTAGTGCAACTTTGGTTTTTGTATCACATGACATCACAATCATCAACTCTTGTTAAAGTCATAACTTTAATATTTCTCATTCTTTATGCTATTTAAGCCCTTCCATCTAAGTTTGTACCTTTGCTATTCCCTTTCGTGCTTTAAGGGTTTAAGTAATAACACTAATTTTACTTATTTTATAGTCTCTAATACTTCATATGCTATTGAGACTTTCAATTGAACTTTCTAAGTATCACACTTGTATTTTTCAAAACTATATTTTTATCTTTTGCTTTAATTTCTATATATTCATAACTTAACAAAGTTGCTGAAGATACGGTTATTTGTCATTTGTGTTACTTCCTACACCTCAATGTTTGTCATAGTTAACCCAATCCTATCTTTATAAAACTCTTATATCATCACTTCGATACAATTGATTCTAAATATCCTTTGCCTTAACTTCTATGATATCTTGCACCTCTATTGTCCCTCATTAATTTCTATTAAGGTTAATAGCCATTGCTCTCATCTCTATTTCATTTTACAACCTTGTAAATTAAATATATCCTCTTTTCTCATCCTACAAACCTTCATACACATGTTTAGCATCATTATTCTTGATTAATGCCACTGTTAGTTTCAACATTTTAAGTTTGAGGAGCACATACCTAGCTACATGCATAGTTATTAAAATCGCAAGTTAAAAATACGATTTTATGAGTTTATAATTTTTTAACTTTTTTCTTAATTAAAATGAGGTAAAAATCATTTATGTATAGACTTTTGATAAAATTATGAACTTTTATGTATAATTCTACTGATTTTATACCATCAAATGAATGGTTGAATTACGATTTTGATAACCATGGCTACATGGAACTAATTCATTTGAGTTTTTGCACTCTGCTATTCAAATTATTTAGCTCATAATTTCATTATATCAATTCCTTTGAATTAATTCAAAGTACTAATCAAATTTGGGATTTTAATTAACTAAGGCTCTAACCCACTTTTTGAGTTAGGTTTTGATTAAGTTATTTTGTTCCCATATCACTAGATTGCTTCTTTTAAACTAAACTTTACTTTTCCCCAATCTTATAACTTTATGAGACAAATATGTCTTCTTGGTAAAGTTCTTTTTTTTTTTTTAATTCCTAGCAAGATAGCCTCTAATGTATTCCCTATGCTATTAGTTTTTATAATACACTTTATGTATAAAGATGTCGATTATGAAAGTCATCCGATCCATTTGTTATTATGTGCATTATTTCAAGTTAACAAATTTTTGAAGTTTTATATCATTTCGGCTCAATCCCTATTTCTCGTATCTTCTAACTCGTATCCTAATGTAGGTTATGAGTCATATTAAGTTCAAGTTATTGTAGCAAGACACATTTCAACTCTAACTTTGATCCTTAATTTAGTTGGGATTTAACCTTTCTATACTTTCTGACTCAGTTTTTGCCACATAGGTTGTATCTTATTTCTTCCTTTGCTTAGGGTTAGTCATAACAACATTATCATTTAAGTGCAACTCATGATTGATCCCTTTCCTCATACATATATTCTATAACTCTCCAAGTATCACACCTACATCAAAACTAAGAGCTTAAGTGCTTCTAATGGCTAACAAACATATAGTATTAAGTATAAGTATAGCAAATCTAAACTTTTCACTAACTTGTACTCAAATAAGATAAAGAATAACTTGACCCAGTTGGATTTGATTTGAATAAAACAAGATTGACATAACTCTTGGATTAACATGACATACAAAGGAACTGAGTAGTTGCCGGTCATACAGTTGACATGACATGATTGAATCAATAATAAAGATAGAAAAGTCAACATAGTAGATATTGAGCTAATCTAGCTACTTTAGACAACCTTATATATACAATCTTACTACCATATTCTCATCTTTGTATAGTTTTCCTAGCTCACAACATAACATGATTTAGTTTTTTTTTTTCCCCCCTTCATTCCAACAATTATATGTCCATAAATCTTTTAGTCAATTTCTTCTATACACCAATTGTTAGGAATTAACCCAGATTTTCTCCTTGACATCAACTTAAGTTCATCAATTTCTTAACAACTTCTATAAGACTTTTGCTAAAAACTTACTTTATTCCATGTTATTACTCATACTTTCTATTTCTCCTTCTTAAATAATCTTAATCCATGTTCATTAACATGCCTTAAGTTTCATTTCAATCCTTACTTTGATTCTTTAAATCCTCATAGATACCTTAACTTTTCAATCCATCACTCTTCCAAACCTTATTCAAAAGCAAGTTGTGATACTTCTAGGCTTATTTTACTAATGATGCTCTGATATTGCCCTATAACACCTTGCCTTTTAGATGTTTACTTAAATTTTTTTTTAAAGTTTTGTTATCTAAAGATGATTTATTACTGCCAATTTTGAGTTAAAAACAAGACAGAATTTGTACTACACCTATCATAAAATAATATGAAACTCATGTTATTGAAACACTTCTCGTGATATAACAACAGCGGAAATCCTTTCAATAGTGGGTCACACTTAAAGTATTGTAACTATAAATTTTTATAAAATACATAGTTCACATTATAATATCTTTGTAATATAGAGACTCATAAGAAGATCTACTCATCCCTTTACCAATCTCCTATTAAGGCCCTTACAAAATAATTCGACAATCTTATTGTAAAGCTATTTTTGAGTGCTTGAATTTAGTTTTTGATCCACTTTAGCTACATAAAGGTTTTCTCTAGTGCACTTTCTAACCAACATTCTAACAAACTTTCTAATTTAATGTTTGCCACAAAGATGCTAATTACCTGTACTAAATTCTCCTTATAATTATGATGTGGGTCTAAGCTAGTTTTCTTAAGAACCTAAGGATAAGAAAAACTTATCCCCTTGAATTACTATAAGCTAAGTGAGAGTGGACAAAAAAGCATAAATACAAATAATATCACATCACATTCACTAAGTAGGTTGTCATTATCAATGCAAAGCTTAACAGTATAACCAATTAATGCAAATGCAAAAAAAACGTGTGCCATACTAACGCACGTGGCATACATTGATACCGATATCCTAATGTAGCTCTTAGTAACTCATCTAATTGGTTGACTTTAATCTAAGTATTTAGACATAGCCTGAAGTCTAAGAACCTAGCCATGCAACCAAGGGTTCCTAACCTAATAACTTAGCTAAAATGGAATTCTATATACTCAAAAACCAGTTTCTATAAACAAAGCTGTCTACTTTATAAAATCAAGCTTTCATAAACTAAATTGTTTGCTTAACCAAAACATCGGTTTCTAAAATAAAACTTTGCCTAGCAAAATCCTAGCTTTAGAAAACTTGACTTATGGGCCCTTATTGTGCCATGTCATGAATGCATCAGTTACATACCCAACAATTACCAAGCAAATACGGAAGAAGTTTTCTCATCTTTTTATTAATCAATCCCTTACTTTACTTTATTTACATTTTCATCTCTATAGCCTTAGTATCAGGTTCACTTAAGTGAATACCTTAGGAGGTAGGATTAGTTCCTAGTCTTTTTGTCTAGTTACTATAGAGCTAAGCATCATAAGATCAAACAACAACCCAGCAACAACATATATCGAATTCTTTGAAACATCAATCAATTAATAATTCACATAGCTAGCAAATAAAAAATTATCTCAACACTTGTCAAACAACATATTACGTTAGACATGAGATCAATTACATTTATTATAGTTAGATAAGTTAAGAGTAGATAAAATCTATTTTAGAGGATAACCAATCCACGTATCTGGGCCACTCTACAATTTCCTTAAGTTTTACTCTTGTCTTAGGGGCTTCTCCACGTACATATCTTTTAAAGAAGACACATACAATATCCAAGTTAATATATGTTAAGTATGAACAATGTCACTAACTTACTTACACTTAGGGTTTAGGACTTGGTATTATTCTTTTTAAGATAACTTTAATCTTAACTACTTGCTGGCCCATTTCTGACTACACCCTATACATAAGGCCCTTATAGCAAACTTTTGTTTTTTAATTCATCAACATTACAAAGATATTATTATGTCTCCTTTCTATAACACATTATTGTGATTCTCATGTATAAACTTTATTAAAACACTTATTAAACATCCATTTTACTATTATATACTAATTCGGCTAACTATTTCAGTAATCACTCCTAAAGGACATATAAAGTTACTGTAAAAACACTTATATTTTGCACATAGACTAGTTCACATTCCCTTTTCCTATACTTTCTAATGCACCTTCTGACTTACATTATGACTTGTACAAAACATTTATTAAATTCTCAAATCACACAACTTTACAATCCACTCCCCTACTTCTTTACTCTAAGATGCTGACCTAATACTTCAAACCTCAAATATAAGAATAAACCAGCACTTGAAGACCCAACTACTCAATTAAACACCCCTTTTAGGAAATTCCAGCCATATGCATGCTAAATAGAAAAAAAAAAAAACCTAAAATTCAACTTTTGAATTTTTGAAAGCTCTTTCCCTGGAATTAAAGTATAAATGTTGAAATGTTTGTACATAAATTTTAGAATCAAAACAACATCATTTAGGTTATTGAAAATTGGAATTAAGGTTTGCTTTTAGCTTCGTTCCTTAAGGAATACATATTTCTAGTTGGAATTTGAGAAATGTGGTTGCATTTTTGGATTCTACACAAAAAATTACATAAGGAAACCAAAATCATAATTTTTAGAGGTCTTTTACTATTTTTTAGAAAAATGGAATTAAATTCAAGAAAAACAAAAGCTTATCATCACATGCAACTCCAACTACCATTTGGGTATAGGGGTGTGTTAGCTAAGAGTGGCACCACTTCCTCTATCTCCAAGTTCTTAAGTGGTGGTTTGCTCAAGGAACTTGGATTTTACCAAAAATTACTTTTTTTGTTCTTAATTGCATACCCTTGTTGACACTTCCTAAGCCTCTCAAGATTTTTCCCAAATCCTAAATTGTGTAAAAAAAAAAAAAAATTCAAAAGTAACTTTGTGATTTTAGGAAACTTCTCTTTGAGTCGATGAATTTTCCCAAGCTAAAAGTCTCTTTTTTCCCAAATTTTCTTAACTACATGCCAGGCCTCCTACCTGTTTTTTTATTATCCTCTAGCTGGCCCATGTGAATCTTTAGTTTATTTAAGTTAATTAGAGAATAATTTTAGGTATATTATACAATATATGGGTATTTTTCCTATTTTGGGTGTACAATTGTATATGTGATGCTTATACTAGCTATTTTACTTATAGTTGACTTCAAATAATTATATTTATATGTTAGGTAAATTTTATTTTTAAGACCTCACTATATTCTAATCTCACATTTTATGTATACTACACTAATTTTTTACTACTGATAAAAATATGTTTTTATGAAATTAGATATTTTGTTGACTTTATTTTATAAAGTAAACATTACCAAAATGTTTCTTGTAACTTTTTAGAGCTCTTTTAGAACCAAATTTGATTTCTAGAATATTTTCCAGAACGCTAAATTTACCAATTCTAAGTAACTTCGATTATTTCACATAATGGTACTTGTAACTCATATTGTTTACAACTACTTTATTTTATCACTTCACATGTCATATTTTCCAAGTTCTATATTTATTTGGAATGTGTCACCACTTCAAGTCCTTGATAGTTAGTTAAAGACCAGTGTCTCATAATGTATGTATGTATTTATATTATACATATATATATATATATATAAGAAGTTTGTGTATTATTTAAAAAGAAAGTAAACATTTTTTAAATTCAAATTTATCTAAATATTTTTATTTATTTTTAGTTAATTAAAATATGTCATTATATTATCTAAATAAAAAATATATAATGTTGATGTACCATTGATGTGGCAATGATACATCAACTTTTGTGTCTCATTAGTTTCCAAGTAAGTAAAAGCATGGTGTAAGTGTTGTATTATGGAAAAGTAGAGTACTTGTGTTGTTTAGAATGTTTATAAGGATAGAGTACGTAGTTGTTTCGAAGATGGAGCTGATGTTGGAGTTATCTTGGTATAGCTATTTCTGCAAGCGAGCATTTATTTATGTATCGTAGGTACTCTAAATATTGCTTGGTATACATTTGTATGATGTTTTATTCATATGACTTATTTATATTTAGACTTAGGCATATGATGCCCCAAATGTTGTGCTTATTAAAAGACCTATCATAATACTTTTCATGAATATGTGTTAATTGGTGAATTTTAATCCATACATAATTCTTGGGAGTCTTATCCTCAATTTGAGGATAACATAACTGCATTATCTTCTCGGCCTTAGTATGTAGATGAATAGGCCTTAAGAGGTGTGGCATTGTAGTAATAAAAACAAAAAAAAAACAAAAACAAAAACTTCATTTGGTGTTTTAGTAAAACTAAATAAAATACATGATAAATACATTTGATTTTTTATGGGTATGTTAATTAGTTAAAGTATAGGATGCATGTATATATATATATATATATACACACACACAATTATGCTTTCATCTTTTGGGTACTATATGTTGCAAATTTATATTTGAAAATGATGCCAAAAGGATGAAATGTATGCACGTGTGTATATGCATGTACGTATGTACTAAAAAGGGCTCTTTATAGATTACTACATTGCTTACTTAATTTAATTTGGATTTAAGATTATATTTGTTTCTCCTTCAGAATCTAAATATCCAATTATTAATTGTCTTTCCATATTTCTCTATAACATATAATCAATGAAATTTTTAAGACTCAAATATGATTTAGGTCAATGGGTTCTTATTGTTTATCTAATCCTTATTCTCTATTATTAATGTCTTTACTCTCAAACTCTCTAAATTCGTGCTTACTGTATTTCTCTTGAATTATGGTTTATTGTCAAGGTAACATACAAACTCTAACCTTATTGATCCTTGAGTGTTTATGTATTAATCTTTGGTTTTATGTATCAAACTAATAGATCAAATACTAATGCTTTAATTTTGTTGTTCATTAACGCTTAGCAATGGATGACAATGGTTGATCTTAAGCTAGCCGTACTTTAAAAAGCTAATAAAAGGAGAAAGAGGCACATACATTTTTAAGGGTGAAAGATGATCCCCTTTCTATTTCTTTTTGTATTTATATTTCCTTTTTCCTACTTAAAGTTTGTTATATGTGATGCAAGTTGTTGTGTAGTTTTCTCCATTGTTAAGATATGCTAATACAATCTTTAAATGATGTGTATAATATATATAAATTAACATTCCTTAAGCCATTGAGGCTTTTTCAATTGTCTCTCTACTCTGGTTGTAACATTATACTCCAATTCTTAAAAATAACCTTGTCACCATGGCATTAGTTTAGATAAAAGCTTTCAAAAATATCAAAATATTCCCAAGATGTATCTTGGTCGCAACACTTAGCTACTTGACCAACACTTGAGTAGCCAAAATAGTAATGTATTGTAAAAATAAGATAATATCAATAGCATCTAGAGGTAAGCTAAAGAAGGAAAATAGACCTTTGAGCCTATATCAACACTCATATATGAAGCATATTATCTAAATTAAGGAGCACATGGTGGAGGTTATAGTTCATAAGCTCTTACCCTTGTCTTATTAGTAATAAGAAATAGACTATAATATCTTCAAGACTGCTTGTGACATCCATTGGGAGCAAGTGAGACTTACTTGTATGATTGGAGTTTCACTAGCACCAAGTTTTGAACTTTTAAAATGCACATCAGATTTGTATTAATCAACCTAATGCTTCATTCAATCCTGTGCCCTCATCTAATTTTTTTCTTTTTTTTTTAGCGCTTTCAAAAATTCATTTCTAACCACCAACTCACTATCACTAGCATCCATCTTAAAAGAGCCTCAAACATAAAAAGGAATTGTAGGTATTTTTTTAGCATAAACTACTTCAAATGGAGTGGTCTTAGCATCTTCATGAAATGATTATTATAGGCAAACTCTATTCGAGGAAGATATTTCACCTAATCACCAAGTCATTTCATAACGTAACCCATCAAATATTGTTGAATGACAATATCTAACACTTTTGTTTGTCCATCACTTTATGGATGGACATTATGAACATTTACTTTCACATGTCCACTTATAACCATTTCTAAAACATTTAACTAATCTATTTTGCACTAAGTTGTATGTTTACTCATATCTACTAGTATACCACATGCTTCTTAAGTGTTCCCTTGAATTTGAGTGTTTTAGGGATAACTTAGCTCAATAATGCATGATAGCTAATAGAAAAAGACTCATTTACTAGTGTATTATCATCAATGTCTATTTTATCAGCATTATCATATGTGAGTGCATCTTCATCATTATCTTGCATAAGTTATAGAGATTTAGCTTTAAATTTGTGACCATAATGGTATTTCTCATCACAATTATAGCAAGAACCTCTTCCCTCCTTATAAGCATTTCAAATTAGTCATTTCATTGATTAGTAAGGTTGGTTTGGCTATGGGTAATAATGATGGTTGTACTCTAGTAGTTAAGGTAATAGAATTGGAGGAAATAAGAGTAAGAGAAAGAAAGGATTTAGAAGATTGTAGTATAGAAAAAGGTTTAAGAGATTATAAAGAGAAGAGTTTAAAGGTATACAATAGAACTTATAAGAAAGTTTGGGTTCTTACATTTTCGCAAGATAAATAACTTCCATTAAACTTTTGGCTCTTGCTAATTGTACTACCGTACATATCATAGATTTTAACATCAAAACAAAGCACCTAAGTAAAAACTTTCAAATAAACCTACCACTATATTTGAAAGAGATTCAAAATATGATTGATACTGTTCTTACAATATTTTCATGTAAGTTTAGACAAAGTACCTTGTACGATCTGATCTCTAATGCTTTAATAAAGTTTTGCCAAGAAATAAGCTAATAGTTATAATACATCCATTGATACCATAGTAGTGCACTATCCTCCATTGTAAAAGAAGCTATGCTAAGTCTCTTTCATCTATAATTTGATTAAATTCAAAGAGTTGATTTGATTTGAATATCCATTCAAGTGGATCATCACTAATAAATTTAGGTATCTTTAATTTATGCCTTTTAAAATGGACTTTGCTTGTGATAAATTAGTTTGAGAAAATGATGATGTACTTTGTACAATATTAATGTTAAAATAAGTACTCCAATATTTCACTTTATCTAACATAAAGGCTTCTGATTAAGACAATTAACGATTGAGGAGATTAAACCATCTTGAACATCTTGGTGAAACTGTTTAGTATCTTGTTGCAATTATTGTTGGCTAGGTTGTAAAGATTTAGTCTTTTTATCCAAGACTCTAGCTCTTATCATATTTTTCATGACAAGAGCACAAAATGGTAAATACTATGCAAGCCCAATCCCCTCTAATTATTTATCTAAGCCTCTTCCCAGATAATGAAGTATACTCTCTAGCCTAATTATTATTGTGTTTCTCTTGAATTAAAGTTTATTGTCAACATAAATTACAAGCCCTAACTTCATGGATCCTTTCACATTTATGCTTTGTACTTTCATATTAATATATTAAACTAATAGATCATAAATTAATGCTTTGATTTTGATTTCTTACAAGATATGATTGTCGATGAAAATGGCTAATTTGGAGCTAACTACACTCCAATAAGCCATTAAAAAAGAAAAAAAGTAAAAGAGGTATAAATGTTTTAGGGATGAAAGATGATCCCCTTTTCATTTCTTTTTGTATTGATATTTCCTTTTCCCCAGTCAAAGTTTGTCATGTGTGATGCAAGTCATTATTTAATTAGTTAAGATTTGTTAATATAATCTCTAAATGATGTGTATAATCTATCTAGAATTAAAGTCCTTAAAACATTGAGGCTTTTTTGCTTATCTCTTTGTTTGGGTAGTGACACAACCCAAATAAGAGGAAACAATGAATCCAATCAAATAAAAACAAGGTTTCATATTTTAGGTTTACTAAAATGTAATCACCCTTATTTAAAAGAATCTTAACTCTTTTCAGTATGTTTCTTTTTCTAGAAAAGGAAATTCAAAACCTTTTTACACTGTATACTTAGATATCACAAATGAAAACTCAAAATATAAAATAACATTAACAAAATTAAATATGCAGGGAAAAGGGAAAAAAAAAACTTTTTTTTAAAGAGTTTTTAGAAATATAACTATGCCAAAAATATTTCTAACTCTATGACACTCGAAATCATGCCTTTGAAAATACGATTGCTATTTGTTAAGAAATTGTGTTTCAAAGGTACAATTTTAGTTCAGTAAGCCATAATTTGATCAAGCCTAAAACCAGGCAAAATCTATTTCACTTCATTTGTGTTGTAACGTAATTTGTTAAAAAGAAAAAAAGAAAAGAAAAAGAGAGCATCTTGCAAGAGCTACAATTGGGGGGGGGGGGGGGGGGGGTTAGGGTGTGGGGTGGGAATCACTGCATCTAAGTACATTTCTATTATTTTAGTTAATCCAAGGTCATGTTTTACATGCTAAGGGCTATTTTTACTACATTAAGCTTTGATTTTGTGAAGAATCTTCCTTACTATGAAACCTTAAATCTAGCCTACAACCAAAGTTATTTTTTCCCATCTTTTTCATTTTCTAACTAACATACATTGTGCAAATGCTTTGATAACACTGATTTGTAAGTTTGTCGTGATTTTATCGAGTAAAATTGGTATATGTTGAAGCTAGTTTAGATGCAAGTAACATGTTCAATCAAATGTGTGAATGGTTCTCATAGCTTGTTTTAATCGTTTGTGTTTATTTTTTTAGCTGAATCATAATCTCTAATTAGCTAATTAGCTAATTGGACATTGATTAGATTACTCGATGGGATGCCGATCAAATGGTGTAACCATAACCTAACTCTCATTTGGATACACAATAGTTGTAGAGATTTAGTCAACATCATCAATAGTAGCATTAGATTCATCTTTACCTACTTTTAACATTGTACTTATCTTTAGACTGCATATTTGTAGTTTGTCTTGTAATTGGACAAACTTCGATATTAATGTAGAAACTCATTATTCTTTCTTAATTTTCCATATCTACTATTCACGTGTTATATTATCATTTTTTGAGGAGATTTTAGTAATTATGGATTGATGAATGACTTGATATTGTGGTATGTCTAGTATGTAGTCTATTGTTGTTCTTGATTTGGTTAAGGAATTTTAAGCATCAAGATTGGACTCGAGAGTACGAAGTTGGTTGTGAAAAACACTAGGCTAAACGAGAGAGAGAGAGAGAGAGAGAGAGAGAGAGAGAGGTGGGGGGGGGGGGTGAATTGAGTTTAAGGACAAATTGCAATTTTTTTCGATATAAACAACTAAATGCAATAATAAGAGTAATCAAAGCAATAATAGAGCAATAATAAGTGCAGAAATTAAAAGAGATAAGGATAAAGAAGATCAAGCCCGGATATAACTTGGAGTTTGGACTGTCCCCTAGTCTCTATGGATACACAATGCCTTCAACCAAGGACTTCACACCACTTTATTGATTTCTCAATCCAAGTTCTAAGAGCTATACACACATAAGCTTGATTACATAAGTTTCACACTCACAACTCACAATACAAATCACAATCTCAACTCTCAATACAAAAACTCAATCTCAAGAATTATTGGTGTAGTGCTTTTAACTCACAATACTTGCAACTAAAGCTCATAAGGACTATATTTTAAATCTCTCTAAATACTCGCAATTTATGGTACAAGAGACAATGAGAATTATAGACAATGAGAATGTAAGAGAATGTTGAAATATTGCAGCAAAAGATCAGTTCTGTACTACCTTTAGTCGGGTTGTTGACCTTTTATATAATCCCATTCATTTCTTTCTATTACAATGCATTCAATGCTCCAATAACTAGTTGAATCTAATTTACCAACGTGCCGATACTTTAAACTACCGGTAAGTTGATAAAAATTACTCTACTGACAACTGAACCAGCAAATTGGTTCATCTAGGTCAGTGAGCTTTTCTTTGTATTTTCTAGGGTTTTATACCATCAACCTAGTTCTTCCTTGAGCTGTCAACCCGATAGGCCAAATATTACCTAAAAGTTCTTTTAACACCTAACAAACGAATACTCTTTACAATATAACTTCAAGATCATTTGATCACCACTTCAAAAGATTAAATTTCTTACAGAGATAATTGATATATTTAATCATTAAGCAAGCTAATTGAACTTATTCAATTATTTCAAAATAATCAAATAATACTTAGTTTAATCATTTATTTGTTTTTGTTCTCTTAAAAAACAATATGTTTAGATATATATTTTTTGTTTGTTCTCATCAAAATCAAATAATGAACCCTAGATTGAATAACCTCCCCCATTTTGATGAGGACAAAACTCTTATACTTTAAATGCTCCCCCTTAATCTAATACTCCCCTTAATTTAATACTCCCCTTCAATTTAGCACTCGATTTCAAGATATTTGACAATTGAATAAGATCAAGTGAGTGCTTGCAAAATGAGAGTATATTGATGTGCTAATGAACTAAGTCTCACTTCTTAATAATTTTACATAAAGAATATATCAAACTTTCAAAACTTTCAAAGAATCAAGATATGCCAAAGTTATACGATCAATATCATCTTTTGAGTAACTATTATCAATTTGATGTAATATACGTTTTGACATTTTAATAACTTGAATATTTCTCCCCCTTTGGCTTCATAAAAAAGAGGAGGATTTAGGCGGTGAAGAGGAAAGAGGATTCAAGTCGAAATTTCGGCATAATCTTAGCTTAAGCCTTAGGATATGCTTCCTATGAAAGTGAAATCAAAGAAGCTAAAAACCATGCCAAATAAAATCTCCATAATGAATTCATCAACATTAGTCTATACGACATCAAATGTTCAAAAATATGAGCCAACTATGAGGAGTGTAATAACTTCATGCGATACATGAACTATAAGTGGTAAACAATATAGATAACCAACATAAGCAATAAAAGCCAAGATAAGGGCCAAGGCAATATAATAGAAAATAACAATAGTAGTGGTTAATGGCTAAATTCATAATGTGAGAAAAACAAAATGAAGAGCATATACAAAATAAATTGGAAGTTAGCAATTCATGCAACTTATAGATCATAATCTTTAAGTTAAAGGAGGAATGAGGCATGATGGGTAGTGATAGTTCATCTAGAAGTTGCTATAATTCATCAAGGTAGCATCTTAATGGTAGATAAGGGGTTAGTAAAGAGAGAAAGTCATGTGAAGGAGAAGAGGAGAGTGTGATTTGAATAAGTGAAGGGATTAATGAGAAATTGTCTGGATTTGGAGATGATTGATGAAGAAAAATTATGATTTTGAGAGTTTGTAGATGGAAGATTGAAGAGAGAGAAGGATTCTAGGGTTTGGGGGAAGAGAAGGAAGGGTTTTAGGAAGAAGATGGAAAGAGAGAGAAAGGAACGACATTATTTGTGGTTGAAAATAGAGGTACCGGCAAGCCGGTAATATGAAGAGCTAGTATATTGGATCTAGGAAGAAAACTGTTGTAGATTTATTATAGAAAATAGTATACCAGCTTGCAGGTGGTTAGGGATACCAACTTACCAGTTCTTAGAACAAAACTAAAATAATTTGCTTATATAGAGGAGTATACCGGCTTGCTGGTACTTAGGTGAATCGGTTTGTCAGTTACAAGAACAAAACCAAATATAAATGAAAAACTAGAGCAGTCGGTACTTAGGTGAACTGGCTTGCCGGTTAAGAGAGCAAAAGCAAAAACAAGTTATTAAATACGTAGGTATACCGGCAAGCCAGTGAATTGTTTAACCGGCATATCGGTCGTCTACAGAATTGTAGAAAAACAATAGGGTCTTTTGATTTAGCAAGTTTGCCAATCCAAATTGATTTCTAGAGATTCAAGTAACATCCTAACACTTCAAACAAGTTTATTTAAGTCTGTTAAGGTTTGAAAAACTCAATTTTTAACGGAAGATCCAAGATTCATCTGAATCAAGTCCATAGAGCCAAGTAATTCATGATAAAGTAAAACTATGCATGCATGAGCAAAATAGGTACATAAACATTGAGTTTTTGCACACCAATAAGTCGAGAAAATTCCAAATGTATGTTTGAGCATAGTAGGCACAAAATATAGCTTTAAGACTCTACAAATTGAAAAATCACTACTCGAGTTTCTTAAAATCAAATGTTAAGCATAAATGTAGCTACTAAGCAAGTATGAATTCTTTCTCAAATTCAAGACAAGTTTATGGTTTAAGCATATTTGAAAGATACCAAGAAACATAAACAATGTATAATCAAACCAAGCAACATTCATATTGGAAAAAATAATCATGAAATGCTCTACAATGCACTTAGAACCTAAAAAGGGGTCTAGAGAGTTCAAATATGCACAAAATTCAAACATCATTTAGGGATGAAAATAAACATGTGAGACCCGATTTTGGGTACGGAAACCAATGCATAATTCATTTGTGCATATATCAACTTAGTTGCTTATAAATGATTTTAAGTGTGCCCAAATCATGCCAAACGCTATATTTTATGCATAAAATCTATATGAGCATGTTTTTCAGGTCTACTTAAGTGTGAAAAGTTGGTATCTCAACAACATTAGAATTAAGTCATTAGTTGCCAGAAAGTTCACTATTAAGTCATGCAAATGTATCAATGACTAATTTTGAGCAATGAAGCTTAATTATCACAAATCAATACTTGAAGTAAGTTTCATCATCATGTTTAAGCATGTTAGAAGGAAAATATCACAAGAAAGATTTTAAAATCCTAAAATCACCACTTGAAATCATCAAAATCAACCATTGAATACAAATTGAGCTTAATGTCACACATACATACTAAATCAAGTTCATGATAATTTGGCATTCTAAACA
The DNA here is from genome assembly GCA_024138005.1 of Lumnitzera racemosa. Classification (NCBI taxonomy): domain Eukaryota; kingdom Viridiplantae; phylum Streptophyta; class Magnoliopsida; order Myrtales; family Combretaceae; genus Lumnitzera; species Lumnitzera racemosa. The sequence continues at coordinate 43,948,581 of JAMXBC010000010.1, forward strand.
AGTTTCAATGATGTCTATAGATATAAGGGGAGCATGATTAAGACATATAGCATGTAAATAGACAACACGATCACATGACTTCTCAAATAAAAATAAAAGCCTAATTTGAGTCTTAAAGAGTCAAATTTGCACAAAAACAAAAGTAGGCTAACTTAATCATTCAACAACAATCTATGGACAAAATTAAACATATGGGAATTGGATTTGAACATGGAAATAGAAACATGGCCAAATTGTGTGCACATGATTCTAAGTATTCATGAGAAACTTTAAATGTGCACAAAAAGTATGATATTTGCAATTATCCCTTCTAAGCAAGATTTATATGTGTATTATGACATTATGAGAGTTTAAGCATAGCTTACAAAGCTAATAATTGCAAAAACACTAGTTAAATCCCTACATACTTATTTGAGCTCAAATATGGTTGGAAATATATCAATTATGCATAGCTTCATAATCAAATCAAGCCAACCATTCAACCATAAAATATTAGCATATTTAAACATATGGGAGCTAACATTTGATATTAAAATCAAGAGATGATAGATATGTGCACAAGGAAGCCTTAAGCAAATGTAGAGAACTTTAAGTGTACACAAAATATGTTAGTTATTTTATGGAGACTATTTGAATGAATTTCTTGAATCAAATACCATTTTGGAAGCACTTTGAATTTTCTTTGAGCATTCTCCGTTTGAGTTTCTTAAGTTGCTCCCACTTAAAGTTCCTATAAAAACATATGATTACTTATTTGGTATCCATGTGAGTTTGGGTCCTTTGTAATTAGTTACAATAATATATCCTTATCCTTTTGGAACTTAAGCCATTTTACCTTTATGATTTAAATCGATATTGGGACGTATTGTACACATATATGCAATATGGCCATATCTACCACAATAGTTATTAGTCTTAATTGTTGCTTTTACAAAGTGACTTTTGTAAGACTTATAAATATATTCCTTACTATAGCTAATTCCAGTTTTATTCAATCCTTACCTTTAAGAGCTAAGAAGCTTATCTAAATTTTGTTCCCTATTCACAAACTTGGCTATAGTTTGTTTTGAATCATCTAGGTTAGACTTCAAGATAGCATTTTCAATTTGAAGATCTCCCAACCTATCAAACATATTATCCTCATTTTTCATGCTATCAACTTTTGTTGCAAGAGGGTTATACTTTTCTTTCAATTGATCATTTTCCTTAACTAGCTCCTCATTCCTAAGATTTAAGGCTTCATTGTTTCTATTTAATTTATCAACCTCTAATCTTAAGTGCTCATTATCCTCCTCTAAACTTTCTTTGACATCATTCACTTTATTATATTCATTTCTAAATAAATCAAATTCACTTCCTATTTCAATTATCATTTGTTTCATCATCTTGTTCTTTTTTTTTAACCTTAATAAATTCTTTAAGTAACTCATTATACATATTTTTGAGCTCATCAAATGAAGAATCACTAAAAGTAGAACATACCTCGTTGTCCATTGCCATAAAGCACTCCTTTTGAGTCACTTGAATCACTCTAAGTTGCCATCATAGCCTTTTTCCTTCTTTCTCAACCTTCTTAAGATCTAGGCAATATTGTTGAATGTGACTCGGTTTTTGGCAATTATAGAGCTTGATTACTTCTTTCTTCTCCTTCCTTGATTGAGATATGTTTTTATCTTTATCTTTCGCCAATTTCCTATTGAACTTTACAAATTTCTTAAAATTTCTTGTGATCATTACCACATCATCATCATCATCATCATCCTCACTTTCATCACTACTAAAGCTCTCTGGTTGCTTTTAAAGCAATATTTTTCTTCTTAGATTCCTCTCCTTGCTTTTTAATCATTTCATAAGTTTTAGGAGTTTTAGGAGTTCCAAGAAGTTGCTCTTTTGGCATTGTGTTAAGATCATGAGCTTCCTCAATTATGGTTCTCTTAGCTTCCCAATCTCTTAGCAAAGCCCTAAGAATTTTGCAATTTATTTTAAGGTTAGTAATTTTTTTTCCAAGAACGCTTAAAGGATTGATGATATTGATGAATCTATTATGCATCTCATCGATAGTTTCATTTGGATCCATTGTAAAGTTTTCAAATTGTCTACATAATAAGCTTATCATTGTATCCCTTACTCAGCTAGTTCCTTCATATGTACCTTTTAATTCTTCCCAAATTTCCTTAGTACTCTTACATGTACAAACTCTATTAAAGTCATTTTCATTAATGGCACAATATAAGGTGTTTATAGCTATTTCATTTAAGTCTAACAACTTCCAATCATAATCAGTATAATTATCTTCTAATTTTCCTTCTATCTTAAATGGCCCTTTATCTACTACTTGCCATAATAATCTATTTTGTGCTTTTAAGAATATACTCATTCTACATTTCCAATAAGGATAATTATTTTTAGTTAAGAGTGGTGGTCTATTTATAGCTTGTCCTTCCATAAAGCCTAATGTATTAAATGCCATGACCTTTACTCTAATTGCGGTTAAGCAAGCGACTAGAGACTAGCTCTAATATCAATTGAAAAACACTAGGCTAAACTCGAAAAGGTTGGGGGGGGGGGGGGGGGGGGGAGGGGGGATGAATTGAGTTTAAAATAAATTGCAATTCTTTTCCGATATAAACAACTAAATGCAATAATAAGAGTAATCAAAGCAACAATAGAGCAATAATAAGTATATAAATTAAAAGAGATAGGGATAAAGAAAGTCAAGCCCAGATATAACGTAGAGTTCGGACCGCCCCCTAGTCTCCATAGATACACAATGCCTACAACTAAGGACTTCACACCACTTTATTGATTTCTCAATCCAAGCTCCAAGAGCTACACAAACACAAGCTTGATTACACAAGTTTCACACTCACAACTCTTAATATAAATCACAATCTCAACTCTCAATACAAAAACTCAATCTCAAGAATTATTGGTATAGTGCTTTTAACTTACAATACTTGCAACTAATAGCTCATAAGCAATACATTGCAAATCTCTCTAAATACAAGCAATTTATGGTACAAGAGACAATAAGAATTATAGACAACAAGAATATACGAGAATGTTGAAATATTGTAGCAAAAGATGAGTTCTCTATTGCCTTTGGTCGAGTTATTGAGCATTTATATTATCCTATTCATTTTTTCCTATTACAATGCATTTAATGCTCTAACGGCTAGTTGAATCTAACTTATTGGCAAGTGAATTAGCAAGCCGATTCTTCCAGGTTAGTGAGCTTTTCTTTGTGTTTTCCAGGGTTTTATACCGTTAACTTGGTTCTTCCTTGAACCGTCAGCTTAGTAAGCTAAATATCACCTAAAAATTCTTTTAACATATAAGAAACGAATACTCTTTGCAATATAACTTCAAGATCATTTGATCACCACTTCAAAAGATTAAATTTTTTGTAGAGATAATTGATATGTTTAATTATTAAGCAAGCTAATTGAACTTATTCAATTATCTTAAAATAATCAAATAATACTTAGTTTAATCATCTACTTGTTTTTGTTCTCTTAAAAAAAAAACATGTTTAGATATACACTTTTTGTTTTATTCTCATCAAAATCAAATAATGAACCCTATGTTCAAAAGGTTGTTTGTGTAATATGCTTAGATATTAGACTTACATGTAACAGGTTAAGAGTTAGATATTTGAGTCGCTTATTTGCTATAAATATTGTATTTTGAGCTTTTTGCAAATGCAACTACTGCTGGAAGGTGCATCAACTTAAAATCATGTCTTCAGACACTATTTTAACCAAAATGATTAAATCATGTATTCATAACACAATTTTAAGCATTTCAAAACATAATTTTAACCAACATGCTTAAAATTGTGTTATGAAGATATGATTCTAAAAGAATGATTATAATTGTGCCCACAAAACTTGATTTCTTAAGAAATAGAAATTATGGTTTGAAAGCAAAATTTCAAGCGTTGTACATTTTAAAATATTTTTGGCCTGACTATATTTTTAGAATTTTTTTTAAAAGCATATTTTCCTTTTCCTTAAATGTGCACTAAGTTAAATCAGGTTTCAAAATAAATTGGTTTATAATATTAATGCAAAAATACATAAAAATTAATCAAGGACAACAAAGAAACCCATGAAAGTGTGAAAATGTGAGAATAAAAAAAATTAACGAAAGATGAGATCATGACAAAATTCCATGAAGGGAAAGTTTATCCTAAAAAAGCCTTTTCCCTCTAAGTAGTGTTTGATTGCCATTATTTTATATTACTACATTGAATAAAATCTTTAATCAATTATTTGATTTACATATTAAGCTAAGCTATTGGATAAAATGACTCTTGAGTTGCTGGATAAAACCTCAAGAATTTGTATTGTATGATTGGTAGTATAAAATTCTATTTTATTGTATAAGCTGAAAACATTTTCATAATTTAAAGTATTCTTATGAAAATTTATCTTCTATACCAAAATCATCATCATTTGCTTATTGATATAGTCCATGCCAAGATAGGTTTCAATGTTCTCCATCATGGAAAATCTATATACTATTATATACTATATAAATCAAATGTAGTATAAAAGAGTTATACTATAATATTCTTGTACTATATTGTCTTGTTCCAATTGTACCGGTCATTTTTGTGAATCAAACATTATTTTAGGTTTAGTGTCTCCTTTCATATAAACTCTAGGATTTTACAAAAGAGTTAAGTGTATTAGTATAAAGTTGGAAAATAATATTTCTTTCTTGATGGGGAAAAATTGGAAAATAACAATAAAAGGATACATGTAAGTTGAGTGTACCTCTTCATAAACTTAGATTATATATATATATATATATATATATTTTGGATAGTTTTGATTTTGATCATTATCACGAGTCAAGACATACTTATAAAACCACCATCACTTATGAAAGTAAATATATATTATAAATCAATATAGTCCTCATGTTGGTAATAAGATTTAATACATATTCTTCTTACAACTAAGACCAATCCTCATCAACTTAGCTAACTTGTACCGGCAACCAAGACGAAATTCACTACTTGCTTATTTTATTTTATTTTCTCAATTTCCTTTATGTTCGGCTCAAGCATTACTTTCAATGGCCCTTATTATTATGTAGTTTCACGTACAAATGCACGTCCTCCTACGTAACTTATTATTATGTAGTTTCGCATATTAAATTTTCAGTTGAATATATATTTATAAAAATTAAAACTTTTTTTTATATATAATTATAAAAAGCAATAATGTTGAGATGTGAATTGTGACATTGTATCAAAGTGTTATATTGGTTTATAAAAGTGTTGCATTGTACTATTTTTCTTACACCGGATTTCATTATTCTTTTTATACCGTCTAATTATGTCGCTCAAACATGTAATTATTGGAAATTTAAGTATGTTTAGTGCTAAACGTGGCTGTTTGCAAGCATGAAGAGGGACTGCATTCCGAAAGAATGGTGCGTTCATCATCAATTTATTTTCAGCATTATATATATATATATATAGTCCGTGAACAGCTTACGCGTAGTCGATATCATGCATGCACTTTGAAAAGCACCATTTAATATAATAAAAGTATTGAAAATATAGCAATGTCTTATGACTTTCATTTTAGCAATGTCCAAACGGTGTCTAATATCTAAGTACCACTTTGGATGCCCCTTTGCAAATCTAAGTATAAAAGATTCTTGATTGGAAAGTTGGTTTATTCGAAGTAAAGTGAACTAGTTTTATATATATATACATCTATATATATATATATATATATAATATTTGTTATTACCGAAAAAAAAAAGGAAAAGAAAAAGGGTAAGTGTAAATCACATTATCTTTTTTCCTCCTTTGGAGCACCAAACAAGTGGTAACTAACAGTATTTGTGATGTTTAATTTAATGATTGCCTTAAAGTCATCTATGTTAGCGGTAATATGACTTACATAGTAATTTTTTTTCGAAAATTAGTCTAATAAGGAAAGCTTTTAACCAGTGGCTTGAGTGAATTTGTTAATAGATTAAATAAAAGGATTAAAAATTTGAAATTTCATGCAGTTGATTTTCTTTTTTTTTTTCCACAGTGCATATTTAATATTATTAAAAAATATGAAAGATTTATCCTTTGGGTCTTTAATATGCATCTTGATGGCACTTTTTAACGTTATCCTCTATTATTTTAATCATGATTGTACTATTGTCGTAATTACTGAATTTTGGAAAAAGATGTGAAACCGAGTTGTTTCTATATGTTATATATATATATATATATATATATATATATATATCTAACTTCTCTTTATTCTATGACATGTAGGAAAAGTAGGTCTATATAAGAGAGTCACTTTTTCAATATACAAGCCCAAAATATCTTGGGTTGAATAATCAACGATAGTTGAATTTAGAGCAAGGCCCAATCTATATTATCAGGCATACTGCCAAAAAAACTTAAGTAAGTCGGATGCTCTACGACTCCTTTTAAGAAAATATCTTTCAATTTTCTCATTACATCTTACGTGTTTGGCGGCTTTCATGGAGCATAAGTTTCTATTACATGCTATATTTGTATCATATGTCAATCCACTACTGGCATGTATTGACAACTTAAATCGTATTTTGGAAGAGGTTGTCTTCAGACTGTCCACTAAAAAGAGGTAGTTTATAATTGATCTCAAGTTTTAGGTTTTTGAGTTCAATTTAATACTAAATATGTAATATCTAAAATACTTTTGGTGCATCTCAAGTACGAAACCAATGTAGATCTAATTAATGAATACTTAAAACCACTTACTATAAACAGAAGAAAAAAACAACTTTCAAGTTTTTTCCAAACATTAATTACGTACATTACAAAATAATATAGAAATACAAATTTTTTTTTGCACATCCAAAGTGGCTCATAATATGTGTTACCACTTTTAAGTACATATATTGTGTAAATTAAATTTTAGGGTAGGACTATTCGCTCAACCTTTTTTCTGCTATAATGAAATCTTAGATAAGAAAATGCAGATTGGACATCCCCAAATATTCTTGAGCATTGTTTCTACAGTTTTGTAGAATATTATTTCTATAGGCTCCTCAAAAATTGCCCATCCCTTCCAATAATTGATTTCATACATCGAACATGCGTTTTGCGTATCTAAATCCTTTCAGCCAACCACGATTTTATGGATTTTACCCATCCAAAGATCTAAGACATGATTTATAGACAACTTCATCTATATAAGAATTTTTCGTCAGAGAGCTTAGTGTTAAAAGCATAAAAGGAGGAAATGTTCACACTCACCAAACCCCCGGGTGTAGTGGTCATAATTACGAATAAATTTTGCAAGGGATGAAAAATCACTAAAATGATTACTTAAGTTCCTGATAATAGTGGTAATTTGGCTCTTGAATTACCTTACTATTTTTCATGATTTAATAAAATAGAGTCCATCTAATTATATATATATATATACATAAATATATATATATATATATCTGCAAACACATTTTAGGGTTTGTTCCAAGTCAAGGACAGATTTATCCGTCCAGTGTTTTTGCATGATTTTGCATCTAGAATGGCTGTGTAGACATAGACTAGCAGCAAGGTTACACCTGGCAGGTTCTCTTAGGAGACACCATTTTATAATTTGATTTGGTCAGAGGATACTACTACGACTAGACAGAGCAGTACATGGTGATTGGTCCCCGTTGTGCCAGCAAGACCATGCTCATTTTCCCATAAGTATTTAATATGCGATTTCACTAGGAAAAGATGGTAAAAAGTTCTTAAAGAGTTATTTATAACACCTTATGATACATGTGATCCGTCGAAGAGTGGAACTCGTGTCTAGTTCACATGTCAATGCATATATAAAAATATTGCTGAAACTCCGTATTGCTATTTCCAACAAATTATCACAGTTTTCGTAGTCCCTACTCCAAGCACCTGCCTCTCCCCCTGCTCGACCTTCAATGCAGAGACCAACATTTTAGTCTGACTTCAGATCAATACACTCAAAATCCAAATCATCATACATGCCCATATTCCGTCTCCGGTCTCATGCGCTCTCTTTTATAAAATATATATATATATATATCACCCGAGTTTACATGCATTTGTTAAAAGGTTAAATATAAAATATATTTTCATGTTTGTACACCTATTTTTCCTATAATATATAACTAATGGTAAAAACAAAAAATTTATAGAATTTTCATTATTTTACCCTTCGATTAAATATACTATACAAAGATAACTTCATAACCATCTGATTTTGCTAATATTTGGCCAAATGGTACGAATCTAATTATGGATTAAGTATCACGCTTATCTGAAATTGTAGATCGACTACTTTGACAAGCCTTAACTTCTGAAAACTTTAATCCACCGTCAATATTTTTGTCTATGTGCATTCTTATGGAAAATGCAATCTCTCGTTTCATATATTCAATTAAGAATAACAATTGTGACTGTTTATTTTTAACTTCACTTGTTGCAAGTTTGATTATATATATGTGTGTGTGTTTTTAAATATATTCCTACAACAATCTTAACTCTAAATTCCATGGAATCTTAACAATCGAGGTAAGAGATTGGGAGAAGTCAAAGTTTAATAAAACACAAGCTAAAAGTTTACCTTTTATTGTTTTACCCAACATTCTCACGAATTTCCTACTAAAAATTATAATAAGTCTGATGAATGAAATAAATTAAATAAAACTAAGAACCCACTAAACAGTGGATTTTACCTATAATGAGAATGATCTTGTAAGCAGTTACCTAAAGTGTATTAAGAGCCTTTTTTTTCTCGTTGATCTTTTTTCTTATCGTTTTTGGCACTACTCTCAAATGGTATACTTGTGAAAAATCAAATACTCCTAAAAATAAATTGAAAAAGAGGGGTAAGTTAGTAATTTTGTCATCATTAAATTTAATTCAGTGATGTCATATGGTAGTTAAAAAATATAAACAGTTTTAATAATTAATTTGTAAATTAAAATGATGAAAATGGAGAGGACAAATGATGTAAACTCATTTATACTCGATTTATCCAAAAAAAAAATTTTGGTTAAATTAAAATGGTATTAATATTCAAACTTCTCTTCCAACTTGATTAGGATTCAAACTTAACTTAATCTAGATTAGGTTGAAAAGATAGTAGAGCTAAATCTTACGACTTGACAAACTATTTAAATAACTCATACTTGATTACTATTAATTTAATTCGAGTAAATATTGGATTGAATTCATGTAACTTGCGAATAAGTTGATTTATTTTACATCCCTAAAATATAGGAGGAGGAAGGAAAAGAAAAAGGTAGCAATAATAAATTTTCTCTTTACTAGTGATCATTCATTCAACCCAATAACTTTAATGAATTGAAACTTCCCTCGAACAACACGAAGGAACCTGATCATGCCAACTATGATCGGTTTGCATTAACTTATAAAGTTAATTGAGGATCCTCTATTATGAAGGTACTCGAAACCAAAAATTTCGGAGGCATCAAGTGGCACCTTATAGACTTTAAACTTTCCTAGAAGTAATGATAATTGAAGGACAAAAGTATATTTGTTTATTAACAGGCAGTGGGCAGGAACCGAAGAGTTTCGGATCAGCATTATGCATAGCTTCCGCAACATCATTTGGTGTTCAGATTCATTAGCATATTTTTGCATAATCTAGCTCTAATCTTCCAATTTCTCTGCTTCATATGCTATGTTTAGGCAATTATTTATTGAGCGGACGTATCCGAACTGGTTTGTTTCGGGCTACCAACCGATATGCCCAGTATAGACCCATATGAAAGACAACAAAGGAAAAATATAGATCACAGAGAAGAAATAATCATAATATATACGGATAATTGCAAGTGCAACTCTCAAACTTTTTTTTTTTTTGACTATTTCTTAGATGGGTGTTGGGAAAAACCACAATTAAAAGAGTATAAAAGTCTAAAATGGTATATAAGATTATGAGCTAAAAGTTGGTATTAACGTGGGCTTGACTCTTGTGATAGTCTCAGAGAGTGCTGATTTCATGAACATGGAACAATTTAAGGAGATTTAATATAGTAAACTTATATAGATATAATTAACTAGTCTATTTGCTCTCGATTTTTCTTAAATAAGCTAATAATAAGGGAAAAGTCCTCATCAATTTGGGTCCAAAATGAGCCCATGAAATAATTCATAAAGAGGAGGATTCCATCTTGGTGATTGACTACTAATGCAACCCAATAGATGTGTCAATGGCCAAGCTCAATAAATTCTTTAGAGTTCCCCTTCATTGCATATAAGTCAAAGATTGGAGAAAGTTATTATACATTCAAACTCCACTAATTCAAGATTAAACAAGGGTTAGATAAAAAAAGAAAAAAAAAGGTACTTCTACTAAAAAATAGTGACATTTATACTCTAAATTTATTCTCCCATCACTTATGTGTTCAAATCTCAAAAATTGCTTATTCATTGTCCTCTCTCTCTCTCTCTCTCTCTCCAAGTGACTCCTCTAAGACCATATGAAGTTTGAGACATATAGTGAACACATGTAACACCACTAATAGGATCCCTATATATATATTTTGGTAACTACATTAAGGATAAGAGAGTTAACAATAGAGCAATAACACCTATAAGGAAAGGGATAAGAGGCTTCGTATATAAGAACAAGAATTCAACATAAAGATTAGTAAGTAGAACATGATATCAATAAATAATACCGATAAAGATAATGAAGTATAAGAATGCTCTTCTTACATAGTGTAGATGATGTGAACAATTCAAAAGAACATCGATGCTTTGAGTTAATTCCAAATAATGTTAACTCAACTCATCCCAAGGGTAGCTGCTCTTGCCACCATGTAACTAGGTGTGGCTCCACTAAGTCTTCTCTTCGTTGCATACCAAAGCATTACCTACTTAGTTCATCTTGCTAATCCTCATACTATTGATGAGGATGCCCCTCAAGGTAAGGATGAGTAAACTCTTGTATCTAGGATTTTGATTGAGTAACATGTATCATCTAAAATATAGAATGGAGGAGTTTAACCTAAATGCTAAGCAATCCCCTCAAATAAGGCTTCGTAGAACTGCCAACAATTATGTCTCACACTTTCGTTGCACGAGTTGACACTGGCATCTATAATCAAAGATCTTCATTCTTTATGAGGAAGACTTAGAATGATACTTGAAGGAAGTATAAATTCAATCTTGAATAATAATGATAGGCTTTAGGCTTCTCCATCATTGATACATAACTGCTAGGCTATACCCTATGGACTATGTGATTTATAAGTTCATACTCTTTAATGGAAAACAAAACAATCCAAAAGAGCATTGACAAAAGTTTCTTCAGACTTTAGAAGTGAATAGTATAGATGATGACTTGAAATTGAAAGAATTCTACAAATTATTAATGGAGAAAACATATACTAGGTATGTTAACATTCTTTTAGGATTAAGTAGACCCATAAAGGCCATATGTAGGATATTCCTTGAGAAACTCTTATCCATTCAAGAAAGGGTCACTTTGATTAACATGTGATAGATCTAGTAAAACTTAAGGAAGGATATCATGACATACATGGAGCATTTTAGAGAACATTTACTAAACATCTAAGGTGTTTCCAATAAAATAAAATAAAGTAGTTAGTGAAGCCTACGTCTAAGGGATGTTTATTGAATATATAGTATACTTAGAGAACCTCTATTTACATTCTTCTATTGTACTCATAGAGAATGAGCAAAGGACCAACAGCTTTGTTACAAGAAAATAAAGGAAATACAACAAGGTCAACACATGGATAACATCCATAAGCTCAAATAAGGGTGAGAATCTTAAAAGCAGTGAGAAGTCAAAGATTGATTGTCATGCCCTTAAAGCTATCAAGTCATAACAATCTGTTATGTATATCAATTTTATGCTAGAAACTACCCCTTTAGTAGCTAGTATAAGCTTGACATATAAGGCTTGTACAACAAATCACTTTAAAATATTCATAGTTTTGCAAATATATTGATATTTATATAAATAACAAACTTATAGTTATAATAAAATTAGTTACAAAATAAGTATAACAGTATAAATACATATTACAATTCAAAAGTAGGAATCTTGGTAAATCGCTTAAGAGACCTAGTCAATCCTATGATACCAAAAGTTCCAAAATTATAGTTCACCATCAGTTCCTTCTCACTCAAGCCTTGGTTACACCCTTTGCACACTTAATGATGATCATCTCATGATATGTTTATTGAGAACTTGCAAGCAAATCTGTAGGGGATTGAGCAAACTGCAACTCAATAAGGGATAGGAGGCAAAAAGCATATATAAGTTGAATAGAACAACCAAGTTATCAAACAATTATTATATACAATGCATGAACATGCAATGTGCCATCCATATGACACTATCTAGTCCATCATAAACTTAGAAAAATTACATCAACTCTAACTTAAGTTGAGGAGTTATGATATAATGGTTATAATGCCAAATATAAAGGTCATAATGCACTCTTACTACCAATTTCGAGCTTATGTAATGAAGACTCTTACTCCTTCCGTGATTGCCTTTGAACTAACGTCCCTAAACTTGTCACGACCTCCTCTTCTATCATATGGTTTGACCAAAGATAGGGAAAAACCAACTCACAACATGTAGTTGAAGGCGTCAAAATTTAGCAGGAGAAAAATCTAACCATTCCCTAATAAGATGCAATGCTTGCGCTTTTATAGTTTAATCCATATTCATATTAGTTTGGTTAAGAATGATCAACCAATTCATAACATAACATATAAAGTCAAGTAACACAACAAAATACATAACCTATCTATCAATTAGCACCTTAGTAACCAAGTATAGGCATAATATGTGTACAAACAAATACTTACAACCACAAGTAAGTATATACTCCAATCTCCATAAATCCTACTTATTTGTATCGATGCCTACTCGGGTAGGTTTACAGTGTCAGACTCCGAATCACTTGGAAATCCTATATATATATACATATATATATATGTATTAAAACTCAACTTTAATTTTTATAAGATTTACGAAAATGTTAAGGTTTTATTTAGTTCTTTGTATTATTTATAACTTGGTTAAAATACTAGTTGTATAGTTATTTAATAAAGTTACATATATACATCTATATACACACACACCCATAGGTATCTTATACACCTAGGTATATTATAATCCTAATACCTTTACTTTATTATAATTTATCTAATATAGATATACGCACATAGATATATACATATATGTTTATACTTAAATTGTATTAAATTGGTCAAATTATGTTTCAATTATGCAAAGGTTGTCGTAAATTGATAGTTTTCGTAGTATCATAAAAATACCTATTTTATTACCTGAAGTGTTCCAATTTTAATAAAATCATTATCATTGGGTTCATATGAACTCGATGATACTCAATACGAGTTTTGTTTCAAAAGATAATTTTCAAAGGATATTTTTAATCCTAATATACATATAAACTCGTATAACAAGTAATATCACATTTATATTATATTGCCTAAATAAAATATATTTTTGCATAATTTCCAAATAAAACATCATAAAAACATGTACTTTATACCCTTAGCATGTATATATTACAATGCGGGCTATATAATATTACAAAATATACTGAAAATAACCTATTATCACATCTGGTCAAAGTATATTAATGATTGTGTTAAATAATTAACAAACAATAGCCTACTATTACTAAAAACATGTCCTAACTAGTAATTTAAGCCATTTATTTAGGAACATTTAGAATAAATAGCAAGAATCATCAAGCAATTCTACAAAAAAATCCTATAAACTTAGATAAATATGTGGAATTCAATTAGTAATTTGTTTCATGCAATGGAGATTATCACCTAAATATTTAAAATTACGTTTTTTCTCTTAAATTAAGATTAATTAAGCAAATAATATCATTGTCATGTAAAATAATTTCTAATTAGTCTTGATATTATTACAAATGACCAGAACTCATTAAGTACCATTTTCGTCAATTTTTTTCCAAAAATCAATTTAATTCTAAAAATTCCAATTTATGCTATTTTTAGGGGGAAAAAATACAATAAATATCAATCATGTATGAAATCAAAATACATATCATTAAACTAGATGTAATAAGGGTCCTATAGAAAATTTTTAAGCTCAAAAGAACATTGTTTAACAGATTCATTTTTTAGTTAAAAATTTAAATGAATAATGCACTTCCTTAAGGAAGCATGTAAAACTTTTAAAATTTCATCAAATAAATTTATCATATAAAATTATACCTAAAATGATATAGGAATAATTTTTTTTTCATAATTTTTCTTATTAAATCATTATTTTCTAGAAAATAGGGAAAAATAGGGTAGATTTTTGAACTTAATGTTCATTGGAGCTCTAGTAACTGAAAGATGGTGGGAGTGTGTTAGCAAAGTTGGGTAGTGGAGGCTCTAGTAGTGGTTACAAGGGTTCACTATTAAGTTGTCGTTTGGTTGGGGAACCATAATAAGGCAGTAGGGTGTTTTGTCTTTTTGAGTTTTTTCTTATTTTTATAAATTTTTTCATGAATTTTATTTGAGTTCCTTAGTGGCTAAATTTTTTAAATGAAGTAGAAATGTCTTATTTATATTGGGTTGGGGTGGTAAGATTCCTCAAAAGTTAAGTTTCTATTTTTTTTTAATTTTAATTGTTTCATATTTCCATACATGAGGTAGCTTAATTTGGTTTAATTTGCTTTTGATTCACCTACTTAGATGTTGTTTAAGTTGCTACGATTGATTTCATGTTGATTTAAGATTTTTATTTGATTTTTAGGTGATTTTTAGTTAATATTTTAGTTCAATTTTAACATTTTAGGTATACTACATTAATAGTTATAAGTTTTGTTAATATATGTGTATATATCCTATTTACTTAGTGCATAGAATAAGTAATTATATTCATTTAGTTATAGTTTACCGATGTTATTAATTTTTGGAATACATTTTCTTTTGAATTTTTCAGATTTACCACTTATATTATACATTTTTAAAGATTTCAAGTTAATTTACGGGTATATTTATCATGTCTATTTGTAAGTATATGTATGTATTTCATGTATTATTTTGTATTAAATTATTTGCTTTCCAACTTAAATAATTTATCTTTAATGCTTAATTATAGTTCAAGACTCAAATTTAGGAGTTTCGACGAGTTTTATACTATATTAGATAATTATGCTTTTAAGGCTAAAATTAGGGTTTTATTTAAATTATTTTTAAATAAAGTTTGAACTCACTCGGATAAATTTTCTTAAAATTCCTAAATTTAAGTACAGTTGCTCTAAATATGATTTTAGGAGCTTACATTGATATTTAGGGAAGTTCCTTTTTCTTGTGCTTGAATAGCAAGATACATGCAATACTTGACTAGCAACTATGGGTTGAGGATATTAAGCTCATAAAAGTTAATTGTTTCACCCACTAAACAATGTTAAGTATGACCAAAACTTTGTGGTTAACATAGAATTATGGGCTAGACTACCAAGGACTATTAAAACATAAAAAGGATATTTTAGAGTAGAATATAAAATAGAAAGCTTATCATATACATACACACACATATATATATATGTATAAATTTTGTTCTATAAGGAGAGATTATAATTAAAGACAATTATTTATGTAACATTACTTTCCCAACCCATACTACCTAAATGCTAGCACTCAAAGCCCTTAATTAAGATTAACGATTAGTTAGATAATAAGACAATATTGTTAATTCTTTTGTAAATTTTCAATATATAAAATAATTTGCTATAACAATACACTTTTAGCCCACGTTTCTCAAATGTTAATATTTGAAGCATTTGATAGTTACTAACAATATGTTAAACAATAAGACAAATGCTATTACGGTTTTTTAAACTTTTAATATATCAAGAAATTTCATTTATAAACATAATTGTACAAGCATGATTATCAATTAGATTATTGGAATAGTCATATCATTCTTGTTATGATCATCTTCTTTTGCTTATGTTGCTTCAAAGTTAATGGTTTTATATTTTCAATGCATAAAACTAATCACATAGAACCAAAAAAAAAAAAAGTATAAAGGGTGAGTCAAATGCTATTATTGATGGATAAGAGTGTTAACTCTTAGCCTATACATTGATAAGTCCAACCTAGTTATATAGACTCGTAAGGAGCATTACTTCTTAAGTACATGATAAACCATTATAGCTAAGTAAGAAAATAGCCTTGACAACATTTGTTTGTTTAGTTAATTTATAGTAATTGATTAAAAAATAGAAAAATGAAAAATGAAAATGCAATCCTCTTAGTTTTTTTTTTAAAATAATATATAATTTTTGAAATAATTTTATTTTTTTCTTTTTATGGCTTTCAATAATAAATAGAACATATTAAAATAGGAAAATGTGAAAACAAAAAAAAAAAAAGAAAAATTTCTAGAAATATGTTTTATAAAGTCTTTTATTTAGTTTTTGAATAAAAGTAAGTGCTCTTTAAATATTTTTTTTTCAAAATAAAGTTCATTTATTAAAAGAATAAAATAAATAGAAAAATAAGAAAATTCATAGAAAATTACAAATAATTTAAAGAAAAGAAATATTATTTTGGTTTTTTTAAGTGTTTGAAAGTAAGCTTGCTTCCATAAATATTATAGAATTTTTAAAATAAAAAAAAGAAGAAAAATGACCTAAATAGATATTTCACTTTTGAAAGTATGACTATAGTATATAATCTTATATGAATGGATATCATATGCAAAGAACTGCATTCGTTAAAAGAAACTCTTAAAAATGGGTGAAGGGAAAACTTATTACATGTATGGTATAGGGAAGATATGCTTGAGAAAAATGCCTTCCTCTTTTATATAATTCAAGAAGAAAGTGCAATTTAGAAGGGCACCGTCTTCATAATTTACTAAAGAAGAAGACACTTTTCTAAAAGGTGCCTTCTTCATGAACCATATTTCTGAAGAAGGTACATTGCGTAAGTGCGCTTTCATTATTCCAAAAATATAAACCCCTTCCCATGATCAGTTTTTGAGCATAAACTTAAAAAAAAAAACATATCCTCCTTTTTCCTCTCAACTTACTCGTACAATTCTTCCTAATCCAACATCCTCAAGATTTTTTTTTTCCACAAATTCTTCATTGAAAATCAAAGTTAAACAACTCTGTACATTGATTACATCAATTTTTTACACAAATCATCGATATATATGTGATTTACACAAAATCTACCATAGGTTTTCATGTTTATGTACATGTGTGATTTCATCATTTTAATGATGTTTTGTATATAAATGTTAGTATTATAATATATAATTGCATGATTTGCTTGTAAATTATACATTAGCACATATTTTAGTCATAATAGAATTGAAATTTAAGTGTGTAACACTTTGCACATTAAGTGTTTGATGAAATGCCTCTTAGAGAAACATTTAGTTAAGGGTAGGACTAATGGCATGAGGATGAAATGCATGGTAGATGAACCATGATGTGTTAGTTGATATGTTCCTCTTGATGTGGATAGGTTGAAAATAGTGCACATAGTGAAATTTATGGTTTATGATGATACAAATATTGTAAGGAGAAATTCAAGACCAGAGTACAATTAGGAACTAGTAAAGATGTTAAAAGTAAGAACAAATGTGAACTTATCTGAATTGTTGCAAAGGGTTTGTTAGGGCATTAGGATTGATGCAAGTGCTAAGAATTGAGATTTTTCACTGACATCCAAACGCATATTTGGGAGTTATATCCTACTTCTTAATTGTCATTAAGGACAATAATGATGTCGAAAACTTATACGAGGTGGCGGAAGTATTTGGGCAAATCCACATTCACCACTTATATATGAGGATTGGAAAAGTAAAAGGAGCCCTCCCTGTACAAGCAGCACATGTGACTCTAATTGGGTTCAGTGAGGTAGCTGCCTATGAATATAAGCTACTATTCATGTTTGCTCTTACATGAGATGATGCTAATGTAGTTAACAAGGTGATTCCGATATCTAGAAAAGAAGTTTCATATGACCGTATACTTTAATGTACGGGAGAGCTATATGATAAAGAAGACGATGATGATGGCAATTATGAGCTTGATGGAGATGAAGATAATGATGATTATGATGAGAATACTGAAACCAAGACGCTTACAATAAGTCCCATTACTCTTAAGATGGGTGCATACTGTTCTTATATTCCATACATGATTTTTTTTTTTTTGGTGAATTCCATATATTATTTTCTCTAAAGAAAAAGTTTTTCATTCTTTTGAATATGCAATAAATTAGTTTGTCCTTTTTCTTTTTCTAAAAATAATTAATTTCTTATTAGTCAAGTTTAGGAAAATTATCAAGTCCTTTTATTGGTGAATTCTTGTTTGCTAGTATATATTTACTTTAAATTATGGCATTATTAAGTATAAAACTTTTCATTTTCTAAAAAATTAGCGACTTAGTTAGGGTTAATCTATGCTATTATCATTAACCTATTTTCCTTTTTTTTTTTTTCCTTTTGGCCTTGACTATGTTAAGATTATTTTTATAGACTTTTGATAAAATATATATGGTGATTAGTGAAAATTTGAGCTTGACTATGGCCTTTGAAAATTACCTTGATTTTGATAGAATCCTCCTTAGTTCTATCAAAACCTTAGAGTAGTTTATCCACCTAAGAGTTGTATGTTTAGGAACTGTATTGTTAGCTTAGCTATTAAAACTTTATATAGCTTATGCTTATTATAGCCTATCATTTCCCAACATCTCTGCTAAACTCTATAATTGTATGCTTATTATATCAAAGCATACAACTCATGTGAACCTATACCTCCTTTGGGGTCTTAGCTTATATGAATCCCTTAAGCTTCTTTCCCTATTAACTTCGTATGCATAAACACCATTCCCTTCATTTTTACTATTATAACTATTATTTAATACATTAACTTCTTAGTCAATATTAAGGTCTCTCTTCAAATCTCTTTTAACTTGCCTTATCTCGCTTAAGATATTCTTTATGCCAAATGAAATAGCTAAAGTTTGTAGTAGTTTCAAATCATATATAGTAAATAATATGCATTATACCAAGGGAATTCCATGTAACCATCATGTAAATGAGCAACCACAAGCTTCATGGTCCATAATGCAACAAATATATGGTTACAAATAAAGTAGAGAAGATCTAACAAATTTTTAGGCATCAATTTGCAAAAATAGCCTAACCCACTTACACTTTCACCAAAACGCACCATATCACCTATAAGACTCTAAATCTCTTATTATTCTAAACAAAGTAAAATATTTCCTCATCTATAAATCCTACTCATAGTGATATAGGTATTTCACTCTCTCTCACTCCTTTATCTATTATGCTTTATTAAAGTTCTCTTTTAAGGTTTACTAATAATCTATGTTTGTATTTTGATTGTGTTGTCAAATGATTTTAGGGTTAGAGTTTGCACCTACAAAGATAAAAGAACTAAGTGGTATTAGGTTAGTCCGATGTAGTTACTTTGATACTTAAGTTAGTAAGTGTTTTAGAGAAAAATAGGGTGATTGAATATTAAGTAAGGGTCTTAAGAGAGTTCTTACAATGCTTTCTTTTTGTATTTATAGGTGAATGTCGGGTATTTAAATAGCAATTGATCATTGGTAGTAGGATACGTAGAGATTTTGTAATCAAACACATGTTTAAAATATAGGAATCGTAGGTGGTTACATAATAAAATCATATCAAGTCATAATCGTTCATATTGCTTTCCTAAGTTCAAACTAGACATATTAATAGACTAGGCTCCAATGCCTACTAAGCAGGTTAAGATTTAGTTGGCATCAATTGAAAATTGAGTCACTCAGCATCTTATTAGCCAAGTAGATGAATAATATTATAAGGTGAAAACCAACCATCAGTAGAATGCAAGGTTGAAAAATATGTAAAGCGACTGATTTAAAATAGCCAATCTCCTACACTAAATGTGTTTGGGTTGTAATCTCCTTGATCTCTTTTTTGTTGTGTCCTTTTTATATGTCGTTTACATGTATTCTATTGGATTTGTTGGAACTCTCTTTGCTTTTCTCCCTTTTTGTATAACATTTTCTATGGACATCAAAATAAGTTTTATCAAGTTGTACTATTTGTAGATCCATTGAAAAGTGAACCAACCCTTCTAAGTTGTCTCTTTAGAGCATAAATTGACCTCTTAAACTATAACTTGTAAAACTATAATGTTGTTCTTCTAAATAATCCTTGGTCAATAATACTTGGTGGCTCCAAAAAGGGGTAATTTTCAATAACATCCTTGAGTAACCCTAATGATGGTCTATCATTTCCATATGCCTTCTTTAAAATTGAAACATGGAAAACATAATGAATCTTGGACCTTAGTGGTAGTTCTAAGCGTAAGCTGAGACATGCACACAATTCAAAATTTTAAAAAGCCCATAAATTCTTTTAGAGGTAGTAATGCTTGCTTGTAAGGTTGTAACTTGACAAACACTACATCACTTACCAAAACATATGTTTGATGTTTGTCAAAGTTGTATTGCATTATCATCTATGATTTCTATCAATTGACTCTATGTTATGAAGTAATTCATCACTACTTAATGACTTTATCTAACATTAATGTGCCCTTGACATAGGAAGGAATAGATAGAGGTGGCCTTCCATAAGTAGCTTTGTAAGGTGTCATGTCTACCTTACTATGATATGATGTATTGTAAGAAAATGTATTTAACATAAGTAGAAAGAGTTCTTGATGGAGCGTATATTGCATTTATTAAGCAAGTATACCTGTTAAGTAATAGTATAAAGGACTTTTAGAGTCTAGGGTTGTCAATTCAACAAGGACTAAAGACTTACTTGTAGTAAATTACTCTAATTAAAATTGAATAACAATGGACTAAAGAATAAAAGTGATTTTATGAAACATTAACTAATTAAAACTAATACTAACAATGCAATCAATTAATAAAAAGATAATTAACTATAAAAAGTGATCTCTAGACCCAGATTACCAAGAGATGAACATACAGTAGCTTAAGGTATCTAATGTGTTCCTTATTTTTATTAACCAGAGAAATTTAATTGCTAAATTGATAAGAATCATTTCTCTATTAATTTTCAATCCTAATAACATTTTGCTTGACTTGCTTCTAGAATAGAAACTCTTTAAAATAAAGTTAAGAACGGGAATTCTACAGCAAACAACAAGATATTAATTTCAGTTTTGGAAGAAGTCTATATCTTATTTCTAAGCTTATAACAATTATTTTCAATTACAATTGATCTATTAATGTATTGGCCTTGCCACTTCAATACATAAAATTTAATAATTAAGTTGAAAACCTATAAATAATAACTTAATACAAAATGCGTAATTAGATTGATAAGATCAAGAGAGTTTCATTAAAATAATAATAAATAACGTACACTACATGTTACGTAAGAGTTTTAGGTTTAGATATCGTTATTTCTATACTACAGACATGATAAAATTATGAACTTTCATGATAGAAATGACTAAAACCCTAAGAAAAGACTAGTATTCTATTTTATGACATTTTTCCTTCCCTTTATACACATGTTTAACATCTATTTATATTATTTGGACAAAATAATCTTCAAATGGTAAGTGTTTAAATATCATGACATGTTTACAGGTAAGAAAATGGCCATGGAGTTTGGGCATAAACTACTCTTTGTAATAATTCTTTAAGAAATGGTCTTGAAATTGATGATGAAAGGATCATAGGTACAGATCACGGTAGTGGAGTAAGATCGTAGTCTTGTACTTTGCCAAAATTCTTCAATCTTTACTTAAAGATTAAGGATGTAGACTTCACAACCAAGGAACACAGCCATGAAGATCAACTATGGTCTTTGTCTTTACTTAATTCTTGAATGAATTCTCTTTGACACTTTATATCCTCAAGTCATTCATCAAATTTGGTGAAAATTTCTTTAAACATCGCCTAATTTTCCATCTTTTCACTTTATTGCTTAAACTAAGTCTTGAAATCAAGAAATGACTTAAATCAATAGCAAATTCATCAAAATTATATCAAAATAATCAGGAAAATATCATAAGAGATGAGTTTAAAATTACATTCATCAAATCTCTCCACACTTAGACATTTGATTGTTCTCAAGCAAATAAATCGATCCTTAATAAGGATTGAGAAACTACAACAAGATTTTCCAAATCAACCTACTATTGTTCAAGAATTTGAAAACAAAAAATCATTTTTACCCTAGCACATGATAAAAGTTAATATAATCTTAAATCATTATCAGTAACTTGTACGATCTTCTCCCTTTGCACTTTTCAATGCTATTTAGACACTAATACTAGAATGTGATGGCTAAATCCTGTAAATCAATGTTTAATCATGCTATTTAATCAAAGATTTTCTCCTAAATTAGTTTTGGTTTATTTAATTAAGCAAAAATTATATATGACTCCCTTACATTTCACTAAGATGTATGCAAATCTCTTCTTAACTTTATTAAGCATTATAATTAAGAGTAAATGCATGTTATATCCACTCATCCCCTACTCATTCCCCTAATATACAATTGTATTGATAGGCTATTTAATTCAATTAATTACCAAAGATTATTGGCAGTAAGAAAGTACCTAACACTTTTGAGGGACTAAGGCTAATCCTTTAAAATTTAGTACTTTTAATATTTTTAATTTTTATTGATAGTAGGAAAGAAACTTACTCTTTAGAGGGATCAAGGCCGATCCATATTGATCTCTCTTTTCCCTGTTGTTCATTTTTCCAGCAAACTGGTAGTAGAAAAGAATCTTACTTTCTAAGGGATCGAAATCAATCCATACCAATCGCTTTTTATCATATTATTATTATTTACATATTCAATAATTTAAATTTTTTAGGGAAATTTATGAGAAATAAGCTTAATTTACTTGTTTACTTAAGATTATAGGGCTTTAAGAATAAAAAATGGATAAGCATACATTTAAGTAAACTTTAGAGGCAGCATATGCCTAAAGGTCAATCACTAATTTAATTAATTAATCCTTTGGAATTTTAGGTTAAATAACATGTAACTTTTGCTAAACAGGAATTCTATTATTCAATTCCAATAAAATGACAATATGCTATAGTGACTTAGGAGAAATTTTGATATAAGCACTATTTACTATCAAAATGGGATTGTAAACTCGAGAAAAGTTAAGGTTGAAAATTTAACTTGTTAGTTTCCTAAATAATAGTAGTATACCCCTTCCTTACACTTAATTTAGTACATGATCCTTGATATACTTTATTCTAAATTATAGGAAAAATAAATGTGCACAAAAATAATATAGTGGAGAAGCTAATAGTAAAGCTAGCGATACTCTCCTAAATGAATTGGAGTCGTACTATTGTCCATGAGAATTTTTCGTGAATGATGTTAGTGTGTTGGTGCAAGAGAGATTTAAACAAGTAAACTCAAAATAAAAGATTAGAGCATATACAACAAAAAAGAAAATTTCATTATTTTATTGATTTAATAGAACTTGGACATCAACATTAAAAACATGAAAACTAAAAATTGCAACTAAATAACACTTATTCAAACTAAATATGAAGACATGAAAACTAAAAAAGAATAACTAAACAATTCAACACAAAAGCTTAGAAAATGTCTAAGTCTTCTTCATTGTTCTCTCCATTGGAATCAATGTTGATTGGCTCATCTTTTTCATTACCCTTAAGTGTCTCCTCTTGTTACTTTGATGTTGCCTCCTCTTTATCATCCCTTATGCCCATCCTCCTCACTACATTAATTAATTCCTCTTTTATTGGTGGATGAATTTTTATCTTTACTTAGTTAGCAAGATTGCTATAAAACTCCATTATCTTTATTTGGTGTTTAAACAATCTTATCAAAGATTGTTCAAAAATCTCATGGGAACTAAGCAATTTCTGAACTTTTGCTTTCAACTTTTAACTTCCTACACCAGAATATCTTGATTAGTGGAGGTTTCAACTTCTTTTTGTTTGGAGGGTGTCTTATCAACGTCATCTAGGAGGAGTTCGATTTGATGAAAAGTGGATAGAGACATTAAGATGACATCTTTAATGACTATAAACTGCGGGTTGTTGATAAGGAGTTTAAGTTGCTTATCCAAGACCGTTACATACGGTCTATAACCTATTTGATTCACCTAAGCATCTATCACTTAATGTATCATGTAAAAGGCTAAGGCTATGGCTATGGCTAAATTGATGGAGTACCCTTCAACCAAAGTATGGAGGTAAAACACTTCATGGATGGCTACAACTCTGGCGCTTTTCCCTCTCTCGCTAATGGTGTAGGTAAGTAACTAGTGGAGGACTGGTATAGTTTTTGAGGTAGGATCCTCCTGCAAATTTTGGTTTATAGATTTTCTCACTATGCAATTTTAACCAATACTTTGTAGGAGTAAAATTGTGAGGTAACTCTGAAGATAAGCTGTATAACTTAAGATAATAGACATACACCTTATGGTAAAGCCTCCTCAAAATGCTAAATTTCGCTATTGAGAGGTCGAATTTGGTGTTCCTAAGTAGTAAAGAGGTGGTGTTTCAAGGTCTATAAGGTACTTGATCATATTCTAATGTCAATATGGTAAGGAACTTTGATGTTAGTTCCTTATACATAGGTTTTTGAATGCGAAAGAGTTTTTCTCAACCTCCCTTTTCCATTGTAGCATGAAACTCATGTTCCGTGTTAGCTAATTTTAGAAGTTCCCCATCTACAGAGCTTAAATGGGAAAAAAATTTCATAGTAAGGATCCCATATCAAGCTTTACAATTGGGGTTGTCAAATTCTAACATGTGTTTTAAGTGAGGTAGAAGTGAAGGTAGTGGTTCCTCTTCCATTATAGGTTGAAAAGAGTTCCTACTGGTAATGTGACAGGTGCTTTTTAGTGCCATAGTTTATGTTTGGTGGTTTCCTTTCTTCCCTACTCTTAGTTCTTTAGCTTAGCACTTGGCAATTTTGGGAGTTCAATGAGAACATTCAAAATTAAAAGGTTCATTTAAATAAAACTTACCTTGATTGATATTTTCCCTTGATTTGGAAACCTAATTTTAATCAAAAGTGGTAAGTACACAATTTAACCTAAGCAATAGATAAAATTAGGAGATTAACTTGAATATTCATTACATCTAGCAAAAAGGAAAGCTTATTAGAAAAGGGAAAGGGAGTATTGGGCAAGAGGGTTTCAAAATAGGGAAGCTTGAAATAGAACAACAATTAAGAAATATTTAAGTATTACAAGTCAATAGTTAAGATCATGGCTATGATGTTTGAACGTGGTTCCTCCTTGAACTAATTCTCGAAAATTTCTTTATGTTTAATTTTTCGTTGAGAGGTCCATGAGTAAGATCACAAGCATGGTTTTTTCTTATGGTTCCCTTAGACCACATTTGCAATTTTTTAATTCCAAGCAAATTTCATGTTGAGAGGGATACGGTTGGGACTATAAGCATGGTTCTTCATTATGGTCCTTTGGGACTTATTTTTACCTTTCTCTTCCTAGAGCTACATGCCATGGTTCATGATTATGATTCTTTTTTCCTCATTTCCTTAGCAAATTCATCTCCTTGTTACATTTTTCACCTTACAACACTTAAGAAAATTGTGAGAACAACTTGGGTTGAATTGTTGAATGACCAAACATAAATAAAAAAGACACAAAATGAAGATCTAAAAGTGAAAAATGAAAATAGCTTAGTTTTCCTCCTAAGAAGCACTTTTGTTTAACATCATTTGCTGAATAAGTTAAGATCGAGGTTACCTACTTTCCTTGATTGTATAGAGGTGGTACTCATGGTCATCTTCTCTATCGAACTCTCCCCATTGATATAATTTGAGTTGGCTGTCACTTATCTTAAAAGTTCCTTTCTTAAAGCTTGAAATCTCCTCTACTCCATATGGGAATACTTATATTATAGCGTAAGGCCTGGACTACTAAGATCTAAGCTTACTTGGAAAAAGCTTTAATCAAGATTGATATAATAGGAATTTGTCTCCAACTTGGAATTGCTTCCCTTGCTTAATTCAGTTGTCATGATATTGCTTTTCTTAGTCTTTCAATATTTGTGAGTTTTCGTAAGCTATGTCTTGCCATTCTTCAAACTCATTTAACTAAAGTTTCCTATATTCACCTATGCACTCAAGATCAATTTTAGCATGCTTTATAAACTAATAAGCTTTATGGTCAGTTTTTATAAATAAACGACATGCTTTGCTATAGACAAGTCGACATGGGGTTGTTTCGATTGACGTTTTATAGGTGGTCTTATAAGCTTAAAGAGCATCATCGAGCTTCTTAGGATAATTTCTTCAATTGTACTCAAATATCTTTTCTAAAATTCATTTATGGTCCTTATTTGCAACTTTAACCTATCTACTAGTTTGAAAGTGGTGTGGTGTTGCAATTTGGTGCTTATCTTTATATTGCTTCAACACCTTTTCTAATTAGACATTGCAAAAGTGGGTTCCTTTATCACTTATGAGTACTTTAGGAGCACTAAATTTAGAGAATAAACTTTTTAGGATCCATTTTACTTCCCTAACATCATTAGTTGGTAGAGCATGAGCTTTTACCCATTTAGATACATAATCTATGGCTACTAAGATGTATTTGCTTCCATTTGAATTCAAAAACGATCCCATAAAATCAATGCTCCAAATGTTAAAAACCTCATAAATCAATATCGGATTTTTTGACATTTGATTTCTTTTATAAATGTTTCCTATCCTTTAACATCTATCATATAATTCAACAAACTTCTAAGCATCCTTAAACAATGTTGACCAATACAAACCATACTTAAGGACTTAATGAGTAGTTTTGTTCACATTCAAATGTCCTATAATTGTACTTACATGATAATGCTCTAAAATTTTCATCCTTCTAAAGGAGATACAAATACACAAATTATTTTATCTGCACAAATTTTGAACAAATATGGGTCTTCTCAAAAATAACTCCTACCATTATGGAAAAACTTCTTCCTTTATTTATAATCTAGCTTTGAAGGAGTTTCCTTAGGAAACTCCTTGGTTTGCTAGAAGTGCTTATCCAATCTATGACCTAACATTACCCCTACATCAAAATCACTAGTATCGCTTATTAATTCAAATGGTAAGCTCTAATTAGGGGCTACCATTATTGGGGCAATATTAGGTCATGAGTTAATTTTTCTTTTAAAGTGTTAAATCCATTTAGAAGATAATATAAATAGATCATCTTTTTCAAACAGCTAAGTTAATGGTCTTGCTAGTTTTGAAAAGTCTTTAATAAACCTCCTATAAAACCTAGCATGACCTAAGATATTACTTATGGCTTTAACAAATGCAGTAGGGGCAATTTTGCAATAGAATTAATTTTAGCATTATCTACCTCTATACCTTTCCAAGACACTTTGTGTCCTAGTACTATACCCTCTTATAACATAAAATGACACCTTTTCGCAATTTGAAACCAAATTAGTTTCTTCACATCTAACTAAAACATTTTATACATTCCCAAGATAGTGATCAAATGAATATTTGAAAATCGAGAAATCATTCATGAAAACTTCCATTATATGCTCTATAAATTCATAAAAAATTACCATCATATACTATTGAAAATTTGCAAGTACATTATAAAGGCCAAAAGGCATTCTCCTAAATGCAAATATACCGTAAGGACATGTAAAAGTCATTTTCTCTTGATCATCTAAGGCAATTGGAATTTAAAAATAACTAGATAAATTTCCTAAAAAGAAAAAAAAACATATGACTTAATAATTGCTCTAACATTTGGTCAACAAATAGCAAAGGGAAGTTATCCTTTCTTACGGCATCATTGAGCATCTTATAATTGATATAGACTCGCTAGCCTATAATTGCTCTCATTAGAATTAGCTTATTTTTCTCGCTTAATACTACCATCATGCCTTCCTTTTTAGATAAAACGTACATAAGACTAACCTAAGAACTATTAGAAATAATGTAAGTCATACCTACATCCAAAAGCTTAGTTACTTATTCCTTGACTGCTTCTTTCATATTTAGGTTTAAACATCTCTGTGATTGCACTACAAGTTAGTTACCTTCTTCTACGAGGATTTTGTGAGTATAGAATGTGAGATTAATTCCCTTAATGTCAAAAATCTTCCAGGTGATTGATCTCTTGTGATCTCTAAGCACATCCAAAAGCTTATCCTTTTGTTGGCTTATTAACTTTGAGGATACTAGATAATCTCGTAGTTTTGAGTTCTCCTCCAGAAAAGCATACTCTAGATAATCTAGTAGTTGCTTTAGTTCCAATTGTAGTAGCTCCTAAATAGATGGCTTCAATTTGGCTCTTTTTACCTACTCAAACCTCTCTAACCTTCTCTCCATAGATGGAGGATTGGCTTCTAATTAAGCTTCTGTATCAACTATGTTTATATCATTGGATGGCTCTTCTTTGATTCCTTGTTTCATACATGATTCTAAAGGATCTTTGGTTAATAATTCTTGCAAATTATTAAACACTAAAGAGTCAACAACATCAAGACTAAAACATGTATTATCTTGTTTAGCACACTTTTTCGTTGCTTCTTTTATTTTAATTACAATCTCTTCTTCTTCTACCCTTAATGTAGGCTTACCATCGCTAACATCTATTGTAGCTCTAACAATAGCTAAAAGGAGTCTACTTAAGATTAGTAATACCTCAATATCCTCATAAATGTCTATGATAACAAAATCAACAAGAAACATAAATTTATCTACTTTAACAAGCACATCCTCAATTATACACTTAAGGTTCATCAACCATTGGTTAACCCATTCAAGTTTGTATAGGTTCACTTAGGTCTAGTTGTTTGAACAACATATAAGGCATTAAATTTATACAGGCTCCTATATTGGTTAATGCTTTCTTAATAGATAAATTTTCAATAAGGCAAGGGACAGTAAAACTCCCTAAGTCCTTTAGCTTTGTAGGAAGCTTATTCTATAGGATGGTTGAATATTCCTTGCTGAACATGATGTAGATAATCTCTCATGTTTCTTCTTGTTAGTGAGTAGCTCCTTTAAGAACTTCACATATTTGGGTAACTATGACAAAGCCTCTACAAATGGTAAATTAATGTGTAATTGTTTAAAGAAATCCAAAAACTTGCCATAGCACTCATTTAAGGATTATTTCCTTAACCTCTAGGGATATGGAATTGGCGACTTGTACTCTTAGACTTTCGGGGGTTTTAGTTCTTCCTTGGGTGGTTTTAGAGTCTTTGTGACTTTATCTTTCGGCTCCCTTACTACTTTTTCTATGTTGACTTAGGTCTTTTCAAGCTATTTAACAATTTGTAACTCCTTATTACTTCTCAAGGTTACAGCTTTAGCTTAAGCATGTGGTGAAGGCTCTTGTTATCTCTCAACTGAGATTTTAGTGTGTTGCTTAATCTTTTTTTTTTTTATTCTTGTTAATTTAGCATCACTGCTCTGTATATACCTAGTTAACAAATCTTCTAATTTTGAATTCTCCTCTCTATGAGGAGTTTGAAATCTATAAGGAATATTCATATTCATATTCCTCAATTTAGTTGCATAAAAATAATCACTTGGATAAGCAAAATTTTCCCTACCCCATTCTTTACGGTTGTGATAAGTTACATGTTGAAATCCCTATTGATTCATAAAATTGTTAACTAGTCTTTGATAACATGTTGCCATATGTCCTCTTGGGTTTATTAAACTAGACATAATCGAAGACTATGCTAACATAGGATAAGAGTTTGACCTTTAATGTAAGGCATCTACCGTGGTTGTTAAAGTTGTGGTAGCTTCTACATCTACCATGCCAGGCTTTTTCCTACTATGTTTAACACCTTCCTAATGACAGTTATTCATAGCCATACTCTCAAACAAAGCATAAGCTTTGTCAAGCATTTTGAATTTAAAGTTCTACCTATAGATGCATCAAAAAACTATTTAATAGCAAAATTTAACCCATTATAAAAAGTTTATACTTTCATCTAAAGTGAAAAAGCATGACTAAGAAACTTTCTAAACAATTCCTTAAAAGCTCCCAAGCATCATATATCGTTTTATCATTAGACTAAGCAAATGATAAGATATCACCATGGAGTTTAGCTATCCTAGTTAGGTGAAAATACTTTTCTAAAAACTTATCTGTTAGAACCTTTCACAATGTAATTAAGTCTTTTTAATGTAAGGCTAACCATTGCTTTACTTTTTCTTGCAAAGAAAAAGGAAATAATCTCAACTTTGTTCCATCATCCATAGCTCCATCAATTCGAAAGGTAGTACATATCTCTAAGAAATTTGTAATGTGCGCATGTAGATCCTTGTTTGGAGAACCTTCAAACCGTAATTGTTACTAAACTATTTAGATAATTATTAATGAGAACATTTATTCGTTTGTAGTGATAGTTGGTCTTACAATGTTGGACTTGGCTTCAATAACTGGTGATTTAATATGAACAAGGGAATTTCATTAGAATAACAACAAATAAAGTAGACTATATGTTTGAAACACTCCAGTTAGATTAGTGATTTAAATCGTAAACTCACTTAGGTTAGTATTGTTAGAAATCGAAATTAAGGTTCTGATTTGATTATTTTAAAATCTTTATTTTTATATATACATTAAGTATATTAAATTTTATTTCACGTTTATTTTGAGTATATTAAATTTTATACTTTACATATAGGATGAAATGATTTTTATTAGTACTTTATATTATGATATTTATACAAAAATTTATTATCCTACACGATATATATATATATATATGTGTGCTTATTTAATTCTTATTTTCCTTTTCTATATATATTTTCCACCCTACTTTCTAGAAGGTTTTAAAAACTACCTAAAAACCTTACCCTAAAACCCTATTCCATTTCCCCTCATAGCAAATCCTATTTCCATTTTTCTCTCAGCATTTCTTCTTTCTCTTCTTCTCTAATAAGCCAGGCTCTCTCTTCATCTCAATTTCTCTTAGATCCCACCCTGTTAATCCTCTTTACCTCGTCTCTTTCCTTATCCTACCCCCTAAACTTCACTTGCCCAATCTCATCTCACCTATCATTCATAGACCTACTCTCTTTAATTTCCCCATCTCACCCTTAATTCTTCATGCCACCCGCTATCCATTTCTCCCTTTCCCAATCCCATTTCTTTTATGATTTTATATAATTTCAAATCCTGACAGTCGTACCTGATCCCCCAAAATCAAATTCTTTTACAATCGAGCTTCAAAGTTGATTTCGCTATTATGTGTTGCATTCATCCCTGCTTTTACACATTCCGAGTTCATCTGGTAAATGATATTATTTAATTATTTGAGTATATTATATTACAAAATATAATTTCTATATTTTTGTGTATGTTAGGTTTCCATTTGACGTTGAATTGTGGCCATTCGATGATTCCATTTCGATTTAATTTCGTGAGCCACTTCAATTTTCTATTTGATACCGTATACATAGTATATTATTTTGTTTTCCATTATTATTGTGAAAATAATTAAGTATTAGTATCCAATTACTATTAATAAATTATTGGTTTTTCATGCTATAGAGTATTATTTATGTAAGAGTTATTGTTAAAAATATTTTATCTTATTTCGGATCGTTAGTTTTATATGTATATATATATATATATATATATATATATATATATATATATTGGGGCCAATTTCTATTTCTATCGTATTCAACTTGAATCACTAATTTTTGTTTATTTATAGATTTTGTCAATGATTATGTTTTAGATGATAATCTCAAATGTTGATCTGGCGTGTTACAATACTATATTATTGTTAGTATATCCTATTTTTTATATCAATGGTATTTCGGTCTAAGTATTTTCTTCACTTTAGAATTATGAATGTATAGTATATTTCATCATATTCGGTATATTGATTATAGATATATATATTGGGGGTAAGTTTCTATTTACTTATATAGTATATCATATTACGTTAGGTATGCCCATTTTATGTGTCACCTATTATTATGTATTTTCTTACGAGTTGTTGCAAATTATACGATTTTCTAGTTAAGTACTTATTTACCATATCGATCCGATAAGCTATATGATCTGATACTCTATTATATATCCATTTTATACCTTTATATATATATATATATACATATTATGTACTTTGCAAGTTACTATAAAAGTGATCTTATATATATAGTTATGTTACCTTTTTAGTTTACTCATATTATGTCATTACTATTATTTGACTTAATGATTTCTTTTGGAATCCTAATTGAGTAGATCATAAGCTCTTCGATAACTTTTAGGTAGGACTTAGCTTTAGAATGCTTAAGGGTTAACATACTACTTATTTCTTTTAGATTCATGGTGTTTGGTTTCTTTTGTTGAGGTCTGACTTTTGTTTAGGTTGAGGTTAGAGTTTTGCATTCAATCTTGGAGCGATTTTAGGCACGTGGTGCTTAGTTGTTGCTTGTGTTTAATAGGAATTAGTAATCAAACCGAGCTAAATTTATATTTAGCCTAATTAATTTGGTTTATTGGTTTTGCTTGACTCGCTTGCTTTAGGGGCTTGCAATGGCAGTTCCCCAGAGGAGCAACCATTGATCATATGTGAAGATTCTCTAGTGGACTTATATATGGGATGATACAACTAGAATATTAGGTTTCTAGTCTCTGGACTTTGAACTATAGGAATAAAGAACTTAAAGGAAAACGTATATTTATATTTACTTATATATGTGGACAAAGATTAAGGTGTGACGAGGACATGAGTATCCTTTTGTTGGTTGTTGGCTTAAATTAAAGATAATTAACTTGATGATTGTTTATATTCTATTTTAGCCGCATATTACGCATGTGTATGTTTTAGACTTGACATCCGTATATATTTGTGCACCTGTACTAGGCTTTAGCTAACTCTTCTATTTTTATAACTATAAGTCAAATCAATAATTTATAAGTATAGATTGTTATCATCGAGTTGGGAAAGAGCGACGGTTAGTTTTGTATATTGTAGAACATCAAGATTTAGTTGTTTAGTATATTTATAGCTAAAGTGACTCATTTGTGAGTCACTCGATTTGAGGTATTTGGAGAATTGTTGTTTTGTATATGATGAAGAATTATTATGAGTGATTATGGAGATTGAAGCAAGTTTTAGAGCCTTAATATGTTCTTGATAGGTGAGGATACATGGCGGGTTGTGGCACCTTCAATTTTTGGGGCGTTACAATGTTACCTTAGGGTTTCAAGTCTAGATATCGATACTTCTATACCACAAACATGACAAAACTAAAAACTTTCATGATAGAAATGACTAAAACCTTAAGAAAAGTGTCCTACTCTATTCTATGATGTCTCTTCTTCCCTTTGTACACACGTTTGGCCTTCATTTATATTGTTTAGACAAAATAATCTTCAAATGGCAAGTATTTTATAATCATGGCATGCGTATGAGTATAAATACAACTGTGGAGTTTAGGCATGAACTCTTCCTTGTAATAATTTTTTTGAGAAATTATCTTGAAATTGATGATGAAAGCATCACAAGTATAGATCATGACTATGGAGTTTAACCATGGTCTTATGCTTTGCTAAAATTCTTCAATCTTTACTTAAGGATGTAGGCTTCATAGCTAAGAAACATAGCCGTAAAGATCAACTATGGTCTTCCTCTATACTTAATTCTTAGATGAATTCTCTTTGACACTTGCTATAATCGAGTCATTCTTCAAATTTGATGAAAATTCCTTTAAACATTGCCTAAATTCCCATCTTTTCACCTTATTGCTTCATTTGAACCTTAAATAAAGTAATAACTCAAATTAGTAGCAAATTGTTCAAAATTATATCAAAATAGCTCAAAATAATCTAAAAAAAATATCATAAGAGATAAGTGTAAAATTATACTCATTAATGCCCACGGAAAAACAACTTAAATATTGCTACAAAGTCTTATTCAAATCTTTTGTTGAACCATCACTTTATGGATGGTAAGTTAAACATATGATTAAACTAGTACCACTCGATTTAAATAGCTCTTGCCAAAATTTACTCATGAATTTTGCGTCATTATTAGATATAATAGTCTTGGGAAATCTATGTAATTTAACAACTATATTCACAAATAAATTGGTTATTGTTTAAGCAGTGAAATGTGTCTAATGGAATTAGGTGATAGCATTTAGGTAATCTATCAACTACTACAAATATGACTACATATCCATGTCCTTTTAGCAAACAAGTGATGAAACCCTTGCTAATGCCCTGTCATACTATTTTTGGAATTGGTAAAGGAACCACTAAGTCGGAAGGAGATCTGTTGAATACTCAATTTGTTGGCATATCTGACATGATTTCACAAAGTCATCCACTCTCTTTTGTTCCTTGAAAATAAATCTAAGGAAAGTCTTAAAAGTTTTTTCTCTTTACTAAAATGTCGCAAAATATAAGTATTATGATACTAAAAAAAGTAACTTAGGAATTGAAGATGATTGTGGTACTAGAAATATGCAATTATTTCTCGTGTATAACATGCCATGCTACCATTTTAGGATCCATTTAAGTGTTCTACCTTATATCATATTTGAAATGATTTGCACAAATGAAGGTGGTTGAGTGTACTCTTATTTTAGAGTCTCTACAATTGAAAATATTGGCATCGATAGTCCTAATAAAGTAGAATCCTCAAATTGTCTTGATAGAGAATCTATAACCTAATTTTCGTGACCTACTTGATAGGCAATTTTGGTATCATAGCCTATCAACTTTGATAAAAGGTTTTATTGCTGATGCATTTTTATAACTTGCTCATGTATTTTGTTTGAATAACAAACGTTAAACGAATTAAGTATTGTTGCCATTTCCTTACTGCCTTTACTATAGCATATAATTTTTTAACATATGTTAATGCCTTATACATATGCAATAGAAGGAACATTTTGCTAAAATAAGCAACTAAGTTTGACTCTTGTAATAAAACATGCATTAGTTTCTACAATAAACTTCTTATCAACATTTTGTAAAGCTAAAATAGTAGATCAAACAAAAGCGTTCTTAAGATTATCAAAGGATTGAATGGTTTGAGTGCTATGTTCAAAGCAATCCCTTTAAAGCATATCACTTATTGGTGAAACAATAGAAGCATAACCCTTTACAAACATTCTATAATAGCCTGATAGTCCTAAAAATGCTCTAAATTGCTTCACATTTTGAGGTAATACCTACTATGTTATTGCCTATATTTTTAAAGGATTAGGTAAGATACCTTTAACGAATATGATATGCCCAAAGTATTTGATGCTATCCCTTTTACACAAACACTTACTTTCTTTCAAATAGAAGGTACTCTAAAGTAAAATACCAAAGGTAATTGTTCCATATGATCCTCAATGATTTTATAATAGACTAGGATGTCGTCAAAAGATGCAATGACAAACTTCCTTCAGTAAGGTTGCAAATTTTATTCACTATTGATTGAAAAGTGGCATGCATGTTGCTAAGCCCAAAAGGTGGCCCTTTACAAACATTATATAATAGCTTAATAGGCCCTAAAATGCTTTAAATTGCTTCATATTATGAGGTAATACCACCTATTTCACTACCTCTATTTTCAAAGGATTAGGTGAAACAACTTTAATAGATATGATATGCCTTAAGTAGTTAATACTATCTTTTCCAAAAGAACCCTTCCTTTTAAATAGATGGTACTCTTAAGTAAAATACTTAAGATAAATTTTTCATATGATCCTCAAGAGTCCTTCTATAGATTAGGAAGTCGTTAGAAAAATGCAAAACGAACATTACCAATTACCTAATCCAGAGAATGAGGTGGTTTAAATCTCAAAGTAAAGGGAACTATATATAAACCTTCAAAACTTTTTGACTTTCTTTTTTATCGTAGTTTTGGTTTACTAATGACATCGGATCTAATGTGAGTACTTATCGAACCATCTAAATTCCCTTTTAGCTTACTAACGGTATTTGGAGTAGAAAGGTTTTCATAAGTAATTTCTAACATAATTTCTAACACTCCTTCAACACTTTATTGATTTTGATATTTCTTAAGAATTATGGGTGCTTCATCATCAGAATATTCTTTTCTTATTTTCTCAATAAATTTGATATTAATGGATTCTTCAATCACTTTGGATACCTCATTATACACCTAAAAGGCTTTAGAATTCAATGTGTATCTAAGAAATATTGCTTCATCAATTCGTTCTTCAAATTTTCTTAAAACTTTACATGTTTTCTTTACAAAACACTTACATCCAAACACATAAAAGTATGAAATAGTAGGTTTTCTATCTTTAAAAATTTCATATGAAGTCTTATTTGTCAAGGGTCTTCAGTAAATACAATTAATAATATAACATGTAGTAGATGCAACTGCAGCTTTAGCTAAAAAAAATATTTAGCTATACCACTTTCATTCAACATAGTTCTTGTTATTTCTTGAATAGTCTTATTTTTACATTTAACTACCCCATTCTATTGTGGCATGTATGGTGCCGAGAAATTATGAGTTATACCATTATTTTCACAAAATGTAATCAAAACAATATTATCAAATTCTTTTTCATGATCTATCATAAGATTGATTATAGATGCTCCTTTTTCATTTTGAACACTTCAAAACTTTTCTAGCAAACACTTCAAACTTTTAAATACATTACTTTTTTTATGAAGAAACAAAATCCAAGAATATCTAAAAAAATCATTAACAATTACTAAACCATACTTGTTTCCACCTAGACTTAATGTTCTGCGAGGACCAAACAAATCTATATGTAACAATTTTAAAGTTTTTTAGTAGAAATGACATTCTTACTCTTATGACAAATTGAATTTATCTTATTTTTCATACATGCAGCATAATGAATATCATCTTGAATTCTTAGCTTTGGTAATCCATTTACTAAATTCTTTCTAGATAATTTTTCCATTTAATAGAAGTTTACATGCCTCAATTTCTAATGTCATAGAGAAATATTATCAAGCGTAGACAAGAAACAATTCATTGAATCAATTTCTACAAGCTTGATAAGATAAATATTTTTCTTCCTAAACCTTTCAAAGAGCTTAGTTCTATTTTTATCAAAACTAATGTATCTATAATGTTCAAAAGTTATCTTGCCTTTATCATAAACTTAGCTTATGCTTAACAAATTATGTTTTAATCTTTTTATAAGAGATACAATTTCAATTGTATGGGGGAGGAATGCCAATCGTCCCTATTGTAACTATCTTATCTTTTCCATTATTTCCAAATTTAACATAGCTATTTTCTTTCTAAACTAGGTTTAAGATCAAAGAAGCATCACTAGCCATGCGCCTTAAATGGCCATTATCGAGGTATCATGTTCCTTTCATTTTAGCTTTGTGTTCCTCATACATCACAAACAAATCAACTTCGTTTACAAACCTAACATAGCTTAGGTTAATTCAAGCTCATTTTTTGATTTTTTACTTGATAATTGTTAAGTTTGGAATTTCTATAGAAGCAATATTTTCCAATATGTCTAAGCTTGTTACAAAAAAAGCAAGCTTAAGGTTTTGGGTTTTATACTTGTTGCTTACTATACTCTTTGAACTTGGAGGTTGATATTTTTGACATACTTTTTAATCAATTTTTTGAAGTATCCATTTACTTGTGGATACTTTCTGTTTTGATAAATAGAGTTTTTGCTTGACTTTCTGACCTGCTCAACAATACAATTATTTCTCTATCGTGTACATCATTTAGTTTTATAAACACTATCTCTCTTTTAGAAGGTGAAGATTCACCATTTTCAAATTCCAAACCAATTTTAGATTGATCAACACATTTACCTGAAATGAGCAATTGGAGTTTCTTATTGCTTTCATCAAATTTCTTGAAAGTATTTTGTATTGAATTAGACAAAGCATCTACTTGTCCTTTCAAGCCTTTTATTTATTCCTTTAATATCAATTCTCATTGATTACAGCTTCCATAGCAACATATAGTCCTTTAACATTATTTTTTAAGATGTCATTCTCACTTGCTAACAATTTATTTGTTTGAAAAAGAGCAACTTTTTCTTTTTTCAATAATTTCTTTTCATTGTCAATTCTTATGTTCTTATCATTAGCCTTAGTAAGAGCTTTTAATAATTTATTTATCTTAGCATAAATATCTTCTACAATTTCATCATTAGATTCACTTTCACATTTGGAGCTTACCTTAGAGAGAGCCATTAAGTATAAGTTTGCCTCCTCGATTTCATCATCTATACTTTCTGCCTTGGTTTCTAACTCATCCAAGTCACTCTATATGGCCATCAATAATTTCTATTTTTTCTTATATTTATCCGCTTTCTTGATCAACACTAGACACTCATATTTGATATGTTCAAGTTTCTTGTATTCATAACATATAGTCTCCTTCTTTTTGTTGACCTTCTTTTGTTTGACTTTCTTTCCTTCTTTTGTTTGACTTTCTTTCTCTTTATAGTCTTTTCCTACATCACTCTTATTTCTATTAGAAGAAAACTTTTTTGAGTTATAGATTTTCTTACCTTTCTTTTTAAGTAGATAGTTCAAGCACCTAGCTAACATTGATACATCTTCTTCCTTATCTTTAGAAGATTTGTCACTTTTTGAATCTATTTCAACATCCCTCGCTTTAATGGCTATGAACTTTTTCTTCAGATCTTTTGACACAATTTTTGACTTGAGGAAGTCAATGTCATATGCCATCAACTTACTAAGCAATTGGCTTAGACTGAGTTTGTTTATGTCACAAACTTCCTCAATGGCTATTATCTTTGTGTTTTAAGCCATAGGAAAGATTCTTAACATGATCTACATCACTAATCTTTTTTGCAAAAAATGATAGCTCGTTTGTAATAGTAGTAAAATGACTAAAAGAATCTTTTATTTCTTCATTAAGAAGGATATGGAATGTTTCATATTGCTACATCAAGGTATTAAACCTTGTCTCCTTAATGGTGCCCATCCCTTAATAAGTCTAAACTAGTGTATCATAGAACTCCTTAGCTATACCATAAGAAGAAATTAAATAGAACTCAAAAGGTGCAATAGTAGAAAGAAGTAAATTATTGGTTTTTGAGTTCAATTTAAGTTTTGTGATTTCATCTGTTATGAGAAGAGTTTCTGAAACTTTAATATCTTCATTCGAAATAATTTCTTAAACTTGATAATCAGTTGCCTTAATGTATATCTCCAACCTAAATTTGCAGTAAAAGATAGTTAGTACCATCAAAGAATGGAGCTTTGTTAGGTTGAACAATCAATGAACCACTACTTTTTGCCATTGATCTTGACTCTATATAATATGAGAGCAAAACTCTAATTTTAATTATAGGTCCCATGTAAGATATCGAAGGAGGGAAGTAAGGGATGGGGTGGTAGGGTAGGAGTGAATTGATAGCTTTTGCAAAAAATAAAACTTTTTCAATTTAAGAAACAAAACCCCTCTTAATAACTTAAATGGTGCAAGAAGTAGTAGAGTATTGCTTATCTAACTTAGGCGCAAAAGTAATAATTCAATTAATAAAATGTAGAAACTAGAAAAAAAATAGAGAGAAAGAAGATAAGATAATTAATTTATAGAGCTTCAATCTTTTGCTTACTACTTTTTTTTAGCTCTATTGTTGGGAACTTGATCTTCTTCATTGGTGTCATTTCACTAGTTTAATCTTTTCACTAATAAAAAATAAAATAGAGGCTATAAGGATATTTAGTCGCTTCTTTGTCTTATCTTACTAGCTATTCTTATGCTAAATATGGGATTATAGAGAACTCTCTAACCTTACACTTACTCAATTATAATATCAATGATGTTTATAGGAAAAATGAGATAATACAATCAAGAATCTCTTTATAATATTTGCACTAAAGCAATAACAATGAAATGATAAAACTGTTTTTACTCAGTTTCTAACTAAGTTTTTGACAAATTTTTTTATAGTGTTCTTGAGAGAGTTTTTTAGTTTCAATATGTGGGTAATGTGCATAATTTTGATTCTAGAAGATGATTATAGATACACATCAATATGTGC
Organism: Lumnitzera racemosa; assembly: GCA_024138005.1. NCBI lineage: Eukaryota > Viridiplantae > Streptophyta > Magnoliopsida > Myrtales > Combretaceae > Lumnitzera > Lumnitzera racemosa. Next base: position 43,988,636 of record JAMXBC010000010.1, read on the forward strand.
AGTGTATCCCTTTAGTATTACATTTTCAGTGAACGTTTATACGTAGGACAATCAATAATAGACATGTGGAGTCATAAGAAAGCTCATGTCCTCAAGGAGAACATGCTAAGGTACCTTTTTGGCTACAAAACATGATATAGCTTAAATGAAGTTCACCAATTTCAAGTTAGAGCTATGAGAGGTGCACTTACATCTTGCTAAAGATGGTTTTGATCCATTTGATAACTTAGTTAAGATGTAAAGGTAATGGCTAATGATTTTGTTTCTTAAGATTTTCCGCTTAGGAATGTATGAAAAGCCATATCTACTTATCTTATTCTTGATTTTTAAGAAAAGGTCAATTAGGTAAACAAATTAGTGTCATTTTACTTCCTATCGATGAGTTGAAGGAACTATAGAGAAAAAGGTTGAAGATATTTGATGTCATCTCATGCTAGTCATTTTATTTACATATAGCCCTTTAATGAATAAAAAATGGCTTTCTAATGTACACTAATATCTTAGTTTAGACCATAAAAGGTTAACTTGTCTCATTTACAATGTGAACATGAATAATAAGTACACTTGAAATAAATTTCACTAAAAGGACCATAGGCAATTCTTACTCATGAAATAGCAATGGCATCATCATGCCCAAAAGTTTAATGGCATATTGAAGAGATTACTAAGCCATTACCACTAAAGTATATCAAGAAGTTGGTTTATCTGGATGGCAAAGGACATTCATGTGAATGCACTTTTTAATATTCTACATTTTTTTCCTTTCTAACTTATCACAATTAAATAACAATGTGTTACCACAAAAGGAAAGACAACATAAAAAGTAGACTGATGCCCTAAGGTATGCATAAGCATCAAGCCAATAGCTACATATAAGCTTTAGCACTTGGTTGAGGTTATAGGTTACAAATCTAGGTACCCACATAATGTGGGTTATAATGGACCTATATCATCATCTATTACCAATAAGCACCTTTAGCACCTAAACCCATCGAAACAATGTTAATATTTGAGTTCAATATGATGAAGGAACAATTTAACATGATGCATGAATATTTGGTGCAACTCGAAAGACAATTCTCATATCTTGTTTTTGTAAACTCTAATGTACTATAATGCTCAATTATAACCTTATGGGAATAGACTTTGTTTAGAGGTCTTTCAAATTCTTTACTACCTTCACCTATACAAAGGCATGGAAGATTATCTATAGATATTCCTCACAATTGGTTATAGTCCCACTAAATACCTATTACATTACCATTTGGACCCATGCTATATCTCATTGCTTCATTACATGTTAATTAGTAGATGTACTCTAACCTTTGAGGTGGATCTTACAAGTTATGAAAGACTACTTTCCTTTTTTATATTATAGACATTATTTGATCTAAAATTAATTTAAGAAATCAATATAATTAAAATCCAAGATAAATTGAAAATTGTACAAGTTAAAAAAAAAAAATCAAATAGCAACAATAAGCTTCCACCAATAAACCTTTCAAATGTTTGACATGGTGTTATTGCAACAAGTAAACCTGCTACATTTTTGCTTTAGGTAAGAATGTGAGTTCATCTACCCCAATGCCTAAAGTGATATAGTTATTGTTACTAAGGGTTATTTAAGCTAAGATTACAATATCCCAATATCCCTTAGTTGCAATAGTCTTGCCACTAAAGGTTTATTCTAGCAAAACTTTGGCCTCCTTAAACTAACTTTCTTCACTAAAATAGGCTAACTATGATGCATTATCAATCTTAGCCAAAACTTGAGTAAAACATCAAATAAGAATAATTCAAATCACAATCAACACATTGTATTATGCAGCCCAATAAAAGGAATGGTTATCTTTTTTCTTTCCTTAATTCTTTTTTTTTTTTTTTGTAAGGGCAAAAGAAGGTTTTTAATATCCATTGCTTTTGAAGCACTTGTTACCATACCTAAGATAAATTATGCTTGCAACATTTTAGCCATGTTATGAAATTTGATATTCTTTGCTTTAGGAAAGTTATGTGTTCTCTCATTAACTATGTTAAATTAATCCTTGGATTGGATTCTTATTATAAAAAAAAAAAGATAATGCCAAAATAACAACCATAAATTTGCATTTTCTTTTCCATGTCACACTTAAAGTTTGAAAATGTTAAATGTTATACAAATCAAAATTTTTGCTTTTCAAACTTTAGAGTTGCTAAAGTTCATATCTAATTAAAAATTTTACTTATCAAATTTACTACCTTCGTGATATTTAAGATAATATAGGAAATACTCCTTAGTCTAAGAGGAAAGTGTAGACTTTCTGATATAATGTATTAATGATGATAATTAAAAGGTTTGAATATGGCATTTCACTTCAATTGAATATAATAAGTTTAAACTACAAATATAAAATTGAAAAACACTCAATGCTGATATAACCAATTTCACGTTCTCCCTAATAAATTAAGGATTTAATTTTAAGATCTAGTAGTTGAAAGAAAAGGCAAAAGCAAAAATTTGAGATATGGTACTAGTAGTAACTTCTGATCGAGGGTGCCGTCGATTTGATATAATAAGCAAGATTATATGGTTTGTTTGTGTTGGAAGAAATGCAAAATATGGGCCATGATGCCCCTTTTCCATCAATAATTGGTGCTTCCAGGATTTAGTTATAAAAATTATGAGTTAGAGACAACAGCACTGGATTGAATATAGTGGAAGCTCCCTTTACACGTATGAAAGAGCAGAGAGGGTTTCATGGCTTAGAAAGTATGGCTTGGGTGACCCATTAAATATCAATGTCTTCTTCAAATCAAGCACTTTGAGTGGATTCCAACTCCTCTTTCAACCCATGGATCGATATTATTCCCCCTTCACATTTTAAAGTGGGTTTCATTTTCACCACCTAACCCTATTCTCTCTCTCTCTCTCTCTCTCTATATATATATGAAAAATAACCATTTAATTTAATATATTCGGTCCATTAGAAAACAACTATGAGATTCCTTAGTCTTGTGATGTGGGCTCACTGAAATCCAACTGACCAATTGTTTTTCCACACTGTTCACTGCATACTTATGGGCAATGGTCCCATTTCCACTCAAGTTTAGGGCATAATAATTATCTAATGCCGTTTGAGATCTTGAGTATTTGGCAAACCAGTGAGCTTACTGCTTGTATCTTAGTTAATATACATGAATAACTTTTGCTTTTTAGCTGTTTGATTATTATCTTAACATAATTTAATTATTTGCTTTAATCTAGCTTGGTGTTCATTGTTACACAACACTGGCTATACATATTATAATAATGATACCAATCCAACTTTAGTTTGTTGAACTTTTACAAGTCCCTTTTTTTCCCCCAACTTAACAGCTTTTTAAAGTAGTTTGTCACTTTTGATCTCCTGTCTGAGACAAGGGTGAAGTATATGGAGTGTATGATGCGTGTGAAACGCGGAAGCAATCCAAATCAAGCAGCCGTTTCAAGGATGCGTGTGTACTAAAACTGAAACTAAATCATATAGCTACTCAATATGTGAAGTTGCTTATGACGTTAATCTTGATCTTGTTCTATTACACTAATGAGATAGAATCTTCAATTGTAATAAGAAAATGACTGCTAAGTATCTTTTAAATATCTTTTCCTGGCAAAATTTTACTTAAAAATCAAACAAACTAGATTATTATTACAATGTTAGATAATGTAACTCTAAATTGACCAATCATCTGTAAATAGAGTCATTTAGCTTTGTATAATTATTCTAATACACATATTAATGTACGTAGAATATTATAATACAAAGGTTTTATCTTTCCTTACCTAATTATTTAAAGTTGATCTAGTATCCTACAGCTAGGAAATTCTGCGGTTTATGATCGTTTCGTTCCATCTACTATATATAATTATAGACAGTTTCGGTCTTGATTTATTTATTTCTATTGATAGAGATAAAACACATATTGGGAATTTAATCATCTTAAACTTTGCAGGTTGCTTTACGTTATACATAACATATTCAAAGTTAGATATTAATCATGATGGATCTGAGAAATAAATAGGTAAATCTTGGGTGAATTTTTTTTTTTTCCTCAATAAACACATTACATTTAAGTTACGAAATGTAGAAAGTTCCTTCAAAACTGTATCAGTTTGTTTATCTATCACAAATATAATATTAGAAAGTTAGTGCAATTGAAATAAAAAAAATTACGCATTATAATTTAAATAGAAGGTATTTCTAAAATTAGGCAGACCGGACGTTGGTATATATATTTTCCTCATTGGACCTAAGGAATATTATGATTTGTTAATATATTATTAGAATAACCTCGAGTTGAGGGTTATTGGGAGCTGAACTCGAATGCACGCGAGCTTCACGGTGGAGTCGTTTCACAACTTCTTAGCGTACGAAACCCTACGCGCCAAATATTATTCTAAACTCTAGATATGGAATTTCCTTTGGCTGTAACTGATCCCTCGGAAGCACATGTTAGTCATATCTAATAAGAAAATGTAAAACACCTAATTTATTTCATACGCATTATCATAGAAAACAGAGACATAATTATATACTATAACGTGCAAAAATCTGTTTTTTTTTTTTTTTTTTTTTTTTTTTTTGGAAGATATCTTTACAAGAACATCCATTTTTATACATTTTCCTTATAATATATATCTTAAGAAGTTGATAATTATATGATGTTGCTCAGGCAAGAGCTATATTATTGTATATATTTGGCCTTCTCGATTACCCTAAAAAACACAATTAATGCCACGACGTTGAAATCTAATTCGTCGAGTCCACCTAGAGTGAGCTGCCTTAACAGCAACCGCTGTGTGTCGGGCAATGGAGAAAATGTTTCAATAATGCTCGACAATGGAGCCACGCATGATGATTGGCTATCAAAGATTGTATTATATGAACCATTTCATTAATTTATCGAATGGCCTTATAATCGAGGTTCCCTAAGCTGTTCCTTTTTTCGAGAAATCTGATGTCCTATTAGATCTATTCGGGGGTAGGTTGTAGAATGATGGACATTATTGATGGCAACGTGTGTTTACAACAGCTTTGTGAACCTAATTAAGGAGGACCATCAAACAATACAGTTCTTGCTTTTAATATTGGCATGCATGTTAGATCGTAACAATCTATATATGTTGGAAATTCTGTTCCTTCACACTGTGTGCATTCATCAACTAGGGTATAATTTAATAAATAAAGAGAAAAATCATGGGATGCAGCAAGCTTTTAAGATTTCATGGCCGACCTCAATGGAAATTCCATGGTTTCTATCATGAAATAAAACTTGGAGAGCCCGACTTAATCTTTGAAGTACTACTGTTAAGATTATCCTTATGTAAGCTGTCTACTCATTCTTACCATAATAGGTCTGTTATTATATAATGTAAAAGGAATTTGTCACTAAGTTTCCTATAGCACTTCTCAATAAGCAAAATAATTAAAAAATATCTTAAACAAATGTTTGACTTACTCGTAGAATAAGTGTTTTATTAAAAGCTTAAAATCTTTCTTTTTTTATTTTTATTTCCTTTTGAGTTGTGCAATGAAACTCAATTGAGCGTATTGAAGTGCTCATTGGTAAGGAGCAGAATGAGAAAATAAAAAGAAAAAAGAAAAAAAAACCAATAAAATCAAACTAGACTAAACTAAAAATATGATTTCTCTTACAATTTAGTTTGAAAAATTTCTAATCCAAATCAAACGAAAAATTTATAATTGATTTGTAAGAATAAATCAAACTAAATCATTTTAAAAATATATAATAATGTTCTCTTGTAAGTGAAAATTCCTTTACTACAACATAGCAACTAAAACCTTTAGTTCATATTTATTAAAATATATGTGTTTAACAATTATTACTATAATTTATGAATTATATATATATAGATGGACGTAAAGTTTATATTATAAATTAATTTTACGAATAAAATTAGTTGTTAGCAGACATTTGAAATTTTTTAACCACTTGAATTTTGACTTCATCATCTTACATAATGCCAATACTTATTATTATGAAATGAATTTAGTAATCTTTATGTGAGATTATATGTTATGCAAGTATATTTTCCTATATTACAAAGTATGGTGGTTAAATTTGTAATCCAAATTGAACTAAACTAAAATTTTGTGGCTTGGAAAGACTTCTCATTTAAATTATTAGATTCAATTCAAAATTACAAAAAAATTGAATTGCATATGGTTTTGTTTAATTTGGAGGGAAAGGTAAATGAAACTGAACTATGCCCACGCAATCAAAATACAATTATTTTTCTTTTTCCTTTTTGGGTGGTGGGGGAGGATAGGAAGGAGGGGTAAATCCCTTCACTCATAGGTCTGAAAAACATTATGAACTATATCTATGAATATGTATATGTATATGTATATGTATATGTATATGTATCATCTATAAAAAGAAGAAAACAATTACATCATGAATGAGTCCCGAAGCAACTTTATGTAGTTTTCTTCTAACTATGTAACGAGGATTGCTTTGAGTTTCTTAAATGATGCGCAATGGTTGCCTCAAAAATTACCAATGTAAGAAAATATTACAAATCTTGATAAAAATTACAGAAATGAAAGAAGTAAAAAAAGAAATAATTGGTAAATTACAAAATTTGTGGAGAATACTTTCACTTTTTATTAATTTATAAAACTTGTAATTTTCTCATTATTCAAATTCTCCTAGGAGTGTACAACTCGTAAACTATATGTAATCGTCCATAAATTTCTGTATTTTTCCTATTTCTCCTAACAATAGTCAAGTAAATTGAATTATCCTTATAATTCATAAACCTCTTCCACCTTTTTATCTTTTGATTCATATAATACTATTACTTATCGGTAATTTCCTTTCCTTTTGTAATTAATGCCAACAAGATTCGTAGATTTCTTTAGCTTTCGTTGATGAATGTAGTTGTATTGAGTTACTCATAATGATTTTCTTCTTCTTCTTCTTCTTTTTTAAATCAGTTGTTCGAAACTAGCATACATTACTCTATTTAGTAAAATTTCCAGAGATTTCCTTTGCCTTTGTAATCATCGTTAGAGATTCGATTTTTCTTAAATTTTGTAACTCTCGACAATGATAATTGCAGTTTTTCAGAGGAATATGTAATAGTTATCCTTGTTACATATTCACATGAAAATCATCCAATACTCCTTCTCCTTACTATTCTTCTTACAAATCTTGTAAATTATCCTTTTAAGTCCTATAGATCATGCCAGAAAACCATCTGTTTGAATAACAGAACTATAGCTGCTCGTGGTTTAATAAAGAGTGTATCTTAATCTTAGTAATAAATGTCTTACAGGACCAAAGGATGATAGGAACCAATATTTGAAAATTTGATCTCATAGTAAACGCTTCGTTTAACTATACACTAATCATATTATGTCTTCTCTTCTTACAACGTGATAAAATATAGGTTAACATCAGTTTCTAAAACTTGGAGTATACATCATCGTCTAAACACCAGAGGTATAGGTTTTGAATCGTAATTGCAAACGTAATTATTACAAAATATTTTAGGGTTTAAAAGATTTTCTTCATACTAGTTTGCACCTAAAGCAAATTGAAAGATAAATGCAACCGACCAGGCGATTATATTAATAGAGTATTACGTAATATGTCCATTGAATCTAAATTGTTTAACTGACTTGGTGACCGTTCTGCTATTATTTTAAAGTCGGAGAGATTAATCCTGGCTTAATGTTCACTACCTGTATTTGTAATTGGTATCCAAAAATATCTTCGAGTATCTGTGAACGATTTCGTAATGTAATGCATATATTCTATAGTGTAATTTTTAGAGGCATGAGTTTATTATTTCATGTCCCCCAAATATGTCGACAAGCAGTGGGTAAATATTAATTATATTCAAAGACAATGCTAATAGTAATTGATAGTTTCTATAATTCACAATTTACAAATATTATCACGGGTGAAAACTTTACAGGTACTTGTTCAGTACTAATTAATCCCACTGCGTGCTATAATAATGTTGAAGGCTTCCTATTTCCATGCAAATGAGACATGATGTGTAACACAAAATATATAATTCACGATTATCCTATGAATTATTATTTTACTATTACTTTTTTATGCATTGCTTATGTTGAAATCTGCATTGCATAGAAATTACATATGAAAATTGCAACATCTCGAGGCAAAAGTAATAGGTCCATTTCAACAATTTGAGCCAAAAGTTTCCAAAAAGTATTAATATGTTATTCACTACTTAATCTTACATATAAGTGCTCAACGTCTCTCGTAATTCATATAAGACTTCATTGACATCTTGTCCTAGGGTAATCTATTTCCATCAACTATAGACTAATTATTATATGGTTTCCTTCTCATAGCATTGTAAAACATAGACTTATATCCGTCATTAAGGATGTAACTAGATAGATTGTTAAAGGATACTTGATCCATCGAACTCAATAAAAACCCTATAAGGTATTATCTTGTAGAATTTTGAGTCAAATTTTGAGATATGATTTAAAATCTTACGTGGTTTAGAATCAGGTTTTGAGATTATAAAGAAATTCGACCTAATAAAAAGAAGTATTTATTAATAAAAATATTTACCCTTAATTTTTACAATATGTATATCTTATACAACTTTTATATTGTACAGCATATTAAATTTTTAATTTTTATTATTATATAAGCTAATAAATATAACCTTAGTTCTCCTTAATTTCTTCTTTTTCTATTCTCTTTAATCCTATATAAATGCTATAAAAACCTATATTAATAGAATCATTTGAATCTTATAAAAACTTACCCCAATCCTATAGAGTTAAGTTTTCGAAATAGGAAATAAAACCTTATAAGGTTTTTATAAAGTTTTGCAAAATGTCAAACCCTATAAAGGTAAATTTGGGTTTCACAAAACCCGTTTTAAACTCGTTTCAATTACATCTTTATTCGTTACGAATAGATCTTGCAGTATAAATCTATAGTTGTTAAATTTCCAAATATATGTACTTTTTTTTTTTCCCTTTGGACTTGAATTCTAATTGCAAAAACAAATAAAAAAAAAAAGGGGACTATTCTCTTCACGCTTATTAGCACTTAATGCGATATGAGAGAGAAATGAACCCGTGCCATTATATTAAGAGAGTATTACATAATGCGTTCATTATACCGAATCTAGTTTGTTTGACTGATTTGGTCAACATTCTAGTTAACTTCAAGACGTAGATCAACATTAGTTTGACATCCATTCCCTTCATTTGTTATTTGTAACCAGCAATCCTTCAGCAGTTAAAAGATTGCATATTTTAATGCATACATCCATTTTGTATGACAATATTCATCGGCATGTATGTTTTCTTATTATCCTACTTCTTATTGAAAAATAACTTATTGGTACAACACAATATATATATATATATATATAGACAAGGAGCGGATAAATATTGATAATATTTGAATATATAGAAGTGATATTGAATAGTTTCGAAAAAACTATCAATTATGTAACGTATTAGTATTATTAAAATTTTTTAATATAAAAGTGAGATAAGATGTATAAATAAGAGAGGGATATGTAAGATAAAATATATAATTTAGTTATTCACAATTGTCGGATAGTTTTCATATTGCTTTTGTATACATTGCTCATGCTGAGACCTAGTTGCAAAGAAATTACACATGAAGATGATAGTCAAAATTGATAATGTTAAAGTTGGTGCGATGGGACTACTTTCTCGTCCTTTCTCTATGCTGGTGCTTCTCGTGCAGGGAGTGAATTCTTTTGCCACTCCACTAAATGCCGTAAAAAGCTCATAACCTGAGAATAGATCAATAAAAAGAAAAGAAAATTAACATCTAAAGAGGCTTATTAATTGGTAACACATCGAAGGAGTTACCGTGAAAAATTAAAATTTACCTCTGATGGTTCTTGCAAAGAATAAGATGCACTAGTTTCCTTGGGGACTTTCGAGACGAGGATTCCCGCACCATGTCCTCTATTTCGTAAAACCTAACCACACGAAACTTACAATTTTCAGTAAATCTATATCTTCTGAGTCATTAATTAATGAGAAAAAGAGACCATTATTGTTGTTACCTTGAAGGCATCTTCATCAGTCCTGTCATCTCCAATATAAATTGGGAAAACGTCGCTGGAATTTGCATATCCTAAGAATAACAACAAACAAAAACACAAATTCGATTCAATTGCGTAGCTCGTACGTTTGTATAAATATTATGCAAGCTTTTGTCTTTGCAAATAACAATGCTCCACGTGCTCCACCTCATGCATTCTTAAACATGCGACGAATGTCAAATTTAAACTTTGATTTTAGAATTCGTTATTTGAGAAACAAGACTCACCAAGTGATTCTAGCAAAAATTCAATGGCCTTTCCCTTGTCCCATTTGATGGTTGGGCGGATCTCCAATACCTGCATGATGCAGAACATTAAATTTAGCAAAATTATTGTTCATAGAATGCCCATAAGTCAGAAAGTTGGCAAGAAAACTTGGAAAAGAGTAATAAATAAATCTTGCCACTACGTATATATTAATGTATTCTATGGGATGTTTTGAAGATTACCTTTCTGCCGTATGTCAATTTTAATTTTGGGTAGTCCCTCAGTACAATCTTAACTTGCTCTGCTAAAATCGCCCATTTCTGCAAAAGTTTACCAATAATATGTGAGATGAATAAGTTTCATTGTTATTACTATAATTTACAGTTAAAAAGTAAGTAATGTAGCCAAACTGGCGGAAAAGAAAATGAATAAATTTCCAAACAAAGTTAAAAAAGAAGTCCAGTTTTAGTCCCTACAAACCTTTTCATCAACACAGCGATAATGTACGGATAAGCAGAACTTGTTGGTTTCCACTTTAGCTCCTGGGATAGATTTTGTTCTCTCCAACAAGGACTTGCATACCTATAAATAAATAATCAAGATCAATCAACTTTATTATCTGCATTGATAAGTCAAGTTATTTACTCTTTTCTTTTTCTTTTTTTTTTTTAACAAAAGCACTTATATAGGAATGAGAATGTCCATATACAAACCTCATCAATCATGGGAAGGTAATCACTTCCAGCTTGAAAGCGAACTTCTTGATCATCACTCTAAACCGTTTTGAGAAAAAAAGGTAAAAGAAAAGATAAGTAAATCAAATTAGAAATTAAAAAAGATATTAAATTGTCATGTAGTGAATGGTGGTGCACTTACTTTCTTGTCCTTGCAGTTTTGGGATGGCCCCTTTATGTCCATACCATGGCTTCCAGCATAATACAGCTCCTCCAAACATACAAAATTATAAACCTGTGAAAATTATTAGTAAACAATGCTCAGGCTATTAAAATGAAATAATAACACATCTTATTATTGTAATCATCGAATAATTGCAGCAAATAAATCAAATGGAAACGAGGAAAACTCAGTAGAAAATATTGGAATTGGAATTTATTCAAATGTACCTTATCGCGACATCTCCCGGTAACTATAGCCGTCGGAAAACGTTTGGCTGTCTCCTTAACAGCTTCTCTCATCTGTTGAACGACAAGCAAAGTAGCTCGTTAGTTTTTCAAAATGTTTGCGCTAAAAGAAAAACCTCCAAGGAAGCCTAAGACTCTGGAAAAAAAAAATCCCCAATAACTAGAAACAAACCTCGGTGGACATAAAAGCTTGATCTGGGTCAGCGACAATCGGTGAAAGAGTTCCATCATAGTCCATAAACATAATTATTTGCTTCTTCTTTGAAGCATTCATTATTTGCTCGAACATGGTCAATGCTGAAGGATGTTGCGTCTGTCGTCATAGACAAATAAACAATATCAACTTGACATTTAACAAAAACCAAAAAAGACCGCAAAAAAACAAAAAAAAAAAAACATAAAAAAAAAAGTATTTCCCGCAACTTACAATCCAAGAAGTTTGTTCCTGAGAGTCGTGAAGAGAAGCTTTAGACCTGACGCGAGTAGGAGATGAAGCTCTCATTGAATCGAGCCAAGAACTATCGTTAGGTCCTGAACTAACTTGTCCTATTTCAGTCTTCAGTAGCTTTCTCTTGCATGAAAAAGTTCGATATCTGTCATGTGCTAGCAATCCCTTCGGCACTGCTGACAAGAAAAGAGATTGGTCGGATGGTTCCAAAGCAATGGCTACTCCAACACCCATCTTCAGGTTAGAAACCAAAACACTTTGCTTAGTCATTTTCTTTATGGGATTCGAAATGCAGTGAAAATTTAGGACGGGAAGGAAGAAGAGGTGTGTCGAGAGTCGTTTAATAATGAGGTTGAAAAGTGAGAAGCTCAGAGAAAAAGAGAGAGAGAGAGAGAGAGAGACTATTAACTAAACCCACACTCGCACTTAACTCGTGAAGTCGTGAAGAGAACTGGGATTGTGCGGTCAATTTATACATGTTTGCACAGCACTATAGGACGAAAGGAACAACCAACACTTACACTTGGGCTATTTGCAACTTAGTACTTTTCTGCCTATATAATATCGTTATGCTTTGTTTGAATTGACACCTGTGCCCCTCCTACAGAGCACCCAAATGCCCCAGTCTATTATATGCTGTTGCTCTTTCAATCCTTATTTTTCTATCGTTAGATATGAATCTCGCCCGAAACTGCTCCCTCCTATATCGAAATATTAAAAGTGGTTTGTCGAAACGATCATTTCTTATTATTTTTTGGGATCGTTAGCTTTTTAATTTGTTCGGTCTGTGTAAATGCTGTGTTCGTGTTGGGGAGGTATGGCATGTACGGCCAGCCTCTTTAGACCCTTTTCGATAAATGGCTTCAAGCTAAAAGGTGTTCTAATAATATCGATAATGCTCTCTTTTCGTTTTCAAATTTGCAAACTACGATCGTTTCACTCACTTTATTATTTGTAATACAAGTATTTTTTACTAACCAATATGTATTGCAGTTTTGGAGTAAAATGAATAAATCGAACCTAATCTATTTAGTTGAAAAATCAATATTTGTACTATTTAGATACAAAATCCTTTTAACATGTAATGTTGATTTATTCCGACAAATTATTATATCTAGACAAACCTACAGGTTGATTATATATCAAATACTAGTATCAATATGAATCAAATTCACATTATAACAAAAACCTATGTCCCTGTATATATATATATTGTGTGTGATATATATAACCATAGAAAGCGATAGTGTTTGTAGATTTGATATGAGTTATCCAGCTCCACACGGGAAGCAAATCCTTTCGATTCATGAAACGTGGTCAGAAAACATTTAAAGGGTAAATGGGGTTGTTAGATTCTCTTCGTGTGTTTTTTCTTTCTTCAAGTATGGGTTTCCAAAGGTTGTCTGTTGTGTATTAGCGTCTGAAGTGATTATCGTTGATTTTTGATAACAAAAAAGGAATCAATCGGCGAGGAAACCTACCGGGTTGGCTTTGAAAACTCATATAATTGAGTTCTGCGGCTGCTCAGTCTTGATGCATTGCTTTATTCTGTGGACGTTCTAGGACGTTTGATTCTTCTCTTTTCGGTCTTTTTAATTTTGTTTCGTATACATATGGAATAATGTATTTGCAAAACAATGATAAAAAGGGGTAAAAAAAGAAGAAGGTATAATATATATTTATATATATATATATATATGTATACACACACATATAATATAGTTAGACCCAATTACCATTTTATTTAGTTTTAACAAGCACGCAATCAAAGATTTTTGTTTAATGTATAAATTATATATATTTCTTTAACCCACTCCCTGGAAAAAGAAAAAGATGAAGTATTTTACTTTTGAATTTTTATTCACCATAATTATTTAAGATACAAAACTATAAAAGAAAAATTTATCCAAACATTATATTTAATCGAAACAGATTATGGTAGTTTTAATCTGAATATTGGATTTCAAAAAGATAAAAATAAAATAGATAACGAAAAAACAGGGGAAAATACACTAATTGCTCATGATGCCGACATAATTGGTAAGTCCTAAAAGCTAGTCATAATTGATTTCTGTTTTCGCCAGAAAGTCATTATGAGGTTAAAATGCTTTATTTACTGTATAGAAGTATATAATGTTACAATGTTTAATTATTATGAGAGCACATCAAAATTGAGCATTTTTCATATTTGTCAACATAGTCTAGCATTACCAAACAACTTGAACACTCACATTAAAAATATACTTTTATTTAACGGCATGTCCTTTAGCGCTAGACAATGTCGAAATCTACTAATTTCAAACTTGAGAAACTAATATAAGAACAAACTTTTGAAGAACGAGGTTTGGCTTGCGGTTTTCCTTCATTCAACTACACTTTATGTTGGAAGAACTAGCTTGCAAAGTAGAAGCAAAATGTTTTGTTAATTAGTCTAATTGAGAATCGTCAACTTTTGATAAATTATATGCAGTTGGAGAAAAGTATTCAATTTCTAGACATACTTCATATTTTTTATTTTGTGCATTGCACCGAGTCGAAAACTCAAAACGGTAGGACTTGACCATGTGTCTTCATATAAAATCACTACGGTAGTACTAGTATTTAAAAATATTATCTAAAACTTTTCATATGTTTATAACACTTACAAGAGGGTAATTTTGTATGGTAGGGGTGTACAATACTAAGCAATAAATAATCTACATTTTTTAATATACTGAAATTTTTTCAAGTAGGGCTCACGTTATTCCAAGTAACAAAAACAACCTTGCTCTAGAGTGTTTTCATTCAAACAGAATTTACACGTCTTGCCGAATCATATAACGTTATTATAAGAAAAGAGAGAATAATAACCAGTTAGTATTATCTTTTTTGATAAAGAATATTAAAGAAAAACATATAGTAGACATGAGGGAAATTTTTATAATCATTTTGGAAATGAAATGAATTGAAAATTTTATGGGACTTTGACTTGAAATGCACAATCCATAGATAAGGCTAACCAAGGCCTATTGGTTAGCCTATTAGTTGATTCCTAATAGTCCTAATCTATCATCTTTAGATTTTTTTAGTAGAGTATGATAGCAAATAGGCCCTTTAAGCATACATGTGTAGGCCAGGAAGACAAAGCATAGCAAAGAGCATCAAGGTTGTTAAGTCTCTTAAGTTGGTTTTAATGATAATAAAACATATGCTAAGTTATTACTAATATATTTATGAAGTGTATAGATATATTATGATATAATAATAATTAATTCTAAAAAAGAAACTACAGTGGAAAAATGTTAAAATGTGCTTAACAAGAACAAGTGTACAAGTTAATTTTAGAATGAAATCAATTCAAAGAAGAAAATGAAGTTTGGAATTGTGTTAGTCAGAATGTGCGTAAAAAAATATATCAGTAACAGAATAGAACAATATCGATTGTATACAGAATTGAGATTAACTATTGTTCCTGAGCTATTTTCTAAATATTCAGTACAAGTTATGTTAGAAAAATTTGTAGAAGGCTTAGCTTCATTTTATTGGCTATATTTAGGTAATATGCTTAATTCTGTTCCACTAAAGATGGATTTAGTCTATGGGTATTTTAAGTTGGATTAATTTAAGTACACTTAAGAATTAGATTTGTAGAATGTTTGATTAAGATTTGATCAATATATTTTGAAAAGATGGTATTTTGACATTATTAGCAAGGTTAGTCAAGTTTTAAATACATTAAGGATATTAACCATAAAAGGATTTGCTACATTAGTGTTGTATGTCAAGTACAGATAAAATTCAGATTTGTTATAAGGATTTATTGAATAAAATTATGCTCGAAATTTCAAAGTTCATTATAGATTTTTGTAAGTTTTTCAAGATAAGGTTACAACTTATTTTGTTAACAATAATTCAAGAACTTTAGAATATTTTGTCAAAGATAATATCGGATAAGGAAGATTGTTGTTTCAAATACAAAAAGATTTGAGCTATAGATTTTTAGTAGATAAGGCATGACATTAAATTAATTACAGCATGATAGATAAGGATGAATTAGATTTTTTTATGCTTCAATGTTCAAAGTATCAACTACGGGTATTGTTGTATAATTAGTATACTCATGCAAATCTTAGGAGATATTTTTTTAATTATATGAAGGTGGAGATTTTCCTTATAAAGGAAGACATAGTTTAATATTCAAGTATAGCCTTATGATAAGAAAGGTCTTGATTAGGTGGTTTAGTATTTTTAAAAAACTGAAGGGTATTGAATTCAGATTTGATTCAACAAGGTACGTTAAAATTTATTCAAGTTTATCCATATTACAAGATATTTGGTTTTCAAATTTCAATAGATTCTTGAAGCTTGTGAATTAGTATTAACAAGTTACAATGATCAAAATAGATTAAGCTTTTTGTGGAATATCATGAGATAACAATATTTGATTTCAAAAATTTCAAATGTTCAAATTACTATTTTCATGGGATATTTCTCCAACAACAAAACTACTTAGAGAAAATTTTGGAATTAGCTATTTCTAGCTATTACATAGAAGTTTATTCAAATTAAAGACGAAAATACATAAGATACAGAGGAGTATACTGAAGATCAAAATTGAATTTCAAAAATTCTCTCATGTGAACTGTCAAAACTTAGTCAAAAATTGAGCGAAAACAATTTTCTCATTTTATTGTTATTGCATTGTGTGAATGTTGTAAAGACCTATTTGATTATATTATCTTATTTTCATTGTAAACATTATTGGAATTGTATTAGAGGGTATATCAGGTTAGGGAGCTCTTTAAGTTCTGTGTTTAGCTTAGGAAAAGTTAGTAAGATAAGACAAAGAATTGATTAAATATCCTTGTAACCTCTGATTAATTTTTTATTTGAGAAAAGATTGGACTAGTAAAATGACACTGGAGAAGAGGGATTGGGTCTTTAGTAGTTGTTTTAAAAACAAAAAAAGTTTCATTTTGTAAATCGCCCTAACCTATCTCCCCCCACCTCCCCTCTCCCCCCTCAATATCTTACACAGGACTTACATAGGTGTTGTTTAATGTAGCCATTGTAATATTTGAGTTAGTTGAGTATGGGAGATGAGCAAGTAACATGATGATAAAATAGAGAGAGTAAGAGTGTTTGTATAGATGTCTTACCAATAGGGGATTGTATCTACTTATATTGTAGATATATTTCAAGAAACTCTAACAATGATGAATCTTTTGTAGAGAGAAAATGTATCTTAGTAGATTAGGAAAATACATCTATGGATATCATTATATCTTGATATATCAGGGCTAGAAGTTGTCCCTTTGACTTTTCTTTCCTAGTGTCAATTCTTTCTTAAGTGTTGGGTTCTTACTATCAAATGAGTTCCTTATTTGAGCACCTACCTTATCAATGGTCAAGCGTCCTTCGGGAGTAGCTAGTGTGGGAATTCAGTGGATGGATCCAGGCTAAAGAGAGATTGGAGAGGTTCTTGGAGCTTCAAATACGCCAATCAATGGCTGGAACAAATTAGCTCATGACCTATGCTAGCTGGTTTAGACTTGAGAAACTCATATCCAAAATCTCCTAACATAATAACCCATTGAGGCATGTATGCATGTTTGTTGTAGTTATGTGTTTTTGTCTTATATTAGTGTCTAAGTATTTCTCATATTTAAGGTTTAAGTCTTGTAATCTCTAAAATATGCTATTAAGTGTACTAGGTAGTGTAAGAGAGTTGCCATAAATACTTAAGACTCATGTATTGAAATAGCATTTTGTGAGATTATGTAGATAATCAATTGTACTATTTTTCTTACAGTATAATGAACCTATTTATTTAGTTATTTTATGACATCAAGTAAGCCATAAATATACTACATAATGAAAATGACTCATACCTTAGTAAATTATAGTGGCTACATATTCATATTCCCAAAATGCCTAATATATTTTGGTAAAATCTCTAAAGTAAAGCAAATGATTCAGAGACTCTTCTCTTTAACTTGGAAAAAGAAAAAATAAAACAAAAAACACTCAACAAATAAGATAATGCTATTAATTATATTCCAAAACACAATCAAAACAAAAGAATAAGATATGACTTTTAAGATGATCTTTGGGTAGCTTCCTTCCCAAGAAATCATAGGTATAGGAGTAAGGTTTACATGAGATCACAGGTTGGAATTTACAATATACAAACTAAGATGTCACATAAATATGATATTGAAATGTTTAATAGATGCATCATGTTTGATTATGGAAATTGAGTATGGGAGGGACCATAGTATAATCAAAACTAGAAGAAGGCCTAGATAAGCTACTATAATTTGTAAAGGATGGAGCGTGATATAGATTTGATAAGAGGGCCTTGATGGTAATTCTACTTTCCTTGATTAATATCATATTATAGGATATACTAAATAGAGCATAGAAATAAAATTCTTATTTTATTTTCTTGTCAATGTGTAAAAGAAATTAAAATAATAGTACTTAGATAAGTCTCTTAAAAATAGGATAGTGTTAAATAGAGATCATAATAGCTCTAATTGAGCAAGGAGTCATCAATTAGACAACATATTTTCAAGAATTCATCTTTTTTATCAACAATTTACAAAATGTTAATATTAAAATTAAAATTTAACACCAAGTGTAGACTTGATCATTGGTTCAAACTAGTCATAAACCGTCGGTTTACAGGCCAACAATAGAGTGAACTAAGCTTAGCGTCTTTTTTTTTCTTCCAATTTTTCTTTTCTCAAATTTTCCTCAATTATTACAAATAATTTGTGTCTTATTCATCTAATTTTTTTTTCCAACAAAATGTGAAACTTTATATTAACATGTAGTTACTTGAGAATAAAAAATATTCAATTTTTTTTTCCTATCTTAGAATAATTCATTTGAATCACGTGAGGTTGATATTATATTACAATATTGAGTAAGAATATATATTATATATAATGTATATTTGTTTGCATTATATGCATAGTATATTATGTATATATATATATATATATATCTTTTAAAGTTCAAGATTGGTTAGGCCCTAAATTGGTAAGTTGAAATGTTGGGTCAAGGCTTGGCCAATCCACTGATTGTCCATATTAAACCGCTTAGGACCTTATAGCTAGCAATTCAACGACCTAGTTAGGCTTGCCTATGACGGGGCTAAGTCGGTTCAAGATTTGGAATTAGTTCTTGCACAAGTTTAATCAAGTGATGATCATGTTATACTATCTACTATCTTAGTTTGGTGGGTTTAGGAAGGCAATGATTTTTAATTTTTCAATGGCAGTTTTTTGATAGTTGAGGTTAAGGGTAATTTATTGAGTAAGAAGCATATAAACCTTAAGATAGGATTTACAAAATGGTGATATTGCAAATGGTGTAATTACTGTAAATTAATGGATATCTAATAGGACTTTTAGTAGGATACTTAGAGACTTAGGTCCATACCGGTTGATGGTGAGCTTGCAATTGATGGATGGTTGATGGTCCCATTAAAGCAATCAAGAAGGGGAGGGGTAGGGTAAATTGATTGCTTACAAACTTTAAACTTTTTGGAAAATAAGTCCTCTTTTGATTACTTTGTTCAAATGACTTATAGTTTGTAAAAGTAAGTGCAAGTAAATAATAATTATAAAAATAAATAGAAGAGGGTTAAGAAGATTCGATAAAAAATTTATAGAGGTTTTACCTTATGCATTAGTTATGTCTTTCAGCTCCACATGTAAGAGTTTCAATCATCTACCATTTTTTGAAATCAAATGAAAAGTACTGATATAAGCACCAATTGACTATAGCCAACACTACTATGCCACCTAGCTTTCACAAGCTTTTACAAAATTATAGTGATGTACCCTTCACTATAAAATACAAGGAGTTTGAAATTCAACTCAAGAAAATAAATTGAGCTCCACAAATTTTGGCACACTTATTCTAAAGGACAATAAGATGAGCTATAAGTATATTGCCACTAATTTTCGAAAGCTTTCAGTTATATGTTAGAATTTTGAAATTCTTCTCCTTTTATCCCTAAGAAGTAACAGTTACTTGAGAATATCTTTTCATTTGTTAGATGATCCTTATCTTTAGCTAGAGAGATGAGCTTCAATAATCTACATTTTGCATTGATAATTTTCCTATAGAATCTGTTAAAATTTGAATAATTCTAGAATATATATTCTAACAAGAAATTTAGATAAGTATAAACTATTTGTAGATAACTTTAGACTTTTAATGGTAGACTAAAGTGAAATTTATATTGAATATTAATTGAAATTTCTTTTATCTTTACCTTCATGAATTCCTCTTATCTTGAATTCAAAAATATATTGATAAAATTGCATAGTTAACATAACTCAAAAAAAAAAAAAAGACATTGAGTTGCTCTAACTTTTCATATTTTAATTATTTTGCAATTTAATTAAGTTAGCTTATCAATTTAAACCTCTTTGAGTATTGGAACAAGTCAACTGGACCTTGATTTGCAAAATAAATAAAGTTAGATAATTTAAGCATTTTTTACATGCATATGAGTGCGCTTCTAAACTTTGGGTCCCATTTATTAACTTTTGATCTTGTCAAACAAGCTTCTAACATAGCTTCTATGTTTTGAAGTTCTCTTTCTATATAAGTTACCAGTCTCTAAGTAGCTTCTATGTCTGCTTCCAAGTCTTCTACATTCTTGTTAACTTGCTATTCTCACTTTTGATTCCACTTCTAGGTTTTAATGCAATTCCATATTGTAGTTTGTGATATCTTGCATGAAGCTTCTAAGTCTTAGTCAAACTCCTTTGCAGGGATAGTGCATATGATGGTGCTTGAACTTTTGACTTTCAATTTGCATGCCCAAATATTTAAAACTTAAATTTCAATACTCAAAAATTGAAAATTTATTCATTTGAATGTTTGCATTTAATAGATGTTATACACATGATAGGCACTAAACTACTTGAAATCAAAACTCGAAGCACTTAAGTGAACATATTTTCAATTTTCAAGTACTAAAATTCAAGTTTTGAATATTTAAGCACTAACCTGCTCAAAATCAAGACCATATGTATTATTGCCTCCTCCGTATTTTTGACCTTGTAGTCAATGCTTCTAACTATACTTCTAAGTCATAAGAATTCATCATTTTTTCTTAGCTAGAACTTTTAACTTAGCTTCTATAAGTTGGATACACTCTAACACTTTGTTAGAAAAACCCTAATGTTTGTCGTATGTTTTGAAGGGATTCAACAATAGACATAAAGTAGTTATTCATTTGATAACAATTGAGTTAATTAATTATCTTTTGTTATCAGCTTTTAATAAATAAAAGAATCTTCATATTAGTTCTATACTTTAGGAGTAGATTTTACCTCTTCTGCAAGATAGGTTGCTTCTATATGTATAAGACTTCTTTGAGTAGCATTATGCAAATAAAAACTAGACACATGGTGAAGTAGCTTATGCGAGTGGAGTTCAAATCAAACTACATGAGGGGTAAATGTATATAAATTTTCAAATTCTAGATGTATCTCAAATTTTTTTTATACTACTTTATCTCTTAGTTTACTAAATGATGTTCTTATTATAGAATAGTGTGATCTAATTATGTGGAGGTCTACCGATGAAGATTGGGTGGTGATGTAAGGAATTTTACTTGGATGTCTAGTTCTTAATATAGGAAATAATGATTCTTAGTGTTTCCATTATAGATGGCATTTTTAGGGTGGAAAATCTTATAGGTTCTTTTTATTGTTGTCAAAAGATGAACAATGGCATTGTGATGGGAAATATCATTTTATCCACTAAGTAATACAGAGCCCTAATGTAAAGATGCTTTAAAGAAACTAGAGACTTATAGGTTGGAGAGTCTATGGGGACTAATTGTATTATGGTTTGTGTAGGTACTAATTTTGTCAAGAGAATTATAGCTATACCTTAAATTTTTCATGAGACTTGGATTGGATCATAGAAGAAAAAGATGTCAACATGTAAACACATATTGTAGGCTTGATGAGGCCAATCAACTGGCTTCTACTTACCATTTAAATACTAAAGGTAATAGTCCACTATGATGAGTCACCATAACATTTGTATAAGAATAATACAGTTGCCTATTTCGGCGTTCTTAGTATCCAAGTAATTTCTAGTATTATGTAAAGTATTATGGGTAAAATAGGAGTGCCTCCAAAAAAATCAAGTGTTTAGTTGCATATATAGTATCCTATGGGGTTATATGAGAACCTATGCAATGTTTTTCTGATAACATTAGGATTATTAAGTCTTGTAGAAACTTTTAACCCTTGTATCTTTTCCATCACAATAATTTGCTTTTTATATTCTCTTCCACTTGTTCATCTTCCTTAAATTGTTTTTTTTGTATATCTATAGTTTAAATTACAAATCTAAAATTACTATAAAGATGACATACCTTTCCTTGTGCAAGCATCATAATTTCAAATGTGTAGTAAAACTTATGATAAATGAATTTTATGTACTCTTAGGCAACCTTAAGGTACATTATTATGCCAAAGCATCTGGATTCTACTTATATGGACTTTTTTCATATTCTAACTGTTAAAATGTACAAACATTTACATAGCAAATAAAAGATGTTAATTCACTTTCGTTATAATGATAATAAAGTTAAAACAAGTAAGATTTACATCATCTTCATAATTTAGATTAGAGAAAAATTGCAACAATGTTGTATATAATGCCTTCTATTTTTGGTCTATTTTATTATATTTTATATTTGATTTTAGCATAGCACTGTTTCAGCATGCTTTACTTTCTTAATTACTCTCTCCTTAACCCTTTAAGCTTTAACGTCACTAAACTTACTAAATTTAACAAAAGTAAACAATTGAGATGTTACTTGAGGTATGGGGGTTATTCTACTTCTCTGTCACTCAATATTAGTCCTTGACCACATTACATCTTCCAAAATACTTGCTCTGTAAGCTCAATAATACAAGATAACTCATAGCTCAACCTAGTCACAAAACATGCTATAGTTTTCTTTGGAAACTTTTCCAAATCATAATGATTGCTCAACATTTCAAGCTCCTAATGATGATAGGAAGGGACAAATCGCCATAGAATATACTCTTTGATCTTCTCTTAATAAAATAGCTCATCCTTTCTGTACTCTCTCTTGCAATTCATCACATTCTTCTACCAAAGCGAAGTATAACCTATAAATTCAACTATAGCTAGCTTGATTTTCATAATTTCATTAGAGTCATGATACAAAAACACCTTCTTAATAATATCCAACTAATCATAATAATCATTTGCATACCTTAAACCATCAAAAAGAATATTTTTAAATTTTATTGATTATAAGAGCCTTAACTACCTAGGTATCCTTACAATGCCATCATCATCTAAAACTCCTACCATATTATTGTCATCATTACCTTAAGTCATATTATTATAGCCCAATGCTTACTTGTATGTTTGCATTGACACTGTAGCTACCTTTTTTATGTACCTCTAGCTAGACCTATGTAAGGGTCAATTTTGAATTGTGAACAGGCCTAAAAGGCTTTTGAACCAGTACAACTTAGATGAGGATGGGCTTGAACTGGTTTACGAATCACTAGGCCTTAAGGGCCCAAGTAGTTTGGTCATAGGAAATTACTAACCTAATAGGTTAACCCATCAGTTGAACTGCCAATTCAGCTCACCTAAACTTCAAATTAAAAAAAAAAAAATCAACACAAATACCATTAGAATTTGTCCCCTCATCTTCTTACGATACACTACTTAATTCCCACTTATTCTCTCTTATTCTTAATTTCCCTTCACAAAAAAATCAACAAATTTTTTTTCCCCTTCTACCCTTAATTTCTCTAAGAGTAAATTGTAAAGTGACTTTTCGATACCAATATGGATGTCATTGTAATTTATATTTATATTCGGCAACTATATTCATATTTAAGAAATAATATTTTGTAATATATCATAACAAATTACAATTTATAGTTACATTGTGATTTGCTTATTTTTGTATTGACAATTTATTCTAATATAGAAGTACATTATCTTCCTTCTTTGTAATTTCTCTTACTTTAGCCAATATTATTCAACATTATAATACAACATCATACTTACAAGATCCAAATCAATTATTTTGGAATGGAAAAACATTTAAATCGAAAATAAAATTGAATCATTCATGTATCACTATGCATAAACATAAAGTTTTAGAATTAATTGACAAAAAAAAAAAAAGAAATACACGAGTAAGTGAGAAATTACTTATAGTAATTTGCAAAGTTGTAGAACAAAAATAAATAAATAAATAAGCATACAGTTCAAGGGTCACCAAACTAGCCTTTGAATGCTGGTTTGATTGAATTAGCCCATGCCCATAGCTCAATTCAACTTTTTGTTAGCTTGTGAACCTACAATTTAAGGCTAATTTTGGGCTAGTTAGACCCATTGCGTAATTTTCCCTCTAGCCTTCCCAATAACACCTCTCTCTCTAACATTAGTATCCCTATGATCTTAGACTTGCTCTTCAACACCATTATGACCATTACTATGCTTAATAATAGTAATAAAACCATCCATGAAAGTTTTAGAGTTTTTAAAGAACTCTTACTATCATTAAGAAAATCATTGTATATGTCATCCAAGATTTTTGATAGCTATAGAAAGTTGACCCAACACACTCAAACTCCAATTTAGGCTCATTAATTAGTCCCTTACTTACTTAATTTCCTAAATCTATAGCACCTACCATCTTATCTTACTCCGAAATTCCACCATATTGTAATTTTCATTATATAATATATAATATTAACAAACTAAAATTGGAACAAACCTAACAAACATAATCCTTTAGTCCTTTAGATGGTGCCTATGACTTGCCCTTGATAGCCATATGCATGTTGACAACCATTAGCCAGAGGTGCACTAACATGATCTATTCCAGTGCCTTACTAACCATTAACGAGTGCCTACCACACACTTAATCCCCTCCATGTACAAGATCAAAACAATCACTAACAACAATTTAAGCGCCTCACATAGCTCTTCACATGCACATCTTTGCATACCTTCAACCAATCAACTAATTACGTTTGGTTTATTAGATGAGAACCACATATTATGAATCTAGGTGCCTAATGGAGTGCCGACCACTAAACCTCTCATGTGAGCTTGCCTTCGAGGCTTATAATCTCTCAGAAGGAGGATCTTGTCTTCTTAGTCTATTGAGGATGAGCTCCAGTATATGGAAAAGCTGTAGAAGAATTCTCTAAGGCCTTAGCTCAAACACACTCTACTTTACTCAAATTTCTAGCTGCCTACCTTTCGAGTGTCAAGGCTAAGGTTAGTGGAATGCTAAGCTCTCATATCCTATTTTATTAAGCTAATACCATACTCAATTACCTTAGCAACCTTCAATATAACACAACAACAACAACAACCTCAACACTAGATCAACCTAGTCACCTTGCTTCGAGAATCCTAACATGTGAACCCAATTACGACATGCCACATGTCCCTTGCTTTTGTAACATTTGTACTATGTTCCTTTTTGTCTTTTATCATATTTACCCTTTTTGCTTGTACCAAAAATCTTTTTCTACATAAGCCTTTATTTAATTTTTTATGATTGTATTGTTACCTTAAAAGATTTACTATAAATAATCCTTTCTACAATAGCTGCAATCATCTTACGCGACATTGTTAATAAATATTCTTATTCCTACGAGATACCATTTTTTTAGTATAACCTTTTTTACACCCCTATCTAATATTGCTAGATAGCTCGGGCTTAGTAGCAAATGAACCTTAGTATTAGCATGTGTGCCATATCAAGTGAAATACTAAGTCATATAATGTTCATCGATGAGTCATATATGAGGAATAGATTCATGGAAGTTATTGTGTTTACCAATCTACTTCCTCTTTCTTCGATATCTTAAAGGATCTACCTGGTTATTATCTCTTATAATAAGCCCTAGTGATTAATTGATCTCTTAAGCATATTATATAATCTTGGTATTAGTGCTTGAAGTAACAATTGATAGCTAGGTATTGTAGTGGTTGTTTTAGTTCTCATACTCTCTTATACTTTATTTTCATATTTTGAAAATAGAGCAAGTCTTTGAAGTAATGTATTGCATATTGTTCAGTAGAGTAAGTAGGTTTTTGTATTGATAGAAGCACTTGTTGAGCTTTAATATAATAAATGTCAAACCCTAATGTTCAAGGAGAGATTAATGATCCTGAGTGTGGTGCTCATTACTGCGACCATGTCACCTAACAATCCTTACAAACTACTAACGAGCAATTACAAGACATTACTACTATTGTAGCCAACCTACCTATATCTATGCAGAGGGTAGTGAAGACTAAGCCTCAAGAGAGAGTTGATGAATGAGGCCGGGATATGAGAGACAGGCTAAGAAGACAAGTAGTTGAGTATAGAGCACCAGAAGTAGTTAATGTGAACCTAGCTCTACCTAAACATATTAAGAGGTTTATTAGGAGGAGACTTGAGTTAGATGAAATTGAAGAGTATGGGCAAGAGGAAAAGCAATATGATGGATTTGAAGAGCGTAAGCTCCATGTTACCAAAGGAGCCAAACATCTTAAAGTGCAGATTCAGAGCTTTAATTGGTTTGATAGTCCTAATGACTACCTAGATTAGGAGGAGAAGATTTAAAGATATTTGACTTCTACGATTATGAAGACTCAACGTCGAGTAGTTGCTTTAGAATTTGTTCGGTATACACCAATGTAGTGGAAGAAATTGTAAAATGTACATCAGCAAGCCTGGCAAGAAATCCAAACTTAAATGAGATTAAGAGAGTTTTGAGTAGTAGATTTGTACTAGAATATTATGAGTAAGATACCTTCTGTCATCTTCAAGAACTCAAGTAAGGCAACCAATCTATGGATGAGTATGTTCGAGAGTTCTCGTTGTTGATAATTTGTTATAATATTAATGAGTTAGAAGTATAGATAGTAGCTAAGTTCATTTTTATACTAAGATTTAAGATTGGTAATGTAATGGAGGTGTAGAGGCCTAGAAATTTAGATGAGAACATCCGAGTGGCGTAAAGGGTCGAGAAGTGAAGGCGAAATCAGCTTAGCTGAGGTTAGAGTAGAAGACCTAGCTTACTGAGCGGACCTGGACATGACTGAGCTCAATATAGTTTTGAGGTTGATCGTTGAAGTCAAATGCTAAGTAAACTTGATGATGGCTGAAGAAAGACTATGGTTAAGGAGCCATAGGTAAAAAAGGATTAAGGTTAGAGCTTTGATAAGAAGACTAAAGAGATAAAGTGTTTCAAGTGTCTTGGTTTTAGATACATGGCTAGTCAATATCCCAATTGACGTACCATGACCATTAAAGGAAAGAAGCCCCAATTCGAAGTGGAAAGTGCGAGTGAAGGAAAGGAAGAAGAAATACATGTTAATCATTTGTTCATAGAGTTTCAAGATGATTCCGACACCTAAATTTGACTTGAAATGGGTGAATACTATATAGTTATACGAAAATCTCTCAATACCTTTACCTTTGATGAGAATGAATAGAGAGACAATTTCTTCCATATGAACTACCAAGTGAATGGCAATCTATGTGTTTTGATAATTGATTAAAGGATTTACACCAATGTCATCTCATAGGCAATAGTGAAAGCTTTGAAGTTACTAACCTATCCTTAGCTTAAGCTGCACAAGATTCACTGGCATAATGGGAAGGAAGGTCTGCCTATTTCCCTAGTAAGTCAAAGTACCAGCTACTATTAGTGATAGATATAAGGATAGGGTGTTGCATGATGTCATACCTATGTATACCTCACATATACTACTTAGCCGAAGTTATCTATTTGATTTGAAAGTGTTCTATGATGGATATAGAAATACTTATATATTCAAGAAGGATAGAAAGACAGTTGTATTGACCCTATGAGCCCGAAAGAAGTTCAAGAATCTCAAGTCAAGGTTTACAAATCACTACAAAAGAAGTCATTGGTGATTTTTCAAAAGCAGTTTTCTAAGGATGTTAAGAAGGAGGAGTTTGTACTCTTATTGGTTAAAAGACTACTTGACCTTAAAGAGGCTGGAACATTACTAGTTAAGGTGCAAACCTTGCTCCAAGATTATACTAACTTGTTTCCTACTGAGTTAACGAGAGTTCTACCTTGTATCAGCAGTATACAGTATTGCATCAACCTCTAGCCTTGATCCATCATACCTAATTGACTTGTCTATAGGCTTAATCACGAGGAAGAAGCTGAGTTAAAGAGGCAAGTTGATAAGTTGATCAAGCATAGGTATATTAGAGAAAGCATGAGGTCCCGTTACATACAAGCATGTGCATCGATAGTCGAGTTATCAACAAGATCATCGTCAAATACTGATATTTGATCCCATAATTAGATGATATGCTAAATGAGTTGCACGATACATAAATATTTTCATTGGTTGATTTGAAGAGTAACTACTACCGAATCAGAATGTGACCCAAATATGAGTGGATGACTACTTTCAAAATGAAATATGGTCTATTTAAGTGGTTGGTTATACCATTTGAACTTACCAATGCACCAAGCATCTTCATGACTGGGATATATGTCTACTAGTCATTGAATTCACTTATAATTGCTTGACCTACAGCTCTATAGGCAAATCTCCCTTTAAGATTGTCTACAACATCTATCCTAGCTTACCTTTAGACATATTTAACAGCTTAAATCTTAGAGGAGACAATCAAAACAACCTCCAATACGTTGAAGAATTTCAAAAATTGCATAATATGGTTACTGAGAAATTAGCCAAGATAATGGCCTAACAAAGAGAGCAAGTAAGCCGAGATAGAAGGCGAATTATTTACAGCCTAGGAGACCTTGTTTAGATTCACCTCAATAAAGAGTAGTTCCTAGGGAAGAGAATAAACAAATTATCTCCCAATTAGATGGCCCTTTCAAGATCCTTTGATATATCAATGACATTGCCTATAAGTTAGAACTACTTGAAGGATACAGAGTGTCTTAAACTTTTAACATCACTAACCTTATACCTTATGTAGTGGAAGAAGAAGAAGGTTAAGATTTGAGGGTAAATCTTCAACAACTTCAAAGAGTTGATGGACTGCTAACCTCTAACCTCTCACATGAGCTCACCTCTAAGCCTTACAATCTCTTACAAGGAGGATCTTGTCTTCTTATCTTATTGAGGATGAGCTTTAATACATAGAAGAGCTGTAGAAGAACTCTCTAAGGCCCTAGCTTAGATATACTCTACTCTACTTTGCTCAGACTCCTATCCAATTGCCTACTTGCCAAGTGTTGAGGCTGAGGTCTGTGGAAGCTGAGCTATAATATCCTACTTTGCGGAGCTAATACCATACTCGATCACCTCAGTAACCTTTAGAATAGCATAGCAACAGTAACCTCAACACCAGACTATCCTAGTCACCTTACTTTGAGAATCCTAATATGTGAACCCAATTACAACATGCTACTTATTCCCTACTTTTCTAATATTTATACTATATTCCTTTTTCGTTTTTTTTTCTCATATTTACTATTTTTTTTTTGTACTAGTAATCTTCTTCTTACATTATCTTTTGTGTAATTTTTAATTATTTTATTGTTACCTTAAAGGGCTTAATATAAATCATCCTTTTTTACTGAAGCTACAATTATCTTACACAACATTATTAATGAATATTCTTATTCTTATAAGACACCATTCTCTAAGTATATCCTTTTCTATACTTCTATTTAATTTTGTTAGGTAACTTAAGATTAGTGGCAAGTAGACCTTAGTATTAACTTATACATCATATTAAGTGAAATACTAAGTCATCTAGTTTCCTTGGTATGTCATATCTAGAGAATAGCTTCATGGAAACTACTGTGTTTGTCGACCCATTTCCTCTTTCTTTGATATTTTGAAGGATCTACCAAGTTATTATCTCCTATTTTAAGCCTTATCCTATACAGAACCACCTAATAAAGCAAATTTGGCCATCCCATTGAAGTTCTTACATAGTAGCTCCATTTAACTTATGTTACCCTTGCCTCGCCCTTGTGGTGCCACTCTTAGCCAACCCTAAGCTTTAATACCAATGTGATAAGGGTAGATATCAATAAAGAAATCTACATGCATAATTTTAATGAATTTTCCTAGGATTAAGCTTTAAGTGTTTATATATTTTTGTTTTTATGAAAACTAAAAATAATAGGATATGATTAATTCACTATGAATATGACTCACCATGAAGAACTAATCTATGTTTAATCTAACTAATAAGATAATGATTGCCAAAAATAATTAGTAAAGTCAACAATCATTGCAATTTTGATATAATTGATACGATTAGAAATATATGAGAAAAGACTCCCTAAGGTTTTAATGTCAAAATTGTCAATTGTTAAACTATAATTGAAAGGAAAGAATAAATGGCATCCCAATAAACCTTAAGGGAATAATTGGAACTAACTACTTAACTAAGGATATAAAATGAATCTTAGTATCTAATACTAAAAATAACGATAGTAAAATAACGAAACAATCAAATTATTATAATAAGGGTCTTCATGAAATAGAGAGTCTTCATGGATGGAAACCTACATTCTATGTATTGAAGTTAATGCCATCAACTATGTTCCATGCAAAGTTTGGTAAGCTTCCATGTAAGTAATTGTCATTTCGATACAATACCATGCAAACCATGTAAAACTTGCCAATACTCATGATCTTACTAAATGTCAATAAATTTCTAGTATGAGGAAAATTATCCCCATCATTATAGATAATTTTGGGTCTATAAGGTGTATGGAGCCGTACAACTTCGAGTTAAGGTAGATATTTTCTTATTTTGTGTGTTAAATTTACATTAACTCATGTTTTAAAGTATGGATAGACAAAGAAATGAGCAGAAGGATAAAGCTAGGATGCAAGAAGCATGTGTGTAGCTAATCACTTAAAGGAGCAAGTGATCCTTGGTGGTGCCATTCAATCACCACATGAAAGGCATTCAGCCACCACTTATGTGATTCAACCGAATGACCTTTGGCATTTGACCAAAGCTTATGATGGTCTATGATAAATATCTATTTAGTGTTTGTTGTTTGTTTGTTACTTTCAATTTTGTATATTAGAGCTTAAGGCTTCTATGAACAATATATATATACTATTAAATGTATATAGTTAAAGTATGAGAGAGAAGAATGTCCAAAAGAGTTATGAGAAAACCATTTGCTTGAAGATTGTGTATGAATTACTACACTATTGTTGTTACATTATATTGGACTAAGTCAAATTTATCCATGGTTTTTACCATTATTTTTTTAAGGTTTTCCACATAAATTTTGTATGTATTCTTTCTTTCTATACTTGTTAAACCTTTATTATTGTGCAATTTAAGATTTGCAACCTTAAATCCATATCAAGTACCAACGATTATAATTAAACAAGAAATCTTGTTCATTTACCCTTTTTTTTTCTTTTTTTTTTTTTTGAGATTTCTGAATTGTATAAACATCCAGTTACAGGCAGGGCGATACTATTTTTAATTGCGGTTTTTCATTTTCAAAACTAGCTATTATTCAATAGATTTCTAGTTACATCCTCTATCTAACCGTCCATGTTCCTACATGCCCTAATATATGCAATATCTAACAAGTTCATTCTTCGCTCCCTCTAATTGAATGCATTCCATTTCATAGCTTGGTCTGAAATCTTCAAATAAATAAATCAATCAGAGTATGACTAGGTTGGACAGCTATAAATGCAATGCCGATAAGAGGGTAATTTCTTGTAGTTGGGTCCTAAAAGTTTCATTTGAAATCAGTTTCGAAATTCTAAGCCATGCAACAACGAAAATCTTATTCAAATTGTTACTTGGCACTAAGTCTATATAAATTAAAATGTCCATGTCATGTGGCCAATACTATGTTGATCTAACAAGTTAAGTGAGTAAAATGGTTTATTTTTTCCAATTAGAAGTGTTCAATATATAAATAAAAAATTAATGTGACAAACAATAAAGTCTTAAGCTAAATATCTTCATGAAGGCTAATCGGCCACCCTAATAGGGGGGAATATCAATTAGAATAGGTTGGTGAACAATCAGGAATAGTTGACCATGCCACTCCTAGAGGGAGGTGGCCTTCCCCTTAAAACATTTGCAGTTTGCGACACAATTATTCTTATGGTCAAGAGACTCTCCTTATGAATATTTAGCAAGGCCATCAACTGATGATAGTTATGACGACGATCCCGAATATAACATAAAGAAGGAACTTGTATTTCTTACGGGACTCTGAATGGTTTTGATAAGGGGAAAAAATACAAAAAAGTGTTTTTCCACGGTAATAGCCAAGAAGCCGTCCTTTGAAGTGAGTCACAAGCTTCATTAGGGAGGTCACACTACCATGGATATGGGTCAGTTTATATTTGTAAAAAAGTGTGTCGAAGAAAAAGAAAGTCTTAAGAGGCTGGCGACCTCCCTTTTAAGTGTCACAGAACCTACCTTAAGGATGGCTGAGAAGCTAGCACCCCTGTGGTGCGGAATCGGACTCCGAGGGGCTGCTAAGCTTGTGCTCTTTTGTTCTTTTTATTAGAATATTAAAAAATTTCTTTAAACTTTTTAATGAAGAGATTGTTTTTCCTAACAAGATCACCAACCATGCCGTCATCCATAGCATGCTACATGACATAATTCTTTGAAATATCGGCTCAGTGCCATATGGTAATTGAAACTTGATTTTATAATATTTTAGAATTGGATAAACTGTACGGAAAAATTTGAAAATTTTATGAATTTCTAGGTTTTTTAGAGGTCAATATTTATCACTCCTTAGACAAGTGTGGGTTCAATTTTCTTTTTTCTTGTCCCTCCTAACTAGGCTACCATATGTAGATACTTCTATAGCAGCATTCTATTTAAGTTAATTAAAGCTATCCATGTATTTTAATTAATATAAGCCTTTTTATACCCTCCATTTTTTTTAGCTGAGTCAATTTAATTAATTAAATACATGGATAAATTACCATGTAAATGTCTAAACAAGCTTATTTAACATATAACAACCTAATACGAAAAATGGATAAAAATGGAGCTCACGGTTGTTTTAAGGGTGATAAATACTGACTTTTGAAAAAGTTGTGATATGTATGATTTTGAAAATTTTCAAGGGAGCTCACTCTTTAAAATTTATAACTTGATTGCTTTAGAGCTTCTAAGGTATTTATTTTTCGTTTTACTATGGTAATATCTAGAGGATGTGATATTAGTGATGACTCTTTGCATAGAATGTGTAGGGAGATAGGTAATAATCAATGAATTAGAGTGGCAGCTATACGTTTAAAAATCTCAATAGAAAATGGGAAAATTTTGTTTCTATTTTCCAAATAAGAAATTATGATCAATAAATTCTTTATTAGCATTTTATCCATGGTTAATATTCACCACTAGCCATGGTCTGTCACTATCATGACCTTTTAAGATACAAACACTATAAAAGCATTTAACAAATATATCCAACGATCATAAATATTGCTTAGAAGTTATTTTCGATTCAAAAAAGAAAAAACGTCTCAAAGATACTTAATAAACACAAATAAGACATAAATAATTTTTTTCCCCGCAGAAAAAATACTTTGATAGGACACAAATAACAAGATACATGTTAAATATAATAAGATAAAAGGTAGAATAAAACAAGTCAAAATGGAAGCTATAAGTGTGGGCATGGCTATATACATATGAAATGTGACAAGCAATAAAGTTATAAAGGACAGTTGCTCCCATAATGCCAAAACTAATATTTTGCAACATGACAATAATGTATAATTTAATTATATGGAAAAAAAAACCATGTATTCCTTGCTAACTATGGCATATACCATCTTAAAGGTCAAAGACAAATTTAGGTCTAATGCTTCTGGTAACAGAAGAGAACAGTTTTTCGAAGCAAGAAAGGGCTTTTTCGATGCATGTGATACACCTATTATATGACTCTTGGGTGCTAAGTTTGAAAAAGATAGCATACTTTAATGCCTATTAGACGAATTATATTACGACGAGGTACCATCAACACGCCCCTTGAAAACATAACATCCCCCTAAACTGGTATCCCCCTATACTTTATCTACGTGGTATGCATAAAAAACCAGCAGCGTTTGGCCTGTCTCGTGGTTTTGCGTACCAAAAGTTCCTGTCATGTCTTATACCAATAACTAAAGGACCTCATGCCTTTTACACGAACTCATTTGGTTTTACACGAGTTTCGTATTCTAAATTCTAATGTCCTGAAATAATAATCATAATAATAATAATAATAATAACAATAATAAAAATGATGATGATGATAATGATAATAATAAGTAAAAATATTTCCAGCGGCAAAACAACATAATAAATAACAAATAAAAATAATTTTATGATACATCAATTTTTCATTTAACTACTGATATTTAGTATTTACACTTGCCTTGGTTAATAATCATTTTAGCGAGGTTTTCTAATTGTTGAAAGCGCGATTAGTGCACTTGTTAATTACAATACTAACAAAATTTGGATAAATTTTCATGTGCATCTTTTAACATATAACTAATGATAAGCATTAATGATAGTATCAATTAAATATGCACTCATGATGTATTTGCCTAAAATAAAAGGGTTTGTACATAATATATTTAAAAATGGAAACCATTTTACGAATTAAAAACCATTCCAACCTGCACATTATAATTTGCTGGAATTTAGTTCTCCGGCATGAAGTAGAGAGTATGATGTATAGAAAACTAACCACTATCAAAGTGAAAAAATTTCATTTGGCTTATCCTTAAACTATTTGTAATACGATGGTTATGCTTTTAATTTGAAGAGCAATTCAGAGAATGTATTCATTAAAAGTTAATATTTATGAACGTCATAGGTTTATAGGTAGATGTGAAAATATGATGCAAAAGACCAAGGAGAAAGTAAGTAATTACAATTACTTATCTTACAATAGTAATAATTATATAGATAGCTGCTATGCAAACTAATACTAATAGTTTTATGGGAAATGAATACATATTTCATTCTAAACCTATAAAGTCAACGAAACACAGGGTTAAGTATGTTTTCAATTCTTCCATGCACGCATGGCAATTGATAGAAATGGACAAAATAGAAATAGAGGTCATCAAGATCATAACTATTTCTCAATTGCCTCCCGTTATCAGAAATAATGGTCTTGAAACAAACCATTTGAACATTTATCTTGGTGTTAATGCGGAAATTAGTTGTTTTACATTAATCATATTATTATGACAAAAAATTGTTTCATATATATATATATATAGAGAGAGAGATGGGGAAAGAAAAATGGCTCTAAAGTAGCAAAGCACTGGCTCAGGGAGTTGTCTACGACGCCACCTGTATACATCCCGCGGTATTGTTAAATCAAGGATCAAAATTATTCTCCCAAAAATAAATAAGTCCAACACATGAAACATAGGACATACCATAAGATTTCTTTAATAATCGGTGCCATGTCCGCATTTTATGAAAACTTGATATATAAAATACCAATGACAAAACAGAGGGCTCTCCCTTCCTTTTCTCTTTTTAGATTTTTTTATGATTCTGTCTTTATTTTTTATGGAATCAATACTACCTTCATCTCACCCTTTATTTGTATTTATTTAAATTTCAATCATTAAATAAACTATGAATTTAACGGTTTAGGAGTATTTATTTAAATTTCAACCATTAAATAAACTATGAATTTAACTGTTTAGGGTGAATGAATGATGGGATAAACAGCGAAATCGATTCTATAAAAAGTTAAAAAAAAAAAATGACCATAGAATCTCCCCTTCTCTTTCTAGTTTTCTCTCTCTCTCTCTTCATATAAAATCTAGGAGATAGCCATTATATTTTTGCTATGCGCTTTAACTTAATTAATGTAGTGGTTACTCTTGCTATGCAACTACTATAATAAAAAATGTCTTACATTTGAAAATTTGTAATTGCTTCTCTCTCAACAAATAAAAGTTGGGCCCCGATGATTTTTTTCCCCTAGATTTAGGCCCTTTTGAATTGCTTTTATTTTTTGTTTTATTTATCATTTGAATCGAGGATCTTTTATCATATCTCGAAATATTAGAATCATAATAGTCTTGCTGTATAAATTAATTTATGATGGAACCTAAACTTATAGTCACTATCATAGACTTGATTTACATAAAATGCCTATAATTAAGTCACTTTGATGTAAACAGTTTATATGTAAATACTATTAATTTATATGTGGAAGCCTTAGAACATATTTTATAATTCTAACAATTTGGGAAACGTTTACATAACTTAGAAGCTTAAGCTAAGTAAATATTTATATAGTTTGCTTATAAAAGACCAAAAGGTAAAAGTAGAAGCTTCAAAAAATCCAGTTGCTCTCTAGATTAGCATCCTTACTCCTTAGAATCTAGCACTAACCATTAAAATGGACCATTAAAGTTAACCCTTCCAAAGAGTTTAGTATTTGATAAGAGAATCTCAATTGTCCCCAAGTGGATTGCAATACATGTTTAGTTATGGTTTTAAGTCAACTATAATTAAATATAATTTAAGATGATCAAACATTTTCATGCAATACAAACAATCACAATCTACATAATAAGACAATAGTATACAATTATGCTTAGAGATACACATACGTACGGACAAGTAAGCTACTTACAAGCAAAACCAGGTATAGTTTTAAATCTCCAAGTACTATAAAATAATATTCCAAAATAGAGTAAGATATCGACTCCAAACTTACCTGAACTTCCTATTGGCTCACTAAGGTGTGATTTGTGATGTAACATTATCATTAATCCCTATAGTGTAAATATCACTTTAGTATTCATAAAACTATTATATATAAGCTTTATTCTATAACCTAGATTATTATATTTAGTTTAGGGTTTTACTATACTTAGTTATCTTGGCTTTATGTCTCTTATGATTAGTCTTGGTTTAACTAATTTCTGATTTAGCTCTCTAATTCAGTCTCTGATTCAACTCGTAAATACAATTTACTCATAAGTCTTAAAAATTCCTTCTAATCCATTCTTTAAAGTTTAACTAACTACATTTCAAGTATATAAAGTCTTTGATTTAGTTTTTGATCAATTCTCTAGTTCACTTTATATACCATATCTCTAATTTAGTTTTTGAATTAGCCTCTAATCAGAACATCTTTCACACTTTAGCATAAATTCCCACAATTTTTATTCATTACCTAGAATCGATTTACACTATATAGCCCATCATCATTTAATTTGAATAAAATACTCCTTACTTCTTTATTTCAACACTTCACATATTACACATATATCAACCTGAAGCCTAAAATTTACAATCAAACACTTTCAACACTATAAATTTAATCCCTCAACACCATTCAACATTATGATCTATCAAAATACTCACTAAATTAGTTTCTAGATTAATTTTTTGGAAAATTGTTAGGTGTACTTTGGTAAATAGCTATTTTAGTAAGATCTTAGAGCTTAAAAATTAAATAAAAATATGAAAAATTGTTTTCATGAAAAACTCTTTGTAGCAATTTAATACATATAATAAGTGTTTTATAGAAAAATTTTAGAGCCGAAACAACATTACTAAGGTTTTCTAAAATGAAAGCGAAATCAACTTGGGGTTTAGCGATTTTTTAAGGCCAATATATTCTAAGACTTAATTTTAAAAAATAATATATTTTTTTCAAAAACTATGCTAGAATATTTTTTTTTCATAATTTTTGAATAAAAATTACTATTTTTATCAATTTAAGAAAAATTGAATGAGTTTAGGACATTCATTAGTGTTGGTAGCTCCGGCCACTATTGGAAGTAAAGATGTTATTGACAGCACCAAGTGCCACCTCCTCTATTAGGTAATGATAGCCTCTTACTCTCAAGTCTTAGTTTAATATTCGTACCTTAATTTAGCCCTAAATGCACTATGTTTTTTGTATAATTTCCTAAAACTATTCACTCCACTCTCCCAAAACTTTCTTTAATATTTCTTGATTGCAAAATGCCCAAATGAAGTAAAGGATGGTGATTCTAAATTTCTAGGAAATTGTTGGGTTAGTTGGAGGAAAATTTGGTTGCCAAGCGTCCTTAATTTTCACTTTTCTTTATGTTAGTATCTCCATCCTTTCCCATATCTCACTAAACACTATCACATCACAATATAGATTTACCCAGGTGTCACCCATTTTTTACCAATTTTTTTTATTAATTTTCTTGCATTTATTTAGTATATTTTAGTATATATTAGGTATGTTAAGTAATTTTGGGAGGTTTTTTTGCATAAATTCATATTTAATATAAATAAATACTCCTAAATATTACACTTATTATTTATGATTTTTAGTATATATATATATTTTATTTCTAGTGATTCATTAATTATTTGAACCTATTCTAACTATTTTTGATAAATAATAAATAGTATTTTATTATTTTATTATTTTAAATCCAACTCATAGATCACTTTTATTATTATTGCTTTGTTTGGTATAAAATTTGAGCTGGTCAAACCACTTTCACAATTATTTTAAATTTTACATACTAAATTCGAATCGTACAAATTATGTAGCTTACTTCTTCCATCTAGAATTTTGGGTTTCTAATTACAGTTGCTTAGGAGTTTACACTGCGTCTATGTCCACCCATCATTATTTAGAAAAGGTATTCGTTTCTTTTAATTTATATTGTTAGTGCTCTTTAATGTTTATACATGTATTTTAATATATTGCAATGAATGGAATTCATTTATGTGATTTTTTATTTTTTTGAGAAAAAAAAGTTTTATGTAGAATACCGATTTGTCCCATAATATTCCTCAAAATTCAAAAGGTACACGCCTAAAATAAAGGAGAATCTTCTATTGGCTGAATAATTGCGAATAAAATAATCTCTCTTTTTTTTTTTTTTTCTAAATCTTTAAGAAGGAAAAAGCTTGATTTCTTGGCAACCTTCTTTTTCTTTCCGTCCTCTAATTAGTGCAAGTTGTCACGGAATTCGGGTTTTGAAGCGTAAACCATCCTGTTGAAACTCAAAAAGCCCACGAGGGAGAATACAAGTAATCTGCCGACTGGAATTTCTTCCCAATCTCACCTTGTTCAATGTACAATATTTGGGGCTTTTCGAATAGCATAGGATGCCTTCAAACCACATAGGGCATAAATTGTCAAACAAATCGAATTCACGTGCCTAAATTGGCCACAGAATCTTAGTTTCTCTTTATTAACAACATAAGTTCCTAGAAGCTTAAATATGCCTTGAAGATATTATAGTCAAAGTCGGTGCCTATGTAAGGTACCAAGAAGTTACCCAACGTCGTCCGTCCCGCTTCCGTGGTTCAAAGCTCAAGAAGCTGAAAATTGTCAAAAGAAGAAGTTGGCCTGTTAGGTAAACTCATAAAAGAAGGAGCCCCCCTAATCTTTGACTAACGACTTGGCCGAGGAAAAAGAAACTAGTTTCCTCAATAAGAAAGCTCATTCTCTCTCTGTTTTTTGGCACGAATTCTCTTCTCCTACATGACTCCTAGAAAGACTCAATAATGGAATCAACGAAAGGGGAAGAAAATACTTGCAAAGCTTTTCTCTGAAGCTGCTGCACTTTTTGTTATGATGTACCCGAAAACATAATGTCGTCATCGTCATGTCATACCAATTGCAAAAGTCCCCAAGGTAAATTATTTGCTCTCCTATCAATAACGAAGAAGCACAATTACTTCTCCTTTTCTTTACCGACTATTTAAATAATAAAATATTGAGAAAAGGAAAAGAAAATTGCAAAAAAAAATAAAAATAAAACAAAGGAAAAATACAAAAAATGCAGTATTTAAAAAATATTCTTAAAAATATAATACTTAAAATCTCCTCTTAAAGATGTGATTTCTTCTTAAATTAAACGCAATAGCCTCTGAAGTTGCGAATCCATCTGGAATTTAAAAAAATAATTTCTCTAAAATGCGATTTTAAATGTTATATTCATAAAAATATTTTTTCATGAGCAATACTTTTGAGAATTTTTTTTTGCTATTTTCTTTTCCTTTTCCCAAAAATATCAAATGATATATTTAAGAGTTTATACACTAATTTATTTTGCATCATAGGAACTTCCTGTATGAAAACATGTTTTCCAATTTCGATCGAAAGAATAATAATACGTAGGATTAATCGTACATAGGTAGGATATGGTATGTTGTTTTGTTAGATATTTTAGTATATGAGATTCATATAAAAGCACGGTCTATCTATTTATAAACTATAATATTCTATAAATAAAAAGATGAATAAAATATACAAATTAAAATATGTGCATCCAAATACAGAGTGGTCTAATCAGGACAACCTGCTGCGATGCTTTATAGGACGGTAAGTATAGGACGGGAAGTACTTTTATAAGCGCCTTCATGTATATTAGACACTCGTGAGGTGTCTAGTTACCACTATAAAATAACAATATATATAACTGAAAAGAAATATCAACTCTCATGTTGCAAGTAATGGAAATAAATTATGCAGAAGGGACAATCGTTAGTGCCATAAAATATATTACAAAAGTTTCTTCGAGTAAAAGATACAATTATATAGGGTCTGACTAAATGTGTTCTAATGTGAAACCTATACTTTGTCAGTTATGACATTAGTATCGAAATTTAGAGCATCTAAAAAATTTTCTCATTAAAATTTGAAAAACACGGTAGGGCCATAAAATAACTAAAACTAGGCATAGATTTCAAGTATTCAAAATTTAATCATAAAATAATTAATATAAGTTAAAAGCTAAAAAATTTCAAATATATTTGTTATCTGTGAAAACATGAAAAATGTAGAATTCGAGACTTGATTTCGAGAGATCTTATACATAAATTGACCAATAATAAAATATAACATAGTGACATGAAATAATATTATAAAATAATAACATTAAAAATATATAAAAGATTAGCTAACTACAAACGTAGAAGCTTGATCTTACAAATTTGGTGATCTACAAAATTTGACCATTTAGCCATCGAATTAACAATATAACTTTAAAAAAAAATCAATTAGAAGGACCTTGTAAATTTTAATTTTTAATAATGTAATAAAATGTTAAAAGGAGTTAAAATAGTAAAACTAACAAAAATTTGTTAAACTCCAAAGTTACGAAAGCCACAACCCCAAATAGGAAGGAACTTAGAAATAAATA
This sequence comes from Lumnitzera racemosa, assembly GCA_024138005.1. Lineage (NCBI taxonomy): Eukaryota > Viridiplantae > Streptophyta > Magnoliopsida > Myrtales > Combretaceae > Lumnitzera > Lumnitzera racemosa. Next base: position 44,029,755 of record JAMXBC010000010.1, read on the forward strand.
AAATATATAAGAAAAATAGCAAATGATATGAAATATTTAATAATAATAATATAAGGTATAAGTGCCTAAACTTATGGTACAGAAGATTTAGTAGAAGTTTTCAACTAAAGCCTAAGCCAACATAAAGTAATAAATATGTATAAAAAAAATAAATAAAAAGGAGATCATGGGATAGAGTTGATGGTTTTCTAAAACCATAGTTAGAAAAGCATGAGCTTTTGATGGTTTGAGACAATCATGGATGGAAAACAACAAATAGAATATGGTTTTACTAAAACCACTCGATACTTGGCATATGAAGGAAGAGAAATTCAAACACTTATCCAACATGCATTTAACCAACCCTTTCAACTTAATACCTATTAATATAGTCTCCCCTCATCATTTTGAACTCTTTAAATGCTTTAGAAGTTAAGGAAAATTCATGCCACTTTTTTTGAGGAATTTAGAGAAGCATAAAGAAAATAGAAAAAATTAGAAGATAATACGCTAGCTTAGGGTCCTTAGACCTAAGAGCAACTTGATAACGAATGATCACCACCACAAGCATCCCTATCCAATGCCATTTGCTACTGACAATAACCTCACTACAGGCAGCTACTATACCTTTAAATGTAGTGAGTTCGATATTCTACTCAATTTTAAAATTTATTTAAAATATCAAGCTTTATTATTTTTGTAAAAAACTTTCATTTTATATATCGCCCTTAAGAAATGAGCTATTTGGAACCTATTTTCAATTTGATTTTCAAAAGCCTAAACAATGTAGTTTCCTTACTTGTTTTTTTGCTATAAATACTTTATTACATATATAAAATTGCTATCTAAGCAATTTCTCTAAAACTTTTCATTTTATTAGGGTTAATTTTTAGAAAACTAATAAGTTGAAATTTAAAGAAAATCCACTATTTTTCACACAACTTTGTTAGATATGATTTTCTATCACTTTTTGAGTAATTTCTGGTTACATGTAGTAAGTTAATCTTGATTTTTAAGTGAGAATGGGAGATTTTATAACAATATGAGCTTTCCGAAGCTAAACATGGTGATTTTCACTTAAGTGTTTATAGGAATTTTCACTAAGTTATTAAAATGACATTTTTTGTTGGGAAAACACTAATAATCAGTAGTAAATTGAAGATTTTAGTTTGTGTATATAAAAAAATTTCACACTAAAAATCATGAATTTTTAGCTTGATTGAAATTCAGGTTTTGCATGTCAATGTGGATGAATTTCGAGGCATACAAGTCAATATTGGTAGGGTCTCAACTAAGTTGAATCTGAAGAAGATGAAGAAAAGTGTTAAAAGTGGAGTTTTTGGTGAAATGGGATGAATTTGGTACCTAAAGAAGATGCTATAGAAGTTCTAGATGAGCTGAATAAAGAGCTAGGAGATGTAGAAAGTTCTATAGAAGTTTGTGTTGATGTTGGTGCAAACTGCTAAGCTGTAAAAGGTATTGTAGAAGTTTCTTGATTTAAATATAAGTTACAACTGTAGAAACTTTAGTAAAAGGTTTTCTAATATAAAAACTATAAACAAAATTCTTGTAGAAGGTCTATTTAATAAGAAACATTAGTTAAGACACTAGCAGAGGCTTGAGTAAAAGGTTCAATAGATAAAGAATATGATTAAGGATCTTAGTAGAAACTTAAGTAAGGGGTAATGTAAGAGACCTTAGTAAAAGATTATGTAGGATTTTCCACATCAAAGAATATAAGTTAAAACTTGAATAAAAGCTTAAGTTGGAGGTATCATACACCTAATAGACTTAAGTAGAAGGTCATGTAGAAAGTATTAAAAACATAAACCTATAAAAGGTTAGGTAGAAGGTTTAAATAACCTATGTAAAGGTAATAACACTTAATACCCATGACCAACACCTGTTGAATATTAAAAGAATGCTAAGCTAAAACAAAAAGTATAATATTTAAAACTCTCCTACTTTAATTAATTATGTTGAAACTAAAATATGATTTGTAATATAAGGATCATCAATGATAAAAGGATTGGGGCAACTAAGTTACAAACGTAAGGGAACCTAAGTAAGCAGGATCAATGCTTAATGGAATTTTGGAGTACTATATCAAAATACTTAGAAGTTGATGTATATAATTGTTTGTGGTTGCAAAGTAGTTGAATGTATGGATGAGACGTAAGTGCTTGGAAATTGATTGCTATGTTTTGATTGTTATACTATACATGTAAGTGCTTTGTTGTGTCTCGCTCCCTAATTTGAGTGTTTGTAATTAGGACCCTAAGAAAATGAGTAAGCTAAACTTGAACTTAAATACTAATCGATTATGCATTGTAACCCATAAGAAGGAACAATTAGGATTATCTAACCAAACTCTAACCTTTCGATGAGGTAGCAAAAATTGGCCTTCCCTCACCCTCAAGGCCAAGCTAAGTGATAGGAGGGGAGGTTGTGATAAGGTTGGGGGGTGTTGGTTTGAAGAGGTCTTGGGAGGCATAAGCTCCATTGTACAAGCTTTGGTCGAGATTTGCTCAGAGGCTAGCCTCTATCTCATTAAAACTCCTTAACTCGAGTTAGAGTGAGCATAATTTCTCTAACGTTACAATGGATCGAATGAAGTTGTGTGAATGGTATATGTTTATTGCATCGCATTGCATCATATCACATTACATTTAACTAATTGATAAATAACCTTGCTTAATTGTTGTATTGTGCAAGCTTCCATCTCTACCCCCTTACAAAGTGGTTGTTGCTTAAATCTCTATAGTTCTTTTATAGTCATAGAAGATTTACAGCAAGATTACCCAATCCTTGGGCATACAAAAGTTGGGCAATGGGTTGAGAGTGAGGAGAAAATGGATTAGAATATTCTTTTTGTCTTCATTTTGGATTCAATTGGGCCATTTGAATTACCTAAACTAACTCATAATATTGTATTATTATGAAAACAATTTTAAATTCTTTCATAAATTTATTTGTATAAAAAACTCCATGTAGATGTCTATTTTTCAAAATAAACATATGAATCAAATTTCTATTTTTTCAAAGGAAATATATGAATTAAATATCTCCATTTTACTTTAGATATTGAATTGAAGATGCTTCAGAGTTTTTTACTTGTATGTGCCTTGTGGATACAAAGTTCATTATAGTGGTTAAGTGGCCAGCTTTTGTCATAAGTTGGTATACACGATAGGACTGTTATAACTTTACTAATCTCAAGGCATGACATTATGCCCTTAGTCTAAAACAATCAACAAAACTTACTTAGAATAACTCTCATGCTAGTATTGTGATTAAAGGGTCTTATAAAATGTATAATTCTCCATAAGGGTGAGCACCTATCAAATATCAACGAGATAGGAGTTGTTGACATTCTCATTACTACGTAAAAAAGAAAATTCAAATAAGTTATCAAAAATATGAAATGCGTTAGCAATCATATGTAGTGTAAATATTTAATAAGGTCTTATGGTAATTAACGTGAAGCTTAGGGTAATAACCCTTAACCCAACCCCACCACCAAACCCCCCCCCCCCCTTTACCCTACCCACTTAATGTTAAGGACTCTATCTTTAACATTACTACTTGGATCGTCAAAATAACAATATTGAGATTCCTTAACGCATCATCCTTAGCCAAACATTTGTTCCTAAATGTACACAAACCTAAATGAGACAATAAGACCACTAGCTTCATAAATTTGTGATAAACCCAACATCACTTAATTTATAGATGGTAGATTGGAATTTCTCTCATGAGTAGACCCTTTTTCTTTTCATTTCATCTTTTAATTCCAAAATTGCTTCTCTCTTGAAGTTATTATTCCATTAAACTTTGACATACTTGATACTCTTATTCTAAAGCTCTTAAGTCTCAAAGTTTATAATCTCGATGGGATGCATTTTATAGGTAAGGCCTTCTATGCACTCTACAGAATATGCTCCTTAGTAGGGACTCATGAACATATTATTCACTACAAATAGTTATGGGAGTAAGGTGAATTTATGGGCTACTTCACTAACTCTTTCTAAGATCTTGCATGGCTGATGTACTTTAAGCTCAACCTTCCCTTGATTCTAAATTGTTTATTTCTTACCATATGAGCTACTTTTAGGCAAACATGCTCACTTGGTTCAAACTCAATTTCTCTTATTTTCAAGTCTACCAAACTAATGTCTATCTTATGCCTCTTTCGTCCTTTATCAAATTAAGGTCACTTTTTTGAGTTATCCCTTACTAGGTCATGTCCTATCATTGACTTTTTCTATGTCATCTTTGTACGAAGGAAATGTACAGCTTTAACCATATAAAGCTTCATAAGATAACATTTTTATTGAAGAGTGATAACTATTATTGTATAAAAACTTAATCATTCATAAATGCCTATCCTAAACTATCCTTAAAGTTTAAAGCATAAGATCTTCGCATGTTATCTACCTATCTAAGGATGATATGTTGTATTGAATTATAGTTTTGTCTCTTAGGCTTGGTATAGATACAAAGTGGGGGTCTCAATATGAAATTCTCCCAATTTGCACTTGAATTAATCTTACCATCTTCTTACTATATGAATTGGCCATTATATCCAAAGAACAAGTCATATTAATAAGTAAGAAGTGAGCTGACTTAATTAATCGATCCATAATCATCTATATCTCATCATATCCTCCTCTAGTTAGCAATGAGGCAATTTTAAAGTCTACTATAATTCTTTCTAACTTTTACTGTAGGAATAGGAGAGGTTGCAATAGTACATTAGGTTAACAATTGACATAATGAATACTGTGATATAGACTAAGCTATATCCCATTTCATTCTTTCCCACCAAGATCTTTTCTTTAGTACTTAATACATGTTAGTCCTATTAGGTATATTATATATCTTGAATTATGTCCATCTATGACCACATTCCTAAGATACTTATCCTTAGGTACACATGGTCTTCATTTTATTCTAAAAGAACCCTTAGAGCCAACCTTGGAATCCATAAATATTATTTTTTTCACATTATCCTAAATACTCACTATTCGGGGATCCATCTCCTGAAGTTTGTTGATCTTATCAAGTATAGTAGGTTAAATTGTTAAATTGGCCAATTACACTTCTTCTTTATGCTATGAGAACTCAATCTATAGCTTATCTACTATTTGGTTAACAAATCAAGCACTTATTTTTAATTTTTCTAATTTAACGCATTTATCACTACATTTGCTATTCTAAGATGATAATTAGTATTGAAGTTATAATCCTCTATAAACTTTACTACTTTCATTGTCTTTTATTAAAGTTCTATTTAAGTAAAGAGATGGTCTAAAATTTTTTATCCATGTATAACTCGCATTTTTTGCCCATATGGGTATTATCATTAGACCTAAAGAGAAAACACAATAGTTGCTAATTTAAGATGGGAAAGGAGTGAGGGGCTGAATTAATTGTTATAAAATTTTATTGTTTAAGATTACTATAAATCATTGAACTTATTTCTAATTCTAGCGTATCAAAACCTATATTTTCAAATTAAAGGTTTGCATCTGGAAGATTAAGTTGATTAGTTCTTTTTAGTGGATGTATAAAATGTTATGCTTTCGTTAATGATATGCACAAATTTATCAATATTACATTATTACATTCACTAGATTAATATGAATGCGATAAAGTAAAAGACTAAGAATTTGAGAATATCAAGCTGCGATATGTATTAGTTCTGCATTGTGTGTTGGTCTATTCTTCTAGCATCAAGTGATAAGGAATTAGTCTTTTATACTTATATATTCTACTATTTGAGAAAATCAATAAGGGCACATGCACTAATCTGCTTTACCTCACATTCCCTCCCTTAAGACTATGTAGGACTATAGATTACTATGATTTAGCCCTGCCTTACACTCCCTATCTCAAAATATACAAGTTTGTAAAATCTACACAACCTTTTTTAAATATTCTCACAATACACTCAAGAAAGAGTAAGCAATTCAGAAAGAGTTCCCTTTAGTTTTCATAATACAATAATAAAATGTTTTAGCATGAGTTCGCTAGTTTTCTTCTCTTTTTCTCTTTTTATTGTCCTCTAAATTGGATCTTCGAATATTTCCTTTTATATTATCATCATTCCAATGCTCAAATTGTCATATAAAAGAAATAGCTAGTTTTTATCCATTTTAAATATATCTTCATCTTGCTATGAAGATATTCTTGTTTTCCTTTCACCGTACTTATTGTTTGACTTCTTTAAATATTTCTTAAAAAACAAACTTGTTTTCTTATACTTCAATTTGACCATAATCAAATGTAGTATTTTTCATCGAATTAATATAAATGGATGTAATTTTCTACATCTTAAGTAAATTGAATTCTCGATTTTAGCGTCTTTAACTTTGTAAACACTTAGATTTTGCTTAATTTTAAAAGATCTTCTACTTTTAAACTTGACTATGCTTCTAATTTATTTCTAAATTGTCTAAAGCTTCTTATCACTCATAATGGTTTGGTTTCCTAACGGTATTTCCAATATCTCATTCCAATCTTATCGTAACTTTAATAGAACTTTTGCTAGTTCTCTAGAGATTATAATTTATCATTCGGTTCCTTTTAATCTTCTAATTCTAAGTCAACTTTTCATCTTCTTCACCCTTTTAGTTAAAAATCTTTTTTTTTGTTCATGATAACTTAAGTTAATGATATTTTAGATACATTTCATTGCACACTAAAGAACTCGATAGGTTACATATTATATTATGTTTTTCAACATCAACACCTCTCTGAGATACTTAACACATTGCCTTCATCCTTTCCATAAAATTACATTTAAACCCATTATTTGAGACATTACTATATATGTAAATGACTCCTTATTCTTTAACAGTGATAGTGCTAGTGCTGATGTTATAACCAATTTCTATTTTACTTCATAGAAACTCCTTTTACACTCCTTGTCTCATTAGAACTTCACATTCTTCTATGTTATCTTAGTTAGTGTCATGCAATCATTTATAAGCTTCTATCAAGTTTTTTTAACATCTTGCTAATATAAGAAATCTCTAAATCTTGTTATTGTTTCTAATCTAATATTGCTTTTAGATTCTCAACTTTTACTTATACACCTTCTAATGGGAACTAAAACTAGATTTGGAACTTAGGATGGGGAGTTTGAAGACCAAAGTCAAATGGGGGTTTGAAATGGGAGAACCAAGGCAAAATTTATGGGTAAAGGTTAATAAGAAGGAATTTTGAAATGAAGAATGTGTGTGAAATATAAGTAAGAGGAACATTTCAAAAGGTAGGATGATACAAGAACCTGATTAAGAATGTTATATGTCACCGATAGTCTTGATAGTCGAATTTCACCCTAAAATATTACTTAGCCATTCAACTATCGAGAAGACAACTAATACCACTCTCGATTAGTGCCGACTAAGGCTTAGTCCACTTGATGGACCTTGAAGCCCAGCCTGTTAACATGTCTGGTTTGAACATATTAAAGTGGTGTGAACAATTACAATTTAGTACAATCTCATTAAACAATTGCTCACTACTTCTATGCTTTAAGCATGTGTTTAATTATAAGATCTTTATGTAGCCCATGACCAATAATTAGTTGCTATTATGGACACCCGATGTTAGCCTATAAACACAGAAAGAAGACATTGTAAAAGCTTTCTTATGACCTTTAACTTCATTCTCATTCACTTATCTCTCGAAAACAACTACTGACTTAAGCATCGGAATAACTGCACTGAACTAGCCTTGGTACCACTTAGCCTCTAATGTTTTTTGTAGGAACAAAGCTTTACTCTAAAATCACCTGACAACATTTGGTTTCGTCTGTTTATTCTTAACTTACCCATATAGAAAAAACAAGAATGACAAAAAGTGTAGGTACTAGATCTTTACCCCATCACCAAGCAGGGGGGAGTAAGCATACTGATGAACAATGTTTAGCTATGTTAGAGAAACTTTGCCTCGACTTCACTAAAGAAAACCAAGAACTCAAAAAAAAAAAAAAAAAAAAAAACACAAACAGATCCTCAACCTTCTCCATTAAAATGTCTACCTAGAGAAAAACCAAGGATACAGTGATAATAGTACTGAGAAAAGTAGTGATTCAATCTATTCTCCTGAATTACCAAAAAGGGAAGCTGAAGTTATACTTGAACCTTTGACCCTTACTCTTAAGAAAAGAGACAAAGGAAAGTTACCACAGCAAGTGTACTATGTGGGACCCTTGCATATGAGCACCCCTACTTTAACTAGTAAACAATCCCAAATAAAGAAGAGTCCTCTCATCCCCAAAATTATAGACAAAGTAATATTACGACGCATCAAGCTACTACAATTTAAGACTTATGATGGAATAAGGGATATTAAGGATCATCATGAATATTACTACACCTTAGCCAAGCTTTATGACTTAACTGATGTCATGACTTGCCAAGCTTAGTATATGGTTCAAACATCTAAAGCCAAACCTAATTCTGTATTTCAAAGATTTAGTGTTCTTGCAACACTTCCTTATAAGTAAGTTTCCGGTTAAGGATTCTTCTATCCTAAACACCATAAAACAAAAATCAGATGAATCTAATAGGGATTACTTGGCTCAATTCATGGCCGAGATAATCTCGATTTTGGAGTTAGACATGAGCATTACTCTCAATGCAGTTATCAATGGAGTTAAACTTCATGGAGACTTTTTCAAGTCTTTATCTAAAAATAAGTAGAAAACTTTTGCTGAGCTTAAAGGTAAGGCTACATCTTGCATCCGCTTGGAAGATAACATTAAAGCTCGGTAAGAGGCCAATTAGAATAGAAGAGACCGGAAAGGTGATAAGAAAAAGAGTACAAAAGATTAACTCAAAACACATGGTGATTTGTATTCTAAAGGATATAATGCTGATAAAAAAAGGCTATGCATCCTTACATATTTTGTTCATATGCTGTTCAATCTTCCAATTATGGACATTTTAATGGAAGGGCATGGTCAAAGGGTATGATGTAATGGCCATAAATGATAAGAGGAAATCCTTCATGACGGAATTATAATAAATATTGCGATTTCTATCACAATAGAGGATATAATACTAATGATTGTGTCCAACTCAAGAACACAATTAAGGATGTAATCTAACGAGGGTATCTAAATAAGTTTCTCGCTCATGATGCCAAGACTATTAAGTGACCAACTCAGAGAAGACATAGCGGTCAAGAGAATGTTACTCAAATTTTTTAGGCTTAAAAAAATCAAGAGATGGAAATAGTAGCAAAGCATTGAATGGGGCAATCAATACTATTGTTGGTAAACCTTCTACTTTAGGTTGGTCTAACTCTTCGAGCTTGACTAACGATATACATTATGTTTATAATGTGCAGGGCAATAAGGTCAAGACCAACAATTTAATTTTTTTTTCACGAAAGAAGATTTTGAGGGCATTCAAAGATCCCACGATGATGCGCCTATGATTTGTGCAAGAATTACCAACTTTGAGATAAAAAAGATTCTAGTTGATACTAGAAGTTTAACAGATATTATTTTTCAATATGCTTTTAATTAGATGAGGTTGAATATCAAAGTGCAACTAAGGTTTTATGACTATGATTTATATGCTTTCAATAATCAACCTGTTCGAGTCATTATAGTAATTTCTCGACTATTCCAAATTGGAGATGACGAGCATGTTACGGAAGACAAGATAGATTTTCTCGTTGTTAAATGTTGGTCCTTGTATAATATGATCATGGGTCAACCATGTCAGCATTTATTTTGTATAGTTTCTTTAATTAGACATCTTAAGGCAAAATTTCGTGCTCCTATTGGAGTTGGGATATGTAAAGAAGACCAACAATTAGAAATATCTTTGTATATAAGGATGTTATGATGTGAGGAAATTTTTCAGTTGAGACTTGTTTAGAGAAAAAGTTAGTTTGCATAGAAAATGCCGATAAAGAGATAGAGAGTGTTTTGTTAGGAAATGATCCTAAGAAGACAATAAAGATAAGGAAACCTTTTTCGAAAGAGATCTAACAAAGTTTGATCAAATTTTTATGAGATAACGCAGATATGTTTGCATGGTCTCCTTCAGATATGCTAAGTATCCCTAGGGAAGTAATGTGTCACAAACTTTAAGTTAATCCTAAAGCAAAGACAATCTAGTAGAGTAAAAGGTTGCCCTTGAGTGGTAGGAAATCATTGAAGAAGAAGTCCTAAAATTGTTAAAGGTAAGGTTCATGAGGGAAAGGCCTTATCTAACTTGGCTAACTAATTGTGTGCTAGTCAAAAAGTCTAATAGTAAATGGCGTATGTGCATAAACTTTATGGATTTGAATAGGGCATGTCCCAAAAATTGTTTCCCCTTTTTGAGAATAGACCAGATGGTTGACTCAATTGCTAGACGTGCTTTATTATCTTTCATGGATGCATTTTCAAGCTATAATCAAATTAAAATGGAGAAGGAAGATGAAGTCCATACATACTTTATGACTAGTTTTGGGATGTACTGTTATACAATTATGCCCTTCGGGCTTAAGAACATCGGCATGATCTATCAAAGGCTTGTAACCAAGATGTTTAAGCCTCAAATTCATTGTAATGTTGAAGTATATGTCAACAACATAATTGCAAAGAACATGACAAAAGATCGGCATCTTGCTGATCTTGAGGAGACATTCGACACCTTGAGGAGATACAATATGAAATTAAACCTGTAGAAGTGTGTTTTTGATGCTACTTTAGAAAAGTATTTAGGTAATATGGTCACTCGGTGTGACATTAAGTGAACCTAAAGAAGATCAATGGTATTCGAAACATGAGGTCTCCTTGTATAGTCAAGGAAGTTCAGGAGCTAACAAGGTAGATAGCTGCCCTAAATAGATTTGTATCAAAAAGTGTAGATAGATGTGTGAAGTTATTTAAAGTCTTAAAGAGTCTAAAAGAATTCTAGTAGATTGACGAGCATGCGAAAGCGTTCAATAGGCTGAAGGAGTTTCTCGTGTCACCACCAATACTCTCAATACTTATTCTTGAATCAGATTTGTACTTATATTTATCAGTTAGTAGCCAAGCTTTTTCCTCTATCTTAGTTCGAATAGAAGGTAGGTAGAATCGGCTAATTTATTATGTGACTTACGCCTTCCAAAGGCTAGAACACCGATATACAAAGATTAAAAATTTTGTTTTGATAATGGTTCTCTTGGCAAAAAAGTTAAAGCCATACTTTGAGGTACATTAAATTATAGTTTTTACTTATTAGCCTTTGAGGAAACCTTTACGGCAACCGGATTCGTCGAGGAGGATGATGAAGTATGTTTTGAAGCTAAGTGTTTATGGTATACAGTACAAACCTAGAACTGCATTGAAAGCTTAAGTATTGGTAGATTTTGTTACTGAATTTACTAGTGAAGAAGACAACGTAGAGATGGCTGAGAAGTCAATATGGAATTTATATATTGATAGCTCCTCCACTAAAGAAGGATGCAGTACAGGCCTCATTCTACAAGGACCCTAAAATGTGAAAATTAGTTATGCCTTGAAATTTGTGTTTTCAGCCAACAATAATGAGGTTAAGTATGAAGCCTTAATCACTAGACTCAAATTGGCAAAAGAAGTTGGTGTTGAGAAAGTAGAAGTTTTTTCCGATTCACAACTAGTTGTGAATTAAGTCAAAGGGAGTTATGTAGCAAAAGAAGAAGTGATGAACAAGTACTTATTGACAGTACAAATGCTCAAGGAAGAGTTTCAATCCTTTCTAGTTGTGAAAATTTCAAGGAGTAAGAGCATTGCTATCTATAAATTGTCAAAGTTAGTTAGTATGGCAGTTCCTAACTTAAACGATAAGCTCTTCATTGAATGTCTCCCTAGTAAGAGCTTACAAACTGTTAAGTAAAGCTACGAGTTGGATGGATTAAATCATAGGCTATTTGAAGGACAGTGTTCTTCTTGATGATAAGAAAGATGCTTGTATGTTGATTTACCAAGCCATAAATTATATACTGATTGACAACCAATTATACAAACATGACATTTCCCAAACCTTTCATCGATGCCTTCCATCGAAGGATGCACAACAAATGCTATTTGAGTTACATGACGGTATTTGCAACAACCATGTAAAGTGTCAAACCTTGCATGTTTGTATGTTGTGACTCGGATATTATTGGCCGACTGTGAGAGAAGATGCAAAATCTGCTATTTGGTAATGTTTACAATACCAAAAACATGAGGTATTGAGCCATAAACCTTCTATTAAACTGTACAGCCTTGTTAGCCCTTGGTATAGTGACAATTCGTCATGGTTGTCGTAGATTATTTTACTAAGTAGGTGGATGCCGAAGCAGTAGCTAGAATCATCAAGTAGAAGGTTGTCTTAATTACATTTTAATAGTTCATCCTCAAACCAATGGGCAAGTGAAAGTTGTTAACAAGATCATCTTGCATAGTTTGAAGAGAAAAGTTGACCAAGTCAAGGGTAAATGGGCTGATGAACTACCAAGTGTTTTATGGGGTATAGGACTATACATAGAACTTCAATTGGAGAAACACCCTTCAAACTAACATAGAGGTTGGAAGTCGTCCTATCAATTAAGATGGATCTACCCAATCTTCCTACGTAAAACTTTGACATAATGGCTAATTAGGTCGACCTTATGGCCAATTTGGATACAATTGAGTAGATAAGAGATATTGCAAGGATGAGAGTTCTTACATATCAACATAGAGCAGCTAGGTAGTACAATTAGAAGGTAAAACATAGGATATTTACGATTAGAGATCTAGTTTGCAGAAAATTAGAGGCAACTAGCACGTGAGAGAGAATCAAAGGAAGCTTAGTGCAAATTAGAAGGATCTTATTAGGATTTGGGAAGCTGTAGGTGAGGGGACCTATTGACTAGAAAGGCTACATGGGACAATCATCCTTCGGGCATGGAATGCTAAGAATTTGAAGCTTTACTTTGCTTAATTCCTTTGCTATTATGGTTTGTTTCTATTCTAGACATTGTAAAGCGACGACCTACATCTTGTTTCAAGTATGAAATGTTCATTTCAAGTTTACGAGTATCTTTACCTCTCATCGTTTTCATTCTCGATCAATGCATGATTAATAGGTTAATGAAGTTCTAGCTATACAATGAATTTCTAGCTATACAATGAATAAACTAATATTTAATAAGTTTAGACCTATAACGGTTAACAAGTTTAATAATTATTGATGAGTAACATCAATTCTTCTTTAAAAATATGCCAAGAAACTAGAGAATGAACTATATTATGCCTTTAAAAGGTAATCTAATGACTAAGAGAAAAAAAAAAGAAAAACACTAGTTCATGTCTAATGTGGCTAGCGAATGCTATGTCTATGAGAAAACATCTAACATGCATGTATCGAAAAGAAAGAACATGCACGTGAAATAAAACGTATTGAAAACAAATAACTTGGGTGTGAAATGAAACATATTGGAAATAAAGGGTATAAACACCCAACATCTCATTACAATAGGAGGTCAGCATCCTAACCATATTAAGTCCATACAACATTACAAAAATAGAGTACAAATTAATTAATCATCTTAAGAATTTGGAACACTCTTATTCTTTGATTGGGTGGAAGTGTTCTCCTGATCAAAAGAAGACGTCTTAATCAAAAGAAGATAGGACCTTTTTAAAGCTTACTTCCTTTTTGTCACTAGGGGTTTTAGAGTAGGTGCATGTCTCTTTACGAACATAGGGGGTCTCCTTAGATGATGGCTACTCGTCATCGATAGGAACTTCTATATTGGCTTCAACGTTGACACCTTATTCTTAAACTTCTGTCTTTACTTCTTTGTTGAATTCTTCATTGCCACTATTGGCATCATTATCATCAACATTGACAAAGTCTAAGCATAACAAATCATAGTTAGGGTGAAACTTTAAGATCTCTTTTCTCGCTTGTTAGACCCCTTGTAGAAGTTTCTTTTGGAGCAATTTCTCATTCTACAGACTAAGAGTTATAATTTCTAGTACTTCCTCTATGGAGGGCTTCTTTTTTTCTGCTTCCTCTAAATTGACAACACGAGCCTTAAGCTTAGAGTTGTTTATCTCCAATTTCTTTATTTGCATCCTTAACTTGTCCTCTTCATCACTCATTGATGTTGTGGTTCATTCTAACCCCTAGCACTCCTCTCACTTTTTTACAAAGCTCCTCTTTCAAGTCTTCAGCCTCTTTATACAACTCTTCATTCTTAGCTTTGAGGCCAAGTACTTCGTCGGTCACCAAGGAATGTGCCAACTTCTCGGTAGAAAGCTCTTCTTGTAATTTTCTACCCTCTATCTTAGCTTTAATTCTTATGCTCTCAGCTGCGACAGTTTGAGCCTTTGAGGAGTTATAAGCCTCTTCAACCTTCTGCAATAAATTAACAAAGCCGAATAAATTATTTGCTTCTTAGCAAAACAAGAAAATGTAAATATGATCTTCTTCATTTCTTTCCAGCTTCATCGGAAGTTTTCAAAACATGACTGCTAATATGTACGTAGACAAAATTATGTCAGCAAGAGAACATGAGCCGTAAGTGAAGAGGTGATTATTACTTACATCATACAACTTGGCAACAATATGACCTTCATTGCAATTGCTTACTCTATCTACATCTTTCTTTGCAATCTCCCTATGCTAAGGGAGAATGACACCCTCCATTAAGGCTAAGGACTTTGTCATATTACCTAAGGTCGAGTCAGTCGGGAGGTTTTGGCTCCAACATGGCATGAAGTACTTGCTTACCTCATTGTTAAGGATGAACTCAACACTATTGAAGTTGAGAGGCTTATTCCTTAGAGCCTCTTTCATTTTCTTGTTCAAGGCCTTAAATTTCTTGTATCGAGGTTGATTTGTAATCTCTTTTCCGTTTCCCTTTCTAGCACTCGGCTTAGCATTTTCTTAAGGAGAAACCTCAACACTGCTAATACCAGCAAAATCTTAGCTAAACTCTCTTGGTTCATCATCCTTAAGAGGATTTATTATCGAAGGAACCATCTCAAGCTGTGTAGTCCTAAAAGTCTCCATCTGTACAACATCGACGATTTCCATTTGCTCTAGTCGTTGCTCCTTGACACTGTAAGGAGTTCCCTTCCTCTTTTGAACAGTAATCTCCTTCACAACCTTCACTTGAGAATTCTATTTCGGTGTAGGTTGCCAACTAACAATGGCTTTAATGACTGCATATTTATCAAGATTTAGCTTTTTGACCTTTACTTGGGCTAGTAGTTTGGTGGGATCTACATTACCTGTACCCATGTCTACATAAGAAGATAAGAGTGTTATAAATAGGAAAGAGAGAAAAATAAAAAAACTTATGAGGTCCAATGAAGCTTAAAGACGACTGTTCTCCCCCTAAGTCAGGATAACAACTTTCTTCTTGTAGCTTTACTCAATACAATGATCATTCTAACACTTATCTTCTTTATAAAAAAGGATTGGATTCCTACTCTCGTATCATTTTATTATTCTCTTGATATCTTAGAAAAAACATTTTATTCTTTCTTCTTTCTTGAATCTTTTTGGTTGTAGTGGCATCATTCAGCATCAAGTCAATATCTTTATTGTGGATGGGCTTAGTCCATTAGGTCTAAAAATCTAAATCCTTGTATGACCTAATGGAAATAAATTTATCATGCTACTTGTGGATTTTAGACTCCAATCCATCCATGAATTTATGACCATGCCGAGAAATTATGAAATACCATTCATTAGGCTGCCTCATTATTGTGAAGTACCTAAATAACTGATGTGTAGCCCTAACGTCAATCGCTTTACATATAATCTCAAATGTTACAATAAGCCTCTAAGTGTTTGGTAAAAACATACTTGGTGCAATTCAGAAATAGTTAAATAATTGTTTCAAAAAAATAGAAAATGGAATACATAGGCTGAAATTGAGATATTTTAGATATATGTAGAATTTATAGTCTATTGGAAAACACACCTTCTTATCCTCCCTTGGCCTATGTAGATTCCATGTCTTGGGAAGATCTTCCTAATATTTATTATACTTCAAGATGAGTGTCTTAATAACACTACTCGCTACTCTATCTAAGGAATCACTATTATAAACTACATTATTATACAAATAACTGGCAATAGATCTTCCTTCCCTATCATTTAGATAGTTATCTATTAGAAGAGTATTGATGCAAGTGAGTTTTTCCCATAGCTTGCTATTTGCTGAACTACTTGAAGAATGTACTAAATCGTTCCTTTTTAGGGGTTAGGGGTGGGGGGAAGGGAAGTAGCCTCGGATACAAATACTTCATAATTTGAAAGTATAAGTCGATGAATGACGCTTCAAACCATACCTTATTGAAGCTATACAAGAAAATCACAAACTAGACGAAAACTTAAAAGATGAAATGTTGAAGGATAGTAAAAAATCTAAAAGTAGACATGAATGAGAAAAGAATGAAGAAATCTTTAATAGTTTAGAAAAATCCTTTATATATGGACAATCTATCCTTGTAAACCTAATACGCTTCTAATATGAATGTAGCTCTAATTAGATAGTCAAGTATGGATTAATGACAAGTGCTATGAGGCAAAAATCTAATAGTTATCGTGTTATTGATAGTTATTAGCTCTTATAGTGTAATGATGGCTAAAATGACAGTTATCGTGTCTATCACAATAGAAAAGCGAATGGATAGGAAAGTTAAAAGATTGCAACATTTTGCTTAGGATATGATTTGTTGTATTTCAAAATCAAAAATCAAACCTTCCTACATCACTTGACATATGAAAAACTTATTTTGGTCTTAACCATCCAGTTGCCTAAATTAAGCATTAAGCTTTATTTACTCCCATAGTCGAATTCTCAACTACGGGAGTTGGGTACAAATGTTGATAGTCAGATTTCACCCTAAAATATTAAGGTTAACTAAGGCTTAGTCCACTTGATAGGCTTTGATGATAAGCCTGTTAATATGTCTGATTAGAACTTATTAAAGTAGCATAAACAGTTACAATCTGATATAATCTCATTCTATAACCACCCACTACTCATATTTTTTAGGAATATGCTTGATTACAAGATCTTTATGTAGCCCAAGACTAATGATTGGTTGCTATTACAAATACCCAATGTTTGCCTATAAATATGGAAAGAAAAACATTGTAAGAACTCTCTTATGACCTCTAATTCTATATTTGTTCACTTGTCTCTCAAAAACAACTATTGACTTATGCATCAAGGTGGTTATACTAAATTAGCCTTAATACTACCTAGCCTCTAGCGCTTTTGTAGGAATAAGGCTTTACCCCAAAGTCACTAAACAACGGGTAGTGTTGTTAGAATCCATTGTTTTTGACACATTAGCTTCTAAAGTGTATATTACTTCTAATTCTAATAATGTGTGAGAAAGAGCTTCAAATGATCTTGACTTAATGAGCAAGCATCTAAAGATTCTATTTTTTGGAGGTTGATAATGGAAATCTTTTATAAGTGAATCAAATAATATACTATATTTGCTACATATGGCAAAGTGGATGTTCTAGAAATATTTAGGGAATAATTTTACAATATTTATTTTATTCTTTTCTTATATTTACTTTATTTCATTTTTCATGTAACTTCCTTTAAGATGGTTATGATATGTTTGCAATTGCTCTAGTACAATTGTATAACTTTACAAATGGAGGATAAGAATATTAGACAACTTTTGCATTGAAATTATTGTTTAGTTAAGTTTTCTTTTAGTTATTCTATTCTTATCAATCCATGGAGATTGTGGTAAAACCTAATACTTTTCAATCTATTTTATAAATTTTAGCATACTTTCATTTCTATAATTCATGTGTCATACCAAATCCCATTAACAAACTTATTAGTAAGTATTCCTTAGGTCATATCAAATTATCTCACTAATGACCCGATTGCTTCAACAATTGTGAATAATATCAATTGCTAACCCAATTGAACCCTTAGTTTATTTTCATTTTCATCGGAGTAGTAATTCTTTAATGTCCCTTACTTTAATTGTAGTTTATCTATTATATCAAGAAAACTATGGAATACTTCTTTACTTTATCAAATGCCATAAATATGCCTAAAAGACCATAATTTTATTATTATTGAGCATAAAGATTATCATGGAGTCCTTCCTTAGATCCTAGGCACACTACCTTCTCCTAAAATTATATTTCCTAAGAACATTACTTGGTCCATCCATAACTCATATTTAGATAGCTTGGCTTTCAACTCATACTCCTTTAGCATTTAGAAAATAGACCTTAAATGCTCCTCATGCTCCCTCTATGATCTTTGAATAAATCAAGATATCATTTATTAGAACCAATTTAACCTATCAAAAAATGGCTTAAAGATGTAGCTCATAAGTCACTTTAAAGCTATAAGAGCATTGTTCGGTCTAAATGGCGTAGTAAGAATTCATAGTGTCCATGTCTAGTATGAATGGTATATTCCATGACTTGATTCTTAACTAATGATATTTAGACCTGAGATTGAATTTGTGAAAATATACATGCTCCTTTTGATAAAACAAATTGTTAGCCCTTGGAAAATGGTATTATTCTTAATTATAACTGTATTTAGCTTCCTATAGCCAATATACAATCTCATGGTTCAATCCTTTTCGTGACAAACAAAATTGAGATACGCAAATGTGATATATTTAAGTTCGTAAAACCATTATCCAATAAGTTCTTGTAATGGCGTCTTTAACTCTTTTAGTTGAGCAAGTGCCATTCTATGCATAGTTTTCAATATTAGCTTTATATCAAGCTCCAAATCAATAATGAAATCAATCTCTATACTTAGAGGTACTCTTAGCAACTCATTTAGGGATACTTGGGGAAACTCCTTAATTATTATGTATGTCTTCCAACTTTGGCAACTTCTTATATCTTTCCATAACGTATATCTAATACATACTTTAGTTTGTATTCTCTCATTTTTCTACTTCCATTGCTTGTAGCTGACTTTCTTCCTACTTTCTAGTCTTTCCAGCAAATAATATCTCCATTTCTCTAATTTTTTAAACTATAACTTCTATTTTCTTATAATAAAAGTTTGCAAAATGCCTTACAAGCCAATATATTCCTAAGTTTACCTCATACCATTTCGTGTACAACATTATTAAATCTACATGTAACTCCATTCTACCTATGGTTATTAGGCAATCTTTCACTATAGTTTTTTTCGTTGTATCTTAGTTAAGGCATTCATTCCTAGAAATATTGGAGATATTTATGTATCTATACTAACTCTTCACATCATCTTAGGACTTATAAATAAGTAATTCCCATGTAGAATAAGGCAAGAATGAATTGGGCTACTATTAAGATTGTTCCTAAGGAATTTTAATTTGATCGGTTTCAAGTTTATTTAAAGGTTTAAATATTTTATTTATTTAAGTATATTTCAATGTTTTAAAGGATTAATACTTGTAATTTTTGTTTTCTCATATGTATATATTTAAACTTTTAACTTAAACCAATTATTGCCTATGATTGTGTTTCCCCATAAGTTATTGGGGCTAAGTCTTTAGATTCTCCTATATCATCTTCTTTCCACTAATCGAACGAGCTTCCTTCAATTCTAAAAGCATAGTTAGTGGCTATTAAACAAATTGAGCCTTGTCTTTCCTATCCTATATGCTTATCCACAAAATTTCATGGATTATTTTGAGTTACAATATGAGCTGTTCCTCTTCTAGGTGGTTTATAAGGTTATCTGATGGAAAAGTATGCTATCTATAAATAAAAGAAACATGTCATTATACTTTTCTTAGGATAATTAGTAAATCTATTATCTTTTTCTCTTCTAGAAAAGTAGTAGTCTTTTACTTAGGGTAGTCTCCTAGATGGTGGTTTCTTTTACATTTCCAGCATAATAAGGACATTGGTTGTGGTAAGGGTCCCTAGGATTAGTCATTCATTTAGCATATCGTATTCCATACAAGCCTCTTACCTTTATCATTTAATTCCATAATAGGTATAGGTCACTTTATGCTTGCACCTAGCTATATACTTAGACCCTTGCTCTCATTCAAATCAATGACCCTCTACTCGCTTCTTCAGTTACTTTAACATTGTTTAGTTGTACAACATATGTCCATATTTCAAACTCCATTAGCCTTTACCACATTTCTAACTTTAAACCATTTATAAACATTTATATTCTCAAAGTCCTATTATCTCTATGAGAGTTTGAGGGTGAAGTACCCCGGTTTATGAATTTGTTTTCATACTAATCTATTGTATCTTCTTTCTTCAAGAGAAATAGATTAGCACTCATTGTAACTCTTAAGATGTTGGAAAAATATTTTCTTAGATACATGGCTTAAAAATATTCCAATTGATTTAGTGGGGTAAAGTCATTTCTCTTGTGTCTTATCGATGTGAGCTC
The DNA here is from genome assembly GCA_024138005.1 of Lumnitzera racemosa. Taxonomy (NCBI): domain Eukaryota; kingdom Viridiplantae; phylum Streptophyta; class Magnoliopsida; order Myrtales; family Combretaceae; genus Lumnitzera; species Lumnitzera racemosa. The sequence continues at coordinate 44,050,113 of JAMXBC010000010.1, forward strand.
CCATGTATAGCAAATATTTTGTAATAGCTACTTTCTAATTCTTAAGGTGTCATTAACCATAAATGACCTTTCCATTTATGCAAGCTACTACCTTCAAGCTTAGCGACTACTCCATGAAAGAATCAATTAAAGTGAATAAAGTCTCGCAAAATGCTCCTCTACAATCTAACTACAATTTGTTCTTGATTGAAATCCTCTTGTATGCTTGTTAGAGCAACTGGAATTAAGGCTAGGGATGGTGGTAGTTAGGCTAGAGTTGGTGGTAGTTAGGCTAGAGTAACCTATTAGTATGGCTATCCTCTTGAAATGAAGTTCTGCATTAATAAAGTTAGCTGCTATACCATTAACTGTAGAAAATTTAATAGTTAGTCCAACATTTTGTCTCTACCTACTGGTTTTAGTAGTGCTACAACTCTTAAAGCACTTCTAATGGCTCTCCCTAGAATTCTATATTGTCCAACTTCTACCTCTTGGTGTAAAAAAGAAGCATTGTCCATCCTTGATTAGTCTTTTGGTAAATCCTGGTATCTTATATGGATGGTGGGTTACTACTACAATCATAATTACATCAAGTAGGTGTAATACATATCTACCAACTTTAGGAAAAAAACTACATAATTACAAATTATATAAATAAAATTACCAAAATACCATTACTATATCGTATTTTAAAAATGTGACATTATTATTTGTACTAATGCCGCATTTACAAGATGTGATATCAATATTTGTATATCATGGCTATGTCATACTTATAGAATGTAACATAGGTAGAAATACAAGATGCGACATAGGTGTAAATATACTAATATCGCATCTTAAAGATGCATCATAAGTATTGTACTAGTGTCGCATTTTAAATATGTAACATTTGCACAAATAGCTATGTCGCATGATGCGGCATAGTAATGATATTTTAGTAATCTTTTTTTTATTTAATTTATATTTATGTGTTATTTATTAATTTTGATGGTAAACACGTAAATTTCTCTATATTAAGAACTATAACTCATGTAGGATTTTTAAAAATCACATGAATTGTTCATTCCATTCAATAGATTTTTAAATTATAGAGATCACATTACATATCACCCTAAATAAAAAATCAATGATGATAGCCTATATAAACAAAGTTTCATTTTCAATCACAACTTTTACAACTACAAAAGGTTTTCAAAGTTCTTATTTAGGCAACATTAGATTCCTTTACTCTCTTCTAGAACTTCATTTTATTATAAAATTTCCTCCATTTGGTAATATTTTTTGTCTTCTAGCATTGGTTCCTCTCGAGATGTTCCTTCCAAGTCTATTTTTTCATTTGGTATAGATTCCTCTTTTGATTCTTGCTCTTTTCTATTCTAAGATGGCAAATTCCATTGATTTAAAGTCAAAATTGATACGTGTCATGATTTCTTGTCTATCTTATGGCACATTAAGAAGATCAAGAACCCAATCACATTCTAGCCTCTACTTATAAGCATCCTTAGATACCATCTATCAACTTTCCAGCTTCTTACCAAATTAAGTTTTTCTTTGGCTAAGTATCTTAGACCAAAGTTGAAATGAGTAGCACAATAGCTAAAAAGAAAACAATAACACATGGAAAAACAAAATAAACCATAGAATTAAAATATAATGTGAAACACATGAAATTACCCATTGCCATTGCTTTCTATCTTCTAGATTATATTTAATGTTGTTGGATAAGAATTTAGTCACATTTAATCAATGATTGCCCTTTAATGAAGTAAATTGAAACTTTAGGTTTCTTAGGATTTTCACTCCATATCAATAGCATACAAAATTGAAGCAAATGATAGCTAGGAGACCTTGAGCCTTACTTATTTTTTAATTGCTAGCAAATATGTTCCCATGAAACACATATAATGAGGTAGTTACCACTTTTAAAATAGAATCCCTACAATAATGGGATTTTGCTTTCTATAACATTGCGGTTTCCTTATCATGTTGGACCACTAAATAAGAAATATTCTTATATTCTCCTACTTGGTCCATACGTGTCACCAATTATGGCATATAACATAGTAGAACTTAATCAAGAAATAAAATACACGAATTATGGCGATAGGTTCTCTAATAATTGATTATTATCTTTTATGTATCATAATGCATCATATTTCTCAATGTATATATGTTTAGTAACATTACTTAATGAATAAACTTATGTTTATCCCTAGTCGTAAGAAAATATCTTGTCAAAGTCATCCTTACGCACAACAATATAAGAAAATAACATAAGTAAGCGTTTCACTAACGATAAAGTTCAAATATGTGAATTACATAATGGATCCAGTCTCATTTTAGCTACATGATCCTTAAATTTAAATGGTGTCATGCCTTCAGTCAAAGGATTAGCTATCGTCAACTCATTATTAATGTGTTCAATGAGAAGTTTATTTTCTCGAACACATTTTCATATGACCAAATGCTTAATGTTGATAAGTTTGCTTTAACTACCACTTTTATTGTTCTTAGCAAAAAATATAACAGCTAAATTGTCATAGTATATCTTCAATGGCCTAGATATAGTATCCACAAGTTTAAGCCTATAAATGAAGCTCTTTACCCATATACCATGTGATGTAGCCTCAAAACAAGAGACAAACTATGCCTCCATAGTAGAAGTGGCAGTTAAGGTTTGCTTGACACTCTTCCAAAGCATATCTCCATTAGCTAACATGAAAATGTAACCTGATGTTAATTTACATGAATCAACTTATTCAATAAAGCTAGAATTTGAATATTCAAGCACTTTTAGGTTGTTTGCATGTTTGAACTTAAGAATGTAAGCCGTCCAGTATTCCATACTGAGATTACTCTAATGTCTACTTGACATTACCATAGTGAATACAATATCAGGTCTTGTATAAACTTGAGCATACATCAAGCTTAAAAAACAAAGTCACATGGAATATTATGCATCTATTCCTTCTTAAGATCATTCTTTAGGTAGTTGTTAATATAAAAGCTATCACCCTTCACAATGGGAGCTATACTTGGTGAATAATCTTTCATCACGTATCTCTCTAAAACTTTATCGATATAGATCCTTTAACATAGTCTCAAAACACTATGGTCTCTATCTCGATCAATCTTGATGCCAATAACATAAGGTGTATCACCCGTACATTTCATTTCAAAATGTTTAGAGAAAGATTACTCTATCTTATGTAGAAAACCCTTATCATTGCTTGTAAGTAATATATCATCTACATATAGAACAAGATACCAAGTATTTATCCCACTCGCCTTTTAGTATATATATTGATCCAAGATATTTTCCTTAAACACAAACAAAGAAATAGCTTCATGGAATACCATTGTTAGGAGGCTTGTTTCAATCAATATATGGATTTCTTAAGCTTGTAAACCAAATGCTCACCATCATTAGAGGAAAAACTTTTTGGTTGTTTCTTATAGATCAACTTCTCTAGATCACCATTAAGGAATGCTATTTTCACATACATTTTTTGTAATTCCATATCAAAGTATGCTACCAATGCCAAAATTATGTGAAGGGAATCCTTTTTAGACATAGATGAAAATGTATCTATGTAATTGCTTCCTTCCTTTTAAGTAAATCTTTAAACAATGAGTTTTTCCTTGTATTTCTTAATATTTTCAAGTGAGTCTTTCGTTATTTTATAGATCCATTTGCATTGTATAAGCCTCTTTCCACTAGGTAACTTAATAAGGTCCCAAACATCATTACTATACATAGAATCCATCTCATCCTTTATAATATTGTACCATAACTTTAATTATTTACAATTCATGGCTTACATGACTTTATCAAGGTCATTTTTTACTCCAATATTGTAGTTAAACTCTTGTAAATATACTATAGAATCACCAGGAATTATTGGTTTCTTAACTCTAATAGAGCATCTTGACATTGTATCAACATTCTCTCGAGGAGTATATTGTTCAACTACTTATTCAATATCCTCATGAACAACTTAATCTACTAAATCATTAGTCACAAGTGAAATTTCGCCATCGTCATTTCTAGCTCGTTGAGTTTCAATACCTGGTGTCACAACATTCGATTAAGCTTGAGGGACATTACGAATGATAATGTCTTGATTTTTTTAAGTGGATGATTGCATATTACATTGATCCTCCTCAAAGGTGATGCCTTAAGATTGATCCCTCTTATTGATCTAGTATGATATTATAAACAATAAAATCTACATGCCTTTGACCACTTAGCATATCCAATGAAATAGCCACTTATGGTCATAAGATCTAGCTTCTTTTCTTGTAAACTATAGACTCTTATTTCAATTAGGTATCCCCAAATGCATAATGTTGAAAATCAATTTCCAACCTTTAAATAAGTAAATGGTGTCTTACAGACAACCATAGTTGGAACTTGATTCAATATGTACACTGTCATTTGTAAAGCCTTAGTCTATAAGGACTCAAGAAGACCAAAACTACTAAGCATATTACCTATCATGTCCAATAATGTTTAGTTTCTTCTTTTAGTTACACCATTTTGGTTAGGAGAACCAGGAGATGTATATTGAGCAATTATCCCAATTTCTTGAAGAAACTTTGCAAACGAACTAGATGCTTGTCCATCTTTAGTGTGCTATCATAATATTCATCACATCTATTAGATCTCATTATCTTAATTTGCTTATAGCATTATTACTCTACTTATACCTTGAAAACCTTAAAGGTATCTAATGCTTCACTTATATTGTGAAGCAAGTAGAGATACATATATCTTGAATATACATTAATGAAAGTAATGAAATATTTTTTTTCTAAATATATTAAATCAAGACTACATATGTATGTATGTATAATCTCTAATATGTTTAAACTTCTCTTGGCACCTTTCTTTGACATGTTAGTCTACTTTCTCTTAATACAACGGTCTATACAAGTCACAAAATTAGTAAATCCCAGAAATTAAGTATCTTATTGTTTACTAATCTGTTAACTTTATTAATGGAGATGTGACCTAGTTTTTTATTCCACAACATTGAGAATTTTCATTCACAACACAATGCTTTACACTTATATATGTTGCATTTGGTCATTATTGTCATGTAAATTAATATAGAAAGTACCATTAGACAAAGCACCATATCTAATAAGTTTACATTTATAATTCAATCAAGCATTATTTGAAAATTGAAAGGAATATCCAAAAGGTATAAGTCTAGAAACTAAAATTAGTTTCCTAGAGAAACTAGGAGCATAAAATGTTTTTTCTTTTTTCTAATAACATTAAAAATTACGACTTAAAACAAAAGAGCAATCCTTAATGGCCTCTACAAGTGGAGACATCTTATTTCCAAAATAGATGTACTCTTCACTTTTCATTGGTTTCCTTAGGTTTTTTAAAGTCTTACAACATATTGGTAACGTGAATTGTTCAACCAGAATCGATCTAACTTGTGTCATGTTTAATATCAGCCAAATTAGATTCAAAACATACTAATGAGGTAGGGTTACTAATGAAATTACCTTTCTTCTCCATCCATTTAGCGAACTTGTCTTGATCCTTTCTAATGAGTCTCTTCTTTTCCTATAGAAGAATAACTTGGATTCTTTCTCAATGTTTGCCTTGGTGGGTAATTTACCATTTCCTTTCTTTTTGTATATGTCTTGTTCTTTCCTTAAACAACTAAACGGATACTTTAAGTAAGCTCTCCCTGTTTTGCCAACAACCCACCCCCACCCCCCATCCCTCATCCTTCCCCAGTTCTTGAACACACATGGCCATCAACTTATTAACCATTTATCCTTGTGTGTTTTATAAGAGATCTTAAATGGTGCATATGCTAGTGGGAGAATGTTCAGTATGTAGTACACAAAGAAAGATGCTGACATCTCAACCTCATATGTCTTTAGTCGAGCCACAATATCTCTTATGTTATTGATGTGAGTATACAAACCTTTGATTTTGGTGAGCTTAGCAGTGGAAACCCTTATCACTAGGTTACTAACTAAAGCCTTGTCAAAAGACTGAAATTAATTATCAACCTTCAACAACATATGGGTAGTGACAAAATGCTTGATGGACCACGATTGCTAATATGAATATTGCTTTTTATGAACATCATACTAAGTTGTTTAGATCACTCCCAATGTTTATAAAGAGCAATTCTAGCTGGAGTCCTGTTATTAGGAATAGTAGATGGTTCATCTTCCTAAATAGCATAGTTAATGTCCATATACACTAAATGAAGGAGAACCCTCTCCCTTCATATCATATAGTTTTCAATCGTCAATTTAGGAACATCATCGGGAGTAATAATATTTTGTGCAGTTATAGAATGAAATATACATGCTTATATATTAATATTTGAGGTTCATAAAAAAATAGATGCAATTTACATTTGTGAAGCATATAAAGAACGCAAATCAATGACATAAAATTTCCTATGTGCTAAGATCAGCACATTAAATATAGCCATTGACAATTAATGTCGTTTATCTATATGTGACCCATAAATTAACTTAATATGCAATTTTACATAATTAAGGTTGCTACATCTATGCCATTATATGGATCACCAAACGTTTCATTTCACACAATCTATCAATTAAAATGCATCTAATTAAAATTGAGGATGCAAATTGATGTAATTGACTATATATTTGATTTTCAAATAGCTAAAAAGTGAATAAAATTTGTTGTTGGAAAAATTAACTAAAATAATCTACAATAAAAGATAAGAAATGGCCCAAGCGAAGATCAATTTATTAAATATTGAAAATCAATCAAATAGTGCCCAACCAATAAATAAGGAAAAATAAGAAAAGTTTCCCATGTTTCTTACTAATTCATGTAAAGAATTCGACCAATAAGGTAGAAAGCCTTTAGAGGTCGAAGTTTCATTCTTGGACGCATCAACCATAGTTGTACGGAAATTGAAAACAATTTAGTGAGTTCGGCCAATAAAATTAAAACGGAAGCCATAATGAATGACAAAAACTAAATTGCGACATCCATTTAACAAATCAGAATTGCAAAACTCAACATCCATTAAACGATTCAAAACCAAGATTGGAAGTAGAATAAAAATTGCAATTTTAGACACAAAATTAGAATTGAAAAATCATAATTCATAAAGCAATTTTCATAATTTATGAATACAGAGATAAAATAATGCAAGGTAAAGATTATTTTATGCTCTTATAATAAATGAGAGTGAATAGAAAAGAAATCATGGAAAAACATAATAAGCTATGAAATTAAAAGAGGGTGAAGAACACATTGTTTTTTTATCTTCAAGACTATATCTAACATTGCTAGATAAGAATTTAGTTGCATTTAATCACTGCTTGCCCTTTAATAATGTGAAAGAACCTCTGGGTTTTCTTCGTTTCGTCACTCTATGTCGAAGGCATACAGAACTGAAGCGGATAATAACTAAGAGACCAAATGTCCTATTTATTTATTTTAATTGCTAGCAGACATGTTTCCATCAAACATGTTTAATGGGGAAGTTACTACTTGTTAAATAAAATCCCTATAATAATGGGATTTTGCTTCCTATAACATTTGTTGCACTAAACTTTTTGCAAGTACAGATTTTGGGCCACCAAGTTGTTATGGACTTAGTTTATGAGGTCTAGGTCATTGAAGGAGTGTCCTCTGAAATAGATACAAGGATGTATTATTACACCAAATAATTATTTAGCATGACTATTCTGATACTTAAATAAGAGAGAAAAAGAGAGAGAGGTTTAAACTTAATAATGAATGTGGCAAGTGCATATGTGTAGACTTTATTAGTTTATGGACTTAGATTCTAGACATACTTATAAGTGATCCTAAAGAGGGTATTAATAGGCTATACCTCGATCCCTTTAGCTATGTTGGGACGTATGGCCTTAGATTTGTGGAAGTTGACAACATTTTCTAACATTGGCCAAGGAAATAATTACCTTAGGATTTCTACCTATCTTATTGAATCCTTTAAAAGTATGTTTTGATGATAACAAAATATATTTGAAAAATATTTTATAATATCATATTAAATTGTAGCAAAGATTGATTTAGAAAAGTGGAGCTAGGTTGAGACATAGAAGCATAATTAGAAGCTCCACACTAGAGAAAACAAAATGCAATACTAGAAATAGCTAATTCGTAGAAGTAGAATTAGAAGCTAATCATAAGATGACAAAGGACTCAAAAGTTGACTTAGAAGCTAACAACAGGAGCTCAAATTACCTAATTTTATTTGTTTGGCAAGTCAAGGTTTAGCCCTACTACATAAATGTATTTGGATAATATGTTTGACCTATTTTGCTATTTAAAGAGGATTTAAATTAAAGATTAAATCGAAAAATCAAAGGATATCAACTTAAGAATATTTTGGTTGTTTTGAAGGTTCGAATTACAATAGTTTAAATTAAAGCTTAGCTAAAGTTTGTTGGCATGCAAGACTTATCCAAATTTTAGTTTGGATTTGTGTTAGAGAAACTAATGGAAGATAAGGTTGAGGAGATATGAAGGCGTTGAATATCTTATCTAAAGGAGTATAATCTTATTTAGATTATCAATAAAAGATATATTTCATTAAAATTCAAACTAATAGTAGATTTCGTGGAAAAAAATATCAACAAAAACATGTAGATTATTCAAGCTTATCATCAACTTCAGATAAAGCTTATCCCATGATCTTGAGATGCATCAAGAACTATCTGTTAAATTCAAATTTAAAAGAGGAGAATTTAAAGACTCGAAGAGATAAGAAAAAAAAAATAAAACTACAAAAAGTAAACTTTCAAAGAAATTACTCTAGCTACATCTCTGATAAAAAATTATTCTTTCTATTGTACTTAGTAGCACATGAGCAAAAACATAGGCAACACAATTTAGTTTTCTTACTTTGTCTTTTGTTCAAGCTACTGTAGTAAAGTAGTGAAGAGTAGATCACAGTAGATCTACATTGGCTTATTCAAATTTGGAAGGTAAAGCCGTTGACTTTAGTCAAGGGTTGTATCTTGTCCTCTTCATTTAATTTTGAAAATAGTAGCATGATCGGTGTAGATAACTAAATCCCTAACTAGTGAAGTTGAAAGAGAGGATTGATGTATAAGACATAACCACTATAAATCTTCTGCTTAATCTTCTCAAATCTCTTTTATTTACTTAATTTGTTTGCGCTCAATTTAGTATACTTTAGGCCATTTGAACAAAGTAATCAAAAGAGGAATTATTTTTGAAAAAAGTTAAATTTATAGAAGCAATCAATTCACTTCCCCACCCCCCACCCCCCACTCCCCCTTGATTACTTAAAAAGGATCAACATACCTCATCTTCTATAATGTTATATAGTATCGTACTCTTAGGTTATACTAGTCGATGTAGGATGAGCTACTAGTTATCAAATAACATTAAATGTTGTGATGTAAATGTCATATGGACAAACAAGGAGAGGCCCATTGAGGTGTTATGCCTTAGGGACCATAGGGAATGGGCTTATTCTAAGCACACCATCATTTTGGCCTTACGGTCAGGGTAACCTTTTTTTTGTTTGACTTGAGCTCGATTGGGGTATTGGTGTCTAGTTGAGATGGGGGTCAATCGTCCATCCAAGATGGGGTTCAATCCGTTATGCAACCTGACAGTTGCTCTTATGCTTAGTCGATGTGTAGGTTGTTTGATTGGAGTAGGAGTCGACTAGCGAGCTAGCGTAAAACCCTAGGAATTTGAGCCTATATGATTACCTTATTATCCAAGTCCCTAAATTTAGGGTGCTAGGCTATAATATCCATTTAATTTTAAACTTCACAATAAGGTTATAAAAATTAGATGAAGTAATTCAAGTAAAATCAATTTCTCAAAATAAATTATATAAAAATATTAATTTAAGAAAATGTCAATTTATCGCTAAAGTCGACAAATATCGAAAACATGAAATTTGAGTATTTAAATATAATAAGATATTAGAGAAAAATTATTTAATTTTTAAAAATCATAAATTATATGTAATATACATGTATTTACATAGAATATACATTATTTGTATTAAATACACATATATAATAATCAATTATTATTAAAATAAGGTAAATTAACATAAAAAAATGGAAAATTAATAAAAAATTGAAAGGATGAGTCATCCCAAGATGTGGTAGCTAAGGATCAATTTGAATTGATAAGTCAAAAGGCAAATAATAAGAAAATGATACCTCATACTTTGGAAAATTAAAAAAATGACATGTATAAACCACATGTCTAATTTTTATAAATCCTAATCCATTTGAAAAATATAAATAGTGCACATACACTTCAAAAATAACATTTTAGAAGTTTGAAAATATAAGAAACACCTAAGAAATTTTCGAAACAAATTGAACAAAAAAAAAAAATTCGAGCAAAAACAAAGTACGCAATTTGATTAGGTTAGTTCAATGGGTTTTCGGTATCTAGTTGAGGTAGCTACTTACAGTCAAGGAAAGTACCACCAGAGAAGGTGGTCCGATAAGGTTGGGTGGCTAGAGGATGGTTGGAGGTGGTTGGTTCATGTGAACCAAATTATTGACCGAAACTTTATAATTTTTATAAAAATATTAAATGATCTTATTTAATTATGAAACTTATTTTTCTAAAGTTCTTCTATGTGTATATTAATATGGTAATTTTATTTTTGGTAAATAATTGTTGAAAATATAAGGTCCTTAAGAAATGACTTTATTTAGATGAAGATCGAATTAAATTTTACAAATAGTAAATAATATCCTTTAAAGTTGAAAATTTGTATGTAACATATTGAATATATGTATTTGATTTCAGTAATAAGAATTTTGGAAAATAATCATGTTTACCATTTGTTATAATTATTTTGGATAAAACTGGTAATTTCATTATTTTAGTAAATTAATTTGTTTTTAACAAAATCAATGTATGAGCCCTATGTATTATGATTTTTGTAAGTTCATAATGATGATTGGGACACTTGAATTTTTAATTTTCGCTAATTTTGAGTTAAAATCGGTATTTTCATAAAAATATATAATAGCTAGTTTAGTATAATTTATGGTCAATAATTAAACTACATATTTTTGTGAGTCTATTGGATTTTTTGTGAAATTAATCCGGTTTGTACACTATTTATTATGTATATCATTAACATAAACCTATATATTAGTATAATATATGATATACTAATTAGTACTAATGTGATATTGGTTAAATGTGTAAAGGATTTTCATTTTTGAATACATAATGAATGCTGACCAGCTCAAGGAATAAGGAATTTTATGACTTTTAATTTAGATTTAGGATTTATTTGAGTTAATTACAAAGTTATAATAATGTATGATGGAATCAATACTACGAAAGAGTATTTTTGAAAATTTTGACAAAAGTTGATAAGTTTTGATTCTTAAGATATCCTAATAATACTGAAAATAACAATTGCAACTATATAAAGTTTATCGAAATTCGATAAGAAATGAATAAAATACAATCGAATTAAGCTTGAAAACGTAATAGTAAAAACGCATAAGAATTTAGTATTGACCCGTAATTAACTTGGGGTTTATGTGTTCTTAGTGTGATAGGTAAAGAATGACCACATTGTGAAGTTTAGGATTTTAAGCTATTGTTCAGCTCATGTAAGTGAATATTTCTATTTTTGTGTGAGTAGACCTATGTTTACTTGACTTAGAGTTAATAGTGCTATGAATTGTAATGACGTGCTAAATTGATTGAATACCTGATTTTGTTAAATGTGTGTTGACAAAGTGAAATGTTTTCTTATCTATGTCTAATTTATCGATATGTAATTATGTTTGGAAAACTTAGAAGTTAAATTGTTCTTTAAGATGTTCGCCTAAGTGAACCCTACATGAATGAATGTAATATAAATATGAGAAACAAAGTTGAAGTTGAGATAGTTGAATCGTTTATAATGTGGAACTTGAGATTCGTGCTTGATACTAGATTATTATACTATTTACTACATTCATGATATGGCACGAATGGACCTACGGGTTGAGTTTCTAAAAAGTTTAAAAACTATTGAGTTGGCTTTTGAACATATAAACTGCATTGCTCAACTTATTCTGGTTATATTGTGTAATGTAACTGATTATGTCTTGGATTTTTCAAACTATAGAGGGTGGTTTTTGTTGGGGGTTCTATTCTCAAGCAACTCTTTGTTACTTTAGGTTCCTAAACATAGTCTCCAGATACCTAAGTACGTTGACTAACTAGTGAAGAATTTGAAAAGTATAGGATATTATATCGGTACCGATGCATTTCACGTGCATGAGCATAGTATGAATTTTCTATATAAACAGTTTGTATTGATAACTTAAGTTATGAGATTAAATATCTTATAGTATTGATCTTTGTGAACGTGTGTTATTTATGCTCTATGTTTTGTTTTATCCACTCTCATTTAGCTCATAGAGAGTTGAGGGGATACTTGTGTATCTTTAGGTTATAAAGAGAATTGATCGGGTAACACTAGTTAGGGGAAAAGGTCTTTTGAGAGTGTGTAAGACAGAGTCAATTGCTTTTAAAGAATTCTTGTTATATTTTATTCTTAGTTCTATAAAGGATTTGTATATATATATATATAAAGTATTGTGTTTTAGGTTTAGTTATATTGATAAATGTAAACTTTTATATAAACAGGTGTTAAGATGAACTCTGTTGTATTATACTTTCGTTACAAATTGAACTATTGTCGAATATAAACAAGAATTCTTATGTGATGGTATATCTTGTGTTATATCAGGATGTGATGGATAGCACAACAGTTGTTTGGTCATGTGGATCAAGTTCACATAGATCTTCATTTGCTAAGGAGGTGGCCTAAGGCAATCTTAGTCATGAGCTTTAGGTTATTAGACTATGCGCAATAGCTAATACCAACAACATTGATGTTTCTTTATCACGCTAGACAACAAAATGTGAAATATTCCTACATACCATACATTTTTTTTTAAAGCTTCCACTTTATGCCTACTACTCCTTCATTACAACTCCTCTAAGCTGGGATAGCAATATATTTACTATGCTTGTGATTAATGTCTTTACTAAGTTTGTCTGAGGTTTCATGTGCTAGTCCATCCATCTACTTGTCAATAATCTGATCCACTATACTCTCAGGATAGTAACAGTCGTAACTCTTATGAATCTTTTGAAGGCATGCTTTAAGGATAGAAGTCTTTATTGTCGTGTATATAGAACTTATCTTAGATCTAGTTGATTCTGTTTAATATACCCTGGAAAAGGTTTTTCTATTTTATATCAAATAAATGGTTTGCCCGTTAAATTTTATTCCTTGCCATATTTTAGCTACAATAGGTCGAATTTTTTGTAGTATCATGTTTTTAATTCACTTGAAATTCTGTTTGACATGATGTATATATGTATGTATGTATGTATACACATATATAAACTTCTGTTTTTGGCCAGCCTACAATCTTTATGTTCCATATTTATGATCCGATCTTGATGCAGCTATGAAATTCGATCGGAATCCACGTAAGAAACACCACCACCTTAATCACCGCGTACGATGGAATCACCACAGAGGCATCGCGCATAGGTGAGGCCACCAGCACTGCATCACACTTGCACGTCCACTTCGCACTTTCTTTAGTTTCATAAAGGGTCAATCTGGTGAACCCCTCCAGACATTGACATGCACATATATATTTGGAAACCCCTTTCATGTTAACATCGATTATAGAGGGTTTTTGTGATTTTCTCGATACATGGTCCATATTTTAGAGGACTAGACAAGGAAAGAAGCTTGCCCTGTCATTTTACTGAGGCCCACGCCTTTGTTGGATTTTAGGTTATTCCTTTTGCCCATGCCTTCCACTTCCCTCAGCTCTTTAAGGCGAACCGGTATTTCCTTCTTTCTAACACTTGACATTATTTAGTAATAAATTAAACCTTGAAAAATTATTTCCACCGATAAAATTATTTAATTCTCAAAGTTAGTTCTTATTTGATCTTACATGACCTATAACCATTATCAGACTAAGATTGCCTTTACATTCCGGAACATAAACATTTGCATACTTAAGCATTCCACTAGGAACACCGTAGATATCAATTGAGTTAGATTGGAAAATTTCTTCATATGTTATATTAACAAGTTATGTAAAATGATAAGATTAATATTCATAATGGTGAATTTGGAGAGAGTATAGAGCAATTAGCGATGCAAGTTAATGGGCAACATGGCCTGGGAGAAAACGGCATGGTGAAAGCCATTATCGCCAACCATAAAGTTTGGATACATATATATACATACATACTCAATATATATATATATATATATATATATATACATATTTCTTATTATGATGAGTTTTCATGTCATGTTCTACTAGAACAGAAGATTAAACGTACATATTTCTAGAGGAACTTGTGTGAGTGAAAGTAATCCGATATGAACAAAGTAGTAGTGGACATGTAAAGACGGTATAAAGTGTAGCTTTTGGATCCACGGGAGTTCCATTTTCGTGTACGGCTTATCAACCAAACAAATATTAATCAAATACTAATCCTATGTTCATAATTACATGGGAACTAAGTATTTGCTTTTTCCAAACTTCGGCTGAGCAATAATGTGCTCGAACACCAGTTTTCATAAGTGTAAATGTTTATAGTATTAGACTGAAGTTTAAGGAACTCCCATTTCATGAAGTCACAAATGTAATTATTAGCCTACCCTAATCGAATAAATCATAATCCACGATCGGTATAATTCATGATGCGGATCCGATGCTGCTAGTAGCTAACCTTTTCCTGTGCTATATATTATCTCTAATCTAAAACGCATTCGATTTATCAAGAATATATGGTCTAGAAAAGGGAAATTCTACTATATCTATGTAAGTCCACAGGGTATAAAAATGGGTAAGGAACCAACTGAAAAAACTGCCATTATATTCATAAGATCTAACACGCTTTCAGTTAAGAATCTAGGTTGTGGAGGGGTCCAAAAGAAGGGAAAACTAGACGCTGCTTGTTGAACAAAAATAATAATAAAATTTAAAAATTAAATTACCACGCATATTTCCATCTTTTGATGCGACATATATATATCATGTTGCCTATGCAATGATTCATTGTAGGGCCCAAATGTATATATCTCAAGACATAATGCTCAACGCACTCATTTGCCACCACCCCCACCTATCCCTTTCACCTCTCCACCATCACCCCAAGGTGCACTCCTGAATTCCCTTCTGTCTTCCTCTTATATATAAATTTCTCTTTCAAGATTTTTGTGGGTTACAATATTCTCTAGGGTTGGGCCCCGTAAACCCTTGAAGGAATATGATAAAAGTAGAATGTTGTTATTTTATGTTTGGGAAGGAGCATATCTCGTTGTATACGCTGGAGTTTTTGTGGGTCCTACGTGGATGGGGCCTTAGATAAGGCACATTATTGGCGTACCATGTTCTTGAAGATCATGACTAACTTTTACTACCATCTTCTTAATTTTAAAATCTACACTCTTTTCTCCGTGAAATGAAGGCATGGACAGGAAAAGAACCGAAAAGATGCCACACCTTTACACAGTGTTTCAGGATTTGAATTTGAAGACACAAGATTAAAAATTGCTTTCTTGAAGGTAGCTCAATAATTAAAATAATGAAACGGATAGGAAATGTTCTATGTGCATGCATTGAGGGTTCTAATACCGACACCTGGAGCTCCAGTGGCCGACGGCCACCACCGCCTTGTCGGCAGATCTCCTCGCTGACCCAGCCTTCAGCCACCAAAGCTGCCCAATAGCAGACCTATCCTCAAGCCTTGAACCACCACTACTTAGCATCCTCTTCGAATTTTTTCCTTATTTTCCTATTAATCCCTTCATATTTCAACTTGATAAATCTCCTCAAGCCATTGTTGATGCCGATTTTCTGGAGAAATTACATAATGCAATGGGGTTGAGAAATACTGAGAGGATTTTCCTTTTTATGTAGATATTTCCTAAGCTTGTTTGTTCGGCAAATAAGGATTAGAACAAACCCTAGCCACCCACGCCGATAGTAGTATTACTTAGATAACCAAAGTACTGTCACCGATGTTACATAGCCCAAGTCATACGATTAAAACTAATTTTATTAATTTATATATTTCAAATATATTTACCCAGTTTTGATTAAATACCATAAATGGTGTATAATTATATTACTTATTCAACTCGTACTTATATTTTCACCAATAAATATTAATTTTATGAGTTAATTAAATCATTTCTAACGTATCGTTATATATCGAAACTCGATATTTAAGTTTCTTATAAATGATGAACCTAATTATTTTATCATGTTAATAATAAAACTAATTCATTTGTATTATTTATATAAAACAAACTTTATTATGTTAATTTGATCAGTGTAATTCATGACCACATAGTAAAGTTTGCACTAAATCAAAACACGTCGACCAGACTCTAAATTTGATAGTTTGGAACCAAAGCTATCACATAGTTATCCCAATTCCTAAAATTTTTAACGGTTATTTATAAAACAATAATGAGGTAGAAAATGTTAGACAAAATTACTTGTAACAACTGGCTGTAGGATGCTGCTAAAGCAAAGCCACATATGACGTATGACCGGGCCTAGAGAGAATACGTTGACAGGGTAAGGGCCAAGGGGTTTCATGGAAGTCACGTCCAGTTTAGGTAGGAAAGCAATTCTAAATGCTAGTTCTCAGTTCATTGGCACCCCTTGATTGGTTCGGTAAAAGTAAACGGACATTGTGATTGCTAGTTAAGGGTTCAATTGGTGAATTTTTGCCTTAATTGACCTAAATTTACATTTAATCAAACTTTGTTTATAATGCCTATTGAAAGGCTAAGATTGCCTTAACATATCCCGTTACGTCTTGTCAATCAACATTATTCGGTTTATTCCAAATACGTATGTAATTGTATAGTTCCTATCACAAATCCAACTAATTCATCTAGATAATCATTGGGCTCATCGCAATTTAATTTGTATTTTGACCCTGTACAGGAGAAGTAATCACCAAAACATGTCACAAATAGGCAAACCTTCAAAGAAGCATTATTAGATATTTAAGATATTTGGAAGAAAATGTTTTCTATTTTTTTTTATTTTTAAAAGGATAATATCATGTTTTACATCTTAATTTTACCATTCTTTATAATTATACACTTAAAGTTTTAATTTATCTAATTATAACCCAATTAAAGATTCAGATAGTAATAATTTCAATTCATTCAATTAATTTAATCAGTACAATTAATAAATGGAATGGTAGCTTACTACCTTTGAGGAGATGGTCATATGACCCCCTATGGCCATGGACAGCCATTTACAACTATCGATGGGTTTGGCAAACCACTTTTTTTCTTTTAAATAAGTTACAACATTCTATTTTCAAATAGAATGTGGCTAGCGACTACCTGTTAAGGGTTAGATAACTCTTTTAAGACTACGAGTGACCATTCCATACTAGATTTAGTCGTTAATCAAAATTATTCGGATTTAATTAAGGTGTAAACATTAACAACTAAATTTTCAAATGGTTTATAATTAAATAATAAAAAATTAAAATGTATAATTACAAAAAATAACAAATTTAAGTATAAATTGTGAAATTGACCCTATTCTTAAATGCACTTAAATTTTCCTCCTCGTATACTATCTTAAAAAGAGCTAAACACCGGGCTAGAATGCTATTTCTCTAGGGTTTGGATCCTCTATCCGTTGCCTTCCCTTTATTCATTAATTTATTTATTTATTATAATTATTATTTTTTTATGGAACTCCCAATTCTACCACTCAATTATCGCCAACCGCTTAGTTTCGCAAGGGACTATTCAATCCATAGAAAGAAACAACTGGAAATACTCTGTCGTCTTAAGTACAGTTTAAAAAAATGGAACATCTCAATCTTTGACTATTTTTCTTCCTGATATCGTGGTAGATTTCTAGCTTTTGATCATAATCATATATTGATAAATTTGATATGAAGTATGAGCAATAAAAAATGCAAAATCCATTTGCCTGAGAGTTCAAATTTAATAATTTTGAGCATTTAAATCTGTATAATTATTTTTGGGGAAAGGGAAATAATATTATATTTTAAAAAATCTAAAAATATGGTTTTTTTTAAATAATCTTAACAATACCATATTTAAAATCACCTTTAAAAAAAATTGTGAACCCGTAATGAACTAAAATTGGTTTTTCAAAACCCGCAATTAGATATTTGAGATAAAATAGTCTTTTCGGAGGCCAATTTTATTTAGATTCAAGCTATTGACATTTTCAAAGTTGATATAATAGGTTGCATACTCTCTCCATTCCTTGCCAATAACAAAGATCAACAACATGCAAATACAGTCCACAACACAAATTGATCAGCATTTGCATTATTCAAACTCGTCAACTACATCTCATCTACATGCATAACATCCATAAGCATCTCTAATCAAACTCCTCAATTACAAACATCTCAAAAAGAATTTACATGATGTCGATAAACATGTTCAAAACAATGATCATCTTGTATATGTTATATAAAATCCGTCAATTATATTCCTCAACTATACTTCTCAACCCCAATTAATAGCAATTAACAATAAAAGTTAAATAAAGAAGCTGCAAACCACAATCTTAATATAAGTGTTAAAAGATTCATTAGTTCAATATACTATATATATAGATATATATATATATATGTTGATAGTTAAATTTCCATCACTCGGCTACTTGGTTGCTTATATGACGAGAGACTAAGTAACATCAATACTATGAGTAACTTGATTCTCAACTGATGCCGAGCAACATGGACCAACATCTGATTTAAATTGAGTAAAGTAGTGTAAACAGTTATCACCTAGCATAGTTATATTCATAACTGTACGCTCTTCCTACATTTTCGAAATGAGTCTGATCAAGAGACCTCAATATATCTTGTTAATTATTCTAATAACTACCGATTCAGATACGGCACTTTCCTATAAATACAGGAAAAAAATACTGTAAGTGACATATGATAACTTAATACCACTCATGTAACTTCACTTATTTTCGCTCACTAATTTAGGCATCGGAGTAGCCGTATCAAATTAGCCCTGGTACCAAGAGCTTTTCCTTTCTTTGCAATATGATTTTAATTACCAAAATCCACCACCAACATTTAGTGCTATTTGTTTTTTCTTAAACATACCCACATAGTGAAAACTAAAATGACTAAGAGTACAAGTGCTAGTACTTCCTCCTAACACTTCTAAAGAGGAAGTAGGCATGTTGATGAACAACACTTGGCTAAGTTAGTTGGAGTAACTTTTCCTTGACTTAACCAAAGAAAACCAAGAATTAAACAAAAAACATGAAGAGATCCTTTATCTCCTTCATAACAGTGTCTACCTAAATCAAAACATGGAGTACAGTGATAATGATACCGAGAATAGTGATGATTCAATCTATTCACCCGAATTGTTAAAAAAGCAAGCTGAGGTTACAATAGGACCTTCAACTCCTGCTTTTAAGAAAATTGAGAACAATAAGTAATCACAACAGGTGCATCATGTCAAGCCCTTTCATGTTGGCACCCTTGTTATAACGAGTAATCAGTTTTAAATTAAGTAGTCTTTTCATCCTTAAGATTTTAGAGGAAGTGATATCATGGTACATCAAGCTACAAGAGTTTGAAACTTATGATGGGATGAAAGATCCTCAAGATCATTTAGAGTACTATTGCATATTGGCCAAGTTGCATAGTTTGAGTAAGTATTAGCCTATTAAGCTTTTCGCTCAATCTTAAGAAATGTAGCTAGTACATGGTTCAAATATTTGAAACCAAACACTATTTCCTGTTTTGAAGAATTAGTAGAAGTGTTTCTTTAGCACTTTCTTATAAGTAAGCTTTTTGTTAAGGATTCTTCAATCCTTAACACAATCAAACAAATATCAAATGAGTTAATTAGAGATTACTTTGCTAGGTTTATGATTAAGATAGTCTAAATCCTCAAATGACATGAGTATGGCCTTCAACGCTACAATTGATGGAGTCAAGCCCCATAGAAACTTTTTTAAGTCTCTTACAAAGAATAAGCTAAGAACTTTCACTGAGTTCAAGGCTAAGGCCACCTCTTACAATTGATAAGAAGATAACATAAAGGCTCAGCAAAAAGCCGATTAAAATGGAGGAGATAAGAAAAATGATAAGAGGAAAAGTGCAAAAGATATACTTAGGATAGATGACGCTCAAAGTTTGGATGTTGAGAGGAAGAGACCAAGGATTCCAACATATTCATCCCATGTACCTATCAATAGTCTAATTTTGAACATATTGATGGAGGTAGGTGGGCAAAGAAGCATTCTTTAGTAGCTGGAAAGAATGAGAGGAAATCCCTTAAAGACAAATTCCAATAAGTATTATGAATTCCATCGCGATAAAGGCCATAATATAGATAAATGCATCTACCTTAAGAATGCAATCAAGGATGCAATTTAACATGGGCATTTGCATAAGTTCCTAGCACATGATGTTGATAATATTAAAAGACCGTCTTAGAGGAGACATAAGGAATAGAAGAATAACACTTAGCCAGTTGTTAGTGTGAAAGATACAAGTGAAGGGAGTTCTACCAGGGTGCCTAATAGAGTAATTAATAATATTGTCGGCGGACTTGCTATAGGCCAATCAAGCTCTTCGAGTTTGATTAATGCCTAAAATTATGTTTTCAATGTCTAAAGTAAGAAGGTCAAGATTGACAATATAATCTCTTTCATGGAGAAAGACTTTAAGGGCATCTATAGGCCATATGATGATGCACTTGTTATCAGTGTAAGAGTTGCTAACTCGAGGTCAAGAAAATTCTTGTTAACCTAAGAAGTTTGACAAACATCATTTTCCAACACGCTTTCTACCAGATGAGACCAAAGATCAAAGCATAATTAAGATCTCATAAATATGATTTGTATGCCTTCAACAATCATCCCGTCTGGATAGTTGGAATAATCTTTCTACCAATTCAAATTGGAGATGGCAAGAATATCACAAAAGATAAAGTAGACTTCCTCATCGTCAAATGTTGATCTCCATACAACATGATCATGGGACGACCATATCAACATTTATTTGGCATCATCCTTTCCACTGCACATCTCAAAGCCAAATTCTCTACTCCTACGAGAGTCGGGGTATACAAAGTAGATCAACAATTGGTAAGGTCTTTGTACATAAGAGCCTCAAGTAGAAACCTATTTGGACGGAAAGTCAATTGGCATAGAAAGTGTCAAGAATGATATGGAGGAAATATCTTTGGGAGATGACCTTGAGAAAACAATAATGATAAAGAAACCTTTGTCGATAGACATTCGTCAAAGTTTGATTAACTTCTTCTAAGACAATGTCGATGTATTTGCATGGTCTCCTTTAGACATGTCAGGTATCCTTAGAGACGTTATGGTGCATAAGCTATAGATTGATTTAAGTACAAAGTTGATCCAATAAAGGAAAAGGTATTTTGCCCTTGAAAGATAAGTAACCATAGAAGAAGAATTTTAGAAGCTATTAAAGGTAAAATTTATTCAAAAAGAGTCTTATCTAACTTCACTAGCTAACTATGTGCTAGTTAAGAAGTCTAACAGAAAGTGGTGCATATGCATAGACTTCATGGATCTTAACAAGGCTTGCTTTACAGATTGTTTTCTATTACCGAAAATTGATCAGATGGTAGATTTAACTGCTTTACACGCATTGCGTTCTTTTATGGATTCTTTCTTGAGTTATAACCAAATTAAGAAGGACAAGGAGGATGAAGTTTACATATCATTTGTTACCAATTTTGGAACTTACTATCATATGATAATGCCATTTGGGCTAAAAAATGTTGGTATAACATACCCAAGACTTGTTACCAAGATATTAAAACCCCAAATCCATCGAAATGTTGAAGTATATATCAACAACATGATTGTGACGAGCGTGACGGAGGATCGACATCTTGTTGATTTGAGGAGACATTTGCTACTCTTAAGAGATACAACATGAAGCTTAATCCATAGAAGTACGTCTTTGGTATAATTTTAGGAAAGTTTTTAGGATACATGGCAACTTGGCATTGCATTAAAGCCAACTTGAGAAATATTAAGATAATAATAAACATGAAATCTCTTCGTACGGTCAAGGAAGTATAAGAATTCACTAGGAAAATAACCACCCTTAATCAATTTGTTTCAAGAAGTGTGGTTAGGTGCACATAATTCTTTAAAATCTTATAGAATCTAAAAGAGTTCAAATGGTCTAATGATTGCTAAAAGGCTTTCATTGATCTCAAAAATTTCCTTATGTTACCTTCGATACTCTTGCCACTCATTTTTGGAGAGAATTTATATTTGTACTTATTGGTCAACTGTTGAACTCTTTCTTCTATATTGGTTTGAATTGATGGCAAGGAGCATTGACCCGTTTATTATGTGAGTTATGTCTTGCATGGGCCAAAGCATCGGTACACAAAAATTAAGAAGTTTGTTTTAGTAGTGGTTCTCTTAATAATGAAGTTAAAACCATATTTCGAGGCTCATTAAGTCGTAATCCTTACTAATCAGGTATTGCGGTAAGCATTACAACAATTAGACTCTTCTAGAAATATGATAAAATATGCCTTAGAGCTAAGTATTTATGGTGTACATTATAAACCTAATATGGCATTAAAAGCTCAAGTGTTAACAAATTTTTTAGCTGAGTTCACTAGTAAGGGAGATAGTATAGATATTTCCAAGAGATCCGATGGTACCTTTACGTGGATGGTTCTTCCACAAGAGAAGGAAGTGTTGTGGACCTTACTCTATAAGGCCCCCATAACGTCAAAGTTGATTATGCCTTAAAATTTAGATTCCTAACTAACAACAATGAAGTAGAATATGAAGCTTTGATTTCTAGACTTAAATTGGAGAAGAGATTGGTGTCGAGAAACTTGGAGTATTCTCTAATTGACAACTAATGGTGAATCAAGCCATAGGAAGTTATGCAGTAAGGGAAGAAGAAATGAGTAGGTACCTGTTGGTGGTATAAATGCTCACAAAAATTTTTCATTCTTTCTCAGTCCATAAGGTTCCAAGAAGTAAGAATATTGTTGCCGATAAGTTATCTAAGTTGGCCAATATGGCATTCCCTAACCTAAGTGACACTTTTTGTTAAATTTCTCCCACTAAAAAGTTTATCTACTTTCTTACGGAGCTACAAAGTGGTTCCTTGCTCGAAAGATGAGTCTTAAATGGATCCCTTAATAGATTATTTGAGAGATAGCATCCTCTTTGATGATAAGAAAAAAAAAAAAAACAAAGATTGGTTTATAAAGTTGCAAATTACATACTGATAGATGGTCAGCTGTACAAATATGGCATATTATAACCTTTTCTTTAATGCGTTCCTTCGAGAGATGTCTAATGGGTGTTATCTGAACTATATGATAATGTATGTAGTAACCACATGAAAGCACATACATCGTATGCCTGTACTTTGCGACCTAGTTATTATTGGCTGACCATGAAAGAAGATGCAAGAATGGCTGTTTGATATTGTTTATAGTGCCAAAAGCACAAGGTGCCAAGTCATATGCCTTCAACTGAACTATATTGCCTATCTAGTCCTTAATCTTTTATCCAGTAGGGTTTAGATATTCTCGGACCCTTCCTAAAGTTCATAGCCCAGCCATAGTTTGTCTTGATGCTGTGGATTATTTTATAAAATGGGCAGAAGCCAAGATAGTGGCAAAGATCATCGAATAGAAAGTGGAGACATTTGTTTTCGACTCCATAATATCAAGATTTAGAGTTCCTTTTATGATAATTATGGACAATGGTTTGTAGTTTGACAACAACAAGTTCTGAGCATTTTATGAGAAATATGGCATTCGCTTAGACTACAAATCTATAGCATACCCTTAGCCAAATAGACAAGTTGAAGATGTCAATAAGATTATCTTGTACGACTTAAGGAAGAAAGTTAATTAAGTTAAGAAGAGATGGGCTGTGAACTATCGAATGTCTTATGGGGTACAAAACCACCCACATAACCATAATAGGGGAAATCCCCTTCAGGTTAGCATACATCACAAAAGCAGTTTTGTCGATTGAGTTAGATTCCTAATTTATGAACGTAGAATTTTGATGTGATAATTAATCAAGTTAGATTAATAGCGAATTTAGACACCATTCAAGAAATTAAAGATATTACAAGAGCAAAGGTTGCAATGTACCAGCATAAAGCAATTAGGTATTACAATAAAAAAGTAATGCATAAGGTTTTTCAACTTCGAGACTTAGTTTGCTAAAAGTTAGAAACAATTGGCATGTGGGAAAGTCAAGGGAAGCTCAGCGCAAATTGGGATGATCCTATCAAGGTTCGAGAAGTTATTGGTAAGAGGGGCTATTGATTAGAAAGGTTGGATGGATCAATGTTCCCTTGAGCATGGAATGCTAAGGATTTGAAACTCTATTTCAATTTATTACATGAATGATGTTCATTTCCATTTGTCTTGTAAGGTAACAACCTACTTATTTGTGAGATAGTTATATTTGAAGTTTGATTTTGTTTTTGGAACTATTTATGATTGATGAGTTAATAAGTTCAAACTATATAGTGAATGAACTGATGTATGTTCAAGCCTATCGCGGTTAACGAACTTTAGAAATCAATCTTATAGCCGAGTAAAATGGCTAGTCTACGTCTTAAATGGATAACGAACAATTGCTACAAAAAGACACAAGAAAAGCATGTGAAATAAAACTTGCTAAAAGAATTAAAGAATTGGGTATGTCAAAAGAATTAGGCATGTGGAATAAAATATGCTAAAAGAATTAGGCATGTGAAGTAAAACATACTAAGACAAACTTAGCGTATGAAGTAAAACATGTTGAAGAATAAGAGCATGTGAAATAAAACATACATATTAATAAAAAAAAAATCATACATGCTAGGAAAATAGTGTATGAAATAAAACGTACTAGAAATACAAAGTTGTGTGGAAAGTGTTTTTCATTCATTACGATATGATTACAAATACTTGGCCATTCAACCTAGAGCACTGCGTACAAAGAATTAAAATTATGAGACAACCCTATAAATTATTTTCAGAGCGAATAGAAGCAACTTTTGGATTAGAGGAGAGGGACTTCTTAGACCATATCTCTTCTCTGGCACTTAGAGTCTCATAACAGGTAGATTTTTCTTTTCATTCACATAGGATTTCCTTTGACAGGTGCTCTTTGTCTTCCTTCGGATCCTTAACATGAGCTTCATTATTAGTTCTCATATCAATCTTGACGCTTGATTTCTTGCCATCATCCTTATCCCAACTACTGACTTTGTTGTTGACATCGGCAAAATCTGGGCATGAGAGATCATAATTGAGGTAAAGCTTAAGGATTTCCTCTCTTGCCACCTAGACCCCCTCCAACAACTTCTTTTGCATAAGTCTTTCGTATTGTTAATTAGGAGTGAGGATATCTAGTGCCTCTTTAACAAAGGGTCTTCTTTTCATAGTCTCCTCCTGCTTGGCAACATGGCATTGCAACCTTATGGTGTTGGTCTCTAGCTCCTTGATTTGTACCCTAAGTATGTCTTCTTCATCGCTCATTATGTAGATAATTTAGCTTAGACCCTAATACTCTTCCTTTTTCTTTTGCAGTTCCTCTTTTAGGCTTTCAACTTCCTTATACTATTCTTCAACCTTACCCTTAAGGCTTGAGACTTCATCAGCAGCTAAAGAGAGCCAATTTCTTAGCAGCCAGTTCTTCTTAGTACTTTTTGGCCTCCATCTTGACCCTTATTCTTGCATTCTCAGCAGTAGTAGTCTAGGCCTTGGAGGAGTTATATACATCCTTAATTTTCTATAATAAGACGATGCATAATAATGAAAATTCCAGATGACCTGCTAGAAAACATAAAGATTATTATTGCTATTGGCTTCTTCATCTCTTTGTCGACCTTATCCAGAGCTATTAGAACGTGACTGTTTATTTAAAAATGAATAAGAGTATCCAAGATTAAGCAAACCCAATAGTTAAAAGGATGTCATAGATACTTACATCATACAACTTGGTCGTAATATGAGTCTTATTACAATTGCCAGCCCTATTAACGTTTTTCTTTGTGATCTATTTATTCTTAGGAAAAATAATACCTTCTATCAAGGCTAAAGATTTCATCTTGTCTCTCAAGGTAGAGTCAGTTTATAAGATGGATTGGCTCCAATACAGGATGAAGTAGTTACTGACCTCTATGTTAGGGATGAATTTGGCATTGCTGATGTCAAGAGCTTTATTGTGCATGGCTTCCTTTGTCCTTGTATCTAACTTTTTGGACATCTTGGCAAGTGGTTGGTTGACAAGTTCCTTCCTAGGTCTTTTACTATTAGTGCTTGGCACCACCTCTACCATTAGTGACTACCCTTTAGCGATTGCGGTAGCTTCAACCTCTTTTTAGGGTTGGGTCTCTCAACTACTCTTTCTCAGCTCTATAGTAGATGGAATATCCTAAACTGGAAGTGCCTTGGTATGTGGGGCCTTGTCCAATCCAGGCTTTTCACTCCCTTTCTGCTTCTCAGCCAATTGGGAGGTCTTTTTTTAGGCTACCACTTGCTTCACTATACCCTCCTTTACTACTTTCTTCATAGCAGTTGGTTGAGTAGTAGTAATAGTGGCCACGCGCTTATCATCCTTTGATTTCTTTGCCTTGGCTTGGGCTACGAATTTGGTAGGATTCACCTCACTAGCACCTATATCTAGAATATGAAGTAGACATATTAATATTAATGCAAGGAAAATGAATGAACTTACATTCTCTATGTCGAGTACGGCTTAAAGGAAACAATTCTTTCTGTAAGTCATAAGACCAGCTTTCCTCTTATAGCTAGACTCGACACGGTGGTAACTCATTAGCGTACCTTCTTTCTTGGAAAAAATCAGCTCTCTACTTTCATAATGCCTTATTATCCTTTCGGCATCCTAGAAGAACATTTTGCTCTTCCTCCTTTCTTAAATCTTCTTTACCACAGCAGCATCATTTGGCATCAACTCTATGTCCTTAGTACGAATTGGCTTGATCCGGAGTCTAGAAATCCAACTCCTCATCTAAAACTATTGACACAAATTTGTTGTGCTACTTATAGATCTTAGACTCTAACGCATCCATAAACTTCCACTTATGCCTTGTGGTGGCAAAGTACCAGTCATCAAGTTGCCTTCAAATTGTAAAGAAGTATCAGAACAGTTAAGGTGTACCCCTAATTTCAACCTCTTCATAAATTATTTCAAAAGCCACTAGAAGCTGATATGTATTTAGTGAAACATAGCGTAACTTGAAAATAATTGAAGAACTACTTAATGAATGTTGAGAAAGGGAAGCGTAGTCTAAAATCAAGATACTTTAGATAGTTGTGGAACTCGTGCTCTCTTGGAAAACATACTCTTTCCTCTTCTCTTGGCCTCCTAAGATTTCATGGCATTGGAAGGTCTTGCCATACTTGTTATATTTCGAAACAAGGACCCTATTGGTGGTACTAACTACTTCATCTGGCAAAGTATGGAAGTAGACTATATTATTGTATAGGTACCTAGCCATAGATCTTTCCTCATCATCTGGGTATGTATCTACTGTGAGGGAATTGATTTAGGCAAGTTTGTCCCATTGCTTTACTATGTTATCGGCTAAATTACCCGAGGAACACGCTGTCTCGCTTCTTTTTTTTTAGGGGGGAGGGGGAAGGAGAGAAGTAGCCTCAGTCTCTGTTGTTTCGGAATCCGAAATGATAAGTCGACAAATTACATTGCGAACCATACCTAATTAGTTATAAATTCACAACATTTGAAGAGTTTGAAGTTGTAGATGAAATATCGAAACTAAGAGAAAACTTATGAATGCAATTGTAAAGTTTGATTCGACCATCAAAAAACTCTTAAATACTTGGTTGGAAATGATGTATTAAATAGAAGATGGCATGGAATACTAACGTATATTTTGAGATAGAGATCCAACGATTACCAAGCCTCTAACAGTTATTATAGCCTACAGTATAATTATGGCTAATGTGATAGTTGTCATTCTTGTCATCGCTTGAGCTTTTGATAGGTGGGAAAATTGAAAGTTGAAACCATTCGCATAGGATAGGAAAATTAAAGAACTTTTCTAATTACTTGGCATTTGGGAAATTATTCCCTACTTGACCATGCAAAACATCAACATGTTTACTCCCTGGTTGAATACTTGACCATGGAAGTTGGGGGACAAATGTTGATAGTTGAATTTCCATCACTCAACTACTTAGCTGCCTACATGATGAGAGACTCTATTCCCGATCATGTCAAGTGACATTAACATGATAAGTAACTCAATTCTTAGTTGATGTCGAGTAACATGGACCAACATCTAATTTAAATTGAGCAATGTGGTGCGAATAGTTATCACCTAATATGATTATATTACATAACTACCTACTCTCCCTATATTTCTAGAATGAGTCTAATCAAGAGGCCTCCATTTGTCTCATTAATCATTCTAATAACTGTTGCGTTAGACATGACATTTGCCTATAAATACGAGAAAGAAACACTATAAGAGACATATGATAATTCTTTACCACTCACTTAACTTCCCTTACTCTCATTTACTAACTTAGGTATTGGAGTAGTCGCATCAAACTAGCCTCGATACCAAGAGTTTTTCCTTTCTTTATAGAATAATTCCAATTACCAAAATCTATATACATACATACATACAAAATGTGTATAAATTATCTAATAAATACATATAGTGATGACTATTTAGGAATGTCTCTACCATCAGCCTTGATAGGTACGAATCTCCTTTTGAGCATGTATCTTAGTAACAGGTGAGGGCTACACTAACTGATTTAAAGAAGAGAAGGCATAGGAAAGAGAATATGTAGTTAGGGTTTTTTAGAGAGAGAGAGAAAGAAAGAGGATTTGTGCAAATGAGGAAGAAGAAGTCTCGAGTCTTGTTATATCTCGAATAAGTTGGATTATCGAAAGTAGATTTTTTTTTTTGAAAATAAAGAATTAGCTTTTGAAAGGCTAATTTCCTTTAATTCTAGCAAAATTGATTTCTGAAAAACTGATTCCTTTTTCCTGTAATAGAATTAGCTTTTCAAAAATCAATTTTATTGCCATACAATGATATCAACTTTCAAAGCTAGCTTTAATTCATCTAGAGTTCATATTTTCAAAAACCGATTTTAAGTGTGATATTGTTAAGATTATTTTTCAATAATTCCTATTTTTAAAAATTTTCTAAAAATTATAATATTATTACCCTTTTTCATGATTTCTAAACATATATAAAAGCAAGTTATATATACTTTGTTTAATTGCTAAAAAACTCTGGATCCATAATAAAAGACTTAGCTCATATCCCAATTAGACCCATCCACTAGAACTATTTCGATGAAGACGGAGCATTAAAATTACTTTTAATGGCACGCGTTCTCGTCTTGTCCAAAATACGATGGGCTGAACGATGGCCTACAGAAAACTAATAAAAAAAAGGGAATTGCACTCATCGAATCTGGCTTTTTACTCTGCAACATGTTTCATGAAAATCGCTCGAAAGCCGATTTCCTATGCGAATGAGCTCCTCCTACCTAGTAAAAAGTTTACTACGCCAATGCCAACTGTCATCTTTGTAATAATAAGCCGTAATTAATGTTGTTGATAAAGAGGGAGCTTCGATAAGGAATATCTAGGTAAGATATTTATCACAGTAAAAGTATAAGGACCTTACAACTTAATAACATAATTACTAATTTTTTTAATAAGATAGATTAAATTCAAACTTTTCCTTTCTTGTTATAATCACTAAAAACACAAAGAAAAAAAAAAGATATAAAAAGTATTTAAACTTTCAATTTTTAATAATTTGGTTAACAAACCATACAATTTATATATTTTAGTGATTGTACTTCAATTTTGGTTGCATTTTAGTATTTATCTCAGTGGAGAAGTTTATGGCTATTACTTTTTTTCAATGTTTGGTGCATACTGGTTGTAATATTGCCTGTTTTGTGGAAACATACACATTGGGAAATTGAAATTACCTAAAATTTTTTTCATATCAATTACAAAGCAATTACCTTTTCCTCCTACATTTATCTAATATTTAACTAAGTAGATTTTATTTTATTTTGTATTGATTGGATTAGATGCAATTTATTTATTATCTGAATTTGTTTTCTTATTTCTAAGGTTTAATTAGAATGGTTTTCTTATTTTTTTAATAATTGGTTAGATTGATATCTCATCTTCATGATAAAGCTCTTTTAGTTTAATTAAAAATTATATTTCTATAATATTAGGTTTGATATACTATAAATAGGAAAAACCTTAATTAATTTATATATAATTAGACAATAAATAAAAACAAATTAGTTTTCGACAAGGTTGATGAGATGTCATCTTTTTCTTTTCTAGCAATATGAGAGCATCAATTAAATTCAACGGTGGTACGAGAGAATCAATTAGCTTTCTGCTATTGTTTCTTTCTGATAAAAAATATATTTTATTTATTTATTTATTTATATTTTGTATAATTTTTATTATATTTATTATTTATATTACTATTTTCTAATTAATTTCTTTTCTAACTCACATCAAGATTTGAGGTCGACTTTTTCCCTCTTTTAAGTGAGGGCAATGACGTAGACCAAAACAAACAAGAAAATTTTATTTTATTTCATATTATGCTAAAGATGATCTATTTATTATCTAGATTTGTTTTCTTGTTTATAAGATTTAATTACATTTGGTTTCTTATTTTTAAGCTTTGGTTATATTGATATCTTTACCATAATAAATTTTTTGTTTCATTAGGAATTGATTTCCTAGAATATTAGGTTTTATTTTTAATTGATTCATGTATAACAAGGCAATAAATTAATAAAAGAATTTTTTTTTTTTTTTTTATAATATTTGGTGAGATGTCTTTCAACTTTGGTTGTGTATGGCCATCATAATACAAAGTGAGTTGAGACGCTATACAAATCATCAATGGTATGAGGTTATTATCTAAATTTCATAATAGTATGAAGCCATGAATTGATTTTTATATTTATAGTGTCTTTCATAAATATAAACATAGTTCATTTATTTCCTAGTAATTTTATTAGCATTCTTTTTATATTTATTGTTTAGATTAACTATTTTCTAGCTACATATTCTTTTGAAATTTTTATATTTTTATAAATTTTCCTTCCATTATCATACATGAAACTAGTATCAAAATAGGCACTTCCTCTTTCTCTTGCATCAAATTCGCATTAAAGCCTAACTATAGCATTCTTTTTAGATCCTACCTTTCAATGCTCTTTCCTTTAAGCAAATAAAGTTTTTCTTTCATTTTTGAGATTTGAAATCTCAAAGCATTTTCCTTTTTTTTTTTTTAGAAAATGTCAAGGGTAAGTAGACCATACATTAAATGGTCAAGAGAGGAGATCAAGATGACGTTTTTTGTAATGCCCCATTTTTAAGTATCTTGGTGCTTAAGGGTAAGTCATTATGTCAACATTAAGTATTGCATAAGGTTTTACTTATGATGGTGATGTAGACTAGTTGTACAATATGTGAAGCAATGGATCAACAATAGTAGAGGAAGAAATAGACTAGAGTTGGCAACCATAGGAATCAAAATAAATAGAAGTTGTCTCTAAGTTCTAGGGCTATCAAAATAGCTAAAAGCCAAAAGTTTAGAAGAGTAGTTTTGATATTTTAGTTGTAGATCAATCAACTTTGAATAGCCATAATTTTTTGCATATGGAGAGTCATGATATGTTAATAAAAACTAATTTGAGTCTACACTAGTCTAGAGCAAATTGTTGAAGGCATTTATCAAGACAAATTTGCGTGTTTTGGTAAATTGTTGAGTTATTAAAGATTTTCCTAATAGTTTAGCAAAGTTTATCTTGGTTCTTGAATTTATAGAATTTAGATTTTACTTTATTTCCTTAATAATTCTAAGGTCCTAAAAGTGTAAAGGTCTTATGAATCAATTCTATCATTGTATCTTGAATTTATATTGTGAAACCCTGATTGTCGACCTATTACCATAGATTTGGGATAATGTGTTGCTTTTATTATACATGAGACCTAGAAGATATAGTTAAAAAACTAATGAAATAAACTTATTAAGGGAAGCTTAAAACAATTTTAGTCATCTGACTAGGTCCTAGCTGCTTAGTATTAATATGAGTTAAGACGTTCGATACAATTTAGGGATTTTGGGAAAAGTTGTTCGAATTGAGTAAAATTTTAATATGAAGTCACAAAAGTTAGAATAAGACTCTTAGTAAGCTTCATATCCCATAATAAAGCTTATAAAATTTAGTTTTAATAAAACATATTTTTACTAGGTATACTTAATAATTATTAGAAACTGAAAATTAGAGTTCCAAAAGATTACAAGGCCTTAGAGATAAATTATTTAATTTATAAAATATAATTTTTGGAGTTAAATAACATGTAGTGTAGTTATATGATGGTGCTATACACATTATATGTACCTAGTATGTAAATATATTAATATGATATATTTAATAAAGCTTAAAATTATAATAAATTAGAGAAAATTATAAAAAAAAAATGTATAACGACTTTGAATGATCTAGATTAGGCATCACACACCTTTGGACACATGGGAAAAGTGTGTGAATGTGTTGGAAACCAAAAGTAATATTTAATTATTGGGTTAACACCTAATATATTAATCAAACAATACCTTGAAAATTCTTTCCACTTCACCAGCGCTTGGATCTTTATAAAAAGAGTCATAGGATTACAATTTAGTCATTTTGGAAGATTAAACTCTTAGGAATCCTCTCAAAACCCTTAGTTTAGTCTTTAAAAAAAAAAGAAGCAAAAATAGTAAGAAATATAGGTAAAATAGGGTTCCTACGGATATACATAACTTGACATGATGGCATTTTGATGATTGAAGATTGGCATAAAAGGTAGTCTAACCAACCACCCCTCTCCAACTAATGGTTATTGAAGCTCCTGCAATAAGGTGATTTTAATTTTAGTCTTTAAACTAATTTATTTTACTAAAAATATAAAAAAATATTCAAAAATTGTAAAACTTGGTCTTCTTAGAAATTTTTGCCTATAAAATCATAATATTAACCCATAATTATTAAATTAGAAGTGGTTATATGGGTTCCTTAAGAAACTATCATATTCTAATGAATTTTATGTTAAATTTAAAAAGTACTAAATGATATTGTTTTGAGCTAATTTTTTTGTGGGTACATTCCTTATACGATATATTTAATTTAAATAAAAAGAATTTTTGATAAACTATACATTTAATATTTATTAAAATTATTTTGTCAAATCTATCATGTTTTTCATGTTGAAGCAATAATAAGTTTTTAATTAAATTTCTTAATGAATTTGATTTGTAATGATTTTTGAAACTTAGTTATGATTTTGAAAGTATTCAGTTTAGGTCTTATAATTTAATTTGATTATTTACTTAATTTAAGCTAACTTTTAACAAAATCAAACTTAAAATCGATATTTTGCAAAATATTATATGTTGACGGGTGATTCTCATTATGATACATGAATACTTATAACACAAGAAAATGGTTACGAGGAACATCAAAGGATGCTCTAGTGTGGTCACTTCGTTACCTAAGTCAGCTTTCTTATGATGAGAGTAATATTGTTAAATGATTATGGGAGTGAGAAAATGAAGAGGAAGGGTCCCCTTACTTAGGAGTCTTGCTTGGTATTTATAGTAAGTTAATAGAGATCGTCCTTAGACTGGGTTGGTGAACTAAGCTTAGATATTAGGTCCATTAATATAAGCATGCATAATAATTATCTAAAAATGCCCATCAAGACTTGCTTAAAGAGGGAGGTTGATTTTTTGGGATCTCTAAAAAGGTTTGTAATCCCAGATTAAAGAGATTAGAGTGCTCAAAGAAGCAAAGGCCTAAAGAGGCAAAAAGTAAGAGTAACCGGAGCACTTATAAATATTGGTATGCCTAAAAAAGGTAAAGGCTTGAAGAAGCTAGAGTGCTTAAAGCTTGAAGAGGCTAAGGCTTAATGAGGTTGATACACTTAAAGAGGTAAGGGCTTAGAAAGACTGAAGTGCATGAAGAGGTGAGGGCCTAAAGAGGTCGAAGTGCCAAATGAGGTGAAGGCCTAAAGAGGCTGAAGTGCATAAAGAGGAAAGGGCCTAAAGAGGATAAAGCGCCTAAAGTGGAGTAAGTGCCTGAGGAGGTGAGGGCTTAAAGAGGCTAAAGTACTTGAAGAGACGAGAGCCAAAAGAAGTTGAAGCGCTTGAAGTGGTGAGGGCCTATGGAGGTCGATATGGCTAAAAAGGCTAAAGAAGCATGTAGGCCATCCAATCTGGGCATAACTCATGCTAAGTAAAGCCGTAAAATTGGCTACTTGACCTCTAGTATTTTAACGTATGGGTTTTTGGCTTTATTCATTTGTCGTCCATGCAAGTTATAGGATTACGCTTTTTTACCCATCACTGCTTAATGGTTTAAGGTTATTAAGAAACTTGTTGTCTATTTATCAAGCAAAGCAATTGCAATTGAGCAATTAACACATTGATATAACTTGATGAAGAGTTCAAGAAGTGAACTCAAATGAAAAAGCTAAAAATATATCAAATCAAGCATGATATAGAAGACTTATTTGGAAAAATAAATAATAGCTTAAAGTTAATCGTCTAAATATAGGTTGATGTTGAGACTAGAAAGAGCTCGAGAATCTTTGATAGTCTCTTTGATATACAAAACTCTCCAATTCGTGATCATTATAATTTAGTGTTGCCATCACCTAGTGACTCGACATCTTGGTTGTTTTATAGGCCGATAGAAAAAATTGGCGTCATAAGCTCGGTGTCTTAGTTATTATTGTTGGTTGGCAGCAATTGCTTGTCAAGGAGATGGACAAATTTAGCATCTTGTAGGAAAGAATCAACATCATGGCTACCACTTGATCCAAGAGAAACTTAGAGTTCAAAGTTTAGAGCACTAAACTATTTGCATTCAATTAGAGTCTTGAGTATGGTAGTCTATGTCGAAGCACATATGGGATATTTAATAGAAACTTGTTCCACTCGGTTGGACTTGAATGGAGTTCAACTAGACTACTTGTCATTTTAGGAAGTTCAAATCAACTAGTAGGAGCTTAGATTGATAATGGAGTAAAAGTGTATAGATCTTCAAGTACGCCAGCATCATCTATCCTTGCATTACATTGATGATAAAGCAATGTGCTGATAAATTTGATGTTACCTTGTAGTTCTTTTAGTTCAATATCTTCATGTAGGTACATTAGCTTTGCGTTTGTCGAATTATATTTATCACCGGGCTTGAAATTTTCCTTTTGGTGATCTTAATAGCTCGGCAAGAGCTTCTCAGCGAAGGGCCTCATCATTCCTCGACCCTATCAAAGTACATCTCGACATGCAGACAACTTCGACCTTGAATTTAATTGTTTAGCCCTAAATTCAATTCGAACGGAACAAATAAGCTTCACAAATTATCTAGGCACAACTAACTCGAAAAGAATTTAATAGCTCGGCATCTTGGCTTATCGCCTATGCTTAGTTTAATGCAACAATTTTCCACTATCACTTACATAAGCTCGACACTTACTTATGCACTTGTCAATTGGCTCAACATAATCCAGTACGATCTAATAGCTCAGCCTGTAACTATCAGCTGCTCAGCAATGGATTTAATTTAGTTTGGTAGATTTAAGAAGGCCAGCATGGACACAACTCCAATTAACACCATGGCGTAAGCACGCATAAGACAACTAATCACATTAATCAGGCTCACTTCCTTTTTAACACATGTACTACACACGTAATAATGGAATTCAGCTTGGTAGATGACATAGACTTATTGTAGTTGGTGGAGCTGAAAATAGCAAAAGATCAGAGTTTAGCTCAGCATAAACACTTCACTTGGTGGCTATATATGACGGCCCTTCGAGCATCACTTCTGCCTAAGAACTGAACTGCTTTACCTGAATTGGAGATCAACCAAGTCATGTAAAGGTTGTTTCAGCATAGAGAATACCTCAATCTGGTGGATGCTAGAGCTCAGCTCGACCATGACACATTTTGGCTTCTTGGCAATTTTACAGGCCAATAAATAAAATAATAGGCGTCAATAACTTAATGTTAGTTTCTTGGCATTTGGTTCGCAGCTCTGGTTGGGATGTAGGATATTGGTCTTACTTGGACTTGTTATTGTAGAGACCAGTTCAAGTGTTGCGATGAATCAACAACTTGGATAGCTACTAGGGAACTTGATGTTACTTGGAAACACTCAGCTTCTTGGCTACTGGCAGGCTGATAGAAATCTCTCGACATGACATGGCACTCTGGAATTCCATTGCTCTTAAGAACTTAGCCTCTCTACTACTTAGAGGCCGATAAAAATTGCTCAATACTATATGGACTACAGACTATGATTGAATACAAGGACGAGCTGTACAATGATCTAAGGTGACGAGAAACTAAATGCTGAGCTAATACATTGTAGTGATCTAACTGATGTTGATGGCTCGGCACTCCGTGAATAAAGCTTTGGTCTCGTGTAAGCAATTGCTATGTGGAACAGCTTGGTTAAGTCGACATTTGCTACTACCTTCAAATTCATCACCCTATAGATTAACATTCGCTGTCTCAATGCTTAATTCAGCATTGCGATATAGTACTCGGCATGGACTCGTATTAGGTTGATCTTGTATGAAGAGGCTTCTTAATTGTCTCTTGGCTACCGTTACTACAATTTGTCCTACGAATTCTACAAGAAACTCGATTTCATGTAATAAATCAGAACTTGGCACTTTTCGAATTTCCAATCCTTTGACATCCTGATCTAAGATGTGTACTTAGACATTTCTTTGTTTTGAAGCAACTTATACAAAGTAAGATGTCGTTGTAGTTATTATGAGCTAGTTAGGCACAAGTATCTACAATTGCTTGGAACTTGGTTTTGTAGAAAGAAATGGTGGTTTGTACTCTGACTTATGTAAGTGGCCATGAGTACAGCATTACTCACTTTAAACTTTAGGTAGGTGTTAGTAATCATAATTCACTTGAGATTTTAGCCCATTTGCTCGTAAACAACAAATCAAGACATTCAAGTAGAGTTATTGCCCTCAAAGAATTTAGATTACACACATGTCACTGGCCGTTACAAATAGTGGCTCATTGAGGATAATTCTTCAATGTTAATAATTTTGAGCCATAAAATTTCCATAAATCCTCAAAAACCAAGGCAATAGATTGTTTAATCCATCCTTAATCTATCCATCCTTCATAAGTATCCATCATTGTCAATATGATTAATTTGGAAGGCTTTCCTAGAGTAGTTATAAGAGACAGTTATCCTAAGTTCATGGTTGAACTCTTGTAATAACTAAGGAAGTTATATCCTTCTCTATACTTCTTGGTATCATCATCCAAGTGATTCAAAGCGCTAGAGAAATCATTATCTTGATGCAAATGTCTCCTTTGGCAAAAATTACAATTTAGTTTAAAATGCCATGATAGTTGGTTGAGACAATTCTCAACCCTCTTTTGCACTTGCAAGTCTCGAGAAAATACCAAAAAGGAAAATAAAACTATCCATAGCAGTAGGAAAAAAATAATATCATCTTTAGGTAGTCTTTGCATATTAATAAAGTAAAAATTGTAAAGTATGAAGAGATCTTACCATCATTATTCACCCATATGCTAGAGAGAGCTTGTAAAGAGGAAAACATTGATCCCATGACTTAGACTATAGAGGGAAAAAGAAAAATTCAACACCCCAAAATAAACCAGTAGCCCATAGATAATTCCTCTTGAATTGCATACCTTCAAGGAAACATAAGAATTGTCATGATAAGCTGTGTTTTTTCTTTGTTTCCCATAGATGGCACCAATTGTTGATAGGTGATTCTCATTTCAGTACATGAACATCTGCAACACGAGAAAATGGCTATGAGAGATATTAGAGGATGCTCTGATACGGCTATTCTGATGCCTAAGTCAACATTTTTGTTATGAGAGTAATATTATTCAATGATTATAGGAGTGAGAGAATGAAGAAGAGGGGTCCCCATATGTGGAGGTCTTACCTGGTATTTATAGTAAGTCAATAAAGATTATCCTTAGAATGAGTCGTTGAATTAGGCTCAAATATTAAGTCTACATAATAATTATCCAAAAATACCTATCAACATTATCTATTATACTATTTTAATACTTTTCACTACCAAAGTTTAATGAGTATGATTTTCTATATATAATATATTTCTCATATAAAGCATGGATACTAATTAATAAGTATTTTCATATTATTCATGTTTATACTAGGGTAGAATATGAAACCTAGTCTTCGACCTACTACTCGAGATTTGGAGTAATAGATCACTTCTACTATGCTTGGGACATAGGAAGTATAGCAAAAGTAAGCAATAAAGTAAAATCATTAAGAAAAGCTACGAAAATATGTTAATTCAAACTATTATACTTAAGCTATTTGATATTGATGTGAATTAAGCCTTTTAGAATGACTTAGGACCTTTGGATAATTTTGTTTGAATTGAGCTAAATTTTAGTTTATGTTCATAAAAGTTGAACAAATAACCTTAACAATATCAATTTCTCAAAATAAAGCTTATATAAAGTTAAATTTCAAAATATCATACTTTTACTAAGTATACTCGATATTTATTGAAAACTCAAAATTTGAGTTTCGAATAACTGCAAAACCCTAGAGCTAAATTATTTGAACAAAAATAATTGGGAGTCAAAGAACACGTCATATGATTATATAATGTAAGTTGTATATACTTGATATGTTTATGTTACTAAGTTATACATAAATTATCTATTATTTATCATAAAAACGTAAAATGAATTTCAATAATTAACGAGACACTAAAGATAAATATATGTACATAAAAAATCATAAAAGTACTTAGACAATATTTAAGAGTATTTATTTGTATTATATATGTATTTACATATAGGTATAAATACTTGAAATTACCTAAAATACTTAATGTACACTAAATTAATTAAAGAAAATTAATAAAGAAATGTGGGAAAATTTGCTGGTAGTGGATACTGCATGGTTTTCGGCATGGCATTGCAGGGTGGCAGGTTGAGGATAAGGTAAGGGTAGATTAAGCTACTTTAGATGGTGAGATAAAAGAATTTGGACACTTATAGGCTTAAAGGAAATTCCATCGCCCCAAATCAACTCTATAAATTCAAAACCCCTTTCTATTAATGCTCATCTTGGACAATTCATTATCTAGAAAAAATAAGGAAGAGGTTAGAAAGCTTAGAGATAATTTTAGAAGAATTTTACAAAAATAGGGTGTTTTAGGGCTTATAAGTAGTGCATATACCAAATGGAGATCTAGGAAGCAATAAAGACCACCACCTAATGGTGGATGTCACACCTGGATGTATCGACAATAGTAGGGTGGTTGGAGGTAGTGGCAAGGGTAGATTCCAGTGAGTGTTCCAAGTAGTTTCAATTTTCGATAATTTGCTAAAAATAGCAAATAAAGTCTAAAAATTATAAAATTTGGCATTTTTGCATATATTCATATGTAGTTTTAGGGAAAATTATCATTTTTTTCAAATTGAGACTTGAAATATATCGTTTTTAACAAATTGACAAAACCGAACAATTTTTTATGTTGAAATAAATAAGTCAAATGGCGTAGTTTTGTCTTTGATTTTTTTTCTATAAAAAACCCTGTAATAATATTAAATTGCTAAGAAGAGATTTCTCACAAAACTATTTTCTAAATTTTTGTTTAATTTTTTATCCCTAAATTATGCTTAAAATAGTGTTTTTGGTGAAAAATGACCTATTTCTTCTAATAAACTAACTTAGATTGTAAGCTTAACTTATTATCGATGTATTTATGGTGTATGGATGCTGTTGGAAGGGCTTTTATTGGAAGAAGTTAAGGAAACAAGAATATGCTACTTATATGTATAATTTAGTAGTGTGGGAATTTAAGAATTGGTGAGTAGTGATGTGTTAGATGAGGATGATGGAGAGCAATGAAGTGAAGAAGTGTTAAATAAGTTGTAAAATGAGTCTCTATAACTGAAAATTAGGAGAAAAGTGAGAAAATCAATTAAATATAGTAATTTGGTTAAAGGTAGAGGGCAGCTCAAAGAAAAAGGAAGGCAAATGTTCTACTAGATATTCACTTAAAAATTAAATCGAAGGCAAAATTGTGAGTGAGTGGGTGGTGAAACAGGGAATCTCAGAGACTAAGTCAGAGGGAATATTCTTAATAACTTTGAATTACTGGTCTTAGAGGAAAATTCAGAGGGTAAATTCCTTGAAATTATGAAGTTGACTGAACTTAAGTGATAGCTCAAAGGGTCTTCTGTTAAGAAAATTAAATTCTACTAGACACAATAACTTAATTAGAAAGTAGCTCGAAGTAATATATTGAGTAATTTTAGATGTGTGAAAACTTAGAAGTTGTGTCAAAGGGTGTTCATTGAAGAATCTAGGATACTTATCAAACATAGAAGTTAACTTAGAGGTAAAGTTGAACTTGTTGTGAACTTCAACACCCATATCTTTAGAGAGTAGCTTAGATGCTTCTTCAGTTAAATATTATAATGGTATATGAACCGAAAGAATAGCTTAGAACATAATAGAGGTAAAATAAACTTACATCGCTATTCTAAACTTCCAATACTTAGGGCATAGGATAATTAAACTAATGACTAACCAACTTAATTCTTATATAGACTAGTAAATTAGTAATATTTCATAATTTATAAGTAGGATAAAGTACTACATCGAGATAAATATCGAAGGTCACTAACAAGGACAAGTTAGTAAGCTTGGTTAGCGAGCAACTGAGTTTCAGGTAAGTAGATATGTATGTGAGCTTGAGTAGATTTATGTCTACTCTTAACTTTGTATGCTTTGTAATGTTTTAGCTTGGTTAAACTTGATTTCAAGTTGATGTACTATTTGATGAACCACATGGAGTTACTTGTTATAATTGTTACTGATTGAATAGTTACATGATATTAAACTTGATTGTTATGTTAGTACTGATGAATGCATATTTGACATTTGCTGGGGTCTATATTATCTTGGAAAAGATTCTAGAGGCTAACTCTATCTCTTAAACAATTCACCTAAGTGAATTCAATATCGAGATCCTAGAACTGATAAACTACAAAGTAAAGGTAGGGTAATAAGAGATGAATATGTTTGCTTAGATTTGTTAGGTTATGCTTAACTCGTACTCTAATGTATTCATGTCATGGTACAAAAAAGATTTGCAGGTTAAGTTTTCTAAGAACTGAGATATTGCTAGGTCAATTTCCTTATGAAAAGCTAAGTTTATCAAGCAAGCTGCTTGATTTGTAAAAGCTATGCTTTTGAGCATATAAAAATTGCATTGTATCTGTTGGGCCAACTATATGCTAGATCTTCCAACCACTCTATCTGGTTATTATTAGGTTAAAATGTTTGTTAGGTTCTTGGATATATTATCCAAATGCTTAGTTTAAGTCGACTAAACTAGATGAGTTTCTTGGTTGAGTTGGGATATCAATATTGATGCATATCACATGCATAGGCATGGCATATGAATGTTACATTTGCATGGTTGGGTTAAGAAACTTTAAGTTGAAGTAATTAGATGAACTAATTGAATGTACTTATTTTGTTATGCTTATTGTTGTATGTCTATCCACTCTCACTCATATTATAGCAGCTGAAGGGATAAGTTTCTCTTATCTTGAAGTTACAAAATGAATAAACAAAAGAATTAGAGTGACAAGAAGACTAAAAAGCTTTAGCTGAAGATGGGCTCTTAAGAGAAGTTATTGATTACATGATATGGCTTAAGTATACGAGGATAGCTTTTTAAGAAAGTAGTGGGTGTTACTTCATTAAAAGTTTAGTATAGTCGTAATAGTCCAAATACATGTATTTGTAAAAGAGTTACTATGTAGTATATAAGTGTGTAGCTGTGACACTCTGAGTACAGCTTGCTAATGTGGAAGCTTTTGTTATTGTTTGTCATACTGAATGAGACATTATTCGAAAGCAGTTGTTTATGGAATTAAAGAGTAGGTTAAATACAAGTTTTGCCTCATCCTTAACTCAAGGATGGCAGTAAAAAATCATTTTCAGGAATTAAGAGTTTAAAAAAAAATTTTAAGCAAACACCTAGGAGCCAAGTCATTATACTAAATATGAATGATAAAGTAATTTGTACGATTAACACCATAGTAAGGGGAATCCTAGTTAATCTTACATATAGTGTGTTTCTTATTGGCCTTAAATTAGCTTATCTTAAAAGTGGGAATTATATAACTGAATATAGTATTGTGGTCAAATCAAAGACTAAATTAGAGAAAGAATCAGAGGCTACACTTTGTTACTCTTGTGTAAGTTATGCTTGGTACTAAGTCAAGTAAAGTATTGGAAATTCCTAATTGGTAGAATTAGGGATATAAGTCAAATAGAATTCATTTAGAAATTTTTAAATCAACTAGAATCAGAGGATAATTCAAAGGTTTAGTCAAAGGCTAAATCAGAGACTAAGTCAGAGGTAGTTTGGGATAAATATTCTCTTAATAGAATGAAATCAAAATCTATAAGTTAATATTAATTTGGAATATATACACTTACTCTATAGTTGACTTTGGTACCTAGTATCCTTATTAGGTAAAGTACCTAAAAAGGAGGCTGATGTTAACAATTAATGTTAGCACTTCCAATAGGCTTATGTAAGTTGATATTTGTGTGTCTCGAGTAGACTAATGTCTACTCACAACCTTGCATGCTTCATGATGTGTTGGCTTAGTTGAGCTTGATGGTAAGATTGATGTACTACTTGATGAATTATGT
Organism: Lumnitzera racemosa; assembly: GCA_024138005.1. Lineage (NCBI taxonomy): Eukaryota > Viridiplantae > Streptophyta > Magnoliopsida > Myrtales > Combretaceae > Lumnitzera > Lumnitzera racemosa. The sequence continues at coordinate 44,093,039 of JAMXBC010000010.1, forward strand.
AGAGTTGTGTTTTATAATTGTTTGTTTTTACCAGTTAAATGATGCTTGATGTTGGACTTGGTTGCTATGGTTGTGTAGCTTGTTGTTTATGTGACATTTAATTTGATTTATGCTAACTTGGAAAAGAATTTAGCAACTCACTTACCTGCTAAAGCGTTTACTGGAGTGAACCCGATATTTAGGTCTTAATAATGACAAAGATACTAAGTAAAGGTTAAGCTAATACATAATGAGTAATCTTAGGTTTGCTAAGTATTGCTTAGTGTATGATTTGATGCATTTAAGGTATGGTATGAAATGGATTTACGGGTCAAGTTATCTAAAAACTGAAATTTTGCTAGGTCGGATTTCATATGAAAAGTTAGGTTTATTAAGTAAACCAGTTTATTTATAAAAACTAGGCTTTCGAGAATATAGAAAATGCATTGTATCTATTAGACTTGCTATATACTAGATTTTCTAACCATTCCATGTGATTATTGCTAGGCTTTGGCAACTGATTGTTGTTTTGCTAGGTTCTTGCAATTTCGTTTGTGTCTAGATGCCTAATTGAAGTTGATCAACTAAATGGCTTGTTAGGCTAATTAGGATATCGGTACTAATGTACGTTATGTGCATAAGCATGGTATGTACTTGTTACATTTACATTGATTGGTTAGACTAAAGAATATTGCGATTAAACTACTAACTTATAATATGGCTATGATAAGACATTACTTGTATTTGTTTGTTTATCCACTCTTATCCAGCTAATAATAGTTGAGGGAATAACTTGTCTTATCCTTAGGAAGAAAGAACTTTAAAAGAAACATCACTTAGGACTAGCGAGAGGGCTTAAGAGCATTTGGTGAAGTAGACTTTCATGAGAAAGGTCAAGAAGTTATAGGAGTTTGACTTAAGTTCTAGAAAGTAGCACTTTAAGAAGTATCAATGTGTTTCTCATGGATTTCAAACTAGAAATTGCACATGTGATACTTAGGCTTAATAATGAAATTAAGTATAGTATAAGATTTTATAGTTATGATACATCGAGTTTTGTTTACTTTTGTAATGATTTCCATTGAAGATGTTATGTGGAATAAAGAGATATTTGGAAATTGGTGTTTTATGAAGATGATTAATAGGTGAACTATAATTTCTATCTTATCCTTAACTTAGGGATGGTGATAATAAATCATCTTTAGGCACCAAAAGTTTGAGAAAACTTTTAAGTAGACTCTTGGAAGGTAAGGCATTACATATACATAGTTTATTCTTCAAATATTTATATCTATTATGCTACATGCTACATCAGATAATCATCTAATTAGACTTCATAACATATAAATAACAATTTAAATTCAAGGACCATAACATTCATGTCGTCATATGAACCATGTTAACCAATATCATCAATATACTCTTATCAAATTTGAACCTACCTTCATTTCAATCGAATTTTAACTACATAAGTAGCATATAAGCACCTTAACTTGCTTGAAGTTTAAGATTTATAGATTATGTGTTAACACTTATAGATAAACATTATACATGATGCCCATAAGTGACATATGGTCATATGCTCTATCACTTCACAACACATAATAGCTTACAACTTTACATTCCAAAGGAATAACTCATTACATTACAAATTACCCTCTTGGACAATGTTAAATAAACATTTAAATTAAACTTGTGGCCCCTTCACTTTATCGTATGGAAAAGAAATATAATGTAATTAGGATTCATTACTAATTGAATAAGATCGTAATTGTAATTACATTGTTCAGTTGCATAAAAAGATAACTAGAGAATAAACCCATAATAAAAAACCAATAAATTACCCTTATCTTCCTTCTAAAACCTAATTTTAATGGATTTATTATCTTTTTTCTTCGTTGATTTATGATTCCTCTCTCTCTCTCTCTAATATACATTTAGTTTGCTAACTTTTGACAAGAAGCTTTGTGATATTTGCATTCCCTTCAATGAATTGATTGAAGCTTTGTTATTAAACTTTGAATGTTGCTTTAAACAATGTTGTTGAACACTTGGACTAATTGAAACTCTGTGTTGTTTGTATTCCATTTCACTAATTCCTTTCTTCTTTTACATTCTCCTATCTTGCTTGTTGCACTTCATCTCTCTCTCTCTCTCTCTCTCTCTCTCTCTATTTGTCTTAATTTATTTTGGTTTAGTTAGTTGTAGAGAAAAGTTAGTCAGTGATGGTTTTGGTGTTTTTATGATACCGTTACTGTTAATGAGATCAATGCAATTATTGCTTAGGCGTTATATGGTGGTAGTAGGTGATTATGGTAGGTAATTGATTGTAGTGGGTGATGGTGGAGGTAGTAACAGCGTTGTGTTTGTATATGGTGGTGCTGGGTTAAGAAAAGGAAAGGATAATGCGAGTAATTTTCTTTTAGAATCCTAATTTATAGCTCTATGCAAGGAATCTCAATCCCTTATTTTCTCGTAGCTATAATTTTATAGTAATTTCAATTTAATAAAATGAACATTATAATAAGGAGTAAGTAAGGAATTAGATGGAGTGGAATTGCCATTCTACCCAAATGAATAGTTCATTAATCGATAGGATAACATAGTGAATGACTTGCAAAGCTTGGATAGAATTTACCAAAAGTGACTCCTAAGGCTTTAAATCTTCCTAAAATCCCTAATCCTCACTTCAAGCATCATCTATGTTCTTGAGATAAGTGAACACTAAAATAAGATAAATAGAGTAAAGACAATACAATTCTTCATTTAGGTATATGTACTCAAACAATAGCAAAGCACTATAGCAAATACTTATGGAATACATAAATGTGATGTTAATGCACATGATATGCATTGTTAATCTTAACTAAGTGGCAGTTGGTGGCTCAACCAAGAAATAACTGAGATACCTAAGAAAGTAGTTGAGAGTTTTATTCACAAACCAAGAGATCTTAAAAGACTTATGCATTGTATAAACTAAAAACAAATATCATAATCCAAATTAAACAAAACAAAATAGTTAAGCTTATTATGTAAAACTGAACATTCAAAATATGACTTAAATCCTTTTGTATCATTCCACGAATGTAGTTAAAGATTATCAAGAATCCAACTAAGATAAACCAAACAATAAATAGCATGAACATTAAACATGGCATACAACTTGTAATACTTGTGTTCTGAGCCACTCTCTTGAATATAGATATGTAGGACAATAGCCCATATAGAAGGTTTGTTCTAGAGGTTAGTAAGGCATGAACTTATTTTGTGCAAAGTTAAAAGCAAAACTTAGAAGTTATCTTAGGGAGTAAAATGTTGAATTGCTAATGTTATGATCATTAACTCAAGTAACAATTTTTGAATTATAGTGAGGTGTCAAAGGTAGATTAGTTGGAGTGTAAAATTAATATTTGTAAAGGAAAAACATGATCATAAAGTGTATATGTTAGACATATACATAATATGTACATGAATTAAGATGTCATTTAACTGAAGTTCTACACATAAATGGGAATAGATTAAGGGAAAATTAATCAATATAAATAATGCAACAATTATAGAAGAATATTAGTTACATTTGTATAATAGAAATGATATGCAAGATCAAATATACAAAACTAAATATTAGTAAAATGGATAATTAGATTCTTAAATTATAATCAAATATTAAAATAATATGAAAACAGAACATACGTAAGAATTGTTTACATTAACACAACACTTACGAAATTCGCTAATTCAAACTCAGACCTAAGTAAGAGTAAGGAAGAGAGAGAAAGGGAGTCAAAAAGCTCTTCTTTTTTATTATTGTTTTTCTTTTTGTTTATGATATTACATCTAAGCTTAGTGACAACTATAAGATGAATGGAATTTGCTCTCAAACTCCTTAGAAGAACTTAACAAAATTCATCACAAACTATTGGAAAATATAGGTGATGTTTTTCATTACACATGGTTTTTAAGTTAAACCATGTGCTATTGATGCACCATATAGGGAATATATGAGTTAGGTGGTGGTGTTGTTGGCCAATAAGAGTGGAAGTGGTGGTAGCTGTTGGAAGTTTATGTGTTGGTAACTTGATGGATATGAATTTGCTTTAGATTCTTCTATGTGTGGTTACAATTTTGCATTATCCATGTGAGAACTTCTCTATGTTAACTTGATTGTTTGCATTATAGCTGAGAATGTAGACCATATGCTGTAGGTATTTCAGTTGTGGTATGCTATGGATGAAAGTCGTAAATGATGCTTGGCTATGACTTATTTGTAGGTGTTAATAATGCTTTAGATTTTAAGTAAGAAAAAATATGGAAATATAAATGTTTTCCTAGTATATGGATTGGATTTCAATGGTTCTATCCTTATATCAAAATGATTAACTATTTTCATGAATGTTTGAGTTATATGATTCAATGATATGCCTATCTTTGTTCTTCTTTGCCTCCTCTCTTGAAATTCTAACACCAAGCTTTATGTATTAAGCAAATCTATCTTAATAAACTAAGTTTCGATCATCACTTGATAAGTATGTGATACAATCTTAAAATTGACTTGATTAATATATCGTATGATTAATGAACCGACCCAAACCATTCTCAATGGCATAATTGATGAATTGACATAGATCAATTACTTACTAACACTAATAGCAACCTTCCAGAAGTTAAGTCCTCTAGATATTGTATGTAGTAGTGCAAGGTACATATAAGTATCTCTAATAATGATTGTTGAAAGGGGTAAGATTTGCCAAGCAGGTGCTAAGGAGATGTTATGAAGATTGAAAGGATAGAATAAGGCAAGAATGAGGACATAAGTTGATTGTGGTGTTCCTATACGTAAAATACACGAGATATAGGTTTGAGCAATATATTTTGAGAATGCTTTAGTATGATTGATGAAAGATTGACAATGGAATATCGCTTACCTTATGTTTTGTAGTTGGTAAGTAAATGAAATGTGTAGTTGGTACATTGTTTCCATTCTTTTATTTTTATTTTGTGAACTCACTTTGTTCTTTAAGGAGCTGAGGGGTTGGTGCTTTTGTTGATCTCAAGTATAGGAAAAGACCCTTAAAGCTATTGACTTGGGATTTTAAGAGTATTAGATATCATTTTGAAATTCCAGATTTCTAACTATGGCATTTAAATATGTATGTATTTATGCCTTTTTAGTGACTTGGAGTAGTAATTTTGTAGACTGTATGTAGATAAAGTATTATGTGATGAGTATCATGGTCCTATCATTAGGGTAAAGCATGAGGACTCCATAATGTAACTAAGAGAATCATCCATGATCTTTGTGATGTTGGAGATAAGTGGTTTATGAACTACTAATTGTTACAAATTGACTGGATTGATTTGTCATGTTGAAGCTAAACAAGATGGGTTTGAAGTGCATAGAATTAAAGTGAAGAATTCACAAGAAGAGACAAGAAACCCAAGAGAAGCATGAGTAGGCTCATGCCTGTGTTCTGAAGTGTGAATGTAAAGCACTAAAATGCAAAAGCAATAATGATTTGTAGTACGATCATGAAGGTGGGTATAAAACCATAATGTGAAGATATATTAGAGAAGTTTAGGAGAATTACGGTTTAATTTCACATCCATGTTTCTAATCTAAACCCTTAAATGACTTTGTTTTCATTGTTTTAATTAGAATTTGATAACTTCCCTTTTTATTAAATACTATTAGTATTTCTATTAGTAAGAAGTTGTACCTATGCCCTTGGGGATGTTAAGGGAAAGTAAATAGTTATGTGGATTAATGAACAGTATTGCGATCTTGACAATTGAAATCCTTCTTCATTTTTACAATTAGCAAACAACAGTCTTTACACAAATTACCTTATGATCTTATCAATTCATTTGTTGAATGGTAGTATTCAACCCAATCTTTTTAGTCTATCATTGTTTAGTGTGGTGCTATACTTAGCTTATCATTAGAAATATTATAGATAGTTTAGATTTTCTATGATTACTCTCTAAGAAATCTAAATACATCTTTACTTTTTTGCATTAGTTATTTCAATTTTATAAAAACCTAAAAATATATTCTATAAACCCTAGATCTAAATTGTGAAACATCTTTATGATCAAGATATTATTGCATCTTTATAATATCAAAGCCTAGAAAACCTAGGCTTTGGATTAGAGTTGTTGACATTTGGGTATCGAATCAAGATTTTAAGTATAAGGCATCATGGATTCTTTTTTTGGGGTTCATAACAACATTCTTTATGAAATGTCTAATGACTTAGCTCATATGGGAGAGCTCATAGAGGTGCAAAATGGGAAGCATAAGAGTATGATCATTATGTTGTAGCTTGGATTCAAATTGATCCAAGATATTATAAGGTTGTGCAATGAGATTATTGATTTGATGGAATATAACAAGAAGTTATAACAGAATCCCCTCAATAGATATAAAGGTCCATTGATCTCTTCGAAGAGATTCTTGTACAAACGCTAGGTGAAATAAGAGATTCATTGAGAACTGCTACTCAGGTTCTTAAGCCTTATTTTAGGAATAAGAAGGAGGTGGACAGGGCCATGGAAATGGCAACAATAATGGAGTTAGCCATGGATGCTGGTAAGATGGCATGGGGCTATGTAATCATGACAAAAGGATAGCCTAAGAAACCTAATAAGAGGATGATGATGAAGGGTTGGAGGTTAGGTAGCTTTGGGGTATATAAGGAGTAGAGATGGTTGAATGAAAATTCCATCCTTTGATGGAGTAAGTAACTTAGATGACTTTCTTGATTGGCTAGGTCACATTAAAAAGTTCTTCGATTGTTGTGGCTATAGCTATTCTAAGTGTGTACAATTATGGTAGGGTAACATAGGAGGATGTGTTCCTTAAAAGAGGTGTTACCGTAGCGTAAATAAGACCTTCGAGGACTATAAAAGAAATATAAGTAGGTTTCGTAGCAATGTAGGTAACGAGATTTAAGCAAAACTGATAAGTAACTTAGTAGATGTGGCACACCACTTAAGCTCGATACAGCTTACAGCATGCTGGTTGTAACTCATCGATTTAGATTAAAGGGTCGCTCACTATATAACCTTTCTTAAGGGTTGCTATGAAAGGGGGAATAGGGTTCTCAACTCATAAGTAAGAGAGAAAACTCAATAACATTTCATTAACTTGAGGGAGTAATCTATATACAACAAGCTCATGGTGGGATACTTATACCTAGTTTCCTTATTATGAATTAACACCTTGCAATTGAACTTCTACTTTCATTTCAATTGGTATTTTTGCTTATCTTCATATATTTTTATTTCAAAACTAGAAACCTAAGGAAGTACTTTATAAACATAAGTATAGAGGGTTACAATGTGTCCTTAACTATTACTAAAATGGGTAAAAACTAAATACAAAAATGTATAAAAAGAGAAAGGACATTCATGCAATTCTTGTAGAAAGTGAATATCCTTTATCAAGTAATATGACCGTGAGTCATGGGATACATTTCTTAAGAAGATAGGCTAAAATATTTTGCATGCAACAAACTCTTATGCTCCTGGATAAGGTTAATAGCCACAAGGCTTATGGATAGCTTAACAAAGTTAACTTAGCTTTCCTAAATTTGTAGAGGGTGATCTATAGAACAAATTAGCAAATTAGCTTGGAAATCTTTAGATAACTTAATTTGACTTTTTTTCTAATAGGACAATACTCATGTTGCTTGAACATCTTGGATGGAATAGGTTAGCTCTGCAAATCAAGTTGACCTCTTTAACATTTGGTTGACAGTTAAGGATCCTATGAGCCAAGTCGACTAGTCCTTTTCCTCGAGATCTTATGAAGGGTCCTAGAGGCTGATTGCTATCATTCCCTCTAAGTTGTTTAGGAATGGGATCAAATCCTAGAATTTTTCTATTGAAGTGCCTTCGTCAAGCATGAATGGAGTTAGGTTAGCAATGTTGAATACATTAGAAACTTCGTTCCCTTTTAGGAGCTTGAGCTTCTAGGCATTACCATTAATATTCTAAAGAACTCTAAAAGGTCCCTTAATTTAAGGTAAGAGCTTGTTCTTTCTCTTGATTGAGAACCTTTCTTTGCTGAGATGTAGCTATACAAGGCCTCTTCATTAAATCAACTTTCTTCCTCTTTACCCTTGGTTTCCCTACATTAACATCTCAACAGTATAGGCCAACTAATCGGCAACTTTCTAGTAATTTTATTGTAAGATTCTAGCTCGATCTTCAACTTCTTAGTCATCTTAATTGATCTTAGGCATTGGTATTTGATTGAGGTTTGGCTTTGGGTTAAAACCATATACTACTTCGAATGTTGTCTTGGATATTGTGCTATGAATAGATCGATTGTTGGAGAAATCTATAATAGGTAGGCAGGTATCCCAATCACCTTAATTTCTTCCATAGTTGCTTAGAAAACTGAACCTAATGTTTGGTTGATGATCTCTATTTAGCTATCAATTTGTGGATGGCATGATGTGTTGAGTAGCAACTTGATGTTTAGTTAGCGCTATTGGGTCTTCAAAAAATTGGTTCAAAAACTTAGGATCTTTATCAAACACTATACTCCTTAGAAATCCATGCAACTTCATGATATCTTGCAAAAATAGAAAAGAAATAGTCAAAGCATTGTTAATCTTATTATAAGGCATAAAATGTGCCATTTAACTAAACTTATCGACTATGACCATTACGGAATCCTTCCTTTACACTATTTTAGGCAATCTAAGAACAAAATCTATGCTCAAGTTGATCTATGGTTTGGTTTACATAAGTAAAGGTATAACTTTTCCTCGCATAGCTCTACTCTTAGCTTCTTTACAAGTAATGCACCTCTCAATAACTCAGTAAGAATCCTTCAACATTTTAGGCTACTGAAACCTCAACTTCAATAGTTCGTATGTCCTCCTCTCTCTAAAATGTCTTACTAAACCTCCATTATGGCCTTCCTTGATAAACAATTATTATATTGACTAGGTTAATGCACTTAGTTTTCCAGATTGGAATAGATAACCCTCCTCAAAGCATCTAATTTCCTTCCTTCAATACACTAAGCATGATTAGATCAAAATGTAGATACTAGGGGTATTATCCCTTTGTGCTTACGAAACCCATCAATCTTGTTTAGAGCTTAGAAAGCGTCACATGTTGTTTAGATAGGGCATCGACACCTACATTTGATTTTCCTTTCTTATACTTGATCATAAATGAAAACCCTTCTAGAAAATCAACCCATTTAATTTGTCACTTGGATGGCTTTGGTTGGCTCTTCATGTACCTTAAGTTCTAGTGCTTAGACTATACAACTCTTTAGGCAAAAGGTAATGCTGCCATGTCTGTGAAACTCAAATAAGCATAGATAGATATTTCTCATGAACAAAATAGTTCAAAGTTGATCTCTTAAGTTTCTCACTGAAATATGCAATAGGTTATTAGTCTTGCATGAGAATTATGCCAGTACTAATGCTAGATGCATCACACTCCAATTCAAAAGCTTTGTTGAAATTAGACAAGGATAGTATTATGACTAAAGTCAATCTCTTCTTAAGCTTGACAAAACTTTCTTCCTCCTTTTGTCCTTAACAAAATTTAACATTCTTCTTTGTGAGCTTTATGAGTGGTGTAGCAATAGAAAAATTATGAATGGACTTATGAAAGAAAGAAGCTAAGCCATGAAAACTACATACATCAACACAAAAGATCAAGGTAAGCCATTACACAATTGCTTGGATCTTCCCCTCATCTAATCTACTACTTCCACTACTAATAACATACCTAAGAAATACAACTTCCTCTTAATAGAAATAGCCTTTTCTTTAAGTTACCAAATAGTTGCTCAGCTCATAGCACCTCAAAGACAACTTAGAGATGACTCACATGGCTGGGTAAGTCGAGACTATACACTAGAATATCATCAAAACAAACCATAACAAATTTTCCTATCTAATTCCTCAACACATGGTTCATCAATCTCCTAAAAGTACATGTTGCATTCGACAGGCCAAATGACATGTTTAGCCACTCATATGATTTGTGTCGAGTCTTGACGGTTGTTTTCCACTCATCTCCTTCTTGTATGCACATTTGATAATATCTAGATTTCAAGTCAATATTGGAAAATATCCTCGCACCATGTAGCTCATCCAAAATATCATCTAGTGTAGGAATCAAATATCTATACCTGATATGGATTTTATTAATGACTCAGTTGCCCATTCACATACTCCAACTTACTTTTATCTTTCTTAGGAACTAATAGTATGAGCATAGTACATGGACTCATACTTTCTTGGGCATATCTTCTTTTAATTTGCTCAAGATCCATCTGATAGGTTGGTTGATTTGGCAGTGTGGCTTATGGCTATAGGTCAATTCCATGCTCTATTCCTCATTTTAGTGGTAATCCTCTTAGCAACTCTTCATGGAATAAGACAACAAACTCACTAAACAATTTCTTCATCTCTTTAGGTAGGTCAGTCTGCTTTGGTAGTTCTAATAATCTTTGTTTCAACGAAAAGGTTAGTTTAGTAGATTTCATAACTTCGCTGAGCTTAGATTGACCTAAGGCCTTCTTAGTTCATTGGCTTAATTTGGACTACATACTATTGACTTAGCTTAGAGTAATTAATAAAAGGGTAATAGTTTGGTTATCTTTCTCAAATGTATAAGGATTCTTATAACCATCATGCATAACCCTTTTATTGAGTAACTAAGGTCGGCTAAGTAAAATATGCGAAGTATACATCACATAATATCTCATCCTTCTAACTCCTAACAAAAATTAGAAACAAAACTTGTTTCATAACATATAGCGATCCTTTCCCTTTTAGCCAATGTAGTTTGTATAGCTTAGGATATGGAGAGGTCGACAATTATAACTACTCGACTGGTCTCATGTTTGCAACATTTTTCTAACTACCATTATTAATAATCAAAGCATAAAGTTGGTCTCGTACCTTACTTATAGTATGAAACAAATTCTCTTATTGTTCATTTTCTTAGTTAGGTTCCATACTTAAAGATTAATAAACAACTAATGTTAGCATGTTGCCTTCCTCTAGATAAATGTTGTCTCCCATAACCTTTAACTTCACTCCATCTTCTACTTCTTTCATAGCTTCAGTAACTTCTATATTAGTACTATACAATTCAAAGGTTACAACATTGCCTTTAATAACCATAGTTCATTGGTTCAAACATTGAGTAGCCATATGTCTAAAGCCCTTGCACTTAAAGCACTTTATCTCTATTGTCTTTCTTCTTGGGGTTTACCTCTTTTCAAATTCGTTCCCTATCCCTCCTAGTTCTAACCTTACTCCTTTTGCATGCAATATTTGTCCACCTTTCTTGCTTACTACTAAGTTGAAAGGCTTTTGACTACTTCTTTAGATAGGTTAGACTAATTGAATAGGTCGAAAATCAAGAGCTTGGAAAGGTCGGATCTTCCTTTTCCTCTCAACACATTGGTAAGCCTTAATACGAGGGTGTACAAGCTTTGTGCCTTGACAACATCTCTTAGATAATGTATTAGATCAGTAACAAACCTTGAAATGGTTTGGGCTTCAAGCTCTCTACGTTACACTTGATCATTGGCATTTGAAACTCTTATACGTATTCATCAATATATTATTTCCCTTACTTGAACTCTTGCAACTTTGCAAAGGTGTCTTAATAGTTTGAATTAGGGATGAATCTTCCTTGTATAACCCTCTTTATTACTTCTCATGTTCTTGCACCTTGTATATTTTCTCTTCTTCTCATCATATGTTGCTTATTCCATCACATATGGGCATATCTAGTGAAATCTATGGCAATAAGTCTAACCTTGTCATCCTTAGAAAAAGGATAGCACTCAAACAACATCTCAAATCGCTCTTCCCAATCCAAGTATTCATCGGGGTGAGGAGGAAAGGGGCAAGGGAGAGGTAGGGGGGTTGGGGTGAATGAGTTGATTACTTATATTCAAAACTTTTTCAAATAAAATCCACTTCCACTAAGTATAATGATTGAGAATTTTAGATATGTGTACCTCTTATCTATGTATGATTGAATGTAAATATAAACAAACAATAATAAAAGGAGTAAGAGTTAGAGAAAGCTTAAAAACAAGGATCCTACTAAGGATATAGTTACATCTATTTTTCCAAATCTACTACTAAGGATCCTATCATCTATATCAAACATTCAACTAATTTCAAAATAAAGAGAGCACAAATCCGCTTCACAAGCTTCAATCACAATGTTTTGCCTTCAAGCTTACTATAAGCTATATAGATCTGTTGTGATCTACTCTCTTAAACTATACAAAGATTGTATTAACTTGATAAGGAAATACAATGAAAGAATCCTCTAAATTTTGTTCACAACAAACCAAAATATAACAAAAAGAATTCTTCAATTTCGAGCAAAGTAAAACTTTAAAATATTTCTTCCATGATCTTTCTTTGATGTTATTCTCATGTATGTATTTTTTCGAAGTCTCCTTAGATTTTTAAATGTCTCTATTGCAATAGCTAATAAGATAGTCTTTAAAATAATACTTAACTAATTCAAATTTCCTTGATATTGATCTGAGATGTTAGTTTGAAAAATTTGATAATTATCTTTCCACAAAATTTGGTCTCTTGAATTTTAAAATCTCTTGATACTTTTAGATAGACTATAGCTGATAAAACTAATCATTAATGAAGATGAATATAGATCTTGGTTGGTTCCATAAAATCTAGCCTCCTTCTCGAAATATCTTCTAACTTTTGATCTAAAAAAATCTCGAAAACTTATCTACCTTAATTAGTGAAACAAGACAATATATTACCTAAATACACATATCTAGTGGAGTTGGGCTTGATAAGCAAGAAAAACAAACATAATCTCCATGATTTGAAAGTTTCTTCTTCAATTTACAATATTTATGTGATAACCTTGAAGTTAAGTTCTAAGTCTTCCACTTTTCTTTTTTTTTTTCTTCATACTGTAGAATACTTTCTAAGTCTACTTTTAAGTATCTTAAATTTTCTTGGTTCTCAAACTTTCTTCAGCCCAAGCCCCTAAGTCACCTTTAAGTCATTTGATCTTCTTAGAAACATCCCTTTTAGTTTGAACTAGTTCCTTCTAAGATTGCTTTTCACTTTTATGATCAACTTATGATTACTTCTAAGTTTGCTTCTAACAGTTATCAACAACTTGTAATTGCTTCTAAGATTGCTGAAATCTTTTTTCTAAAAACTTAGAAAACTTGATTAGTTAACTTTAATGTTTAATATCATCAAAACATGTTGCTCAAGAGAACTTAACATTATCCCCCCTTTTTATGATAACAACACATTTTGTAAAAAAAGAAACTAACCTTATTCGAAAAGAAAAAAGTGACACTTAAATCAACAAATTGACAAACATAAATTAGTAATAGTTGATAAAATATTTTTTATGATTAGCCCATTTGTTATCAATAAATAAGGAAAGAAATAGAGAAATAAGATCATCAAAACATGAAGAAGCATTACATTAACATAGAAATGAACAAATTCCATTACAATAAAGCCATAACATCAAAGGATAATCAGCACAATAGAATAAGAAATTAATATCCATTACAATACAACTTAATATGTAAACAAAATGCAAACTATCCTATAGATTAGAAATGGACTAAAGTTGATGAAAATCACTAAGAAGGTGGGTTATGATGTGGAACAAGAAAAGTTGTTTGGTTGGAAATTAGAGTAGATGAATGAAATTGAGATAGTGCAAGCTAAGTGGCAATGGGAGGAAATTAATTCTCTAAAAGGTATTCACTCTTCACTAGATGAAGATGGTAAAGAGTAAGCATTGTTCTTCTCTCCCATTGAATTAGGATTTTCAATTGATTTCTCAACCATTGGGGTTAGGTTTCAGCTTAAGCATTTCCTTCAACTAAGATTAGGTTTGAGGAAGATGAGTAGATGACATTTTTCATGCCTTGACTCACGATTCTTGAAGATCTTATTTTGTAAGTTGTCATGGTCTTTAGGTAAAGATAGGAATAGAATAAAAAGAGATAGAGAGAGATACTTTTAAAGAGAGAGAGAGAAGTGGAGTAATGTTTGTTAATATGTTTGAAAAATTTGTGAAGGAGGGAAATTGGTTGAGAAAATGGAGGCTAAGGAAGTTTTTTAAGAAACTAACTTAGGGGGGTACTTATCCCAAAATAAATAAATAAATTGCTTTTGCTTTAAATAAAACAAAGAAATACGGGCTAATTATCTTAAAATTATATATATTTATACAATAAACTATTTTACACAAAATTTCGCACAATATATACAAATAAATAAAATTTCAAGAATAAGAAATTCACAAAAATATTATAAACTTAATAGAAAGGATTGCATATACTAAGCTAATTCTTTATGAATTCAAAATTGATCATTTCCAAAGGCTTGGTAAAGATATTTGCAAGTTGTAAATATGTAGGTATAAACTCAATACTCACATCATGGTTAGTGATATGATCCCTTATAAAATGATGTGAAATTTCAATGTACTTAAATCTAAAGTGATGTACTAGATTTTTTTTCAAATTAATAGTACTTGTATTGTCATACTTAATAGGAATATCTTTATATGCAAGACTAGAATACAACAATTGTGATTTAATCTAAAGTATCTATGCACAACAATTTCTAATTGATACAAACTCAGCTTCAGTTGTTGAGAGAGCTATTGAATTTTGTTTTATAGGTAACTAAAACTTGTCACCTAAAATTTGAAAAGTACCTGAAGTACTATTTCTATCAATCTTGCATCCTATATAATTAGTATCTGAATATCCAATCAAATCAAAATTTGATTTTTTAGATATCATATGCCTAATTTAGAGGAGCAAGAGAGATATTTGAATATTCTAGCACAAATATAACTACTAAATAGGATATCAGGCCTAGATGCAGTTAAGTATAAGAGATATCTTATTAAGCTTCTATAAAGCGTCCCATTTACCTTCTTATCGTTTAAGTCTATATTGAACTTGGTAAAACTATACATAGGTGTTGCAGCACTTTTAACTTTATTGAAGCCAAACTTTTTCAATATTTGATTCATATACTCTTGATGCACAAATGTCCTTCATCAATTTGCCTAATACGTAGACCAAGGAAGAAATTGAGTTCTCCTATCAATGAAATTTCGAATTTAGCTTGTATCAACTTGGAAAACTCCTTACAATACCTTTCATTAGTAGTACTATATATTATCATTGACATAAATTTGTACAACAAGCAAACCATTACCATATTATTTCAAAAATAAAGTAATATCTACTTTACCAGTTAAGAAGTCATTCCTAATTAGGTATTTACTTAATCTTTCATACTAAGCACATGGTACCTATTTATGTCCATATAATGCCTTTTTGAGCTCATGAACATGGTTTTCCTTAAATGGTTCTTCAAATTCAGGAGGTTGCTCCACATATACCTCTTCTTTTATGTAGCAACTTAAGAAAAAACTATATACATCCATTTAGGAAAACTAAAAAGTTTTTAAACAAGAAAAAATAAGAATAAGGAGTAATAATTGCTTCTAGCCTAGTTAGGAGTATAAGTCTCATCATAATCTATTCCCTCTTCTTAAGAGTATCCTTTAGATACTAATTATAGCCTTATTTCTTATAATCTTGCATTTTTCATCCAGTTTATTCTTTAAGAGCCATTTCATACCAATAATAGATTTACCTTTTGATCTAGACACTAAATTCTAAACTTGATTTCTCCAAAATTAGCTCAACTCTTCCTATACAACATTGATCTAATTACTATCCTACAATGCCTCATCGACATTATTAGGTTCAAATTTAGAAATCATAGCAAAATAGTTTTTAATATCCTTATAGTTTGATCTAGTTCTAGCACTACATTGTACATCACTAATTATGAGTTCTTGTAGGTGTGAGGACTTGAATCTCTAAGTTTTTAAAGAATTTGGATAAGCACTTTGACTTGTAGAGGGATTTATCACCTTCTAACTTTTTTGTAGTACCTTCTAAGTTCGGTTGTGTAGCTTTTGGTTAAGCATTGGTATTTTCTTACTTAACTTCTAAGTCATGATAACTTTTTTCTTTTTAGAGTTAACATCATCTTCATAAAAAATATTGTCAAAATCTTCAACAAACTTAACATTAATTGATTCCTCAATGACTTTTGTTACTTCATAGTAAATTCTATATGTTTTACTATTAAAAGAGTAACCTAAGGAAATACCTTTATTAGCTCTTTCATCAAACTTACTAAGATTAGCATTAGACTTTGTCACAAAACATTTAAAGCCAAAAGTCTAAAAATAAGAGTCTTTTTAGTTAATGGTCTAGTATAAACTCTATTAATTATATAGCATGCTATTAAAATGGCTTCTTCTTAAAAATATTTAGCAATTCCACTATCAGTTAACATTGTCATAGCTATTCTTGTAGAGTCATATTCTTTCTCTCTACAAGTCCATTTTGATATGGAATATAGACAGCTGAGAGGTTATAATCAATACCATTTTGGTCATAAAATGCAATAAATTCATGATTCTTAAAACGTTACAAATCTTGAAATTACATTTTTACTCTTATGAGAATCTAAATTTAACTCTTTTTTTGGCATAAGAAGGACAATTTATTGAATCATTATTAATAATTTTTGGTAGACCATTTATTAAGTTATTCTGGGACAAATTTTTAAGTTAAGAAAAATTCATAGGTTGAAGCTAGTTATACCACTAATGTGGACTATCAAACAAAGTTGACAAGCAATGTTCAACAAATATGTTTGATAGCTTAATCAAATGTTGATCCCTTATATTGTAATCGTTTTTTTTTTACACTCATAATATTGAGGTTCTTTCTTTTCCTTCTTCATCTCCTTTTTCTCTTCTTTCAGCTTATAAGACTTCCTAACATCATTCTTTCCACAAGATGAGTTAGGATTTTTTATATCTAAAATTTTCTTACCTTTTTTTTTTAGTACACAATTAAGCCTTCGTGCTAATAGATTGAACTCCTCCTCATCACTTGAAACCTCACTATCTGATTCTTCCTCACCAACCTTTGCTTTGAATGATATAGCCTTCCTTTTGCAATCAATTTCATTTACATACTGCAAATCAGACTCATATGACATTAACTTACACCTTAGCTCATTAAGAGTGAGTCTTGAAAGTTCTCAAGCCTCTTCTATTGCTATCTTATTGGTGTCCTAAGCTCTTAGTAGGATTCTTAAGATCTTGCTGACTTGACCTGCTTAGAAAAGGTCTTTCCAAGAGAAGCTAGCTCATTAATGATAATAGCAAAATGATTAAAAACACCTTTGATCTTTTCACATGGTTGAAGTTGAAAGTGCTCATGATCCTGCAAAATAATGTTAATTGTTGTTTCTTGTACTATTTTTTATGCCTTCATGTGTCTTTATCAATTTATCACAAATATCCTTTGTAATCCTATAAGCAGACACAAGATTAAATTCAAATGGTGAAATTACACTTATCAATAAGTGTTTAGCTCTCACATTGATCAAAGCTTGTTTCTTCCCTTTAGCATTGATCAGTGGATAAGACAATTCATAATCTCGATTTTCAATCACTCCCCAAGCTTTATAATCAGTAGCTTAGATAAACATTTCCATCTTGCATTTCCATAAGCAAAGTAAAATGCATCGAAATATGGAGTACGACTAATTTGTACAAATTGTAAATTTCCAACCATTTGAGGATCTCTCTCTTAAAATTGATAAGAGAATCTCACTCTAATACAAATTATTGGTCCTTCTTAGTCAATCAAGAGAGGAGGTGGTAAATTGATTACTAAATAAAATTTAAAAATTTTTCAAATAAAAAGCCTCTTGATTACTTAGTATAATGACTAAGAATTTCATATATGTGCCTCTTATCTATGTATGACTAAATGTAAATGTAAATGAACAATAATAAAAAGAGAAAGGGTTAGAGAAAGCTTAAACACAAGGATTTATAGTGGTTTTACCTTATGCCTACATCTACTCTTCTAGCTCCACTGTTGGGGAGAGTCATCCACATTAGATGTTCTACTAGTTTCAAAATAAAGAGAGAACAAATCCACTTTACAAGATTCAATCACACTGCTTTACTTTCAAGCATACTACAAACTACATAAATATATAGTGATCTACTTTCTTAGACTATACAAGGATCGCATCAACTTGATAAGGAAATACAATGAAAGAATCCACCAAATTTTGTTTAAGGATAGTCATAATATAATAGAAAGATTGTTTTAGTTTTGCCTAGAGTAAAACTTTAGAATATATCTTTCATGATCTTTCTTATTGTTGTCCTCATGTATGTTTTTTTTTTTTTTTCGAAGTCTCCTTGGATTTTTAAATGTCATTGTTGCAACAGCTAGTAAGATAGTCGTTAATACTTGATTAATTAAAATCTTCTTGATGTTGATCCAAGCTATTAGTTCAGAAAATTTGACAATTATCTTTTTGCAAAGTTTGGAACCTTCAATTTTGTAATCTCTTGATACTTTTGGATAGACTATGGCTGATAAACTTAGTCATTAATGAAGATAAATGGATCTTGCTTGGTTCCATAAAAACTAACCTTCTTCTTGAAATATTTTCCAACTTCTAATCTTGATGAATCTAAAAAACTTTATCCACCTTAATTAGTGGAAGAAGATAGTCTATTACCCAAATACACATGTCTAGTAGAGCTGGGCCTTGACTTGGGAGAAAAACAAACATAATCTCCATAATTTAATTGGTTCTTCCTTTATCTATAGTTATTTTGAGATAGCTTCTAAGTCAACTTTTAAATCTTCCACTTCTTGCCTTTTTTCATACTGTAGAATACCTTCTAAGTTTGCTTCTAAGTATCTTCAATTTGCTTAGCCGTTGGACTTTCTTCTACCCAAGCCTCTAATATACCTTCTAAGTTGTTTGATCTTCTAAGAAACACCCTTTTTAGCTTCAAATAATTCCTTTTAAGATTGCTTCTAACTTATATCATCAACTTATGATTGCTTCTAAGTTTACTTCTAATTGTTGTTAGCAACCCATAATTACTTCTAAGTTTTATTAGAAAACCTAAAATCCTTTTTATAATAATTCAAAAAACTTCATTAGTTAACTTTAATGCTTGTTGTTATCAAAACATGCTACTTAAGAGGACTTAACAAATATTTTTAGGATCTTGAACAATACGTACCTCTTCATGATAATCTTCATCAAACTCTTCGTCAATTTTTCTGACATCATCTAAATTGATCCTTCAGCAAGCTAGTCACTCGACTCTTCTTTGGAAATGTGGAATAGGATATTCAACTCTATTAAGCTGGTCCTCAAGCCTATTGTTGATAGCTATATTTCACCCCAATGCATTACTCGGCTTTACAGGCTCTGATATGTTAATTGATGTTATTTTCAATTTAGGCCTTTAAGGGCTTAGTCCATCTAATGGGCCTCAAAGCCTAGCCTATTTATAAATATGTTTGAATTTGGACAAGTAGCATGGATAGTTGTAATTTTGCTCAATCCCATTACATAACTGCTTACTATTCCTATCTTTTAGACATGTGACTAATTACGAGATCTCTATGTGGTCCACAACTAATGATTATCTACTACTATGGACACTTGGTATTTGCTTATAAATAAGGAAAGAAAGCATTATAAGAACTCTCTTATGCCCTTCAATACTTTACTTACTCATCTACTTACTTTCCACATAAAGATCCACTTACTTAAGCATTAGAGTGGTTATGTTGAACTAGCCCCGGCATCACTTAGCCTTTTGTTTTGTACTTTGTAAGATCAAAGCTCTATACTAAAATTACCCAGCAACATTTGGCGAGATATATTTTTCCATAACCTACACACATGATTAAACACAAGAGTAACAAAAAGTGTAGGTACTAGTTCTTCACCCTAATACCTTTTTAGCGAAAGTAGGCATATTGATGAACAATGTTTGGCTAAATTAGAGCAACTTTGTATCAGTTTAGCCAAATAAAATCAGAAACTTAATAGAGAACACAACAAGATCCTTAGTCTTCTCCATAAGGTTGATCAACCAAATCAAAACCAAGGATACGACAACAAAAATACTGAGAATTCTAATGATTCAGTTTATTCCCCTGAATTACCTAAGATGCAGGTTGAAGTTTCACTCGAACCTTCAGCACTTACTCTTAGAAAAGGTGACACAGGAAAACAACCATAACATGTGTACCATATAGGACCGTTGCATGTTAGCACCTATACTTCAATAAGTAAACAATTTCGAATAAAGAGAAGTCCTTTTGTTCATGAAATTTTAGAAGAAGTGATACCCTAGCATATCAAGTTGCCGCAATTCAAGACTTATGATGGAACAAAGGATTTAGAAGATTATCTTAAGAATTACTGCACCTTGGCTAAGCTTTACGACATGAATGATCCCATGGCTTGTCAAGCATTCCCTTCAACCTCAAGGATTGCAGAGAGTACATGGTTTAAATATTTGAAGCCAAACACAATTTTATGCTTCGAAGATTTAGCAAAAGTGCTCTTACAACGATTCCTTACAAGAAAGCTTCTTGTTAAAGATTCTTCTATCCTTGACACCATAAAACAAAGATTAGGTGAGTTTATTAGGGATTATTTGGCTCGGTTTATAGCAAAGATGTTCTAGATCCTAGAATTGGACATGAGTGTCACTTTCAATGCGATTATTAATAGTGTTAAACCTCATAGAGACTTTTTTAAGTCTTTGGCCAAAAATAACCTCAAAAATTTCTTAAGTTTAAGGCTAAGGCCACATCATATATTTTCCATGAAGACAATATTGAAGCTTAACGTGAAGCCAACCAAAACTGAGGTAACCAAAAGAGTGATAAGAAGAAGAACACAAAAAATTGACTTAGTGCATGGGATGATTAGTGTTCCAAAGGAAACATTAGCTAGAGAAAGAGACTTCGCATCCCGACTTATATTAATACATCACTCAATCATCCAATCACGGACATTTTAATGGAAGTACGCAACCAAAGGGGAGTATTGCAGTAGTTAGAAAGAATGAGAAGAAATCCATTACATAGAAATTCTAATGAATATTGCAATTTTCTTCATAACAAAGGTTACAATACCGATGAGTGTATTCAACTTAGAAACACAAGTAAGGATGCAATCCAGCAAGGATATCTAAGCAAGTTCCTCACCTATGAAGCTAAGAATATTAAGCGACCAACTCAAAGATGAAGTGACGAGCAAGAAATGTAACATAACCTTCCCAGGTTAAAAGAGATGCAAGAGATGGAATTATTAAAAAGAGCACTAAATGGTATAATAAATAGTACTATTGGTGGACCTTCTACCTTAGGCTAGTCAAGCTCTTCAAGTTCAATTGATGTTATACACTATGTTTGTATTTCTTTCATAGAAGAGGATTTCAAAGGCATTCAAGAGCCTCACAATGATGCTCTCATAATTAGTATAAGGATTGCCAACTCTAGGGCCAAAAAGATTTTAGTTGACATTGGGAGTTAGACATATATTATTTTTCAATATGCTTTAGATTAAAGGAAGTTGAAGATCAAAGCATAGCTGAGGTCTTGTAATTATGATTTATATGTTTTTAATAATCAACCCATTCGATTGCTAGAGTTATTTCTCTCCCAATTCATATTGGAGACAATGAGCATTTTGCAAAAGACAAGGTGGATTCCTTGTTTTCAAGTGTTGGTCCTCATATAATATGATCATAGGCTGACCGTGTTAGCATTTGTTTGGCATTTTCCTTCAATTGTACATCTTAAGGTAAAATTTCCTACTCCTACTAAAATTGGAATATGTAAAGGGGACTAGCAGTTAGCTAGATCCTTGTATCTGAGAGCGCTACAATGCTAGAAAAGTTTTCAAGTTGAAACTAATCTCAAATAAAGGTCAATTAGCATTGAAAATGTAGAGGAAGAGAACAGGAAATCCCATTAAGAAATTATCCAAGGAAGATCATAAAGATTAGGAAACCATTGCCGGCAAATATTTTTCTAAGTTTAATCAACTTTCTAAAAGATATTGCTGATGTATTCACTTGATCTCCTACAACTATGCTAAGCATCCCTAGAGAAGTGATAATGCATAAGCTTCAAATTGATACCAATGCAAAGATAATTCAGCAAAGGAAAAGGCATTTTGCCCTCAAATGGTAAGTAACGATTAAAGAAAAGTTCAAATGTTATTTAAAGTAGGATTTATAAGGGAAAAGCCTTATACGACTTAGCTAGTCAATTGCATGTTAGTGAAGAAGTTGAAAAAAAATGGCGCATGTGCATAAACTTTACGGATTTGATTAAGGCTTGTCCTAAAGACTATTTCCCCTTGCTAAGAATAGATCAGATGGTTGACTCAACTGTTAGACATACGTTACTGTCTTTCATGGATACCTTTTCTAGCTACAATCAAATTAAAATGGAAAAGGATGATGAAGTTCACACGTCCTTTATCATAAACTTCGGGACGTCTTGCTATACAGTGCCAATGTGACCAATTCGAGGCTTGTAACCAAGATATGCAAACCCTAAATCCATCGGAATGTTGAAGTATATGTCAACAATATGATAGTGAAGGGTAAGACAAACAGTTGACATCTTGCCAATCTTGAGGAGACATTGAGCATCTTGAAGAAATGCAACATGAAACTAACCTCGCAAAAGTGTGTTTTTTTTGCTAACTTAGGAAAAATTTTAGGATATATGGTCACTTAATGTGCCATTAAAGCAAACTCAAGAAAGATTGATGTTATTCGAAACATGAAGTCTCCTAGCACTATTAAGGAAATTCAAGAGCTAACTAGGTAGGTAGCCACTCTAAATAGATTTATGTTTAGAAGCATGGAAAAATGCATGGAACTTTTCAAAGTATTAAAGAACTCGAAGGAATTTCGGTGCAATGATGAATGTGAGGTGGCATTTAACAAGTTGAAAAAATTTCTTACATGACCCCTAATACTCTCAACACCTACCCCCAAAGAAGATTTGATTTTGTATTTGTCAATTAGTAGCTAATCTCTTTCATTTGTCTTGGTCCAGTTAGAAGGCAAGGAGCATTGGCTAATTTATTATATGAGCCATGTCTTATAAGGGCCAAAATGGCAATATAAAAAGATAGAGAAGTTTGTTTTGGCAGTATTCCTCTTGTTAAGGATGTTAAAGCCATATTACAAGGTACATCAAATTATTGTCCTTACTGATGAGCCTCTATGACAATCTTTACAACGGCCAGACTCCTCAATAAGGATGATGAAGTATGCTTTGGAGTTGAGTGCCTGTAGTATACAGAAACCCAGAACAACAATAAAAGCTCAAATATTGGAAGATTTCATTATGGAGTTCATTAGAGAAGAAGATAGCATTGAGATAGCTAAGAAGCCGACATTGAACTTATATGTTGATGGCTCTTCCACTAAAGAAGGATGTAGTATAGGCCTCATTCTATAAGGACCTTATAATGAGAAAGTTTACTATGCCTTGATATTTGGGTTTCTAGCTACTAATAATGAAGCTAAATATGAAGCCCTCATTGTTGGGCTTAAACTGGTCAAGGAAGTTAGTGCTGAAAAAGTTGAAGCTTTTTCTAATTCACAACTTATAGTGAATCAAGTTAAAGGGAACTATGCAATAAGAGAGGAAGTGATGAGCAAGTATTTATTGATGGTACAAATGCTTAAGGAGGAATTTTAATATTTTTCAATTGAGAAAATACCAACGAACATAAACATTTTTGTTGAAAAATTATCAAAGTTAGCCAACAGAGCACTTCTTGATATGAATGACAAGCTTTTTATTGACTATCTCCCTAACAAGAGTCTAGAAACTGTTGGGCTGAGTTATGAATTGACTCCTTACCTAAGGGAGAAGTCTTGGATGGATCCAATGATTGACTATTTGAAGAATGGTGCTTTACCTAATGATATAAAAGAAGCTTATAGGTTAATATATCAGGCTACCAAATATACATTGATTGATAACCAATTATACAAATGTGGCCCTTCACAACCTTATCTTCATTGCCTTCCAAGAAAATATCCTATATATTCATACATTAAGAGTCGACTATTATTAGCCAACTATGAAAGAAGATGCAAAATTTGCTACTCAGCAATATCTGCAATGCTAAAAACATAAGGCATTGAGCTGTGTGCCTTCTACTGAACTGCATAACCTCACTAACCCTTAGCCCTTTCCTTAATAGGGATGGGATATACTTGGACCATTTCCAAAGTCTACAATACAGTAGCAATTTGTCATAGTTTCCATGGATTATTTTACCAAGTAAGTCGAGGTCGAGGCATTGTAATACCCTGGGATATACTTGGACCATTTTCTGAAGAACCTTATACGATAGTCTTAAGATCCGAGCCCCTAAATTTAGCTCATCAGGCTATGTTATCTATTTTAGTTTAAACTTCACAAAAAGGTTAGAAAAGTTAGATGAGTATCCTAGTAAAGTTAATTTCTTAAAATAAGTTATATAAAAGGATTAATTTGATAAAAACGTTAACTTATTGATAAAGCCGATAAATATCGAAAATGTGAAATTTGATCTTTTAGATATAGGAAGATATTATAACTAAGTTAATAAACTTTTAGAAATAATAAATGAAGTTGAATTATGTGTAATATACATGTATTAACATAGAATATGCATTATATGTATTAAATACATATATGTAACAATAAATTATAACAATAAGGTAAATTAGTATAAACCAATGGAAAATTAATAAAAAAATGAATGGAAGAGTCATCAGATGATGTGATAACCTAGGATTGATTAGAAATGGTGAGTTAAAAGCCAAAATATAAGAAATTGACAACTAGCAAGTTGAATTTACGAGAAAAAAAAAAGAAAGATACATAAGCTAGGAAATTGACACGTAGCATGATGACTCCTTTACCCAACCAACTCCAAAATTATAAATAGACCCTCAACATCAAATATTAGACCATTTAGTGAACTAAATTTTGATAGGAGAAATTTAGAAAAAATAAAAAAAATAAATAATATCATAACAAAAACAGAGTACAGTTCTAGACTAAGCCAATTCAATATTTTGTTAATGTCCTGTTATGGTAGCCTTTGGGGGTTAAGTAGAGGGTAGCATACTAAGCTTTTTTGATAAGGTTGGATAGCTAGAGGGTCGCTAGAGGCGATCGATTCAAGTGAACCAATTTTCAAACCAAAATTTCTAAATTTTTTAAAAGTACAAAAAAATTTTATTTAATCATGAAATTTGGTTTTCTAGAGTTGTTTCAAGTGTAGATTAACATAGAAATTTTATTTTTGTTAAATAATTATTAGAAATAAATGGTTCTTAAGAAAATGCTTTGTTTTGACAAAAATTAATTTAAATTTTAGAAATATTAAATAATGCCCTTTCGAGTTGACTTGTTGTACATAATATACTTAATATATGTATTTAATTTTAGTAACAAGAACTTTTGAAAATAATCATGTTTACTAATTATTATAATTATTTTGGATAAAATTGGCAATTTTGCAATTTTGTTGGATTAATTAGTTTTTGATAAAATCAATATATGTTCCCTATGTATTTTGATTTTTGGAAGTTTATAATGATGCTTGGAGCACTTAATTTTTTTTCTTGCGATTAAATTCACTAATTTTCTTAATTTTCATCACTTTTGAGGCAAAACACTATTTTTACAAATATAAGCAATATGCTAGTTTAGTACAAATGATCGTCAATATCTAAAGTGTTTATTTTTGTGAGTTCAAAGTAATTTTTGTATAGTTAATTAGGCTCGTATACAATCTATTATGTATTTTCCTAGTATAAACCTATATATTAGCCTAATATGTGAAATAGTAAGTATTGCTATTAAAATGATTATTTGATAATGTAAGAACAGTAACTATGTCATGTAATTAATATTGATTACGATTGAAAAGCCTAATTTTAGGAATTTTAGTTTGGAATTAAAGCTTACTCGAGTCGATTACAAAATTACAATAATGTATGGTCGAATCAATAATACAAAAGGGTATTTTTTAACTTTTGATAATATTGATTAATCTTGATTCTTAAGATGTCTTAATAGTACTCAAAATGACAATCATGATAATATTAAATTAATTAAAATTGGATAATAAATGAATAATTTATGATTGAAATAAGCTTGGGAAACACGATAGTAAAAGCATACAAGAGCTTGGTATTGACTTGTAGTTGACGTGGGGTTTATGTGTATTTTCCTAGGTATGATAGGTGAAGAAGGACCATATCATGAAGCTTAAGATTTTACACTACTATTAATCTTTGGTAAGTGGATATTTTTGTTTTCATTCAAGTAAACCTATGTCTACTTAACTTGGAGTTAGTTGCGTTGTAAACAGTAATGATGTGCTGAATTGTTTAAATACATGATTCTATTAAATGTACATTGATTGGGTGAAGTGTTTCCTCATATATGACTGATTTGTTAATGCATGTTATTGCTTAGAAATCTTAGAAAATGAATTGTCCTTTAGGTGTTCACCTAAGTGAACTACATACGAAGGGAAAAAATGTAAAGTCAAGATACGAAGCTAGAAATTATGATAATTTAGATACTTATGTTGTAGAATCTCAAATTCATGCTTAATACTTGGTTATTGTATTGTTTGCTACATTCATGGCATAGCATGAAAAGACCTATAGGTTAAGATTTTGAAAGCTTAGGTATTGCTAAGCTGAGTTATGAGCATATAGAACTGCATTACTTAACTTATTTTGGCTATAACTTATGGTTTTAGCTAAGCTGGCTATGTACTAGATTTTCAAACCATAGTGAGTGGTTTTTGTTTTATTAAGTTATGGATCTTACTCCCAAGTAGCTCTCTTTTACCTTAGGTTCGTAGACGTTGTATCCAAATGCCAAGGTATGTCAACTAACCAGATGAGGAATTGGCATGATCATGGCAAGAATTTCTTACATAAACAGTTTGTATTAATAACTTAAGTTATGAAATTGAATGTTCTATAGTACTAATCTTTGTGAATGTGTAGTATGCTTGTTTTATCCACTCTCACAAAGCTTATAGAGAGTTAAGGGGATACTTATGTATCCTCAAGTTATGAAGAGAATTGATTAAGCATCAACATCGATTAGAGGAAAAAAGTTTTGTAACAACACATAGGATGGAGTCAGTCGGTTTTGAAGTAGCCTTGCTATATTTTGATCTCAATTCTATGAAGGATCTATACATATGAAATAAGAAAAAGTAAAAAGTATTGTGTTTTAGGTTTAGTTAAGTTTGATGGGTATACTCTTTTGTGTAAACAAGTGTAAAGATGAATTCCATTGTAGTACTTTTTTGTTATATATAAAACTTTGATTAAATATAAATAGGTATTCTTGAGTGATGGTACATCTTGTGTTATGCTGGGATATGAAATTTTTTAGGTAGTATCAAAGTATAAATTAAGGACTACAGTATTAGATGCATGTGAGGTATGTAGGGTAGTTACGTACCATATAAACTTAACTTTATTAGTAGCGACCAATGTAAGAAAACCAACTGTATCTATTATGTTTGTTGCTATCTAGAAAATAGCACAAACACATGTAAGTAGGGATCTTGGTTTATCAATTGCTCCTAGAAGATAGATTACGGATGTAGAACAACCTTTAACAAATCAAGCTCTACTTATATAAGTAATGGATGTAGTACAATTGATAGGGATCAAGGGCCGATCACTCGCTCCCGAGCCTAAGGGCACTCATACATAGTCCACTGAGTTATTTGAAGAGAGTTAAGCGCCAAGAAGCAGTGTTTTTCCCAATCCAATCTGTCGAGCTACTTTGCTCTCTACACCATCCAAAAAGCTATCGAAGTGATTAGCCTACTTAGAGCCGACCCTTCCTTGCACCCTAGTTTAAGCACCAAATCAAGAAAACAGCCATCTTTATAGTGTTGAAGTTGAGCTAACAATTATGAAGGGCCAACCAATCGAGGCTAACCTAAATGTGAGTTGCCCTTAATCCAACCCCTATCCAACCTTAGCTATTAGGGTACCAAACAACCAATGCCGAACATACCTGATCAAAGGACTACCCTTGCTTGACTCATAATATTGTTAGAATGGAAGACAAAGTAAAACAAGTACACATTGTCCTTTCTAACACCTTTATTGTCCTTTCTGATAAAGGACGTTCTTTTGCGCAATTTCATTTCCCTTTAAATTATTCTCCTTTTGTTTAGCAAATAAGGATCCCTTTTTTTCTTTGTAATTTCTGTAACTTAAGACTTACTGTAATAAGGTACTATAAATACTTGTAAAATATAATAGCTGCATAATCAATACACTAAATTTTTTTACTCTCTCTTGAGTTAATTGTCCTTTTTGCTTACTCTTAAGCTACTTTTATCTAGCTCATTCGAGCGTGGACTAGTGGTGAGTGACCTTCAGTTGTACTTTTGCATTATATCAAGTGTGACTAGAGCTTATGTGAGGTGTTGGTGCATCATATCCATTGTCGGTGTAGAGGAATCCCTGCTCATCCCTCAACTATCATTTACTTTTCAAGCCATCTCATGACTTGTACCTACCCTCTTTGGTTACACGTGATATTAGGTCCATGTATTCATCCATGAATTCGTATCATCTTGGTATTAGAGCCTAGCTACATTTGAAGCTAGATTTTGCTACTATGTTCTTTGAGTAGTCTATTACTACCTCTTGTAAGATAGCAGTTTTATTGTTAGCTTTGAAGTTTAGTAGTTGAGGAGTGTTCTATACTCTATTTTTCCCCTTAATTTTGATATGCAAAATAGAGTATGGTTGAATGTTTGTTTGTTATGAAATTTTCATTATGAAGTAACGATTAATGTCAGATTCAAGTATTCAAGGAACTTTAGAAAACCAAGAAAGTAGTACTCGACATGGCTAAGGATAGGAGTGAAGCTTCTCACCTTAACCAATAGGTGACCACTTGGATAGGCTTACTAACTTGATAGCTAGTCTGGTGACTATTATCTAAGATGATAGGAAATGAACTAGAAATAGCCTTATTAGGGAACGCGAGCAGCAAGGGCGAGGCAATATTTAGTTTGGCTGAATTAGTGCCCCAGCTCGACTACCTTGAGTTGAAGGAGTTAGTAAGGATACTAGATAAAGGCTAGCACTTGAAGAGATTGAAGAGGAAGCAGAAGGACATGATGAGGCAAAGGAGTACTACGAGCCTAAGGAAAGAAATGTATGAGCCCCTCGAGTTAAAGGATTGAGGATGTACATTTCGGGTTTCTTTAGAAGTAGTGATGCCGAGGACTACCTAGATTAGATAAATCAGATTGAAAAGTAGTTTGAATGCCATGAAGTACTTGATAATATAAAGGTTAGACTTATTACATTGGAGTTCACTAGTTATACCGCCTTGTATAGGAAGAACTTGCAAGCCACCAGAAGAAGGGAAGGAGAATGAGAAATTAAGAGTTAAGATGAAATGAAGAGAGTTATGTGGAGAAGGTTTGTACTGAGTTATTATTTACAGGATGCCTTCAAAAGACTGCAAGAATCGAGACAAGGAGAATCGAGTGTGGATGCTTATGTTAAGGAATTCTCAAGTTAATGATCTAATGTGAGGTCATAGAGATAGAAGACCGAACTATATCTTAATTCATTGGTGGGTTAAAGTATGAGATTGGGGATGTCCTGAAAACCTTAGACGTTAATACGCTTGATGATGCAATTCAAGCTGCCTAGAGGATAAAAAGGCATCAAATAGGAATATTCTAGCCATTTGTCAACCGTCCTAGCAGTAGTTGACATGTTCTAAGCAAACTTATGTGAATGGAACCAAGCAAGGCCACTAAGACTTGACTTGCTCAAACTACCTGAGTAGAGGAGAAGGAACCCTTGAGGAAGTTTAAGAAAGGCTAGAGTTCGAGGAGGAAAATGAGTAGGACTATTGAGGTTAATAGTACTGATGAGGAAGTAGAGGAGTTGAAGAAGGATGGACAGACTGAGTTGTTTAAGGAGGAAGTTATCTATAGTGAGGAAGGAAACTTTATGCTGACTACTCTAATGTTAAGAAGGATAATAAGTGTTAGTCCTATACTTGAAGACAAATAGAGAGAAAATCTCTTCCATATTGGATGCAAGTGTACGCGTTGATTGTTAATAGTAAGAGCTACACCAATGCAACCTCTACATTTCTGGTTCAGTAGCTGAAATTGTTGACCATGCCCCACTTGAAACTTTATAAGCATCATTAGCTTTGTCATAAGGGATCCTTACAGGTGAACAAATAGCTGTCTATGCTAATTTGCATTGGTAAATATTGAGATTAAATGCTCTGTGATGTGTTGTTCATGAGTGCATCCCATATTCTACTTAGACGACCATGGATGTTTGATAGATTAGTTATATATGACAAAAGGAGGAATACATGCTTTGTAAAGCACAAAGGAAGAAGGATGAAATTGAGTCCTATGACCACTAAATAGGTCATGTGGTCTAATTGAATTGAGCCTTAACGAAGGAGGCTTTGCTATTAACTTGAGCTGCACTAAAGAGAGAGATGGAGCTTAAAAGACTGATTTATTTGCTGGTCCGAAGAATTTTGGAGTTCAGACCCGAGGAGTTGCCTGCTAAAGCAAAAACTTTACTGGGGGATTTTGCCAACCAGTTTTCGAAGGAGCTATTGAAAGGTTTACCCCTAATCTAAGGTGTCGAGCATGCAATCGACTTGCAACTAAGAGTCGTATTGCTATACAAGTTTGCCTATAGGCTGAATCTTAAGTAGGCTGTCGAGTTGTAGAGACAAGTTGATGAACTGATGGAGAAGGGGTATGTGTATGAGTCCCTTAGCCCCTATGCCGTCCTGGCCTTGTTAGTGTTGAAGAAGGATGGTTCTTAGAGAATGTGGGTCAATAACCGAGTAATCAATCAAATCATCATCAAATACAGGTATCCTATACTTAAGCTCGATGACATGCTAGATGAGATAATGGGAGCAAGAGTGTTCTCCAAGATTGACCTCAAATCGAGATACTATTAGATCCAAATGCATGAAGGTGATGAGTGGAATACTACATTTAAGACACGACATGGTTTATATGAATGGTTTGTAATGCTATTTGGGCTATCCAACGCATTGAGCACGTTTATGCGCCTGATGAATCATGTACTTCGAGAATTCATAGGGAAATTTGTTATATTATTTTTTCAACATTTTAGTGTACAACCCTAACCTAGAGATACACAAGAAGCATCTCCAAAGAGTCCTCATGAAACTCCGAGCTGAACAACTCTACGCTAATCTAAAGAAGTGTAACTTTTTCCGATCCGAGGTAATCTTCTTAGGGTTTTTTATCGGTAGAGGTAACATCCGAGTCAATGATGAGAAAATAAGAGTGATCATATAATGGCCTAAGCCAACCTACTTTGTAGACATGAGAAGCTTGTACAGCCTAGAAACGTTTTAGCACTGATTCATAAAGGATTCCAATATGATTGCAGCTCCGCTTACCAAATTGTTAAAGAAGAATATTGAATTCAAATAAAGAGAGAGAGAGGAGGAGGAGTTTTGAGAAAGTGAAAGAGAGGTTAAGTAAAGCCCCTATCTTAGCTTTGCCGAGCTTTGATAAGGTATTTGAAGTCAAGTGTAATGCACCCGAACTAGGTATAGGTGCTATGCTGATGCAAGAAAGCTGACCTATTGCTTACTTTAGTGACAAACTTCGAGAAGCTACTCTCAAATACTTTGTTTATGATAAGGACTTCTACTCCTTAATCCAAGCCCTCATGGTGTGGTAACACTATCTGTTGCCTAAGGAATTTGTGATTTACATTGATCATAAATCCTTGAGATATCTAAAGAGCCAATTGAAGTTGTCTTATAAATAAGCCACATGGATCGAGTTCATGGAGGGATTCTCTTATGTTGTAAAATAAAAAAATGGAAGGAACAACGTAGTAGCCAATGCCCTATCGAGATGACATACCTTAATGATTGAGTTGTAAACAAGGCTACTTGGTTTTTCAACCATAAAGGAATTATATGCTAAGGACCTACACTTTGGTCCTCTCTACACTCGATGTAAGGAAAGATGAACATTGGACAACTATCATAAGGAAAACAGATACCTATTCAAGAAGAGGAAGCTATGTATATTGACTTGTTCCATGAGAGAATTACTGGTATATGAGGTACATGGAGGAGGATTAATAGGACATACTAGCATCGAACCCTTGAAGTACTGCCTATGAGATACTTATGGCTAAGAATGATGAGAGATGTACAGTTCACGTTGGAAAGGTATGGGACCTACAGGAAGGCAAAGAGCCAAGTTGAATAAGGACATTACTTACCCTTGCCTATCCTAACCAAAACATAGTCCGAGCTAAGTATGGACTTCATGTTAAGACTACTAAGGACGTCCCGAGGGAAGGACTCTATCATGGTGGTTGTAGATCGGTTTAGTAAGATGGCACATTTCGTACCATATTCCAAAACTAATGACACTTTAGCTATCTCTTTTCATTTCTTACAGGAGGTGATCAAGCTTCACAGCGTACCCAGAACCATTGTTTCAAACTGAGACCTTAAGTTTATGAGCCACTTTTGGAGGACACTTTGGAGGCTAATGATAACTAAGCTATTGTACAGCATGTCCTGCCATCCACAGACCAATAGATAGATTGAAGTTGTCAACTGAACTGTGTAAACTTTACTATGGGTTACTGTTAGACAAAACATAATTGATTAGGATTTGTGTTTACCAATAATCAAATTCGCTTACAATCGAATCACCCATAGTGTAATAAACATGACTCCATTTGAGGTTGCTTATGGGTTCAACCCTGAGCTCCCATTAGACCAAGCATCCCAGTCAAAGACTGGTGATGATGATCGGCCAGCTACAGAAAGAGTCGAGCCCATCAGAGTTATGTACCAGAAGGTTGTGGAGCAATTAAGTTGGGCTAAAACTAAGCTTGAGAAGTAGAGCTAAGGATAAAGAAAGAGAGAATCTCAACCAGGTGATTTAGTCTAGATACATCTCAACAAAGATCGGTTCTTAAACTTAAGGAAGAGCAAGTTGTCTCCTAAGGCTGACAAACCTTTTAAAGCGCTTGTAATGACCAATCCTAATGCTTGTAAGATTGAATTACCTAAAGGATATGGAGTCTTAGACACCTTTAACATTACCGATCTCTAACCTTACACTCCTAAGGATGAGCAACTTGAAGCTAAACCAAATTTGATCGCAAATCTCAAACAACCTGGAAGGAATGATAGGGATTAAGGACTGATTACTCGCTCCCAAGCTCGAAGGCTTTTGTACATGGTCTGCTAAGCTGTTTGAGGAGAGTTAAGCATCGAAGAGCAGTATTTTCTCTAATCCAATCTGCTGAGCTACTTCACTCTCCATACCATCTAAGAAGCTATCGAGGTGATTAGCCTACTTGGAGCTTACCCCTCCCTATACCCCAATCGAAGCACCAAATTAGGAAAATAGCCATCTCTAGAATGCTGAGGTTGAGTTCATAATTGTGATGGGCCAACCAATCTAGGCTAACCTAGATGTGAGTTGCCCTTAATCTAACCCCTATCTAGCCCAACCATTAGGACACCAAACTACCAATGCCAAATGGACCTAATCAAAGGACTACCCCTATTCAGCTCACAATATTGTCAGAATCGCAGATTGATTAAAATGCATAAGTGTTGTACTTTCTAACACTTGTACTGTCCTTTCTAATAGAGGACATTCTTTTGCACGATTTTATTTTCTTGTAAATTATTCTCCTTTTGTTTAGCAAATAAGGATCCATTTTTTTTTTGTAATTTTTATAACTGAGAACTTACCCTAATAGGGTATTATAAATACTAGCAAAATGTAATAGCTACATAATCAATACGCTGAACTTTTTACTCTCTCTTGAGTTAAGCATTCTTTTTGCTTACTCTTTAGCTACTCTTATCTAGCTCATTAGAGCATGAACTAATAGCAAGTGACCTCCGATCATAATTATGCATCATATCAAGTATGACCCAGCCTCGTGTAAGGTGTTGGTACGTCATATCCAATATCAGTACATGTGAATCCCTGCTTATCCTTCGACTATCATTTACTTTTCAAGTCATCTCATAGCTTAGACCTAACTCCTTTGGTGTTGCGTAATATTCGGTCTATGTGTTCATCTACGAATCTATATCAACATCAACTTGCAACTGCTTTAACTAAGGTAGGTGAAGCAAATGGGGATAAGTTAGCTCAGGTATAATGTATAGTAAAACCATTTAACAGGATAAAAACTGACCCTTTAGTTGCAGAAGAATGGATCGATTCGTTAGAAAAGGCTTTTGAAGTATACGAGGTTAAAGATAATAGAAGGGTAAGGATTGTTGCTATTTTATTGGATGGACATACGAATAATTAGTGGAGAAGCAAGAAATGGAAAATGGCAGAACCCATAGATTGGAATGCCTTAAGGGATGCATTTTTGGAGCAATATTTTCCTAAATGTGTAAAGGAGCAAATGTGTAAAGAATATTATAAGTTGAGGCAAGCAAGCAAGACTATTGAAGAATATGAATGGGAGTTTAATAGGTTATTGAAATTTTCCCTAGAAGCAGTAGAGAATAATGAACTTGCTAAGGTTTATTGGTTTAGGGCTAAACTTGATCTTTATTTTCAAGCTAAGTTAAAAAGCACAAGGATGGTACAATATGCTGATATTATCAATGCAGCTCATTTAATTGGGCAAGCTTGTAACTTATGAAGGGTAACCAAAGAAATAGAAAGCATGAAAAGGAAATTTATGGGGAGTTCTAGCAATAACCATAAAATGATAAGAGGAAAAAGGGCATATCAACCCCCTAACAAGAATCAAAGGCTGGGTAGAGTTATGCCACTTTGCTGGAAATGTAATGGTAAGTATTGAGCTATGTAGTGTCTAGAACTACAAAGGAAATGTTTTAGGTGTAGAGAAGCTGAGCACATAGCTAGGCAATGTTAGAACCCGAACCCTATGAATATATATTTCTATAAGTATCATTATATGGGACATAATGCTACTCAGTGTACTATAGATTAGCAAGTAAGACTAAACCAAACTTAAGCCAATAGGCTAGGACCCGCTAATAGAAATAACTAACTAGGAGAGGATAGAGCCAAACCTAGAGTTTATGGAAGGATGTATGCGATCTAGGATGAGGAAAGTAGGGATGACAACATAGTTGCATGTACGAGTCCCGAACCCTATGATTTCTAGATTCCTTTATATGATCATGTATTGTACCATTACTTGAATCCTATACCATAGAGTGATGATATAATTTTGATTGTTATTTTAAGATTGGTTCACCTAGAAGATGACTATGCTTCTACATTGTTCGATATGGGAGCAACATATTCATATGTATCCAAGGACAATGTTGATAAGAATAGACTCTTGATAGAGATTCTAAGGTATGATCTGATAGTAATAACTCCTTTTGGAGGAGAGCAAGTTGTGCAACAAAAGTTGAAAGGAGGAAATGTATGCATAGATCTTTATAAAATGCCTACGAAATTAGTGGTATTAGTTATGAAAGAATTTGATGCTATATTAGGAATAGATTGGCTAACCAAACATCAAGCAAATGTAGACTGTAAAGGAAAGATGGTTGTACTTAAGAAGCCTGATGGAGAAGAATTTCACTTTAAAGGAAGCTTTAGAAAGGCAACCCCTCGAATGGTCTTGGTAAGTAAAGCTTGGAAGCTAATGAGAAATGGTAACGTAAGATTTCTAGCTTCAATAGTAGATACCTAAGTTTAAGAGGTAGGATTAGAAGATATATCAATAGTATCTGAATATCCTGAGGTTTTTCCTAAGGATTTGTTTAGACTACCACCAAATAAGGAGATCGAATTTACCATAGATCTTATATCGAGTATTACACCTATCTCTAAGATACCTTATCCAATGGCTCTTACTGAATTGGTGGAATTAAAGAAGCAACTATAAGAGCTACTAGACAAGGGATTCATAAGGCTAAGTACATCTTCATGGGGTACACTTGTGCTATTTGTTAGTAAGAAAGATGGAAGTCCTTGGTTGTGTATAGATTATCGAGAATTGTACAATGTGATGATACAGAACAAATAACCACTTCTTAGGATTGATGACTTATTCGATCAGTTGAAGGGATCCATTGTATTCTTGAAAATAGATTTACAATTTGGTTAAGGAAGAAGATGTACATAAGAGTTCCTTTAAGAATAGGTATAGGCATTATGAATTTTTAGTGATGCTATTTAGGTTAATAAATGCTCTTGTTCGATTTATACATATGATGAATTGTGTCTTTAAAATGTACATGGAC
Organism: Lumnitzera racemosa; assembly: GCA_024138005.1. Lineage (NCBI taxonomy): Eukaryota > Viridiplantae > Streptophyta > Magnoliopsida > Myrtales > Combretaceae > Lumnitzera > Lumnitzera racemosa. The sequence goes on from JAMXBC010000010.1 coordinate 44,129,352, forward strand.
GAGTTCGTAGTTATGTTTATCGATGATATCTTAATAAACTCAAGGAGTAAGGAGGAACATGTGGATCACCTAAGGATTGTGCTTCAAACTCTTAAAGACAACAAAATCTATATGAAGCTAAAGAAGTGTGAGTTTTGGTTGGATTAAGTAAGGTTTATTGGACATATAATATTTGGTATAGGAATAGAAGTTGACCTTACGAAAGTGAAAGTAGTAATAGAATGGACAAAGTCGAATACTATAACAAAAGTAAGGAGTTTGTTAGGAATGGCTAGTTATTATAGGAGATTTATACAAGACTTCTCTAAAATAGCTATGCCATTGATCCAATTAACACAAAAAGGCATTAGATTTGAATGGAATGATAAGTACGAAGAAAGTTTCTAGGAGCTTAAAAGAACGTTGGTAACCGCTCCAATGTTAATGATATTGGATGGATTTGGAGAGGATGTGATCTATTGTGATGCTTCTAAGAGTAGATTGGGATGCGTGCTAACGCTAAATGATAAGCTGATTGCTTATGCTTGGAGACAACTCAGACCATATAAGTGGAACTACTCAACTCATGATTTGGAACTTGTAGCTGTAATATTTGCTTTAAAAATATAGAGGCATTACTTATGTAGGATGAAATGTAAGGTATGTTGCGATCACAAAAGTTTAAAGTATATCTTTACACAAAGGGAATTGAATTTGAGGCAAGGCGGTGGTTGGAATGATTAAAGGATTACAATAAGATGATTCATTATTACCTTAGGAAAGCTAATGCAAGAGTCAATGCATTAAGTAGAAAGAAGTTTGGTAATGTCGCTTAAGAGTTGATTGAAGAAAAGGATAAATTAAGCTTGGATGTTGTAACAAGAGAAGACAGCAGTATATTGGCTAATTTGAGGATAGAACCTACATTACTTAAGAGGGTCAATGAAGCTCCAAGAGGAGATGTAGAGCTACAAAGGATCAAGAATGATATTGAGCAACACCTTAACTTTAGAATTGATGATACAAGAATGTTAAGATTTAAAGAAAGACTTTGTGTGCCAAAGGATTCAAAAGTTAAAGAGGTGATATTAGATGAACCATATAGTACAGGATATTCCCTATACCTTGGGAATAATAAGATGTATAAGGACTTAAAGTAGAAGTTATGATGGACAGGGATTAGAAGGAGATGTGGCACGGTATATATCACATTGTATGACCTGCTAAAAGGTGAAGGTCAGGCATTAAAGACTACGAGGATTATTACAGCCTTTACCTATACTTGAGTGGAAATGGGAGCATATAACAATGGATTTTATGAGTAGTTTCCTAAGGATAAGGAGACAACATGATATGATATGGGTTATAGTAGATAGGTTCATGAAATCAGTGCATTTCTTAGCCATAATGCAAACATCGGCATTCTCTCAACTAGTAGAAGTTTATGCAAAAGATATAGTTAGTTTGCATAGTGTTCCGGTGTTGATAATATTTGATCATGATTCTCATTTTATGTCTTAATTTTGGCAATCCTTATAAGTAGAAATAGGAACTAAGTTGAACTTTAGTACTTCTTATCATCTCCAATGTGATAGGCAATCGGAGTAAGCAATCCAAACTCTAAAAGATATGTTAGGGGCATGTGTGATGGATTTTGGAGGTAGTTGGGATGACTATTTGCCATTAGTAGAATTTGTTTACAATAACAACTATTATAGTACCATCTAGATGGCTCCATATGAAGCAATATATGGACATAAGTGTAGATCCCCTGTATATTGGGATGAAGTTGGGAACAAGTAAGTCATTAAATAATCAATCTTACAAGATCTTAAGGAGAAGGTACAACAATAAGGGAACAAATACAAACTGACCAAAAATGTTAGAAAAGTTATGCGGATGTTAGAGGAAAGCCTTTAGAATTCTAAGTAAGTAGTTGGGTATTGTTGAAGATATCACTAGTAAAGGGTGTAAGACAATTCAGTATTAAGGGAAGGTTAAGCCCTCGGTATGTTGAACCATATCAAATTGAGAAAAGATTGGAAAAGTTGCCTATAAACTTGAGTTACCTAATGAGATGGCAGAAATTCATAACATATTTCGTGTCTCAACTTTAAGGAAATTTGTAAGAAATCCCATAAAGATATTAGATGTACCTCCAGTGGAATAAAAGGAAAACCTTATGTATTTAGAGCGTCCAATTCTTATTTTAGATACCAAGGTTCAAAGATTGAAGAACTAAGACATTGAGTATGTGAAAATCTTGTGGAGTCGATACACCATTGAGGAAGCTACATGGGAATTTATTGAGTCGATGAGAGTCAAGTACCTTGAACTGTTCACACAAGGTTAGTAATGCTATCATCAAATATTCTTTTGCTAGAGTAAAGTTAGGAACTTATATTTTTTCGTAAAGGAGATTATAGATATCTAATTTTTGCCTCATTTATTTTTGTTTTTAATTTTTCTTTCTTTTCTCAATAGGCCCTAAGTTAGGATAAATACAAAAGATAGGAAATTAAAGAAAACCCAAAAAATTAAGAAATTTAGGAAAAATAATAATTTTAGGAAAATAAAAGAAATTTTAAAAAGAAAAGAAAAGAAACACAAAAATTAAGAAATTTAGAAAATAAAAAAATAAAAAAAATTACAAAAAATAGAAAAATTGTAGAAAGTAAAAGATTTTAGAAAATAATATTTTATTAGGATAGATTTTTTATTTTTGAAATAAGTTTAAAAGTTAGGCCATTGAACCTAGGTTTAGATTTAAATCTAATCTAGGCTGATTAAGTTTATATGTACAATTTAGTTGCACATATAAACAAGACATAGGCTAATGGCTTAACAGATAAGTACATGAACTTGGATTGGGTGTTGAGCATGAGGCCTTAGGTTAAGTTACGGAGGGAGCATACAAAGTTTTTATTTTTCATCACATTAGAGAATACCATGTGTCAGAATCTGATTGTACTACATGTCTTAACATGTGGTAGGTTGGGATTAGATGAAATGCTAATGTGGCATTACGTGGCATACCACATCAGTCGCCACATATCACATAATGATACATAGCACATCGAGGTTGGTCAGCATGGCTAACGTGGCACCATGTCAGCCAATTTTTCCATCCCTTTATTTCCTTTTCCATTTGTTTCCCTCTCTTTTCCTCCTCTTTCTCCCATTTTTGTCTAGAATTCCAGCACTTTCCTCTTCGAACAACCAATTTCAATGTGATTTTTGAACCTCTTCTTGTTGCAATTTCGCCAACTCAATGGTGAAATTGCAAACTAGACATAGCCTACTATGAATCGGTACAAAACATGTGTCCAAATTTAGTCAAATATCTATTCAAATTAAGCTTCAAAGAATGGAAAAAAAAAAAAAACTATTTTTTCAACCATCCCTATTAACTCCGATCCGAGCTTTCCTTTGTTTCTGGGATCAATTTGTGTATAAAACGGTGTTGGGGGAGCACACACAACAACACATAACTACTGATGATCAACAGAATCACTCGTCAAACTCTCTGTCTCTCATTTTCACTCTCTAATCTCAGCTCTCTCTCTCTCTTTGAACCCCTCTCTTTAGCCACTCTCGAACCATACTACCACCATGGCTGAGTTCTTCATGGCTTAAGCTCTCTAACATAACCCTTTTCAACCTCCACCGTACCCCCTAGCAATGCCACCAGCAATCGCTACCTAACCCCTAACCGTTGTAGCTACCCCTTCTTGAAACACCACCTTTGACCTTCTTCGAGTCAAACTAACCCAACCACGATGCTCCTCAACCTCAAGAACCCTTAGCCTAACTAATCATACGTACCTAGCAGTTACCCTTAGAGTTCCCTAAGAACCGCCACCACTGCTTCTCTCTGACGACCACCCAAATAGCTCCAAAACACTATGACGTTGAATCCACCTCCCATAATCCTAATTTTGAAATACATAAATCCCCTTTCCCTACTCGATTCAGTAGCCAAATCACCCAAAACGCATCGTGTACTGCAACCATTAGAGAACTTAAAAACAACCTGCTCGATTCAAAGATCTAACCCTTAACCCAATCCAAACTTGACTTGAAATCCGACCCAACACCTAATCCAACTCGCACATCCCCTTTTTGGTCCAAACCCTTGTTTTTTCTTCATTTCTTTTCTATTTGTTTTTTTTTTAGTTTATTTAGTTTTTTATTATGTTATTTTTGCTTTTTTTTTTTTACTTCCAAATGTAAATGTAAAAGAGAAGAAAAGAAAAAAGGAAAAAAGAAAAGAGTAATTTTCTTTTATTTTATTTTTACTAGTTTAATAAAAATAGATAAAATATAATAAGTAAAAAATAAATTAAGTGATAAAATAAAATAAGTAGGATACAAAATAAAATTGTTTTGTCACTTAGAAAAATTGATTTTGCAAATATGAAATAAAAATAAATCAACCATTTTCCAAATTAGGATCATTTAGAATTTCTAAAAATAAAATCCAATTTATAACCCTATTTAGAAATTTTCTTAAATGAACCAAATAGAATAAAATTGTAAACTTGATTATTTTCAATAATTAAGACTAACAACTTACTAAAGTTTTCATAAAAGAACTCTGTACGTCTGATCTCGAATAGCAAGTATGTAGGTACCTACAGGATGACGATAAGAAAAAAAAGGAAACTAATTTCTCTTTTTCTTTAGCTTAGATTATCTTGTTTATTTAATTAAAGTAATCGATAACCAATTTCTGTCTTTCAAAATCAAAAGGTAATTTTTAAGTTTAATTCTGATTTTGGAAAGTTAATGATACTTGTAAGGGTTTAAATCTTCAACCCTTGAACCAAAATCTCTAGTTTTCAAAAAGCTGCTTCAAAAATATTTTTTTTTTTAAGACTAGTAACTAAGTTATAACTAATCTACGCAATTGGTTATAACTTAACTATTTTTCCCGACTCCAGTCAGGTGGTAACTCTAAAGTTGTTTTCAAATAGAAAAAATAGTTTTCCTAAAACCCTAGTCAAAGGTCAGTATTAAACAGGAAAGGTTTAGTACTGATTGATTTAAAGAAAACTTAATTTTTAAATAACTAAGAGGTGAAAAACCAGGCTCGATAGGGATAAGATGTAATACCCTAAGGTTTTGAGTCTATATGATAACTTTAGGATCCAAGCCCATAAATTTAGAGTGTTAGGCTATGTTATCCGTTTTAGCTCAAACTTCACAGTAATGTTAGAAAAGTTAGATGAAGTATCCTAATAAATTCAATGTTTTGAAATAAGCTATATAAAAGAATTAATTTGATAAAGCCGATAAATATAAAAAATGTGAAATTTGAGCTTTTAAATATAGTAAGATATTAGAGATAAGATAATTAACTTTCATAAATAATAAATAAAGTTGAATTATATATAATATACATGTATTAATATAGAATATGAATTGTATGCATTAAATACATATATATAATAATAATAAATTATAAAAATAAGGTAAATTAGTATAAAATAATGAAAAATTAATGAAAAAATAAATGGATGATTCATCAAATGATGTGGCAACCTAAGATTAATTAGAAATGATGAATTAAAAGCCAAAAAATAAGAAATTAACACCTAGTATGTCGAATTAACCAAAATATGACACATAAGCTAGAAAATTGGCACATAATGTGATAACTCATCAACCCAACCAGCTCTAAAATTATAAATAAACCTTCAACATCAAATATTAGACCTTTTAGTAAACCAAATTTTGATGGGAAAAATTTGAAAAAAAATAATAAAAATCAAAACAAAAACATAGCATAATTTTAGTTTAAGTTGATTCAATAGGTTGTTGATGTCATATTATGGTAGCCTTTTAGGGTTAAGTAGAGGGTGGCACAACAAGCTTTTTTGACAAGGTTGGGTAGCTAAAGGCAGCCGATTCAAGTGAACTAATTTACTTGCCAAAATTTTCTAGATTTTCTAAAAATACCAAAAAGGTTTACTTAATTATGAAATTTGGTTTTTTTTTTTTGAGTTATTTTATGTGTAGATTAATGTAGTAATTTTATTTTATTTAAAAAATTATTAGAAATATAGGGTCCTTAAGAAAATGGTTTATTTGGACAAAAATTAAATTAAAATTTTGAAATATTAAATAATGTCCTTTCGAGTTGATTTTTGTACATAATATACCTAATATATGTATTTGATTTCAGTAATAATAATTTTTTAAAATAACCATGTTTACTATTTATTATAATTATTTTGGTTAAAACTAGAAAATTTGCTATTTTGTTCGGATTAATTAGTTTTTTATATCAATGTAGGAGCCTTATGTGTTTTAATTTTTAGAAGTTTATAATAATTTTTGGAATACTTGATTTTTATCTTGTGATTAAATTCACTAATTTTCTTAATTTTCACCACTTTTGAGCCAAAACGTTATTTTTAGAAATATAGGCAATAAGCTAATTTAGTACAAATGATTGTCAATATGTAGATTATATATTTTTGTAAGTTCACAATATTTTTCGTATAATTAATTGAGCTCATATACAATCTATTATGTTTTTTTTTTTTTTTTTATAAACCTATGTATTAGTCTAATATGCAAAATAATGAGTAATACTACTAAAGTGATTACTAGATAATGTAAGAACGGTAACTGTGACAGGTAAATGATATTGATTATGGTTGAATAGCATAATTTTTAGGACTTCTAGTTTAGAATTAAAGCTTACTTGAGTCAATTACAAAGTTATAATAACGTACGATCAAATCAGTAATAAGAAAAGGTATTTTTGGACTTTTAACAATATTGATTAATCTTGATTCTTAAGATATCTTAATAGTACTCAAAATAACGACCATAACGATTAATTTTTATTAAAATTAGACTAGAAATGAATAAGTTACGATTGGAATAAGCTTTGGAAACACTATTGTAAAAGCTTATAAGAGCTTAGTATCGACCCGTAGTTGACTTGGGGTCTATCTGTATTTTCCTAGGTGTGATAGGTGATGACGGACCACATTGTGGAGCTTAAGATTGTACATTACTATTAAACCTTAGTAAGTGGATATTTCTATTTTTGTACAAGTAAACCTATGTCTACTTAACTTAGAGTTAATTGCATTGTAAACCGTAATGATGTGTTGAATTGTTTAAATACGTGGTTTTGTTAAATGTACATTAATTGGGTGAAGTGTTTCCTCATATATGACTAAGTTGTCAACGAGTGTTATTGCTTGGAAAACATGGAAAATAAATTGTCCTTTAGGGTCACCTAAGTGAACCCCATATGAAGGGATAAAATGTAAAGTCAAGATACGAAGCCAGAAATTATGATAATTGAGATGCTTATGTTGTGGAATCTCAAATTCATACCTCATACTTAGTTATTGTATTGCTTATTTCATTTATGACATAACATGAAAAGACTTATAGGTCAAGTTTTTGAAAGCTTGAGTACTACTAAGTTGAGTTTTAAGCATATAAAACCACATTGCTCAACTTATTTTGGCCATGGTGTGTAGTTTTAGCTAGGTCTACTATGTGCTAGATTTTCAAACCATAGTAGGTGGTTTCTGTTATATTGAGTTAGGGGTCATATTCCTTAGCAACTCTTTATTTCCCTAAGTTATTAGACGTTGTATCCAGATGCTCAAGTATGTTGACTAACTGGATGAGGAATTGGAAAAGCATAAGATATTGATATCGATACATGTTATATGCATGAGCATAGTACAAATTTCCTATATAGATAGTTTGTATTGATAACTCGAGTTATAAAATTGAATGTTCTATAGTGTTGATCCTTATGAATGTGTATTATGCTTATTTTGTACTTGTTTTATTCACTCTTACTTAGCTTATAGAGAGTTAAGGGGATACTTATGTATCCTTAGGCTATGAAGAGAATTGATTGAGCATCATTATCAGTTGGGGAAAAAAAGTTTAGTCAAAGCACGTAAGATGGAGTCAACTGCTTTTGAAGAAGCCTTACTGTATTTTGATCTTAGTTCTATGAAGGATCTGTACATATGAACTAAAAAAAAAAAAGAAAAAAGTATTATGTTTTAAGTTTAGTTAAGTTTGATAGATGTACTCTTTTGTATAAATAGGTGTAAAGTTAAACTTCATTGTAGTACTCTTTTGTTAAGTATAAAAGGTATTCCTGTGTAATGGTATATCCTGTGCTATGTTGGAATGTGATAGGCAGTAGCTAAAATCAACAAACGGAAGATTGAGGCTTTCATTTTCAACTTTATCATATCTAGGTTTGGGGTTCCATTTATGATAGTGACTGATAATGGACCATAATTTGATAACAATAAGTTTCGAACATTTTGTGAGAAATACGGCATTTATCTTATTACACTTCAGTAGCTCATCCTTAAACCAATGGATAAGTGGAGGCTATTAATAAGACCATCATATACAATTTGAAAAGGAGAGTTGATCAATCTAAGGGTAGATAGGTTGACAAATTTCCCAATTTTTTATGGCCCTATAGGATTACCCATAAGACTTTAACTAGGGATACACCTTTCAACCTTACATAAGGATTAGAGGCATCTTGCTAATTGAATGGGACTTACCCAATCTTTGGATACAAAAGTTTCACATCATGGAAAATCAAGTTGGGCTTATGGCCAATTTAGATAAAATTAAGTAGATTATAAATACCACAAGAGCGAGAGTTGCTGCATATCAGCATAAAGCGACAAAGTACTACAATCATAACACGAAACATAAGGTGTTTTAGGCTATAGACTTGGTTCATAGGAAGTTAGAAGTGGCTGGCACACAAGAGAATCAATGAAATCTGGACACAAATTAGGAGGATCCGGGAAATTATAGGTGATAGGGCCTATCAACTAGAAAGGCTGGATGGAATAATCATACCTCATGCATCAAATGTCAAGAATTCGAAGCTTTATTTCGATCAGTTTCTTTTCAATTATAGCTTATTTTTGTTTTCCCTTTCTAAACATTATAAGGTGATGGCCTACATCGTATTCAATTATGAAATGTTATTCTAAGTTTATGAGTATCTCTACTTACTATCACTTTTATTCTTGATCAATACATGATTAATGGATTAATGAAGTTCTAACTATACAATGACCAAACTAATACTGGATAAGTCCCGACTTATAGTAGTTAACAAGTTAATATTAATTGACAAGTAACGTTAAATGTTCTTTGAAAAAAGAAATACCAAGTAATCAAAGTTGACGAAGTCTAAGTTTCCTTTAGCAGGCAATTTCATGGCTAAGAAAATAAGACATAACACCTAAGGGTTCACGTCCAATGTAACTATCGAATGCTATGTCTATAAAAAGATATTTTAGCATGAAATATGCATGAAATAAAATGTATCGATAATAAAAAGCTTTAAACGTAAAATAAAGGTTTATTACAACTAAAAGGTTAGCATCCTAACCATATTAAGTCTGTAAAATAATTATGGTAACAAAAGCACAAATCAATCGACTCCTTAAGAGACCATAATATTTTTGCTCTTGGATTAGGCGAAAGTATCATCTTGATCAGCAGAGCTCGAGACCTTCTTTGAGCCTATTTCTCTATAGGTACTAAGGTCTTGTTTGAGGAGTCAGAGGTTTCTTTATAGACATAGGGAGTCTCTTTTAATGATGATCCCTAGGCATCATCAGGAACTTTAATACTCACTTGAATGTTGTCACCCTACTTTTGATCCTCTATCTCCACTTCTTTGCTGATCTCTTCATCGCCACTACTGGCATCACCATCATCAATGTCAACAAAGTTGAGGCATGATAGTTCGTAATCCAGGTGAACCTTTATAACTTCTTTCCTCGCCAATTGGACCCTTTGTAAGAACTTTTTTCAAAAAAACCTCTCGTATTGTTGACTTAGAGTCATAATTTCCAATGCTTCCTCCATGAAGGACTTCCTTTTTGCTACCTCCTCTAATTCGACAACATGAGCTTCTAGTTTAGAACTTATTATCTCCAAGTTCTTTATTTGGACTATCAACTTGTCCTCCTCATCACTCATTGAGGTTATCGTTTTTCCTAACCCTTAGTATTTTTCTCATTTTTTACGGAGCTCCTTTTTTAGTCCTTCGATCTCCTTATAAATCTCCTCATTCTAAGTCTTAAGGCCTAAGACTTCATTAGTAGCCAACGAATGTGCTAGCTTCTTGGTAGAGAGCTCTTCTTACAACTTCTTAGCCTCCATCTTGATCTTAATCCTTAATTTCTTAGCCACAATAGTATGCGCCCTTGAAGAGTTGTAAGCATTTTCAACCTTCTATAATAAAATTAACGAACCTGAATAAGTTAATTGGCTCACGACAGTGCAACAAAAATTTGAATATACCTTTTTCATCGCCTTCTGAGCCTTATCTAAGGTTGTTAAAGCATGGCTACTAATTTGCATACAGACAAAATATGGTCAGTAATGAGAGATTGGCTATGTCACGCGTCGAGCAGGAGAAGTCATAACAATCCTGCCATGTAAACTAACCTAAAATATAAGTTAACTTCACAGTTGCTATTATAGATATAGTCTACATAAAGTATACATGACTCAACTAACTTGAAGTATCCATTCTAATACCTATGAATGATCAATCCAGTGGTTTAGCTATATAAAATATCCGTTTGATATAACATGTTGTCTCATAACACAACAATACTTGCATAAATATTTCACATCTAAAGTTATAATTTACAATTAGAGTTTACCAAAAGCCATAGGTTTCAAAGTCTATTTCCATTAAGATGGGAAACTAATAGGTGTCACAAGGAATTCCTAGTTATTTTCATTAAAATTCAACAAAAAAGTCAAAAGCCTAGATATAGTAGATTATTCCTCCCTTTACTTTTCTAGCCAACAACATACTAACCTAAGGATGATGGTATCTAAATATCTTAACCTTCACTTGTCACATGCAAAAGAGTCTATGGAAATCTAAGCATGGAGTCAGAAGAATACCAAACAATCACAAGCAAGTTTATTAATTATGATGAAATGCAATGCAATGCAATCACTTAAAACATCTCACAATGTTATCTGGACCATTATGAGGGTAGAGAAATTACATCCGCTCTAACCTAAATTAAGGAGTTTTATTATGACTCAAATCATGCCAAACCCAGGCTTGTGTAATGGAGAACACCTTCTTCATGTAACCACCTTTGAACTATGGCTCCTGCCTTTGGCACAACCTCCTTACCTATCAATTAGTTTAACAAAGGATAGGGAAAAAACCATTTCAGCTACCTTAATCAAAGAAAGTTAGTATTTGACCTAGCACTTCTAATCGTTCCCCTAATGGTTGCTATGTATGTCCAATTTCATTCATAGTTAAATAACTATTATTTCCATTTAAGGGTGACCGAACAAGTTCATAATAATGCAAAATGAAATAATCATATAAAACAATACGCTAAGGAGTTTAACTTTTGTCACAATCAGGATATCAACCACACACATGGCATGTGCATAAATAGGTAATTTACAACCACAATTAAAGTACTTTTAAGCTTCTAGATATATTATTACAGTATCTCAACAAATACTAAAGCTATGACCCCAACTTACCTATTTAGATGCTTACTACAGAAAACTCGTGTTTTCAACGACCTAGTCACTAGGAGACCTTATTTATTCAAAACCCAAATTTACTTTTCGTAATAATTATGAAAACATTAAAGTTCTATCCAAAAGCATTCCATTAAATGGTTGGATACATATATATATATATCTAAAGTATATTATTATTTTCCCTATATAATAAAATATAGTTTTATTATATAAGTTAAGTTATTAAATATTAATAATATACATAGTTATACTATTACATATAACATATTGTTTTTTATTGTATTGAAACATACTTTTAATCGATTAGATTACATTTTTGTTGCGGTAAGCTTATCGTAATAAGTAAATCCTCATAATATTATAGAGGTATAATTTATATTACCTAAAATTGTTTAATTTTAGTAAAAGTAGTATCATTCAATTTATACATACTTAACGATACGTATTACAGATTCTATTTTTTAAGATAACTTTTAAATGGTAGTTCGAATTTCTAATATACTTATATGAATCTAAATGGATATTGTCATGTTATACTCATTTTATGTAATTAAACTATATTTTATATAATTTTCCATTATAACTCAATAATATATGTATTATCTAGCCTTAGTATGTATATAGCATATCTTGGTCATAAAATTATCATTGAATATATTAAAAACTCATTTTTATCAAATCTGGCCAGTATGTATCTCTGTAGTTTTAATTTCAATATTTATCACATTTTAACCTATTATTATTAAAAACAAGCCTTGGTTTTTCATTTAAGCTATTTTACTATGTAAATTTATAATAAATAGCTTAAGTTACTAAATAATTCCTCAAAAATTTTTATTGACTCCTAAAAATATGGAGAATTCATCCATCACTTACTTTCATTCTATCTATTTATAGCCTATATATTTGAAATTATAACGTTACCCTTAAATTGCATTTAATTACTCAAATATTATTCTTTTTAACAAAATTAATTCCAACATATCCTAACATCATTCTAAATCAGTATGTATCATTTTCAAGAATTAATTTCATAAAAACTTATTTATTTCACATTCTTACCCTAGTTCTAACTATTTTTAGGGCTAAAAATTACATTAAATACTAAAATACTTAAATAAAAAATCTAGCTGCATAGTAATCAAATCTATGTGATATGTTATCTATACAAAAATTTTGAGTTACAAACCACATCATCTGATATATTTATTTTGAAGCCAAAATTCAGATAAATAATTACTTTCTTAAGTAAGTGTATAAAATGTTCTAAATTTTACAAAAATAAAAACATCATGTAATAGCTTATCTAAAATAACATAATTACAAATTTTTTCATAATTTTCTAGGTGCTTTAATATTTTTTAAAATTAAATAAAAAATAAAGCAGAAATTTAACCTAGTTATTCTTTAGAGCTCTAGTGGCCATAGGGTAATCACTGCTTGTCGAATGGCTAAGGTGTAGGTGGTTTTATTAGGTGGTGGAGTGGTACAACAGCAGACTCAAGTTTGGTACACAAACTACACTTATACTGTCTATTGCTCTATTTTTCCTTTTTTTTTCTTCTATTTTTATATGATTTTCCTAAAATTTTCCTTCTAAGTGATCTAGGTTCCTTAAGATGTAATTAAGGTTAGGAAGCCTTGTTATAAAGAATCAAGCTTCTTGGAGTTTCCTTCTTATTTTTTCTATTATTTTCCTCTCTTTATTCCTAAATCCCTAAGCATGAGGTACCTAACTCTCTCTAATTCCCTTTTGATTCAACAAATGCTAGATCCCCACAGCATGCTACTATAAATTCTAACAATTTAATTGCAATTGGATAAGTTTTAGTGGAATTTTGGTTTTTATTATATATTTATGTTAGTATTTAGCTATTTTATTAATATATGAGTATATATCCTATGTATATATCATATGTGACGTGTTATTATACTCGTATAATTATGTTTCTAACATATCTTTTATTTTTAAGATATATTTCTTATTTATTTTTCTAAATTCAACATATATTATATATAATTATGTAATTTTAGGTTAATTTACAGATATAATTATTTTTTATACCAAGGAGAACACTCATAAAAATACAAGTATACTCATATAGTATATTATACTTTTTTTATTTCATTTTATAGCTTAATTAACTTATCTTTAAGTTCTAGTAGCATTCCAAGCTTGGTTTTAAGGATTTCGATCACATTTATACAATATTGATTAATCATACTTCTAATGGCAAAATTGGAATTTTAGGTCATTATTTTCGAAGTCTAACTTCATTAGGTTACTTCAACTAGCTCTTCTATCTTAGTCATAAAGTTTTGGCTTAATCAGACAAGTTTTGTTGGAGGTCTTAAATCTAGGTTTAATTGCTTTAAATGTAATTTCATGGGCTTACATTTCTACCCCCCTTAAGAAAGTTTTTTCCTCAAAAATTTTATTCTAAACATACTAACTATTTATTTCCTTATAAAAACTTGGTACTTACCTTTTTCTTTGAAGAGTCCTAGGTCATGACTTTGCATTGCTAACAACGGTTCCTAAGTTAGCTTTACCATTCAACTAGTACCCCATTAGACTTTTATGTACTCAACTTCTTGATTTCTTAACTTTTGAATTGTTGTTTTCTAAGATCTTAATCGGACTTTCTTTAACTATTAATCCTCTTATAAGTTCACTAGTTTCAATTCTACAATTGCATCTGCATTCTTCATGTATTTCTATAACATTGACACCTGAAATACATTATGGTATCCAGCTAAACTTGGTGGTAAAGAAATTCAGTACGCAACATTTTCAATTTTTTCTAACACTTCAGAAGTTCCAATATATCAAGGACTTAGTTTTCCTGTAATACCGAAATGCTTAAATCCTTTAAATGGACTTACCATTACATACACATGATCTCATATTGCAAACTCTATAGTTTTCTTTTTAGATCTACCCAACTTTTGTATTGATCCTACGCTGCTTTCATCCTTTGTTGTATTTTCTTAACTTTATCATTCATCTATCTAATCATATCAGGTTATATCATTGGGTATTCATCATTCTCTCAATACAATGGCAATCAACATTTTCTTCGATACAACGCTTCATATGGTGCCATTTGGATCATTGCTTGATAACTATTGTTATAAGCAAACTCTACTAATGGTAAGTATTGATCCTAGTCACCACTGAAGTCTATAATACAGCCTCTTAACATATCCCTAAGTATTTGAATAACTCTTTCTGATTGTCCATTTGTTTAAGGATAATATACTATACCAAATTGTAGCTTAGTTCCTAAAGATTGATGTAAGCTTTCCTAAAACTTTGATATGAACTATCCCTATCTGATACAATACTTATCGGTAAACCAAGCAATCTAATAATCTCTCTAATATATAGTCTTGCCAACTTTACCATTGAATCACTAGTTCAATAAGATAAGAAATGAGCACACTTCATCAACTTGTCTACCACAACCCAAATTGAAGCATGACCTAATCTCATCTTCTAGAATCTTATTACAAAATCCATTATAATATGATCCTACTTCCACTGAGGTAATTATAATGGTTACAGTAAACCATTGGGTCTCTAATGTTCCGCCTTTACTTGTTGGGATGTATTACATTTAGTAATATATTATGCTACATCTTTTTTCATGCCTTTCCACTAAAACAATTATTTCAAATCATGGTACACCTTATTCCTACTAGGATGCAATGTGTAACTAGAATCATGCACTTCAATCGTTATTTTATTCCTCAGCTTTGAGTCATTAGGCACACAAACTCTATTCTTATTTTTTAACACAACTTTAGTATCTATTTTGAAATTAGGCACATCACTGGTATTCAACTTTTCCTTGATTTCTTTCAGTCTCATAGCCTCATCTTATTGAAGCTTAATTTTTTTTATTAAGGTTGGTTATACTACTAAATTCATCAATTGTCCATCAATGTCATGCCATCTGAATTCAATTTCCAACTTTTCAAATTCCTTAATTAGTTCATGTTGAGTAGCAAGTAATGAGGCCACTTGTTTATAGTTCTTGCGGCTCAACGCATCTGGTACAATATTGGCTTTGCTAAGATGATAGTTTATGGTTAATTCATAATCCTTAATTAACTCCAACCAACATCTTTGTCTCAAATTCAACTCCTTCTAGTAAAGAAATACTTCAAACTTTTGTGATCTATGTATATCTCACAATGTTGCCCATATAAATAATGTCTTTAGATCTTCAAAGCAAATACTATAGCTGCTAACTCTAAATCATGAGTCGAATGATTTCTCTCATGAGGCCTCAATTGTCTAGGTGAATATGCTACCACTTTTCCACCCTGTGTCAACATACATCCTAAACCATTTTTGGAAGTATCACAATATATACAGTAAGATTTACCTAGATTTAGCAAAATAAGTATTGGCACTAAAATCAAATGATCCTTCAATTCTTAAAAACATTATTCGCATTCATCACTCTATTCAAAGTTAAAATCCTTCTGCGTTAGTTGAGTTAAAGGCTTAACAATTTTGAAAAATCTTTTATAAATTGCCTGTAATGTCTCGTGATTCCAAGAAAACTTCTTATTTCCGATACAGTGGTTAGCTGTTTCCATTCAGCTACTGCTTTGACCTTTTTGAGATTTACTAAAATATATTTGCCTAACACAATATGTCCCAAAAATGATATTCTATCCAGCCAAAATTTACTCTTATTTAACTTAGCATACAATTGATTGTCTCTCAAATTTTGTAAGGCTAAACATAAATGATCAGCATGACCCTTTTTAGTCTTGGAATAAATTAAAATATCATCAATGAATATTAGAACAAATTTATCTAAGTAAGGTTGATAGATTCGATCCATTAAATGCATAAACACAATTGGTGCATTCATCAAACCAAAAGGCATTACTAAGAACTTATAGTACTTACATCTAGTTTAGAAAGTTGTCTTTGGTATATCCTCTAGCTTAATTCGTAACTGATGGTATCTAGATCATAAGTCAATCTGTGAAAATACAGTAACACCATGTAGTTGATCGAACAATCACTAATTTTAGGTAATAGGTATTTATTCTTAATAGTCACTTTAGTTATCCCCTAATAATCAATACACAACCTCATGATTCCATCTTCCTTTTCCATGAATAACACTAGTACTCCCTAAGGAGACATAGTAGGTTGTATGAATCCTTTGTTTAATAGTTCTTGAAGTTGTTTCTATAATTCTTGAAGTTTTATCAGTGATATTCAGTATGGAGCTTTTGACATTGGTTTAGTTCTTGGCACCAATTCTATCGTAAAATCTAACTTTCGTTATGCTACTAACCCCAGTAATTCTTCTAGAAAGATATTAGGGAATTTGCTCACTACTAGTATTTTTTATACTTTTAGGGTTTCCTTCTTTCCCTTTATTACAAATATCCAACAGAATTACTATTCTTTAGTAATTTCATTCACTTCTTTGCCTACTTCATTCATTGTTAATTTCAAACTTCACTTACCCATCTTTCCCTAAAATATGACCTTACCTTCATCTAAGATTATATTTTTATTTTGACAATCTACTTTGGCTCTTCGTTTGGACAACCAATCTATTCTCACAATAACATCATACCCTTTAATTGGTAATATTATGAGTTTTATCAAGAATTCTTGTCCTTATATTTTTAATTGTCCATTATTTACTATTTCTCGTATTAACGCTTGCCCTCTTATAGATGTTCTTATCATATAGGTAAATTTAACTTCATTCATCTTAATTCAATTTTTGGAGACAAACTCTTGACTACTAAATGAATATAATACTTTAGTGTTAAACAATGCATAAGTAGTTCATCCATTTACAAGTATGTTTCCTAAAACAATTACTATTACTATAGTTATCTATCACTTAAGTACTATACTTTTGTTACGTATTTTCATAATTCTTAATACTATTTACGTATACAAAATTTATAACTAGTTCGTAATGCTGTAGGTGGATTTGGTAATTGGAATTATCCTTTAAAGAAAGGAAAAGCTCTTGTTACTGAAGCCAGTCTAATGTAGCAACTTCAATGCTTAAGTTAGTAATGAGAGTAGGGAAAGTTAAGTAAGTGGTTAAGAGTTATCATATGCTCTTACGGTGTTTCTTTCCCGTATTTATAGGAAAATTTCATATCTAAAGTAGTAATAATCAAAATAACTATTGAGACATACGAAAGCCTTTTGATTAAACACATTCCTTGAAATGCAGGGTAGGCAAGCAATTTTGTAATATAACTGTGCTAATGATAACTGTTTGAGCTACTTCCCTTCAATTCAAATTAGGAATGGATCTATGTTATTCAGCGAGATGCCTAGAATGTAGGTAACTTGTCTTGTTGATGGTTGAATGAATAAGTGAGTGCAACTTTGACTATAAATGTTTGATAAGCTAATGAACGAAAACTGACTGTCAATATTTGTCCCCCAACTCTCGTATTTGAGAATTCGACAAAGGGAGTAACGTTTAATACATTGGAGGCTGAATGGAGAGCAGTTCCTTAGATGCCAAGTAAGATAGGAAGGAAGACGGATTGCATCTTAATTAAAAAGTCGCAATTTTTGTTTTCCCGCCTGTTAATAGACTAAAAAGTAAAAGGTATGACATCTGTTACCTCAGTAATCATTACGCCATAGGCCTAACAACTGTTAGAGACTTCACAACCATTGGATTTCTATCTCAAAACATGCATTGGTAATTTATTCTATCTTCTAAACAGCACATCATTTTCAATAAAGTATTTAAGAGTTTTTCGATAGTAGAATGAGACTTTATAATCTCATTCATAAGCTTTCTTTTACTTTCAATATTTCATCTTCAACTTCAAACTCATCAAACTTTGTGAATTTATAATCAATCAAGTATGGTTCACAATGTAATTCGTCGACTTACCCTTTTGAATTCCAAAGCAATAAAGACTAAGGCCATTTCTCCCCCTCCCCCCAAAAAAAGGTGTGAGACAACGTGTTCCTCAAGTAGTTTAACCAACAACATGGTGAAGCGATGTGACAAAGTCATTTGAATCAATTCCCTCACAGTAGATGCCTACCTAGATGATAAGAAAGGAAGATCTGTAGCTAGGTATCTATACAATGATATGATCTCCTTTCATGATTTGTTAGATAGAGTAGTCAGTGTTACTAATAAGGTCATTGTTTCAAAATATAACAAGTATTAGCACGACCTTCCAATGGCATAAAATCTTAAGAGGGTAGGAGAAGAGGAAAGAGTTTGTTCTTTGAGGGAGTGTAAGTTCCACATCTATCTTAAATATCTTGATTTTGGACTGTGCTTTCCTTTATCAGCATTCATCTAGTAGCTCTTCAATTATTTCTAAGTCATGTTGAGTATGTTTTCACTAAATACATATTGGCTTCTAGTAGCTTTCGAAATAATCTATGAAGAGGATGAAGTCAGGGCAATGCCTCAACTATTCCAATACTTCTTTACGATTAGGAGGCAATGTAACGACTCATACTTTACCGCTATGTGGCATAGGTAGAAGTTCATGGATGGGTTGGAGTCTAAGATCCATAAGTGTTACGACAAATTCATGTCTATCATTTTGGATGAAGAGTTTGATTTCTAAACTCAATGGACTGAGCCAATCTGTACTAAGGACATAGAGTTGATGCCGAATGATGTCGCTATGGCAAAGAAGATTCGAGAAAGGAGGAAGAACAAAATGTTCTTCTAGGACGTCGAGAGAATAATAAGGCATTATGAGAGAGAGCCAATCTTTTCCAAGAAAGAAGGTATGCTAATGAGCAAGCACCTTGCCAAGTATAGCTATAAGAGGAAAGCTGTTTTCATGAGTTAGGGAGGAATTGCTGCGTTTGAGCCTTATTAGCTAACCCCTTACTAAGAAGTCTAAAAAGTTAGATGAAAGGACAAAGGTGGCCATGCATAATAAAGCTCTCTACATTAGTAGTGCTGAATTCATTCCCAACACAAAGATTGGTGAGTACTTTGTCTGTGTTGGAGCATACCATCTTACATACCGATTTGGCCTTAGGTGATAGGACAAAATCTTTAGCCTTAATGGAAGGCATTATTCTTCCTAAAGACAAAGAGATAGCGAGGAAAGACATCGATATGGTTAGTAGTTGTCATAAGGCTCATATCATAACCATGTTGTAACGTCAATACTTATAGCATGTTTTCATCTGTTAAGTTTGTTTGATTGCTAATACTCCTTATTGTTTTTAAATAAGCAGCTACGTTTTCATAACTTTAGACGAGGTTAACAAAGAAATGAAGAAGGTAATAACAATAATAGTCTTTATGTACTTTGCTAGGTCATTTGAAATATTCATCGTTCTATATTGACTTGTTGCAAAAAATTAAGGATGCATATAACTCTTTCAAAGCCTAAAATGCTATTGTTGAGAATGCAAGAATAAGGGCCAAGATAGAGGCTAGAAAGTATCAAGAAGAACTGGCTGTCGAGACGTTGGCACACTCTTTAGCTACCGATGAAGTCTTAAGCCCTAAGGCCAAGGTTGAAGAGTAATATAAGGAAATCTAGAGTTATAATTTACAGTTAAAGTCTACCAAAAGCCATAGGTCTTAAAATCTATTTATATTGAGACTTAACAAAAAAGTCTAAAGCCCAGATTCAATAGATTATTGCTTCCCTTGATTTGCCAACCAATAATACACTAATTTAAGGGTGATGGTATCTAAACATCTCGACCTTCACTTGTCACTTGCAAAAGAGTTTATAGGGATACAAGCACAGCTAAGTCAATAAGTAGGACAGAGTTAAAAGAGTACTAAACAATAATAAATAAGGTTATTAATTATGATAAAATGCAATGCAATCAATCACTTGAAACATCACATAATGTTATCCAAACCATTATGAGGTTAGAAAAATTATATCTGCTCCAACTAGGATTGATGAGCTTTATTATGACTCAAATCAAGCCAAACCAAGGCTTGTGCAATCGAGAACACTCTCTTCCCATGACCACTTTTGAACCAAGGTCCCTACCCTTGGTACGAGCTCTTCGTCTATCACTTAGTTCAACTGAGGATAGGGAAAGGACCATTTTCGCTATCCTCATCAAAGAGAGTTAGTATTTAGCTTGATACTTCTAATCATTCCCCCAACATTTGCTATGCATGTATAGTTTCATTAGTAATCAAATCATTGTTATTTCCATTAAGGGTGACCAAACAAGTTCACAGCAATACAAAATGAGAAAATCATACAAAAAAGCATGCTAAAGAGTTTCACTCCTACCACAATTAGAATATCAACCACACAAATGGCATGTGCATAGAAAGCTAATTTACAACTACAATCAAAATACTCTTAAGCTTCTAAATACTTTAATACAATATCTTAATAAGTGATAAAGCCACAATCATAACTTTCTTATTGAGGCGCTTATTACAAAAGACTAGTCTCTTCAATGGTCTAATTACTAAAAGACTCTATATATACAAAACCCAAATTTAGTTTTGGTAATAGTTACGAAAATATTAGGGTTCTATCTAAAAGTATTCCATTAAATAGTTATATATATAAATATATACATCTAAAGTATATTATTATTTTCCTTATATAATAAAATATTGTTTTATTATATAGGTTAAGTTGTTAAAAATTAATAATATATGTAGTTATACTATTACGTATAATATATCATTTTAGTCATATCGAAATGTACTTTTAATCAATTAAATTATGTTTTAATTACAGTAAGGTTATCATAATACCTAAATCCTCATAATATTATAAAGATATAGATTATATTACCTAAGATTGTTCAATTTTAGTAAAAATAGTATCATTAGATTCATACATATCTAACGACACATAGTACATATTTTATATCTAAAGATGACTTCTAAAGGGTAGTTTGGATTTCTAATATACTTATACATATTGAAATGAATATTATCACATTACACTTATTTTATGTAATTAAACTATAATTTTATAATTTGTCGATGTAACTCAATAATATAGGTATTATCTAGCCTTAGTATATATATAACATATCTTAGTCATAAAATTACCATTCAATATATTAAAATCTCATTTTTATCAAATCTAACCAGTATGTATCACTATAATTTTAATTTCAATATTTATCACATTTGACCCTATTATTACTAAAAATAAGCCCTAATTCATAATTTAAGCTATTTTACTATATAAATTCATAATAAATTGCTTAGATCACTAAATAATTCCCTAAAAATTTATGTAGGCTCTCACAAAATATGAGGAATTCAGTTATCACTTGGTCTTATGCTATCAATTTATTGCCTATCTACTCAAAATTACAATTTTATCCCTCAATTACATTAATTACCCAATTATTAATCTTTTATACAAAATTAATTCGAATATATCTTAACATAATTATAAATAATTATAAGTTAATATGTGTCATTTTTAATAATTAATTTCATAAAAACCTATTTATTTCACATTTTCACTCTAATTATAACTATTTTAAGGCTAAAAGTTACATTAAATACTAAAATACTTAAATAAAAACTTTGGCTACATAGAAATCAAATATATATCATATGTATTTTATACAAAAATTTTAATCTCAAAACTATATCATCTAATATATTTATTTTGAAAGTCAAAATTCGGATAAATAATTACTTTCTTAAGCAAGTGTATAAAATATTATAAATTTTACAAAAATAAAAATATCTCACGATAGCTTATCTAAAATAACAAAATTACAAAATTTTTCATAATTTTTTGGGTTGTTTTAATATTTTGTTGGAATTAAATAAAAACAGGGCAAAAATTTATCCTACTTGTTCTTCAAAACTCTAGTAGCCGTAAGGTGGTGACTGCTTATCAAAAGGCTAAGGCACAAATGGTCCTACTAGGTGGTTGAGTGGCACAACAATAGACTTAAGTTTGCTACATAAACTACACTTACATCATCTATTGCTCTATTTTTCCTATTTTTCAACGATTTTTTTAAAAGTTTCCCTTTCCTATGATCTAGGTTCTTAAAGAAGTTATTGAGGTTAAGAAGCCTTGTTATAAAGAATTAGGCTTTTTGGAGTTTCCTTCTTATTTTTTTTCTTCACTTTACTCGTAAATCCTAAGCATGAGGTACCTAACTCTCTCTAATTCCGTTTTGATTAAGTAAATTCTAGATCCCTATAGCATTTTGCGATAAATTCCAGTAATCTTCAGTAATTTGATTGCAATTAGATATGTTCTAGTAGATATTTTGGTTAAATATTATTATTATTATTATTATTATTATTATTATTATTATTATTATTATTATTATTATTATTATGCTAGTATTTAGTTATTTTATTAATATACGAGTATTTATTCTATGTATACATCACGTATAATGTGTAATTATACTTGATAATTATGTTTTTAATATATCTTTTATTTTTAAGATATATTTCTTTTTTATTTTTACGAATTCACTACATATTATATATAATTATGTAATTTCAAGTTAATTTATAAGTATAATTGTTATTTATACCGGGTATACTCATACAAATATGTGTATACTCATATAGTATATTATACTATTTTATTTCATTTTATAACTTAATTAACTTATCTTTAGGTCATTGTCGCATTTCGAGCATATTACACTCATATAATTATACTATTTTATTTCATTTTATAACTTAATTAATGTCTAAGATATTGCGACTCTAACACAGCACAAAATATTCACCTATGCTACGGTTGGGAACAAACTTGGCAAAACTGATGCCAAGAGCTTTATTTCTCAAAGCCTCCTTCACCTTTTCATCCGAACCCTTGCTTTTCTTAAATGGAGGTTGGTCAATAAGCTTTTTCCTACTTCTCTTCTTGGTACTTGGCTTAGCATTTGTTTAGCCTGATGAGTTGTCAACCACCTCTTAAGGAATAACATTGGTAATGTTGTCAACTGCAATATCATGAATAGCTTCTCTCAACACTTTCCTCCCATAGATTGTCTCTTATTGCAGGTAATACTTCAAGTTGTGTAACTCCAATAGTTTCTATCTACTCAATTTCCAAGCTCTTTTTAGTAGGAGGAGTTCACTTTTTCTTCTTCGGAATGGCAACCACTTTCATAACCTTCTCCTAAGTAGTTTTTTTTTTCTTTGTGCTAGTAGCCAATTAATAAGGACTTTAGTAGTTGTACACTTATCAAGTTTTTATTTTTTAGCCTTGGCTTGAACCAATAATTTCATGGGATCTACATCCCCTATACCTATGCTTGCATAAAAGAAATAGAATATTATGAATAGAAGAGAAGGGAAAAATTAAAAACATACAAGTCCATGTTGAGTGAGGCTTAAAGGCAATGATTCTCCCCCCAAGTCATAAGAATGACTTCCTCCTATAGCTCTACTCGACACAGCAGGTAAATCAACACCTACCTTCATTATTAAAAAAAATTAGGTCCCCCTTCTCATATCGAGCTATGATCCTTTTTGCATCCTAGAAAAAAATCTCATTCCCTCATCTCTCTTGAATCTTCTTGGTAGTAATGGCATCATTTGATAGTAATTCAATATCCATGGTATGGATGGGCTCAATCTATTAAGTCCACAAATCCAAATCTTCATCCATCCTAATTGAAACATACTTTTCATGCTATTTATAGATCTTGGACTCTAACTTATTCATGAATTTGCATCCATACCAAGCCTCTACAAACTACTAACCATCAGGCCACCTCCTTATTAAGAAAAAGTATCTAAATAATTGAAATGTAGCCTAAACCTCAATCTCTTCACGTATGATCTCAAATGCAATAAGAAGCATGTATGTATTAGGAGAAAACATACTCAATGTAACCTAATGTTATTTAAAGAGCTATTTTTGGAGAACGAAGAACGGAAGACATAACCCAAAATTGAGATATTTCAAATATATATGGAATTCATGGTTTATCATAAAGCACACCCTTTCTTCCTCCCTTGACCTACACAGATGCCATGCATTGGGGAGATTTTGCCAATACTTATTATACTTTGTAACAAGTGTCCTAATGGCACCATTTACTACTCTATTTGGAGAATCAATGTTATAAACTACATTATTGTATAATTACCTAGTAGCTGACCTTTCCTTCCTATCATCTAGGTAGTTATCCACAAGAAGAGCATTAATACAAGAAAGTTTTTCCCATCGCTCTATTGTACTGTTTGCCAAATTACTAGAAGAAGACACTGAATCATTCCTTTTTTAGGGGAGAGAAGTAGCCTTAGACATAGTTACCTTATAATATGAAGGTATAAGTTGACAAATGATGCTTCGAACCATACTTATTGAAGTTTAAGTTGTTGAAGATTACTTGATAGCACAAGAAAGTCGCTCACTATCCAAACAAGAACTTATAGAAAGAAATCTTGAAAGCAAAGGAAAATTCTAAAAGTGAATATGAATGAGAGAGGAGAAAGAAATGTTAGTCAATATGAAAAGGCTATTTATATATGGATAATCCCCCTTCAAAGTTCTCATGTACTTCTCATAGGGATGCAAGCACTATTTAGTCTGTCAGGTATGGATGGATGACATGTGTCAAAGGTTATATATCTAAGGGATATGGTATCATTAACAGTTAATAGACCCTATGATGCAATAATGACCAGTGTGACAACTATCATGCGTGTCATTATGGAAAAATGAACGAACTGGAAAGTTTAAAGGTTGTGACCTTTCACTTAAAGTCTGATATGATGCATTTCAAAAATAAAAAATATCATACAAGCTAATTTAGGAAATAATCCAAATTTTGGCATGTCACTTAGCATTTAGAGAACAATTGATTTTGCTCTTCACCATTTGACTATTAGGATTGAATATTGAATCTTGTTTACTCCCATAATCGAATTATCAACCATGGTAGTTTAGGGGAAATTTTTTTATAGCTAGATTTTGCCCTAATACGTTACTCGGCTTTACAGCCTCCAACAAGCCAATTGATTTTATTTTTAGATTATGCCTTTAAGGGCTCAATGCATCTAATGGGTCTCAAAGCCTAACCTACTTATAAATCTTGTTTAAATTTAGAAATTGGCATAGATAGTTGTAATTTTGCTCAATCCCATTACATAACCACCTATTACTACTATCTTTTAGGATGTACTTAATTACGGGATCTCTATGAGATCCATGTCCAAAGATTATCTATTATTATAGACACTTGGTATTCGTCTATAAATAAGGGAAAGAAAGTATTGTGAGAACTATCTTATGCCCTTTAATACTTTAGTTACTCAGCTACTTACTTTCAACACAAACATATATTTACTTAAGCATTGAAGTGACTACACCAAACTAACCCC
Organism: Lumnitzera racemosa; assembly: GCA_024138005.1. NCBI lineage: Eukaryota > Viridiplantae > Streptophyta > Magnoliopsida > Myrtales > Combretaceae > Lumnitzera > Lumnitzera racemosa. Next base: position 44,155,235 of record JAMXBC010000010.1, read on the forward strand.
AACACTACTTAGCCTTTTCTTCTATACTTTTGCAAGATCAAAGTTTTGCACCAAAATCACTTGACAACACCTACTGAGGTGCTCCTTCCAGCCTTTCATCAACCTCATAGGACTCTTCATGATCACTTTGTTCTTCTTCTATAACCTCCATTCTTCTTGGCTCTTTATTCGACTCCTTGAACTTAAATGTTTCATTATGGGTAAACTCCGCATTTTTCTTCATTATTAGGTTGATAGCACCGATATTCAACAAAAACTTCCTTGAGGTTCTCATCAATAGCACACTTATCAGCTCGGTGAACTCCTTTAGCAAAGGTGATGGCTTCTCTTTACATCATGACTAACATATTTTCTAAGAGTTCAATAAGTCGATCCATCCATTCATCTATGGTTCTTAGGGTCTACACATTGACCCCGGCTTAGAGCATCACTCTTATTATCTCCAACTACTGCTTTCACACTTGGTTAGCCATTTTTATCACTCAACAGCTCAATATACACCTTTTGACAACCATTGCTTCAGTAACCATAGTTTTTACAAGCGCTTAACCACTACAGTAAACATAAGTCACCAATACTTACTACTTACCTCAACAACCACTAACACCTTTGATAATAATTGAACAAGCACATAGAAGAACAATGACACTCCTACTATGGCTCCACTTTCATAACCCCTACTCTATTTTAAGAAATGAAGATAGAGTACAACAAAACACATAGTAACACCTCATTTTAGCTAATAAAATGACCAAAACCTTAATCATAATTGTAACTCAATCGATACATACAACAAGACTCAGGCTCTCAACCCTACGCAAAACCTCAAGTCTGATATGATACACCATAGCAATGGGTCCTTAAAGAACTATCGAAGAAATGTAGGTGGGTTTAAGTGGAAATTTAAGCAATGAGATTTAAGTAAAACTTGCGAGCAGCTTAGTAGATATGATACACCACTCAAGCCTAATGTGGCTTACGATGACAATCATTTAAAATAGATATTTTAGGATGATTTTACATGATTTTTTATATTAATCAAGTTAATATTATAATGATTTAGAGCTTGATTTGTTTATATTTCATTTGCAGGATTTTTGGAAGCATATGATGAAATTATAAAGATTTAGAGGGAATTTCGAAGCTTAATTGAAGAAGAGCATTAATCAAAGAATTGAAGTGAAGGAATTTCGAGTAAGAAATGAAGTCTAAAGAGGACCATGGGTGAAGACCATAGGTGTGTTCCTTAGCTATAGACCTTTCACCCTAAATTTCCATCAAATTTGAAGATTTTAGACAAAATGAAAGACCATGCACACATTTTTCAACTATGATGCTAGGGTGTAGTGATTCTATATTTCATGAATCTTTAATTTTTGACATATTTTCTTTGTAAATCTAGGTGTACTTCTTATAAATAGATATCTAAGTTTAGGTTTACAAAGAGAGCCCCTTTACAAAAGAGTCAGTAGGGTAAAATAACAAGGATTTCTCTACTTTCTTATTATCTTTTCTTCTTTTATTATGTCATCACTTTAATCATTCTTCGTAAATCATTATCAAACCCTAAATTTTTTATGTTACTCTTGATATTCTTATATCAATGCTTGTTCATTTCAATATATGATATTTATATGTTGTGATCTAATTATACTTATTTGTATTGGTCTTTAATTCAATTTTATTGATGATTAAGATAATGTATGAGTTTACTATAAAGTTCATCAAGTTCCTATAATATGACTAACTGATGCAATTTGAAAAAAACTAACTAAAATGTTTAGTTATTTGGTTTTTCCAAATTAGAGCAACCCAATAGTAAGATTTAAGGACATAATGTAACTTTGAGATATTATTCCAAAAGCAATTCAAGTAACTATATACTTTGAATTAGGAATTAATTAGAGACACAAGTTTGATCAATTCATAATAGGAATCCATGATTCAATATTGCAATTGACATTGAATAGTCACTTACAACTAGGTAGTAAATAATACAAGATTTACTAAGGATTATGCTTTTTCTTAACTTTAATTAATTATGTTATTATTTTTGTCATTTTAATTGTTATTATTTTTATTCATGCATCTTTATTGAGTTTACTATTGTTCTTTATTCTATTAATTATTTAATTACCCTTTTAATTTTAAAAGTTAGATAATTGGAAAATTATTCCGAAAATATTGCTAAAAATTTGGGTTTTACCCACATTTGTGGTTCCTCATAGAATTGACACTTGGACTCAGATCTAATTTTTATACTATAACTTCACTCGGTACACTTTTCTGATATAGCTTAGTGTATGTGTATTAGCCTACAACATACTTGATGTGAGTCACTAGTTTAGGTTGAAGGGTCATTCGCTGCACAACCTTACTTGAGGGTTGCTAAGAGCTAAAAATTATTGTTCTCAACAAAGGGGAAAGAGAGGAAACTTAATAAAATTTCATTAATATTCAAGGGAATGATCTGTATACAGTAAGCTCTTAACGAGATGCTTATACCTAGTCTCCTTAAGGTTACAATGTGTCCTCGACAATTATTACATAATTCTTCTAGAAAGAGAATATCCATTGTTAAATGGTGTAACCACAAGTTATGGAACATGTGCCTTGAGCATAGAGGCTACATGATTCTACTCATAACAAACTTTGATGTTTAGGGATAAGGTCAGTAGTCGTAAGGCTTATAAATAGCTCTATAGAGTTAGCTTAGCTTTCTTGGATTCGTAGAGGGTAATATGCAAAATAGGTCAATAGATTAGCTCGAAAATCCTTGGATAGCTTAGTCTGACCTTCTTCTAACAAGACAACACTCATGATGCTTAGACATTTTATATGGAACAAGCTAACTCTGTAATTTAGCTCAGCCTCTTCAACACTTGGTTGATAGTTGAGGATCCTATGAGCCAAGTTGATTGGCCCTTTTGGTTAAGATCGTTTGAGGGATCCTAGGGGTTGATAACTATCAAACTAGCTATTGAGGAATTTAGCAGATATGCATAGGCATCGTAGTCTAGTATGCAGTGATACAAATGGGGAGCTAGGATGGAGGAGATTATCACTTAGAATGAGATGAGACAGGTGCTGTGAAGCTATTTTTTGCCTATGCAACAAAGGCATGAGATTTAAATGAGTGTCCTAAGGTTTAAACATAGAAGCAAAATAATGGAAGAATACATTAAAGAGTTTAAAGCAACACAAACCTAAGTCAGAATGTAAGAGGATGATAAGCAAGCCATGTTAAGGTTTTTAGATGGAATGTGATTTGAGATTGATGCCTCTATTAACTTATATAAGGCAACTAATCTTGAAGAAGTTACACAACTAGTGACCACTATTAAGCACTAGAACTAACAAATCCTTACGAGTTTAAGAATGTAGCTTTCAAGTCAATTAATACTAATAAGGCCTTAAGTGTTGAAATGAAACTTCTAGTAAGTAGAGAAACACCACAAATTGAACAAAAGTAGGTGGAAGATAGATAAAGTAGAATATGTAGGCTTAAGGGGCAAAAATTGTAGAATCTCTATCTATTGGAGTTAGCAATACCCATATACATTGTTTAAATTCTAAGGCTACTGGCATGTAGTAGCTTAGTGCCTAAATTAGAAGGTCATGTACCTTAATGGTGATGAGATAGAAGGTAGAGACGAAGAGGAAGTTGGGGTTGAGCAACAACTAAGGACTAAAGATAGTGATGATAATGAGTGTTTTGATATAAAAGGGCTACAGGTGTTTATAGTTTTTGGGTAAGTATATTCTTGTAAAGTAATTAGGTAATCATTGGATGCGTCTACTATTATTGATCTAATGTAGAGAGAAAACATATTTCATACTAAGTACTAGGTGAATGGTATCACTTATGCAATCATTACTAGTTGTAGTAGTTATGCGAATATGATAATGACGTATATCATGGAGAAATTGAAATTGCCCACCATTGATCATCCTTAACCATACAAATTACACCAGCTTAATGATAAGAGTGCAATGACTATGGTAAAGAGAAAGACATTTCCATTATTTTTTCCTAGTGTATATTCAAATGAGGTAGAAGGAGATGTCATTCCAATGACTGCTACTAACATCTTGTTAAGAAGGCCTTGGCTTTTTTATGAAGATGTAGTTCTTTGTGGGCAAAAGAACACCTGTTGGGTGTTGAAGTATAGAAAGAAAGTTCATATACTACCTATGAGTATAGCTGTTGTCAGGGCTACTCAACAAGTTATGCAACCATCCAAACAAGAGTCATTACTATTGACTTAGGGGCAAGTTAAGCTAGAGTTGGAGGTAAGGAAGATGTTGTGGTTGATGATGATTTAACTCATGTTGCTTAATGAGAGTGATGCCATTAATTTTCCCTAGTGGGTTCAACAACTTTTAAATGAATTTTTTGATAATTTTCTTATAAATTACCTATAAAGTTTCTCGATGCACAAAATTGAGCACCAAGTTAATTTGATGCCAAGTGCAACTTTTCCTAATAGACCTGCTTACATGATCAATCTAAAGGTAGTAAGGACTTAAAAGGCAAGTAGATGAGCTTCTAGTCGAAGGCTATGTTCATGAGAGTGTAGGCCTTTGGTCTATGCCTACATTATTAGTGTCTAACAAAGATGGCAGTTGGTGTATATGCATAGATGGTAGAGTGACCAATAACATTATAGTCAAATACAAGTATCCAATACCTTGATTTGATGATATGTTAGATAAGTTATATGGCATAAGGTTGTTTTCTAAGATTGATTTAAAAAGCAAATGCCGTTGGATTAGAATGAAAGGTGGTGATCAATAGAAGACAACTTTCAAAACTAAGCATGGCTTATATCAATAGCTTGTAATACCTTTAGCTTATTTAATGCCCTAAGAACTTTTATGCAATGGGGGATTTGTTGGGGAAACATGTAGTAATATATTTCAATGATATTTTAGTATATAGCCTTAATCTTAATAGTTACATTAAACATTTGCGAGTTATGTTTTTATCTAAGGCGAGATCGATTATATGGGAATTTGAAGAGGTACCTCTTTTGTCAAGAGGGAATGACTTTTTAGTCTATGAGGTTTTAGGTGATAGGATCAAAGTTGATAAAGAAAAGTCAAAGCTATAGCTAAATGGCCAATACCAACTAATGTTTATGGGGTATGTAATTTTCATGAGTTACCTTCCTTTGTCAGTTTATTTAAGATTTTAGTGCTATAATAGTACCCTTGATTATGTTGACTAAAAAGGTAGTGACATTTCATTGGGGTTTAGTAATGCAAAAGGGTTTTGAAACAATCAAACAAAAGCTTACTACGGTACTAGTTTTGGTGATACCTACTTTTAATAAAATCTTTGAGCTTGTGTCTAATAAAATCAGACACAAGCTTACAAAGGCGCCAGTTTTAGCAAGAAGTCGAGCAAACTAGCTCTAAATTACTTTACATATGATGAAGAGCTTTAAGCTTTGATTAAGGCATTACAAGTATGGTAACATTATCTTCTTCCTCAGGAGTTTGTTATTTGTTTTAATCATTAGGCATTCAAATTCTTAAAGGGTCAAAGCAAGTCATCAAAGAGACATGTCCGATGGATTGAACTATTGGAGTCTTTTGCCCATATCATCAAGGAAAATCAGGGAAATATTAATATAGTTGTAGATGCATTATTGAGATAATCGGCCTATTAGTACAACTCAGTCAAAGCTATCGAGTTTTGATTTGATTTGCAAGTAAAATGAAGGAGATTGCCTATTGGATATTTTAGATTATCAATTTATGAATTGTGCCTATTGTTTATGTTTTTAATTCTCTAATCACAATAACATGTATTTTGAATTTATTGGAATATGTGTTAATAAGGATTACGACATGAGACCTATTCTAATTGTTTAATGTGAACTAGACAATCTAGATTAAAGAGACATGGCGTTATGTTGTTTAATTCAATTAAGGTTTAGGAATAAGAGAGGAAAAATTAGTTTATCACTTCTCTAATGATAGAAAAGATAAATTGGTTAATCCTAGGAATTTGCTTCATGAAAAGGAATTTCTAGTGCTTAGTTGTTTTAAAATTAAACCTGTTAAAGACACCTTCATTATCATAATTAGTATTCTAATTATCTAGTTTACAATTGAGTCCTTGGAGATGTTAAATCCCAATTTAATTGTTTTGTAAATTAATTTTTCATAATTTAATTATTTTCATAAACACATGATTTTAATTGCTTAGATTTAGATAAGACTAATACTAATAAAAATTAAATACCATTCCCCATGGATTTGACCTAGTTCTTACCAGTATTATTGCTATATACGTAACCTAGTGCACTTATTAGTAAAATATGCTTTTGTTATAAAAAGTAGTGTTGTGAAAAGTAAATTGAGGTTAAACACATCAAGTTTTTTGGCTTCATTATTGGGGAATGAGTTATGCTAATTTGAGTTTTTAGGATTGTCTAAATTTAGGTGCTTCATTTTATTTGTTTGTTTTCTCTTTATTTCCATTTTCTTTGTTTATTTTATTTTAGTTTCTTTTTAGTGTTAGATCTCTACTTATTTTTATTTTATTTTGCAATCACTTCTCAAGAAGGACTGATGTATGCAATCTTTTCCTCTATGTTGCACTATAGAGCTTCAAATTCAAATGCTTTCTTTTAAGCAGCATGAAGGTGAACCACTATATGAGGTGTAGTTGCGATTTTGCAATTTGATGACCATATGCCTATATCATGATTCTCCTATGTAGAATTAGCTGCTAATGTTTTATGATGCGATCCAATATTAGGACAAATTCAAGATTGAAGTTATGGTTAGAGGACCAATAACAAACATGCTAATGGTGCAAGTATCTAAAATAATTGATGAAATGTTATGTTTTGAGTATGAGAATGACCTTCATTTGATAATCATGTGATCTCAACTTTAGAAAAAAAAAGACAAGAGTATTGAAAAATTATTAAGGAATCTAGAGAAAAAGTAGGAAGAAAGATTTGAAAGATAAAGTTTAATTATTTGAGAATTAGAGACTCGACTACTACGAGTAGTAGAGCTTTTAACCACTACATTAGTAGGTGTAAAGAAAAATTCTTCTAAGTCTACTATGAATGAGAAAAAAACTAGAATTTCCAGTAACCATGTCTATGGAATCACAAAATGATTGTAGTTTTCAAGTAGCAAGAGATGTGACAAAAATAGATGAAAAACCAATTTGGGAAGTAGTAGTTGAGGAACTTGCCCATGTAACCATAAAGGGGTTCGAAATGTTGGAAAAACAATTTTGAAATGTTAGAAAGACCCAATAGAGCATGCCAAACAATACAATTGAGGTCAAGCAAGAAAGTTGTATTTCAAGAATCACTAGCTTCTACATCAAATTCAAAGAAAGAAGAGGTACGACAAAGGAACATCCTTGAAGAATGTGAACCCAGTGCTAAACCAAGTATTCCATCTATTCCTTTTCCAAAACACTTATTTAAATGAAAAATTGATGAGGATTATGACTCATTTATGTAAGTGTTTAAGAAGTTAGAAATTAATATACCCTTAGTAGATTTATTAGAGAAAACACTACATACTAGATGTTATTTGAAAGAAATAATGGCTAAGAAAAGGAAAATTAATGTGAGAGAAATAGTTCTGTTAACTCATGCATGTACTAAAGCACTAAAAGACAGTCTTCCCCCTGAATTAAACGATCTGGGAAAATTCACTTTAAATTGCACCATAGGAGATGAAAATCTTAAAAATGCATTTTGTGATTTAAGTGGAAGTATTAATGGGATATCTTGCTTTTATGGTAATGAAATTAGGATTAAGGGGTACAATTAAATAAACTGCAATGTCAATTCAATTAGGTTATGGGACCTTAAGGAAACCAAAAGAGGTGATTGAGAATGTACTTCTAAAATTGGATAAATTTATATTCCCTGTAGACTTTGTTATCTTGGATATAAAAGAAATTCCTATCATCCTAGGTCATCCATTCTTAGTTGCTATAGGAGATGTAATTGATGTGAAAAATTGTAAAATGGTATTAAGGGTTGGAAATAATGAGCTTCATTTAAATATTACAAAGTGATGGAAAAAGAAAAATCCTCAAACCATTAAATCAAATATGACATGGAACACTTAAATCGGGGTAACAATCAACTCTAACAAGAATAGGAAGTCTTAGAGAAATTTTTAATAAGATGTCTCATGGATTTAAACTACCTTAGCAATGAAATAAAAACATCAATCCAATGATGTTAAACATAAATGCTTATTGGGAGGCAACCTAATTTTTATTTTCCATATCCTTTGCTTTACTTTATTTGATTTTGTTTTATTACTCCCTTACAATGATTTTTTTTATCTAGCAGCTTCTAGAATATTTTTAGATCTTTTAATCATTTTATTCCTTTAGATTTTGTGTGATGTTTTGTTGGTTGCATTGTAAGAATAACTTGAAAGAATTTTAATTGAGGGTGAATCATGGAAGAGGAGATTAAATAAAAATTTGAGAGGATTATGGGTAAAGGATACGTACGTAATCTAGGGTATGATCCTCTCAGATCATGGTAAGAATTTCAAAGCCATTAAAAATACGAAATGACCATGAGCAAGAACTACTCCTATAGTGGTAATTATGTCCCTCTCATCATGTATGTATAGTCCTATAGCTTTAAATAGAATAAAAAAAATTCACCAAGATTATTACAAGCAGGGACCATGCTCATAGCCTTCAACTATGAACCTTGAATACGATTTTGAATTTTCAATTGTTTTATTTTTCAAAAAGATTAAAAAAAAAACCCTCACCTAACATGTCAATTTATCGATTATCAGGATGTACACTCATGATATTTGCTAACATGTGTATTCTCTTTATTTACTTGTTTGTTGTGGTTAGTAAGGGATTAGCCTTACTAATTTTAATGCTATTGTTTGAACTTTCAGTCTTATAGGAAGAGTAATGGTAGGAAGTATTTTCAGTTTAGTTTTATTTTTTTCTTCTTCAATCTTTTTCTTTTTCTCTTTCTTGCTTTGTTTTGTTTTTCTCTTTTGCATGGCCATTATGAACTCAAATGATATAAGGAATCCCACAATACGACAAGTTTCAAAATTCAATGCCAGAGCATAAACCAGAAAAGTTTCAATTTCCTTTTATCTTTTCCCTTATTGATTTTTGTACTTGTTATTGATTATTTTTACATTAGAAACAATATACAATTTAAGTGTGGGAGGAAGGAATAAAGTATGCAGACACTAATAGAAAAATCTATAAAAGCAATTAGGTTGATTTGTTTGATTATGCTTAGGAATTTTGCAAATATATATATATTTTTTAAGACATATAGAATCAAATTTGTTTTATACTACACATCTATTCACCATTAGTTTGTCATCTAATTAAAAAAGGAACTTTTTAGACAAATTTTTTTTCAAAATTATTTTGTATGAAATTTTCTTAATCATGATGACCTTTCTATACAATACTAGAATTGAATAATAAAATTTGCATATACTGTATAGTTTCTTGTTATTTACACTTAAATTTAGACTTAGAATTGGGATGAGCAATGTTGATTAGGAGCTAGTTGTCTATATTTTACTTTAGTGTATACTCGTTCTTTAGAAGCATTGAGAGCCTTCTAATTAATAACAAATGATGCCTGTCCCTTGAAAGTTTCTTGAAAAACCAAAATAGTTGAGGCAACTGAAAAAATATATATATAATAATATTAATATTTATCAATAAGGATTGACTTTGGTCTCTAATTGATGTAATACGTATTGTGCTTAGAGAGGTAAAAAAGGGAAGTATGTACCCTTTAGTTTTAAAATGTAGATAACTTTTTCCAAGTTAAGTTTGATGTTTATTCTGATTTCCAATTTAATCTTTGTTTAAATAATGGGGTTTAACTCTAATTTACATAGATTAATTATTGAATTCTAGTATGATTTCTATAGCCAATACATATATTGTGTAATTGTATTTAAAGGGCGTGTAGATATGATTAAGTGAAATTCTATGAAATAAAAAGTTGTGGAAGCTGTAAATTTTTAAAGGATGAATTTTAGTAGAAGATTTTGCGCCCTTGTCCCTGAATAAATTATGTATAATATTTATTTTTTATTCTATAATTTGAGCATTCATTGAATTTTTTTCCATAGGAGTTTTTCCCTACTTTATTTATTTTGCTGGAGGACAAGCAGAGTTCATGTGTGGGGAAATTTGATAAAACTTAATTGTGCCTATTTTATAAATAGATTTTGTATTGCTTTGATAGGCTTTTTAGTGTAATTTTAGTATAAAATGGTATTTAATTTGTTAAAATTTTATTTTAGCATTTTATTATACTAATTTGTATATTTTTTATAGAAAAAATACACAATATTAGAAAATATACAAGTGATGACAAAGGCACACAACACTACTAAGAGAAGAAATTAATTTTTGATAGCTTCTTAGGCAAGGACTAAGTCCATAGTCCTAGGCCATGGTCACTCCATGGATGGAAGACTTGTGTCACTATCGAATGAAGCCAAGTTCCCAATTCTAGACATACCGTATATTTTCTATTATATGCAAGAATTGAAGCATAGAAGGACTACATGTAAAGACTATGGTTACAAGCATCATTCTATATTAATTTGGAAAGAATTGAAGCTATTCAAGAAAGATATCTAATTGTATCTTGTATGACCACTCTTTATGGGATCTCTTGTAATATAAATAGAAGGCCTCATAATAGAATAAACAAGTAGAAAAGAAGTAGAAACTAATAGAGAATACATGATAGATTTTTCTCTCATTAGTCTATGGTTTTAGAGAGTAGTTTTATTTTTTTCTTTTTTAGGATTTCAACATTGGAAATAATAGAGTGATATTTGATCTAGAATTGGAGATTGAAACTCCTAAATAGGTTGTTTCATCCTTTTTAGTGAATTATTGATTTGGATATCATTTTATCTATTATTTCTTGTTTGTACTTAATTAATATTGCTTATTAATTATTTTAAATTATTAGTTTATGAATTGTGCCTATTGTTTAAGTCTTTAATTTTCTAATCACAACAACCTATATTTTGATTTTACTAGAATATGTGCTAATTAGGATTTAATCGCAAGATCTCTTCTAATTATTTACTGTAAATTGGATCATCTAGATTAACAAGAAATAACGTATGTTCTTTAATTTAATTAAGATTTAGGAATAAGAAAGGATTAATTTAGTTTATTGCTTGTTAGCAATAGAAAGAATAAATTGGTTAATCTTAAAAATCCACTTAAGAAGAAGGAATTCTTAGTGCTTAATTGTTTTAATACAAAACTTTTTAAGGACACCTTTATTATCATAATCGATATTCTAATTATCTAGTTTGCAATTGAATCCTTTAAATGTTGAATCCCAATTTAATTCTTTTGTTAATTTAGTTTTCATAATTTAATTATTTCCATAAACCCTTAATTTTAATTACCTAGATTTAGACAAGACTAATGCTAATAAAAATTAGATACCATTCCCCATAGATTCAACCTAGTTCTTACTAGAATTATTACTACATATGTGACCTAATATACTTGCTAGTAAAATATGCTTTTGTTATAAAAAGTAAAGTAAGGTTAAGCATATTAGAGAGATAGTTTTTGTCTTATCCGTAGGTTGTATCGGGATGGTGCTATAGTACGTGGTTACTAATTATCAAATGGTTATCTTTTTCAAGTTTTTAAGTTATGTATTCCTAATGGCTTACCGAAGGAGTTATTAGTAAGGGATGCATATTCAAGAAGATTTTCAAGACACTTTGGTAACAAGAGGACATTGGAAGCATCATAAGAGCATTTTTATTTGCTAAGTATACCTTGAGATATACATTGAGTTGTAGAGTGTTTTTGGTGTTTATAGGTGAGATAAATCCAAAAGGGAATCAACTAGCTTTTATTTGCCATTACCATTACCTATAGATCCTCAAAAGGGATATCAGTATAGATTTTGTACTAAGTCTTATGATAACTTAGGGGGAAAAGAATGTGTAATGGTGGTTGTGAACATGTTTAGCAAAATGGTTCATTTTATAGCCATAAGGCAAATGACTCTTTTTATATTTCTAATTTGTGTTTGTAGGTAAAGGAAAACGAAATGAAACTTCCTTGTTTTATTAAGTTGCAATAGTTGAATATATACACGAGGGAGAGTTGTGCCAAGGATAAGATCCATATCCCTCATTCTATCATAAAGATAAAGCTTAACAAGTACCAGGAGTTTATCTATTATAGCCATACATGATACAACCAGATGAACTACATACCTACATAAATAGGCCAAAAAAAAAATTAGAAATACTAAAATTTCTTGAAAAAATAGAAAAATAATAAACCACATATTATCTTAACTATCAACATTAGCTTTACTGCCCTTTAAAGCTAAGGAATAGATATCCATCATTCTTAACTTGATAATCATCTTAAAAAATAATTGCTTTAGCACAGACTTCATTAGAACATTGACTTCTTAATCTCTTGAAGAAATATCTAGTAGCTTGATATTGCTATTCTCAAGCTCACTTTTTATAAAATTTTTGTAAAGTCAACATGCTTCATCTTGTTAAAGCATGCATAGCTTGACTAACTAAGCTAATTGAGTAGGCTAGATTAGGTTGTGTCAATGATAAGTAGATTAGTCTTCTAACTAACCTTTGATACTATCCCTAAGTCATAGGCTCAATACCTTTTGATGCAACAAACTTCCAAGAATGAGGAAGTAGAGTATTCATGGGTTTATACCCTATTTTACCAATTTCCTCTAAAAGATTTAAAATATATTTTCTTTAACTTATCACAATTCCTCTTTTGCTTCTTGCAATTTTCATCCCTAAAAAATATTTTAGGTCTCCAAGGTCCTTTATCTTAAATTTTCTTTTAATCTCCTTCTTCAATCTACCTATCTCTACTATGTCACTTGAAATGATCATGTAAGCTATATACACTATAAGAACTAATCTCAAGCTATTACAACCATGTTTCAAAAATAAAGTATTTTTTTCTTAGCTCTGAGTATATCCCAAGTTGATCAAAGTATTACTAAATTTCTTGACCATTCCCTAAGAAACTATTTCAAGCCATATAGTGATTTATTTAACTTGCACACTTTTCCTTCATCTCCTTCAATCGTGAAGCTAAGTGCCATTTTCATATAAATCTCTTCTTTAAGATTCCCATTTAGGAAAGCACTCTTCACATCTAGTTGATATAATGACCAAAATAAACTTACTAGTAAAGACAATATTACTCTTATAGAGTTCAGCTTAGTCATTGGAGCAAAAGTCTCTTCAAAATCGATGTTATATTTTTAAGTATACACTTAAGCCACCAAACCTAGCCTTAAGTCAATCAATACTCCTACTAAAGTTATATTTAATATTGAAGACCCATTTGTTATCCATTGATTTTTTTTCCCTTTAAGGAGATCTACGATTTCCTATGTATTATTTCGATATAGGGTCTTCAATTCCTCATGGACCACATTTCTCCACCTCTTATGAGTTAGGACCTCATTTATACTTCTAGGAATAATTATTGCACCTACTTAAGTAGCGAACACATAGAATTTTGGAGTGAGTTTGGAATAATTCACAAAGTTATAAGTAGGACACCATACACGTGACCTTTGTCCTTTCCTTAAAGCTATAAGGAGATTTATTTCAACTTATTTAGCTTCTTCTTCTCTTGACAAGACCAAACACTCTAGGTTGGGCAATTGGATATGATGAGGAAGTTTGTTTCTTTAGGTATACACCTAAATAGGTACGAGTTCTAAGGTCTTCATCTAATAATCAAGGTTAGGTTTAGTTCCAACACATGTTTCGATTTAGAATAGACTCTAACTCAATTTCACTTGAATTAGAAGGATTAGAACCATTATCTCCCATTCCCTAAACATAATGTCATTTAACTAAAGTGTTTCCCTGACTAAATGAAGGTGAATAGTGTACATTTGACAATGAACTAAGACTAAATTGATCTAACATATTTGACACAAATTGCTTAGTTGGTTGAGATGTACTTGATGATGGAATTATAGAATCTTCTCTAGAAACTAAAGGGAGACACCATTTTTCATTCTCAAAATTAGAATCATCTTGAAGGGAAGTGCCATAGTATGGCTGTTCCTCTAAAAATATGACGTTAGATGTAGTTAAAAGATGCTTGCTTGGTGGGTGATAAAACCTATGTCCCTTTTGTACAAGAGAATACCTAAAGAATATATACTTAAGAGCCTTTGGTTCGAGTTGCATCCCTTATGTATAGGAGAAAATCCTAAGAATATACTCTTAAGAGCCATTAGTTCAAGTTGGCAATGAAAGTTTTTCAAAATAAATCCAGTATATCCAAAGACCTTAAGAGATAGTGAATTAAAAGGCGAATCTTAGGATAAGAAATGCTTATGAGAGTTCTAAATTGTATTATTTTAGAAGGAACTCAATTAATCAAATATGCAGTAGTAAGAATAGCTTCACCCTAAAACTAATTTAGTAAATTGTTTGTAAACATCTTGGTTTAAGTTGTTTTAAGAAGGTGTCTATTTTTCCTTTTTGCTACTTCGTTCTATTGTAGAGTATAGACACATGAGCTTTGATGGACAATTCTGTAAGCCCCAAAGTTCAGCTAAGTAACCGTAGGATTGAACTTATAACCCAAGGTTTAGGACGATCGGCTAAAAGATCCAATCAAACCTAAATTATAAACTATTGAGAGGAATATTAGTAAAACTAACCCCGTAAACTTGAATTTAAGAAAATAAGTAATAAAACAGGAGACTATAAAATTTTCAAATTTTAAGTATAATAGGTATTAATTACCGAAAATGCGAAAAGTATCATGAAATAACTAATAAATTACTAGAGTTATATTATATGTATACTAAAAATTTTAGAATGACCAAAATAATAATTAGGAATGTTCATGTGTACACCACATGTATTTACGTATAGATAAAAATACGCGTAATTACCTAAATTGGCCAAAAACTAAGCAAATAATTAAAGAAAATTATAAAATAATTAGAAAAAAATTAGAAAAAAATCAGAAGAGGATAAGATGAAGTAAGATCAGGTCGTGGCACCTTCAAATCAGAAAAAGAAAAATTAACCAATCAAATTTGGACAACCTAAAAGCCAAAAACTTAGGGAAATGAGCAAAATCCCATCAAATTAATGCACATTAAATTCTAAAATTATCTATAAATAAGGAAAAAAATTATAGAAGTCCTTTGGTCAGTTTGTGATTTGAGAAAAATCAAAACACCGAAAAAATAGAGAGAAAATTCAGAAAAATTAAAAAAAAAAAGGAAAACTGTGCAGTTAGGGATTTTAAAGGGAGCCTACACCAGACGAGGAGCTGGGAGTGGACGGCCACCACCACCACACAGTGGTGGCAGCGCCCAGGCCGGACGACAAGGCCACGGCGGCTGTCGGTGGCCGGAGCCACCCAAATCAGTGAGTCCAATTTCCAGCCCGATTTTGTGTAATTTTTTAAAAATAGTAAATATTATTAGAAAATTATGAATTTTTTTATTCTGAGATCTTTTTGTATGTAGTTTGTAGGAAAAATATTATTTTGATGAAAACATGCCCCGTAATATATGGTCCTTAAGAAATCATGCAAAATCGAGCACATTTCGGTTTAGAAATAAATTACCTTAGGAGTGTAGTTTGAAGCTCAATTTTTTTTTTGTAGGATGCTCATGTGATATAGAACAGTACTATGAAGCCATTTTTTTAAATTTAATTTTTGAAATTTTTAAGTTAATTTTTAGCCCTAAAATGATGGAAAAATTGAGTAATTTGGAGTTAATTAGGTGATTAGGATATTAATTACTGATTTAGATAGTAATTAGATATTTAGGGATGTTAATCTCTGATGTGGAAACCTGATCCTAGTGTATGAAGTGTTAAGTATAAGTAATGAAGGTGTTATGTGGTAAATGTAGAAAATTAGGGATATATAGAATTAAAAATTAATAAAATGCTTACTAGGGGTAGTAATCGTATTTAGGAGATCGGGAAGTAATGTGATTAATTTCACATTATGGGTTGAAACGGATTTCTAGGGTTGGAATCTAAAACATTACTTAGAAATCGAACTAAAAACCTAATCTAGAAATCGATGCGAAAACCGAACCTGAACCTAACCCCAAACCTAAAATAATTATAAAAGACTTAATACCTAGATAGTTAGGTATATTTAACCTTAAACAAAACCTAACAATAAGCGTTATCGGATAAAATGAACTTATAATATTATATGAAATACTGAAACTACGTTCGTGTTATAGGGATGATTGGCGATGGCCTGAGCAAATCGGACCTCGAGTGAGTGAGCAAGGAGTCGAGGTAAGTTGGGATTAATACGATGCTGTATTTTGGAGGCTTAAGATTATGCTTGGTTGTGCTTGTTAGATAGAGAATGTGTGCATGTGCTTGATTATGGGTGGTGTTTGATTATGGGTGCTATGATTCTGTTTGTTGCTCTAGCACATATTGTATGACTTCTATGAAAGGATTGATTACCCTAAACTAGACTTAATTAAATATTCGACCAGTAATCATAATCGGACATGTATGGTAACCCGTTAGGGGAACTTAGGACTCTTCGGCCAAATACCGACCCCTTCGGAAGGGATAGCGCAGGATTGCAAAATGGTCCCTTCTTCATCCTCAGTCGAACTAAGTGACAGGAGAGGAGGTCGCGGCGAAGGTGAAGACAATGGTTCGAAGGTAGTCATGGGAGGAGCAAGGTCTCCATTACACAAGCCTGGGTTTGGTCGTGAGCTATTGCATTAACTGCAACTCCTCAACCCGAATTAGAGCGGGCGTAATTTCTCTAATTTCACGACGGGCTGGACAACGTCATGTGATGGCATTTGCTTGCACATGCATTGCACATAATAAGTGATTGAAAACCCTGTTATGTGTATGGTATAGTTTTAAGTCCTCCGTCCTAACTTACTGAGCTGTGGTTGCTCACATCCCTATAGACGTTGTGCAGGTACTGGCCAAGAAGCGGCAACAACTACTCTGAAGCTAGCAACTGGTGGATCCTGGGGAGTGAGGAAAAATATTGAAGAATAAACACATATTTTTAAGGTCTAAGTATTTATTATTTTTCATTTCCGAATGATGTAACGATATAGGAAACTACTATAGAAAAATATTGTAAACTTTAACTGCAATAACTGAATTATAACATATATATAATTCCTCACTTTTATAGGTAAATGATTTATTTAAATTACAAACTATCTGCTTCAAAGCGGGTTAGTTGTGGACGCCTTGTGTAGATCAAGTCTAAGATAGCAGTTGTAAGGCCAACTTCTATCTTAGGATGGTTTACATGGCGGGGCTGTTACGACTCTGCGGCTTCGGGGTGTGACAAATTCCATTTTCAAAAATGTAAGTTTCAAGTTCGTTTGAGAGGTATTCTTTTTCCATTGTTTGTATGAAGAACTTATATATTGGTTTGATATATATTACAGACAAGTTTATGAAATTATTTAAAAACATGGCTAATGTCAAATTTGTCCTTAAGGAGATACACCTAACGTACCTTAGAATGATCATTAAGAAACATTATAAACCATTTGCAACCAAAATAAGTTAAGACATGAGCTAGGCCCAAAATGTCACTATGTATTAAGTGAAATGGAATTTAAGGAGTGTGAGAGTGAGCATGATAAGAACTTTTTGAGAATTGAGCTAAGATATAATGGTCACAATGGATGGGAAGGACTTTGAATTCTTCTATAATCACTTTTCCTTTGAGATCTTAGGTTTGCCGTTTAATCTTCAGCTGGTAGATAGAGTATGGTTTGATTTCTTACAAAAGTCATAGTACATATTTGTCTTCGCTAATCTAGTTGATTCACCTTTTGTCACTTTCTTAGTCAGTAGCATAAAGTTAAGAGGTAAGTCAGTAGACATCATCATGCACCCCTGACTCTCTTCTCTTCTTACTTTTGTGAATGCCTTCTTAAGACTAGGAAAAGGTTGTTTCCTAATTAATCTCGCTTTCACTTCATCTAATTTAGAATTTAAGCCATGTAAAAATTTATACACCAATCATTTTCAAGTAAAGAATTATATTTTTGACCATCTTCAATGCATCTCTACTCAACTTCATAGAACAAGTCCACCTCTTACCATAATTCTACCAATGTGTTTTAATAATCCATTACATTCATGCTCCCTTGAACAATCGAATGGAGCCTTGAATGCAAATCAAGCTGCTAAGATAGGTTATCTAAGTCAGAGTATCTCTTTTGTACATTATCCCATATCTCTTTTGCAGTTTTACAAAACAAATTGGTCCTTCCTATCCTTGACTCCATGAAGTTTACCAATCAAATCATAACCATAGTGTCATCTACCTACCAAACTCCATATTCGTCATATTCCTTGTCAAGCACAGCGTTAAATTTAGTATGACATCTAAGTTTTCCTTTTCCTTTGATCACAAGCTTAATTGATTGAATCTATTCCCTAATGTTCATGCCATTCAACTTATGTTGCGTGATTTGAAGAAAATGGGGATTGCTTGAATTAGTTAGCGAGGTTTATTTTGATTTGACTTGCTTTGGTCTCCTAGGGTTCCAAATCCGTTTTTTGGGCCTCAGAGAAGTTACAGGTTTGTCATTCTTTCCACTCATACTTAAATTATCTTAGACGATATAAGATCAATTGAAGCTCTAATACCATGAAAGAAAATAGAATAAACCTTCCATGTTTATTAAGTTGCAGTAGTCGGATATATACATAAGAGAGAGTTATACTAGGGATAAGATTCATATCCCTCATTTTATGATAAAGATAAAGCTCAACAAGTATCATGAGCTTATCTATTCTACCCACATAAGATACAATTGGATCAACTATATACTTGAATAAATAGCCGAGACAAAAAAAAAAACAAAAATAATAAAATTACAAGAAATTTTTGAAAGATAATAAAATGCATAGTTTCCTAACTATCAATATGAAGTTCCATAGGAAATCGTAAAATTGCATGGTATTCTACATAATATTGTTTCTGATCAAGAAGTGAAAGTTTCTTAACTCTTTCTGGAAGGCTTTATAGCGTAGGTTGCTGCTAAACTACTCTTCATTATAACTTGTCATCCTTAGATGGACAGCCGAATGGATGCTATCAACATGATACTTAAAGCTTTGCTAAGGGCCATAGTTGGAAGGAATTTGAAGGACTGGGATTAATGTCTTCTAGTGGTAGAATTTTCATATAACAGGTCAATTCATAATACTACCAATAAGAATCCTTTAAGGTAGTTTACAGGTATAATCAAACAATACCCATGAATTTGTTGCCTAAGGAGCTGACTTCAAATGATAGTACGTCAGGATTAAAAAAGCTCAAGAAGTATAGAAGCTTCATTAGTGAGTATACAAATTTTTGGAGAAATAAGAAAAAAAGGAATAAAGTCTTAGGTGATAAAGGCATACAATGTGTTGTATGGAAACTAGGAGATTTGGTCAAGGTACATTTAGGGAAAGATAGACATCCTAAGCAAAGATTACAAAAGCCTGCTCATGACTAAATGGTCCCTTTAGAGTTTTGGAGCATGTCAATGACAATGCATATAAAATTGAACTTTTGGATGGTTATGGAGCCTTAACTACATTCAATGATGTAGATCTTTCTCCTTATGTGTAGAATGAATTAGAAGATGTTGAATAGTTGAAGGCAAATCTTCACAAGCTCGAGGAGATGATAAGTGTCATGGACCTATCACTAGCGCAAGAGCACAAAGACTCCATTACTTAGCTTAAAGAATCATTTATGATCCTTGCACTTTTGAAGATAAACATTTAAGGAGAATTTCTTATTACATATTGATCAGATTAATGTTAGAATGCGTTTGATTTTTCATGATGGAGCTATATAAGCTAGGTTGGAAGTGCATAAAATGAAAGTGAAGAATTGGCAAAAAGAGATAAGGGACTCAATAGAAGCACGAGTTTGTTCATGCTTTTATTCTTATGTGTAAGACTTGTTACATAGTGATTAGATTGATGTTAAAATGTATTTGATTTGTCATGATGGAGCTATACAAACTAGATTTGAAGTAGATAGAATGAAAGTAAAGATTGGCAAGAAGAG
Organism: Lumnitzera racemosa; assembly: GCA_024138005.1. Classification (NCBI taxonomy): domain Eukaryota; kingdom Viridiplantae; phylum Streptophyta; class Magnoliopsida; order Myrtales; family Combretaceae; genus Lumnitzera; species Lumnitzera racemosa. The sequence goes on from JAMXBC010000010.1 coordinate 44,175,378, forward strand.
ACAAGGGACTTAAGAGAAGTACGAATGGGTTTGTGACCATGTTCTTACACGTAAAGGTGGAGCACTTGAAATGTGGAAGGAATCATGGTCCATAGCATGATTGTAAAGGTAGACATAAAGCTAGAAAGTGAAGACACATCAAAGAAGTCCAGAAGAATCACAATTGGGGTTCACATCGTATTTCCAATCGTAAGCCCCTATATGACTTTGTTTTTGTTATTTTAATTAGGATTTGAGTAACCTTCCTTTTTACTAGATATCATTAGTATTTTTATTAATTAGAAATTACGTCTATTCCCTTAAGGATGTCAAGTGAAAGAATAATTTCTTCTTATCTAAGTTAGTGAACATTTTTGCAATCTTGACAATTGAAACCCTTATTGCATTCTTTGTGATTAGCAAACAGCCTTTACATAAGTTACTTTATGATCTTATCAATTCATGTGTGGCACTGTAGTGATTAAACTAGTCTTTTTAGTCAATGATTGTTCTAGCATTGTACTATACATAACTTCTCATTAGAAATAATAAAGATAGTTTAGCTTTTCTGTGATTACTCTTGAGGAAATATCAATATATATTTACTTCTCCATAGTTGTTGTTTTAGTATCATAAAAATCTAAAAATATATTCTACTAACCTTAGATCTAAATTGAGTGACATTGTCTCCATCAAGATCCTGTCATATTATTATAGAGTTCCTTTTTAATAGGTTTCAAGCATCCTTTAATTTAGATAAATAGGTCCAGTATGGTTGAATTAACTAATAGCTAGTGGATTTGCTCTACTCTTAAGTCTGTTGCAAAGATAGAAGGTAGGTTAGAAGGTTTAAAAATAAGGATGGTAGGTTTAATTCTTAATTCCAGGATAGTTAGAAGCAAAGTTAAAATGTTTGGAAAAGAGGACAGAATGTCATATCCAATGTTACAGGTTAGTTAGAAGAAATGTCAAAAGCTTTGGAAAATTGGGTTGAATGCTAAACTTATGGCTCTAGTAAACTAGAAGTTTTCACTAAAAAGTTAGAAGGTTGTTAGAGTATGGTAGAATGTGGAACTTATTAACCTAAGAAAGCAAGAAGCTAACATAAAAGGTTAATATTTGAGGGAAGAAGATAAAGATCTAAATCTAAAAGGTTGGAAGGACCAATGTAGTAGGTAAGACTCCATATATGAAAGTCAAAATTCATTATAAGAGGATTCCATCTATGTTGTTAAATGTAAAATGCTCAGAAAATACTTGACTTTATGTCTGAATAACTTGTTTAAGTTTACAAATAGCCATATCTGTACTCTAGGGATGACATAATGACCCTCTTTTAGGTACTAAGTTTTTTAAAAGCATAAGGTATTTGGACATCTAGAAGATGGTGAGCTTTATACAATCAATTCATATAACAAGAAAATAACTTTCATTTTAGGATATACATGAATGAATTTCCATTGGAAATTAATTCAATTAGTTAGCAACTCAAACCTCATTAACAAATATCTTAGATCAAGCATTTTGAATCCATTCTAAGGCAATTGTACATTCTTGATTAATTTTTTGCATACCATGCTCTACGTATTAGATATTAGTATGTTTCGCCAAAGCACATTTAAAAATCCATCAACCAGCAACACAAAAATGCAATGCTAGTCTCAATAACCAGTTTCAACTTCTAATCACTAAATTCTTTATTAAACCCTTCCATAATAGTCATGGTAAGTGATTACTTAAGTTCCAATAAACAACATGTTATTAGCCTAATGTATTTTGAGCAGAACACGTCACAAAACAATCAATAAAAGGGGTACTTACCTAAATAAGCCAAAATTTCACCATCCCTTCCAATGAACAAACCTGAAAATTAATCTACATGTGCAGAGGACTACTGCTTAGAGCTCCAAAGGCTAAAGGCTACCTTAACTATGTTGGAATAGTTCTTCAATAGCCTAACCTTCAAACACCAAAGTAGTTCAATAGTAGGTGAATCTTAACTACTCAAACTATCCATAAACTAGATCTTTCCCAAATTTTCTCTTCATTTTCTAAAGTTTCTACTTTGATTCTTTTCAAGGGTTTATTATTAATAATATCCTAGGTTTGCAGGATTCATTTCTAAAAAGTTTTAAAGAAGGTGAATGGTGGAACACAAAGAAAAATTGAGAGCATTTTCCTAGAATTGATATTTTGTGAGTTACATTTTTTTTATATTGTCTCTCCCTTAAGATTATATTCCTTTATTGATAATAGTACATATTTCCCAACTGGTAGAGATTAAATAGAAATTAAACATAGTATTTTCAATTTATTTATTTTATTAATATTCTAATTATTAGTGTAATTTCCTATTTTTAATTAAATAATGTAATATATGTGTATAGTTATATTACCAATAATATATAGTTAACCTGTCACCATATTCTAATGACATATTTTCATTTACAAATATTAATTTTATAAGTTAATAAATTCATCTCTAATATCTCATTATGTATTAAAGCTTATTATATGAGTTTTCGATAAATAATATACTAAATTGTCAATCCTTAGTTATTATTAAATGAACTTGCTCATACTCTTTATTTTACAAAACTAACTACATAGAGTTATTTCAACTAACTTCCATAATCATGACGTAAAGTTTGGTTTGATCTAAAGATAATCAACTTAAGCGCTAAACTAGTAGCTTAGATTTAAAATGAATCATAATGATTTCAGCCAAAACAAGTTTCAAATAAATTAAAAAATTCACTTTCAATGATATTAGTTGCAAACATTTTATCTAAGGTTTTGAAAAATTTTTTTTCCAAATGAAAAACTAAGTTAAGCATTTTCTTATAATGGAGAATTCATTCGTAACCAATTCAATAAGAGTTGAATACTTTAATTTGATCTCTTACCCAAATATTATACCTAAATATACTTAGTTGATAAATGTTAGGTTTTCTTATTTAATTCGACCATATTTTAACATAAAACATAGTTTAAAGGGGAAAAGAAAAAAAAAGATGTGGTACTAACATTTTACCCTTTCCTAGTTTGTAGAGATGAATTATTCAAAAGTTCTCAATTTTAATTTCTACTAAGCTTGACCACTTAACATTAATTGCTCTATAAAAATTAAGTTCATTTTTCATAAATGTTCTCTATCCTAACACGATTCACAATAGCACTTTAAATTAATCAATTTATGACACAAAGTCTTTATTACTTGGATATGCAAATGTTGCTTAAATATTAACAAGAAAGTACATGAAGTAACTATAAATTAAAAGAGTAAATGGTGAGAGAAGATAAGCATAGATATATGAAGGTTCCACCCTTGCTTCATTCGTCTCTATCAATATGGTATCATGTTCACGACTTCCATAAGTCACAAACTAATTTGGAAAAACTAGCTTTCTTTTGAAATAGAGCAATCACTATACAATTAATCAATCTAACTTGCAATTTTAATGAAAATTCTTTAGGAATTCGTAAAGTTTTAGTAAGTATATCAAATAATTAATGTATAAGGTGAGGTCTAAGGTCATATTCTTAAGAGAATGGGGTGCTATCTCCCAATTGTACTGATACCATTCATATCTAGGTAGGTTAAATAAAATTTGATTCTTTTATTAAACAAAACTCAATAACTAGCCTAATGCAGATAAACAAGAGATTCCAATACCAAAAAGGATAAAGATATGATTTCTATCAACTAAACCTAAGAGCAATTCTTACTGTAACAAAACATAGGATTTCAACACTTTAATGATTACAATTAAGAACCAAGTATATGAATTAATAAGAGGAATGTTGTTTGGATTCTTCTATTTTTCATGTGCATATATATGAAAGATTGATTTCCAAAAGTGAAATCTTAACTTAATGTGTCAATAAGTAGTCCAAATTAAACAATTATGGATCACACATAATCCTAATCTACACATATTCTTGCACAAAGTGAAATACATATTCAATACATGAAACCCATAACTCATATGCCATACAATTACAATGAGCAACACAAACACCAAATATTAATCCATTAACATTACAATATTCATAATCTTTATGAATACAATGGGATTACAAAAGCTAAACAACATCCCAAAACAACAAGAAATTAAGTAAATAGAGAAATCACCTAAGAGAATTTCCAATCTTCAATCCATGCTAAAATGATGTTTTTCTCACATCTCGGGGTTGTAATATGCTAAAACTAACTTAATTTAAGCTAAATCTAACCTTGAATGATCTAGAAAAGTGAAACCCTTAAAATCCTAATGAGAGTAGTAGAAATGAAGTCGAAAATGGGGAAAGAATCGCATCTTTGAATGAGTTAAATAATGCAGCTTTTTATCAGGAAGTTACTATCTTGATAGTACTATCGACTTGACGGTAGATATCGTCATGATGATAGTTGGGACTTCTATTAAGGCAGTATGGTTAATTCTTTATGATACTTTAAAACTTTCTATTCTAGATGCTAACTTAACCATAGCTAAGGCTACCGTCAAGCCAGTAGTTCTTATTCCATGTCCTCATCTATTCTTTCCCTCTAAATTCTTAAGTAAGTGCCACCATGTATCTAGGACCTGTAAGAACAAGTATAGAGAGCTTAAATTATTCAAATACATATGGCTTTTGAGCACTAAAACACAAAAATATGATTAACACTTGTATTAAAAGATTATATGTGACTTAATGAAAATTGATACACTTTAGATAAAAAAAAAAATCTGTTAAATCACATATATTTGTTAGAGAAATCCTTTAGATAAATATTTAGTTTCACATACTTAACTATACCCCCTACTTTAGTATTTTCTTGTCCTCAAGCAAGCTTAAACCTCATGTAGAACATTGGGTAATAGATGGATTCTCTAATCTTTGGTTGTTAAGTCTATCCCTTAGTTCACACATACCAAGTTATGCATTTTTCAATTCAGCCTTTAACATACAATTAATGGTTGATGAGAGTTAAGGTAAATGATTAAGTGTACCTATTTGCATATTCAAGAGAATTAATTAATTAATCCATGGTTTATAAAGTTAAGCCTATTTTTTAACTGAAGATTGGATAACTTGAGATCAAGTAAGTTGTCATAAAGGAAGAGAAATTCCCTAACAATGTATAGATTGATCAATGTGTATATAGCCCTAATCCTTTAATTGAGCCAACAATGATTTAGAAAAAAAGGGCAAAATTGAGTTATTCTTGACTCGGATGTTCCAAAGATTTTTAAATTCTTACTTATGGCCAATTTTCACTTATGTACCCCAAACTTTTGTTCAAGGGAGGTTTTTATTCCTCACCTTTTTCTTGAGTGAACATTAAGGACACATGAAGCCTTTTCACAATTCATCATTCTAGAAGATGTGCTAAGCATTTACTAGGCACCCTACATGTTCACCCATGCTCTCTTTTTCTTTTTGTTTTTTTTAACTTCTCTATTTTTATTTTTGGTTGGTTTAACCCCAACTTTTGAATTTTGACCAATTTTCATTCTTTTCTTTTTTTTTGGATATTATTTTCAAAATCAAAACAATTTTAGCATATTTTCTAAAACTGTACTTAGCCATTTAAAAATTCAAGGAGCATGATACATGAAAATCAATTTTTGAAAAAGTAAATGTCTAACTCTAACTAGTGACACCATCTTATTCTTAGCTTATGAATCTAAAAGTAAATATAAAGGATAACAATCTAATCCTAAGATTTGGTCCATTAATTTTAGAGTAATGTAAAAAGTTCACTTCATTTGATCCTTTTTTATGAACATGATAAAAAAAAAAATTCTTTGCTCTTTTTCAACACAACTCAGCAACTTCTAGAAAATAAGAGAAACTTAGTAACCAAATAGTCAGCACAAGTGTAATCTCAACTCAGCACAAAAATTGCAAACTTAGCTTTAGTTAACTTTACATATTCCCTATCCCCAACTTTTATTTCTCATGTCATTTCAACTTATCATTAAATATAAATTAGAAAGGTATGGTTAGAATAGGACTACCTTAGGAATTAACTACCTCGAGGATTAAGTTGAGTTGCCTTGTCATGTTTCCTTATTATTCTTTAAGTCCTCTTAGATTCAACCTCAAGTCTCTTTGAATATCTATACATGAATAGAAACTGTTAGAAAATATCTTCTTCTTCTTTTAATTTTCCTTAAAATGAAATAACTTAAAGGAAAAAAAAAAAAAGAAGGAAAAATGAATGAAAGGTAAATAGAATCGGTAGGTTGCCTCTCACCCAACGCTTGGGTTTTTAGTCCCTTAGCTAAACTATCCTACTCCTTCCTTGCTCAAGGTAGGTCAAGTCTTAGAGGTCTCTCATCATCAACCCCTTTTTTCTTCTTATTAGCTCTATGCTACTTGTCTTAACCTGGTTATTGAACAAATGGTCAAGAGATTACTCCCTTTCCAAGGCATTTAACATTACATTGACTTAATACCTAACGCTGTCCTGTCGAACAAGCTAGCTTATCAAATGAACCCTGAATAATCTATTAAGCTCCAGAGATAAGTCAATGAGCTATTAAAAAAGGGATATGTAAGGGAAAGTCTTAACCCCTATGTTGTACTGGTTCTCCTTGTGCTAAAAAAGAAGGGTACTTAGCATATGTATATAAATAGCAAAGCCATAAACAAGATCATCATTTAGTACCCCAGGTTGGATGAACTGAATAGAGCCAAGGTCTTCAGTAAAATTAATCTGAAGTCTCGCTAACACTAGATTCATATGAGGCTAGGGTATGAGTGAAAAACTGCATCCAAGACTCGGCATAGATTTTACAAATCAATGGTAATGCCCTTTGGCTTATTGAATGCCCAAATCACTTTCATGAGATTCATAAACAATGTGTTAAGAAATCTAATTAGGAAGTGTATTATGGTATACTTTGACGACATCCTTATGTATAATGCTAACCTATAGACTCACTCCAAGCATCTCCGTGCATGCTTGTTATTCTCAAAGCTAACAAATTATTCAGCAATTTAAAGAAGTGATGCTTCTACTAATAGGAAGTGGTTTTTCTATAATATGTAGTTAGTGGAGGAAGCTAGTGAGTCGATGATGAGAAGATCCGAGCTATTGTCAAATGGTCAGCCCCAACCACCTATGCCAAGGTAAGAAGTTTCCATGGACTAGCATCCTTTTACCAAATATTCAGAAGAAGTTTTAGTACCATTGTTACACCTCCTTATTGAGTTAACAAAGATGAATATTGAATTCATGTATGTAGAGAGAGAGAATGAAGTTTTGTTGAGGTGATGAAAAGATTGACATTTGCACTTGTGTTATCTTTGTTCAACTTCAAGAAGATTTTTGGGCTCAAATGTGAAGTGTTAAGCATTAGGATAAGCGCTTTCTTAATGTAAGAGGGCTGACCAATTGTTAACCATAGCGAGAAGCTAGGAAGACCTCAGTTGAATAACTAAGTGTATGACATAGAACTCCTAACCCTTATCCAAGCACTCTAAGTATGGCATTACTATCTATTATCAAGAGAGTTTGTCATTTATACTGATCATGAATCTTTAAGGCACCTTAGAAGCCAAGCCAAGCTATTAAGGTAGAAAGCGTAATGGGTTGAACGCCTCGAAGGATTCAACTTTGTGATCAAGTAGAATCATGATAAAGATAATGCAATTGTTGATGCTCTATCGAGAAGATGTATTGTTCTTACTAAGTATCATACCAAATTGTTAAGGTTTACGAGCATAAAAGAGTAGTACCCTTAGGACCCCCATTTTGGTCCTATATTTGGACAATTTGTCGAAGGAAGAATAGTGGATGACTATCACATAGAAGATGGGTATCTATTTTAAGGAGGCAAGTTATGTGTGCTGACCTATTCTTTGAGAGAACTACTTATTATAGAATCTCATTCTAATAAGCTTTTTGGACATTTTAGAGAGAATAAGACATATGAGTTATTAACTAGAAGGTTGTTTTGGTTAAAGATTAGGCAAGATGTACATCAGATTATTGAGAACTATGCTAGTCATAAGAGGGCCAAATGCTAAGCCTAACAATAGAAAGCAATGCATTTGCCTATCTCAACCTAACCTTAGAGTATGTTGATCACAGACTTTGTACTCGGATTATTAAAGTCGAAGCAAATCCTATTATTCTAGCCAACTCCCATTGAGGTTGAGCTAATCCTCAATGCTGACCAACTCCATCAAGTATCGACCTAAAATATGCTCTATTGGCAACCTAAACCTCTCTTGCATTTACTCAACCATGACCATGCCAATTAGCAACTCGGTAGTACTGGTGTCTAGAACCTCTAAGAACATCTGTGCCCACATCTTCTTGGAAGGACCCTTAGGTTTGCTCGACACCTCTACTTGGTGACCTCCATCCTAACCGTACCATTTAACTATTTTTGCTAGAAGCATCTCCAGTAACCTAATGCTACGTATGCAATCTAATGTAAAAGGATTCTATTACACTAATCACTAGCTTCTTTAGATTATTTATTTATACCCTTTATTATTCCTTGTACATTATATCTTTTTAGACAATACCGTTCTTGTCTTTTCCATTTTAGGTAGGATGCTCTAGTTTTTTGGGTATAAATACCCCTTTGTAATATGTAGTCACAACAGTCGTCTTATACATCCAATATTGAATATACTTCTCCTTTCATGATCATTAGTCTCTGTTTTTACAATTATCCTAACCCTTAATCAAGGATAGGTGGCGAGTACTTTGATTGGATCAACTCATGCATCATATTGAGTATAGCCATGAGTCTTTAGTAGTTCTATGGTACGTCATATCCTTGGAGTAGATCAAGGGTTTGCTTATTTACTTTCTTCATCATTCGTGTACTTCCCATCTTCATTTTCAAGCCTTTTGCAAGCTTAGACCTACCTCAATATTATTGCCCTTATCTACTCTCGGTACGATGTATCATCCTTATTATCAAAGTGAAGGTTCATTGGGTAAGTTGTATTCGAGATTTTTGTGAAGTAATGTTTGTTATGGTAGCATATTCGCATTGTATGGGGTTTAACTGCTAGTGTTTCACTAAGTAGAAGGCATATTAGTTTGTTATGCTTGTACACTTTATTTTTCTATGTTTCAAAGATACAAAAACAAAGCTAGTTTCAATTAGGTTTATTATTCTTTGGAGCAGTTGTTGTATTCGAAATTTAGTTAAACATTCATGTAGAAAAGTGTGTATGTGTGTTGTTTAGCTTGAAGGAATCGTATCTATTGTTTCTTAGAATCAGATTTTGTTATTGAGTTTTGCTAAAGAAGAATGATTGATCTAAGTGTCAATACAGGTATTAGAGATGATAATAACGGTGTTGTCCACCATGGAAGACAACCCTAAGATACCCCTAGAAGTATAGATGAGCAAATTAATGAAATAGTTAACCTTATAATAGATCTAATCAAAGTTGTTTATGCATTAGCCTTTCGACCTACTAAAGTTATGCAAAATACTCCACAAGTCGCTTAACCTGCATGAGGATAGATCTTAGCTCGACAAGCTTGAGGTGGAGGAATAGAAGGATGAGTATAGAGGAGAATTGACTTAGGAGATATGGATGATGAAAGAGAAGAAGAGTACAATGAGGAATAGGAGCAAAGTCGAGCACCCTGAGCTGCCAACCATCTAAAGCTATAGATTTCAAGCTTCAATGGTTCTAGAAGTGCTGATGACAATCTAGATTGGGAAAAGAAGGTAGAGCGAGTTTTTCATTATTAACAATATGAGGACAGTCAAAAGGTGAGGGCTATTATTGTAGAGTTCTTAAGTTATCCCGCAATGTAGTGGAAAAACTTCCAAATTATGAGGAGATGAAAAGGATATAGAGAAGTAAATACTTAGCCTATAATAAAGAGGATACTTAAAAATAGATTCATGCCAAACACTTATTTACAAGATACCTTTGCTTAGCTTTAAGAGCTGAGACAAGAAGGCTGAATTGTTAATGAATATGTCAAAGTTTCAAATCTGATGATTCAATGTGAAGTAGATGAACCATCAATCTAAACAGTACCCAAATTTCGCACTGGATTAAAAGGCAACATTCGAGATGTCATAGAGCTTCATTAGTTTACTACATTTAACGAGGCTATAAGAATTGCTTAGGAAGTAGAAAGACAATGGTGGAATAGGCTAAGCTGACCTCTAATGAGCTAACTAGTTTAATCAAGTCAACCCACTCAAGGAAGTTATTGAGCTCAATAAACTATCATGCTAAGTAAAAGAAATGATGTCAAAGCTGAACATAAGAGCTAACCAACTGATAGCGAAGTAATGTTAAAGGCTTATAAGAAGGGATAAAGATTTGAGAGGAAGACAAGTTAGAGCAAGTGCTTTAAGTGCCAAAGTTTAGACACATGGTCGCTCAATGTCTGAATAGAAAAACTAAGATTATCAAGGGAGATGCTTCATAACTCTTATTTTAAATATACTTTACATGGTGATTTTATAGCATTTCCCTTATATTTTTGTTGTTTATAAAGAAATTGATACTTAATTGAGCAAAATTTTGACTTTAAGGTTTGATCGTGTTCTTGAATTGAAAACAAAGAAAAGGAATTAAGCTTCACTTAATCCGGAGTTCAAATGAACGAGTTTTGAAGTTTTGAAGTTACATAACCTGAGACATAATCGTATCCCTAAGTTGTGTCCATATAATAGGAGAAAGTGGCAATTTTTAGTCAAAAAGTTACATAACCTGGGGACACAACTGTATCCCTAGGTTGTATCCCACCTAGGATGATTTTTGCTCAAGTTAGTGAGTTACATAACCTAAGGACCCAACTATGTCCTAGTCTATGTCTGCTAACAAAAAAGGAAATTTCTTAATATATTATATAAGGAAAAGTGTTAACTTTAATTAATAGAGAGGAAATTAAATAGACATTTATGGGAATTCATTGTATATTAATATAATTCTAAATTATATTAATAAGTGAAGAGATTTTGGTAAATGATTTAAGGTTAAGGTTAGGGTTAATATACTTGAGAAAAGTGTTAACTTTAATTACAAATCCCTCCAGTCAAGAATAATAGAGAGGAAATTAAATAGACTTTTAGTAGTCACATGTTAAACACTAGGAGAAATAATTCTTAAATACATTATTTTCCTTCTTGAAGTCGTTCTTAATTTTATTGCTTCCTAATTACTTAGTTAAGTCTTATAATTAGATTAGTTTGTTAATTGTTAGTGGTCACATGTTAAACGCTACAAGAAATAATTCCTAAATGCGTTATTTGCCTTCTTGAAGCCGTTCTTAATTTTATTGCTTCCAAATTACTTAGTCAAGTCTCAAAATTAAATTAGTTTGTTAATTATAGTATTTTTAATTTATTCAACTCATCATAATTTTTCAATTAGATAATAAAGCTAAGGTTACTATTAGTACTCCAGGTCTCTAATGGATCGACTCGGACTCATAGCCGTTATATCAAAATTTGATAGGTGCACTTGCTTCATATGAATTCCCCAAAGATTGAAGTAGATGACATAAATGAGGAATCAGAGAAGGAAAAAGAAGAGGAAGAGATTGAGGTTAACGCTGAACTGGTTAAGGAGATGTGTCTGCTAAAGATCTAGAGAAGTTAACTTTAGTTGTCCGATGCACGTTGAGTATAAACCCTTCTATTGAAAAGGAGTAGAGAGAAAATTTGTTCCACATCATAAGTAAGGTGAATGAGTAAGTATGTATGCTTATAGTAAACAATGAAAGTTACACTAACGTTGCATTTATCAAACTAGTTAAAAAGCTTAAGTTGCCAACTATCTCATACCCAAAGCCGTATTAATTACATTGGCTAAATGAGAAGGAAGCACTTCATTTTACTTAACAAGTATTACCACTAATCTCTATTGGAAATTATTCCAATAAAATTCTTTGTGATGTGTTTCCCATATACATATCTCATGTCTTGCTAGGCAAACCATGACTTTTTTTATTGGAGGGTTATGCATGATGGGTTTAGAAAACTTATATGTTTGATAAATATGGAAGGAAGATTACTTTAAACCTTATGATGTTGAGTAAGTTAGCAAGCTGCAAGCTAAACTTGCTTAAGGATCTAAGAAAACCTTGATTTTAAGTAAAGCCTAGCTTCTAGAAGCTATTAAGGTCGACATGCCGATTTTCTATTTATAAGGCGACTATTAGAGTTGAAGGAATAGATTAAGCTACCTCTAGAGGTCAAGGAGCTATTGGGTGAATATGTTGACTTGTTTCTTAAACAATTGCTAGAGGGATTACCCCTGTTTCAAGGCATTGAACATTACATTAACTTGATAACCAGTACTGCTCTACTGAATAAGCTAGCTTATCGGATGAACCCTGAACAAGCTACTAAGCTCTAGAGATGAGTTAATGAGCTACTAGAAAGGAATATAAAAGGGAAAGTCTCTGTCCCTATGCTATACCAACACTCCTTGTGTTGAAAAAGGATGGTACCTAATATATGTACGTAGATAGCAGAGCCATGAACAAGATCACGATTAAGTAACCCAAGTTAGATGACATGATGTATGAATTGAATGGAGCTAGGGTCTTCAATAAAATTTATCTAAAGTCTAGCTACCATTAAATTCAGATGAGGTTATGAGATGAGTGGAAAACTGCATTTAAGACTCAGTATAGACTTTACTAATGGATGGTATGCCCTTTGGCATGCCGAATGCCCCGAGCACCTTCATGAGATTGATGAACCATGTGTTAAGAAATCTAATTGGGAAGTATATCATGGTATACATTGACAACATCCTTATGCATAGTGCTAACCTATCGAGCCACTTTAAGCATCTCTGTACTATGCTTAATGTACTTAAAGCAGAGAAATTATTTTGGCAATTTAAAGAATTGTTCTTTCTACTAAGAGGAAGTGGTTTTTTGGGATATGTAGTTGGTAAGGGAGGCATGTGATTTGAAGATGAAAGATTCAAGCTATTGTTGAATGGCCAACCCCAACCACCTGTATTGAGGTAAGAAGTTTTCACAAACTGACACCCTTTTATTGAAGATTCATTAGAAGTTTAAATACCACCATTGTACCTCTTATTGAGCTAACAAAGAAGAATATTGAATTCAAGTAAGGAGAGAGAGAGGAAGGAAGTTTTGTTGAGGTGAAGAAAAGATTGACTTCTACATCAATATTTGCTTTACCTAACTTCGAGAAGATTTTTGATTTCAAATGTGATATGTATGGCATTAGGATAGGCACTATCTTGATGCAAGAAGGCCAACCAATTTCTAACCATAGCAAGAAGCTTAGAGGACCTCAGTTGAACAACTAAGTATATGACATAGAACTCCTAACCCTTATCTAAGCACTTTAAGTGTGGTAACACTATCTATTGCTAAGAGAGTTTATGCAAGGAATCATGCTATTAAGCCTTTAACCCACAACCAAGCCTGAGGACTAGCAAGGTTGGCAAGGTGGATCCTCTTACTCCAACTAACACTTATCTAAGCCAAGTATCTGTTTATCGAGTCACTTTGTATGTCAAATGACTACCCATCTTTCTAAAGTGTGTTGAATTGTAGATTATTGAGACAATAGCTACAAGCCAACCAATTACTCGGCATCACCCTTGCCAAGATACTGAGAGAGAGACCCTAAACTAATCCTTAACCACCCTTGCTTAGACCAACAATCTAATCATACTTTTTTGTCTGCATCCTCTAACAACCCTGCCAATGTATCTCTACTACGTATATAAAACCACATATAGAATATACCACACTAACACTACTTTTCTTGAATATTAATTTTTACCCTTTTGTATTCTTATACATTACTTCTTTAGGAAAATACCTTTTTTGTCATTTTCTTTTTAGGTAAGTTTCCCTAACTTTTGGGTATAAATACCCCTTATAATTATAGTTGTAAAACCATATTATTATCAATACAATTAAATATTTTTCCTTTCGTAAACATTGCTTTGTTTACGAACATTTTATGCTTATCCTAACCTTTAAGCAAGGTTAGGTGATAATTAACCTCATTAGACCATCTCGTGTATTATAACGAGTTGTGTCATGAGTTTACTGATGATCCATTGGTACGTCATATCCTTTGGAGCTAATCGTAGGTTTTGCTTACTTTTCATTCATTTTCCCGTTCTTTTGCACATATTGATATTAGAGCAAATACTTCATTTGAGTTGTAGTAGGTTGTTTCAAAGTCTTGTCCATTCCCTATTTTGCGTGTGTAAAACAGAGTAAGTTATTGTGTAACTATTGAGTTTGTTGTTTGTTGAATTTCTAGTTTGTGAATTGCTAAACTACCTAATCGAAGAGTTAGAAATTAAAAATCTATCAAAGAAAATGATAGAACCAAGTGTTAACATTGGTGTTAGAGATGACAACAGTGGTGTTGTTTACCATGGCCACCAGTCTTAGGGAACCTCTAGGAGTATTGACGAGAGACATGATGAGGTGGCTAACCTCTCAATGGATTTAACCTAAGTTGTTTATACATTGGCTTACCAACTTATTGAAGTCGTGCATAATATCCCATAAGCTGCTGGACTTGTGAGAGGTTAGAACCTAACTCAACAAGTTTGAGGTAGAGGAGTAAGCGGATGAGTGAGGAGAAAAATTGACATGGGAGACATAGCAGAAGAGGACGAAGAAGAGTACTATGAAGAAGAAGAGCCAGTTTAAGCACCAAAAGCCTCTAATCATGTGAAGTTTTAGATTCTGAGCTTTAATAGACTAGAAGTGCCGACAAGTACTTAGATTAGGAGTAGAAGGTAGAGCGTATGTTCAACTATTACTAATGTGAGGACTACGAGAAAGTGCGAACTACTGCTATTGAGTTCTCTAGATATGCCGCTATGTAGTGAAAGAATTTCCAAGCTATGGGGAGACAAGAAGGATATAGAGAGATTCATACTTAGCATAAGATGAAGAGAATACTTAGAGACAAATTTATGCCGGATACTCATTTGTAAGATACGTTTGTTTGACTTTAGGAGCTAAGACAAGGAGGTCGAACTGTTAACGAGTATGTCTAAGAATTACAAATGCTCATGATCTAATGTGAAGTGGGGGAACCACCAATACGAGCAATCTCTATGTTTCTTATTAGATTGAGAGGTGACATTCAAGACATTATGAAGCTCCATCGATTTACCATAATGGATGAAGCCATTAGAATAGCCCAACGAGTGGAGAGGTAGAAAAGAAGTTGAGTACCAACCAGGTTACCGAGTAACCGACCAAGATAGGGAAGTTATCAACCCTAGTCAAGTACCTAATTGATTCGAAGGGTGGATGTTTGAGTCGAGCAGAAAGGCCCATTTGACAATAACATGCTAACCTAAACTTATTAGAAGGGAGGAAGTTCTACTAGGAAGACGAACCAGATCAAGTACTTCAAGTGCTAAGGTTTTAGACATATGATTACTATGTACCCGAACTAAAGAACTATGGTCATCAAGGGAGACATCCCAAAGTTAGAAGTAAAAAGTACTAATGAGGAACCTTAGGAGGAAAAGAGCACTATTGAGAAAGAAGTTTCTTAGGAGAACGAACTAATCATAGAAGATGTGTCTGCCGAAGACTTGGATTAGTTGATCATGGTTATTCAACACATAATGAACATGGAACCCTCACGTGAAGAGGAATAGAGAGAGAATGCGTTTCATATTGCCTATTAGGTGAATGATCAGGTATATGCCCTCATTGTAGATAGTGGTAGTTGTACCAATGTAGCATCAGCCGATCTTATTACAAAATTGAAGTTACCGACTGTTGCATATCCGAGGCCATACAAGTTTTATTGGTTAAGTGAGAAGAGAGCACTATAAGTCATTCGGCAAATAATACTACCGATCACTATCAAAAATTACTCTGACCAAATTCTCTACAACGTACTGTCCATGTATGCTTCCCTCATATTACTAGGCAGACCATGGCTGTTTGATAGAACAATTATCTATGATAGATACTAGAATACATATACGTTTAAGAAGGATAAAAAGAAGATAATACTGAACTCGATGCCGCCAAGTGAAGTTTATAAGCTGTAGGCCAAACTTACTCATGGATCGAAGAAGACTCTAATGATGTATAAGGCTGAGCTCTAAGAGGCCCTTAAAGTTAATGTGCTGACCCTCATGTTAGTTAGGCGACTCTTAGAGTTAAAGGAGTGGGGTGAACTACCTTAAGAAGTAAAAGAGTTACTAGAGGAGTACACCAATCTGTTCTTAGAATAGTTACCTGAGGGACTACCCCCTATTCGAGGCATCAAACATTACATTAACTTAATACTTGATACTACCCTATTGAATAAGGTAGCCTATCAGATGAGTCATGAATAGGCTTCTAAGCTCCAATAGTAAGTCAATGAATTACTGAAGAGAAGATATGTTAGGGAAAGTCTCAACCCTTACATTGTATCAATGCTCCTAATGCCGAGAAAGGATGGAACCTAGTGAATGTATGTTAATAGTCGAGCCATAAACAAGATCACAATCAAATACAGGTATCCTATCCTAAGATTAGAAGACATGCTTGATGAAGTGAATGGAGCTAAGATCTTCAACAAGATTGATCTAAAATCTAGCTACCATTACAATTGAATGAGGCTAGGAGATGAATGAAAGACTGCTTTCAAAACTCAGCATAGACTCTATGAGTGGATGGTCTAGCCTGTTGAATGCCCCAAGCACTTTTATGAGGTTGATGAACAATGTGCTGAGACATTTAATGAGGAAGTGTGTTGTAGTATATTTTGACGACATCCTTATGTACAGTGCCAACATATCGAGTCACATGAACATCTCCAAGCCATACTGAATGTCCTCCGTATCAAGAAGTGTTGTTTTTTTTAGGAGGAAGTGGTATTCTTAAGCTATATAGTACGTAGAGGAGGCTTATAAGTGGATGATGAAAAGATTCAAGAAATCATCGAGTGACCAACTCCTACTACTTGTTCCAACATGAGAAGTTTCCATGGACTGGCTTCATTCTATTAAACATTCATCAGGAATTTTAGCACTCTCACTACATCACTTACTAAGCTAACAAAAAAGAACACCGACTTCCAATGGGGAGAAAAAAAGGAGAGAAGTTTTGCTAAGATAAAAGAAAGGTTGACTTCTGTCCCTGTACTAGTTATACTTAACTTTGAAAAAGTATTTGAATCGGAATGTGACATGTTAGGCATAAGAATAGGCATTGTACTAATGTAAGAAGGCCGACTAATTTCTTACTATAGTAAGAAGCTCAAGGGAGCTTAATTAAACTACTATATGTATGATAAAGAACTCTTAGCATTGATTCAAGAACTACAAGTATGATAGTATTATCTATTGCCAAGAGAATTCGTTATCTACACTAACCATGAGTGTCTAAGGTATCTCAAAAGTTAGATGAAGTTATTAAAGTGATAAGCAAGGTAGGTTGAATTCCTTAAGAGGTTTAACTTCATAATCAAATATAAACAAGGAAAGAGTAAAATAGTTGCATATGCTCTTTCAACAAAGCCTATACTCTTGAATGAACTACAAACTAAACTGTTTGGGCTTGTAAGCATCAAAGAGCAGTACTCTAGGGATCTACACTTAGGACCCATATTTGCGTAATATGTCAATGGAAGGATAGTACATGAGTATCATGTAGAGGATAAATACTTGTTTTGAGGAGGAAAATTATACATGTCGACCTACTCTCTATGAAAGATACTTATTCAGGAAGCTTACAGTAGAGGACTCTTTGGGAATTTTAGAGAAAGAAGGACTTATGAACTATTGAATGGTTGTTTCTTTTGACCGAAAATGAGGCAAGATGTACACCAAGATGTTAAAGGCTCTGTTGTATGTAAGAAGTCTAAGTGCTGAGCCAAGCAAAGGAAAGCAATTCCTTTGCTTATTCCAAAAAAACCATAGACCGAGTTGAGCGTAAACTTTGTTCTCAGATTACCACGAACTACCTGAGGTAAAGATTTTGTAATAGTTGTCATAGATAGGTTCAATAAGATGGCACACTTTGTAACCTGCTCTAGAACTAATAATACTTTAATTATCATTTCTCTTTTCTCATAGGAAATTGTTAAGTTACATAGTGTATCGAAAAGCGTAATGTTAGACAGAGATCCAAAGGTAGTCAATCATACTTTAAGATCATTACTATAAGCTACAGTAGATAAGAACTTAGCTGATTGAGACATTTGCTTACCATTAGTTAAGTTTGCTTACAATTGAACAGTACATGACACCACTAAGCAAACCTCCATTGAGGTTGTCTATGGTTTCAATCCTAAGCTAGCCTTCAATCATACCCCTATACCTGAATCTGAGAGAGAAGACCCCAATGCGGGAGGCCGAGCACAGTTCCTTCAACACATCTATGATAGAATTACTCGATAGATCAACTATGCCACTAAAAGAATGCGAGAGAAGACTAAGGGTAAGATAGCTAGACAATTCTAACCAGTAACTTAGTATAGCTGCACCTTAGTAAGGATAGGTTTCCAAGCAAGAGGAGAAGTAAGCTATCTGTAAAAGTTGAAGGACCTTTTAAAATCCTCCAAAAGATTAATAACAATGTTTATAGTTTAGAGCAACCTAAAGAATATGGGGTTTCTAACACCTTTAACATTTCCAACCTCAATCCATATCACCTTAATTGAGGGCTAATCGAAGACCATTCAGATTTAATCCTAAATCCAAATCAACCTAGAGGAAATAATAGGAATCAAGCTACTAGGCCTTTGACCTGCAGATAAACCCAAGGATTAGAAGGGTTGGCAAGGTGGATCCTCCTACTCCAGTTGAGTCCTATCGAAGCCAAGTATCTATTTACCAAGTCACTCTGTATGCCAAGCAAAATGATTACACATCTCTCTAAAGTGTACCAAATTCTAGATTATCGAGACAATAACTACAAGCTAACCAACTACTAGGCATCACCCTTACAGAAATAGAGAGAGAGAGAGACCCTAGACTGATCCTTAACCATCCCCTCTCAGACCGGCAATCTGATCATACTCTTTTGTCTGCATCCGCTAACATCCTTGCTAATGTATCTCTACTATATTTATAGAACCACGTATAAAAACTACCACATTAGTCATTGTTTTTCTTAAATATTCATTTTTACCCTCTTGTATTCTTGTACAATACTTCTTTAAGACAATACCCTTTTTATCTTTTCCTTTTTAAGTAAGTTATCCTAACTTTCGAGTATAAATATCCCTTATAATTGTAGTTGTAAAATCAGATTATCATCAATACAACTGAATATTCTTCCTTTCATAAATACTACTTTGTTTACTCTCATTTCACTCTTATTCCAACACTTAAGTAGGGTTAGGTGGTAAGTTACCTAATCGAACCATCTTGTACATCATATCAAGTTATGTCGTGAGTTCATAGAAGATCCATTGGTGCGTCATATCCTTTAGAGCTATTTGTGAGTTTTGCTTACTTTTAATTCACTTTCCTATTCTTTCTCACTTTTCCCTATCATCTCTTTAAGCTTTCGATAAGCTTAGACCCATCTAGCGACCGACCTTGTCTATTCTTGATCTTGATTTGAATCCGTTTATCATTTATACAGATCATGAATCTTTGAGATACCATAGAAGTCAGACAAAGCTATCAAAGTGGCAAGTGCAATGGGTTGAATACCTCAAAGGATTCAACTTTGTGATCAAGTACAAACAAGATAAGGAAAATGTAGTTGCTGATGCTCTATCGAGAAGATATACTCTTCTTACCAAGTAGCAAACCAGACTGGTGAGGTTTGCAAGCATCAAAGATCAATACCCATAAGACCCCATTTTGGTCCTATATTTGAACAATGTTCCATAGGAAGAATAGTAGATGACTATCACATGGAAGATCGGTATCTATTCTAGGGAGGCAAGTTATGTGTTCCGACCTATTCTTTAAGACAATTACTTATTAAGGAAGCTCATTCTGATGGGCTTTCTAGACATTTTGGAGAGAATAAGACTTATGAGTTATTGAGTGGAAGGTTCTTTTGGCCAAAGATGAGGCAAGATGTGCATCAGATTATTGAGAATTGTGCTACTTGTAAGAGGGCCAAATGCTAAGCTAAACAAGGAAAAGTAATGCCTTTACATATCTTGACCCGACTTTGGACTAAGTTGAGCATAGACTTTGTACTCAGATTACCGAGGCCAAAGTAGATCTTATTATTGCAACCAACTCATGTTAAGGCCGAGCTATCCTTAATACTAACCAACTCCATTAAGTGCTGACCTAAAATAAGCTCTATAGGCAACCTAAAACTCTCTCACATTTGCTCAGCCATGACTATGCCGACTTGCAGTTTGATAATACTGGTGTTGAGAACCCCAAAACACATCCATACCCACATCTTCTTAGAAGGACCCTTAAGTCTATTCTTCACCTCTATTTGGCAACCTCCATCCTGATCGTACCATTTTTTTGTTTCTACCAGAAGCATCTCCAATGACTAAATGCCATGTATCTAGTCCAACATGAAAGGATTTTACTGCACTAATCACTAGCTTCTTTAGATTGTTCATTTGTACCTCTTATTATTCTTTGTACATTACTTCTCTGTAGACAATACCCTTTTTGTCTTTTCTATTTTAGGTAGGATGCCCTAGTTTGTTCGGTATAAATACCCCTTTGTAATATGTAGCCTCAATAGTCATCTTACATACCTAATAGTGAATATACTTCTCCTTTCATAAGTGTTGCTCTCTATTGCTTGCTTATTTTAGTTTTATCCTAACCCTTAAGTAAAGCTAGTTAGCAAGTACTTACATTGGATTAGCTTATGCGCCATATCAAGTTGATCCATGAGTCCTCGATATTCTATGGTGCATCATATCATAGAAGTGAATCGAGGGTTTGCTTGTTTACTTTCTTTATTGTTCGCACACTTCTTGTCTTCATTTTCAAGCTTTCTATAAGCTTGAACCCACCAGATACTGTTGCCCTTATCTGATTTCGGCGTGGCATATCAGTAGCTAAGATTACCATTAAGCTAATAGTTCCTACTCCACGTCTTTATCTTTTCTTTTCCTTCGACTTCTCAAGTGAGGGCTACTATTACATGGTAACCATAAGACTTGCAAGAATAAGCATAAAGAGCTTGAATTCTTTAAATATATATGACATTTGAGCATTAAAACATAAAAATATGATTAACAATTGTGTTGAGATATTATCTCTAATTTTGATGAAAATTAATATACTTTAGATAAGAAAAAAATCTATTAAATCATACATAATTGTTAGAGAAATCCTTTTAATAAGTATATGGTTTCACACACTTATTATGATACTACTAGCTCAATCATTAGGATCCACTAAAATACCTATGTTATTGCATATAGTGAGTTTGTAAACAAGAATATTCTTAAAATTATGAGTGTAAGCTCCTTAGTTGCCGCACCATTCATAGTTCTCTAGATTTTGCTAGGCTTTCTCTTACCGCAACTCTCCAACCTTCTTTTAATTTATGATTAAAATAACAATCTCCATACAAAAGAATTTCTTGACATAAGACATAGATCTCAAAAATACAACACAACCTTTGTAAAAAAATTTCCCTATTGTTAGATAAGATCTCAAAACATAACTTTATCATTAGTACAATTGCTAATGTATAATTTATGTTTATAGTTATTGAGACAAGGACCTAGACCCTCTTCAATCAATCTCTAATATATGACATGATTAAACTTGTTCAATATAGAAGGTCTTGCCCCATTTAGTTGCAAAAATCAACTCTCCATATTTTCTAGGGGAAAAGGCCTTCTAATTACTTTTTTTTTTTTTCATTCTAGGCATTTTAGTTGCTCAACCTTAGCTTTTGCAATTTAAAGTCCATACTAATAAATTAGGTTCTATACGGTGTCTTTATTGGTCAACTTGGTAACAAAAGTTGAGTCCTTTATGAGATAAATGCACTATATTGCTTCTACTTTCAACTTTTAGTAACTTAATGTCTAAACCTCTATCTCTTGGGATTTAGTATCTATTCTTTCAATTTGATTTCATGGTATCAATATTGAGGGACAAGTCCATATCCATTATACATTTTTTATATTTTAGTATTTATACTTTAACTTTAATAGCATTTTAGTTTCAATGCATCTTAGTATCTGGTCACATATTAATTTATAAAAGTTGGTTTTTAATTTTTCTTAATTAGAAATGATTTTGAAATTTAAAAATTAATTTTTTATTAGTATGTTCAAGCAATGCCCCACTTTATGTCACTGGAATGCTCATGATAGATACTTCTATTTGACAATGAAATCTAATATATGCCCAAATTGCCCGAACCAAGTAAAGTTAAAGACTTACATACCACTTGTTATTTGGCATTTAAACACTAATTTCAAACCCATTGAATAATGCATTTCACATGATATAATGTTTTGTTTGCATAACATAGAATCCCATTGCGAATATTTTAAACTCTGCAATTCTGTAACATGTCAATTGGACATTATATGACTATAAACTTACAAGCCACTCGAAGTTGATTTTATAACATATATAAAAAGCGGCAGCTCCACTTGAATTATACAGCTAAATATTGTCTTTCATAAAAGAAGATTCGCCGGCTTTTTTTTTTCTTCTTTTTTTGTATTTTCAAGCCATATTGATTTTAAAAAATTACAATTCATTATAAATTTATAATCTTACAATTACATTGCAAGGTATGAGAATCTATCGAAAATGCAATAACTAGAAAGTTTTAAGAAAATAAAATAAAATTCATTTTATAAAATGTAATGTTCATTTAAAATGATAAATAAATAAGCTTATAAAAGTAAGGATAATTATAATACGTAGAAATTTACAAAATTTTAAAGATATTTGCACCCAATATTAAGACAAACAAAAGAGAGTAGCAAAAAAATTAAAATGTTTAAGAAAACAAAGTTTTATTACAATAAAAGATTATAGGAAAATTATGAAACTTTCCTCTAACCATTTTCCTTTATTCACTGTAGTAGTACACAAATTATAAAAATATATAAAAAGATTCATTCCAATGTACCTTCAAAATTGGATAATGTCCAATTGTAGAATTTTAAGTCGAATAATAGCTTTTACATAGTTCATAATATGAATTTCTCTTGGCTCTATGGTTACAACACTTCAATCTTTACTTTACAAATTCTGGGATCACAAAGTTTGAAATATCAGTATTATAAAGCTCTAGAAATATAACAAAATATTATAATACATAGAGATGCATTACTTAACAAGTTTAAAAGCTTGTGTTTATGACCACATTAGAATTTCTTTTGTTTCATGTAGTCTCGATCTTATTTCAAATAAAGTATGTTTACAGGCTTTCTCTGGCTTTCCAATGATATTAAGTTTATTTAGATATCACATGTAGTAGTGATGCAAAACCAAAGTCATTAGAGCAAAAAATGATTTTTTAATTTAAAATTATTTTATTAACTTTTTATAAATTGAACTCACTGAAAACTAGATGCTAAATTGCAAGGGAAAAAAATGTAACAGCTATTAACTTCTCATTAACGTTAATACCAAATCATAACCAAATTGAATGTACATATTACTGTTGATGAATTTTGAGAAGAGAGAAAATCATGCAAAAGAAAGTGACATGCTTAGTATTAGAGCCAGTCTAGTATGGTCACTTCGATACATAAGTTAGTAGAGTGACTTTGTATAGAAAATATATAAGTAAGTAAAAAAGTGTTAGAGAGCCCTTCCAGAGTTTCTTTCCAATACTTATAGGGGGTTGTAGTGTTTAAGGTAGTTATCAGAATAACAGTTAAGATACATGGAAGGTTTTTGATTTGACATCTTCTCTAACATGTAGGGAGAACTAGCGGTTATGTAATATAACCGTATTTGTGATAACCATTCGCACCATGGACTTGAATTTAAACTAGGAATAGATTTGTGCTACTTAATAGAAATATCATGTGTAATCTATCTAGTGGTATGCCGAGAGATTTGATTACCCAGCCTATTGATAGAGGAATGAATGAGTATATCAGATGAGCAAAAATTAACTATCAACATTTTCCCCCTAACTCCTCTGTTCGAGTAATCGATAAAGGGAATTGCATATATATATTATACTAGAGACCGAGTAGGGGAGTGATTCTTAAAATTAATGCTAAGCAAGATGGGAAGTAGGATGGATCACATCTAAGTCAAAAGGTCGCAATTTCTAAACTCCTGCCTATTCGAAAAACCAAGAAATCGGAGGCATGACATCTATCACCTAAGTCATCATTTTGTTATAGACCTTACAACTGCTAGAAAGTTGTCAACTATCAGATTTCTATCATGAAACACGCATCAGCAATCCACACCATTACTAGATTAGTGCATCATTATTATTAGAAGCAGATTTATAGTTATAAGGACAAATTGCCATATATAAAGTATTGTTCACAATTAGAATTCATTTCTTTGGTTGCATCTTAAACTTTCAATTGCTATCTCATCTTTAACCTCACATTCTTCAACTTGTGTTATATCATTTCGTACAACTATTTAGGCATGGTTTATAGCGTTGCTCATCAACTTATCCTCTCCAACTTCGACGCAACGGAAATTGAGGCCACTTCCCCCACCCAAATAAGGAGCAAGGCAGCATGTTCTTCAGGTGGTTCAGCTAATAATATAGAGACAAGGTGGGATAAACTTGCTCAGATTAACAAGCTTCTAGTAAATAATTATCCTGAAGATAAAGAAGGGAGGTCCTCGGCAAGATACTTGTACAATGCCATAGCCTACTTCTATAACTCTCCGAATGGAATCATTAGCTCCATTGACAAAATTCTTGTCACCAAGTATAATCAATACTAGCAAGACCTTCCTAGAACATGGAATTTGAGGAGGCTGAGAGAAGAGGAGAGGGTATGTTTCCTAAAGAAGCGCGAGTTCCATATATACTTGAAATATTTGGATTTTGGATTGTGCTTCCCTGTTTCGGTTTTGTTAAGGGCTTCTTCAACTACATTAGAGTTGTGCCGAGTATGTTCTCACCTAATACGTATCAGCTTCTAATGGCTTTTGAAATAGTTTGTGAAGAAGTCAAAGTCAGGGCTATGCTTCAGCTATTCCGCTTTTTCTTCACGATTAGGAAGCAGCCTAACGGGTGGTACTTTGCCGCTGCAAGGCATGGGTAAAAGTTCATAGATGGGTTTAAGTCCAAGATCTACAAATGGCATGATAAATTTGTATCGATAGTATCTAATGAAGAGCTAAACTTCTGGACCAAATGAACTGAGCCAATTCGCACTAAAGATATTGATCTAATGCCAAACAATGCAAAAATGGCAAAGAAAATTTAGGAAAGGAGGAAAAATAAAATGTTCTTTTAGGACATTAAGAGGATTATACAACGTTACAAAAGTGGAGAACCATTTTTTTCTTAAAAAGAAGGTATGCTAATGAGTTACCACCGTATCAAGTATAGCCATAAGAGGAAAGCCATTCTCGCGATTTGGGGAAAGAATTGTCGCCTTTGAGCCTTGCTTAGCATGGAGAATGTAAGTTTATTCTTTTGCTGTATTGATATTAACCTGTTTGCTGATCTTATAGATATGTGTATTGGTGAAGTAAATCTTACCAAGCTACTAGCTTAAGCAAAAGCCAAAAAATCAAAGGTTGACAAGCATACAGCCGTGGCATCCACCATTCAATTGACAACAGTGAAAAAGGTGGCCAAAGAATCAACCAAGTAGCCTAAGGCACAGTAGAAACCTTCTCAACCAACCAAGAAGCAAAAGAAGGGGAAGAAAGATCTATTGACCAAAACTAAGATTCCTTATTCAGGGGAACCTGTTGAGATTGTTAAAGATGTTCCACCCGTTATAGAGCTGAAAGAGGAGGTTAAAGAGATTTGACCCCACAGCGAGGCTGATGTTACTATTGTTGAAGGGTCATCCTTGATGGTGGAGGTGGCACTGAGTAACAATAAAAGACTAGTGAAAGAACTTGTCAGCCAACCAGCTGCCAAAAAGTCCAAAGATTTGGATAAGAGGATGGAGGCAATGTACAATAAAGCACTCGACATCAACAGTGCCGAATTCATCCCTAATAAGGAGGTTGGCGAGTACTATTACCCGTGATGGAACCATACAATTCTGGACACTAACTTAGCCCTAGGTGCTAGGATAAAGTCCTTAGCTTTAATGGAAGGAGTCATTCTTCCCAAGGATAGAGATTTTGCGAAGAAGGATGTTGACGAAGTCGGCGGTTGCAATAAGGCCCATATTACGGCCAAATTATATGATGCGAGTATCCATAACTATTGCTTTTAATTGTCGAATTCATTTGGGTTACTAACACATTTCCTTTCCTAGATGAGTAGCCACATTCTAATAGCTTTGGACAAAGCCAACAAAGGAGAGAAGAAGGTAATATCCTTAGTTATATCCATGTGTTATGCTAAATCATTCTTAACTGTGTTAAATAAATTTGCTGCAAAGAGTTGAGGATGCATACAATGTATCGAAAGCCCAGACTACTGCTGTTGAGAATGCAAGGATAAGGGTTGAGATGGAGGTGAGAAAGCTTCAAGAAGACCTTGTTGTCAAGAAGCTGGCACATGACCTTGCTGCAAATGAAGTCTTAAGCCTGAAGGCCAAGATAGAGGAGTAATACAAAGACTCTAAAGGCCTAAAAGAGGAGCTGTAAAAGAAAAAAGAAGAGTAATGGTGCCTAAGCCGAACTCTTTGCACGATGAGTGAGGAAGAAGATAAGTTCAAAATGTAAATTAAAGATTTGGAGACTAACCACTTGAATTTACATAGCTGTATTACCTAGTTGGAAGAGACTGTAAAAAGAGGACCTTTAGTTGAAGAGGCATTCAATATAGTCACCTTTAGTCGGCAATATGAGAGACTCTTGAGGAAGAAATTGTTAGAAGGGGTCCAAGCGACAAGAGAAGAGATCTTGAAGCTTCACCCTGATTACGATCTTTCCTACCTTAACTTTGCTGACGTAGATGACAAAGTTAGCAGTGCCAATGAAGATGAAAGCGATGAGACAAGTGCCGAGATTATGAATCAAGGTGACAATGAAGCTCATGCCAAGAAAATTGCTTACTTTGAGACCCTGGTTGTCGAAGAAGCCCTAGCCATTGATCTAAAAATCAATGGAAATATTTTTAACACAGTGCTGAGTGCTTGTAACCCTTGTTGAACGAAAATACTTTTCATACGAGTCTCCAATACGTTTTATTTCACATACTGCACTTTCATAGCGTATGTGATATACGTATATTACTTTACGCTTTTATTCATCAGCATGTTTTATTTTACATGCTATATGTTTCTCGGTGTGTTTTATTTCATACGCTAGTTATTTCTTAGCATGTTTTATTTCATATGCTATTTATTTCTTGGCATGTTTTATTTTACACACCTATTTTGTATGTCTTTATATACAATCCGTTAGCTATTTGAGGCATAGACTAGCTACATTACTCGATGTTAAGGTTAATTTGTATAGTTCATTAACCTTGTTAAGCTATAACCTAGATTAGTTCGTTTGTCATACAGCCTAGAACTCATTAATTTGGCAACCATAACGAAAACAAACATAATGAGACTTCAAATATAATTCTCATAAATAAGTATTGTAATCTTACAAATAAGTTGGTTGTCACCAAATGAGTGGTGATAAAAATCATCCAACAGATCAAATGAAATATAATTTTAGATTCTTGACATTTCATGCTGGAGGGATAATAGATCTATCTAACCTTTCTAATCGATAAGCCTCCTCACTAATGACTTCCCGAATCCTGATAGGATCCTCCCAATTCGCACCAAGCTTTCCTTGACTCACTCGCACGCCAGTAGCTTCCATCTTACAGCAAACTAGATCTCTAAGTTTAAAAACCTTGTGCTTCACTTTCTAATTGTAATACCTTATCGCTCTATATTAGTATGTCGTAACCCTAGCTCTTGCAATATCGCTAATTTCATCAATAGTATCCAGATCTTTTGTCAGTCCAACTTAATTAAGCATAGTAATGAAATTATGTGTCCACAGATTAAGTAAGTCCAGCTTAATTGATAACACAGCTTCTATGCCATATGCTAACCTAAATGGTGTCTTTCCTGTCATAGTTTTGTAAGTAGTTCAGTACCCTATAAAACATTCAGTAGTTCATTGGCCCATTTCCCTCCAACTTGATCTACTTTCCATCTTAGGCCATGTAGTATGATCTTATTTACAACTTCAACTTGTCCGTTCATCTGAAGGTGCGTTACAAATGTATAGTTGAGGCAAATTCCGTACTTCTCATAAAATGCTCAAAACTTATTGTTATCAAACTACGGGCCATTATCCATAATTATCATGTAAGGAACTTCGAATCTTGATATGATGGAGCTGAAGACGAACGCTTCCATTTTCTACTCGGTGATTTTTGCCACCACTTCGACCTTTGCCCATTTAGTAAAGTAATTTACAGTGACAACGACGAATTGTTGTTAGGCAGTAGACTTCGGAAATGGTTCGAGAATATCTAGCCCACATTAGGCAAAAGGCCAAAGGCTGATTAGGTTACATAACTCTATTGTAAGCGCATGACTTGGCAACTCATGCTTATAGAATTGGGGATAATGTCAAACAACTTCCTTTGCATCTTCTCTCATAATCTACTAGTAATAGCCTAGTCGGAATGCTTGGACATATAATGTCTGTGTTTTTACGTGGTCACTGCATATGCTACCATATAGGTCGAATAACACCCTCTAGGCATCTCTCGAAGAAAGGCATCGAAGGTAAGGTTAAGATATGCCACATTTATACAATTAACCATCAACCGGCGTATAGTTTACGACCTGGTAAGCTAATCTTCATGCTCCTTTTTTGTCATCAAGGATCTTTTAGATAGTTCACTAGGGAATCCATCCATAATTCTTCTCTTAGGTAGAGAGATAACTCGTAGCTTTGCGAGAGAGTGAATAAACTTTTCTGTGAAACTTTTCTGTAAAAGAAACTCAACAAAAAGTTTCTCGCTCAACTTAAGGAATGCTATACTAGCCAACTTTGACAACTTGTTGCCTATAATATTCTTACTGCTCGGAATTTTTTGAATGGAGAAAGATTGGAATTCTTTTATGAGCATTCGTACTACCAATGAATACTTGCTCATCTCTTCTTCCCTCATCGCATAACTTCCAGTGACCTAATTTACCACTCGTTGGGAATCAGAGAACACTTTGAGTTTCTCGATACCTATTTCTATTACCAATTTCAATCCATCAATTAGAGCTTCATACTTTACTTCATTATTACTGGTTGGGAATCCAACTTTCAGAATGTAATGAACTTTGACATTATAGGAGCCTTGAAGAACTAGGCTTGCACCACTTCCTTCTTGTGTCGAAGAACCATCGACATAAAGGAACTAGATAGGTTTCTCGGCTACCTCTACACAATCTTCCTCGCTAGTGAATTCGGCTACAAAATCCACCAGTACTTAAGCCTTTAGTGCCATTCTGGGCATATATTGCACATTATGAGCACTAAGCTCTAGGGCATATTTTATCATCTTCCCCAAAGAATCGATCCACTAGAATACTTGTCACAATGGCTAATTAGTGAGAATAATGATCTAGTGAGCTTCAAAATATGGCTTCAACTTTCTTATAGAGAGAACCACTACTAATACAAATTTTTCAATCTTTATGTATCGAAGCTGTTGCTGCTATAGAACATGAGTCACGTAGTAAACAGGTCAATGCTCTTTGCCATCATTTTAGACCAGTATAGAGGAAAGAGCTCGGTAGCTCATTGATAAATACAAATATAACTTTTCTCTAGGAATGGGTATCAAGAGTATCGAAGGTGATACAAAAAATTCCTTAAGCTCATTGAAAGCTCTTTTTCAATTGTCAGTCCAGTAGAATTCTTTTAGATTCTTTAATGTTTTAAAGAATTCTACATACTTATTTACACTTCTTGACATGAATTTGTTGAGGGTGGCAATTCACCCAATGAGCCCCTGCACTTCTTTGACTGTGAGAGGTGATTTCATATTCCTTATGGCTTCAATCTTTCTTGGATTGGCCTCAATACCGTATCAAGTAGCCATGTATCCAAGAAATTTCCTTAATGTTGCACTAAAGATGCATTTTTGCGGTTTAAGTTTCATGCTGTATTTCCTCATGTGGCAAACGTCTCCTCTAAGTCAACAAGATGCCGATCTTCCTTCATGCTCTTCATAATCATGTCGTCAACATATACTTTGACATTTCTATGAATTTAGGCTTTAAACATCTTGGTAATAAGTCTCTAGTATGTTGCACTGGTGTTCTTGAGCCCAAAGGGCATCACCGTGTAACAATACGTTCCAAAGTTGGTAACGAAAGAATTGTGCACTTCATACTCCTTATCCAACTTGATCTGGTTATAACCAAAGAAAGCATCTATAAAGGAAAGTAACGCGTGTCCAGTGGTTGCATCTACCATCTAATTAACAGTAAGAAATAGTCTTTCGGACAAGTCTTGTTAAGATCCATGAAGTCAATGCACATCTCCAACTACCGTTAGATTTTTTAACTAGCACACTAGCACACAATTAACTAGCACACTAGCACACAATTGGCTAGCCAAGTCGAATAAGGCTCTTTCTAGATGAATCATGCCTTCAATAACTTCTAGACTTTTTCCTTTATCGCTAATTGTCTCTCTAGTGCAAAATGACTCTTCTTGTGTTGGACCACCTTTGCGTTCATATCAATTTGAAGCTTGTATACCATAAATTCTCTCAAGATACCTAGCATATTTGAAGGTGACCATGCAAACACATCAACGTTAGCCTACAAGAAGTTGATCAAACTTTGTGGAGTATCTACCAACAAGGGTTTCCTGATTCTTATTGTTTTCCCTAAGCCGTCCCCCAAAGGAATTTCCTTAGTATCACTTTCGGCATTCTTGGTGTTGTTTAACTTGCCTTCTAGACTGGTTTTGACCTTAATACTTCTTCTCATCTCAACGCCCTTATGTATAAGGACTGTGCCAATTGTTGATCCCCTTGCTTTAAGATGTGTAGTTAAAGGAATAATGTTGAATAGATGTTAGCATGGCAATCCCATTATCATGTTGTACGGGGACCAACATTGGACGACGAGAAAATCCACTTTATCTTTTGCAACATGTTCGTCATCGTCAATCTATATTGGCAAAGAAATGACTCTAGTTATTTAGATTGGTTGATTATTGAAGGCATAAAGATCATACTTGTAAGACCATAACTACGCTTTGATCTTAGGCCTCATTTGGTGAAAGGTACGTTGAAAAATGATGTCAAGCGAACTTCCTATATCAACAAGAATCTTCTTGACTTCAAAATTGGCCATTCTCATATTGATGATGAGTGTGCCATCGTACGGCTTCTGGATGCCCTTAAAATATTCTTCTTCGAAAAATATTGTATTGTTGATCTTGACCTTTTTTCCTTGAATATTGTAAATGTAATTCTTGGTGTTAATTGAGTTCGAAGAGCTTAACTGGCCTATAGTAGGTTCACCGACAATGGTGTTGATCACTCCATTAGGTGCTCTACTAGAATTCACGTCCCTTGCATCTTTCATGGCTACTACCAACCATATGTCATTCTCTTATTCCTTACATCTCCTCGAAGACGGTCTCTCAATATTCATGGCATCATTGATTAAGAACTTGCGCAAGTGCCTACGCTGATTGCATCTTCAATTGCATTCTTAAGTTAAATGTACTCATATGTATTGTGACCTTTATCACGATGGAAATTATAGTACTTATTAAAGTTTCTCCTTGAAGGATTCCCTCTCATTCTTTCTGGCCACTAGAGACACCTGTCTCCCTACATACCTCCATCAAAATGTCCGACATTGGATGATTAACGAGCATATGGGATGAGTATGTTGAGATCCTAGGTTTATTCCTCTTGACATCTGAACTATGGTCATTGTTCGTTCCAAGTTTGTCCTTCGCACTTTTTTGCTTATCATTCTTTCCATCTCCTCTACTCTAATCGACATATCGCCGTACCTTTGTATTGTTTTCTTGATGGATGTATGAGGTGGCTTTAGCTTTAAATTCAGTAAAATTTTTTGACTTGTTCTTTGTAAGAGACTTAAAAAGGTCTCCATAAGGCTTGACTTCATCAATTACAGTGTTGAGGGCCATATTCATATTTAATTCTAGGATTTGAACCATCTTGGCCATAAATTTGGCTAAGTAGCACCTGAATGACTTATTGGATTTTTGTTTGATGGTATTAAGGATTAAAGAGTCCTTCACAAGAAGTTTGCTTGTAAGGAAGTGTTGAAAGAACACTTCTATTAGTTCAATGAAACAAGAAATGGTATTTAGTTTCAAATATTTGAACCATTTGCTAGCTGCATTCCTTAATGTTAAAGGAAAAGCTTGATAGGCTACTACATCACTCAAATTATACAACTTTGCCAACATATAGTAATACTCTAGGTAGTCTTCAGGATCCTTTATTCCATCATAAGTCTCAAACTATGGTAACTTGATGTATTGAGGTATCACTTCCTTCAAAATCCCTAGAACAAAGAGATTCTTTTGAATTTGGAACTACTTACTTAGGGCAACAAGGGTATTGACATGCGAAGGACCTACATAGTGTGCTTACTATGATTGCTTGGCTTTGTCATTCCTTTTAAAAGCAAGCGTTGAGGGTCCTATCATATTCTCGGCTTGCTTTTTTTGAAACTTGAGTGAATAAATGGAGTCATTGCTTTTTTTAACATCATGATCGCCTTGGTTATTTTGGGTTGGGTTCAGGTGAATATTACTATGGAAGAGGTTAAGAACTTGCTCATGTTTTTTGTTTAATTCTTAGTTTTCTTTGGCTAAGTCTAGGCAGAGTTACTTGAGTCTAGCCAATCATTGCTCATCAGTATGCTAACTCTCCCCTTCAAGGTATTAGGAAAGAGTGCCAGTACTTACACTCTTAGATACTCTTGTTTTAGCCATATGGGTGTATTTAGGGAAAAAAAACGACACCAAATGTTGTTGGTGAATTTTAAGATGAGGAAAAATCCTTCAAAAGAAAGTGAAATGCTTGGTAACGAGGACACTCTGATGCTTAAGTTAATAGGGTGTCTTTGTATAGAAAATATATGAGTAAGTAAAAAAGTGTCAGAGAACTCTTATAGAGTTTCTTTCCAATACTTATAGGAGGTTTTAGTGTCTAAGGTAGTTATTGGAATAATTGTTAAGACACATGGAATCTTGTTGATTTGACATATTCCCTAACATGTAAGGAGAGTAAGCAATTATATGATATAATCATGTTTGTAATAACTGTTCATGCCATGGACTTGAATTCAAACTAAGAACGGATTTGTGCTACTTGGTAGAAATGTCGTATGTCATCCATCTAAGGGTATGCTAAGAGATTCGATTACCCAGCCTATCGGTAACTAAATGAACGAGTATATCAAATGAGCAAAAACCGACTATCAACACATATTAATGTTGATACCAAATCTTCTATGTACTTATTGTACTTTTGTCCCCAAATGCATGTTACATTTATCAATTGGACTAACAAACAAAGGTAAGCGAGTAATCCTATTGTGTAGGATATCTATTCAAACCTTATTTCATTAGGTAGGTTTCCAGTGGGTAATAAGAGTTATAAGGTGAGTTTCTGATAGTAATTTCCTGAAAACTACTCCTACAAGATAAGATATGAGTGTAGAGTCATGGTACCATATCCCATCTTAAGACCTATACTCTAAAAGTTTATAGATACAAGTTGTATAGTACCTTATGTCTACCTTGTAATATTAATTAAATAATATTAATAAATAAAAAAATTAACACTAATACATTTCTTTAATCTTAAAAAAATAACAATAAAAGCTTTACTCATTATAAAACCTTAAAATTATACGTCGCATGTACCCACTATCTAGTCCATCTCTCTTCTTCTTCTTCTTCTTCTTCTTTTCCCCTCTACCCTCCTCTTTAAATAACTCTAGTTTAGTATGGTTTTAAAAATAACTTAATTCTTAATTTATCATCCATATATTATATTAGAATTACTTGTACATAATTTTTAAATTTTACATATAACAATCTTATGGCTAGATAAAATTTTCATTTTGATGATTTGAAAAGAAAAAATAAAAGAAATTTAAACTAACCTAAATAAAGGTTTTAATGTTTTCAATTGTAGAAATATTTTCTATTTTACCTACCAAATTTTTATGTTATCTTAATTTAAAATACGTTATAAGATATATAAATAATTACTGGTTGGTGTAGTAATAATGTAATTACAATTTTGATATTAATTATATATATAACACAAGGTTTTAAAGGAAAATAAAGAAAATATGATACACATTCCATATTTTACCCAATGCCTATAGAATGTAAAGGTTGTAGGATATAGTGTGATTCTAAGATGCCGTGAGGTGGAATCCTGGCATAACCCTGCCATCCTATAAAACATGCTCACCCCTATGATAGAGGCACTAAATTGAAAGAGATTTAAAAGTACGAGCACTAGACCGTGAAATAGGGAAGTTTGAGATAGTAAGTTGCCTAAATTTTAAAGTACAGATAGTTTAATATCCATGGTTTAAAAGTGTTTTCCCAATGCAAATATAAATAACCTGGCCATTTTGCTAAAATGGAGAATTTATTAATAACCAATCAAATAAGAGGAGGATTTTCAAAGTAAATTATCTAAATATACTTAAGTTTGTAAGTTGTTGGTCGTATAATCTGATTTTACGAGGTAGGCCCAATTTGTTTCTCCTGTTCACTCTTATCATGCATATTTAACACACAATATGGATCATCAAAAGACAGGACACTAACAGTTTGAAGTTAGCATGTTGATCATTTTATTATGAATACTGAATAATTGTAAGGATGCATGGAAATTAATTGAATGGGTATTATTTGAGATGGTGGGAGCTGATTGTTATTATTGGTGGATTATAAAGGGGTAGAATTGGATGACTAGAGAGGGGGAGAGGAGTGCATGGGTGATTCTAAAGTAAGAAAATAGTATGAGTGATAAAATTAAGTTGTAAATATATTAGAAATCTTACTTTTCTAAACATGACATCAAGTTAGATCCCAAAATGTTTAGGAGTTTTTTTTTTAATTATTTATTATCAAACGAGTTTATAAGCATGTTTAAATGTGTAAACGTTGAACTCGAGCCTAAAGACATTTAAGACATTTATAAATGGGTTGAACTCAATTGTATTAATACATAGCTATTTAAAATCGCAAGACTTAAAACATATATTAGTGATGGATCCCACTCAATACGCATAGCATTGCCTAGGCCCATGGTATACATTTCAATGGGTCGGTGGGTCAATCAGTCAAAGTTCTGCTTGGGACCAGGACAGGTGTCTGTGAGCAAATGCAAAGATCCGAATTCCCGATCACTTTATTTCCTTTTGTTTTATGTTAATATGAAGACTTCTAAGTGTAAATAGACTAGATCTGCTAAGTGACTTAGTGGACACAGTAGCCATTTAAGATCCTACTGGCCTGCTGTCTTGATATATGTATTGGTTCATATAGATCATCAGGTTATTGGTCGGTCGATACCACTTTTTTCGAGTAGACGCAGGAGCATCTATTCCAGTACACTTCTTCTTCTCTCATTATTTAAATATCATACTATATATACATATACATATATATATATATGTGCTTTCTATTTTTTTTTTTTTTTGGCATTGTTATTATTCTAATTTTGAGAAATAATTAGTACAAGTTGGTGATATGCAATAACTTTCAACAAAGGATGCCGACGTTTAGCATTTCTGTCGATGAGGCGGCAGGTACACCTAGAGGCGGAAAGAGCCTTTCATACTATATGAAGTGGATAACTACTCTTGGCCATCACTAGAAGACGGATTAAACTCACAAAACCTGCGAAATTCAACAACATAATAAGTGACAACTTGAACGTTTATTATTTTGGTTTTTTTTTTCTTTATTTTTTTCAAAGAAATAAAGTACATGCATACTGTCTTTTTATTATATGCAATCCACGCGTGCATTTCACCTTTCTTGACAAAAAGGACGGGTGTGTCCATTAAATAATGAGATATTTGAGACATCTTGCATGGGGTCCAAGTCAAAATGATTCAGGCGTTGCATTGAACTCAAAAAGCTAATAATAATTAATAAGAGGAAGAAGATATGAGAGAGAGGTACAAGTTTTTGGATAATCATTGTTTAATTGAACGAACTATCATATTCCAAAGCCTCCAATCATGGGAAGTGAAGCCCACTCATGAAGTTATTTGTTTATGATAATGTGATCTGGAGCTTCTTATTGATTTGAGAAGATCTCCGTCCACCAATTTGATTAGACTGGTTAAAGTGAAAGTATATATGATATCGATTCTGTACCGCACGCATGAACTAAACCAATTTGTACTGTGCTTCCCGGAAGAAGATTTGGTTCCCCGATAAATTCCACTAAGATTTCAAGGCATGAGTTTTCCATGAGGATTTGTGATCTAGTATGATATTCATGCAGAATATTATATATACACACAAGCATCTCTCTCTCTCTCTCTCTCTCTCTCTCTCTCTCTCTATATGTATAAACTTGATGTGATAAATTAGTGATACTTTTTCGACCCACAAACAACCCTATTTGTAGTTTATTTATTGCAAAACTAAAATTGGGTTTTATTATTATTATTTTCTTTTTTGCTAGTTTTGTTATTTTCGTAAGCGTCATTATATTAAATAAGGGATAAATAGAGTAGAAGCCCTTTACAAAATGGAAAAGTCAAATTTTAACTAAGACCTCTATTATCTAAGAGAATGGAAATCATCTATCTTTATATCAAAATTTAACCAAATTCTATGTCTTTTGAGCCAGTGAAGTCATCACGTCTTTATTGCCATAAACATAGTGTTCAATTTAACTTAAAATGTAAAAGACTATTAGCATGTGCATGTCAGTGTCAAGAAATTGCAAATAAACAAGTTTAATTAACAAAGGCAAAAATTTGTAGTTTATTTATTGCATTTTGGTTAACAACTTATTCATGAAAGATATCACATAAGAAGAACATAGGGTATCCATGTTTGGATGTAAAAAGGATATCCCCATCCATAAGAACTCTAGTTAAAATCTTTAAATGTCCCATCAATAACTCAAAGAACTCTAATCTTAACAACTTCTCCACTTTGTTAGTATATATTTTTTAAATAAGTTCTTAACATTTATTTATATTATTTATGAAACCCATAATACATAAATTTAAATCAACATAAAACTAAAAGTAAAAAATAAATAAATAAATAAATAAAGTTTATTTTTTTGAGGTCCTTGACTTAAGGACCCTAAAAAGGAGGTCATTAGCCAATGACCTCTCCCCATTTGTCAAGAACCTCAAAATCTTAGATGGGATACTCTAATTCATCTTTCAAGTTTTGCTGATATTATACTAATCTTGTAAACATACGTGACTAAGTAAGTACTAGAGGGGACTTATGCAAGATATTCAATTACAATGGAACTAAGTTCAAAAAGAATATACACAACGAAGCTAAAGTTAATGCATGATGGAACTGTAGTCTTCAAAATCTTGCATTTGTGTATCATTGGTAACTACCTTGTGAACTGGTGTGAGTTATCTTTAAAGATGAGGTTGCCATGTACCCGATGTATGGACCATCATGCTTTGATACTAGTAAAAAGAAGCTTATATGTAACCCTTTACCAAGCCAATCATTACATATATCTTGAATCACTTGTGAAGGTATTACAAGTTGAGATAGAATCCATTTGTGTTGAAATAAGGAGATCATATATCTTGGGCCGCTTGATTAGGTATAAGTGATCAAAGTTCTATGGGAGGATAAATCAAGTTTATGTTGTTTTTGTGAATAAAGCAAATGAGTGCATGCATGAATTAACGTAAGATGCCAAAGTAAGTAAATAGATTACACACATAGGCTTATTATAGGTCTTGATTGTGGAGATCTTTCTCCAAATGTTAAATAGCTCATGTACCAAAGCTAGTTGTCTAGAGAGTCTATGCCTACTGGTGGAATATCACCACAAAGAGAGTCTAGAGGATCATACACAATAACAAGAAGTATTAGGATTGAGTTTAGAGTATAGATAGACAATTTAGAAATGGTTGAATTGATTTAGAGTTTAAAATAATCAAAAGGTTAAAGAGCTCCAAGTAATTAATTTTGAAGATTTAAAGTTGGAATTAATCCAACAATTGAGGTGCTCCTAGAAATTATAAAATCCATTATTAGATGGAACTAAATTGAGAGAAATTAGATAAGGCTATGATAGCTCTAAATATGCTAAAGACGGTATCATGAATATGTTCTTGTCATGAAGAAAAGCATACCTAATTAGAAGTAGAAGACATGAGGAGAACACCCATACTTATTCTCATCTCTATAGTTAAAATTAACTAAATTACACATTAAACTTGTTCAAAGAATCATGAGACAACTCATTTACCAATTCACACTCAAAAATTGTTTTCAATGTCAAGTTCAAGCAATTTAATATGCACATGACATACAAAACCAATCAAATATACAAGAAATGCCATATATCAGAGCTTAACTAAAGATCAAGTTCAACATTTACTTGATTAAGAATGAGTCGCCTACTCTTTGTACACTAAAACTAGCATGTATGCACTTCCTTCTTGCACTTCACTAAGCATGTTAGTGTAAAGTAAATGCAAGTTACATTGGTTCATTCTTTAAGTGTTTTATTTGCTTTTTTTGTTTGAAGCAATTTTTCAATTCTAAGATCTTTCTGCTTTTTTTTTTTTTAGTACATATTGATTTCCTCATTCAATAAGTTTAGGTCTTAGGTTGGACAATCTAAGGTTGTTAGATATTTAGATACCCCTTCAAACCTCTAGACTCTCATCAAATTTGTTTAAGGGTCAACTTTCATGAACTTTTCTCTTAGCCATTATAGCAAAATTTCATGTCAATATGCTCATGTTCATCACTAAGACAACAAGTGCCATTCCTTAAAAGGTGTCCCTTTGACTTAATTACTCAATTCAACAACCCTTAATGCTAAATAAATTCGAAATCATCAATTTGAACCCTAAAGTTTATTTGACAAAAAAGAAATATTATGAGAGATGCAAAAGGATACATTTTTAATAAAATTTGAATTACTGATGGGAAAGTGATATTAAAGAGAAATATTCAATATGAAGGATAAAACAAGGTAATTAGCGCTTATAAACCTTTTGAAATAATGGTATCTTGTAAAACTATAAATGGAAGATCATATGAAATATAAATTGGAAAAGACACCAAAAGAACCCACTTGCACTTTAATAATGTAGAAGATAAAAACTATTAAAGAACTAGTATAACACACAATCAATACATTTCAATAGAAAGGGAAACTATGTATCTTAACTTTCAAAGGCTAGCAATAAACACTCATAATAAAAACTAGCCAACAAGAGACTAAAAGTTACCTATTAGTTGCTTTATGCTCTTAGTAAAGAAGTGCCTATACTTCCAACTTTTGACATTTTGGTGTCTAAGTTGGAGTTTATATGATTTAGTATTTAATTTTTCAATTTAGTACCTTTGTTAATGGGAAATTTGACCATCATTACATTTTTTTATATTTTGCATTTTGATGTTTGTAATTTAGTTTTGATCATAGTAAGATGTTAGTACTTTGGTTTTGACGTATTTTACTTTCTTTTAATTGATTAATATATCAAGAGTTAATTTTTTATTGTTCTTAATTGTCATATTATTTATAAAAGCAAAAGAAAATAATTTATGTTTAGTAATTTCTATTGAGCATAACTTTTTATGTAATACTTGATTTCAGTAAATCTTATATTGCTAGAAAAACTATTGACATTTGATTTTGACATATTTTAGTTTCTTTTAATTGATTAATATATCAAGAGTTAATTTTTTATTGTTCTTAATTGTCATGTTATTCATAAAAACAAAAGAAAATAATTTATGTTTAGTAATTTCTATTGAGCATAACTTTTTTATGTAATACTTGATTTTAGCAAATCTTATATTGCTAGAAAAACTATTGACATTTACTTTATGTGAAAATAAGATCTATTATGTGCTCTAGGACCATGTAGAATAGGTGGAATTTTAAGATGTTCTTGATCAATAATTTAATTGTCATTTGATCTTGTAACAGAAACTTTCAAACTTGTCAAATAATATATTGCTATACATTATAATATCTTGTTATATTTCTAATAATGTTTAGGTTCTAATTTTATTTTGTAATCCAATAACTTACAAATCAAATATCGTAAGGTTACAACTATATAACCATTGGAAAACTCAAATTATGAGCTCTACAAAAATTATTAGTTTGACTTAAAATTACATGGTCAAAAATCATCTAGTTAATAGGTGTAGTGGTCTAAATTTTTCATATTTTTTGTACAATTAAAAAATAATGGATTGTTAAACTGAGAGAGAGAGAGAGAGAGAGAGAGAGAGAGAGAGAGAGAGAGAGAGAGAGAGAGAGAGAGAGAGAGAGAGAGAGAGAGAATGGTTATATGAAAATTTCATAATTCCTCTAATATTTTCTTGTATTAACCTTTTATTTTCATAATTTTTATACATTTTATATTTCTCTTTTATTCATATTATAGTTTACATAGGTCATAATGTCTTCTAAAAAGGGAGAAAATAATTAGAAGAAAATCTCTCTCTCTCTCTCTCTCTCTCTCTCTCTCTCTCTCTCTAAATGATCTTGTAAATATATTTTTTATCTTTTAGTCCTTAAAATTTATAATCTTTTCATTTTTTGTCAATCACCATTACCCATGATATGATTGTAATACTACTAAATTATATCTATTGTAAGTTTCTCAACACTTTATAATGATTCATATTGATTTTAAAAGTACTAAAAAAAAGTGCAAGTTAAGTTTACCTAAGTAAAAAGGACAATTTTAAACTATATAATTTTAAATCTAACTAATGATTTTAAAATAGCTTATCGCATGAACATTCCAAATGTGATAAGTTTACTATCATACAATATTCAATTTGCAAGTTATTGAATCATAAAATTTGAAAAATCAATATTGCAAGATTATATGAGACACAACAAAATGTTATACTATGTAAAATTGTATTATCTAATGTGTTAGAAAATCTTTGTTTGGAGGCAAAACAACAGTCGGTTCACAACTTATGACCAATTTAATTTTTACTTGATTTAGGTAGTTAGAAGATGTGTACTAGATCTTAATTTCATCTAAAACCACATCTTATAAGCTTTCCAATAATATAGATTGTATTAAAATTAGACATCACATGCAAAAGTTAGATTGAAATTGCTAGAAATAAATAATTTTCTTTTCATTTTTAAAATAATATATCAATTAATAAAAAATATATATTTTTGATAAATTGATTTACAAGTAAGCAGTAAACTGTATCAAAATTAAAGTATATATATCAAAATACAATTAAAACTAAAGTATAAGCACCAAAATGTAAAATAACACAAGTTAGTTTATTCACTAATGGAAACATCATATTGAAATTAAATTGAAGTAGTAAACACCAAATCGCGCAAAAAAAAAAAACAAAAATTGCCAAAAGTTAAGAGTACTCCAATGGTTTTTAATTTTTATACCCTCTCACGGCACCTAAAGGAAATGAATAATAACCTCAGCCCAATACGATTACGTACCCAGCCCATATGCCTTTTGCTGTGCAACTCCAAACAA
Organism: Lumnitzera racemosa; assembly: GCA_024138005.1. Classification (NCBI taxonomy): domain Eukaryota; kingdom Viridiplantae; phylum Streptophyta; class Magnoliopsida; order Myrtales; family Combretaceae; genus Lumnitzera; species Lumnitzera racemosa. Next base: position 44,217,086 of record JAMXBC010000010.1, read on the forward strand.
CAAGCACAGCACCAGCCCATTTCTTTGCTTGTGATTGAGTCATCTCCAATTCTTTACATGCCATCACGGTTTCACACTAAAATTCCATTATTGAGTTTGATTTCCATGAATCTCCACCATGGGATTGGAACCGTTTGATTCTTGCCGATTTATGCTCCCTTGTCGCCCATAAGATGATAAAATGTAACTATTAATCACTAAAGTGATCTCCATAAAGTAATTATAGGGCACATTCAATCATCATAGCAGATCGTTCATTCATGGTCTAGGATATAACAAGGATAAATAAGATATTTCACAATATTCTTTGTACGGAGAGATAGAATGAGTGCCATGCCCCAGTCTCTTGCATGGAAAAGTGCAGAGCATATTCAATTATCATGGCAAATCGATAAGGAACCAACCCATTCATTTTCCAGGATATAATAGAGATAATAACATACTGGACAATACCCTTTGCATGGAGAGATAGAATAAGTGCCATGTCCTTAGCGAGGAAGGTGTGATTTCTTTCACATGGAGAATTTGGAGTTGATTCCTTATCCTTGCCTTTTGCATGGAAAACACATTATCACTTTAATCAACTCTTGGAATTGATTCTAAGATTGGGGATGTAGAGGATAGGTAAAACTGTAGCTTAATCTATAGATTTAAATTTTTAAATTAACCTAAAATTTGGATCTCGTAAAACCTAGAAGGTATAAGATAAGATAAGATACTCTATGTAATATATGATTTATTTTTTCCTTTTCAATTTTATGATATTAAAATTTTGATGTAAATTTCTCATAACCTTTTAATATAAGAGTTAGGAGAGAATAAAATAGCAACTAAGAACACCATAACAATGTTAGAGTTAGTGATCAATGGTGATGTGAAACGAGTTCATATCTAGAGTTAAGTGCATCTTAACAAATAATTTTAGAGGAATAAAAATTTAGTTCTTTTTGGGTTCTTATAGTTTTTTTTATTCTTAGGGGTTTTTGGTAATTGAAAAAGAACAACAATGAAAGTTCAAAGGGATATAAGTAATTTAGAAATATTAATATTATGCATCATATACTACATTGAACTAAGGTTTTGATTTAGTTAACTAATATGATGTACAATCAACCAAATTAGAGGTTCTTATTTGATTAGTTGATATTTCTTACAACTAGAGAAGGGCTTAAGCCTAACCTCATGCAGAACCAAAACTGAACTCATCAATTCATGGTTCACTAAATAAAGAATTGTAATCGGCCTAACTAACCCTAATCTAAGACCCCATAGGGCACTATTCTAAGTCTTGGACCTACGAGCCATCCATTTTTTCAATTTTCTTTAGTTAAAAGAAAAAAAAATGTTTTAAACTTAAGAAAAAAAGAAACCATGAGCCCTGTAATCTTATAGTTTTTTAGCTTACTTTTAAAATAAGTTGAAAATGGCTAACATCTATTTATTTATAATTAAACCTAGAGAAGTACAAGTGGGTTAAACAAGCTAACCCAGTTTTGCCTACTTTAGTATATAGATTAAATGGGTTAAGTTCATATAGTCTATTGTTAGTTGATTTTGGATTTGGACTATCATACAAAGAAAGGAAAAATTTTTTATATCAAAACCAGTTCGGTGCGGTCACTACGATGCTTAAATTAGTAAATGAGAGTAGAGAAAGTTGAGAGTAATGAAGAGTTATCAAATGTTGTTATAGTATTTCTTTCCCATATTTATAAGCGAATGTCATTTCTAAAGCAATAGTTACCAAAAAGATTATCAAGACACATGGAGGCTTTTTGATTAGACACATTCTTGGTATGTAAGGAGAGTGGACAATTATGTAATATAATCATACAATGTGATAACTATTAGCGCCACTTTCCTAAAATTCAAATTAGATACTGATCTATATTACTCGACATTTACTGAAAATATAGACCACTTGGCCTGTTGGCAGCCGTATGAATGAATAAATGAAACTTGACTATCAACATGGTCCACTTTTTAAATAAGCTAAAAAATTTTAAATATAACTCATTTAAAAAGCAAGTCAAACAGATCAACTCATGAACCTAAGGTATAAACTTGTTAAGTAGGTCATCTTAATTCAGTCTACTTTAGTCTACAGGTTATATGAGTCGGGTTCATTTAGTCTACTTTTCAAACTAGCCAAAAAAATTCAACTTAACTCATTTTAAAAAATGCATTAAATAGGCCAGCATTTACATACCTACAACTACACCTAAATAGTGTTGTAATATTAGTAATGTAGTACAAAAGTTTTAAAAACAAGATTGAAAGACAAAACATTTAGACTTAGTCTTATTATGTTAAGGAATGAGAACTTTCTTTTAATAAAACTTTTTAAGTCTTATGATATGCTCTTAAAATATATTTGTCTATTGTTGTTAATAGCAACACATTTAATATTGTGATTGGAAAATAATTTTTCCTATTTCACATGGAAATAATTTATAATTTCTATATTATTTAAGTAAATGTTTTATTTACTCAATTTTTAATTTCTTTTTATTTTTTATTTTTTAAGTTTTCATGGATACTAAGGTTAGACCCAATGATTTAGCTTAAAGGGGTTGGTTTTAGTTCCTCACCATGCTAATATTGGGTTTAGTCACAGTTTGAACCTAACCCATGTAGAGGTCTAAACACAACAAATAATGCAAAGTGTTAAAATTTAGCTATTGATGTAACTCACAATTTATTCGACTTTAATAAAGGTATGTAAAGAAATACTCTCAACAAAGAGGGTTTGTTCAATACTAAAAACTCACTAACTATAAAAAGTCTCATAATAGAGATGTTTATATGAAAACCCCAATAAAGCTAAGGCAACTAGGTAAAAATTGATGATAATAATAATAATAATGATAATAAGAATAAGAATAAGAATAAGAATAACGCCCTGTATAATTATTAACTAACTAAATCTTCAATAACAAAATAAACTTAAATTAATATCTCATAAAAATATTAACAAGTCTTCAAGATTCATGTAAATCTTCTTCATGCCACTATAAATTGTTAAACAAATGTATTAGGAGATTTAATCCCTATATCATCACCCTCAGGTTATGTAGATTTGCCTTAAATCTTAAAATTGTGTTCTCTATGGTTGAATACAAACTTGCAAAAATAAAAAATAAAAAAAAAAAGATGAAGAACTTATAATAACTCAACCATATCTAAAATGTTTCTAAAAACTTATGGTCCTTCACTTGTTATGAAACCTATCAAATGACTCATGAGGACAATGATAAGTGATCCACTTCTATAATTGCATAATACTATAAATTGGATTTAGTGTAAATATTAGTTAAACCTATTGCGGCCTTTCAAACTTAATAACATTAAATGTATAGGATTGATTCACATTCTATACCTATAAGCTCATAATTTTCTCATTAACTAGCAATCTTCTCTCTATATGCACTCCCTTTATCGTTCCTCTACATTCTCTATCTCGTTTTCTTCTACTTTCTTATCAATGGTTTTAACAAAAGCTTCATCACTTACGGATTCTTTAGTAATATATGTTAGAATTTCCTCTACAACTACATCAATTCACTCATATTCCTTAGATTTCTATTCATCCATTTTTTTTCATTCTCAATTGGTACAAGAACATCATCGACCATCGCTACTACAACTTTCTATAGACATTAATATTCAAGATGATCTTGACCAAACATCTATTAAATTCTAAATTCCAAATGTAGAGCCTTCTTCTCACTTTGATTGCTTGTATCTACTTTATTTTCTAACAACTCACCACTCCTTATTTCTCCAACCACATAAGCTATCCTACTAAAGCTATTATTGCATTATAATACTCTTCAACTAATGCCTTCATCTTATACACCATATTATGCTCTAACTTATAACTTATACACCATATTATGCTCTAACTTATAACTTTCATTATGTAAAACTCAACCAAACATTAAGACATTTGATATAATCAAAATTGCTACTTAATAGCAAATTTTTCTTCAAAATTTAAAGACAACCTATTTTGAACATCATTAAAAACCATCATTTTTATAATTTATAATAAGAATTGCACTAATTTCATCAAAGATAACCTAAGAAAACATTTTCTAACTACTATTTTGCCAAGAATCAAAATTTATCAAAATCCTAACTTTAAAATCTTGAAAACTAAATTACATAGTATAAAAATATAATCTTGAATGAACTTACTTACAAAAAATTTAAGCTAAAAGTACATTGTTTAGGTTTTTGAAAATACGATGAGAAATTGGTCAATAGGAAGTTTTTTCTAAGGATCCTATATTAGCACTCAAAATATTGAAAATTTGATTTGATACTTGAATTTTACATACAAAAATACTTAGGAAAACCAAGTTTCATAACTTTTAGATATTAGGTGATACTTTTAACAAAATTTTCGGTCGCAAGAAACTCCAGCAATCGTCAAAGATAAGGGGTACATTAGCTACCTTTATCACTAACTCTTCCTTCAAGTTACAATGGTGGTTCACTTCTAAAGTATGCTGAACTATGGAACCCAAAACACCCCAATTTCACATTATTTCTTTGCAATTTTTATTTAATTTTCTTCTCTTACTTTCTACACTCCCTTATTTTTTCCTAGATTCTAAACTAACAAAACTTCATATTAAAGTAACTCCCAAGAATTTATATTGGCTCTTGGTTGATTGGGGAATTCATTAGGTACCAATTGTCCCTTTTTCCTCCATTTCAAAGTTAATATGTGCTATAAGGTTTGTACTCATTCACACACTAGCCTTCATACATGATTACTATGCTTTATTCTAAATAATAATAATACTCCAGTAGCTTTTGGTGATTTTTTATACATTTTATCGAATTTAATTATTAATTTAATCATATTTATGTAATATATGGTATTATTTTTCCCATTTTGTGTATACATATATACATAAAATACTTGTTTTTGTTATTTCAGTCTCAATTAATTCCAATTATCACTTTTATAGTTCAAGTAATTTTATTCTCAAAGTCTTGCTACAATTCAGTAGCATGTTTTGAGTTTACAATAAAGAAATTTGCTACTAGATAAACTTACGTCTTTATTAAATTCAATATTTTGCTGAGTTAATTTTATAGAATAAACTTTACCAAAGTGCTTCTTTTAATTTTCATGACCATATATTAAGACTTCATTTGATTTCGAGAGTATTTTTGGAAACCTTAGATCTACTATTTCTAGAAAATTACAATTACTTTACATAATAATAATTGAGAATCGTGCTATTCATAGCCATTTTATTTTATGACTTCCTAATTCATATATTTGTAAGTTTCATATTTATTAAGAATATGCTACCGTTTTAAGTCTTAGATAGTTGATCAAAGACTAGGTCTCACATTCCATCTTCTTCACAAAAAGTTTTGTTTTTGAAAGTTCTACACTTTAAAATAAGCAATTTTAAACTCACCATCGCACTTCGATCATGGAACTCCGATTCTCACATTATATCAAAATCATCAATTTTTATTGAGGTTATAATTTCAATACGCTTATACCTTAAACATATTTATAGGCTGTCTTATGTTAATTCACATAACCATTCTTTCCATCATTCAAGCCATCACTTTTGAGTCTATAACCTTTTATTACACTCTTTCCATGTTATAAGGGTTCAAACAGCAAAAGTGATTATCTTGTCTATCATTAATTCTTACACATTTTATGAAAATCTCTAATATTTTAGCCACATGGTTATAGTTTAACAACTAACTTTTATTTTCTATTTCAATTTCTACACATTTTCTACCTTATATTTTGTGTTATCCTTTACACCTTAATGCTTGTCATGGTGAAACTAATCTTACTTTTATGTTAGTTTTATCATAATCTTAATACAATTGGTTCTAAACATCCCTTTCTACTAATTTCTATCAAGGTTAATAGTTAACAAATCTATCCCCATTCTATCTTCCATCTTATAGCTTATAAGCCGAGTACATCCTCTCGATGTAGTTATCTTTAGAATTCCTAGCAAGATAATTTCTAATGTATTTTCTACATCATCAATTCCTATAATATACTTAGTATGATTTGTAATAATATAAGTTATAAGGTTACAATAGGTTTATTCATTATTATATATGTTACTTGCAGCTTGATAAGTTATCGTGATTCTAGATTAGCACATACTCAATCTTTACTTCTTATACTTTCTAGCTAAGATTCTAACTTAATATACGCTCTTACTTCCAAGCTATAATACTCAATGAGACAATTTCTAAGTCATATCAAGTTTAAAATGTTGTGGCAAGATACATTCTAACTTCTCACCCTTAATTTAAGTAGAATTCCACCTTCAAATACTTTCTAACTTAGTTTCTACCACCTAGTACATATATCATTTCCTATCTTTACTAAGGGCTAACCATAGCAATATTATAATTCAAATGTAACTAACTAATCCCTTTCCTCATATATATGTTTATAACTCTTTAGGTATCACATCTACATCATAGCCAAGGGCTTGAGTACTTCATATAGCTAGCAAACATATAGTATTAAGTATAAGTTTGGCAAATCTAAACTTTTGGCTAACTTAGACTCAAATGAGATAAAGAATGACTCAACCCAATTGTATTTGCTTTAAATAAAGTATGATTGACACAACTATTGGACCAATAAGACATACAAAGGAGCTGACCAATTTCTATTCGTATAATTGACATGACATGACTAGATCAATAACGATAACAAAAAACTTAACATAAGACATTAGAGTCATGACACTCAGAGAATTGAACAAAGAAATACAAGATTCATAAATTTGTCATTCCCTTCTTAGCTTACTCATATATGCCAAAAGCGCATATGAATAATGATACTAATACTACTTTAACTGTATCTCATGCTTTATCCATTAATCTTTCTTCCCATGACAATAGTTAATGGGAATGCACAATTTTTCTACTCATTCCTTAACTTACTCTTACTATACAAGAATAAGATTCCTTTGCTTTCATAAGTTAATTTAACTACTCTACACAATCTCATACATACATATGTACTACTACATTTTTATCTTTACAGAGTTTTCCTAGCTTACAATATAACTTTATCCATTTCTTTCCTAATTCCAATCGCTATATGTCCACAAATCTTTCGCCTAATTCCTTTAATGCACCAATTTATTATAAAATTTACCAGTGTTTCCTCCTCAATATCAATTCAAGTCCATCAATTTCTTATCAACTTTCTTAAGACTTTTGCTCAAAACTTACTTTAATTCATGCTACTCCTCATACTTTCTATCTCTTCTTCGTAAGCATTCTTGATCTATGTTCTTTAGCAAGCCTAAAATCTCATTTTCATCCTTACTTTGCTTCGATTCTTTAAATCCATATAAATACATTAACTTTTCATTCCATCACACCTCTAATCCTTATCCATAAACAAGTTGTGATGCTTCGAGGCTCATTTTACAAACTATGCTTTGATACCATCCTGTAACATACCTTTTAGGCATTTGCTTAAAAATTTTTCTTAAATTTTTGCACTTGAAGATGGTTAGTTACTGTTATCCATGAGTTAGGGATAAGGAAAAATTTATACTTCACTTGTCATTCAATGACGTAAACACTTGATTCCAAATCTCTTTTTATACAATATAATAAACTACAACGGAAATCTTTTTTGAGAGTAAGCTAAACCCAAACTTTCACAACTATATAAACTTTTATAATGCATAGCTTCATTAGAAAGTTTGTACAATGCATCTATAATTTATATATTGAAGGCTTCGTATAGTAATCTAACAATCTTCCAAAAGAGCTTCTTCTTAGAATCTGGCCCTACATTTGCAACCATTTACCTCTTAAGAAAAGCTGCCATCACTTAGCTTTCCCTAATCTTTTCATTTTCATAGCATGAGATCTTTTTTTTTTCTTTCCTAACTTAAGGATAAAATAACTTATACCTTCAGCTTACTATATGATGGACTGCTAAGCTCTAGCATTCTCACCCGAGCTCGCCTCTACAGTCTACATGGTTTAGTGAAGGTAGTATTTTCTTTGCACCTAACATAGGATGGGCTCCTTTATCAAGATAGCTTATGGATTAACTCTTTACATAGCTCACTTAGATGTACTTAATTTCGTATCAATACTAACCTTGATGCTAAGCTGATGATACAAACACTCGAGGTTGACCTCCTAGACACTCTAAGTAAGCCTTCCTATCTAAGCTAACCTACCGATTAGTTTGGCTCACAAAACAACTTGGAGTCAATATCCTACCACCTTATTTTATAGGTCCAATAATAGCACTCCGTTCGTCTTAGCTTTTCGTTACGATTACACTACATTCCCTTTTGTCTTTTTTCTTTTTTCTCATTTACCCTTGTTTACTTTGTAATAGGTTCCCTACAATTTTGTACCACCTTTTTTTTTTTGGTAATTTCATGTATTTTTTGTAACCCTAGGAAGTTACTATAAATAGTCCCTTATCATTATAGTTGGAATTATTATTATATTCACTACTAATGAATATTCCATTATTTATGCTTCTACGTAGACCCCTCCAAGTATACCCCTTATACTCTTATCTAATCTTGCTAGTAGCTCAAAGTTAGTAACAAGTGGACTTTATCTCTTTACTTATGAGACACATTAAGTAAAGAACAAGTCATATTGTGATCATTTATGCATCATGTTCAAGGAATAGTTTCATGAAGCTACTTAAGTTCCTATCCTCATTGCTTCTTCTTCCATATCTCAAAGAGCCCATCTTTTTTCCCTATGGTAAACAACACTATATGCTCCAACTTATAACTTTTATTAAGCAAAATTCAACCAAACATTATGTCACTTGGTATAATAAAAATTGATAGTTCATAGCAAATTTTTCTTCAAAATTTAAAGTCAACCCATTTTAAACATCATTAAAAACCATCATTCTTGTAGTCTATAATAAAATTTCACTAAGTTTATGAAAGACAACCTAAGAAAACATACTTCCATCTAATGTTTTGCCAAAAATCAAAATATATCAAAAACCCAACTTTAAAATCTTAAAAAAAAATTACATAACGTGAAAGGATAATCTTTAAGGAACTTACTCACAAAAATTTAGACCAAAACTATATCTTTTAGGTTTCGAAAATGCAACAAGAATCGATTGATAGAAAATTTTTCTTAAGAAGTCTATACTAGCACTCAAAATTTTGAAAATTTGATTTGATAATTGAATTCTATATGGAAAAACACTTAAGAAAAGTAAGTTTTATAATTTTTAAACCTTGAGTGATAGTTTTAACAAATTTTTTAAAAACTTGATAATTTTTTAAGCTCACCATTATAAGAAACTTTGGCTACCATTAAGGGTAAAGGGTATGTTAGCCAACTCTTCCTTTAAGTTATGATAGTGGTTTACTCTTAGGTCATGCTTGAACTATGGAACTCAAAAAACTATAATTTCGTACTATTTCTTGATAATTTATGTTTAATTTTCTTCTTCTACTTTCTACACTCTCTCCTATTTTTGTTGGACTCTAAATTGGCAAACTTCATAATGAAGCAACTTTGAGGATTTTATATTAGCTCTTGGTCGATTAGGGAAATTATTAGGTGCTAATTATCCCTTTTCCCTCTATTTCAAAGTTAATATGTATCCTAAGGTTTATACTCATTCATATACTTGCCTTCATATATGCTTGCCACACCTCGCTCTAATTAAAAATAATACTCCAATAGCTTTTGGTGATTTTTTATACATTTTATCTTATTAATTATTAATTTTACCATATTTATGTAATATATAGTAATATTTTTCCCATTTTATGTATATACATATATACATGATACTTGTTTTAGTTATTTTACTCTCAATGAATTCCAAATTATCATTTTTATAGGGCAAGTAGTTTTATTCTCAAAGTCTTACTACAATTCAGTATCACATTTCAGGTTTACGATAAAAAAATTTGCTATTAGATAAAATTATATTTTTATTAAAGTCAATATTTTGCTGACTTAATTTTATAAAATAGACTTTACTAAGATACTTCTTTTAATTTTTTTGGCTTTATATTAAAATTCATTTGATTTTGTGAATATTTTTCAAAACCCTAAATCTACCAATTCTAAGTAGCTATGATAACTTTACGTGATAATATTCAAGACTTGTGCTATTCACAACCATTTTATTTTAGGACTTCCTAAGTTGTATTTTCTTGAGTTCCTTGTTTATTCGTAATATCCTACCATTCTAAGTCCTTAAAAGATGGTCAAATAATAGGGCCTTACATTACCTTATTTTGATTTCTTTGTAATAGTGGATAAGCCAATGTAAAGGATCGGTTCTCTATCATTAGGTGCTAAAAGATTAAATTGGTTCACAGGGAAGAACAACAAAATATCGATTTACCTTCTGATCCCTTATCTTTTTTTTTTTCATTATTTTATTTTATGCACTAATTGTTTGATTGCATTGACACAAACATAATTAATTAAAAGCATAAAAAGTATGTAAGAAACAAAGGCAAATAGAACCTAAGATTAAGAATTTAAGATTAACTAAAAAAGATCACATTAAAGATTAAGCTAAGCTTTTGTAGGCAAATATTTTTATCAAAATTTTAATACGTCAAGAAGAGAGAACAAGTTAAATGTTATGATTAACTAAACCAACAATAACTAAAGGGTACCAAACACATATGGATTTCATCTCTTAAAGAGGAATAACTAAACATCATGAAGAACACTAGGCTAAACTCAATAGGGAGGGTGAATTGAGTTTTAAGGACAAATTACAATTCTTCTCTAATATAAACAATTAAATGTAATAATAAGAGTAATCAAAGCAACAATAAAACAATAATAAGTACGGAAATTAAAAGAGATAAGGATAAAAAAAATCAAGCCCGGATGTAACATGGAGTTTGGACTGCCTCCTAGTCGCCACGGACACACAATGCCTCCAATCAAGAACTTCACACCACTTTATTGATTTCTTAATCTAAGCTCCAAGAGCTATACATACACAAACTTGATTATACAAGTTTCTCACTCGCAATTCTCAACATAAGTCACAATCTCTACTTACAACACAAAACTCAATCTCAAGGATTATTGGTGTAGTGCTTTTAACTCTCAAAACTTTGAAACTAATAGCTCACAAGCACAACACTACAAATCTCTCTAAATATTGGCAAATTAAGGTACAAGAGACAATGAGAACAATAGATAATAAGAATACAAAAGAAGATCAGTTCTCTATTGTCCTTGGTTGAGTTGTTGAACATTTATATCATCCCATTCAATTCTTCCCATTACAGTGTATGAAATGCTCCAACAGCTACTTGTATCAGACTTACTAGCATGTTGGTACTTTTAACTACCAGCAAGCCGATAAAAATTACTTTACCAGCAAGCCGGTTATTCTTGGTCAGTGTGCTTTTCTTTATATTTTTCAAAGCTTTATATCATCAGCCTAGCTGTTCCTTGAGCTGTCAACCTGATAGACCAAAAATCACTTGAAAATTCTTTTGACATACAATAAACAAATATTCTTTACAATCTAACTTTAAGATAATTTAATCACCACTCAAAAGATTAAATTTCTTGTAGAGATAATTGATATATTTAATCATTAAGCAAATTAATTGATCTTATTCAATTACCTCAATATAGTCAAATAATATTTAGTTTAATCATCCACTCGTTTTGTTCTCTTAAAAAACAACATGTTTAGTTATATATTTTTTGTTTTATTCTCATCAAAATCAAATAATGAACCCTAGGTTTAACACATCAATAAGTCTAACATTTGAACACATCTTCATCTAGTGGTCATCATAGTAATACAATACTTAACGTCTTCCCTGCTTGTTAATACTTGACTCTTAACTCATTAAAAGCTATACACTCATCCAACTTACTTATAATTGAAAAGCACAAGGATCCTATACAGCTATTGCCCAATACATGAGTATCATAACCACAACACTTACCATGCAATAATAGTTCATAAGCAACCAAACGCAATAGGATAATAAAAAAAGGCCTATTAATTATCTTATTTTGGTTTAGAAAACAACATAGTCTTAGCATCTCAAAACTTAAGGTAGCAAAAGACCTTACAACATACATATTTACACAATTAATGTATAGTTATTTATATTGTATTTGGTAATATCACCACCAATTCCCAATACCCAAGAGTCCATGAGTCCAACAATCAAAATCTATGCAAATCCTTTTGGTATACAACTCCATAAGGGATAATGCTATGTAATAATCATCAGGATGCCACCCTAAGGTCTACCACATTCGATTTTCAGGCCTAACTACATATAACCAACAACTAGTTATAAGCCAAATATTAGTTAAATTCATTTTATTTCCAACCCAACATCCATAAGCAACAAGCATGGTAAACACGTACCTAAAGTGAAGGGCTCAATCAGAAGCAAGTTAGTAATACTCATTTTAATGTTCATTGATATATTATTAAGTATTAATTAAATAGAAAAAAAAATTATGTTCATAGCATATAGTACTAGTATGATCTTGTAAGAGAGTACTTTGAAAAATAAATTGTGAGAATTGCTTATTTAAATTATTTAAGAAAAAGAAATTAAAGATGCCTAGTTTACTCTAGTAGAGCACCACCTAGATGATATATTGGTCACCATCCAAATGATACAATGGACCCCTACTAGGAATACTTTGTTCCCCTTTCAAATTGTACTATTTAAATGGTACCAAGTGTGTTGATGCAAGGGAGCTTCATTCCCTTCTTTAGGCCTACCAGTCAATAAACAGAGAAGCTACTTTGTGGTCAATAGCTTCTTTTTCTCAAAGACACTTAAATTCTTATGCTTTCTCAAAAACTTCAATGCAAAATAAACTTCCTTTCAAGAATCCTCCACAACTAAAGTCACAACATACTATAAGCATTACTCCAACAACTGAAACACCTCAAAAACACACAACACTGAATGTTAAATCAAATCATACAAGACCTTCCGCATATTTCTTCTACAATACCTCGAACAACTAACCCCCAAAAGGAACTTTTATCCTTAAGAGTTACTTGAATCCCAAAAGAGTTCTCCATACTTCTTCCTCGCATTCGATGGTTTCTTTTCCATGCAAAATATTAATTTAATATCATCATCCTTCAAATTGACTCTAGATTTTACTTTCATTGATTGATCATCTTTTTGTAACCAAATTTTCATTGGGATATCTCTAGCGTAATGTTTAGTCTTGCAACAAGATGTAATGTTGATACAATCTTATTTCTCTTACATTTCTTCTTTTCGAGGTACTTCTATATTTTTGTATTCTAGCTTTTATTCTATTAGATTTCTTAAGCTTGTTGCATTTGATAAAATCTAGCATTAATCTCACTTCGAGTGAGTTTACAATTTTCTTCTTTTTGCATATTTCTTTGAAGGCATGATGAAATTCTTATTATATTTTTAAGTTATAGAATCTATGACCATGTTCCTCTTATTTGTAATGATATTTCAAAGACTTGAGCAAGTATAGATGATGACAATACTAACGTCAACATATACTCAGTATGTAAATGATATAAACATTGTAATACTCCTTTGAAGTTTTTATCAACATCTTCTTTTTTTTTAAGGCTAACAATTTCACTAAAAGAATTCTCTTTTAATTAAATTGATTCACTTAGATCTACAATAAGAGTCGTTATAGTATATGAATAGTTTAACTTAAATCTTCTTAAATGGGTTTATTTTATCAATCTTAGATATTAATGCCTACAAAAAATATTATGCTTGCTTCTTATAAGCAAGGCTTATGAGGTATGGTTAGCATAAAACTCTTATAAGCTATTTAATAGTACTAATTTGGTTGAACGCCAAGAGAAAAAGGTGCCTTCATTTTTTAGGATTCTATTTCCTATAAATGAAATTTATAGCCAATTGTTACAATATCCCAAATTTCCTTTTTTCATTAATTTTAATTTATTTCAGGCCTAACCTACCTAATATAAACTACTGAATAAGAAATTATACGAATTTTAAAATCGGTTTTAGAGTCACTATGTATCAACTAGAGTTAGAAAAAAAATGGTTGATTAAAATTGAACAGGTGGAACTTTTTTTAACCCAGCTACTATTCTAATTGAATAATCAAAAGACCTTGAGTTTCGAACTTTAAGAGCTTTATTTCATATTACAAACACAAACTTCTTATTTATTAAATTTATCATTCTTAAGATAATTTTTATTTTTGCAAAATTATATTAATATTTTTTTCTCAAGTAGGAGAAAGAGTTAATTTTTTATTTTTGAGGTTACTCCTAGTGGATGCCCTCCTGCGTTCTATTGATAGACCCTTTTGGACATGAGTCCCTTAAACTTATGCTGACCACAAAAGGGCTTATGGCCTAAGCTACACCTTTTGAAGTCTCAGCTTTCCCACTCATGGCCAACCTCAGTCCAAGCTCATCATACGGTGTGCCTAACTACAATGGTCACTAAGAGTTAGAAGAAGACATATAAGGCTAGATGACTTAGTCGACAACTATCTCCTACATTTGTGGAACACATCGGACATCATAGCTCCCTTATCCCTTACTTGCGAACTTAGCACTACCTACAAACTCATCTCCAACTGCCGGCTTCACTCTTCTATAAATATAAGATTACCACCTAATGATAAAATCTTTGATACTTCGCACATTTGAGCCTATATTCTATCATTAAGTACTCTTACTCTCTCTATTCATACTACTGACTTAAGTATCATAGTAGCCATGTCGAAAAACACCTCAGCACCCCTCATTTTTCCTTGTTCTATAGGCTCATCTAGCTTTACATAGCTTAATCTCACTCAAAATTGCTAGCAAATATCCCGAGACAACATTTGGTGCCATTTATGGAAAACTAAAACACTCACCTAAATACCAGCTTTGATTACCAACATGTCTCTATTGACAACCCAGAAAACAATCAATTGGTGAATAACCAACCTATCAACAATAAGTCACCAGCTAAGAGGGAGTCGCTTAAAGTCAATTTGGAGTGCACAGAGCACTTACTAAAGAATTTGCAACCCAAAAAAGGCTACTATGGCTCACTTGGAAGATGCTAAGAGGCTTAGAGTTTAGACCTATCCACTTAAAGCTTTTAATGCCTATACTAAGCAAAACAACCAACAGCAACAGTAATAGAGCAATAGGGATCAACAACTTGAACCCCCAATACAAGAGCAGCAAACACAGTGCGTGGTCACCCGTAACTACACTTTGGTGGGCAACGAGTTGGTGGCTAACTCCCATGAAGTATTGGCACATTGAGTAGTACGTCGAGCTCATCCAGTAGAAAAATGCCAACCTCAACAAGCTCCATGCTATTGTGAGGAGGCTCTTTAAGTAGCAAGGCAATCAACGATGCTAGGTTGGTCACTATCAACAAAACCCCCTTCTCTAGGGGTATTTAGGTTGGCAATAAGTTGGTAGTCAATCACCATAAAGCATTGGCAAATCGAGTAGTACGACGAGCTAATCCAGCAAAAAAATGCCAACCTCAACAAGCTCCATACTATTATGAGGAGGCTCTCAAAGTAATAGGGTAACAAGGCAACTGACGATACTAGGCTGGTCGCTAGTAACAAAACCCCCTTCACAAGGGGTATCTAAGATAAAGTATTGCCTCCAAATAGCAAGCTTCCTACCCTAGACCAGTACAACAACATTGGTGACCCTGATGATTACTTCCCTCACTTCTACACCATCTTAAAGCTCCGTGTTTATGGGGATGCCATCATATGTAAGGCTTTCCTAGGGGCATTGAGGAAATC
Source organism: Lumnitzera racemosa (assembly GCA_024138005.1). Taxonomy (NCBI): domain Eukaryota; kingdom Viridiplantae; phylum Streptophyta; class Magnoliopsida; order Myrtales; family Combretaceae; genus Lumnitzera; species Lumnitzera racemosa. The sequence continues at coordinate 44,232,899 of JAMXBC010000010.1, forward strand.
AACTAGGACGTAGTTTAACTACTAGCTTGAGAACTTCATCGGCTCCTTTGACGAGCTAACATGAAGGTTTAGCCTCCACTTCAAGGCTAGTAAGCCCTTTGTCCAAGGACATATCGTCCTTATACCTAATAAGGTAAAGTGAAGGGGAAACTCTACATAAATACTTAGCCCAATTCAATAACACCATAGTCGAGATTCCTCATCTAAATGATGGAGTAGTAGTGCATGCCATGCAACTCAAAACATGACTTGTAGGAGACTTCTTTCGTTCACTTACAAAGAGTAAGCCAAAGACCCTAGCTGATTTTTAGAATAAGGCCCACAAATACATGGACCGAGAGGATTATATTCAAATAAGGTGTAATGCTAACCAAGAGAGGTTAGGTAGCAAAAAGGATAAGAAAATATTTTCCATAAAAGATCACCTTAGTTGCAAGGCATCAAGTAGTGTCAAAGGGGAAGGCTTAAGCAGTAAGAAGCATCGAACTGAGTAGACCCTACGTCCCCTTCTCATCTATACCTACCATACCCCTTTGAACTAACCAATCACATAAATGTATGCTAAGGTGCAAAATAGAGGTTTATTATATGATAGGAATTAACCCCTTAGATCGATTACCTGCAGTTATGCTACAAGACTCTAGAGACTCACTTGAAGGTAACTAACTTAAAGCCATATCCATAACAGATATTCTTACCTGACCTGATTTCCTACCAACTTGACTACCAGACCCTTACTTGTATCAAACTTGCTCTTGCCTAACACTTATGCTCTATTCCAAGAATAGCCCGAGCCAAGCTAAGCTCTCGAGCTAACCACAAATACTAGACTCCAATTTAACCTGACTATAAATCCTTTCTCTTGTTTTAGTCTACCTGTACCATATTTATAACATCCCAGTACCATGTAACACGTACCTTCTAGTGCAACATTCAAAAGGATTCTTTACTTTTTCGTACTGAATATCCTTATCTCTTTTACCCCTTTTTCATATGTTTATGTAACCTAATTGTAAGAATACCCTTCTGTCTTTTCATACGTATAAAGTAATCCTAGTGGATAGGTATATAAACCCCTACTTACTTATACATAGGAACTGATCAATACAAAAATTTTTCACATATCCTTTAAGCAACCTTAACATTCTCATTATCAAACAACTCTTATCTATTCTCTTTAGCATGGATGAATGGTAAGTAACCCTTCAGTTTAGACCGGTGACTCATATCCAGTGGATTATAAGCTGAGTAGGATTGAGTAGTGTATCATATCCATTCAAAAGTTTCCCAGACTTTGCTAGCTTTTCTTTTGTTCCTTTTGGGATTTGCTACATTTTAGTACCTCTTCATATATGCGACCCTAAAGACGCATCAACTTTTCTAGTATTAAAGCATAGTTCTGCATAAGAGTTTGTGAAGTTGCTATGAAGTTTCGGTTCGCTTTGCTATTAGTAGTTGTTATGATCCCTCTGTAGCTACTGCTGTGTATTAGTGTATAAGTAAGTATAGTTTCACAATTACTCTATTTTTACTCTATTTTTCATTACCAAAACAGATCAAGCTCATTTCTATTCTTTTTGAGTGATTATCAGATATTAAAGTTGTTAGTGAGTTATTAATCTATCTGAGAAGTACTACATCATCTCAAATTCAAGTGTTTAAGGTGTTTTTGATGATTGAAGTAATGATGCTCAACTTGGTCATGGTCATAACGGTTGTAACACCCTAGGGTTAGTTGATAATAAGCTTGACAGACTCACCAACCTTGTTGAGAGTCTACTCATAGCAATACAAGTAAACAGACAACAATCCCAAGGTGTATAACACCATATCCTATAAGAAAATGCCCTTGATAGACACTATGACTAAAGTAACTGAACCAATCACCCAAGTCAACTAGAGTAAGCTAAAAGAGTAGCAAACCGAGCTACTAGACAAAGACTGGAGTTGGAAGGGATTAAGAGAGATGATGAAGAGCTAAATCTTGAAGAGTTTAAGGAGGAAGAAGAAGAAGTTGACTATTACTAAGTACAAGGATGAAGGCACCGAGCCTCTCAAAGGCTAGATAATGTCAAGGTTCAAATCTCACCCCTCAGTAGAAGTAGATATGCACATCAATACTTGGAGTGGGAAGAGAAGGTCGAGAAGGTATTTTACTGTTATGGGTATACAAATCTTGTCAAAGTCCAAGTTACTGCATTAGAGTTTATTGGGTATGTCTTAATATGGTGGAAAAATCTGAACGCAACTAGGGCAAAGGATGGAAGATGAAGTGTGAGAACTTGGGAGGAGATAAAAAAGTTGTTAAGGGTTAAGTCTATGCTCGATACCTACTTAAAATATACATTTGCAAAGATACAAGAACTTCATCGAGGAAGCCGATCTGTTGATTACTATGTTAGAGAATTCCAAATGCTTATGATATGATCCGACGTAAAAGTATTAAAAGCCTATACAATATTGAGGTTTATTTCTAGACTCAAATTTGAGATTTACAACATTGTGGAAGTGAAATGGTTTCATACCTTAGAAGAGGTGATAAAGATAGCGTAGAGGATCAAAAAGCAAAGGAGATGTGCTTCAAGCTGACCTGGGCAAACACTTTCCCGACCACCAGTCATGCATTGACCTAGTCAAGTCGAGTGAGGAGGCCATACAGGGCTAAGGATAGGAAAGACCGATCTGATGATAACCGAGCAAGCCAGCAGGGTCGAGCCAGTTAGTCAAGCAAAGCCGAGGTTAGGCCAACCTTGAAAACATATGAGAAAAGGTAGACCTACCAAATACCAATGAGGTGAAATGCTTTTAATGCTTAGGCTTTGGACATATGATTGTTGAGTGTCCAAATCGACACATTATGGTGATCTAAGGAGATGTAGTGAATAGTACTGACGAAAGCGAGCCCGAGAAGGAAGAACATATTGGAAAAGCCGAAATCAAAGAGGAAGAGGAGACTTGTGTCTATGCCAACCAAAGAGAAGTGATGATCTTAGTCCTAAGACGAGTATTGAGTTCCTTAACGACCTTTGAGGAGGACTAAAGGGGGAACCTGTTCCATAGCAAGTGTACCGTCAAAGGCCAATTATGCATGATCATTATGGATGGGGGAAATTGTACTAATGTCATTGCCCGATCCTTTGTGTAGGGATTGGGACTACCGACCTTAAAGCATCCCCAACCTTATAAGATGCATTGGCTTCATAATAAGAGTGCTTTGTATGTGAATGAACAAGTGACAGTACCATTCAATGTTGAGAGTGTGTATAAGGATAAAGTAGTATGTGATGTCATCCCCATGGAAGCTTCACATTTATTGCTTATAAGACCTTAGTTGTTAGACTGTTGTGTTACTCACAATGGCTATAAGAATACATATGCCTTTATTAAGGATGGAAAGAGAATTATGTTGCAACCTATGACACCATCCCAAGTAAATGAGATCCACCATCAGCTCACTCGAGCTAATAAGAAGAAGACCTTAGCAATGAGCCGAAGAGAGCTCCGAGCTACTAAGAAAGCCAAAGAGCCTATTTTTTTATTAGTTACGAGATTGTTGGAGATGAGAGATTTAGTAGATGTTCCTAATGAAATCCAAAGTTTGTTGAATGAGTTCGCCAATCTATTCCCTGAAGAATTGCCTAAGTGACTTCCCCCAATTTAAGGCATAAAATAATATATCGATCTACAGCCAAGCGTTACCTTGCCGAACTGACTTATTTGCAGAATAAACCCTAAGTAGGCTACTGAGTTGAAAAGATAGGTAGATGAACTCATAGAGTGAAGGTATGTGAGGGAGAGTATGAGCCCTTGCATGGTATCGACTCTGTTTGTTTTAAAGAAAGACGGTTCATGGCGTATGTGCATCGACAGCCGAGCAATCAACTGGATTACTATTAAGTACAAATATCTGATATTGAGGCTTGGTGACATGTTGAATGAGCTTCATGGTGCTAAGTTATTCTTGAAGATTGATCTATGAAGTAGCTACCACCAAATTCTTATGAGGTCAGGCAATGAGTGGAAGATTGTCGTCAAGACTAAGCATGGACTCTATGAATGGTTGGTTATATCGTTCGTACTTACTAATGTGTTGAGCATATTTATGAGGTTAACGAACCATATGATGCCCCCTTTGATTGGAAGATGTGTGGTCATATACTTTGATGATATATTAGTATATATTGCTGACCTAAATAGTACTGTTTAGCATCTCCATGAAGTATTTGACATTTTGTGAACTGAGAAGTTGTATGGGAATGTGAAGAAGTGTATGTTTTACCAGAATGAGGTGATTTTCCTAGGGTTTGTCATATCAAAGTAAGGGATCCAAGTAGATGAAGAAAAGATCCAAGCTGTTCTAGGATGGCTAATGTCGAAGAGTATTACTGAGGTTTGAAGTTTTCATGGCTTAGCTTCTTTTTATAGGTGATTTATTAAAGACTTTTCTACAATAGTTTCCCCTTTAATTGAGCTGACAAAGAAGAGTGAAGGATTCAAGTGGAACAGCCGAGCTGAGTAAAGCTTAAAGATCAAGGAAAAGCTTGCCTTAGTTCCTGTCCTTTCACTACTAGATTTTGATAAGCACTTCAAATTAAAATGTGATGCATCGAAAGTTGGATTGGTAACATCTTGATATATGAGTGATAACCCATTGCTTATCATAATAAGAAGCTTAGTGGCCCTATCTTGAACTATTCTATGTAACACTATCTATTGCTGTAAGAGTTTGTTATTCATATAGACTATGAGTCTCTAAAGCATCTAGGGAGTCAAAACACGCTTTCGAAAAGGCAAGCCAAATGGTTAGAGCTTATGGAAGGGTTCTCATATGTCATCCAACACAAGAAGGGAAGTGCAAATGTGGTCATCGATGCTCTATCAAGACGGTAAACCTTACTGACCCACTTACAAACAAAATTGTTAGGATTCTCACTTATTATTGAGAAGTACGCTCATTATCTTCATTTCGAGCCTATCATAGAATAGTGCAATGATGGAATTGCTACCAAGGGATATTATCTTAAGGAAAGCTATCTGTTCAAGGGTAGAAGGCTGTAAAATACTAAACTATTCCACGCATGAGTTATTGATTAAGGAAGCTCATAGCGATGGATTATCAAGTCACTTTAAGGAGATTAAGACAACCAATCTGTTGAAGGAAAACTTTTATTATATGGGTTTGGCCAAGAATGTCCATAAGGTAGTTAATAGTTGTGAAGTGTACAAGTATGCTAAGGGGAAGAGAGGACCCCATGGAGAATACATGCCTCTGCCTATGCCAACCTTACCTTAGGCCAACCTCAACATGGACATTGTCCTAAGGTTACCCCAGAAATTTAAAGGGAAAGATTTTATCTTTGTTGTAGCTAACCGCTTCAGTAAGATGGTGCACTTCATTCCATGCCATCAGACTATCGATGCTTTATATATTGCTAATTTGTTTTTACAAGAGGTTATCCAACTACATAGGGTATCGAAGACTATTATCTTAGACCAGGACAGAAAATTTTTAAGCTATTTTTGGAAGACTCTTTAAGGAAGACTTAGACCTAAACTTGTATTTAGCTCCAGTAGCCACCCTTAAATTGATGGCCAAATTAAAGTAGTAAACCGGACGCTAGGAAACTTACTTAGAGCTATTATGGGAAAGAACTTGAAGGATTAGGATTTATGCCTACCTGTTGTAGAGTTCACATATAACCAAATTGTCTACAAAACTACTAGGAAGACCCCATTCGAGGTCATCTATAGCCTTAACCCTAAAATTTCCCTAAACATGATTAGCACCCCAGCAACTGTTGAAAAGAGTCAATCTGGAGTTGATTGAGCCTAAGAATTGCAAGCATTACACCAGTCTATAACTAAGAAGATCGCTAAGTTTAATTAGAAACAATATGAGATTGGTAGCCAAAGCCGTTGAATTATCACTTTCTAACTAGGAGATACAGTATTGATTTACCTTAATCGAGAGTGACTTCCACACCTAAGATAAAGTAAATTATCTCCTTGAGCTGATGTTCTGTTCAATGCCTTGAAGAAGATCAACCGAAATGCCTACCAGATCAAGTTACCTAATGACTATGGTGTTTCCTCTACCTTCAATGTATCCAATTTGATCCCTCACCAGCCAATAGAAGAAGCAAAAATTACTTCAAATTTGAGGACAAATCTTTCTGACCCCTAGGCAAATAATCAGAATTAACCTCCTAAACCAATTACCCATAACCAAGCTAAAGGACTCTAGGGACTTACTTATAGGATACTAGCTTAAAGCTATATACAAGACAGAGATTCCTATCCTAAGCTAATTCCCTACCGACCTGGCTGTTGGACTCTCACTTATGTTAGACTTGCTCTTACCTAGCAACTATGCTCTATTCTAGGAATAGCCCAAGTTGAGCTAAGCTCTTGAGCTGACTACAAATACTAAACTCCAGTTCAATTTAACTTCTCTATAGAACTAATTGAGCCCCAGCCTAATCTAGATTAAGTTGACCACTAACTACAAATCCTTTAACTCATTTTAGTCCACTTATACCATATTTCTGACATCCAACTACTACGTGACACATTTCTTCTAGCAAAACATTCTAAAAAGATTCTTTACTCTTCCGTACTAAGTATTCGTTGTCTCTTTTACCCCTTTTAGTATGTTTATGTAACTTAATTATAAGAATATCCTCCTATCTTTACATACATGTAAAGTAACTTTAGTGGATGGGTATATAAACTCCTACTTACTTATACGCAAGAACTGATCAATACAAAAATTATTTACGTTTCCTTTGAGAAACATTAATGTTCTCATTATCAATCAACTCTTATTTATTCTCTTTAGTAAGGAGTAATGGCGAGTGACCCTTCAATTCAAACTAGTAAGTCATATTCGATGGAATGTAGGCTAAGTAGGATCGAGTAGTGTATCATATCCATTCGATAACTACTTAGACTTCACTAGCTTTTCTTTTGTTCCTTCTAGGATTTGCTTCATTGTAATGCCTTTCTGTATGTACGACTTAGAAAACACATCAATATAGAAGCTTCATAAGATGAAGAGGAATCCTAGTCATTGGAACTCAAACAAGTATTGTTAGTTCCATAATGACTATAGCTACACTACAAATGAATGCTTCTAGTTGAAAAATGTAATTGAAAATGCTACTTTGTAGGGCTTATTTGGCAAGTATATTTCCTAACAAAGGAATGACGACTGTTTCAATGATGAAGACAGGCGCCTTGGAGGTAGCAAATCAAAGGTGCTTAAGCCAAGCAAAATGAAGATTGCTGCAACGACTGAACCCTTAATGATGAAGCTCCTAATGACATCATCAACATAATCATTAGGGAGCTACGTCTGAGGAGCCAGTTGAGTACTCATAGCTTAGTTAACAGCTTGTTTAAGGAGTTGTTTGTCTAGGAGAAGTGGCAAAAGGTTGATACTTCGATCTCTTTCTCTGATGAGGATCTAGAGGGGGTAGATACCCCTCACCAAGACGCCCTTGTAATAGGGGTGAGGATCATGAATTTTGAGGTCCTTAAGATTATGGTGGATACCATTAGCTCTACTAACATCCTTTTCTTGCATACCTATCAATGGATGAGGAGCAACTTGCCCATAAAGATGAAGCCCTACCACCATAATCTCATTAGCTTCAATGGAAGTGATGTTCAAGAATCATCACCCTAGATATGGAACTTAGTGATGATAATAAAGTCACATAACGACTAATGGAGTTCATCATGGTCGACTGCCTATCCCCTTATAATGCTCTCCTAGGACAATTAAGCTTGAATGCATTTAAAGTCATCACCTTGTCCCTCTACCTAAAGGCCAAATTCCTAACCTCTATTGGGGTGGGAATTTATGGATGTGACCATAAGCTCTCTTAAGAGCTCTACATTATGGTCACTGGAGCTGATGGTGTCTTTACTCTGGAGACCAACTTATAGGAGCAATCGACTGAGAGAAACGAGCTAGGTGAAAAGATAGAAGAGGTGCAAATTAGTGCCTTACCCAACCAGACCATAAAGGTCAAGATTAAGACCCCTTCTAAGCTTAAGAAGCAAATAGTTATCCTCTTGTAGGCTAATTTCGATAGGATTGCTTGGTTGACGTCAAACATGCCTAGAGTCTCCCCCAACTTGGTAACCTATTGCTTTAACATTAACTCCAATACATGGCCTGTCAAATAGAAGAAGATACATTTTGCACCAAAAGGGTAGGCTATAATGGAGGAAGAAGTGTAGAAGTTACTTAGTGTTAGCTTCATGAGAGAGGAGAAGTACCCAACTTAGCTAGCAAACATAGTGTTGGTTAAGAACAAGTCCTAATAGTGGTGCATATGTGTCAATTATATTAACCTCTACAAAGCTTACCTATAAAACCACTTCCCTCTCCTTAGGATAAACTAGCTGGCTAACTCTACATCAGGACATTCCTTTCTCGGCTTCATGGATACCTTCTCAGGTTATAATTAGATAAAGATGGACTTAAAAGATGAAGTTCATACCTCTTTTATCATAGACTTTGGTACATACTGCTACACAGTTATGCCCTTCAGCCTTAAGAATGCCATGGCAACATATTCGTGAATGGTGACAAAACTGTTCAAGTCCCAGCTTGGACAAAACATTGAGGTATACATCAATGACATGATAGTCAAGAGTAGAAAACTGGACAATCATATCATGGATTTGTGGGATGCATTCGACTGGATGAGGAAATAGGACATGAAGCTAAACCTCCAAAAGTGCATATTTCGGGTTGACTCCAACCAATTCCTAAGCTTCTTAGTTACTTAGAGAGGAATCAAGGCCAACCCTGAAAAGATATAAGCAATCAAAGACATGAGCGCCCCACCCCCCCCCCCCCCCCCCCCCCCCCCCCCCCCCCCCTCTCCTTGGTTAGAGACATGTAGAAGCTCATCAATATGGTGGCTTCATTGAATAGATTTGTCTCCAAGAGTGCAAATAGATGCGCTAAGGTCTTCAAAATCTTCAAGAATCCCAAGGGTTTTGAATGGACTCTTCAATGTGTGGAATCCTTTAAGTAGCTGCAAGACTTCCTCATGTACCCTTTAATCTTCTTCAAGCTTGTTCGAGGGGAGGACTTGTATTTATGCTTGGCCATCAACAACCGAGCACCCTATTTTATACTAGTCAAAGTAAAAGGGAGAGAGTGCATGCCCATATACTATGTCAATCACATATTATAGGGGCTTGAGGTCAGTTACACCAAAGTAGAGAAATTTACCTTAGTCATTATCACTCAGCATGTCGCCTTAGGCCTTACTTCTAAGTGTACCAGATTATTGTACCTACAAACTAGCTACTGCATATAATCATACAAAAGCTAAAAGTGTTTAGACAAATGGTGAAGTATGCAATGGAACTAAGCACATATGGAATCCAATACCAACTACAAATGACTTATAAAGCACAAGTGTTGGCCAACTTCATGGTTGAATATATAGGAGAGGAGGAAGTACCACTAGGGGATGACTAATTAGTGTAGGCTTTCTATGTTAATGAATCATCTACCTCTTAGGGTGGAGGTATAGGTCTTGTACTGACCAGACCATACAAAATTACAATTTGCTATGCTCTCAAGTTTAGGTTTGATATTAGAAGCAATAAATCTAAATACAAGGCCTTAATAGCTGGTCTTCCAACAAGATTTCTTGAACTCTATGCTTATCTTCCAACAAGTTTGAGGTGAATATGAGTCTTAAGACAACACCATGGCACGGTACGTAGAGAAGGTAAAGAGCCTCCTAACTGAATTTCCTTCATGGACCATCACGAAGATCCCCTAACTTGAAAACTTAATAACAAATTGGTTATCCAGGCTTGCCTCTATGGAGATATAGAAGCCCGATGTGAAGGATAGGAAAAACTTTATTGAGTACTCACTAGTGAAGAGCATAACTTCGAGTTCGGCAAAGGTCTTAGATGCCTCTGGGAAGATGAGGCCCTATATGTTGTGGAAGAGCTATACACAACAGTATGCAACAACTACATTCAATCCCAAACCCTATATATTCAGGCTCTATGACAAATATTATTAGCCTACCATAAGGCAAGATACTAAGGCTATAGCCCAAAAGTTACCCTAGTGCTAGAAGTATACCTCAATCAATCACACCTCTTACAACAATCTCTAGCCCTTAACCAGTTTATGGCCATTTGCCTAACGGAGTATCGATACTCTCAACATCTTCCCCAAGGCTTCAGGAGGTCGACAATTCATTATTGTAACCATCGACTACTTTACCAAGTAGGTCGAGGTTGAAGTAGTAGCGACGATTAGCAAGAGGAGTATTAATTCCTTTATTTAGAACAACATCCTCTCCTGATTTAAGGTGCCCTATACCCTTATCATAGACAATAAGCAACCATTTAATAACCCTAAATTCAAAGAATTCTATACCAAGCACCACATCATGTCACACTTTACATTTGTTACCCACCCTAAATCAGGTTAAAGCAACCAATTAGGTCACCCTCAAAAGCTTAAAGAAGTAGGTAGACCAAGCTTAAGGTACTTAGGTAGATGAGCTACCCAATATTTTATGAGGATACAGGACCACACACTGCACCTCTACAAGTGAAACCCCTTTTTCGCTTAGCTTTTAGGTTAGAAACATGCTTACCCATTGAGCTAAAACTTCCTAACATCTAAACTCAAAGTTTTAATGCCATCCTCAACGAGTCCTTACTACGAGCTAACATCAATACTATAGAAGAGATTAGAAACCTAGCCAATACTCGGTAACTACTTATCAGCATTGAGCTACTAAGTACTACGGTCAAAAGGTCAAGCATAGAGAACTCAAGGTCAATGACCTAGTCTATCAAAAGCTAGAAGCCATAGGCTCATAAGAAGGATTAGGAAAGCTGGCCCCCAACCAGGAAGATCCGGTTAGAGTAAGAAAGAGTTTAGGGAACAGAGCGTATAAATTAGAACAATCAGAAGGCAAGCTTATCCCACATACTTGGAATGCCGATAACCTTCAGCTCTTTTTTGATTAATGTATATCTATCTTGTAAATGTTAAAAGTTATATTCCTCATGCATACTATCTATGTTTACTCTCTCTTTCACTCTCATACCAAGTCTCAATCCTTAAAGAGTGAACAAACCCATTTTTTGGGCTGGTCAAAATGCTACCGACCTAACCCCCTAAAGGTAACCTTAGCAATAGAAAACGCCCCTTTCATAACTAAGGAACTCCTACTATTTGTGCAGGTTAGAACATCACCAACTTGAGCCCCCTCGAGTAACCTCAACAAGGGAAAATACTCCTTATACAATTAAGGAACATCCATAACCTAGATAGGTCGAAACACTACTAACCTAACCTCCTCAAGTAATCTCAATAAGAGGAAACACCCTTTGCACAATTAAGGAACTCTTACTATCTAGGTGAGTCGAGATGCCATTGACCTGATCCCTTTGAGTAACCTCAGTAAGAGGAAGTACCCTTATACGACTAAAGAACTTCCTTGTAGATATACTAAACTATCCTTAGATTAGTTGTACAATGCATCAGATAAAATTGTACCTACATAACTTGAAGAGCAAAAGAAAAAACTTTTCTAAGTCTATTAACAAAGGCCATTATAAGGTTAGGGTTAGCATATCAACTCGCTTTATAAGAACAAGCAAAAATAAATAAACACAATAAAAAGAAGGGGGATAGTTGTTTATTTGGGATTAATGAACTTTAGAAGCTTAGAAAAATTAAGCACCTCAATCTGTTCAAAGTGTTGATCTACTAATGGCCTTTGCTCTTGAGATGACTAGCCTTAGGCTATCGAGGAAGGGGCTATGATCTACTAGCTTAGGTTAGTAAAAGGATCACCCTGATCTGGATCATCTTAGGAAGCACTCTTTAAAGTAACCCCCTTATATAACTATCGAAGTAGAAGTGGATGCAACAACATCTTGACCATCCCTAGCAATAGAAAGGGCATCTCAGACCACATCGATTGCTTGAGCAACTTCCCTTTCTCTTGCTTAAGCTTCCCTCTTCTCCTGATGAATTAGAGCATCCAACCAGCTTAAGAAGCTAAGGTTTGCTCATTCTGCATATACCGAGTACACTCGATGGAGTTATCTTTTAGCTCCTCTAACCACTGGTTCGTCTTGTAAAAGTCCTTAACAGCCTTGTCGACAGTAATTTTACTGAGTAGTTCCTTAATCTCTAACTTGGAGATGATCTCCTTCATCTCCATGCTTTCTCTCTACAGCTTCCTCTTCACAACTCCTAGATTTCATGCTCTAACCCAACCTTCTCACTGATAAGCTCTAGTGATGTTACTTTAACACTATTGCACTTATATGCCTTCCTCACCAACTCGACCGTTAGCTTGGGTACCAATGCCTTTAGCTCAACATTTTCATTTTTAAGACTATCCTTAGCTTTCCTATCCTCATCTAGCTTCTAAGAGATTTGAGCCTTAGTCCTCTACTTATCTTTCAACTAAGTCCTGAGTTTACCAGCTTGCTTGGTGTTCTTCTCAACATTGGATCTCCCCTGCTCTACCTCCTATAGTTTCACATTAAGCACAGTCATCTACACATAAGAGTGGTATAAGTGCTTATTAGCTTTACTAAACTTTTCTAAATATTTACTGGAGGAGGACTTTACCTCCTTTAGGCCCTTTTATGCACTACATATCACTACACGAAATCCCTTTACCTTAATTAGTAATGTATGGTTGTTACTGAATTGGAGCAACACCTCGCCATGTTACTACAAAGAAACATACGAAATATAATCAGATTAGCATTGATAAGGAAAGACATCAATTCAAAGAGATGAAGACTTACTTACTGGATGAGTAAGCTCAAATGACCTACAATCTCCATGGGAGCATCTTACCCACCCAATCTTCAATAGCTCTTCGAGGATAGCTCAGTCATTAGGGGTATATGATCCCATTAAAGGCTTGGAGGCTAAAAACCTAGTGGCTCAATGTAGTGTTGCCATGAACCTCTCACTTTGGCCCTAGCAGCGTCCTCCTAACCCTCTTAGTCTTAGACTCGACCTTCTGAAGGTATAGCTGTTCGTTTTGGGACTCCTATAGGATGTCCTTGAACGAGTTCAACATTATCCCCAAATACTGGAACTTAATTAGAACTTCATAGAAAGTGTCCCTAAGCTAATCAGTACACCTATAAGGATGACCTGAAGGCGTTTCCTCAAATCTTCTTCACTTCGAGGGCCTTGTCCCTAGCAATATTGAAGGTCTTCCTCTTTTTCCTAACTATCTCCACCCCAACTTTGACCTCAACTAGCATCACCACTTCCAACTCTTCGGCATTAGTAGGCTCATCCTCTACCATTACGAGCATAAAAGGTAGAAACAAATCTAATTGGAGGGAGCAACCATGCTCATAGGTTTGGCAGCCAGCAACCTTATGGGGAGGCTAATAGGAAGAATCCCCTAAGGCAAGGTAGCCAACTTAACCTTACTTGTTTCCCTACCTTTGGTCTTGGCCCTATGGCATTGGCTATAAGGTCAACAATTTTGATGGTTAACTTTGCTTGAGTTTAACATCACCTTAGTAGCTCGAATGCAGAAGGATAGGGTATCTCCTCGGCTAATTTCTTGCTTATAGTGAAAGAAACATTCTTAGTTTAAAGATGAATATGACATGATCTTTCACCAATTCCGTAGTGACCAGCATAGACAAGCAGGATCCTTCCCTTCTCTTCAAAAGGATGTTAGATAAAGTACAGTTCTACACATGCATGCTAGCATAATAGAAGAAGTTCATGAAGAATGAACCTATACCTTCCATCCATTTCTTCACCATAGCCTTTATCATGTAAGTAAAGAGCTCAAAAATCAAATACTTGAAGTACATATCCACTACCTTCATGGCATTTATCTCCTAGTCGCTCCTTAGGTCCATGAAGGCTTTTATCTTCTTTACAACCTCAGCTTCACTAGGCCCAAGCTCCTTCTTACTTCCAGTTCGAACCAAGGTGGTGCATCGCGTCTAAAAGTTAGCTTGGTCTTACAGCTCTACTATTAGGAACTCATCTTACTAACCTTTAATAGAATGTGCCGGGCCTCCAAACAGCTTCTTCCTTAAATGGGGCTAGAGGTATGACCATCTACTTAAACTCTTCCACCTATAGAAGTGCTTGAAGAGTTTAGGAGTGGCCCTTATAACTAAGTATTCACAGAGGCCCTAGAACACCTTTAACACCCTCTACCCCTTAAGAGGGACTTGAGCTAGATTGCACCAGTGGAAGTTGAAAAGCTCCTTCTCAAATTCACTCAAGGGGGAGGCATTACCTATATTCTAAACACTTCTTAAACACCGCGAAGTACATCCTCGACAATAAAGGCACCTTCTCCTCCCTTGTTAGCAATTCGTACTATCCAGCTTAAGGTCGATCCAACCATGAAGTTTGCCAAGATCCAATTAATGGTAGAAGGCTTAGTCTTATTGATCCAACCACTTAAACCTTTGTCTCTCCCAAGTATGATGACCAAATCTGTGGCCTCGAGTAAGGGATCATACACATAAATGTCCTTTGGGATGGTACTGATGAGCCTTATCCTATCTGATGCCTCTACTACGATTATTGTGTCATCACCCAACTGTACTAGCGATATAGTTTCGTCGTCTCCTCCGTATGGAGGGTCACTCCTTGTGGCTTCAAAATTGGCTGTGATGTTGTATTTCAACACATTAGAAGGCATCTCATCTATGTTTGCTCCATTGTTAGCTGACATTCTGTCATTAAAAAAGTGAAGAAGGAAGTGTAAAAAGTTTTGAAGAAAGTTAAAATGTGAGAATAAGGCTGCTTAGATTGCAATAAGAAAGAAAAAGGTTATGAAAGGTAATCTACTTAAGCAATTATGGTATTTATAGGCCAAATGTTTTGGAAAGCAAATCAGTAGTTATAGAGATTTGTATAAGTACAAGTCTCCTAGAACGTTACAATATAAACACAAAAGACAGTTTTGATTGGACGGATACTTTTAAAAGGCAAAAAGCATAATGCATATGTCTACACATAAGTCTATAGAGATGGGACACTTGTTACATCACATTAACTGTACCATGAAAGCATATGATAAAGTAAAAATTCGAAAAGTTACTTTTGCTATAAGTTTTCCTAAGGCCTAGCTAACATCTACATGACGAAGAGAACTTCTATAACATATCAACAACACAACGCCTTAGTATGGACCAATAGGATCTACTCAAACAATAGGTAGCTGGGCTTAGTCCTACCAATCTAAACTACTTGACGCTTCTATTTAACACCTCCTTACTACCTATGTAAAGTGCCCTACTTGTCGAGCCTTTACCTCAGCTTGAAGCACCAAGCTCATCCCATTAATTTTCACCTCAAATCCCCTTACTCCACTTGGCCTCACAAATCTTCAGCTCAAATATCCCCTTTGTGTTTCCCG
Organism: Lumnitzera racemosa; assembly: GCA_024138005.1. Lineage (NCBI taxonomy): Eukaryota > Viridiplantae > Streptophyta > Magnoliopsida > Myrtales > Combretaceae > Lumnitzera > Lumnitzera racemosa. The sequence goes on from JAMXBC010000010.1 coordinate 44,248,342, forward strand.
TACTTTGATCGGAAGAAGGGCTAAAGGCTCGATGCCTCTTTACGACCAATGAGATCAGACCTCTTATATCCTACCTCAAGTCTGGATTAGCCACCTTGGCCCTTGTGGAAACTTGCTCAAGTCAACCATACTCGCTTGACCCCCTTGTCACTCAGCTTAGACATCTACACTTTGTCCCTTCATAAAATCAGACTCCATTCACCACCAAATCAATATTAATACATTATCATTATGTCTCGTCAATGTAAGCACCTTGAGACCAAACCAGCTATACGCTTGAAGAGCCCATTTTCCTTTCTCCTCGCCTCCACATTAGCAATGAGACTATTGAAGGGTGGGGGTAGGGTGCGAATGGGGGTGCAAGTATTGATAGGGTTTTTTGGATATGTGCCCCTCAAGCTTATGCTAACCTAAAAGGGTTTGTGATTTAGGCTATGCCCCTTGAAGTCTCAAGCTTCCTACTCATGGCCAACCTCAGCCTAGGCCCATTACGACCTGTTGAACCATAATGGTCACTAATAGCTAGAAGAATACAGATAAGGATGGACAACTAAGTCAATAACTACCCCTTACATTTGTGGAACACATCGAACTTCAAGGTTCCACTATTCCCCAATTGCAAACATGGCTTTTGCCTACTAACTCATTTCTAATTGCCAACTCTACTCCTCTATAAATACAAGACTACCACTCAATGGTAAACTACTTGATGCTTAACACATTTGAGCTTACATTCTACTATTAAGTACTATTACTCTCTCTACTCACACTATTAACTTAAGTATCAGAGTGGCCATACTGGACAATACTCCAATACCCCTCATTATTCCTTGTTTTACAAGCTCATTTAGCTGTGCAAACCCTAGTCTCACTTAAAATCTCTATCGGCAAATATCCCTAGATAACAACTTCTATATGGCATCAAGTTGTTGTAGTTCTCTTTTCATTTTATAAAATTTTAGTGTATTGGTTGTCTTTGTTTTCCAACGTTATTATAGTTTTTTTTTTTACTTCTTTTATTTATTTATTTGTTTGTTTGTTCGTTGTTTTGAAAAGTTCCAAGAAAATCCCAACTAGGTGCCATATTTTTTGAAAATATCCTTAATTATAAAAAGCTCGAGAAATTTATTTATTTATTTCCATTTTTATTGAATTAAATGAAACGAAATCTTAATTTTATCAAAAAAAAAATTATTTTTTACTTCAATAAAAGGAGCTTTTATTTGCAATTTTTTTTTATATTTAAGAAACCTAGTTTATTTATTTATTTATTTACTTTATATTTATTTATTTTTTATTTTAAAAGCAAGCTTTTATTCTTTATTTTTCTGTTTATGTTGATAATTTTATTATTATTTTCTAATGGACTAGATTTTATTTTTTTCTTATGGAAACAATTTTCTATTTAATTATTATTGTTTAAAAAATTAAAGAATAAGAAATAATATCAAAGAGATGGGCTAGATTAAAACTTGGTCTAGGTTGAGGCTACTTAGATGAGATGTGGATCTAGTTGATCTGATTAAATCCCATGTTTAGGTTAGGTTAATAGGCTAATCAAGTTGAACTGGACATAATTGATAACAGAGCTTCTTTGTCACAATTGGCTTATCATTGACCATTGTATGGGTATCAAATTGGATTGGTTATGGTTGTAGAATCACCTAGTAGTGGTGGCTATACAACATTGCGATGATGGTGGTATTTCAACATAGGCAATTGGCTTTTGATTTGGGCTCTTTAAATTAGGCTTCATCATGATGGTTTTAGATCAATGGAAGGTAAATCTAGTGTGTTTAGAAAGTAGAGTAGCTCATGGCAATGGTGATTTCGTTTGATATTTAGTAGTTAAGCTTATATTGAGAGGGAGAGAGAGAGAGAGAGAGAGAGAGAGAGAATGGATTTTGAACCCTTAACCCAAAGAGAAAAAGATTGAATTCAAGCTTATTACCATGAAATTGAGTGAAATTTGTTGGTGAATTCAAGTTAGCGATAATTTCTTTATATAAAAGAGTGATATGCATACATTGAGGGAGCTAAAAGATCAAGAGCGCATGATTTTTAATTTTAGACATGTCTCTTGAACATAATTCTTGAATTATTCCATTTTGATTTGATTCTTGAAGCATTGTAGAAGCAAGATAGCTTAACCTTATAGACACTTGAATGCTTCAAACAATAAAAGAAATGATCTTAAATTTGAGCTAGCTCCCTTCTTCAATAATAGAAGTGTTGGAGCTTAGAGAGGAAGGGTCCTAAGCACGCTAATGCATGCCACTTTTTTTTTCTCTTCTCAAAATAAAATAAAATAAAATTCTTATATGTCAAGGGATTCAACATCTTTACCTCCCTTAAGCCAACTCAAAATAAAATAAAATAAAATTCTTATATGTTAAGGGATTCAACCTTTTTACCTCCCTTAAGCCAAACCAAACCCCTAACTACTAAACCAACATGTTATTTCAAATTATTATGCAGCTAAGTTATACTAAGTTTAATTGGCTTTACTTGGGCTAATTAGGACTAAAGGAGACTTTAGGCCAATAATTGGCCTTGGTTCTGAAATATTTATTTTATGCCTATCATAATAGATGTACCTTATATGTATATGTGAAATCTAATTTTTCAAATTGGTCCAACTGATGCAATATGAAAGTTTAGTCATTTTTACTGTTAGATCAGTCCAAAACTTGACTTTTTTTTTCTTTTGTCCCTCATTTAACCCAATTAAATTCAAATGAGCTCAGTTCAAAGCCATATTTCTCTTAAATTGTCCCTTTTAAGTTCCCAAATTGTCCTTTTTAGGCTCCTACAAATGATTACAACGGGAGTGAATGAAATTTTATTTTATTTTATTTTATAATTCCCCCCTTTTTCTTTCATTTTCGCTTTTGTCCCTTTTTTTTTGGATAATTTTTTTCTCCCTTTTTTTTGGGTAATTTCTTATTCTTTTTCTACTTTTGCAGCTATTCTATTTTTTTTTTTTTTTTGTTTACCTTTCTGTATGTTTTCATGTATTCTAAAATTTCTCATTATCTTTCTAATTTTTTCTATAATTTTCCTTTATTTTCTTTCTTTCTTTTTTCTTTTTTCCTTTTACACTTTTCCTAGATGTTTAAAGGGCTAAAGGGTGTCTATAATTGTCTCTCTAAGACTTCATTTTTGCCCATTTTGATTTGAGCGTTAGGGCGACTAACAATTCTAGGCATGATTCTTTTCAGGGTACAGGCAACTAACTGGCCGAACTTGATTCTTTTTGGGATGTTAGGCTGGTAACAATTCTGGACTTGATTGTTTTGGGGTACCAAAAAGTCAAAGGGCTGGGATCAGGGTTATCAGACAGCCAACAAGCTAGGTCTTGATTTTTTGAGGATGCTAGACGACTAATAGGCTTGGACTTAATTCTTTTGAGGTGCCAAACAACTGGCGAGCCTAAACTTGATTCTTTTGGGGTGTCAGATGACTCAAAAACCTATACTTAATTCTTTTAGGACGTCAAATAGCTAATGGGTCTGAACTTGATTGTTTTAGGTTTCAGCGATTCATTCCTCGAGCATAGTTGGGATCGCCTTACAGGTTTTGATCAGGTCACTGATGGATTTTAACTCGATTTAGGTGGATAGCCACCATTCCTTAGAATAGCTAGTACTTCCAAGGGTAATTGACGCTCTTATGTAAAATAGAATCATCACTCGTAGGGATAACGAAAGTTTCTTAGGATAACCAATGCTTTTAAACAAAGGATAGCTGTCATTTCTAAGAATAACTGAAATTCCTTGGAGTAACGAACACTGCTAAAAGTTTTCAAATTATCTAAAAGGACTAGGGTAATCGATGCTCTTACAAATTTTGAAAATATACAAGATAACCGAAACTCTTGATGATATCAACATTATTCTTCTTTTCTTAAAAGCCTCAATATAGCTAAAACTCATGAAGGTTTTCAAATTATTCCTTTTTCTTGTAAAATTGGACATAGTTGATGCTCCTAAAGGATTTATCGAAGGATGGCTGGAACACCTAAAATTCTTAAAATATAACTTAGAGAGGATCCCAATGTAATATCCTAAGATTTCGAATAAGTTCAATAATCTTAGGATTCGAGCTCCTAAATTTAAGGTTTTAGACTAAACTATTTATTTTATTTCAAACTTTACAGTAAAGTTAAAAAAGTTAGACGAAATAATTTAAGTAAAGTTAATCTCTCAAAATAAGTTATATAAAAACATTAATTTAAGAAAAACGTCAATTTACCTATAAAGCCAATAATCGTAAAATTTGAATTTTTAGATATAGCAAGATACTAAAGATAGGTTAATTAACTTTTAAAAATAATAAATGAAGTTTAATTATACATAATATATATGTATTTACATGTGATATGCATTATATGTATTAAATATATATATCTCAATAATAAATTATTAAAATAAGGGAAATTAATATAAAATAAGAGAAAATTAACAAAAAAAAATTGAATAGATGAGTCACTAAATAATGTGTCAAGCTAGGATTAATCATAAATGATGAGTCAACACTTGGTTAATGAGGAAATGATACATGGTACTTAGGGAAATGGGGAAAAAGACATGTAATTGCACTTTTTACATCCAAAAAATCCTAAAGCCTATAGAAAGGACTCCAAACCTCATTTGTAATATTTTAGCAACCTAAAAACATAAGAAAATAATTTTAGAAAATCGGAAAAAATAAAAAAAAATTAGAAAAAAAATAAAAATAGAATAAGAAATAAAGTTGGAATTGGGTTAAGGTAGTTCAATAGGTTAATCACAACCTGACTTGGAGTGACATGGAGGTTCAATAGAGGGTGGTCGGAGGAGGCTTTTCAATAAGGTACAGTAGCCAGGTAGTGGCTGAAGGCAGCCAATTAAGGTAAACCAATTTTTTGCCCGTAACTTGTTTAATTTGCTAAAATTATCAAATGGTATCCATTAATTATGAAATTTGGTTTCTAAGATTATTTTAAGTGTAGATTAATGTAATAATTTTATTTTAATTAAATAATTAGGAGAAATATAGGTTCCTTAAGAAAATGCCCTGTTTGGGCGAAAATTAAATGAATTTTTATTAATATTAGATGATGCTGTTTTAAGATCAATTTTTGTACATAATACACCTAATATATACATTTATTTAATTTTGGTAGTAGGAATTTTTGAAATTAAGCATGTTTACTATTTTTATAATTATTTTGAATAAAATTGCCGATTTTACCGAATTATTGAAATAACTAGTTTTCGCTAATATTAATGAATGAGCCTTACATGTTTAGACCTAGATGTTTATAATGATATTTGCAATATTTAACTTTTATCTCACACATAATTTTTTTTTATTTTCCCTAAGTTTTCGTTATTTCAAGCTAAAACCACTATTTTTGTAAAACTAGATGATAGCCAATTTGGTGTAATTTATGGTCAATACTTAAACTACATATTTTTCTAAGACTATAGGATTTTTCGACCCATAGTTGATTTGAAGACTATGTTATATTTTTATAGGTGTGATAAGTAAGAAAGGACCACATGGCTGAGTTTAGGGTTTTAAACTATTATTAATTCTAGGTAAGTAGATCTAACCTATGCTTAGAGTAAATATATTGCTACTCATAACACTGTGTACTGTTTGATGCTGTGTTGATTGAATATGGGCATATCCTAGTTGAATTGATATACTACTATAGTGGATGCTGATGTGGTAATTTTGAATATAAATAACTATATTTTAGTTAAATTATTTTGTTGTCATGTTGAGCAATGATTTATGCTTATGAATGATTATGCTAATTAGGGAAGTTGGATGATTGCTAACTCAATCTTCTGGGTGTCTACCTAAGTAAACCTTAAATAAGATACTAGAATTCCGCTATGGAGAGTTCAAAAACTAGAACCAAATAACTAAGTTTAATAAAACTTAAAGATTTATTGTGCTTATTGATTTTCTTGAGTTGCTAATGCATATCATGGCACGATACAACACAACACAAAAAGAGACTTACAAGTCAAAACTTTCATAATAATGTTTCCAAGTGATCATGGAGAGAATATAGCTTTATAAACTTAGTTTTTGGAAGCATATAGATTATATTGCTCGAACATTGTGATTATTTTGATAGTCAAATTTTGTAGACTGTAGTGTGTAGTCTAATTTAGTAGTGTTACTACTTTGATTTAGTGAACTACAGTATGTAGTCTAATTTTGTAAATTTAGAGGCCTTACTCCCAAGCAACTCCTTATTGTCCTTTTGAAAATGGTAAACTACAATATGTAATCCAATTTGATAGGATTTCTACTGCTAAGTAGCTCCTTGTTGCTCCAGGTTCCTAAATGTTATATCCAAATGTCTAGCTATATCGCCTATTCGAAAGAAGCTTAGAGAGCATAGGATATCGGTACTGATATATGCTACGTATATGAGCATAGCATGCTACATTAGTAGCAGTAAATGTCTGATTAGGCGATTGCATATGTGAAGTTGAACCTATAGGTTATAATTGAAATGTTTCAGTTATAATATGTAGTATTATCTATCGTATTATCTATCATATTGCCTATCGTATTGTCTATCGTATTGTCTATCGTATTGCCTATCGTATTGTCTATATTATGTTGTTTATTATCCACTCTTACTCAGGTTCAGTTGTTGAGAAAATAAAATGTTTTATCCTTAGATTAACTGCATTGTAAAGGGCCCAACACTAAGGGGGGATATATATATACAGAGAGTGTGAGTCGAAGTCAACGACATTTGTATAAAGCTTGTACGAAGTCAGGAATCTTCTTATTATGAAGACGACAAAGGAATAAAAAGCTAGTTCATGTTTTGATGTAAATATTATGTTGTATACATAAGTTGTAACAGAAAATCTAGTTGAACTCTGATGTAGCAATCCCTTTATCATGTAAACAATCTTATCTTTTGATGAATGTATAGATTGAGTTAAGTTTTCAATAGGTATTCTTGTGTGATGGTGCATTCCATGTTAAGTCGAGATGTGACATCCTTTAGGTGGTATCCAAGCATTATTTAAGGGCCATAACCTTTGGGCATATGTAAGATGTATAGGGTAGTTAGGTAATAAAGGGTCATTGTTTAGTAAAATAACTATAGTAGTTATCTACAAAGTTTTATGTGATGTTTATTTAGAAAGATGATTTGTAAGAAATGTTGAATATCGCCAATGAGCTACGTATTTGATGAGCAAAGAGAAGGCTTATCACAACAGCTTCAATCCAACCTCAAACAACTACGACATATGGAGGAATTAACCCAACAATTTACAGTTGCATTGGTAAAAGTTAGTGGAGATAGAGATAAGTTATCTCAAATACAATGATTAGTGAAACCATTTGATGGAAAGAATATTAATCCTTTGATGGGAGAAGAATGGATTAACTCATTGGAGAAAGAGTGAAGTACATGAAATTGAGGAAAATAAGAAAGTTGAGATAGCTGCTATTTTGTTAGATGGAGAAGCAAGTAATTGGTAGGAGGCAAAGAGACGGAATTTACGAGAACCAATTGGTTAGGTTATATTTAGAGATATATTTTTGGAATGATCTTTTCCTAAGGGTATAAGAGAACAAATGTGTGAAGAATACTACAAGCTAAGATAGTAGGGTAGGACAATTGAAGAGTATGAGAGGGAATTTCATAAGTTATTAAAGTTTGCTCTTGAAACTGTACAGAAGAATGAGATTTCTAAAGTTGAGCAGTTCAAGGTAGGGCTTGATCTTTATTGCCAGGTATAGTTAAAGAGGAGTAGGGTGAAAAGATAAATTGATGTTGTTAATGAAACTCGTTTGATTGAACAAGTTTGTAGTCTTTGACAAGCCGCAAATGAGATTGGGAATAAGAAAAGGAAGTTAGATGTTATTTCTAGCGGTAAAAGCAATATAGCTAAAGGAAAGAAGTTCATTCAATCTGCAAAAGGAAATAGAGGGCCTTTATAAAAAATATAACCTTATTGGAAGTGTAATGGAAAGCATCGAGCTTAGGAATGTCCAGAATTGAGAAGTGTTATAGATGTGGTGAAACTGGATATCTAGCCATGCAATGTTATAACCCTGATCTAAGAGGTAAATAATGTTACCAATGCCATCAATGAGGGCATGTTGTTCGACATTGTATAGGACAACAATAGGAGAGACCAATTCAACAGCAAAAACAAACTAATGAATCAAGACTGGGTAATAGTAATAAACGACTTAGAAGAGATGAACCCAAGCTTAAAGAGCAAGATAGGGTGTACGCTTACGCTGTCCAACGAGACAAAGCTAAAGATGACCAAGATGCGACAGTATGACTTTTGCACTTAGTAATCTAGATTATTTGAGTACTTAGTAGCTGAGAGTTGATAAATAAGAAATTCTTGAAAGTAATAATATAGTTATCATAATGATGTTTTAGGATTGGTATGTATAGGAGATGGTTATACTTATACAAATACTTTGTTTAATATTAGGGAAATTCACTTCTACACATCAAGAGAATACGTTGATAGAAATAAGCTATTTGTAGAACCTTTAGAGTAAATAGTTATAACTCCTATTGAAGGAAAACAAGCGGTGCAACATAAAGTGAATGATGGGGAGTATAAATCTAGATACTCATGAGATGATTGTAGAACCAGTTATCTTAGATATAAAAAGATTAAGTGTAACACTAGAGTTAAGCATAGAGCAGATGTTAATTGTAAGGAAAAGATAATAGCATGTAAGTGGCCTCATGAGAAGGGAATCACAAAAGATTTATAAAAACTTCAATGTTAAGAGAAGTTGTGGGAAGAAAAAAAACTTGTGGGAAAGAGTAAATGTAGATTCTAAAGATTATATGTATGTTGCAGTAAAGCAAGCAAAAGTTGTTATTGGAATAAATGGAATAGTAAGAACAATCAAAAGTGGATGATCATGAGTGAGCTTTGAGAATAAATCAAAATTTATTTGAAGTATAATCGGAGATTAATTTAAGGATTGATCTTATATCGAATGAAATTGTGATCCATAAGGTAATAGCTAATGATAAAATTGAGGAGTTAAAAAAAATGATAAAGTATGTGAAGTCAATAGGATATATAATTACAAAACTTTTAGATATATACCTTTGATATATCCTTAGCACATGTGATAAGCAAGAATAACATGGCAAATCTATGACTTTTATGACTTTTTGTCAGGTCTCATGTTTGTTATGACTCTTGTGTCTTTTGTGACAAAATTTCCTATCCTTGTGAGTCCTATCATATCAGTTATTAATCAGAAAAAGGTCTAGTGTCCTTGTGAGTCTTGTTTGTCAAGAGTTGTGCCAATTCATTTTGAATCCAATCAAGTCCACTTGGTTTGAGTCATTCTTCATCTCCTTGATGTGCAAATTGGTAGAAAGTTCAGATTTGCTAAACTCATTCTTACTGATATATGTGTTAACTATAGGAAGTGCCCAAGATCTTAATCATGATCATTAAGTGACAACCACAATATAAAACCTATAGATGTGAAGGAAAGTGAATTCATTATGTTCATCTTAAGTGAAAATTAGGATAATGATAGGGACGAGGTGAAAAAACATGCTGGCTATTTATGGGACAAATAAGGAAATAATGGAAGGAATGATTATGAATTCTATAGAACTAACTAATACAAGAGTCTGAACCGATGAAGGGATGAAATGATGATTAAGTAGAGATACTAGTTTAGATGATGATAAGGGAATGGTATAGGAACATGCTAGTTCAATACAAGCAATGATGGGGGTAAAAATTATAGATAATAACATGATGATTGTGGTACATAAGATAAGAACCTAACAAAATAATAGCAATAGACTGGAAACTATTAGAATAACGACTTGAATGAAAAGGAGGAGTGAAATAGAACCAACTATATTAAGCTTACGTAGTAAAAGTAAATAATACAAGATAAAGGAAGTAATAAGATGAGTAAGTTAAATAAAAAGTTCACAAGTTAATAAACTTGAGGTTAATATACAACAGTCAATACTGAAAAATTTTACCTTTAACAATAGTTGATGATTATGATATGATGTAGAAATCAAAGTTATGTAGTGGAAGTATGGTATTGGTTTATCAGCATAAATGTACTTAATTGTGGAAGTTTCGAGGATGAAACTTTTTGTAAGGGGGATAGGATGCAATATCCCAAGATTTCGAGTTAGTTCAATAATTCTAGAATTTAAGCCCGTAAATTTAGGGCACTAGACTAAGTTATCTATTTTATTTCAAACTTCATAATAAGTTAGAAAAGTTAGACGAAGTGATTTAAATAAAATCAATTTCTCCAAATAAGCTATATAAAAATATTAATTTAAGAAAAACACCAATTTACCAATAAAGCCAATAATTGTAAAATTCAAGTTTTTAGATATAACAAGATACTAGAGATAAGTTAATTAACTTTTAAAGATAATAAATAAAGTTAAATTATACATAATATATATGTATTTATATGTGATATCCATTATATGTATTAAATATATATCTTAATAATAAATTATTAAAATAAGGGAAAATTAACAAAAAAAAATTGAATGGATAAGTCACTAAATGATGTGTCAAGCTAGGATTAATTACAAATGATGAGTCAATACTTAGTTAATAAGGAAACGATACATGACACCTAAGGAAATGGGAAAAATGACATATGTAATTTTGCTTTTTACATGCAAAAAATCCTAAAGCTTATAAATAGGACTCTAAACCTCACTTGCAATATTTTAGCAACCAAAAAATACAAGAACATAATTCTAGAAAATTGGAAAAAAATAAAATAAAAATAGAACAAGAAATAAGGTTAGAATTGGGTTAAGGCAATTCAATAAGTTATCCATAACCTAACTTGAAGTGGCTTGGAGGTTCAATAGAGGGTAACCGAAGGAGGCTTTCCGACAAGGTGTGGTGACTAGAGGTAATAGGTTAAGGGGAACCAATCTTCTACCTGTAATTTGTTTAATTTGCTAAAAATATCAAATATTATCCATTAATTATGAAATTTGTTTTTTTTTGGGATTATTTTAGGTTTAGATTAATGTAGTAATTTTATTCCAATTAAATAATTAGTGGAAATATGGGTTCCTCAAGAAAATGCCCTATTTGGGTGAAAATTGAATGAATTGTTATAAATATTAGATGGTATTGTTTTAAGCTCAATTTTTGTATATAATACACCTAATATACATATTTAATTTTGGTAACAAGAATTTTTGAAATTAAGAATGTTTACTATTTTTATAATTATTTTGAATAAAATTGCTAATTTTACTGAATTATTGAAATAATTAGTTTTTGTTGATATTATTGAATAAGCCCTAAATGTTTACACTTCTAGATGTTTATAATGATATTTGGAATATTTAATTTTTATTTCACACATAAATTTTCTACTATTTTGAGCTAAAACCGCTATTTTCGTAAAAATAGATAATAGCCAATTTAATGTAATTTATGGTCAATAATTAAACTATATGTTTTTGTGAGTCTATAGGATTTTTCCTAAAATTAATCGGGCTTGTATACTCTTTATTGTGTATTTTCCTAATATAAACCTATATATTAACTTAATATGTAATATTGTAATTAATACTATTAGAATATTTACTAAGTCCATGTCAAATGAACACTTTGGGGTATATTAAGGGTTTTAGGATAAGTTTAGAGAGTTCGAAAAGTATAATCAAATAATTAGGTTGAATAAAACTTAAAGATTGATTATGTTGATTGATATTCTTGAGTTGTTATTGCATACGACATAACACGGCACAACACAAAAGGAGACCTATGAGTTAGAACATTCAAAATGAGGTTTCCAAGTGATCATAGAAAGAATATGGCTTTATAAACTCAATTTTTAGATGCATAAAAACTACGTTGCCCGAATATTATGACTATTTTGATAGTCAAATTTTGTATACTATAGCATTTGGTGAACTATATTGTGTAGTCTAATTTTGTAAAGTTGGGGGTCCTATTCCCAAGTAATTTCTTGTTGCCCCAAGTTCCTAGACATTATATCTCGATGCCCGACTATATTGACTAATCAGAACAAGTTTGGAGGGCATAAGATATTAGTACCAATACATGCCACATGCATAAGCATAGCATATTGCATTGCTAACAGCAAATGTCTGATTGGGCAAATGCATATGTAAAGTTGAACCTGCGAGTTATAATTGAAATATTTCAATTGTGACGTGCATTATTGTCTATCATATTGTTTATATTATGTTATTTGTTATTCATTCTCACTCAGCTTTAGTAGCTAAGGGGATAAAATATTTTTTTTTGAAGTCAACTACATCGTAAAGGACCAAACACTAAAAGGAGATATATATATATATATATATATATATATATAACCAAGAGCGTGAATTAGAGTCAGTAACTTTTGTATGGAGCTTGCATTAAGTCAGAAATCCTATTATTATGAAGATGACAAAAGAAGAAGAAAGCTAGTTCATGTTTTGATGTAAATATTATGTTGTAAATATAAGTTGTAATAGGAAATCCAACTAAACTCCAATAAAGTAACCGCTTTATCATATAAACAATGTTATTTTCTGATAAATGAGCAAGTTGAGTTAAGTTTTCAACAGGTACTCCTGTATGATGACGCATTCCGTGCTAAGGTAGAATATGACACCTAAGCCTAAAGAAGTTTTCTTAGAAAGTTATTTTTTGGGTCATTCTAGAAAAATTTGATATGAATCAAGAAAGAGTAAATACTATATAATTAATAGCTTATATTTTAGGATTTGGTTAATAAGTATCTTTTATTGATTATATGAAATCTTTTATTTTCTATATTTATCAATATTTAGTTTTTGAAAATATTAGATCTTATTATACCTATAAATAGGTAAACTTGTAATTATTTAAAATGAGAGTAATTAGATATTGAACAAAATTATTTTTTCAAATTGGTGTGATGTTTTTTTTTTTTTTCACTAATGGTGTGAGACCATCATTTTCCTCATCGATGATGTTAGGCCATCAAAATCTTATTGTGTAGTGTGAGGTTATACAATTCACTAATAGTGTGAAACCATCATCTTAATTTAGTAATACAAAGTTGTTAGATATATCCTTTTAGATTTTGTTATTATTTGACAAAAAAATTGTTTAGATTAATATTTTAATTGATTTTCATGTTTTCCCTAATTTTTTCATTCCTTATAATTTTTGTTTCCACCATCCTACATCAAAATTGCACATTCTTCTCTCTCTTTTTGCTTTTTCCTTTCATGAAAAAACAATGATTATGATATTCTTCTCAAACTTTCTTTGATTTTCTTTTCCTTGTGAAATATTGGCTTGTTGACAAGTAAGAATATAAAGGACCCTAAAAACTGTTGATAAACAAGAAACTTGACCTTATGCTCAATAGTCATTCACAATTACTTGAAGGCTACGTATTGTTAACCGGGGAAATTCTTTTGAATCATTCTCTTGGTGTTGCTTCACATCACATGCTGATCTTACAGCTTTGTCTCTTTTTGGCAATGTAGCCTGCAGGCGAGTTGCTTCCTCTGTCGCTGCCAGGGAGCTCTTGGAAAGGAGACCTTAGGATAAGTTGCTATTGCCCCTCTTACCAGTGTAGCATTCGTAAATGGAACTTATTTGTTAATGAAATCTTGCACTTGCCTTGTAATATTATTCTTCTAGTATATAAATATTGTTTGGAGTGTCCAACCCTTTATCTTGAACCAATCCATGTCTTAGTATATTACCTCATCCTTTCTTTAGTAGGACTAGTGATATACCTAATCATGAAGCATAACTCAAATTAATCAAGTAATTTCTCGAATTGCATAAATTAGGGTTTTGGATTTTAAGGGGTTTCTAGAAAAATTCTTGTGGATATGACTCATCAAAAGGGAATTTCACTTGATAGATTAATTCAATGATATAACACATAAACGACTAATGACCTTAATAGAAAGATTGAATAAACGACTAATGACCTTAATAGAAAGATTGATAAGAGCGAATTTAAGAGTAATAGACTCAAAAGTGTATTCTATTTTGTATAATGAAACATAAAATAGTGTTTACAGTACTTAATTTTGGTTCAATGGCAATATCATAATAAAATAGAAAAATTAATTAAAAAATGAAAAAAAAATAAAAAGGAAACCAGCAGCCCGGTATCCAAGGTAGCTGTCAAGCCGGCCATGAAACGTATTTTGAAAGTTGGAGAACATTTTGTGCCCGGTTCTATCAAGCCGATATGAGATATAACCAATCGGCCGGTTGCATCAATTACAGTCGAGCCGGTAACCAAGCATACCGTCAAGCCAGTTTGGAGGTCTCCTTGATGAATTGATTTGGCTTCTATTCATTTCACCGCCAAGCCGGTTTGAGATAGTGCCGTCGAGTCGGTTGGTGATTCTCGTTGCCTCCTACACTTGATTCTAAGTCCGATCCTGAAATACAAGTGGCTCTTACTCGAGCTCATCACGGTAAATTAAAATCAATCTTAAATTATTACAAACATGTAAGGAGTGCAGATTAACAAAGTTCAAGTCCCCATGCTCAAGTTGATTCGTCATAACTCTTGTGGACAACGCTTGTAGTTCTAGCTCTTGTGATGGATCCTGGAAAATGATTCTCATATACTATGGAAATCACTGATAACCTCCTGTGGGGAGTACCTCATTCCATTCACCCATTTGCAAGAGACTATATAAATCACCGACAACCTTCTGTTAAAAGGGAAAGTCAACCATTTTCTTGGCCGACTAGGCATTCAAGCCTATTCCTTTTTGTCTTTTTGAGTTTTATGGCATGATTTGCTAATTTGGAGGTATTTTCATTTGCTAATTCTCGACTTTTTCTACTTGGAAAAAAGTGATAAGTAGTAAATTTATACATTTTTTTATCTCAACTTTATATTGTACTTATGTATGTATTTTTATAATTTGAATAGGAAATATAAATGAATTCTGAGAATATAAATTGTTTGAAGTACAAGAATCATACGGAAATAGGATCAAGTATGAAATTAAAAAAATTAGTTGCCACGTGAACTTTCAAGGGCTACAAATTGAAATCCAACATGTACACGTGCCTAACAACAACATGCAGCCCATGTGCCACGTTAATCATTTTGTTATTGAAGCCCATGTTCCAATTTGAAGCCGACGTTGAATGTCCACACTCCACATTAAACCAGCACAGGCGGAGATTCATAGTGTAAATTAAAAGGACCGGCATCTCTTAATTAATTTCTGAAGACACTCTATCTAAATCACTTCTATAATAAAGTATATCAAGATCACATTAAGATCTTGAATCCCTCTATTAGGTTGCTCTAGTCTAGCAAGATTGAACACCTAATAGGTTAGCCTACACAATTGCTTTTAATTGCACCAGTTCATCTTTTACAAGATCTTGCAAACTATAAAGTCGATTCAAACAATAATTCAATAGTTGGTTATATTGAATTAAAGGCAATACAAAGCAATGTAATTAGATCACAAAACACAATATCATAGATTAAGAATAGAATCATTGCCACATTGAACTAAGGTTCAATAAAAGATTGACTAAGACTACGAAATTATGACATGAAAAATAAAATAAAAGAGATTGAAAAACATGAGAAAAACCCTTATACTTTACCATACAAGGTTCTTTTTGAAAGCACTCTTTGAACACTAAGCTTAAGACTCTATATATAGAACTTGTACTCAAGGTTACAAAAGAGGCCTTCTAGAAGTAAAAGATCACAAATTATGGCATGTACATGCCTTAGGATCATAACCATAATCTTAGGTGTGGTCTTCATCTTCACATGTAACTTGTATTCTTTAGTGAAATTCCTTAACAAGAGCTAGATGACAAAGGTACATGATCATGTTCATGCATGTGTTCTTAGCTGGACACTAGTTCTTGTCTAGACTTCACTCCGTTGAGTTGCTTAGTTAATGCACTTCCTTGTTAAAGCTCTAAAATTACATAAAATTGCTCAAAAACTTATCAGAAGCTTCAAAAACACCTATAAATGAAATAATAACCAATTAAACTTCAAATCATCAATAATTAACATAATTAATAGATAAAACTATAGAACACTACATTAAAATATATATGCTAATTGAGTGTTACCATATTCCTTCACACTTAAGTTTTTGCTTGTTATCAAGCAAAACGATCAAAACAAAACTACAACAAGATTACAAATCCTCTTATAACTTAAAAAAGTGCATCCTCAATTTGAAGGGCTTCACAATTTTTTCCTCAAAAATCACCCTTTCTTCTTTCATTAGTAATTAGAACATGAAGGTATTTAATATTGAAGAGCTACTAAATTTCAACAATCAATCCAAATAATCCACAATTAACTTTATTACTTAAACAAAAACTAAACTAGAAATCAAAATAAACAATAAAAAACTAAGAAAGAGTTATAAGAATTTCAGCACTATAGCACAAGAGGAGAGAGATCTTCCTTGTACTATTTTTGTTACAATAACTCAGACTAGATGCATGTTACATTAACTCACTCTCTAATTGTCCTCGTAGCTTATATTTTTTATTGGGAGGCCTTTTCAATTCAATTTACTCCTTTTGACAAACTAAGGCTAATCCTTACGATTTTAATTTTCAAGTTAATAACAGGAAAGAACCTTGCTCTTTTGAAAAACTAAAACCAATCCTTACCAATATTTACCAATTTCCTTAGGTTAGTAATAGGAAATTACCTTACTCTCGTAAGGGACCATGGCCAATCCTCACCAACTTGTTAATTATTTATTTTAGTTCTTCCTTATACCTCCAATTGTGATCACCTCCAATTGTGATCACCTCTAATTAGAGCTTTTGAGTTTTAAAATTTATAAATCTATATTATATCCTTAACTTGATTCTACAGGCAAGTGTACCTATCATTTTATAACATAGATGAGTATAAGGTCATCTGCATTGGGAATGAATACAAACACTAGTACTAATTAACCTTCCTATTTTCTAGCAATCCAATTTATCTAGTGATTAATTATCAAACTCTAAATGATTGACTAAACTATACTAATCTATAAGCTAATGCCAATAAATACAATGGTTACAAAAAAAAAAAAAAAATTACTAACACCACCACAATTAATATGCGGACTTGCTTCACCACCTAACATGATACTACTATACTTTTTGTCCTAAAACTTGTTATCTACAAGAAATTATAGGTTTGTAAGCATTCATCTTAGAATTACTTACCCTTAATCCTAATTGTGTCTATTAGAGTCTCTTCTGAATTAAAAGTCAACTCGAATCACATTAATGTAATAATCATTTATCAATTTCTTTAAAGATGCAGTAACTTTCTTAACAATATCTCTATTATGAGAAATAAGTTGTTCTAATAAATTAGGTCTATTCAATAGAATTGTCTCTCGACATATTCTATTAAAATCTAGACTAAGTCAATGTCATACACTATACCATACTTAGATTCATTAAGTTCAATTCACTAGAATTAACAATATTAGAAAGCCACTATTCCATGCACTTGATCATACTAAGTAAGTGTAGTAAGTCTTAAATTATTACTCATATATGATAAGACAATAACATAAGCTTACAAAAATCATTACTAAAAAGAAATAAAACATGAAGTCAGTAGAAAGTAAAACTGCCTTTTTATTCTACTATAGAAGTCTCACAAATATACGAATGATAAAGTCCCATCAGCTCTCTTTAGTAGTTCTAGGAAGAGTATGTGAGATTATATTGAAGAAAAACGGAAAAATACAAAATGGTATAAAGATAGATGAATGGATATGTTGTGGGTTGAGGATGTGATGTAATATGATATGATATGATGTTCTTCATTATTTTGATGATCCATTGTTCAAAAATTGTAGTGTATTTGTATTTTTCTCGTCAAAAGGCTCGAAATACACTACTTCAAGATACCCCCAGATGTTAAGATATGTTCTACACACTAGTTCATATGATCAAGTTAAAGAAGAATAGTCATGTCTACTCTTACCATGCTCGTAACTCATGATGTGATAGTCTCAGAAAAAAAAATCTATACTAATCACAACCGTGATCATGGACATAAACTCTTCGTCAAACTTATTTATCTCTTCACACCTATGATTATCCTCTTGATGTAAAATCACGGTCGTGACTAACAACAGGATCACATTACCTCCCTTAAACACACCCATGTGGAGGGTATAACTAGTGCTAAATACTCAAATCTTTCATTATCAAGCCTGTAATTGAATGTATCTTAGTTTTCCTTCAAGGTTTTCCTTTTTTCACAATCATGATTGCCTTAAATTACATTGTTTTTATGTAAACTTCATCTCCTTACTCTTGAATCATGTAAAATCAATGCATTACACAATTAAGTACTAAGAACTCAAGAAGTAAGTACAATTATAGTCAATTTATATCTAAATATACCTTAAAATTATTGAGTAATTTACTCTTATCAAACTACTTTGATTTATTTCATTAAGAGATTTTCAAAAGATAAATCTCATTTGTACATCTAATTTGATAAAGAATTTTTAGAGAAAAAAAAAGGAACGGATAACTATCCTTCTCAAACTAAGCTTAGAAATATAGATAACTAGTCCCTAACTTATCAGTATTTATCCTGATCTTGAGTCTGAGTTTAAGCTTAAGTAATAGGAAACTTTAGATCATAAGGATTTAACTGCTCAAATTTAGCAAAGTGTACAAAGGTCACAAAGAATTAAGGATAGGTTTCAAAAAGAAAAAAAAAATCTTACTTATATAAGAGGAAGCAAATTTATAGAATTATTTCTAAGAAGACTAAAAAGAAAACTTAAGTATGTGTTATTAAGTCAAAACATGGTTATTCATATAACTCAGTATCTCTTATTATTTCCCCCATATATAAATTGTACATTATCCCCAATGTATACTATCTTAAAGTCACAATATAATTGAAAAGGGAAGAGAAAAGTAAAAGAAAACTGAGACTTCCCCAATTTTTAATTAAATTGATATTAATATTTTGCTATCTAGATCCAAATTTTTCCATTCAAAATCGAAGGTTCCTTATAACATGAAAAGAAAACTACAAAAGAGCAAATGTTAAAGAAAAGGGGAAAAAAAAACAAACTAAATTACTACTCAACCTAATATGTCAGTTAATGTGTTGTTGTAAGTTTATCATAAGATCTAAATAAGTATGTATCAAGTAATCCTAAAAAAAGAAAATGAAAGTTAGTCTAAATATCACAATCATCCATTAATAATTATGAAAAAAAAAACTAAGTTTTTAGCAAAGTGAAAACGAAGAAAAAAAAAATCAATCCTCTTCTTCACTAGAGGCATCCTCCTCTTCAATGTCTTTCGTATCACCTTCGTCCTTAGAGTCTTAGGTAGGGGGTGGTGATGGTGGTAAGGGAACGCAGTAGTTCTCCATAATTACCTCAATACATGACCTCATATGCCTGAGCCCATGCTTTAGCATCTTTTTCTTTTTTATTAACTTCCCCATCATCTTTTTAATTTTTCCTAACACTAATGGTATAGAGCATCAATGCTTCATCTTAGAATTCTACCATTAGGGGTATTAGAGGTGCTAATGGGAGTTTCATGGTGCAGATTGATTTAAGGCTTATGGGGGTGGGATAGTGGATCAATTCCATTAAAGGGAAGAAATCAAACATGTTGATTCCCTTCACTAGCTAAGTAATTAAAAGGTCCTACAAATATACACCTTCGCTCTTCCTTCAATAGCTTGGCTTCTATGAAAGAAAGCAATGCGAACCGCTAAATTAAGTGAGCATTACATTACTAAGTTGTGTAGGAAAACAATATCAATCAACTTTACAACCCCCATGCTATTTTTCGATCTCCTCATACTCCTAGCAAGAATCTAGTGAATAATTCTTAGAACAGGATCTCTCATGGTTAGGGCTTTTAACTTACTTGGATTATATACCTTACTACTAGAGCTCAACCTAGCCTAAACTTAAGCATCATTTACCCCTATTGAAAACTTTACTGGTAGATTATGGTACTCAATCATATGAACATCTTCTTCAGAGTACAAGCTAAGGGGCACTAGTATGCTGTGGAAACGCATTGCTATTGGCTTCTTATTAACTTTGAGCCTCATGGTATTCCGAGTTTCATTTTCTATATGCTTAAAGTCTAAGGTAAGGGTACTAAGGACTTCTAAAGTGAGCTCCTTATATGTTGGCTCATTGATAGTCAAGAGCCTATCCCAGTGTCTTACTTCCAAGTAATTCGCACAATGGTTTCATATCCAACTTTTGCTAGATTATCCTAACTTACCATGGCATTCTACCCTAAACCCTTTCTTACACAACTTGCTATAAGCATAGGGTTTCATGCAACACTAATGCTTGTGCTATCCTTGCTAGCATCATGTTTAACTTATGGCATGATCTAAAACAAGAAAATCAAAGAGTTCATATATAATCTTGTTTCTAAAGAGAAAAGGCTTTGAAGATCAATTTAGAAAAAAGTTGTTAATAGAAAATTTTGTGCTTGTCACAATCTAATTGATTCTAGAATTCTAATATTGCATACTAAATTTTTCATCAATACACAAAATCATGAACCAACTTTCAATGATTAAGAGCATATAGAATTTTTCCCTTAGATGTACCTAATCTACAATCTTATAGAATCCAATTGAAAGCATGCTTATAGAATTCTTGTTCCGACCATTATAGCTTAAGCGCAATTAATCTAAGATTGTTTCTCTAATTTCTACACACAAACAACATAGATTTATCATAAATGAGAAAGAACAAATAAAAAGCAATTCCTCTTCTTCTCATTCATCACAAGCACTCTACGTGTTCTTCTTCATCCCCTCTTTAGTATCATTCGTTAACAAATTTTTTTTAACCAATAATGTGATAGTAAGGATTTACATCACTTGTACATGCAAAAATAACTCATAAAACTAAAGATCATCACACATGCAAATCTCTTACCCTTGCATCAAACCCTAACTAAACAACATGATTTCTCTAAGAATAACAAATGAAACAACAAAATCAAGTAGAGATTGAGTTCTACATACGTATGATTTGTTGATTTTAAGAAGAAATCAAAGTAATATTGTAGTAATCGTAAGCTTTGTAGTGAGAGAATGTGAAAAAGTGTAGTATTTTAGAGAGAGAGTAATGGTTTAGAATGGAAGGGAAGGAAATTATCGTAGTTTTTGAATTAGGGCAAGTATATGGGAGTGATCGTGGCCATGTTTCCTATCCTGAAGCACATACTTACCCTTAGGTGTGATCGTGAGCAAGGATCATAGGCATAACCTTGGCCATGATCTTCTCATCTTTTATTTTCTTATTTTTCTTTCTTTCAATAAGTTTATAAGAGAAATACAGCCATGTTCATGAGCATGAACTTGAACCATATTTCTATTCAACTCTTTAATCCATTAATTTGTAGATTGCTCTATTTCTTCACTTGAAAATACTTCTTGAACAAACAAAAAATGTGATGAATTAATTTGCCAAAGAGAAGAATTCAATCGAATTGCGAATCATTGGAAAGACTAATTTGTTTCCAAAGACAAAAATTACTTACAAATTAAACAATTGGTTACTTCATAAAAATTGAAAATTATTCATGTAGAGAAAAAACTAACACTTATTTAAAATAACACAAACATGACAATTGAATTTGACCTAAACATTGAAGTTTAAGACAACAATTATTCAATGGAATTCAAATAAAATAACTTGGGTCATTGGCCCAATGATTTCATCCTTCATTCAATTTTGTTTAAATCCTACAAGTCTAGGATTGGATTCAGTATTTCTTAGTAAGCTTCCTCGTTGCCTTTTCATAACCATTATGGCTAATTGTCCTTATTGTAATTCAGAAGTGAGTGACAACAAATAAATTATACCAAAAATAAGAATGATGCAATAAATTAACTTGTTAAAATAATTGGTAAAAATGAACTTTTCTAGGATCATAATTAATTTACTCTTTTGGCACCTCAAAGATGGCACCAAAAACTTGATTGCAGACTCCAATGGTATAGGAGTAATACCACCCTTAGGTAAGTATACCTAGTCAAGTTATAGTATAAACGTGGATTTGAGTCTGAGTTGTCAATCCCATAGAGAACCATGAAATATTAGGGACACCTTAGATTAATAGCAATTCCCTCTAAAATTACCAATTTTCTAACTTATCAATTTGATTAAATAATGGTAAATAGAATGAAGATAATAAGATAAAAAAACAATAAACAATAATCAATAAACAAGATAAATTAAATTGTAAGAGCATAATTCTTAGTAAATATATTATTCATTACTTCATTCTATTTGACTTTCAATCTCAATTGTACGTTTGGACCGTAGATTCCTAGTGTAAATTAACCGGACTCATATCTTTTAATGAACTCCTAATCCTAAATAGTCTATCCAAATCAATTCTACAACAAAGCATCTCAAGATCACATTAAGATCTCAAATCCCTCTGTTAGGTTTTCCTAATCAAGAGAAACTGAATACTTAATCTTTAAACCTATTCAATTATTTCTAATTAAACCAGTCCATCTATTATAAGATCTCATGAACTCTATAGTCAATTTAAACAAGTCAATACCCAACTATATTGAATAAAAAGCTATGTAATTAGATCATAAAACACAATATCATAGATTAAGAATAAAATAATTGTCATATTGAACTAGGGTTCAATGAAATATTCACCAAGACGATGATATTATGGCATAAAAATAAAATAAAAGAGATAGAGTGACATGAGAAAAAACCCTTATATTTTTCCCTACAATGTTCCTTTAAGGGGCTTTCTTTAAATGCTAAGCCTAAGACTCTAAATATAGGACTTGTATTCAAGGTTATAAAAGAGGCATTCTAAAAATAAAAGATTTGCAAATTATGGCATACACATGCCTTAAGATCATGGTTGTGATCTTAGGCGTGTCCTTCTTCTTCATGTGCAACTTATATTTTTCATTTAAGTTCCTTGACAAGAGCTACATGGTAAGGGATAAGGTGGTGTTCATCCACGTTTTCTTCTCTAGACCCTAATTCTTTTCTAAAGTTTACTTTGTTGAGTAGCTCAGTCAATGCACTTCTTTATTAAAACTCTAAAATTTCATAAAATTGTTTGAAAACTTATTGGAAGCTTCAAAAAACACCTATAAATGAATAATAACCAATTATGCTCCAAATCATCAATAATTAACTCAAATAATGGATAAAACTATACAAAACTACCTTAAATATATATATGCCAATTAAGTGTTATCAAGTTAAAATATATATGCCAATTAAGTGTTATCAAGTGACATGTGATATGGCATAGATGCAGTAGGTTTGGCTACAAGTTCCCACTTAATTTTGTGATTTATTTCACATCCTAGTGTTAGCATCTTTAATAGTCCAAGTAGCATGACATCTTGAAATTCTTCCAATAACTCCCCTACTAAAGGTGGAACTTCAACTTATTCCTTCATTCCATCATCATTCTTGAGAGCAACTAGATATGTTACCTCATTCTTCTTTAGGCCCCTAGCCAACTGCATAGCTAAGAGGAATTTAGTAGCTTTACTTATCTTCTGTATCATAAGGACCACATATTAAGCCTTTTAGTCGAGCATACAAAGACAGTTGGCTCGAGGTACAACCAAAGCATTAGTCTTGTCAAGGAATTCCATCCCAATCATAAACTTAAAGTCATCAGGGGGTATCACTTCAATAGATTCCTTCTTACTTTGGCCTTGAACTTATAGCTCTACATCATATGTTACTCTAATATAGGGACTTCCTTTGAGTTAATTGTCCTAAGCCATATCTTAGCCTTTTCAATGTTTAATATAGCTTAGCAGCTATCAGCTTGGATATGAAAAGGCAAGAAGCACCTATGTCTATAAAGGCTTTCATCTTCTTTCTCGCAACTGATATGTACATTAATTCCTTACACATTTCTACCACTTGTGTCTTCATGGTGCTAAGAATGCATAGTGACCCCAACTTAACTTCTTCTCCAACATCTAAAAGTTTGTCTACTAAAAAAGTGTCTAATTAGTCTTTCTTTCTACACTCTCTAGCATAATGAAGCTAGTTACAAAGTAGCACTTCAATTTACAAGGCTTTCTTTAGTTGGTTCTTTTATCTTCCCTCTCTTCCATCTTTCCTTTCCCTTTTGAAGAGCTACCAGTCATCTCTTTTTTATTTCCAAATCTTCCTCTCCCAATAGAGGATCTAGATTTAGACTTTTTAAATTCCACCAACCCTTTAACAATAGCTATTACCTTAGATCTATCATCGACTCCCCTTCATTCCAACCCATTCTTAGCCCATAGCTTAAGTACTTCAAGGAACACTACCAAAGCATCATTTGGGTTAAGGTCAAGTATCTCTAATGTCAACTCAAAAAATTCTAAAACATACTACTTTATCTCCCCTTTCTGAGTTAAGTGATGAAGCTTAACCTTAATTTCTCAAATAGCATTTTGAAGGAAAAACTGATTCTTGAGTTCTTACACTAAGTTATCCCATGTAATGATCTCATTGGCTCTCTTGCCCCACTAAACCATTGTTGAATCTTTCAAAATACAATGCTGCAATAGGTACCTTACTATGATCATCCATAAAGCCCACTACATTAAAGTATTGCTTTAGTCCCCATAAGATATTATCACCATCTCAAGCTGATTAGGTTCCTCTGAAGAATTCAAGCTTTAGCACCTCTACCTTCAAGATAAGTTGAATAGTGACCCCCTTAGCAATAGTAGCTCAACATGCTACCAACTGATTCTTATGGTCTCTGATCTCTTGACACATAGCCAAAAGGAACTTCAATTTTTGCATCATAAGTATCTAACCTAGTACCAAGATAATCTATTTGACCCTTAAGGACTCCCTCCTTCTCCTTGATAGCTTCATTATGTCGTTGGAGTTCCTCTAAGGCTTGGTTCATGGAACCCTACAACTCACCTTAGAGTTCCACCTCAACCTCTTCTATAAGGGCTTGGGAATCAACAAGCTACTCTTTTGCTTCATCAATACTAAACTTAGCCTTCTCCTTCCTAGCATTTAAGGAGTTTGGCATATCATTAGATCTAGCCCTTTATCTGGTAATGCAACAATCCTCTAGGTTATCCACTTGGTCTATAACCTAGATGTTGTTCTCATCTCCAAATGATGGCATCCTCTCTTCAAATCTTACTATGACACCAATTGTTGTGGAAGTTCTTATCCAAGAGCTTCCTATGTGATACTTAGATACTTAAAACCAAGAAGAAGTAATAAGTTCAACCTATCACACAAACAATACAAGATTTGGAGAGAGAAAGAAGAGAGAGAAGTACTCAAGTAACTCAAATTCAGTCAAATGCCTAAATAAATACAACTGAAGGGGTCACCCTTATATATACAAGAGGCCTTTATAAATGGATGGTTGAGATTCATTCAATCTAATGGTTACAATGCAATCTCACTTATCGTACTTACTCTTAGATTAGGTACATCCAACTACCTTACCTACCATGGTACAATTTAGGACATTCTAAAAGCTTCTAGAACCTTCAGGTTTCTAGGTCTTCCATCTCAAACTTGGCCTTTTGGCTTCTTCCTTTGAAAGGGGTTGAAGGGATCAAATGAGCCAAGAAGAACCTCATAGATTTTAAGGCATATAGGAAGTATATGAAACAAGCACATACTAAGGCTACTTTACTCACCTTAAATTGTGGGATTATTTTATTATGGATTTTTTTATATGTTATTATTCAGTCACTTAGCTATCTTTATTATTTGATCTTCATGATTTATGAAAACATCATTAGCTTATGATGTATTTGTAAACTAGAATCTGAAAGACTCAAAAAGAAATGGAAGATTCGTATGAAAAAAAAAAAGAATTAATTTAACTATGACATGGATACAAGCATTTTAAATAAATTCTAGGATTTATGCACTTAATATGATTAAAATTGGTTATCTTAACATGGATATGCAAGTTAATCAATTTTAATTAAGGTATTTTGATTCATAAGAGGAATAATTTTATACAGCTGATAAATATGAAATGGGCCACTTAGAATGGATGCCTATGTTATAAATACAACTACTAAGACTCGAAAGGTATTGGGATTCTTTTAAATCTAATTAAAACTCAAATAATTTGTCTTAATATATACTAGAGGTATATGGAAACTTTTTAAATGATAACGTATTCAATATACCACTTATTTGGATTATATATCTGTTTCCTTGTAGATAATTTGTTTGATTGGTTATCATTAGTTTAATTTCATTTAATTAAAAGACTTAATTCAATTACTTAGCTCAAAGTAGTGTTGACATAATTGGTAATTAATATTCAGTGCCTATGGGAATGACTTGCTCTCACCAGTCCTTTTATTGCTGTATGGCAACCCAATATACTTAATGGTAGAAATTGTACTTTTAAATTTCACGTATATCAAAAAGTTACCCCTTTCATGAGTTTTCAATCTAAGAGGACTTCCTTACAATCTCCCTTTGCTTATCTCTACTCAAGACTTCAACTTTATAAATTGTGGTCCACATTACAAGTGAGATACTCCCAGCCAATCTAATAGGTTTTATTTTGTGATTGAAATTTTTGCTTTTGGTTAAGGGCTTAAACAAAAGTTATTCTTATTTTGGTCCAATTTTGAAATAATTACTTTTTATTAAAGGGGCTTACGCTAAGGGTTAGCCTTATGTATAAGCTTATGGAAATGTTCTTTTAGGGCTTCTAAGCTTTTAGTGTTTTTGAGAAAAAGGCATTGGAATTCAAGCTCTATGTATTTGAATGGGCCTTAGCTGTCGTCTTGAGAGGATATTAGCATGAGTAAACACTTTAGGATAAAAGGAATGTCTTAGGCTTAATATATTTGGGGAACTTTATACTTAAAGCCCTAATGGATTGAGAAAGCTTTAAAATTTGTACTTGGTATATTTCAAATAGGTGTTAATGGGCTTAAGAAACCTTAAGCGTGATGTATTTAAGAATCTTTTTTATTTTAGCTTAAAAGGCTATAGTTTTGTGAGCGATTGTAAGAGGATGCAAATGGACAAACATGATGGTTCATAAAGTAAATACAAAAAAAAAAAAAAAAAGATAATGAGCAAGAAGAACAGCTAGTTGATTTATAAAGGCTTCTCTTTATAATCAGTCTTCTCTTCTAACTTTATGCTAAAAAACCCACCTTCTACACTATGTCTATTTGAGAAAAAAAAAAATAAGAATGAGGTTACACAAGCCCATGCTTTCAGTCAAGATTGTACCTCTTTTGATACTCCCACCTAAGAATATCACAAGACTATAGAATCTACCCTAGGTTCTTCATATTTAGTTATAACAAAGTACAAATAAGAGTAAGTAATACTAATGAGGGTTATATATAGAAATTTCTCATGTTTTCACTCAATAATTATATGTAAGTGAATTTTTTACGAATATTAGATCTAATCTAAAAGGCAATTTGAGTAGGCCCTAAAGGATTTGCGAAAGAGAAAACATAGGCTAGTATCTTCAGTGTGTGCATGCTGACACTCAAGTCAATAATATGATCAAGAGAGAGATAAGTGTTTAGATAAGAAGTGTATAGAGTTTATAGGTCACTAATCATGGTTTTGATCTTCCCCTAAACCCCTTAGCTTGAAGACTTGAGGGTCTAAATATAGGCTTGGAAGGATTGACATGGCAAATAAGATTCCTTTCCCTAAATTACCCTAATACCTCTAATCGTAACAAAGTTAGTTATGCGAGAAATGTGGAAGTGTGATCTTCTACCATTTTAGTCTTATACACTTCCCACCTTTAGTTAAATGAGTAGGCTATAGGTCGAGCTCATGCTTAGGTCCTAATCAAAATGTACTACTAACACTTGCCTTCCACTCTCATTGTCGATTGGTAGGTATAGAAAGGTAATTCAGATCAAGTTTCCAAGAGACCAAGTTGTGCACTACTTTAATGGCTATACATATACCTTTCCTAAGTGTTAGAGAGTTGACCTAAGGTGTAGTTTAACCGATACGTAGAGTTCAGGCTATCTATTACAACTCTTGCTAATGTCCTACAGTGCTTAGTTAACTTAAGGTATTGGCATGAGATGAAATACGAAATGGCTCCAGTACTCAGTTATTAGGTATGGTTCCAACCTAATGTCATACCTATAGACCCCCTTCCTCCTTGTAATTTTAAGTCTTTAAGAATAAAGAATAAGGTTTTAATTGAAAGATATAAAAAAATAAAAAAAAACATGAAAAATGCAAAAATATGGTGAAAAATAAAAAAAATAGAAAATTAGAAAACACAAAAGAAAAAAAAAAGAAGATTGGAAAACAAATAAAAAAGAAAAGTAGGTCCTAGGGCTTTAAGAAGCATTTGGGTCCTGTTTTAAGGGTCATTTCACATTTCATAGTTAAAGAATATATTTAGAAGATAATTGTGCATGTGCAATGTAATAGGGCTTAAGTTGTACTTGAATATATTAATTTTTTTTTGTTAAAGTCTAGATTAATCAACTTTTAGATCATGAAAATTAAGTCATTTTACGTGCAACGAGTGGTCCTTAATTGGATTTAAATTGATCAATTTATGAAAAAAGTTAATTTTGAATTAGCCCAACAAGCAATGAACTAAGCTTAGAAAACTATCAAATTGTGCTTATTTTCTAAAATATTTTTAGCATATCCATCTTAATTTTGGTGTTTTCAATTTTTGCTCATAATAGACTCATTCATTTTAATTTTGGTGTTTTTAATTTATTAAGACCCAGCCATCCAAGGGTTCAACTTGACCTAAATTGGATTTATAGTAGAAACATTAGAATAGGCCAACCTATAGCTTATATGTATTTTTGTATGCATATGGACTAAGAACCAAACCAACTTAGCTGGTTAGTGGTATGTATGTATTTGCGAGAGACCGAGGTTTGAATTCTCCTGAGTGCATAAGGCGTGCCTTTTATTTTTGCCTCCTAGTGCCACATAGTAAGTGTACTTGTCTGAAGGCTAGTTCTTAACTTTAAATTAGTGGTAGGCCTAAACCATGTAGTGAACCATCTGGGCCTTAAAGGTTTTAATGGTTCAATGATGAAAGCCCATTGGTTTGGTAGGCCCATGAATTGGCGGGCTAAATTGTTGGTTGAACTGGTAGTTAGGCCTACCAGTTTAGGCGCGAAAATTTAGAAAGAAAAAATATTTAAACCTTTTTTCTAATTTAAAATTAACCAACACACTAAAATTTTTCTAAAAATTCATACTAAACTATGGTAGTCTAATTCCAATTGGTAGATACGTAAGTACCTTTTAATATGGGTTGCCGTGGATGAACACACAAACAGTTATATTATGCATAACTAAGGGGATGGGTCCAAATCGCAAGATGGTCTAAAAGATAAATGGTAGTCGAAGGTTTGAGCAGAGGTTCTCGTGCACTGATAATGGATATGATGCACCAATACCATACATGAGCTCAAGTTACACATGATATTACACATAAGTGTGGCTACAGAGTACTTACCACTAATCCATGCTCATGATGGATCAAATAAGTGTAAAATTAGAGTAAGAAAGTATACTTAGCTAATACAAGAAGGAAATTTTTTATTATCAATGTGATTTACTATTGTGGTTATTATAATTTACAAGTATTTATATGACCTAATAAAGGTATGTCTTAAGTTAGTGTAAATTACGAAAAAGATTCCTATCAAAAAGGAAAAAGGAATAATTTACAAAGGTAGAGTTGTAATCATACAAAAAGAGGAATATTCAGTTACAAATGATAGTACCGATGTTAGAAAAATAAGGCGCATCTTAGCTATTCGTTTTATGGTCTTAATGATGCAGTTTGCCAAGCATACCAAGTTTTGAATAGGTCAGGTTAAGGTTAACAACTCAGATGTTCCAAATTGAGGTAAGGTTGGCTCTAAAGGTGCTCTATTGCTAGTTCAGCCTTAGCTGGTTAGCATGGCATTAAGTTGGTCACTATGGTAGTCTTTTGAATGAGATAAAGAGTAGAGTAACTCTGAAAGTTGGATTAAAGGATGCATTACTCTTTTGAGTTTAACTCCCCTTAGACAACTTAGCAAACCATATGAGCAAGTCCTTAAGCTCGGATCGAGTGATAGGTTCATGATCTCTATTATCTCTTCCAAGTTGTTTGCGATTTGTGATAAAATTTAGGTTAGCTCCATGTTACTAGTCATCATGAGTATATAGGTAGAGGTCAACAATGTTAAAAGAGTCTAAGACTTTGTAATCTTTAGGTAGTTCAATCTTATAGGCACTAGGATTGATCTTGTTAAGAACTTTAAATAATTCATTAGCCCTAGGAGATAACTTGTTCTTACTTAAACTTAGAAATTGTTCCTTATTGAGGTGGATCTAAACCAAATCTCCTGGTTGAAACTCTTTTCTTTCGTCCTCGACCTTATCTCTCGAGCTTAGTAGTGTCAACTCAACTCAAATGTTATTTGACCTTCTGGTGCATTGCTCTGATGGCCTCAAATCTCTCTATAGCTGATTAATCATCATCCTAGCTCCAAAGGGGTATGTAGTCCGATGGGAGCTAAAGGTTGAACCCATAAATCACCTCAAATGGTGACATGTTCATGACACTAGGTGTTGTTTATGGATTTTGGGATCTAGATAGCCTTGTAAAGAAAGGAAAAACTCTTAGTATCAAGGCCAGTTCGATATGACCACTCCGATGGTTAAGTTAGTAAATGTAAGTAAGTAAAACTGAGAGTAGTGAGGAGTTATCAAATGTCTCTTACAATGTTTCTTTCCTGTATTTATAAGCGAGTGTTATGTCTAAAACAACAATTATCAAAATGGTTAATGGAAACACGAGGAGACCTCTTGATTAGACACATTCTTAAAATATAGGTAGAGTAAGAAGTTATATAATATAATCATGCCAAGTGATAACTGTTCGCACCACTTCCCTTTAATTCAAATTAGACACGGATATGTGTTTTTCGGCATTAATCAATAATGTAGACTACTTGGCCTATCGACAAATGAATGAAGGAGTGAACGAAACTCAACTATCAACATTTTCCCCTAACTCCCATGTTCAAGGATTCGACTAAGGGAGTAAATATTTAATGCTTTGAAAGCTGAGTAGGGAACTGTTCCTTAAATGTTGAGTAGGGTAAGAAGATGGATCGCATCCTATCTAAAAGGTCACAATTTTCAATTTGCGTACTTATTGAGAAGACCAAAGTAGAAAGTACGACTACTATTACCTCGATCATCATTATACCATAGGCTTAACAACTGTCAGAGACTTCATAACCATTGGATTTCTATCTCAAAACACATATAAACAATCCATACCATTATCTAAACAACACATCATTTCCATTAGAGATCTATTGCGGTTATGAAGGCAATTCATCTATATTTAAGGAACCTTTCAAGACCAAAAGCAAATTTCTTCAGTTACATCCGTAAGCTATTGTTATTTGTTCGACATCTTATCTCACTTTGAAATTCTTCAAATTCTATGACATTTACTAAAATCAATCATATATGGTTCGCAACATAATTCATTGGCTTATCCTTTAAGATTCTAAAGCAATTGAGTCTGAGGTTACTTCTCTCCCCTAAAAGATGAGTGAAATGGCATGTTCCTCAGGTAGCTCAGCAGATAATGTTATCTAAAAGACAAAGAGGGACAATCCATGGCTAAATATCTTTACAATGATATAGTTTACTTTTGTGATTCACTAGACAGAGGGGCTAGTGCTATTGATAAGGTCTTTGTTTCAAAATATAAGAAGTATTGGCAAGACCTTCTTAGAGAATGGAATCTTAAGAGGCCAAGAAAAGAGGAAAGGGTATGTTTTCCAAGGGAACGCGAGTTCCATATCTAATTGAAATATCTCGATTTTGGGTTACGTTTCCCTTTCTTGGCATTTGTCAAGCAGTTCTTTAATTACTTTTGAATCACGCCAAGTATGTTCTCACCAAATACATATCGATTTCTAGCGGCTTTCGAGATAATTTCTGAAGAGGTTAAAATCAGCGCTATACCTCAATTGTTATAGTACTTCTTTACGATTAAGAGGTAACTTGACGGTTGGTACTTTGCCGCTGCAAGGCATATGTGGAGGTTCATAGATTAGTTGGAGTCTAAGATCCATAAATAGTACAACAAATTTGTGTCTATCATTTTAGAGAAGGAGTTAGATTTATGGATTCAATAGACAAGCCAATTCGTATTAAGGACATAGAGTTGACGTCAAATGATACCGTTACGGCAAAGAAGATCTAAGAAAGGAGGAAGAACAAAATGTTCTTCTAGGATGCTGAGAGAACAATAAGGTGTTATGAAAGCGAAGAGCTAATCTTTTCTTAGAAGGAAGGTATGCTAATGAATAATTGTTGTACCAAGTATAGATACAAGAGCAAAGGCGTTCTTATGACTTGGGGGATGAATTGTTGCCTTTAAGTGTTGCTTAACATGGAGAATGTAAGTTCTTTCTTATTCCTTCCATCAATATTAATATGTCTACTTCATATTGCAGACATGGGCATTAGTGAGGTGAATCCTACTAAGTTATTGGCCTAAGCTAAAGACAAGAAGTCAAAGGTTAACAAGCTTAAGGCAACTACTATCACTACCACTTGACTAGCTACTATCAAGAAAGCAACAAAGGAGGGCATAGTGAAGCAAGTGGCGGCCTAAAAGAAGACCTCCCAATCGGTTGAGAAGTGGAAAGGGAGAGAAAAGCTCGGGATAGCCGAGGTTGCACATACCTAGGCACCTCATATTGAGAACATTCTATCTATTGTAAAGCTATGAAAGGTAGTCAAGAAACCCAACCCTAAAATGAGGTTGAAGCTACCATAGCTACTGAAGGGCCATCATTGATGATTGAGGCTATGTTGAGTACTAATAAGAGAAGTAGGAATGAACTTGTCGACTAAGCCCTTGCCAAGAGATCTAAAGAGTTGGACAAAAGGACAAAGGAGGCCATGCGCAACAAAGCTCTTGGCATCAAAGGTACCAAATTCATCCCCAACACGGATGTT
Organism: Lumnitzera racemosa; assembly: GCA_024138005.1. Lineage (NCBI taxonomy): Eukaryota > Viridiplantae > Streptophyta > Magnoliopsida > Myrtales > Combretaceae > Lumnitzera > Lumnitzera racemosa. The sequence continues at coordinate 44,281,415 of JAMXBC010000010.1, forward strand.
AGTGAATACTTCGTACTCTATTAGAGCCATAACATCTTCTATACTGACTCAACCCTAGGCGATAGGAAGAAATCTTTAGCCTTAATGGAAGGCATTATTCTTCCCAAAGATAAAGAAATTGCAAAGAAAGACATTAACAAGGTCAATGGTTGTAATAAGGCTTATATTGTGGCCAAGCTATATGATATAAGTACCTATTGCATCCTTTCAACTATTAGATTTGTTTGGTTGCTAATACTCTTGTTTGTTTTCAAATTAGCAGCCATGTTTTGGTAACTTTGGATAAGGTCAACAAAGAAATGAAGAAGGTAATAATAAGAACTTTTCATATGTTCTACCAAGTGATCTAGAATACTCATCATTTTACATTAACTTGTCACAAAAAATTGAAGATACATACAACTCTTCAAAAGCTCAAACAGTGGCTACTAAGAACACAAGAATAAGGGCTATGATGGAGGCCATAAGGTATCAAGATGAACTAACTATTGAGAAGTTGGTGCACTCTTTAGTTGCCTATGAAGTCTCAAACCTTATGGCAAAGATTAAGGAGCAGTACAAGGAAGTTAAGGGCTTAAAAGAGGAGTTGTAGAAGAAAAAAGAAGAGTACAGGGGTCTAGACAGAACTCTCTACACAATGAGTGACAAGGAGGATAAGCTTAAGATGCAAATCAAGGAATTAGAAACCAACAATGCTTTCAAAGTCGTATTGCTGAGTTGGAGGAGAGTATGAAGAAAGAACCCTCTATTGAAGAGGTAATAGACATCGTTACTCCCAGTCGGCAATATGAGATGTTGTTGTGAAAGAAGTTGTTAGAGGGAGTCTAGGTAACAAGAGAAGAGATCCTCAAATTTCACCTTAACTATGATCTCTCGTGCATGGATTTTGCCAATGTTGATGACAAAGTCAGCAGTTGTGATGAGGGAGGTGGTGACAAATTAAGTGCGAGATTGATATGAACGGTGATAATGAAGCTCGTGTTAAGGATCTAGGGGAGGACAAATAACGTCTATCCAAGGAAATCCCCTATGAGGGAAAAGAAAAATCTACCTATTCCGAGAGCCCAAACACTGAGAAGGAAATATGCTCTGATAAGGCTCTAGCTTCTAATCCTCAATCTTTAAATAAGTCATAGGATTGTCTTATAGTTTATCTTTTATATGGATTGTTTTGGCCAAAAGGCTAAAAGTTGTAATTGTAATCATTTTGTGATGAATGAGAATTATCTTTTAGCATAAATTTGAGTATTTCCAGCACGTTTTATTTTACACATTCTATTATCACTTGGCATGTTTTATTTCACACACCTAATTTGAGCATTTATTGATATTATCCATTAGTCATTGAGATGCGAACTAGTTGTTTCACTTAGCTATAGGATTGATTTATGAAGTTCATTAACTACGATGTGCTTAAACTTACAATAGCTCATTCACCATGAAGTCTAAACTTGTTAACTCGTCAATCATAAATACATCTAGAAGAAAAATAAGACTTCAAATAAAATTGTCTCACAAACAAGTAGGATATCACCTTACAAACTAGCAAACTGTCGCCTTGCAAAATAAATGGAAATGAACATCATCTAAGGAATCAATTGAAATAAAGTTTTAAATTCTTGACATTCCATACATGAGGGAGGATTGATCCATCCAACCTTTCTAGTCGATAGACCCCCACACTAATGACTTCTTGGATCCTAACAAGATCTTCCCAATTTACACCGAGCTTTCCTTAACTTTCTTGTATGCTAGTTGCTTCCAGCTTTTATCAAACCAAGTCCCTAAGTTAAAAAACCTTATGCTTTACTTTTTTATTATAATACCTAGCTACTCTATGCTAGTATGCTACAACCTTAGCTCCTGTAATATCTCTAATTTCTTCAATTGTGTCCAAATTTGCTATTAATCCAATTTAATTAACCATTACATCAAAATTCTACATTCACAATTTAGGAAGATCCAATGTAATCGGCAAAACTACTTCTATGCCTTATGCTAACCTAAAGGGGGTTTCTCCTATTGCGATTCTATGGGTCATTCGATACCCCCATAAGACATCCGGTAGTTCATCACCCTATTTCCCCTTAACTTGATTAACTTTCCTCCTTAAGTTGTGTAAGATGATCTTATTAATAATTTCAACTTAGCCATTCATCTGAGAGTGTACTACAAACGTATAGTTCAGGTGGATGCCATATTTCTTACAAAATGCTCAAAACTTGTTGTTGTTAAATTACAGGCCATTATTTGTGATTGTCATAAAAGGAACTCCAAATCTTGATGTTATGGAGTAGAAATCAAATGCCTCTACCTTTTGTTCATTGATCTTCACCACTACCTCAACTTCTACCCATTTTGTAAAATAATCTATAGTAACAATGACAAATTATCACTAGGCTGTAGACTTCGAGAAGGGTCCAAGAATATCCAACACCCATTGGATAAAAGGCTAAGGACTAGATAGGTAACATAGTTCAATTGAAGGGGCATGGCTCGACACCTAATGCTTCTGGCACTATGGACAATGGTAAATAGCTATCCTTGCATCTTCTCTCATGGTCGACCAGTAATAGTCAAGTCGCATTGCGCAAACATACAATGTCTATGCTTTCATGTGGTGATTACATACACCACCGTATAGTTCTAATAACACCCATTAGGCATCTTTCGGCTGAAGGCATCGAAGATAGGGCTATGATATGTCGCATCTGTACAGCTGACCATCTATCAATGTGTAATTCACAACTTGATAAACTAATCTTCGTGCTTCTTTCTTATCATTAGTGAAGATACCATCTCTCAAATAATCTATGAGGGGATCCATCTAAGACTCCTCTCTCAAGCAAGAAGCCAATTCGTAGCTCTACAAGACAGTGAATAAACTTTTTTGTAGGAGAAATTCAATAAAAAGTTTGTCACTCAAGTTAAGGAATGCTATATTGGCTAACTTGTACAACTTACGGTAGCAATATTCTTACTTCTTGAAACTTTGTGAATTGAGAAAGATTAAAATTCTTCTACGAACGATTATACCACTAATAAGTACTTGCTCATTTCTTCTTCCCTTGTTGCATAACTTCCTATGAATTAATTTACCACCAATCATGAATCAACGAATACTTCGAGTTCCTCAACCGATATCTTTTACTAATTTAAGTCTTACGATCAAAGCTTCATATTCTACTTTGTTGTTGCTGGCTGGGAATCCAAAATTTAAAGCATAATTAACCTTGACAATGTAGGGGTCTTGAAGAACATGACTTATACCACTTCCTTCTCTAGTGGAAGAACCATCCACATAAAGGTACCATACGGGTTTCTCGACAATCACCATACTATCTTCCTCACTATTGAACATAGCCAAAAAATCTACCAACACTTAAGCTTTAAATGTCGTTTTGGGTTTGTACTATATACTACAAGCACTTAGCTCTAAGGATATTTCATCATCCTCTTAGAAGAGTCTAATCGTTGCAATGCTTAACGTAATGGCTTATTAGTGAGAACTATGATTTGGTGAGCCTCAAAATACGGTTTTAATTTCCTTGCTGAGAGAACTACTGTTAAAACAAACTTCTCAATTTCCATATACTGATGCTCTAGCCCTTGCAAGATATAACTCACATAATAAATCGGTCGATGGTCCTTGCCATCAATTCAGACCAATATAAAAGAAAGAGCTCAGCAACTGACTAATAAGTACAAATATAAATTCTCTCTAGAGATGGGTATCAAGAGTATCAAAGGTGATGCAAGAAATTCTTTGAGATCATTGAAAGCCTTTTCACAATCATCAAACCATTTGAATTCTTTCAAATTATTTAATATTTTAAAGAATTCTACACAACTATCCGCCCTTCTCGACACAAACTGATTAAAGGCGGCTATTCATCTAGTGAGTTCCTCTATTTCCGTAATCGTACCAGGAGATTTTATGTTTATTATCACCTCAATCTTTCTCGAGTTAGTTCAATGCTACACCAAGTCATCGTATATCCTAAAAAGTTTCCTAAAGTAGCACCAAAGATACGCTTTTCCATATTAAGCTTCATGTTGTATCTCTTGAGAGTAGCAAGCGTCTCCTTAAGATCAGCAAGATGTTGATCCTCTGTCATGCATTTCGTAATCTTGTCATCAACGTTTCGATGGATTTGGAGTTTAAACATCTTGGTAACATATCTCTGGTAAGTTGCACTGACATTTTTCAACCTAAAAGGCATCACTGTATAACAGTACATTTCAAAATTAGTAACAAATGACATATGAACTTCATCGTTCTTGTCCATCTTAACTTGGTTGTAACTAGAGAAAGCATCCATAAAATAAAGCAATACATGTCCAATGGTTGAATCTACCATCTGATTGATTTTTAGCATTAGAAAACAATCCTTAGGACAAGACTTGTTGAGATCCATGAAGTCTATGCACATGCGCCACTTGCTGTTAGACCTCTTGATTAGTACACAATTAGCTAGCCAAGTCGATAAGGCTCTTTCTGAATAAATCTTGCCTTCAACAACTTTTGGACTTCTTCTTATGGCTACTTGTCTCTCGAGGGCAAAATGACTTTTCTTTTATTAGATCACCTTTGGCCTTAAATCAATTTGGAGCTTGTGTACAATAACATCTCTAGGGATACCTGGCATGTCCTAAGGGGACTATACAAATACATCGCCATTGGCCTGCAAAAAGTTGATCAAACTTTGACGTCCTTATCTTTGTTGTTTTCCTAGGGTCATCTCCCAAAAAATTTCCTCCGTCTCATTCTCAGCACTTTCTATGCCGATTGAATTTCCTTCCGGACAAGTTTCTACTTGAAAAACCTCTTCTCATCTTAAGGCCCTCATGTATAAAGACATTGCCAACTATTGATCCCCTTTGTACATGCCAACTACCATAAGAGTAGGGAATTTGGCTTTGAGATGTGCAATTGAAGGGACGATGCTAAAAAAATGTTGACATAGTTGTCCCATAATCATGTAGTATAGAGACTAACATTTGACAATAAGGAAATCCACTTTATCTTCCTTAACATTCTCGTTATCTCTAATTTGGATTGGTAAAGAGATTACTCTAATTACCCAAATGGGTTGATTGTTGAAGGCATACAAATCATAATTGTAAGATCTTAGCTATACTTTAATCTTTGGTCTCATTTGATCGAAAGCATGTTAGAAAATAACGTATGCTGAACTTCCAATGCCAACGAGAATTTCCTTGACCTCGAAGTTGGCAATTCTTACACTGATCACCAGTGCGTCATTATGCAGCCTTTGGATGCCTTCGAAATCTCCTCTATGAATGAAATTGTATTGTCGATCTTGACCTTTTTGCCTTAGATTTTGCACACATAATTGATGCCATTGGTCAGACTTGAATAGCTTAACCAGCCTATAGCAAGTCCATCGACAATTGTGTTGATTACCCCATTAGGTGCTCAGCTGGTACTCCTGTCTCTTGCATCTCTCTTAGCATTGGCTGGCCAAGTAACATTTTCATGGCCTTTACGTCTCCTTTGAGATGGTCATTCAATATTGTTGGCATTTTGTACCACAAACTTGCATAAATGCCCTTGTTGTATGGCATCCTCAATTACATTCTTAAGCTAGATGCATTCGTCTGTGTAGTGTCCTTTATTGCAATGAAAATCATACTATTTGTTGGAATTTCTCCTAGAAGGGTTCCCTTTCATCCCTACTACAACACATCTCTTTACCCATACACCTCCATCAGTATGTCTAAAATTGGACTATTGATTAGAGTATAGGATGAATATGTCGAAATTCATAGGCTCTTTTTCTCGACATTAGGACTTTAATCGTTATCCATACTAGGTCAATCTTTTGCACTCTTCATCTTATCATTTCTTCTGTCTCCCCTATTTCGATTAGCCTCTCACTGAGCCTTTATGTTATCCTCCTGTCTGATGTAAGATGTGGCTTTAGCTTTGAACTTAGCAAAAGTTCTAGGCTTATTCTTGGCGAGAGACTTGAAAAAGCCTCCATAAGGCTTAACTCCATCAATGATAGCGTTGAGGGCTACACTCATGTCCAACTTTGGAATTAGGACCATCATAGCCATAAACCTGGCTAAATAGTCTCGGATGGATTCATCTAATCTTTGTTTTATTATGTTAAGGATTGAAGAGTCCTTAATAAGAATTTTACTAGCAAAGAAGTGCTGAAGGAACATTTCTACTAAATCTTTGAAACACGAAATTGTGTTTGACTTTAGGTGCTTAGACCATGTATTAGTTGCATTCCTTAATGTTGAGGGAAGAGCTTGGTAAGCTATGACATCACTTAAGCCTATAACTTAGCCAAGGTATGGTAGTACTCCAAGATCTTTAGGATCTCTTGTTTCATCATAGGTTTCAAATTATGGCTACTTAATGTGCCATGGTATGACCTTAGGAATAAAGGGGCTATTCTTAATTTGGAACTACTTATTGCAGCAAGGATGCTAACATGCGAGGGTCCACCATGTTACACCTAATGCAGTTGCTTGCCTTTGTCAATTTTTTTAAGCGTAGTAGCCCAAGGTCCCATTGTAACCTTATCTTGCTTTTTTGACAATTTAAGTGAATAAATTAAGTCATTGATGTTTTCAGTATCATGATTGCCATGCTCTTGGTTGTTATTTAGGTGAAAACTATTATGGAGGAGATTAAGGATCTATTTATGCTTTTTGTTTAGTTCTTGATTTTCTTTAGCCAAATTGAGGCAAAGTCGCTTAAGCTTAGGCAAATGTTACTCATCAGCATGCCTACTCCCCCTTTTAAGGTGTTAGGAGGAAGTACTGGTACCTACACTCTTAGTCATTCTAGTCTTTGCCATATGGGTGTGTTCAAGAGAAAACAAACGACACCAAATGTTGTTTGTGGATTTCAAGATCCGGATTGTCCTATAAAGAAAGGAAAATCTCTTAGTATCGAGGCTAGTCCAGTGCGGCCACTTAGATGCCTAAGTTAGTAAATGAGAGTAGGAAAAATTGAAAGTAGTGACAAGTTATTAGATGTCTCTTATAATATTTCTTTCCCCGTATTTATAAGTGAGTGTTGTGTTTGAAGTAGTAGTTATCGAAATGGTTAATGGAGATACGTGGAGGCCTCTTGATTAGACACATTCCTGAAATATAAGGATAGTAGAAAGTTATGTAATATAATCATACCAAGTGATAACTGTTCATGCCACTTCCCTTTAATTCAAATTATACACAGATCTATATTTCTCGACATTTGCTACGAATGTAAACTACTTGGCCTATTGGCAAATGAATGCATAAGTGAATGAAACTAAACTATCAACACTGGGGGTGGTCTTATTGTAGGCAAACTTAATTATAGGTAGGTATAGATCCCAATCGGTCATATTTCGACTAACAGTAACCTAGAGAACAATAATCTGTCCATCCATTTGTAGATGACATAAAATACTATACAATAATTTGGTTCTCATTCATCTCCATAGTGTTCTCAAGAAGTGGTTCATGAACGTTAGGTCTCAATCCAAAACAATGGTCTAGGGTACACCAAGTAGTTTGATGTCCTCCTATAGGAAAAGAGAAGAGATAACCAAAGCATAGTTAACCTTAGAACAAGGTACGAAGTGTGCCATCTTGCTGAATTGGTCCATGACCATCATGATAAAGTCCTTCCTATGAGACATCTTTGATAGACCTAACGTCAAGTCTATGCTCATCTCGGACCATGGTTTGGTTAGGATCGAAAATGAGAAAATATTTTCCTTACTCATCTCGACTCTTTGCCTTTCTACAAGTAGTACACCTTTCCAACGTAGATTAGACATCCCTCATCACCTTTAGCCAAAAGAATATAAAGAATAGTACCTTATGAGTTCCATGCTTACCAAAATATCCAGATAATCCTCTACCATGTGCTTCTTGCATTAATAGCTCTTTCATAGAATAGGTTAGGATACATAATCTCCTCTTCTTGAATAAGTATTTGTCCTCTTGAAGATAGTCATCAAATGTTTGGCCTTCTTCACATCGGGCATAGATTGGACCAAAATGCAAATCCTCTACATACAAATCCTTAACCATAGAAAATCCCAATAATTGAGTTTACAATTTAGTCCAAAGGGAATGTCATCTCGATAAGTCTTCGATTACTATATTGTTCTTTTCGTTCTTGTACCTGATGACATAAGAAAATCCCTCCATAAACTTAGCCCACTTAGCTTGTCTTCAAGACCACTTAGGTTAGCTCTTCAAATATCTCAAAGATTCATTATTAGTGTAGATCATAAATTCTTTGGGTAGCAAATAATGTTACCATATAGTTAAGGTTAAAATCAAGGAGCAAAACTCCTTATCGTAAAAAGAATAATTGAGTGTGGCTCCTTGAAGCTTTTAACTGAAGTAAGTAATAGGTTGACCCTCCCTCATTAGCATAGCACCTATGCCCAGTCCAAACAAGTCATACTCTACTTTAAACACTTTGCTAAAGCTTGGTAGAGCTAAAACTAGGCCTGTAGTCAACTTTTCCTTTACTTCATCATAACTCCTTTATTCTCTCTCTCTCCACCTGAACTCAACATTCTTCTTTGATAGCTCAATGGGTAGGGCTACAATTGTATTAAAATTCCTTATAAATTGGCGATAAAATGATGCTAAGCTATGGAAGCTTCATACGTCGGCTGAGTAAGTCAACACAAGCCATTTAGTAATTACTCTTATCTTCTCATCATCGACTTAAGTGCCACCACTAGTCATAACAAACCCTAGAAAGATTACCTCAGGTTAGTAGAAGTCGCATTTCTTGAAATTGGTGTAAAGCTTCTTAGCTTGGAGTTGTAAGAAAACTACTTGGAGGTGCTCTTAGTGAGCCTTTAGGTTGAGACTATAAACTAGAATGTCATTAAAATATACTACCACAAATTTCCCTATTAGTTCTCAAAGTGCATGGTTCATCAGTCATATGAACGTACTCAGTGCATTTGATAGTCTAAAAGGCATCAAGAGCCATTCTACAATCCATGGCTAGTCTAAAATGAAATCTTCCATTCATCTCCCTCTCACATTCAATTATGATGGTATCCTAATTTAAGATCAATTTTAGAGAACACTCTTGCTCCATTCAACTCATCAAGTCTTAGTGTAAGGTACCGATACTTTATGGTAATGTAATTAATTGATTGGATATCTACTCACATCCTCTATGTTCCATCTTTCTTAGGTACCAACATGGCTGGCATGGCACATGGGCTTAGGGACTTTAGCACATATCCTCTCTTCAATAGCTTATCCACTTACCTCTACAGCTTGGCAGCTTATTTAGGATTAAGCCTATAGGCAAGCTTGTTCAGCAGTACGGCTCCTAGCTGCAAGTCAATTGCATATTTAACACCTCAAAAGGGAAGCAGACCTCTAAGTAATTCTCCTAGGAACAGGCTAGCAAACTCATCTAACAAGGTTTTCACCTTAGTAAGGAGAAACTCCTCATCTAATCCCCTCATCTCTAGTAACCTTCTAACTAGTAGATTGGTCAGTTCTTTAAGCTCCATTTCCTTCTTAGCTCAATTCAGGTCATTACTAAACCCTCTTTCCTCATAACTTAGCTCCATCGAGTCTACATGCTTTTAACTTGTTCAATAGTCATAGGGCTTAACTTTACCTTTGATAGGAGTCAAACCACCAAACCATTAACCTGTGCCCAAGCTTGAGTGCTAGAAAGTAAGGCCAAGTGAATTCTTTCTTTATGACCTACCACTAAGGAGTCTAAGAAACTATAATGTGCCGACCTAATGCCCTAGCCAAACCGAATCCTCTTGTATTCATTGAGTGTCATCAGCTGCCGACCCAAACCCCATTCGAACATTAGCTTAGCTTATTTGACCATCAACTTAACCAACTTGAATCCAAACCATACTAAAATTTTTTGAAGTGAATTCAATTCAGAAGAATTATTTACTCGATTTGGTATAGTCGACCTATCACCCCTACTTAGCACTTCAACTTAGCAAAAACCAAACTGATCATACAAAATTGTCTTTTCTACCATAAAACCATTTGCCTACAATGAGCCATATGTCTAAGCAAACATATGACAAAACCCTCCGTACAAGAAGCTCATTTATTGTATTTTCAATTGAAACCTTATTATTCCTTATACATTACTTCTTTTAGATAATATCTTTTTTAGTCTTTTCAATTTTAGGTAGGTTGCCTTAGTTTCTCGGGTATAAATACCTACCCTATATGCAACCGCAATCATCTTATAATCATTAATATATTGAATATACTTTTTTGTAAACGTTGCTCTTGTTAGCTTATTTACTTACTTCACTCTTATCCTAACCCTTAAACAAAGTGAAGTGGTAAGTAACCTCACAAACCACCTCATGAGTCATATCGAGTTGTGTTGTAAATCCTCGAAAGTTCTATTGGTACATCATATCCTATAGAGCTATTTGTAGATTTGCTAGTGTTTTACTTTTCCTATTGTTTTTGCACCTTTCCATTGCATTTTTCGAGCTTTTTACAAACTCAAACCTACTCTAGTAACCGGCCTTATATATTCTTGGCTACAAGTTCGTATCATCTTAGTATTAAAGTAAAGGTTTCGTTTAAGTAGGTTGTATTTGAGTTTTTGTGAAGTAGTGTTTGCTATAATAATGTGTTGAGGTTATATGAAGATTCACTAAAGTGTTCACATAAGTTAAAGGGGTATAGTAATTGCTTTCATACATACTTTGTTTTGCCCCATTTCGAGTATATGAAAACAAGGCAAGTTTCAGTTAAGTTGTTGATTTTGGAAGTAGCTGTTGTGCTTGTGATATACTAAACATTCATATGAAGAAAGTGTTCAACTATGTTTTTATGTTGTTTGGCATAAAGAATTGCATCTATTGTTTCTTTAATTCTAAGTTTTATTAAGAAAATGATAGACCTAAGCATTAACATTGGAATTGGGGATGACAATAGTGGTGTTGTCCACCATGGTTAATAGCCTCAAGGCACCCCCAAGAGTACAAACAAAAGACTTGATGAGGTAGCTAACCCCATAGTTGATTTGACTAGAATTGTTCATGCAATAGCTTATCGACAAGCTAAAGCCATGCAGAACACTCTATAAGCTGCCCGACTTACTAAAGGATAAAACTCGGTTCGAAAAGTTTGAGGTAGAGGAGTAGAAGGATAAGTATGAATAAAGGATTGATTTGGGTGATATTGATGATGATGAAGAAGAGGAGTATTATGAGGAAGGAGAGCGAGCTTGAGCACTCCGAGCTACTGATCATGTGAAATTTTAGATTTCGAGCTTCAATAGTTTTAGGAGTGCAGATGATTGTTTGGATTAAGAGGAGAAAACTGAGTGTATCTTTGATTATTACAAGTACAAGGATTGAGAGAAGATGAAGACCACTATTGTTGAGTTCTAAGGATATGCAGAGATGTAGTGGAAGAACTTCCAACTTATGAGGAGATGAGAAGGATTTAGGGAAGTTAATACTTGGTTTGAGACGAGGAGGATCCTCAAAAATAGGTTCGTACTGGACACTTATTTACAAAACACTTTTGCTCAGTTTCAAGAGATAAGGTAAGGAAGCTGAATTATGAATGAGTATATTCAAGAATTCTTAATACTCATGATCCAATGTGAAGTAGAAGAACCACCATCGTTAATAGTATCCAGGTTCCTTACTAGATTAAGAAGCGATATCTGAGATATGGTGAAACTTCAATAGTTCACCATATTAGATGAGGTTATAAGAATAGCCCAACAAGTGGAAAGACAAAGAAGGAATATAATGAGCTAACCTTCGATAAGCTGACTTGTTCAGGGTAATTATTGAGGTCAACCAAGTTCCGAGCCAACCAGACGTACAAATGTTAAGGCTAAAAAAAAAGGTTAACCTAATGATGATGTGTTGACGAGAACATATGAGAACAAATAAGGATCTAAAAGAAAGACAAGTCAGATCAAGTGCTTTAAATGCTAAGAGTTTAGGTACATGGTTGCTCAATGTTCAAACCAAAGGATCATGATTATCAAAGGAGACATCTCGAAGGTTGAAGTAGATAACATAGATAAGGAATTAGAGGAAGAGAACGAAGTGGAAGATAAGGTCGAGATTAATGTCAACCTGATTGAAGATGATGTATGTGCAAAGGGTCTAAACAAGTTAACTTTAGTTATTCGACGTGTAATGAGAATGGAACCCTCTACCGAAGAGGAGTAGAGAGAGAACTTGTTTCACATCACTTGCAAGGTTAATGATCAGGTTTATGCACTTATAATAAATAATGGGAGCTGCACCAACGTAACATCTGCTGACCTAATTAAGAAGCTAAAATTGTCAACCATCTTACATTTGAAGCCATATAAGTTGCATTAGTTGAATGAGAAGCGAGCACTATATGTCACTCAACAAGTCTTGTTACCGATCTCTATTGGAAGTTATTTTGACAAAATCCTTTGTGACATACAACCCATGTGCACATCACACATGTTGTTAGGCTAACCATGGCATTTTGATAGGAGACTTATACAAGATGGATTTAGGAACACTCATGTGTTCAAGAAAGATTAGAGGAAGATTGCATTAAACCCCAAGATGCCGAGTCAAGTTAGTAATTTATAAGCTAAACTTGCTTAAGGATCAAAGAAAGCTTTAGTGTTAAATAGAGCTGAAGTCCAAAAGGTTATTAAAGTCAATGCATTGACCTTCTTGTTGATCAAGTGATTACTAAAGTTAAAGGAGCAGGGTGAACTACCCTTAGAAGTCAAGGAACTGTTAAATAGATATGCCGACCTGTTTCCTAAACAATTGCTCGAGGGATTACCCCCTCTTTGAGGCATTAAACACTACATTGACTTAATATCCGGCGTTGCCCTACTGAACAGGCTAGCTTATTAGATAAATCACCTGCAGGCTTCTAACCTCTAAAGACAAGTTAATGAACTTTTGGAAAAGGGTTATGTAAGGGAGAGTCTTAGTGCTTGTGTTATGACAGCACTCCTAATGCTGAAGAAGAATGGAACTTAGCATATGTATGTAGATAGTAGAGTTGTCAACAAGACTACAATCAAATATAGATACCTCATCTCGAGGCTAGATAATATGCTTGATGAACTAAGTGATGAGAGAGTATTCAACAAGACAGATCTAAGTTAGGAGAAAGGCAAGAGAAGGAAGATTAAGCAGTTTCAACCCGAAGACCAAGTGTAGCTGCACCTAAGTAAGGAAAGATTTCCTATTAAGAGGAAGAACAAACTATTTGCCTAAGCTAAAGGATCGTTCAGGATACTCTAGAAAATTAATGATAATACATACTAACTTAAGTTTCCAAAAGACTTCAAAGTGTCAAACGTGTTCAATGTTGCTGACCTCAACCCTTATCAACTCGAAGAGAACTTGGATGAGGACTAGTTGGATTTGATGTTAAATTCCAAATACTTGGTGGGGATGGTAAGAATCAAACCAACAAACCCTTAACCTAAGTCCAAGCTCGAGGGCTGGAATGTATGGCCTAGTAAATTCTTTCCTTACGACCTACTACAGAGGAGTTTAGCTGCTACAATGTGCTAACTTAATGCCTTAGTCAAGTCGAATCCTTTCGTATTTATGGAAAGTCACCAACTGCTAACCCGAGCCCCACTATACTATTTGATATTCAACTAAGTCCACCATAGCCCTGGTAAGCTTCCCCCACATGTTTATTTGGGTCAGGTTAAGTTGGGCGTACCAAGTCAAAGCGAAACTTGTTAAGCTATCTTGAAATTTTTGCACCATAAGTTGGTCATTTTGGATGTACTTGCTCATCTTTATTACATATAGCTTGGTGTGGAGTTTGGGGCATCCCATCCCATCATACTTCCTAAATTCTAGCACCTTGAACTTTTTCGAATAAGCCCCAATATTGTATGTAGAGAAGTCGATAATTCCAACTTGTTCAAATCCATCATAGCTCCCAAGTATTTTCATCTTCTCTACTAACTATTGGGTCAACTTTCTATCCAACTCCTTCAAAATGTCTTGGTTGGGCCCTGAGTTAGTCGACTTTATGTTGATTAGGAATGAATATGTATTGGGCTCGAAGGTTGGGTTAACTTTTGGATAGACTCCTTCCGACTTGAATGTATCCTTCAAGTAGTTATCTACTGCCTTAAGTAGTAGAGCCTTAATACTCTTTCCATAACAAACCTTAGAGCTCTCTTCGTTGAATGGTATCATAGCTTATAGTAAGGAAATGCTATCAACAAGGAAACTCATCTATTTGTTGTCCTACCCACAGTTTGCTCAAGAGAGCGAAACCTTAGCTCAGTGAGATTAGTGATTTCAAAGCCATTATTGTTGATGGAGTTAGTGTTGTTATTGTCATTTCCTTGAGTAGACATTCTGCTTTAAGAGTAAGTTTTGATCGAACTTCTTTAAAAGACTTGACGTTTGGGAGCTATTTTGAAACCTGATAAATACTTCACAAAAGGTTAGTATAAACATACATCTCTCTTTTTTCTATTTTACTTTTTTTTTTTCCCTAGAGGGTGGTGTTAAAATGAGAAAAAAAATGAAAGTAATAAATGTAAGGATGTATGGCACATGAATGTTAAAACAAGAAATAGGCAATTAGTCAATGAGATGGCAAATATTATATTATTCAGCAACGTCGAAAATTTCCGTTATCTTGTTCCAAAAAAGAAAAAGATATAAAAAGAAATAGGAGAGATCCATTCATTCTATCATAAGCCTAAGCATTCTTATTCATTTTTTAATGTTTGGCCGGTGTCTTCTTCTATCGATTGCTAGGTCCTATTGTTGCTTCTTTGTTCTTCTTCTGGTTAGGCTCAGTTACTTCTCCAAATTCTTTTAGTCTCTTTTAGGTCATTTTTAATTGGTATTATAAGGCTTGAGACCGTTGTTTAGATTCTTATAACATGTTTTACCTTATGTCACATTAATCATAAATAACTTCTATACGGGCCTACAACTGAGCCATGTAGGTTCTTGTTTCAAGACTTAGATCTATGAATGCTGATTGCAGGACCTTTAGTGCCTAGATTGCCTCTACCTTGTAAAGTTGGTTATATAGGTATTTCTTAATGACCCTATGCTTGTCCACTTTGCCCATCCATTCTCCTAGATCAATGTTAAGAGTGATTTTTCTAATTCCCCATAGTTCCTAGACCGCTTGGAGTCTAGATATCTTTTTTGGCTTTAAGAGATGTAGATCTTCATAATCAAGAGTGGTGAAGTCTAGTGAGGGTCTATGGACTATATCTTGAACTCCTCCAAATTGCCTAACCATATTGTTCAAGGAATAGCCTATAAACCACTTCAATCTAATCCGAGGGACCACTAGATAATTCTTACATACCAATATTACCATCTTAAAGTTGCTCCACCTAGCGGTCCATAGAATATCAACAACCCTGAATTTTTATAAGACTTCCACCCAACTGTAAGTAGAGTTATTCTTTAGCAAATCGATCTTGTACACGAACCAGTTGATTAAGTTGATCTTGTGGGCAAATGCACCTCGAATCATATCAAGCCTAAAACGCTTCATGTGAGTTACAAACCAAGCCATTAATAGGACCATACTAGTTTTGAGTTCACCATAATTTTTTCTCTTCAAGATATTTAGGCTTCTAATTTGTTCAACAAGTAGGGTTGGAATATAGGACTTTCCTTCAAGAAACTATCTTACTTATTATCCAACCCTAAAATGGATATGGAAGGCCTTATTTGGAAATAGGATGGTCCCAAGAAAGGCCTTAATTCTGTTCTCCCTCCAAGTTTTTGGATCGTCATAAAGGGTAGTTTGTTTGCTAAAATTAGGCTCACTTGTGAACCAAGTTCTTAAATATATTAATTTGATGCAATTTCCATTGCAATCTTTTAGGACCTTATTTACTTTAGCCTTTTGAACCCCTAAGAATCTTGAGAAAACATTCACTAAGTTAAACTCCATGTTTAGGATGTATAGGCTCTCTATGGAAGGGCTTTGAAGCAACTGAGTGTATTTTTCAAGTGTTGGGCAGATTAGGTATGGCCTAAATCAAAGGGATACTTCTTCAGGCTCCCAAAAGTGAATGAGAGCCTTAACCAAATTTATCTCAATCTTGACCTCGAGTAATGACAAAACGGGCTTGATTCGATTGGTAATGAATTCTTGTTCCCTTAGATCGAAGCACTACGACCACTTGTTTAGATTGGGTTTGGGATAAACGGAAATGGCAACATAGTTCTCTCTAAATGTATGGAGCTAGAAAAGTTGACCATCTCTAGAAGGATTACAAAGAAAAGGGATTACAAGAATAAAAACTAACAAAAAAATTTATTTATATTGGATTTATATTTACATCTTGTTCATAAAAATACAATAGAATTACATGCAAAGAGAAAGGAAACTTTAGGTTGCCATCATTTTTATTTTTATTTTTTGCACCATCTTGCTTGATTAGTTGCCAGTTTCATATGTCATATATTTAAAAAGGATGGGTTCTAAAGGTTCTTAAGCTTTGTAACCTTACTTATTTTTAAGAAACAATTCCTTAGCTACATTGTAGCTTAAGTGAGGTAGCTTAGTCAATCTCAAGCAGTGGCTACACCATAGCACTCGGAGCATACACAATGGCCCCCCACCCTAGGGTCCTAATACAACCTAGGTTTGATTGTGTTTACCATGTATTCATGATGCATTAAATAAAACCCATTCGAAAACCCCAAAAGTTAGTTTCCAAAAGGAGGTTAGTAGTAACACATATACAAAAATAAAAAAAGAACATAAATATTTACAAGAATTTAAAAAAAAAATCTAAATGGTTAAGAAATTGAAATCTAAGGCCTTTTGAATTATTTTGGAAAATTTTTACATGGCTAGCCCATTAATTCAATATGAGGTCTCTAGTGAAGCCACTAAGTTTCTCGAACCTAAAATTTTTGTTTTTCTATTTTCCTTAATTTTAATTTATACTAAGCCCAACCCACCTGACAAAAATTGCTTAGCAAAAATTAAGGAAAATATCATTTAAAAAAAAAGTGTAAGACAAAAAATAAAAAATTGGAGTCACCAACCAGCCAAAGTTGATAAAAAGAAAGGTGGAGGTTATATGGGTGGAATAACCCTAACCTAGGTACTAGTGCAAGATTTCTAAGAAAAATTCGTTAAAGAAGAAATACCAGAGAATTTTGGACTTAAGGGCTAACTTATTTAAAATTAAGTTAGTTTCCATATAAGGGCTTTCTAATTCAAAAGGCCTTAATTTTAAATTATTTCCTTTTACAAAAAAAAAACAAAAAAAAAGGCAAGAAGTAAACAAACACCTTTTGCAACAACTAAGAGAATTTATTAGTATTTACAAAGAAAAAAATAAATAAACGAAGAAGGAAAGAAAAAATTTTTATTCTATACCTTTTTAGGAAAGGAAAGAAAAAAAATCTTTTATTAAGGGGTCGCCCGAAGTCCCTATGTACCTATTAGTTGGGGATCAAGCCATACGTAGTTCTTTACGAAAAATTTAGTAGGTTGATTAATTTTAAACACGGAAATGATCGAGTTTACGTTTTAGTAAATTTTTAAAAAAGAAAATTCTGGGATAAGGTTCCTAATTTGGTGTCTTTTTCACTTTAAAATTTCTACGAGTCTAATTTTTACAAAAAGATTCATTACTTTTTATTTTGAGAAAAATTATTTTCTTCAGTGAGAAAAGAAATTTTATTTTTTTTAAAAAAAAAACTAACCTTGGAAAAGAGTTTTCCATGGGAAAAAAAAAATTAATCTATAAAAAATTTTCATTTTAGAAGCCTTAACAAACAGTTAGTAAAATAAAATAAGTAAAGAATTAGTACATACTTAGTTCAGGTTGGTTCGGGTTAGGCTAGATCTAAATTTTCCAAAGAGGCTGAACTTGAACAATCACTTATACCAATTCCAAGATGGAATTCTAACTAATCTCTTCACCAAAACAAACGTGAAACTTTATTTTTTTGTGTTTCTAATCGGATTTAGAGGGTAGGACCGATGTCTCAGGTTGTTGCGACGGTTTTTGAGTTGTTCAAAATTTGGAGGTAGTAGTGGATGAAGATGATTGAGGCTCTTAGTGGAGTAGCTATAGGGTGTTTGGGTGTGAAGGAGTGGAGTGTTTGGGGTTTGGGGACACCACAAGCATGAATTTGGTGGTTGTTTTTGATGTGGAAGGCCGGTAATGGGATTATTCCTATAGAGAGAAACTCCTCGTTTTAGAGAGAGAAAGCTTCAATTGAGTGTGTTATTGTAATTTTTTGTTTTTATCATCCTTCCACAAAGTGAATCATGGCACCCTATTTTTACAAGTGGAGTTTAGATTTAATCTAAGAAAGTGTATGAATAGAAGATCATAGGTTTGGTGGCCTAATATATGCTTACCCGATATGGCTCTGAATTTTGAGAAAAGTGTTAGTTTGAGTGATAGAAATAGGCAAGAATATATCAATAATCAATGTCTATATCTTTGATTAGGAGGAAATTTCTCAAAGAATAAAGTTTTGCAAATTTCATCCATATGTGTTAATGTATTTTTTTCCTTTTTCAAGTTCAAATTAATCCGCTATTTAAAGGAAATCAAAATGTGTTTTTTGTCCCAATTTGTAGTATTCTATGTGTAGTTTCCAAAAACACAAAATTTGGATTAATTTTGCAAAATATGGATTTGGAACATGAGTTGAAAATGGTATGTTTTAAATAGGGAAGTTTCCTTTTTTGTTCTAGAAAGTAGAATTCGTAATAGGCAAAAGGGAGAAAGAAAGAAAGAAAGAAAAATAAAAAGGAAAGGAGAAGAATGGGGTGCACATGCACGTGCAGGGCACATACGACATGCCCCCTACCCATACGTGAAGTATACACACTAGTCAAAGAATAAATGCTTGCTAGCTTATGAATTTGCAAATGATCAAGGCTTTGGCCCTAATCGTCTGCTAACGTAGACTAGGTTCTTCACCTAGTTTAATCTAAGCCTTTTTATTTTTTACAAAAATGAAATAAACAAAATTAAATTAAATAATAAAAATAACATCACACCTAGGCATAACCTAAATTGTAAAAGTACACCTAAAATTAAAAATAAAAATAATTAAATTAGAGAAAAGCTTATGATGCTAAAATTGTAAGGGACAAAAATAAGGTATCTACATAGCACTTATGCACTTTTGCAAAATTAGAGGGTATTTCAGATGATTGTTAAGTGAATGTTATGTTAGAAACTCACTTAGAAGGTAAATCAATAGATGTTTATATGTGATTTGCAACTATGTAGGAGTTGGACAGTAGTTCATGAGGTGTTTAAGATCATTCAAGTTAATAGAATTCATAGGATGCTTTAGAGGGTGATTCAAGAGATAACTAATTCGATAGCTTAAGTAAGGATCAATCTAAAATAACTTTACAATCTAAGTGCTTAAGTATAACAACTTTCCAAACTAAGGATAATGAACTCAAGATTGGGAGTAATAAGAAAAATACTGTTACTTTATAATTTCTGCTAAAGGTGCCGTTATAATATAGGGACTTTCAGTGAGGGAATATCATACAAGTACATCTAGCTAAGTAATGAGTAACCTAAGTATGCTAGGATCAATGCTTTACTACATTTTGGAGTATAGTTTCATACTAGTTGGAGACTTAAGTGTATTTTTCTTTTGGTTGTAAATTGCTGAATGTGTGCATACCATCAGTATGATTGGTTTTAATATACTATTATAAGAGTTAAACTCCATGCTGCACTTGCTATTGTATAGATTACTTTATTTGATAGTTTGAATTTGATTGATTACCTTAGAATCAGACTAAACTAAACTTGACCAATACCTTAACCTGACATGCATTGCAACCCATTAGGAGACAACTAAGATTCTCTAGCTAAATATCAATCCCTTTGAAAGTGAATAATTAAAATGGTCTTTTACTCATCCCTAGTCAAACTAAGTGATAGGAGAGAAAGTAGTTACAAGGTCAACGATGCTAGTTCAAAAGTAGTCATAAGAAGAGGGATGTTTCCATTGCATAAGCTTATGTTTAACCATAAACTGTTGTATCTAGCCAAAACTCCTCAACCTGGATTAGAGCAGACGAAATTTCTCTATTCTCATAATGGATTAGACAACTTCATGTAATGGCATTTGCTTATTCATGTATTGTATATAACTAACTTGGTTGAAAACCTTGGTTGCCTTTAAATGTACACATGCTTATGTCTCTATCCCCAGCTATGGTCACTTACTCTCTTATAGATACTTTTGTAGGTTAAGAGTAATCATGCAACCTTATACTAATTCCAACTGAGTAGCTGATAAGGCTAAAGAGTGAGGTTTAATGAAGATACTACTAGACTTTTGTTTCTTTCTTAGGTTTTATTCTTTAAGGAAGCTAATTGTGCCATTAGGTATAACTAAGTAGTCTCCATTTTTAGTCTATAAGATGATAGGTGAACTAAACCCTTTTGAACTTATCTACTTTTCTTATAAGTATAGAACTTCATATAAGAAGTTATATACTACAATAACTATTTTATATGTCCTTTCTAAATGAAGTTGATGAATTGCTACTTAGGTTTACGTATAAGTAGTTATAGAACTAAAAGCTTCAAAGTAGCTCAATTAAGTTCACCTTATGTGAACTAGTTCTACAATAATGGTTATAGCAAGATGGTTACGACTCCATCACTTCGTGTATGACATTAGCCAAAATATTTAAGGACAACAATTGCCTAGTGACACACATTCTACTTATATAGTAGATGAAGTAGCTTAATTCTATTTCTTAGATAACTAAGAGATAATTTTATCTCCTAAGAATTGACATGTGCTTGATATGATTAATTTTACACCATAATTAGTAATTGAATAATCAATAAGAACAAGTTTTGAAATTTTTGGGTATAAAATACTAAGATTAAGTATATTTAACATAATTAGTAATTGAATAATCAATAAGAACAAGTTTTGAAATTTTTGGGTATAAAATACTAAGATTAAGTATATTTAACACATATTTAAGACTATCTTACTACTTTTAAGTGTGATTTTCTACGATTACATTGAAATCATACATGCAAACACTAAGTAAAATATTTGGTCTTAATAGGGATCACGAACCAATCACTTGCTCTTGAACCCGTGGACTCGCATAAATGATTCACTAAGCTGTCTAAGCGGAATTTAACTCTAAAGAGCAAAACATTATCTACACCAACCTATCAAGGTACTATACTCTAACCACTCTTTGTCACATTAAGAAAATTTCCAAGGTATCTAAATATTTAATGAGTTAATAGCTTATTGCCACGCTAAGGGCAAGTGCTAAATCTGCATATAGCCAAGCCGACATGCATTCGAGGTCAAGCTAACCAACCAAGGCTAACCAAGCAATGGGCCACCCACTTGACCAATCCCTTCTCAACCCGAAACATCAAAGTCATCAAGCCACCGAGCCTAATCTAATATGCTCAGAACCTATTTTACTTAGCAAATTGCATCATTAGGACCATAGAATGGACAATTGACATGCACCTCATTTTTTGACATCTATACTGTGCTTTTGTAACCAAATATCCTCTTATCCGTTTACAATTTTTCCCTTATAAACTATGTATCTTTCCTTTTCTAGTAGGATTTTTTTTGTAATTTATGTAAACCTAGGACTTACGTTAATTCGATCATATAAATACTTGTAAAATGTAATAGCCATAACAGTTAATCAAAATTCATTGAATTTTCAGAGTTCCTTTCCTTTGTGAGTGAAGTATTCTTGCTTACTCCCAATTACTCTTATCTAGGCCATTGAGTGTAGGTTAATGGTAAGTGCCCTCTAACCACAATTGTATGTAATATCGAATGCAACCTGAGCTCATGTGAGGTATTGGTGCGTCATATCTACTATCAATGCAAGAGGACCCCTGCTTAACCTTCGACTACCATTTATCCTTCGGATTGTCATGAGGTTTGAACCCACCTTTTTGTTTACATGATACCGAACATGTGTATTCCTTTCCTAACAATTTGTATCATCCTTAGTATCAAAGCTTAGCTGCATTCAAACAAGTTTCTATTACTTTGTACTCTAAGTAACTTATTACTACTTTAGTATGTTTTAGAAAATTGTTTATTGTTATCGTGAGAGTTTAGAAAGTGTGTAATGCTAAGGAAATTTAGTGCTCTATTTTTCCTTGTTTTCTTATTTGCAAAAAAAAGTGTTAGTGTTAGATTAGTTTTTTCCTTCATGTATTGGCTATAATCACTATTAGTATGTTAAGCATTGTTTTGTTGTAGTTTGTAGGAGGAATTTTGAGTAACGTTTCAACTATTAATCTATTGTAATTGTCAACAATGTCTGATTTTAGAGTTTAAGAAGCCATAGGTAACCAAGAGAATGGCACTTGAAATGGCCAAGGTCAATAAGGAAGTTTCACACTATAGTTTACAGATGACCAAACGGATAGACTACTAACCTAGTGGCTAGTCAAGTGACTACCATAAATGAAGATATATGAGCAAAAAATTATCCCTATAGAAGATAAGCTAATGAAAAGCCCAAGAGAGGCAAAGGTCAATGCATCTAAGCTAATGCCCCAGTTTGACTACACCAAGCTGGAACAATAGACAAAGTTGTTAGACGCAAACTAGTATTAGATGAGATCAAAGAAGAGGATGGGAAAGAAGGTGATGAAGCAAAAGGCATTATGAACTTGAAGAGAGGAATATCCGAGCCCCTAGAGTGGAAGGATTGAGGATGTGTATTCCTAGTTTTTCTAGGAGTGGTGATGCTAAGGACTACCTAGATTAGGTAGATAAAATCAAGAAGTAGTTTGAATGTCATAAGGTACCTATTAATGCTAAGGTGAAACTTGCTATGCTGGAGTTTACTGGCTATGCTAACCTGTAGTGGAAGAATCTATAAGCCACCTGTAGAAGAGAAGGAGAACGAGAAGTTGGGATGAGATGAAAAGAGTCATGAGAAAAACATTTATTCAAAGCTATTATTAGCAAGATGCCTTCAATAGATTACCGGAGTTAAGATAAGGAGGATTGAGTGTTGATGCGTATGTGAAGGTGTTCCAAATGTTAATGATCTAATGTGAGGTTGTTAAGCCTAAAGAACCAACTATATTCCAGTTCATTAGTGGATTGAAGTATGAGATTAGAGATATTCTATGAACAATGGACATTAGTTCACTTGATGAGGCTATTCAAGCTACCCAAAGAGCTAAAGGACACTAAGCAGGAAGAATGACGAACGAGATTAAGTAATTCAAGTGTCAAGGGTTTGGACACATAATCGTACAATGTCCAAACATATGAGTGATGGTGATCAAGGGAGATTTAGCAACCATTAAGATAAATAATATTAATGAGGAGGTTAAGAAGCCTAAAGAATCTGGATACCTAAAGCAATCCGAGGAGAAGGAGATTTTAAGGAAGTTTGAGAAAGGCCAAAGATCAAGAAGAAAGACAAATGAGATCATGTACCTCAAATGTCAACAATTTGGACACATGGCTGTACAATGTCCAAACAAATGAGTAATGGTGATTAAGGCAAAGGTGTTGACCATTAACTTCGATGGTAATAATGAGGAGCCTAAAGAATCTAGAAACCTAGAACAATGTAAAGCAAAGGAGATCATCTATAGTGAAGAGGGTAATTTTATGCCTACAACAATGGCGTTGAGGAGAGCAATGAGTGAAAGCCTAGTGGTAAAGGAGCAACAACGAGAGAATTTATTTCATATTGGTTGTAAGGTGAATGGGTTGTTGTGTATCTTAATTATCGATAATGGCAACTATATTAATGCAACATCTGCTTTCATGGTTCAACAATTGATGTTGCTAACCAAACCTCACCGTAAGCCTTATAAACTACACTAACTTAGTGACAAGCGAGCCCTATAAGTAACTAAGGATGTAGTTGTACCAATCGGTATTAGGAACTATCAAGACAAAGTACTCTGCAATGT
This sequence comes from Lumnitzera racemosa, assembly GCA_024138005.1. Taxonomy (NCBI): domain Eukaryota; kingdom Viridiplantae; phylum Streptophyta; class Magnoliopsida; order Myrtales; family Combretaceae; genus Lumnitzera; species Lumnitzera racemosa. The sequence continues at coordinate 44,305,371 of JAMXBC010000010.1, forward strand.
GCTACCTATGAGTACGTCTTACATTCTTCTTAAACGACCATGGATGTTTGATCGAAATGTAATATATGTCAAAAGAAAGAATACATGTTCCCTAGAACATGAGGGAAGGAAGGTAAAGTTAAGCCCTACGATTGCCAAATAAGTTAAAAGCATGCAGACTCAATTGAGCCAAGCTCTAAGAGGCTTTGGTGATGACCCCAACCGAGCTAAAGAGAGAACTGGAACATCAGGAGTCGACCTATCTACTAGTCAAAAGGTTACTTAAGATGAGAAGATCAAAAAAAGAATTGTTGCCTACTAAGGTGAAAACCTTATTGAGTGAGTTTGCTAACCTGTTTCTTGGTGAATTGCTAAAGGGACTATCTCCTATCCAAGACATTGAACATATGATAAACTTATAGCTAGAAGCTGCCCTTCTAAATAAGCCTACATATAGGCTAAACCCTGAACAAGCTCCTGAGTAGTAGAAATAAGTAAACAAACTACTAAGATGTATGTGGATAGCTGAGTAGTCAATCATATTACCATCAAGTATAGGTATCGTATACTATCGCTTGATGACATGCTCAATGAAATGAATGGTGCAAGACTATTCTCCAATATTAATCTCAAATCTAAATATCATCAAATTTGAATGCTGTAAGGGGCTGAGTAGAAAACCACATTTAAAACCTGCCATAGATTGTATGAATGGCTTATGATGCCATTCAACCTATCAAATGCCTCGAGCACATTCATGAGACTGATGCATCGTGTGCACCGAGAATTCATTGGAAAGTTTGTTATTGTATATTTCAAAGATATTCTTATCTATAATCCTAATTTGGAGACTTATTGTGAGTGCATCCAAACAGTCTTTTCAAAACTCTAAATTGAGAACTATTATGTTAATCTAAAGAAATGTGACTTTTGCCGACCTGAAGTAATCTTCTTGAGGTTTGTTGTGAGTAAAGGATGTTTACAAGTGAACGAGGAAAAGGTGAAGGAGATCATTGAATAGCATGTGCTAACCAATTCAACCAACGTGCAAAGCTTCCACAACCTTGCCTCATTCTAACATTAGTTTATAAGAAATTTCAGTACTATTGTAGCCCTGTTCACTAAGCTATCGAAGAAGAATGTGAAGTTCAAGTAGAGAGAAAAGGAACAAAAAAGTTTTGAAGAGGTGAAGGAGAGACTAATACCACCCTTATCTTAGCTCTTCCAAGCTTTGATAAAGCATTCAAAGTAGAGTATGATGCATCCAAACTAGCCATAAGTGCCATGCAGATGTAGGAGGGCTGACCTATTACCTACTTCAGTGAAAAGGTTAAAGGAGCTACACTCAACTACTTTGTATATGACAAGGAGTTTTACTCCTTGATATGAGCCCTGATTGTCTAGCAACATTATCTACTACCTAAAGAACCTGTGATCTACACTATAGTCATGAGTCTTTGAGATATCTAAAGAGCCAACCTAAGTCGACTCAAAGGCAAGCCAAGTGGGTTGAGTTTATGGAGTGATTTTCTTATGTTGTAAAGTACAAGAACGGTAAGAACAATATAATGGCCAATATGCTATCAAGACGACATTCCCTCTTGATCGATTGCAGATCAGGTTACTTAGTTTCTTTGTAATAAAGGATTTATATGCTACGGATCTACACTTTGGCCTAATCTATGCCAGATGTGAAGAGGTTCGAGAACTTAATGACTATCACAAGGAAGACAAATACTTGTTTAAAAAGAAGAGATTATGTATCCCGACTAGTTTTATGCAAGAGTTACTTATATAAAAGTGCAAGGTAGAGGATTGTTTAGACATTTTGGTATGCACCAAACTCATGAGGTGTCATTCTCTAAATTCTTTTGGCCAAGGATGATGAGAGATGAAGATGGATTGCCAACCTCTGAACCCTTTACTTACATCCATCTCTATGGCCTACAGTCTCTCAGTAGAAGGCTTATCTCTAGTTAACTTGTCGAGGACAAGCACTAGTATGCAGAAGAGTAATGGGTAAACTCTCTAAAGTCCCAACTTAAACACACTCTACTTTATATAGACCCTTGTCGAGCCATCGACTTGTCGAGTTTTGAGGTGACCTATCTAAGGTTAAGGACGAGTTGACTACACGTCAAACCTACTTTTCCAATCTATGAATGTAACAAGTGTCGAGGCTAAGTATGCTACATGCTAAGCTCTACTTATTCAGCCTATAAAGCAGTAGCATCCCTAACATCAGTACAAACTCAACCCTAACATTCTAAGACTCTAGAATGTACACCCAATTGGGGCATGCTACCTGTAATTTCTTTTTCTAACATTATACTATATTCTTTTATTCTATTTGTCCCTTGTACCCTTTTGGTAATGTACTATGATGGTATTTTTATATTACCCTTTATTGTAAATATTTAGATTTTCTTGTTGCCATAGGGACTTGCTATAAATAGTCATTTTATTATAGTTACAATCATCATATACCTTACACTTAATGAATATTCTTATTATTATAAGATATCACTCTCTAAAATCATTTTCCTTCTACACTCTTATCTAATCTTGTCAAGTAACTCAAGATTAGTAGTGAATAAGCCTTAACATTAGCTTGTGAGTCATATCAAGTAAAGTGTTAAGTTGTGTCATGTTCATTGGTACGTCATATCCTCCAAGCAGCTTTATAGAAGCTATTGTATTTATCTACCTTTCCATTCTATTTTCTTCTATATTTTAAAGGACTCATTTGATTACTATTCCTTCTGATAATTCCTGGTGATTAGTGAGCTCCTAAGCACATCATATAATCCTAATATCAAAGCTTGAGGTTACTACCGAAAGATTTAGTATTAAAGTAATTGTTCTTATTCTAGAGTGTGAGTGTTCTGTTGTACTTTATTTTTGTGTGGAAAAATAGAGTAAGTCCTGTAGTTATTATATGAGTTAGTATTGATAAGGTTTGTGAAAATTTTCTACGTAGTAGTAGATTTCCTGTAGTTTTGTACTGAGAATATCGAATCCTATTGTTCAAAGAGAGATTAATAATGCCGAAAGTGATGCTTATGGTCATAGCCATGTCACTCAATAAAGCTCATGAGCTACTGAAGAACATATAGATGACCTTGCTACTATTATGGCTAATCTAGCTATCACTATACAAAGGGCCGTAGCAAGTAGGCTACAAGAGAGAGTTGTTGTTGAGCGCCGAGAAGTGAGAGATAGGCTAAGAAGATGGATGGATGAACATTGAACACCCAAAGCTATGAACGTAAACCTAGCTCTACCACGACATGCCAATAGAGTTGTGAGAAGGAGACTTGAGTTGGATGAGATTGGGAAGTATGAGGAGGAAGAGTAGTATGAAGGATTCAAAAAATGTTAGCTTAGAGCTCTCAGAGGAGTTGAGTATCTTAAAGTATAGATTTCAAGCTTTAATGAATCTAGTAATGCTGATGACTACCTAGACGAGGAGGAAATGATTGAAAAGATATTCAACTTTTTTTATTATGAAGACGCTGTTCACATTTAAGTAGCTATGTTTGAATTTTCTAAGTATGCAGCAATGTAATGGAAGAAGTTGTAGAATGTGCCCTAGAGAGCCCAATGAGAAATTCAAATGAGGAATGAGATGAAGAGAGTTCTAAGGAGTAGATTTGTTTCCAAACACTATGAATTTATGGGCTAAGGATTGAAATTGGTAACATAATGGAAATACAGAGACTTAGCACTCTTAGTGGCATAGAAGGTTGAAAAGCAAAGGAGAAGTCAACTCGACTGAGTGCTGAGCAGCTAACTTGGCTTGCCGAGTAGGATTAGTATGTCGAGCCAACCTAGGTATGACTGAACTCAATATAGTTCTGAGGTAGACCCCCAAGGTAAGATGTTAAGCAAACTTGATGATAGCCGAAGCAAGAGCAAAGCCGAGGAGACAGAGGTAAAAAAGGACTAAGGTTAAAGCTCAGGGAGGAAGACCCAAGAGATTAAGTGTTTCAAGTGTCTTGATTTTAGACACATGGCTAGTTAGTTCTCAAATAGACGTGTTAAGACCATCAAGTGAGGCAAACTCCAATTTGAGGTCAAAAGTGCTAATGAAGGTGAAGAGGAGTGAATGTTAATCACCTGAAATGGAAGCTCAATACTATCTAGTTGTATAATGATCTCTCAATACTTTCACCTTTCATGAGAATGAGTAGAGGGAGAACTTCTTCCATATAAACTGTCAAGTAAATGATAAGTTATGTACCATCAATGGAGGGAATTATACCAATGTCATGGTATAGGGAGTAGTCAAAGCTCTAAAGTTGCTAACCTACCCACATCCTAAGCCTTATAAGATTCATTGGCTAAATGAAAAGGGAGGTCTACCTATTGTTAAGCAAGTTAAGGTACCGATTGCTATTGGTGATAGATATAAGGATGGAGTGATATGCAATGTCCTACCCATCTATGCATTACACATATTACTTAACCAACCCTAGCTATTTGATTTGAAGGTACTACATGATGGGTATAAGGATACCTATATGTTCCAAAAGGATAGAAAGAAGGTTTTATTAACCCTAATGAGTCCTAAAGAAGTTTAAGAATCACAAGAAAAGATTTCCAGATCACTGTAGAAGAGGTCCCTAATGATTTCATAAGCCTAATTTTCCAAAGATATCAAGATAGAAGACTGTGTACTTCTATTAGTTAAGAAACTACTAAGGTTGAAAGAAGCCAAAGCCTTACCTACTAAGGTGCAAACATTACTTCAGGAGTATGCTAACCTATTTCCTAATGAGATGGCAAGAGGATTACCACCTATTAGAGGTATAGAGCATTATATTTACCTTCAATTTAGGGCTGCTCTACCTAACTAACCTACTTATAGGCTCAACCTTAAGCAAGCTACTAAGTTGAAGAAACAAGTTGATGAGTTGATTGATCATGGGCCCTTGTGCTATATCAGTTGTTTTGGTGCCAAAAAAGGATGGCTTATGGAGAATGTGTATGATAGCCGAGCAATCAACAAAATCACTCTTAAGTACTAATGTTTAATCTTATGATTGGATGATATGCTCGATGAGTTAGATTGTACCTGAGTCTTTTCGAATATTAATCTAAAGAGTAGCTATCACCAAATACGAATGAGACTTGGAAATGAATGAAAAACTTCTTTTAAAACAAATGACGGTTTATTCGAATGAATGGTGATGCCATTTGGTCTAATAAACGCGTCAAGTACTTTCATACAACTCATGATTCATGTTTTGAGATTGTTGATTGGTAAATGCATTGTTGTGTACTTCGATGATATTTTGGTTTATAAAGCTAACCTCATTTCCCATGTCATATACTTAAGATTTGTGTTTAAATCCTCCAAGCTTAGAACTTATTTAGCAATCTAAAGAAGTATGTATTCTATTAGAAAGAGGTAGTATTCCTTGGTTATATTGTTTCTAAGGGACGTATCAAAGCCGATGATGAGAAAGTCTAAGCTATTCTCGAATGGCCAATGCTAACTAGTGTTGTTGAAGTAAAGAGTTTCTATGGTCTATCTTTGATCTATCAAAGATTCATTCAGAATGTTAGTTCCATAGCTGCCCTACTAATTGAGCTAACTAAGAAGAACTCTAAATTCTAATGGTATGAGAAGGCTTAAAGAAGCTTTGATGAGATTATAAGTCTAGGTTGACTTCTACCCCAGTACTCATCTTACTTAACTTCAAGAAAGTTTTGAACAAGAATATGAAGCATCTATAGTCGACATTAGAGTTGCTCTTATGTAAGAGTGCTGACTAGTTGCATACTTCAGCGAAAAAGTCAAAGGTATCACATTGAATTACTTAGCATATGGCAAGGAGTTCTATTCCTTTATCTGAGCACTTCAAAACTAGCAACATTACTTACTGCCAAGAGAGTTCATCATCTATATGGACCATGAGTCTCTTTAACATCTTAGAGGACAACAAAAACTTTCTTGACACCATGCCAAGTGGGTTAAATACATAGAAACTTTTTTCCATGTCATTAGATACAAGAAGGAGAGTACAACACCGTGGTTGACACACTTTCTCAATGGCATGTTCTTATTATAGCTTTGCAAGCTAAGGTACAAAGATTTAGTACCCTGCCTGATCAGTATGAGCATAACCCATATTTTGGACCCTTAGTAGCTAAATGCAACATAAGAGGAGTAGTACATAGGTTCTATTTAAGCCAAGGGTTTTTTATGAAGGGTAAGCAAATTTATCTATCGAATGGATTTACTAGGGAATTACTTATTCGAGAAGCTCATGCTAAAGGCTTAGTTGGCCACTTTGGTGAGAAGAAGACAGCCTAATTATGAAAACAACATTTCTATTATCCAGGGATGATGAAGGATGTACGTAAAGTACTTGAGCACTGCAAAGTGTGCAAATTAGCCAAGGGAAGGAAAGAGCCATATGGAGAGTACACACCTCTGGCTATACCTAAACAGCCATGAACCAATCCGAACATAGATTTCATGCTCGACCTACCCTAAACGTTGCAGAGACATGATTCTATTATGGTGATGGTTGATTAATTTAGCAAGATGAGCCACTTCGTCCCTTACTACAAAACCCATGATGCTTTATTTATTGCTAACCTCTTTTTACAAAAGATTATGTGACTGCATGGAGTACCAAGGAGCATTGTATCTAATCATGATTCAAAGTTCACAAGCTTCTTCTAGAGAACCCTATGGAAAAAGATTGGTACTAAACTTATGTCCAGTACTTCTTGCCACCTAGAAATAAACGGTTAGACAAAAGTTATGAATAAAATAATAGGCAACCTCCTTCGAGCTATTGTTGGAAAGAATCTACATGATTAGGATCTATACCTACCCCATCATTAAGTTTTCTTACAACCGCTCCACTCATAGCTCGACATGAAGGTCACCTTTTAAGGTTGTATATGGACTTAACCCAAACTTACCTTTGGACATGGTTATCAACTTAACATCCAAAGGTAAAAGTCAATTAAGCCTGCAACACGCCAAAGAGTTTTAGAGGCTACATTAGAAGGTTGCTGAGCAATTAACCAAAACTATAGCTTAATAAAGAGAATAAGGAAGCAAAGGAAGGAGGTAAGTCATTTATAACCTAGGATACCTTATTTAGATCCACCTCAACAAGGAGTAATTTCTAGGCAAGAGGACAAATAAGTTATCTCCCAGGTTGGATGGACCTTTTAAGATCCTTTGATGTATTAATGACAACGCCTATAAACTTGAGCTACTTGAAGGATGTAGGGTATCTTCTACTTTCAATGTTGTCGACCTGATACCCAATGCTCCCGAAGGAGAAGAAGACCAAGATTTGAGGGAAAATCTTCAACAATCCTAGGGAACTATTGCACCCGTCTTTATGGCATACCATCTCTCATCAAAAGGATACTCTTTCGTCAGCCTGCCAAGGACAAGAACTAACACATAAAAGAATAATGGGTGAACTTTCTGAAGTCCTAACTCAAACTCACTCTACTCTGTAGAAACCTTTGCCCAGCCATCAACTTATCAAGTGCTGAGGCTAACATGTCTAAGGCCAAGGCCAAGGTGATTGCACATTAAACCCTAGTATTCTAATCTACAAACATAACAACTTAATCAGCCTACAAAGCAGCAACATCCCCAACATTAGCACAACTCAAACCTAACGTTTCAAGATTCTAGAACATATACCCAATCGCAGCATGCTACCTCACATTGTACTATATTCTTTTATTATATTTACCCCTTTTACCCTTTTAGCAATGTACTATGATGTTATTTTTGTATTACCCTTTATTGTAATTATTTAGGTTTTCTTGTTGCCATATGGACTTACTATAAATAGTCCTTTTATTGTAGCCGTAATCATCATATACCTTACACATAATGAATATTCTTATTCTTATGAGATATCTCTCTTCGAGTTCATTTTCCTTCTACACTCTTATCTAATCTTACCTAGTAGCTCAAGCTTAGTGGTAAGTAGACCTCAACATTAGCTTGTGAGTCATATTAACCAAAGTATTAAGTTGTGTCGTGTTTGTTGTTGTGTCATATCCTCTAAGTGCTTCACAAAAGCTACTGTATTTGTTAACCTTTCTATTCTATTTTCTTTGATTTTTCAAAGGATTCATTTGACTACTATTCCTTGCAATAAGTCTTAATGATTATTAAGCTGCTAAGCACATCAGATGTACTACCTACAAAAAGGTAAAGAGTTGAGCCAAGCAAGGGCAATATCTACTTTTGTAGATCCCGATTACACCATAATCTAAGCCGAGTATGGACTTTATGTTAAGGTTGTCAAGGACATCCTAAGGGAAGGACTTGATCGTGGTGGTCATGAATCAATTTAGTAAGATAACATACTTCATACCTTATTCTAAAAGTAATGATGCTTAGCCTATCTCTTTTCTTTTCTTGTACGAGATTGTCAAACTCCATAGAGTACCCCAAGACTAGTGTTTTAGATCAAGACTTGAAATTCATGAGCCACTTTTAGAGGACATTATGGAAGCATATGGGAACCAAGTTATTGTTTAGTACTGCCTACTATCTTCAAATAGATAGACAAATTGAAGCTATCAATAAAACTGTTAGAACTTTACTTTGAGTTGCTGTTAGAACTTTACCACGAGCATGTCACCATTTGAGGTCACCTATATGTTCAACCCTGATCTACCATTGGACTAGATGCTACTTGCAAACTAGAATGAAGATTAAACCACTATAAGGAGATTCAAGGCCATCAAGAATATGTATCAGAAGGTCATAGAGCAATTGAGCCGAGCTACCACTAAGCTCGAAAGGCAAGGAAAAAGATAAAAGAATAAAGAATTTTAGCCTGATGATTTAGTCTAGATCCACCTCATAAAAGATCGATTTCTAAGTTTAAGGAAGAGTAAGTTATCTCCTTAAGCCAATAGGCCATTGAAAATGCTTGAAAAAATCAATCCTAATGACTATAGGATTGAATTACCTAAAGGCTAAGGGGTTTGAGAGTCCTTTAATGTTGCTAACCTCCATCTGTATGTCCTCGAAGACAAGCAACAAGAAGCTAAGCCAGATTTGATCCCAAATCTCAAGTAACCCAAAGGGGATGATAGGGATCATGGAACGATCACTTGATCCTAAGCCTGAGGAGTTAGCCAAATGGTTTAGCAAGCTATCCAAGCAAAATTGAACCCTAAAGAACAAAACATTATCCATACTAACCAATTGAGGTACTCTGTTCCAACCACTCTATCTTATTAAGAAGATTTCTGAGGCGTCCAACTTAGGATGCCACTAAATGGGTTATTATAGGGTTTCCGACCAATTTGAATCATTACAAACCTAATAGAGTTAAACCCTATAAGGTTTAAAGGTGGGTTCTAGAATTAATTCTCAAACCCCATAGGGTTACGGGTTGGGTTTTGGAATTTAGGAAAAACCTAATAGAAAACCCAAACTTGTTTTAAAATAATAACATGTACATATACAAGAGCCCTTAATCTCATCCCTAAGGCCCATATCAATCGGCTACATTTGTTTATATATGTAAATTATATAATGTTTCTCGATTAATGTGTCACTATTTATACATAATTTAGTAAATTAGAAAGGAAAACTATTAGTTATAGTTAAAAATAGACACGATTTCCTTTTCTTCCATATTTTATATTCTTTTATTTTTTTTCCTCAAAAAAAAAATTGTGGAAAGAAGAAAGGAAACTCCAAATGTTGGAGTTAAATTTGGAAATCAATAGATTGAGATCATCTACTAATATCGTGGGTTAGGTCAAGTTTTAACCAGGTTTTTCAAAACCCTATAAGGGTGGGTTATGGAAATAGGGTAAAAACCCTATAGGGTTTTGGGAAGCACTATAGAGTACCAGGTCAAGTTTAGGTTTTTTAAAACCTGTTTTGAACCTACCCTAATGGCATCACTATGCCCAACCAATTATTGAGCCGACAACTTATTGCTATGACAAAGGTAACTGTTGAATCTACATATGGCTAAGTTGATATGCATCCAGGGTTGAGCTATCTACAATCGAGCCGACCAATTGAAGCCAACTACATAATAAGCTACCTACTCGACCAATCCCTTCTCAATATACGACATTCGAGTTGCCAAGCTGCCGAGCCCAGCCTCATTTGCTCATAACCTGTTCTACTTAACAAACAACATCATTAGATGAAAAAATAGATAGTTGATACACACCCGATTTTCCAACATCCATACTATCCTTCTATAAACTAATATCCTTTTGTTTATTTACAATTTTGCCCTTGTAAGCTATACATCTTTCCTTTTCTAGTAAGAATCTTTCCTTTTCTAGTAAGAATCTTTTTGTAATTAATGTAAACCTAGAACTTACCCCAATTGGGTTATATAAATACTTGTAAAATATAATAGCTACAACAATTAATCAAAATTCATTAAATTTTTAGAGTTCCTTTCCCTCATGAGCTAAGTGTTCTTATTTACTCCCGATTACTCTTATCTAGGCTATTGAGTATAGACAAGTAGCTAGTGCCCTTCAGCCACACTTATACGTAATATCAAGTGCGACCTAAGTTCTTATGAGGCGTTGGTACATCATATTCTTTATTAGTATACAAAGACCCCTACTTAACCTTCAACTACCATTTATCCTACTGACCGTCTTAGGGTTTGAACCCACCTTTTAGCTCGCATGATACCAAATGATGTACATTCCTTTCCCAATGATCCGTATCAAGTCTTGGAGCAGGCAAATAAAGTAATGATCTAATCATGCTTCTATAATGTTTCTCATTTACCTCTTTTCCTTTCTTGTCAAAATCTATCCTTTTTTATGATGATATCGAAGTTAATGCTTTCTTGGCATTATCTATTCTAAATTCCTTCCAAATTTGTCTTATGTCCTTCTCTTTATGAATGAAAATTCCATCTTTGGTTTATTTGGCTTGAAGTTTGAGAAAGAAAGTTAATTCATCCCTCATTGAAATTCCATGTTCTTCCTAAATCGACTTAGCCAACTCTTAACAATATCTTTCATTAGTAGATCCAAATATAATATCATCACCACAGATTTATGCTATCAAAATATTTTGAAAATAAGATTTTATCAATCTTCCCTCTAATAAAGCCTTTCTTGATTAGGAATTCACATAACTTTTCATACTATAGTCCTAGAGGTTGCTTCAATCCTTAAAAAGCTTTATCTAACTTAAAACATGATTCTCTAAATGTTGATCATCACAAATAGGTGGTTATTCAACATATACTTCTTCTTTTATTTATTTATTTAAGAAAATAATTTCAGGCTCTATTTGAAAAGCTTAAAGTCCTTATAACATGCATATGCCATGATAAGTCTTGTTATTTCAAAATGTACAACAAGTCCATATATTTGTCCGTAACCTATTTCTTCTTCTTATGAATATCCTATAGCAACTAGTCCAACCTTATTCCTCACTACATATCCATTCTTATCTAACTTATTCTTGAAAACCATTTTATTCCAATCACTATTTTGTCTTTAGGTCTTTCATCTAGGTTCCATAAATTGTTTCGCTTGAACTATGTTAGTTCTTCTTTCATTGTACCTATCCAACTTTATTCTTTTAGTACTCTCACTACGGATGTAGGTTTTATTTGATAAAGAAGTACAAATTGTTTTCCATATTTTGTAATGCTTTCTATGTTCTAATACGAAGTTCAAGATTTCTAATGATTTGCAATTGAAGATGAGAACTCTCATATTTCTATGTTCTTTCAAGAATTTTTTTTTCTTGTTCTCCTTGATCATTTGGACTACAAGTTATATTAGAGTAATTATAGGAGTTACTTCTTCCTTATGTTTTGAAATGTCACTTCTTCTAGAAATTGCTTCCATAGGAATATGAGTAGTATCTTCATCATTAGAATCTTCATTACGATTCTCATGAAATTATTACCTATTCTACTTTTAAAATTATTCTATTAAAAACTCTATAGGCTTTACTTATTAAAGAATAACCATAAATATTCCTTCATTAGCTTTTTCATCAAATTTCCTAAAATTTTTATTTATTTTCTTGCTAAACTATTTACTACCAAAGATATGAAAATAAGATACTATAGGTTTCTTACCTTTATAGATTCATAAGGTGTCTTATTGAAGGTCTTAGATGGACTTTGTTTATGATATAATAAGTAGTAGACATAATTTCTACCCAAAAATGTTTTGCTCTACCACTTTTACTTAAAAGAGTACAAGTTATTTCTTGAATTTTTCTATTTTTACATTCCTCTAAACCATTTTTGTTATGGTATGTGGGGTGTTGAAAAATTATGAATAATTCTATGATCATCGTAGAACTTAATAAATTTTGAGTATTTAAACTCTATGCCATGATCTGTTTTGAGACCTTTTATTGATATTCATTTTATACTTGTTTAGTAAATTTTTTTTTTAAATGCTCAAGTGACATATCTCTAAGGTCGGACATATGGAGAGGTACTACAATGAAGTTAAAACCAAAGGAAACAAAGAAAAGCTAGTAAGGTCCGAGCAGCTACCAAATGGATATAACACACCAATTGATCCTACTTGGCCTATAATTCGCCAAATATGACTCTCCGATCCAAACTGAAGGGTTACTCACTACTACTCCTTACTAAAGGGATAAATAAGAGTTCAAAAAAAGGTAATGAGAACACTCGGGTTGCTCAAAGGAAAACTTAAGTAAATTCTAATGTTGATGATGAAACTTTAAATATGTAAAAAGAAAAAAGGGTATTCTTACAATTAGGTTACATAATACATACTAAAAAGGGTAAAAGAGATAAAGAATATTCTGTACAAAAAGTAAAGAATCCTTCTAGAATATTATGCCAAAAGACATGTGCCATTTAGTGGTTAAACATTAGGAATATGGTAGAAAGTGGATAAAAAAAAAAAGAAAGAAAGAAAGAAAGAAAGGAGAGCATGCAGTCAAGGGCTAACCTGATCTGGATTAAGTTGGAACTCAATCAGCCATTCACTGTAAAGTAATTAACTTGAGCTAGGGTTGGATGTTAGTGGTTGACGTAGTTAGCTCAGGAGTTCGGCTCAAACAATCTTAAGGCTGTCTGTTCAGATATTCTATCATGGCATAGCTATTTAGTAAGCCCAACGTAGGTGATGGCTTGGTAGTCAAGTTGGTAGAGGAAGGAAACATGGAAGTTAGGATAAGAATACGCATCTTGAATAGGGCTTCAAACTAGTATTCTCCAGGTGAGTCCCTAGAGTCCTCTAGCTTAATTACATGTAATTAGTCCAAGGGCTGATTCCTATCATCTGCCTAGACGTTGGAAAGATTTGTCCTCAAATCCAAAGTGATCATTGGCTCTTGCTCTTCTAGGGCACTTATGGGGTCTTATTCTATTGATTGGTAGGGAATCAAGTCAAACAAATTGAAAGTGAAGGAAACACCATAGTCATTAAGTAACTCAATCTAGTCGGCGTTGCAGTTGACTTTCTTCGAGACCTTGAATGGACCATCAACTTGGGGAGATAGCTTACTTTATCTCAAGTGTGGGAATCATTGTCGGCTGAGGTATATCAATACTAAGTCTCTTAGCTAGAAAGAAACATCTCAGTAACCTCGGCTACCAATCTCTTGTTGTCTCTGATTGAACTTAGTGATCTTCTTAGTTATAAACTAGTATAACTCTTACAATTCTTGGGCTCAATCAACTCCAAATCAACTCTCTCCAGCAACTGTAGTGGTGCCAATCAAATCTAGGGGGACAGTAAGATTAAGGCCATAGATGACCTTGAATAGGGTCTTCCCAATGGTGTTGTGGACAATTTAGTTGTATCTAAATTCCATAACCGATAGACACAGATCCTAGTCCCTTAGGTTCTTTCCAATGATAACTCTGAGTAAGTTGTCTAGCGTCCTGTTTACCACTTCAGTTTGGCCATCAGTCTAAGAGTGGCTACTGAAGTTAAATACACGTTTGGTCCTAAGTTTTCTTTATAGATTCTTCTAAAAATAGCTCAAGAATTTTATGTCCTAATAAAAAAAAATGGTCTTCGGTACTCTATGTAGTAAGCCAACTTCTTACAAAAATAAATTAACAACATATAAAGTATCATTAGTTAAATGGCATGAAATGAAGTGTGCCATTTTACTAAAGCAATCTACTAGGACAAAGTCTATGCTAAAGTTGGCCCAAGGTAAGATTAGTGTTAACAGGAGCATATATTCTCCATGAGGCTTTCTTTTCCCCTTAGCTCGTTTCTACATTTCACAACTACCAACTACCAACTACCAACTACCTTATGGACATCCTTAGCTAAACTAAGCTACTAAAAGTTTTCCTTCAATAGATTGGCCATCTTGGTCTCTCCAAAGTGACCAAATAATCCCCTACTATGATCTTCCTCAACCAATAACTCATGCATGGAACAATTTGATATGCACGGAACAATTTGATATGTACAGCCTTCTTTCCTTGAAGAGATAGCCATCTTAAACATAATAGCCTCCAATAGCAACTCCATCTCTACATTGCTTTACAATAGGACCAAAATGAAGATCATGAGCATATTGCTTAATGATGAGCAAACATCCCAATAATTTTATCTATAAAGTGGTTAGCAAGGTTTATCGATGTAGCAAAGCATCAGCAACCACATTTATGCTTCCTCTTTTGTGCCGGATCACAAACAAAAATCCTTTCATAAATTCCAACCACTTGGCTTATCTCTTTCAGAGTTTGTTTTAACCCCTAAGATGCTTCAATGACTCATTGTCAATGTAAATGAAAAACTCTTGTAACAACAAATAATGTTGCTAAATAGTAAGGGCTCAAAAAAGTGAGTACAACTCTTCTCATACATAGAATAGTTTAGAGTAGTACTACGAAGCTTCTCACTATAGTCGGCAATAGGTCATCGTTCTTGCATCAGGATAATGCCAATTCGAACACATCACACTCAAATTTAAAGGGCTTGTCAAAATTTGGTGGTGATAAGTCGAGGCAGAGGTGAGCTTCTCTTTGATCTCCCTAAAGCTCTTTTCAACTCAGTCATTCCATTTGTACCCATCACTTTTCTTTGTCAACTCAGTCAAGGGGGAAGCTATGGTACTAAATTTTTAATGTATCGCTTATAAAAAGAAGCAAGGCTATGAAAAATTTGAACTTTAGTGACATTTTTCAACGTCAACTACTCTAGAACAACTTAGACCTTTTCCTCATCTACTCGGATTCCTTCCTTTGAGACCACATACCCATGAAAAACTACTTCACTTTAATAGAACATACATTTCTTTAGGTTCCCAAATAATTTCTTGGCTCATAATATTTTAAAAACAACTCAAATATGTTGAACATGATTTTTTAGGTCGGTACTATACACCAATATATCATCAAAATATACGACCATGCATCATATGATCAGAGGGCGCATCACATGGTTCATAAGCCTCATAAATGTACTTGGCACATTTGTAAGTCTAAACAACCTAACTAACCATTCATAAAGACCATGCCTAATTTTGAAGGAAGTGTTCCATTTAACATCCCGTCTCATGCAATTTGGTAGTAACCACTTCACAAGTCAATCTTTAAAAATATTTTAGCACCTTGGAGCTCATCCAACATGTTATCGAGCCTTAATATTGGGTACCTGTATTTGACAATGTTTCGATTAATTGCTCGATTGTCAATGCATATGCACCATAACCATCCTTCTTTAGAAAGAGTAGAGTTAGTACGGTATAGGGACTCATGCTCCCCTCATATATCCTCACTTTATGAGTTCATTCACCTATCTTTTTAGCTCAATAGCTTACTCTAGGTTCATTCTATATGCAAGTTGGTTCGATAAGGTGATACTTAGCTACAAATCAATACAATGCTTTATGCTTTAGACTAGGGGTAGTCCTTTAGACAATTCCTCAAGAAACATGTTGAAAAACTCATCAATCAACCTTCAGTTTTCATCTTAAACATCTTTCAAATCTCTCGTCTCTAATAATCTTTTAATCAACAGAAACATAAGCTCATCAGGTTTCTTAATAGCTTAGAGTTCTCTTCGACTCATCACTAAAGCCTTCTTACTTACTTACTTGGGTGAGTTGATTGTGGGTCTCATTTACTTAGGATGGAGTCATGAGTTCCAACACAATCCTCTTTCCATCCTTAATAAAGTCATAGGAGTTCTTGTACCCATCATGAGTAACACGTCAACTGAACAACCAAGGTTATCCCAGCAACAAATGTAAAGCTCCTATGGGGACAACATCACACATTACTTCGTCCCTATACACACTCCCAACACTAAACAGTACAGTTACTTGTTCAATCAAGTATAAAGCACCTTTACCATGAAGCTAATGTAGCTTGTAAGGTCAAGGATGCTTAGAGGTCAATAGACCTCACCTTTGCATAAAGGACTATGCAACTATGCTGGTATAACTTCCTCTATCCACTATAATGGTACACAACTGTCCTTTGATGATACATTTAGTATGGAACAAATTTTCCCTCTAATCTTCCTCGAAGTTCAACAGGAAACTCAGTACTTATCTCAAGACTAAAGTTCATAACTTCTCCTTGGTTGGCATAAACACAAGTCTTCTCTTACTCTTCAACTTTTGCATTTCCAACATCATTCTTCTCCTTGGGCTTGCTCTTGTTGATGCTATCTACTACTTCTTCTCGGAGCATCATGAAACATCAATTCGTATACTCAATGGTCATGTGTTCGAAGCCTAAGCATTTAGAGTACTTCACCTCATTAGTCTTCCATTCAGAGGTCTGCCCTCTTTCAAATGTCCTCAAGGTCAGTCCTTTATCAATGTGGCTCAGTTAACCTGCTCAACTATCATCAAGTTGGTCATTCCTTTCCTTGGCTCAGTATGGCCTTCTCAACTCAACTTAAATAGGTCAGTATGGAACAAGGGCTTAGGAGAATGTTGACTAAGTTGACTCAAAGCATTTCTCTTCTGCTTTTTTACCCTCTGTGCTATCTTAATTGCCTCTTCTAAGGTACAAAACCTCTACACTTCCATAACATTGTGAATCTCATATCCGAGCCTAAAAATGAACCTTGATACTGTGCAAGCCTCTAATTCTTCCTCGTCTACTCGAATCATAAGCATCTGAAGCTTTATCACATAGTCATCAACAAATAGGCCTCCCTAGTGAAGTTCTTGCAACTTTGTAAATGTATCTTATAAATAGGTCTTGAGTATGAATCTACCCCTTAACAACCTTTTCATCTCATCTTATATCCTTGCTCCTCATCTTCCATCCTTTACTCTAGCTGCGTTAAGATTTTTCCACCACGTTGTAGTATACCCAATAAACTCCAGTACAGCAAATCAAACCTTGACAACATCTATATTCCAATAACAGTCAAACATCATCTTGACCTTCTCTTCTCACTCCAAGTATTCATCTGTATCTCTACTTCCATTAAAGGGTAGAATTTGGACTTTAACATTATCTAGTCCTCAAAGAGCTCGATGTCCTCATTCTTATGCTCAATAATAATCAACCTCTTCTTCTTCCTTACCATACTCCTTGGTATTAATCTCCTCATCATCTTCCTTAATCTCCTTCAACTCTAGCCTTCATCTAGCAGCTCGGTCTGCTATGCCTCCAGCATAAGGGAGTCGAACTGGGTGATTAGCTCTATTACTATGGCCATAATGTCTTTTAAAAGCATTTTCTGGTAAGTTATGATGTTGTAAGCCTTGGGGTTGTTATCTATTAACTTTCATCTCAGTGAATAGACTTTCAACAAGATTAGTAAATCTGTCAAGATTATCATCAACTGACCCTAGAGTGTTACTAACATTATAACCACGACTAGAATAAACACCACTACTGTAGTCATTGATAACACCTTAAACTCTTGAATCCTACAAGGTACAATACTTTTTTAACAGATTAACAACACAATATATGGAAAATATTACTACCGTATTACCCAAAACTTCAGTTAACACACTCTAATAACTTCAACACTCAATAATAGCTCAAACAAGACAGAAATTGAGCTTGCTCTATTTTTGTAGTGAATAACAAAGTAAGAATAGAGTAACAATGGAACTACACTTACCAACTCATAAATCATCACTATATAGCTCACAACTCCAAACTTATTGATGAGTTCTTAATTGCATATATTTTAATTAGTGATTTTTCATGATTTTCCCTTAAAATTTTATTTTAGTTTTAGATAATGATACATAATTGAGTAAAAAAAAAAATTTTTCTAGGTTTGAAATGATTTGCACGAAAAAATGAGAAGATAGAAATAGATTTCACTCAAATTAGAGCTACAATGAATAAGTTATGAAGGTTTAAGGATCGACACAACTAAACGACATGACTATATCGTTTCTAAGCAAATTTAGAGCTTATTATCTACTGTTATTGCTTAGGACATGACCAAAAGACATGGCCATGTACTCAGTCATGTCATTTCCAATTTAAAAAAAAAATGAAAAAAGAAAAAAGAAACTAACCAGAATCACAACACATTACCAAAAGACATAGTTGTATCACCAATCGTGTCTTTTCCAACCAATTCATTTTTTTTATCTCGTCCAATATAAATCCTTGTTAGGATTTATTGAAGAAGGAACATATCACACACAAATTTTGGAGAGTTTTTCAAGCTAAAGATACTCAAGAAAGTAAAGTGCAAAGAAGATTTCAAGATTCAATTTTTCTTTACATTTCATGATACATCCTTTTAGTTTTCTTTACTCTTTGATTTTAGACTCTTATTTTACGATATATAGAGAGTAGATATTTAATATCTAGGTATTATAGAACATAGATCTATTCATGTGACATGATTAGTATTTGATTAATTTAATTCTTTAGTCTTTTCTTGATTTAACTATGCTTACTTCATGATTTAGGTTATTATTTCCTTAAGTAGTAATCTAGATTTTGATATCATGTGAGAGAATCAAGAGATTTCTTATAAGATTAGATCTAAGCATAGTTGATGAAGATTATTGAAAGATTAGAGATAATTTGAAAGATTCTTTCGAAATTTTAAATTAAAGTGTAAAGAATTCATTGTTTAATAATGCAATTTTAGGTTATACTATTGAGAAGAGATTCTGGTAGGTGATTTTAAGGTTAAGGTTAATTGACTTGAGAAAATGATTAACTTTAATAAAGAATTCTCTTAATCAAGAAAGATTAAAGAATAAATTAGATTATCTTTAAAAAAATTACATGTTAGATCTAAGGAAAGCAAGATCTAGGTACAACATTAAATCTTGAATTAATTTCCAATTGAATTGCTTTTTTGTTAATTCGTGAGTTACGCCTTAGTTAATCGTTAAATTAGTTTTAGCCGTAACTTAGATTTACTTCTTTAAGATTCTTGAAATTTAATTTACTAGTCAGATAATAAAGATCTAGTTAATACTCGTAGTCAGAGTCCTTAAAGGATTGACACTTGGATTTAATCTACTATTACAATTTGATAAAGTACACTTGCCTGACACATCACTTACTCCATACAAACAAAAACTATAGTAATAGCTACAAAAGGAACATAGCAACTGCTAACAACAAAGCAAACTAAAACTTTACTGCAACTTCATATATTCCCTCTCAAAACCGTACTCTGATACCAGCGAAGCTGATATGTCTCTAGGGTTAGATATACGGATAGGCACTACAACAAAGCCAAAACTAAAGGAAACAAAGAAAAGCTAGCAAAGCCTAGGCAATTACCAATTAGATATGATACACTAATCGATCCTACTCGACCTACAATCCACTAAATATGACTTATTGGTTCGAATTAAAGGGTCACTTTCTACTACTTCTTACTAAAGAGAATAGATAAGAATTAAAAAAAATGGTAATGAAAACACTCGGGTTGCTTAAAGGAAGACTTAAGTAAATTTTGATATTGATGATGAATGTCTACGTATAATTAAGTGAAGGTTTATATATCCTTCCACTAAGTTACTTTATATATATGAAAAGATAAAAGAGTATTCTTACAATTAAGTTACATAATACATATTGAAAAGGGTCAAAGAGACAAAAAATATTCTATACGAAAAGTAAAGGATCCTTCTAGAATGTTGTACTAGATGATACGTATTCTTCAGTACTGGACATCAAGAATATGGTAAAAAGTAGACAAAAAAAAAAAAGAAGAAGAAACGAGAGCTTACAATCAACAGCCAACCTAATCTTAATCAAGTCAAAGCTCAGTCGGCCATTTACTGTAGAGTAATTAACTTGAGTTAGGATCAGACTTCAGTAGTCAGTGTAATCAGCTTAAGAGTTCGACTCAAACAGTCTTGGGGCTGTCTGTCTAGATACTCTATCTTAGTACAGCTATTTGGCAAGCCTAGTATAGGTGACAGCTCAATAGTTAGGTCGACAAAAGAAGGAAACATGGAGGTCAAAACAGGAATTCTCATCTTAAATAGGGCTTCGAACTAATAATTTCTTAGTAAGTCTATGGAGTCCTCTAGCTTAGCTACATGTGATTGATCTAAGGGGCTAATTCCTATCATCAATTGATCACTTTTATTCTATAAAATGAAAACCTAAGTATATCTTGAAAAATCATATACTATTATAAGTCCAATTTTAATTCACCTCGAAGTTGAAACACATAAGGAATATCATACAAAAGAAAGAAAGTAAAGCAAAGAATTAGCAAACCAATGAGCTACCCATTGGATGTTAAGCACCAACAAGTCTTACATAGCCTAACACTTACTTGCTATGATACACAAGTAAATGCAAGATTCACTCACCACTAACTCTTATTAAAGTTAGATAAAAGTTGAAAGAATTACTCTTCATAAAGGAAATTCTATATTCGTTAATGGAAGTTCTATTTCAAATATTATAGGTAAGGCTCTTTTATACCCAACCTTGTAAGGTTTATACATAAAAGGAAAATTACAAAAGGGTTAAATTCTAGAATGCATGTCCTATTATATACTAAAAGTGGTAAAATGGATAAAAGACATAAAGGAAGAATGTCAAGGAATCATCCTAGGTATTTGTAAAGTGGGATACATATCAATTGGTCATAAAATGCTTTAACAAAGGTAAAATGAAGAATATTCCATTCCATCTTTGGGTAAAATTGATGTTCAGATCTTTAAGTAGCTTGGTGACTTAGATGAATAGCTCAAAAATGGAAGGGGATATTATGTAGTTGGATTAGTTAACTTGAACCTAGTTAGTTCAAGTGGATCAATAGCTTAACTTTGGCTGTGGTAAACTTATGTATGGGGAGGATTATATAGGAGTTGAGTCATCTAACTTAAACCTAGTCAAGTTGGGAGTAATCTTTACCTAGGTTGTTATCTAATACTTAGATCAGAAAAAGTGTGAGAGGATTCAAACTGAGTAGGACTCCTCATCTATGTTGGCTCTTAAGCTAAGATACATCGAGTCAAGCTCTATTGCCCCCATAGCTTTATTGATTAGTCTAAAGACTTGATTCATATCATCTTTCCTAAGGTTAAGACAATTTGACTTGAAATATGCAAAGTCCTCACAAGGCTCTTCTTCGTCTTCTAAATGGTATGGAGTCATACCAAATACGTTGAAAGTAAAAGAGACACCGTATCCTTCTGTCAACTCAATCTGGTAGGCACTATGGTTGATCTTCTTTGGGACCTTCAATGGACCATTAACTCTCGGAGATAACTTGTTCCTTTTGAGGTTCCAAAATCTCTCTTTATTGAGAAGAATCCAAATTAGGTATCTTAGGTTAAAGTGATCAGGTCTTTATTTACGGCTACCAATCTGATGTTGCTTCTCACTGAACTTAACAATCGGGTTAGCTACTTTATAATGTAGCTTATATAGTTCTTAAGCTCGGCCAACTCCATATAGGCTTTAGGTAGTAGTAAAGACTCTTATTAAGTCAAGGGGACTGGTTCGATTAAATCTATAAATGACATCCAAAGGGGTCTTCCTAAGAACACTATGGATAGTTTGGTTTTAAGTGAACTCAATGATAGTAGGTATAAATTCCAATCCTAAAATTCTTCTTAACTATAGCTTGAAATAGTATACTAAGGGTTCGATTTAGTACCTTGGTTTGTCCATCCGTTGGGGGGTTGTTACTCGAGTTAAACATGAAATTCATGTGAAGTCTCTTCTGCAAGGTCCTCCAAAAGAAGCTCAAGACCTTAGTACCTTGATTTGATATAGTAGACCTTAGAACTCCATGTAGTTAAATGACTTCCTACAAGAAAAGGTTAGAAGCATATAACGCATTGTTAGTTCTTTAGCATGGAATTAAGTGTACCATCTTGCTAAAGTGATTCACAACTACAAGGATGAAGTCCATTCTTTAGGACATTTTGGAAAAACCTAGGACAAAGTCCGATGTCTTCCCATGGTTTGGTTAGAGTGGGTAAGGGTATATATTCTCTATGAGGCCCCTTCCTTCCTTTAACTGTTTTATAGGTCTCATAGCTTCAAACAATCATTTGGAGTCAAAGTTTTCAAAATCGTGATTCTACCCATGCAACTCTACGAGTTTATAAATTTATAAGCCTCTTTCAAGTTAACTTGTATATATAATTGTTTTCATGTAAAAACCTACATTTTAATCGAGTTTATATGTTAAACTCGATGGAAACTTTCGTTTTTGACCGAATTTATTGATTCTACATATCTGAGCTGAATTAGTTAAAAAATAAAAAAATAAAACCAAGCTTCTACAAGTCATCAACTAGTAGGGCATTATATCATCTTCACTATCCTATTCTAATTATATTCTCTGTTTCTCTCTCTCCTAATCTTTATTTAATATTTGTAGTCTTCATTTAGGTTTTAGCTCCAATAGCAAAGTTTATAAGAAAAATTATATACTTCAATTTATATTATCAATATACTAAGGTTCTCTTTAATTCATTACTTTTAAAAAAAATAATGGAAAAAAGTTTAATTTTGACTTTGTATGTCCTTCTACACATGATAGATTATAGATTAAAATTTTATTATGAAGAAAGAATTTGAATTTCTTCATTTTCTTATTTTCATTATGTATTTCAAGTTTTCAATAACTAATAAAGGCATAATTTATAAAAGTTATTTTTCATAAATTGTTGAAATTTACATCTCCATGTTGCAATTTTAGAAACCTTCTAACGATTCTAGGTAGAATCACGAGTTTGACAACCTTAGTAAATATCCCTGATCAATCTTGAACAATAAAAGTTTTCCTTCAATAGATTGGTAATTTTTGCCTCACCTAATACCTAAATAAGCCTTTTCTATGAGCTTCCCACACTAAAAATTCTCCAATTGAGCACCTTGTAATAAAAAGTTGTTTCCTTTTGAAAAGGTATCCATCCTTCATAAAGTAGCCTCCAAAAGCAATCTCATCCTTACATTTTCCAACAATTAGACCTAATTGAGGGTCATGAGCACAATGCTTACTAATCATAGAGCTTCATAAAAATTTGGTCTGGAAGGTAATGAGGAGAGAATGACATCAAGAGAAGGCATTTCCTATGACATTAGTACTTCCCTTCTTATGCTTTATAACATAAGAGAATCCTTTCATAAATTCTAATCACTTCACTTGCCTCCTTGAGAGCTTGTTTTGGTCACTAAAGTAATTTAAGGACTCATGGTTCATGTATATCACAAACTCACTTGATTAAAAGTAGTGTTGCCATATAGTTAGAGCTTGAAATAAGGACTAGAGCTCTTTCTTGTATACAGAGTAGTTTAGGGTAGCACCACTCAACTTCTTACTATGATAGGCCATAATTTTCCTCTCTTAAATTAGGATGACATCAATCATAATGCTTAAGGAATCAAATTTCAATTTTAAGCGTTGTCAAGTGATTTTAGGGTAGGATCTGGTTCCTATAAAAACAAAAAGCTAAGTGGTATCAGGGCTAATCCGGTGTAGCTATTTTAATGCCTAAGTCAATTAGTGTGTTTTAAGAGATGTAAGATAAGTATACTATTTAGGGTCGTAAGAGAGTTCTTACAATGTCTCCTCTTTATATTAGTAAGTGAAAATCGGGTGTTTCAAACGGCTGTCAATCATCAATAGTAGGATACATGGACATCACATAATCAAACACATGCCAAAGATATAGGAGTAGTAGGCAGTTATGTAATGAGGTCATATTAGATTATAGCTATTCGTGCCACTTTCCTAAGTTTGAATTAAACGTGTTAACAAGTTAGGCTTCAAGGCCCACCAAATAGGTTGAGCTTCAGTCGATACCAGCCGAAAACAAAGTTATCGGGCCTCACATCAGCTGAGTAGACGAATAATGTTACAAGGTGAAAACTAACTGTCAATGCTAAGGGCTTCTTGAAATTTGGTAGGGCCAATACAAGGGTAAGGTAAACTTCTCCTTGATCTCCTGGAAGCGTTTCTTAACTCACTCATTTTACTAGAATCCATCCCCTTTCTTCATTAGCTCGATTAAGGGGGTTGCTACAGTAATAAAGTTCCTAATGAACCACCTATAAAAGGAGGTAAGTCTATGGAAGCCCTTTACCTTACTAATATTGATAAGAGGTAAGTGCACCTATCGGTTTTATAATATAGCTTATTTGAGTCCAAATGTTGATCCCTCAGGAACTACCTATAAATGTAAGTATGATATGCTTAAACTAACTTTACCTTTTATAAAAAAAAATATAAAAGCGTATTTTTACTAACAAGTACACTTGGTGCATATGCGGTAATAAAATTGGTGAGAACTAGGTCGAAAATAGGGAATGATAACTAATTTTTAATAATATTAAACCTATCTAAATCCAACTGAATAAAAATAATGGCTTAGTTAAATAATTAAATTTTAAAGAAAACTAAATTAAAAAGACAAATAAATCGGTATGTTCAACATCTCAAGGAGTTCAATTGTCAACCAAATAATTAGAATACCAGTTAATGTCAACATAGGTGTCTTTAACAAATTTATTTTTAAAGCAAGTAAACATTATGAATTCCTTCTCACATAGTGAATACCTAGGATTAATAGATTTATCCTTTCTAACTTAAATCAATTCTAATTTATTTTTCCTTTTGTATGTTTGAGGAAATTAGAGTAATGGCCAACAACAGGGAAGCACTAAAGACCCTATTTGATTACACGAAACCTTCAATTGGTGGAACCGACTCCAGCATATTAAAACCAGCTATAGCTATGAATTAATTAGTGATCTCTCTAATAATCATTCAAATGGTCCAACAACAACTACATTTTGAAGGTTTTGCAAGAGAAGATCTACATGCTCATATCACCATTTTTCTAAAGATATATGCTATCTTTAGAATTGATGGAGCTATGGACAATGTGATAAGGCTAAGACTTTTTCCCTTCTCACTATGAAGAAAAGCAAAGCAATGGTTAGCTTCTCTTCGAAAGGATTCTATTATGTCATGGGAAGAGCTAAAAAACAAGTTCCTAGAAAAGTATTTCCCTATAGACAAGACTGCTAAGCTTCATTGTAACATCTCATCATTTGTTTTGTATGATTTTGAAACTCTATGTGATGCTTAAGAATGTTTTAAAGAGTTACTCAGAAGATGCCCACATTGCACCCTGCTACTATGGATGCAAGTACAAACCTTCTATAGTGGTTTAAGCTTTTCTACTAAACAGTCAATTGATTCAATTACAAGTAGAACATTGGACATGAAAAGCCCCGAGGAAGCTTAAACTCTAATTAAAAGGTTGGCAATGAACAACTACCATTGCAAAAATACTAGATCTAGTAGAAAGAGTTTAAGCCTGGTAGATATAGACATTACTACAACTTTAGTAGCTCAAGTTGAGGCGCTAAGTAAAAAGTTGGAAAATTTTTCCATGCTGCTACAATATCCCATGATGATGCCGAATTCGATCAATCTAAAGGGATACATGGGACAACATCATCCAAGGCCGATTGATAATTTTGTGAGTTAGTTATCCAAATGTAACTCAACCAAGGAATAGAAATGCTCCCTAAGGATTGCAAGGATCTCTATAGTGAGAGAAGAAGTCAAGACTAGAAGACATTTTGACTAGGTACATAAAGAGTAGTGGCACCAGATTGATAGGTATTGAAAAGAAAATTAAACAGCTTGTAAAAATTGCGATTAAGAAGTAACAAGAACCTCCTTCACGAGCATCAGCAAACACTATAACTTTTCAAAGTAGTAAAGAATTGCAAACTAGTAAGCAACTTGCAAAGAACTAAGTCAGTCTAAAACTAATTATAGAAGAACCAATGAATAAGGCTATAGAAATCCCAAAATCAACCAAAGGAGAATCAAAACCTTAGAAGGTGAAAGAATATACATCGCCAATTCCCTATCCCTAGAGGCCAAGGAAGAAATGCTCAAATGAGCAATACGATAAGTTCTTAAATCTTTTTAAACAATTACATATTAATTTAGCTTTTGTCAAAGCTTTGTTGTAGATGCCCAAGTATGCAAAATTCTTGAAGCAATTGCTCAGTAACAAGAAGAAATTAGAGGAACTATTTACAATTACACCAAAGGAAGCTTGTTTAGCAATCCTCTTAAATAAGCTTTTCAATAAAGTTGAAGGATCTGAGGAGTTTTACTATCCCTTGTTTAATTAGTGATTTATATATAGAAAATGCACTAGCCAATCTAAGAGCTAGCATAAATTTAATGTAATAAAAATTATTTAAACAACTAGGCCTAAGAAAACTAAAACTAACAAGAATGGGTTTACAATTGGTTGATAGATGAATCACATAACCTAAAGGTATAATTGAAGATGCGCTATTAAGATAGATAAATTTATTTTTCTAACAAACCTTGTAATTTTAGACATTGATGAAGATATTAAGCACTAGTCATGTTAAGGAGACCCTATTTAGCTCTAGCTAAAGCTATTATTGATGTTAGTGATGGCAAGATTATATTGAGGGTAGGATAAGAGGAGATGGTGTTTAAAATAAAAAAGGCAACGAAAAAATATGTTGAATAAGACAATACTTACTTTTGTCTTGATGTTGCTGATGCCTCTATAACTAATTGTAGGAATTTCACTAAGGATCCTCTAGATTATCATTTCAAATAAGGAAAACAAGAATTTTATCCAACGACCCAATCATTGCTAACATAACAGCATAGTTGGAAGCTTACCCCCCGACTATGGAGAGAAAAAGGTTTAAGAGGATAAAGCCAAAGAAGCAAAACTAAAACCTTCTACTGAGGAGCGAGCGACTTGAGCTAAAATTAAAGCAATTACCAAATTATTTGGAATATGCTCTTCTAGAAGAAAACTCAAAATTGCTTATGATAATATCCTCTAAATTAAATGGAAAACAAAAAGAAAAACTTCAAACATGTTAAGGAATCACAAAAGGATGATTGCTTAGAAGATTTCAAATATCAAAGGAATTAACCCATCCTTTTACACCTACAAAATTTTAATGGAAGAAGGTCAAAAACTAGTAATGCAACCTAAAAGAAAACTAGACCCAAACATGGAAGAAATAGTCAAAGTTGAAGTGATTAAACTTTTGGATGCATGTATGATTTATCAAATTTCTAACAATTCTTAAGGTTGTATCCAAAAAAGGGAAGGATGATAGTGGTCCCTAATGAGCAGAATGAGTTGATTCCAATGCAAGCAGTCATCAGAAGCTCAATGACATTGTAAGGATTGATCAATCCTTTCTACCCTTTATTGATCAAATGTTGGAACATTTATTAAGTCATATGTATTATTGTTTCTTGGATGGTCTTTCTAGTTATTTTCAAATTCCAATTGCCCTAGAAGACTAAGAGAAAATGACATTTATGTGTCCCGATGACACTTTTGCCTATAAGAGAATGACATTTGGTTTCTGTCATGCACCCACAACATTTCAACTATGCATGATGGCAATATTTGATAAGTTTACTAAAGACATGATGGAAGTATCCATGGATGGTTTCTCAGTTTTTGGAAACTCTTTCAATCATTGTTTAAGGAACCTACAAAAATTACTAGCAAGATGTGAGGAAACAAACTTGATGTTAAATTGGGAGAAGCACCATTTTATGGTACAGGAGAGCATAATACTATAACAT
Organism: Lumnitzera racemosa; assembly: GCA_024138005.1. Lineage (NCBI taxonomy): Eukaryota > Viridiplantae > Streptophyta > Magnoliopsida > Myrtales > Combretaceae > Lumnitzera > Lumnitzera racemosa. Next base: position 44,333,385 of record JAMXBC010000010.1, read on the forward strand.
AAGGTGTCATGGAAAGGTATTAAAGTAGAAAATGCAAAAATTGACACTGTTGCAAAGTTACCTCCTTCCACTTCAATTAGAGTCATCTACAGTTTTTTTAGCCATATTAGGCTTTATAAGAGATTTATTAAAGATTTCTCAAAAATAGCAAGACCTTTAACTTAGCTATTAGAAAAAGATGCTCTATTTATATTCTCACATGAATGTCTAGAAGCATTCAATACTTTAACAAAAAAACTAACACATACCCCTATAATGGTAGCACCAGATTGAAGCTTACCATTTAAACTTATGTGCAATGCAAGTGATTACGCTATAAGCATAGTTTTAGGATAGAGGTGAGAGAAACACTTCCAACTAATCTACTACACTAATAAAAACTTCATAGATGCTCAAGAGAACCATACTTCCATAGAAAAGGAGCTATTGGCAACGGTCTTCATATTCAACAAATTCAAGTCATATATAATCCTTTCCACGTTATTGTTTATACTAACCATTCCACTTTGCGATGTTTGTTAAATAAAACAAATGGTAGTCTAAGATTGATCAAATGAATATTATTGCTTCAAGAATTTGACCTAGAGATTAGAGATAAGAAGGGAATTGAAAATTTGGCTACAGATCATCTCTCGTGCTTAGAGAATCCATTATTAGAAAAACTAGATGATCAAGACAATAACGATGAATTCTCAAAAGAATGACTTTACTTAGTAATTATATGAGAAACTTCTTAGTTTGTTGATAAAGGAAATTACTTAGTAGCTAAAATTCTTCCCAAGGGACAAGACTATAAACAAAGAAGAAGTTCTTCCATGATGTTAAAAGCTACTTTTGGGATGACCTGTACTTATTTAAGATTTGTGTAGATCAAATAATTCACAGATATATATATATCTCACTTAGAAGGTTAGAAGATTTTGGATCATTGTTACGTAGGTACAATTAGAGGACATCTTACTACAAACAGAATAGCGTATAAGGTCCTCATGTCCAACTTTTATTAACCAACATTATTCTAGGATTCCTAGAAATTCGTGGAACTATATCATAGGTGTTAAAGAGTAGGAAATATATTTAAGCTAGATGAAATACCACAAAACCTAATTTTGATCAGCTAAGTCTTTCACATTTGGGGAATTGACTTCATAGGTTAATTTTTTAACTCAAACAAGAACAATTACATCCTAATAGTGATGGACTATCTATCTAAATGCGTAAAAGCTTAAGCTTTACCAATTAATGACACTAAGGTGGTAAAACGGTTCCTAAAAAGTCTATTTTCCTGATTTCGTACACCTAAAGTACTTATCAATGATCAATGAACCCACTTTTGCAACATTTAACTAGAAAAAGTATTAAAGCAATGTGGCATTATACACAAGATTGCAACTTCATGCCACCTTCAAACAAGTGGACAAGTAAAAGTTACAACTAGGGATTTGAAAAGTATTTTGAAAAAGATGGTTAAGCATAATATAAAAGATTGATGAGACAAGCTCAATGATGCTCTTTAGGCATATCAAATTGCCTAAAAGATGCCAATTAGAATAACTCCATACCGATTAGTGTACAAAAAAGCATGTCACTTACATATGGAAACTAAACATAAAGCTTGTAGGTTAGAAAACATGCTAACCTTGATCTTAAGTGTGAAAGTGAATATAGGAAACTTCAACTAAACTAGCTAAACGAATGGCACAAAATGGCTTATGAAAACTCAAGAATATTCAAGGAACGAGCCAAGCTTTGTCATGATAGCTAGATTAAGCAAGGAAAACAGTTCTAAGTCAAAGATAGGGTTCTTTTATACCAATCTTAACTGGGACTTTTCCTAAGAAAGCTCAAATAGCGATGGTCCAAACCCTATAGAGTAATACAAGTATTCTCGCATGGAGCAATGGAGATTTCAAGCCCCAAGCGATGAACATTTAAATTAAATGGTCACTGACTTAAGTTGTACATAAGGGGAGAGTTTGATCAAGAGAACAGTGTTGAGTTCAACCTTTACCCTGTCTAAGAAAATGGGTAGTATGTATCTTACCTTGTTAAGCAAATGACAAGGAAGGCAACCCCCTCCTTGCAATTAAGGTAGCAACTTTAAGCATGGCCAACTCCCATAGTACGATGGGTAGTGTACATAAGGCTTAGGAACGAATTCACCACCATATGGCTAACCAGCGATTCCATTTTTCTTCCTTATGTCTTTTTATTTCATTCTTTTCGATCTTTTTATGTCATATGATAGTTTAACGTACTGCATTTTTAACAATCCTCCTAAGTCTTGCAGGTCCAAGATGCTTATGAAGAAGTTGAAATCGCCAAGGAAAAGAAAGTAAAGATTGTAATCATGAACTGGGGCACTAAGTCCATTGCATCAAAAAGGTAAAAAGGAGTCAAAGAGGACCAAGGTCAAGGATCGTGCCCGTGATCCTTTCGTAGGAAATTTGAAGTAAAAACATAAAAAGGGTTAAAGAGAACCACGAAAACAGATCATGACTATGATCTTCTTGACAGAAATAACAATTAATTCTAAGTGAAGGAAAAGATTAAAGGTAATACCACAGCCAAATATCATACCCTTGATCTTAATCGTAGCCAAGCAACATTGTTTACAATCAACCTTACTCAAATCTTTCATGATTCCATTGCTCTAAACTTTCCTAATTCCACTTCTTTATGTTGAAAAATCATTTTCCGCTTTTCAATACATTACTTCTTTAAGCCATGATGAAAGTTAAAAGAACTCTTGTTAATTTTGCTATTACCCATTATAGTAATTGTGCACTTACCATGTTCCTCAACAATAGGCTTCCCTTTTTGAAGAGCAATAACACAACAGGTATGTTATTATTTATACATATGTCCATTATTATGTAACTTATCTTCCTCTTTAACACACTTTCGCTAACATAGCCAAAGCACTAAATGTAGGGAAAAATCTCTTGCTCATGTCCATGGCTCCCTATAACCCAAAAACACCACCCATCATAATCTTAGAAGGGCCTCTTCCTAAATTATTTTACAAGATGAGCTGCTAGCAACCCTACTACCTCAGCTTAAACACATGCTTAAGTTTGAAACACTCAGCCACAAAAGTAAGATTTAAGGTACATAGTAAGAAGATCTTTTCAAGATTAAGCTTCCTAGTTTAAGAAACAATTAAACAAGCTAATATGGAGCTCGAGATAAGAGCTATGGTAGAGAAAGGAGGTTGGTAGAAACTTCTAAGTATCTAAGAACCGATCTATAAGAAACTCACTTTAGAATTCCATACCACCTATTAATGGAGCAAGACCAAATTCCATGTAGAGCCCAAAACTCATTGTCTTTCCCTTTTAGAAATACTAAATTTACTCTCTCCATAGCCAAATTCAATGTGTTCACAAGGTTCTATTGAAAAAAATTGTTCACTACATTATGAACTCCCACTTGGAGTCACCCTATAAACTATTGGCAAAAGTTGACTAGAGAGAAGAAGTACAACCCTAAGTTTGCTAAAGGATCATACCGTAAAAATCTTATACATCAGATCCTTCATTGTTTGCTTACCCACATTATTAGTGGGAGAGGAAAAAGCACTGAGATAGTAACAATGAGGTCTTCTACTCATATAATCTTATAGAGGGTTACCTAATCAATTTGGTGGTAGTATTAGCATTTTACATGCAACACCAAGCCACTGATGCACATGTAAACAAAATTGGATGTGGACCATATGTTATGGTCTTAGTAAAGAAACTGAAACTTTTTATCAACAACCTCCAATTGACTATGACAAGGGACATGATCCTAATGTCACTTTAGACCTTCTATTAGATATGACTCCTTTTAGATGGCATGGATAAGCTCATACCTAAAAGAAAAGAGAATGAAGCATCTATCAACTAAGAGAGTTTGGTCCATAAAGTAAAGAAATTAAAAGTTGAGTTTCAAGAGTTGGTGACATCCTAAGCACTCTTCAAGCAATCCTTGAAGAGTTCATTCTAACAATGAATAAGAACAAATAAAACAAACAAAACTAAATAAAAAAAAACACGCATGATTTCATTAAATCAAAGAACACACAATCCTTAGTAAACTATTTTTATTTACTACCTAATTCTACACGGCTTTCAATCTCAATTACTCTTTAGATCATAGAGATGCCTAATTTGAATTAACTGAACTCACCTCTCTAGGTAATTCCTAACCCTAATATCACTCTACCCAAATCATATCTAAATAAAGTATTGCAAAATCACACTAAGACCTTGGATCCTAGTATTAGGTTGCCCTAATCCAAAAAATATAAACTACTAAACATTATAGTCAACACTAATTTTTTCTAATTACACGTATCTATTAGCTTAAGGACTCACGTCCTCTACAGCAAACTTAAACATCAAATTAATAATCTAGGTAAATATTAATGCAATGACAATATGTATTGTATAATTAGATCTTTAAAGGTAATATCATAGATTGAATAAAAAAACATGTTGTAGCAAAAGCTAGGGTTTGATAACAACTCACTAACAAAATTAGAAGATTCTCAAATCAATGCATGTCTAAGCCTAAGGTATACAACCATAGTGATGGGGTGTCATCTTATACTTTGTGAGCTCCTAAAATCACATTTAAGGTAACCAAAACCAGATTTAAGGCCTTTAAGGAAAACTTAGCCAATTAAACCCAAATTTTATGACTCTGATAAAAAAGTTAGTCAAAGTGACCTAATGAAGTTAGATTCCAAAAATAATGATCCAAAATTCCAATTTTACGCTTAAAAGTATGATTACTTAATATAATATAAAAATGATCAAGACCCCTAAAATCAAGCCAAAAATATGACGAAAACTTAAAGATAAGTTAATTAAGCAATAAAAGGAAATAATGTAGCATAATGTAGCATAATGTACTATATGAGTATATACGTATTTTTATGAGTATATCTGGTATATATAATAATTAGACTAGTAAATTAATTCGAAATTACCTAATTATATATAATATTTGTTGAATTTGTAAAAATAAATAGAGAATATGCCTTAAAAATAAAAGATATGCTAGAAACATAATTATATGAGTATAAATACACATTAAACGTGATATACATATATATAGAATATATATATGTATATAACAAATAAGTAATAAATATTAACATAATATATATTATTAATAAATTCACTAAAAACCAACTAAAGCTTATCCAAAACTTAAGAAATGCAATTGGATTTCACTGGAACTCACTATGGCATGTTGTGGACATTTGAAAATTGTTGAATCAAAAGGGAATTAAAGAGAATTAGGCACCTTATGCTTAGGGATTTGAGAATAAAGTAAAGGAAAAAAATAAGAAGCAAATTCCAAATAGCTTGATTCTTTATAACAAGGCTTCTCAACATTAATTGCATCTTTAGGAACCCAGATCACACCAAAGAAAAATTTAAAAGAAAAACATAGAAAAATAGAAAAAAAAAAAAAAAAAGAAAACAGAGCAAAGGATTAGGTAAGTATAGTTTGTAGACCAAACCTTCACCTGCAGTGAAGGCTTTCCACCACCATAGAGCACCTATAGCACCTGGTTATTCTAATAACTCCCCCTCTATCGTTGGCTACCGAAGCTTCAACGAATAGGCAAGTTAAACTCTTGCCCTATTTTTCATGTAATTTTAAAAATTATTAAATCAATCCAAAAAAGATATGGAAAATTTTACATTTAAGTTATTTTAGATTTAATTTCTTGTAATATTTTTATCTTTGTAAAATTTAGAATATTTTAGGTACTTACTTAAGAAAGTCACCATTCATCCAAATTTTGACATTCAAAATGAATATATCAAATGATGTTGTTTCTAGCCTGAAATGTTTGTATAGAATAAACATGATATATATATGATTACTATGTAGCCAAATTTTTTATTCAAGTATTTTTAGTATTTAATGTAGATTTAGCCTTAAAAATAACTAAAATTAGGGTAAAAATGTGAAATAAATAGGATTTTTGAAATTGATTGATGAAAATGATATATACTAACTTCTAGTGACTTATAATGATATTAAGATATATTGAAAATAATTTGGCATTAAAAGGATAATATTGGTTAATTAAATGCAATTTAGGGGTAAAATTGTAATTTCGAGTATTTAAGCAATAAATCAATAACATGAAACGAAGTGATGATTGAATTCTCCATATTTTTAGGAGTTTATAAAATTTTTTAAGGAATTATTTAGTGACCCAAGCTATTTATTTCGAATTTACGTAGTAAAATAACTTAAATTACGAACCGAAGCTCATTTTTAGTGATATTAAACTAAAATGTGATAAATATTGAAATAAAAACTATAGATAAAAACTATAGAGATATATGTTGGTTTAATTAGTAAAAATGAATTCTTAATATAACTAACGATAGTTTTACAACCGGAGTGTATTATATACATATTAGAGTTAGATAATATCTATATTATTGAATTATATTGACAAATTATATAAAATATAGTTTAATTACATAACATACGTACAATGCAATAAAGTTCATTTAGGTATGTACCAATGTCTCAGAAATTCAAACTATCATTTAGAAGTCATTTTTAGAAATAGAACTCGTCATTTGTATCATTAGATATGTACAAACCCAATGATACTACTTTTACTAAAATCAAACAATCTTAGGTAATATAAACTATATCTCTATAGTATTATGAAAATTTACTTACTATAATAACCTTACCTTAATTGAAATGTGATTTAACTTATTAAAAGTACATTTTGATACAATCAAAACAATATATTATATGTAATAATATAACTACGTATATTATTAATATTTAATAACTTAACTTAACTTATATAATAATATTTTATTATATAAGGAAAATAATAATATACTTTAGATATATTTATATGTATAACTATTTAACAAACTACTTTTAGATAAAACCCTAATGTTTTTGTAGCTCTTACGAAAACTAAATCTAGATTTTTTATGTATATAGAATCTCTTTGTAATTACAGCATTGAAGACATGAGTCTTCCAAAGTCAACATTTGGACAGGTAAGTTACAATAGTAGCTTTACCGCTTGTTAAGATACTATATTAAAGTATCTGGAAGCATAAGAGTACTTTGATGGTACTTGTAAATTAGCTATCCATGTACATTGCATGTGTATGGTTAATATTGTTATTATGATAGGAGTTAAACTCCTTAGCTTGTTGTTCTATAGATTATTTCATTTTGTATTGTTGTGAACTTATTTGGCCACCCTTAAATGGAAATAATAATGATTCAACTACTGACAAAACTAAACATGCATAGCAACCATTAGGGGAACGATTATGAGTATCGGGCCAAATATTAACTCCCTTCAATGAGGATAGCTAAAATGGCCCTTTCTCCATCCCTAGTCTAACTAAGTGATAGGTAAGGAACTCACGACAAAGATGGACGCTATAGTTTGAGGGTAGCCACGGGAGGAGGATATTCTCTATTCTATAAGCCTAGGTTTGGTCTACTTTAAGTCGTAATAAAACTCTTCGATCCAGGCTGGAGTAAATATAATTTCTCTAACCTTACAATGAAATAAATAACATTGTGCAATGTTTTAAGTGATTGATTGCATTATATTTCATCATAATTAAAAGCCTTGTTTATGATTGTATGTTACTCTTCTTACTCCGTCCTACTTACTGAGCTAATTGTGCTCACATCCTCATAAACTTTTTTACAAGTGACGAGTGAAGGTAAGAATATTTAGATATCACCACCCCTAAGTTAGTGTGCAATAGGTTAGGAAAGTGAGGAATAAGGAATCCGCCAAATCTAGGCTTTTGACTTTTCTTTTATGTTTTGTGGAAACTAATTAGGAATTCCTTAGGATGCTCACTAGTTTCTTATCTTATTATACATAGACTTTAAGACATGTAGCTTTTGGTAAACTCTTATTGTAAATTATAACACTAGATGTGAAACATTTATGTAAATAATGTGGCATTATGAGATAACAGGTTATATAAAGCTGGTGTTTTGTAATGCTATGCCATGGGTTTGATCATTCACAAGTATCAAAATAGATATTTCAAGCTAGTTGAGTCATGTACACCTTGTGTGGACTATATCTATAATAACAACTATAAGGTCAGTTTCTATTAGGTTAGTTTACACAGCGGGACTATTACAACTTCTCCTATTCGGTGTATGACAATTCTAAGTTAGTATCAAAGCATGGTTCTTAAAGAACCAAGCTTCGAAGTGTCTAATTAAAATGAGTAGACAATATGATCACTGAGAGTGGAGTTGATAATGAATATAAAATACTTATCTTTATAGGATTATATGTATGGCTTATATATATAACGGGTTATAAATTAACTTTAACTTGATTATTTCATATTCATAAGAATGGTTTAATACATACATGGTGGAATTTTAAATGGGAAAGGGATGAGACACCTATCAAGTATAGGATTCAAATGCAAAAGTTGTTATTAGATATGGCTGACTAGAGGATATTTTATACTATCGATGAGATTATCAAAAACTATAAGCATAGAATGTCCTTTAGTATACAAGATGATTAGAAAATAATAAGAGATGAATTAGGACTTATATATAATTAATATACTACTACAGCTACCTATGAGAAGAAGTACTTCCGAGAAAATGAGATATCATTTGTACTGATTCCTATATTGTACTTTCCTACTATTGTAGAAGCAAAAAGGAATTACTCTCCAAGTTTTGACCAAATACCCCTAAGTGTTCCATATATCCCTAGAAACTATCCCCCTAGTGTAGTTGACTAGTTTCCTAAGTATCATATAGATGAGACTACAGGCATAGAAGTACCACTACAATCCCAAGAACCCGAACCCCCGATGGTACTACCTAAGAATCCACCTCATGATGCTCAACCAAATGTAGGGTTTGATAATGAGGATGATCCTAAGGAGGATCCAAAGGAAGTAGAGGTTGAAGTAGAAGCTGGTTCTAAAAATGAAGCATAAGATAGTCCAAGTGAGGTGCATGAAGTGATTGTTATACTAGACACACACGTCATAATAGAGGTAAGTTCAGATTTTGAAGAGAATAGAAACGATGACTGGTTTCCTTTTGAAGATGCAACAACTTCAACAAGTTCAAGTAACTAAAAGTCTTAGAAGATCATAAGAAGACTTGTTAGGGCTTTTGATATCCTCTGACCCAGTTGTTTTAATGTACCTAGGTCCCCTAGTTTCTTTTGATGTACTTTTGACTTTTTGAAACTAAATTTTATACTTTTGATGTTTGAGTCACTAAAAAATGTAAATGATGTAAACAAACTCTTGTACAAATGAAAGTAATGCAAATAAGTGACTAGATGTGTAATCTGATGTTGTAAATAAAGTGATGTAATCTTTTGACTATAAAGTCTAACTATCTTATGTACTAATATAAAAATGAAAGAATGCAACATATCTTTGGTACCTAATATTTGTATGAGATACAAATATAAGTAGTAATTACAGAGAATGAAGCAAATAGATGGTATAATACTACAGGTGAAATTTATATGAGCTCATGATGTATAAGTGTGTTTGAGTACATGATGAGATATAAATATCATTGTCTTATATATAAGGATGAAACATTACAGGTTTTATGTTGATTGAAATCCTTGTTGAAGAATTTATAGCTATTATTACATATACAGAGAATGATTGATCTATATGTAAATACGAGTCGCTTAGATCAAGTATTAACTTCCAGTACGCATTTTGGAAGTACAAGGTTGATAGTTAGTGAGTTGTGAATATGAATATGATAGGGAAAAAAAAATAGAAACAGAAATGGAAACAATTGACTTAAAGGAGTAGTATTACCTCTTAACCATCCTAATCCACCAGAACCACTTAGAAATGATGTACCACCACCTATTCAAAATATGATGGACCCCACTCATTTTGGACAAATGTTAGCTAATATGAATACTACGATCCAACAGCAATAAGTTTTAATCTAGCATTTGATCATATGTGGAAATGTAATGAACTAAAGGCCACTAGAGACTAAACCCAAAGGAAGTTGACCCTAAGATGCAAGTTAACTTTTCGAGTTTATGAAATCAAACTAGTATTTTGAATGATAAATAGGTAAGCCTAACTTAGCTGATGATTGATTAGCTCAAATCAAACACATTTTTTAGGCATTTAAGATTCTTGAAAATCAGAAAGTCCCTTATGGTACTTTCTTGCTAAAAATAGGAGCACAAGTTTGGTGGGACTTGACAGCACAAATAATGCTTAACCCCATTACATGGTAAGTATTTCAAGAGGCATTTAAGAGAGAATATTTCCTTGTCAGTGTGCAAAATCAGACTACCTGACAATTAATGGAGATAAAAAAGGGCACTATGAATCTAACACAATATGAGAATGAATTTTACAAGTTGTTACAAATGTGCCTAACTCAAATTAAGATTTTTTGCATGTAAAAAGTGAAATTACACATGTCAATTTCGCGTTTTCCTAGGCACTATGTATCATCCCTCATTAACTAAGTGTTAACTCATTATATCCAGTTAATACCAGCTTAACACATCATTTAATGACTCATCTATCTAATTTTTTAATTACTTTTCCATAATTTTACCTAATTTTAATAATAATTTATTATTATATGTATATTTTTAATACATATAATGTATATCACATGTAATACATATATATTATGTATAATTCAACTTCATTTATTATTTTTGAAAGTTAATTAACTCATTTCTAATATTTCGTTATATCTAAATGATTGAATTTTACGTTTATCGACTTTATTAATAAATTGACATTTTTCTTAAAGTAATATTTTTATATAGCTTATTTTAAGAAATTGACTTTACTTAAATTACTTTGTCTAACTTTTTCTAACTTTACTATGAGGTTTGAAATAAAATGGATAATTTAGTTCGTGTACCATAATTTAGGAACTCAAATCTTAGGGTTATTAAACTAGCTCAAAATCTTGAGATATTACATGATTTAAGCCAAGAAATCGATGGCAATAATGGCATTGAGGTCATTCCTCATGAGACGACTGAAGGACTGTCGAGGCAGATTTTTTTCCCATTTTTATAAATTTTCCTTAATTCGATTAATATTAAATCCTACCGAGTTAATATTGATCATCGACTAAGAACTAAGGAAAACTACAGCTTTTAAACACATTTTGAAAATTCTTAGAGTCACTACCAAACCAAAATCGGGAAAAATAGTGAGTTAAGTTAAATTGATTAGGTGGATCGATTTAACCTAAACACCGGTATACTTGAAAAACAAATTTTAAGAAAAATAGTTTTGAAAACCAAAGATTTTAGATCTAAGAGCTATTTTATTAAACCTTTAACAGGTATAACTTTTTAACTTTCTAAATTTAGATTTGCTTTTCAATATACCCTTTTGAGATTTCAATTTCTATTTTACACAAACAATAAATCATATCACATGCAACTAAGTTAATTAAATTGATTATTTACAAAAGATGGAAAAAGAAATTTTTTCATATTTTAAGTCACCTCATAAGTACCTACATACCCTTTATTATTGATCAGACTTTCCATAGTTCATTTAATAAAACTTTAGATAAGTAAGTTGATTCTAATTTCTAAAAAAAAAAAAAAAAGAAATGGGTTTACGTCTTTAACTTAATTCAAATTTATTTGAGGAAAACTTTCTAAAGAGGGTTCTAAATTTGATTTATTGTTTATTTTTCTGAAAATACTAAAAAAAGTCCTAATTTTGGAAAGAGCTAGTTTATGTTACTTTATTTTTAGAAAAATGAATTTTTCTAAGTTATAAAATAATTTTTCTATTTTTTATTGTTATTTTTTTCATTTTATTTTACTTTATCTTATTTTATGTATTAACCCAAAAAAAAGAAGCAAAAATAAACCAAGACCCTTATTTTTTCCTTTTCTTTCATTCTCTTTCTTTTTTCTCTTTTTTTTTTTTGTGTGTGTGGTTACAATTACATTAGAGAGTATAAATAAATAATAAAAATTCAAAACAAAAGAAACAAAACAAGACTGCGAATTGAATCAGTAAAGGTAGGTTGGACTTCAATTCAATAATGGATCTAGAGCGATCTTCAAGTCGATTTAGCTGGCTTGGAATAAACTAAGAGGATTAGGAAAGTAGAGAAAAAATGAGTTCATAAAAAACCCACATAGGGTAAAGTATTGACTTAGGAGTTAGAGCAGTAGGTAGCCTAGAAGATAAGGATCAAGAGGAGTTTTTAGCATCAAGAATAAGGATGAGGAAAATATTCTCTATTAATCCAAATGCTATAACAATAGCTTAAGACGTTACAATTTCAAGAATGAAACATTTCTAAAGAGAGTGGAAATGTGAGACCTATACTGATGTGACTAATTCCAATAACTGATTTAAGGCATTCGAGTATGTAACCCGATTAGGCTAGAAACTTACGAAGGATTTCATGATATTAGTTGGGGAGTTTTCGTAGGTTCAGAATTTAATAATATAATAAAATATTAAAAATACACCTAAAATAATAATAATTTACCATATTATTACATTATTGACAATGCACGAGTTATGTTTGAGAAATTAATAAATATTTAGAGATAAATTATAAGAGTAATACAATTAATATTAGATGTAAATAATATATAAAAGACATATATACACTTTGGGTATAATTATTATATAAATATATATATACTTGTAATTATCGTAAATACCTAAAATTATGTAAAATTTACTAAATAAATTAATAAAACATAAGAAAAACGGTTTAAAAAATTATAGATAACCAAAAGACATCATTTTAGGCATGGCAAGAATCTAATATGCATCAAGATGAGGGACATTATATTTTGGACACCTTAATCTCCACTTTTCCATATGTCCTTAAGTAAGAAAAATCACATATAAATAAAAAAAGACTATTAAAAAAAATGAGACCATCATTCTGGACAAAGCTTAATCAATTGCAATGGTGGAAATATTTTTAGAGAAAATGAGGAAAATGAAATTAGAAAAAACATAATGCACGACGGAGGGGATTTGTGAAATCTTAAGGAAGGTGATCAACTGGAAGTAAAACAAGAGAGTAGCTCGAAGGAGTGACCAATGACTAGACTAGCTGAAAAACCCCTTTCCTCTAGAGGTGGTTGGAGTTTTATATTTCCAATGAGTGCTTAGTTTTCTTAATTTTAATAAAAATTTGGTAAAAATAGTAAACGAACTCCAAAATTTTTTAATTTGGTTTTCCTACATATTTTTGCATGAGGAATTCAAACATTTAATCAAATTTTCAAAATTTTGAGTGTAGATATAAAGTGCTTAAGAAAAACAACCTGTACAACAATTTTCAATTAGGTTTTCAAAAGACTAATTTACATAGTTTCAACTTGAAATTTTATTAATATACTCCTAAGATGTTATATTTTGATGTTGTATAGTCAAATTTTAAAATTAAGTCGCTGGGTTTTTGAGAAAATTTCGTTTCCATCTAAACAGTGCACAGGAGAAGCTATTTTGCTACAAGAGATTGATGAAATTTTATCATACTATGGTATACCCTAAATTTCCCCACATACAGTAACTAGAAATGGTTTAATATGAGTTTAAGAATCATGAGTTTTGGTGAAAATGAATAATTTTTTTATTAAGAGTTAAATTTTCCAAGTATTTAGTATACTTGTAAACTAATGGATAATATAATGAAGAAGAGAAGTGGATGATTGAAGTATTAATTGATTCTTATTGCATATGTAAGGTTTAGATTTCTACAAATGCAAGGTAAGTAGAGTATATATGAAGTAGTTAGACGTACTAGTAATAGTAGGGTTACATTAGAAGGTAAGTTAGAATGTAACCTAGTGTAAATATGTTAAATACACTAGAAATTGGATTCGGATAAAAAAGTGGCTATCTTTGGACTCTAGACTATCTCTAAAGAGTAAACTGTAAGTTAGAAACTTCCTAAATAAGAATCTAATTTTGGACTGTAGGTTAGAAACTAGGTTAGAATGTTATTTAGTATTGAATATCTTTAACTACACTAATAGTCCGATAGTAGATCAACTAGTGATTTGTATATGAATTATATACCTTTATTAGAGTCCGAACATGAGTCAAAAGCAACTTGGATAATAACAATACTATAAGTTCGAGTTGAAACCTAAGTCAAAAAGCAATTCAATGGAAGATACAAAGTGTAGAGCAATTGGAAATTTAAAGATGGTTGGTATTGAATTTTAGATCATTAGAAGTCGGAGAGTAAATCAAAAAGTTGCCTGATTATACCTTCTAAGAATTTACTAAAGCCAGAACTTGGGTCAAAAACTACTAGGTAGTAATCTATACTAGGTCAAAACATTGATCAAAATGTACCCTATTTAATTAATATCTAATAAATATCAAACTTACCTAACACAATTAAAAACATACTTAAATGTTCACAATGAACACATTTGTAATATATTGGATGGAAACTAAAGATGGTATATTAAAGTTAAGAACAATAAAGGAAGACTCGAATGACACATAAGGAAAATGAGCATCACTACACTTTAAATTATTATTTAAGAATATTTGGAAACTTTAGTATATGTCTTATTTATGGTTGTAAGTTAGTTGCATGTACTCATGTAACGTATGTTCTTAAATGCTATTATGCTATTTCAGTGTTGGATTGATGTGTTGATTACTTCATGATATTACATACTTTGAACTATTTAAATTTGCTTGAACACCCCAAAAGTAATCTAACACAAACTCAGATTAACTACTAATCGGACTTACATCGTAACCTACTAGGGGAAAAACAGTGAGGAAGTATGGGCCAAACTTGAACCCCCTTCATTGAGGATAGCAGAAATGGTTCTCTCCTTACCATAAGTCAAACTAACTGATAGGAGAGGAGGTCACTACTAGGTTAAGATCCGTAGTTCAAAGGTAGGATTAAGCGAAGCATGTTCTCCATAGCACAAACCTTGGTTTGGTGACTAAATTTGCGAGTATACAGCATTAAACTCCTTAAAACTCGAATTAGAGTAGGTAAAATTTCTCTAATCTTACAAAGACCGCTCAACGCTGTACAATGGCATTTGCTTGGTCATGCATTAAATCTAATTAAACTTGCTTCAAAACCCTAGTGGCTTTATGTCAGATATGTACTACTGTCTCTACCCTACTTACTGAGCATGTTGTTACTCATTCCCCTATAGCTATTTTGCAAGTTTCCTTAGTAGATTCACTAGTACTATTCGAAGTTCCAAAAGACTAAAGAACGGGGTTGGGGAATGAGATTCAAGATTACTTAATTGGATTTCTACTTAGTTTATTGATTATATTAACTTCTAGGAAAACTAATAGGGTCTCCTCATGTGACCCCTAGTTTTCAGCTAATGAAATTTATTCTATACTTTACAGGCTTGTAGATTTTAGTAGATTTTTCATAGATATTATATCTTTTTGTAACAACTTAATTCTTGCAATTTTAACAAAATGTAAGGCTTCATTTTTCTTACTTCTTACAAAACTCGATTTTTCCTCAAATATTTAAGCAATAAACCTTTTTTCAATAACTATTTTGAAAATTTACATCACAATGTGATTTCTACTAAGTACTTTATAAGACGTTTCTTAGTAGTAGAGTGGTGAACACCTTATGTAGGCTATATATACATTACTAGTTAAAGTGACTAACTTTTAGTGTAGGTCGGTTTACACGTAGAGCTATTATGACTCTTTAGTTTTGGGCACGATAGTTTTAGGTAATAGTCACTATTGGAGAAGAGAGCAGTGGTTTGTAGGGGCATAGTTTAGTTCGATCTGGCCACCAAAATGAGCAAGAGAGGAGACTTTTGTGAGTTTTAGATTAAACTTAAAGGGGTGCATCGAGTGCCTTAACTAATGGAAGTAGTCTAGTGGTGGTCGATTTTTAGTGGTTAACAATGGTAATTGGTTGAGTGCGATGCTAATTGTTGGAGTCTTGGTAGGGTGTGTGATGTGGTTGTTTCAGCCTAGAGTAGTAGCTAGAATGGTGGGGAAGCACGGTAGTTAGGGTTCGGTGGTGGAGGATTAAGGTTGGTTTGGGTCTTTAAAGGTCACGACAATGGTTAGGTTTAGTCATGTTAAGAAGCTAAGGTCTAGGAGGATTCGGCTATAATGGTAGCATTGCTCAAAAGTGGATACAGAGAGAGCTATAGAGAGAGAGAGAGAGGGGGGGGGGGGGGGGGGGGGGAGAGCAATAGTGGTAAAGTGAAAGAGAGCTTGAGAGATTGAAGAGAAAGTTGGGGAGAGAGTGGGTCCATTCTAGAGTGCTTATTCGAGCACCTATATATACTATTGGAGCTCGAATTAACCATGGGAATGATTAAATGCCATTAATCTAAGGTTGAATGAAGGAGGATGATCAGTGATTTAACTTTTAATTTAGGCACGAATTCGTGTTGATTATACTAGGTATTCAATCCTACCATAGATATCTAGTAGAAGCTTTAGATCACATTAAAAGAGCTTGAATCAAGGAAGTTCAAGGAGAAGGAAAATCCAAGAATTTATGTTTTTTTTCAATTTTCAATAGTCGATTTAAGTACCTAAATGTGTGAATCTAGTCAAGTTTTAGGGCACATTATAAAGTACTCTAAATGGTCTTCATAATTTCTCGATTAATTTGGTAAAATCATGAAAAAAAAGAGGTCAAAAATTGATTGAAAGTAAGCTGCTCAAAGTAGAAAAGCATTGGAATTTCTGAAGAAAAGAAAGGAAAGAGGAGGAAAATGGGGAAAATGACGTTAATGTAGCACTTATGTAGTACCACGTCAGCCTTGGGGTCAAATGGTGTCATGCCGCGTATCTTGAAATGATACGTGGCTAATGACGTGGTAAGGATAGCCAACGTGTATATGACACGTATCATACCACATGACTTAATACGTAGATGACATGGCTGACGTGGCACTACATTAACTTGTGGTCCAATCACAAAGCACCACATATCATGACCAAATACATCGCCCAATCATTTTTTAACATGTGGCAGGTGTATTTTGTGAGGAAAAATAAAAGGCACTTTATGCTTATGTCAAGATTTGAACCTAAGACCTTCATGTTAAACCTGAGTGTAAGTCAAAGTATGGAATTATCAAGCCATTAGCCTATACCTTATCCATACATGCAATTAAATTACATAAATGGACCAAGTTGGCTTAGGTTAAATTTAAATCTAAGCCCAAGCCTAATATTTCTCTCCTCATTTTTATTATTTAAGACAAAAAAAAACTAAGGATAAATTAAAAAATCCCTAATCTATCTTTTTTCTTTTTTTTTTCTATTTTTTGTATTTTTTTATAAATTTTCTACTTTTTGTGATTTTTGTGAACTTTCTATTTTTGTGATTTTCCTAAATTTTCAATTTTTTTGTACATTTCTAAATTTTCTATTTTTTGTATTTTTCTAATTTTTTTTTTAAATTAAGACCCTTTACCCTATTCTAAAAATTCTCAAATTATAGAAGGACAAAAATGGAATATCTATAAGGAACATTAAGCCAAACGATCAATGAGCTAAGTCTTAAGGAAAGAAGTGTGAAGGAGTTTACCAGCCAACCTCCATCTAAGAAATTCAAAGCCTTAGATGAGAAGACGAAGGAAGCTATGAGGAATAAAGCTCTCGACATCAGTAGTTCTAAGTTCGTTCAAAACTGTAAGGTAGGTAAGTACTTTGTGCTATGTTAGAGCCAAAATATCTTACATACTGACTCAGCCTTACGTAACAGGACAAAATCCTTAGCCCTAATAAAATGAGTCATTCTCCTTAAGAATAGGGAGATTGCAAAGAAAGATGTTAATAAAGTGGGCAGTTGTACTAAAAGACATATTGGTACTAAGTTGTACAATGTAAGTACCAATCACCTTTTTAATTACAACTCATGTTTTGTTGCTAAAATAATCTCGTCTACATGCAGATTAGCAACTATGTTTTGACAGCTCTAGATGAAGCCAACAAAGAAATGAAGAAGGTAATATTTACATGTTGCTACTCTATTGAAAAGTAGATGACTTATCTATCTTTGTTAACTTATGGCAGCCTCAAAGGCTTAGACTGTCGCAATCAAAAGCATGAGAATTAAGGTTGAGATAAAGGCTAGGAAACTTCAAGAAGAACTTTTAACCAAGAAGTTGGCACATTCCTTAGTGGTCGATGAAGTCTCGAGCCTTAAGGCCAAGAGTGAAGAGTAGTATAAGAAGATTGAGGACTTCAAAGAGGAGCTCCGTTAGAAGGGTGAGAAGTGTTAGGGTTTAGGTTGAACAATCAGCTCAATGAGTGACAAGGAGGATAAGCTAAGGATGCAAATAAAGGAGTTAGAGATAAATGCTTCCAAGCTCTAGTCGTGTGTTACCGAATTAGAGGAGGTGGTAAAGAAGAAGCTCTCAATAGAGAAGGCACTAGAAATCGTGACTTCCAATCAGCAATATGAGAGACTGCTGAGGAAGAAGATTCTACAAGGTGTCTAATAGGTAAGAAAGGAGATTTTGAAAGTTCACCCTGACTATGACCTTTCATATCTGAACTTTGCCGACATCGATGATAATGATGCTAGCAACAGGGCAAGGTGACAGTGATGAAGCCAATGTTGAAGCTCCTATCAATGATGAGGAACAATCATCTAAGGAGACCCTCTACATTCTTAAAGAGACATCCACCTACCCTAAAACCCTAATGCCGAAAAAGAAGGAAGCTCCAAGAAGGTCTCGTCTTCTTCTAATCAAGACAATACTTCTCCCTAATGAAAGAAAAAGAATGTTCCAAATTTTTGAAATTCTATTAATTTATACTTTATTTTTGTAGATGTTGTATGGACTAAATATGGTTAGGATGCCAATCATTTATTATAATGTGATATTCGACCCTTAATCCATTTGCTTCTTGTACATTTCATTTCATGCACAAGTTATTAGTTTTTAGTATGTTTTATTTCATGCATAAGTTATTAGTTTTCAGCACTTTTTTTTTCATACATATTAGATGTCTTTTGAAGATATGACATTCATTAGTCACATAGGACATTAACTAATGTACTTCCTTTTTTTAGCCATGAGATTACTTATTAGCAAGTATAGTAGAGATTGTTCTCTAACTTCTTAGCATATTTCAAATAAGAATTGACATTACTTATTAATAATTAGTAAGTTCATTAACCATTATAGGTCTAAAGTCATTAAATACTAGTTGGTTTGCTATATAATTAGAACTTTATTACTCCATTAATCATGCATTAATTAGGAATTAAAATGACGAGAAGTTATGATACTCGAACTTGAAATGAACATTTCATAGTTAAAACAAGATGTAGGTCATCACATTACAAAGTTTAAAATAGAAATAAACCATAACATCAAAAGTACTAAGAAAAAAAAAGCTTTAAATTCTCGATAATCCATGCTTGGGGGATGATTGTCCCATCTAACCTTTCTAGTCGATAGGTCCCCTAGCCTATGACTTCTTAAACCCTGATAGGATCCTCCCAATTTGCATCAAGTTTACCTTGTTTTTCTGGCTGCTCTATGCTAATATATAGCAACTCTTGCCCTTATAACATCTCTTATATCCTTAATCATGTCCAAATTGTCTATAAGACCGACTTGATTAGCCATTATGTCAAAGTTCTGTGGATAAAGATTCGGTAGATCCAATTCAATCAATTGTACAGCTTTTGACCCATATGCTAACCTAAAAGGTGTTTCTCCTATTGAAGTCCTATAGGTAGTTCTATACCCCCATAAGACACTCTACAATTCATCAACCCCTTTACTCTTAACTTGGTTAACTTTCCTCTTCAAACTATGCAAGATGACCTTATTAAAGGCTTCTACTTACCCATTAGTCTAAAGATGAGCCACTGACGTATAATTTAGACAAATGTCATATTTCTCACAAAATACTTGAAATTTATTATTATCAAATTGTGATCCATTGCTAGTGATTATCATAAATGTAACCCCGAATCTTGATATCATAAAGTTGAAAACAAAAGCTTCAACCTTCTATTCAGTGATCCTAGCAACTGCTTCAGCCTCCGCCTACTTTATAAAATAATCCATGGCAACTATAACAAATTACCACTAGGCTATAGACTTTTGAAATGGTCCGAGTATGTCTAATCCTCATTAAGCAAAGGGGCAAGGACTAGTGAAGCTGTACAGTTTAATAGAAGGTGCATATCTCAATGTCTCATGTTTCTAGCATTGTGAACATTGCTGAATAGAAAATCTAGCATCTTCCTTCGTAATCGGCCAATAATAGCAGAGTCACAATACATGGACATGCAAGGCTTAACCCTTCACATAGTTGTTGCAAATACTATTGTATCATTTAGACAATATTCGTTGTGTATCCTTCAGTAGAAGGCAACAAAGGTAGAGTTGAGAAATGCTACATTTGTACAATCGATCAACTATCAACGTATAATTTCCAACTTGATAAATCAACCTTCGAACATCTTTTCTATCATCAAGAAGGGCACCATCCTTCAACTAGTCCATGATTAGGTTCATCTAAGACTTCTCCTTTGGGTAAAGAGCTAACTCGCAACTCTACTCAATAGTTTATAAGCTCTTATTGGAGAGATACTCAATAAAGAGCTTATCATTTAAATTAGAGAGTGTCATACTGGCTAACTTTGACAACTTGTCAACAGTAATGTTTTTACTTCTTGTTATTTTCTCAATTGAGAAAGACTAAAACTCTTCCGTGAGCATTTATACTTTCAATAAGTACTTGCTCATTACTTCTTCTTTTACCGCATAACTTCCTTTAAATTAATTTACAATGAGTTGTGAGTCAGAAAAAATTTCCAACTATTTCAACACTAACTTCCTTCGCTAATTTGAGTATAACTATTAAGGCTTCATACTCAACTTCATTGTTACTGGTTAGAAACCAAACTTTAAAGCGTAATTAACTTACACGTTATGGGGTCCTTATATAATGAGACCCACACTGCATCCTTCCTTAATAAAGGAGTCATTGACATATGGATTCCATATTAGCTTCTCGATCATCTCTATACTGTCTTTTTCACTAATGAATTTAGCCACAAAATTTGCCAATACTTGAGCTTTTAGTGCCATTTTAGGTTTGTACTGTACACTATAGGCACTTAGCTCTAAAGCATACTTCATCATCCTTCCAAAGGAGTTTGGTCATTGTAAAGCTTGCTATAAAGCTTGATTAGTAAGAGCAACAATTTGATATGCCTTGAAGTATAGCTTTAACTTTCTTGCTGAGAAAACCACTACCAATACAAATATCTCAATTTTCATATATTGGTGTTTCAGCCCTTATAAAACATAGCTCATGTAATACATCGACCAATGCTATCTACCTTTTATTCAAACTAAGATAGAGAAAAGTGTTCGGCTACTGACTAACAAATATAAATACAAATTCTCTTCTAGAAAAGGTATTGATAGTATTGGTAGTGATGCAAGAAATTCCTTTAGCTCAATGAACATACTTTCACATTCATTCGTCTACTTGAAATCTTTTAGATTCTTTAAGATTTTAAAGAATTCTGCATATCTGTTAGCACTTTTTGATATATATCTATTTAAGGCAGCTATCTACCTAGTTAGCTCCGGAACTTCCTTGATTGTGCAAGGAGACTTCAACTTCCAAATGGCATCAATCTTCCTTAAGTTTGCCTCAATGCCACACCGAGTGACCATATAACCAAAAATTCTACTTAAGCAGCACCAAAAACACATTTCTACGGATTTAACTTCATATTGTATCTCCTCAAAGTGCTGAATGTCCCCTTAAGATCCATAAGATGTCAACTTTATATCATGCTTTTCACTATCATATCATCGATGTATACTTTAATGTTACAGTGAATCTAAGACTTAAACATCTTAGTGACAAGCTGTTGATAGGTCATGCCAGCGTTTTTTAAATGGAAAGGGCATTACCGTATAACAGTACATCCCAAAGTTGGTGACGAATGATGTGTGAAACTCATCCATTTTGATTTGATTATAGTAGGAAAATGTATCCATAAAAGATAATAAGGCATGTCAAGTTGTTGAGTCAATAATTTGGTCTATTCTCAACAAAGGGAAGCAATTTGTAGAATGGGCATTATTTAAATCCATTAAATTTATGTACATACGTCACTTGCCTTTAAACTTCTTAACTATCACACAATTGGCAAGCCAAGTCAGATAAAGCTCTTCCCTAATAAACCCTGTCTTTAACAGCTTTTGGACTTCTTCTTTTATGGCCACCTACTGTTCAAGAGCGAAATGCCTTTTCCTCTGCTAAATCATCTCCACATTAAGTTTGACTTGAAGTTTATTTATTATAACATCTCTAGGGATGCTCGACATATCTAAGGGATACCATGCAAAGAAATTGGCGTTATCCTATAAAAAGTTTATCAAACTTTAGTGGATGTCTATCGGCAAAGGTTTCCCTATCTTTGTCATCTTTCAAGATCATTTCCCAATAGAATTTCTTCTATCTCTTCCTTGGCATTTTCTATGCCAACTAATTTTCATTTCAAACAGGTTTTAACTTTAAGAATTTCTTCTTGACATAATGCCTTTACATACAAGGATCTTGCTAACTGTTAGTCCCCTTTACATACACTGACTCCAATAGGAGTACAAAATTTGGTCTTGAAATGCATAGTAGAAGGGACTATGCCGAATAAATACTGACATGGGCATCCCATGATCATATTATATGGAAACTAACACTTAACAACAAGAAAATCCACCTCATCTACTACAATGTGTTCGTCATCTCAAATCTAAATTGGAACATAAATTACTCAATTGACCCGAATGAGTTGATTATTGAAAGCATATAAATTATGAGCCACATAGTTTCACATAGATATTTTGAGCTAGTAATTTGGGGTGTATATGGAAGTTAGCTGATTAAAATGATAATTCACGTGTGTATTATAAGAGTTAAACAAATGGCATGTCATGAGTCTAGAATATAGAAATATAATAAAATAATAAAATTATGGCTAAAAATAGTCAATTTTACTAAATTATATTATATTATAATTTACCTGCCTTTAATGTGTAAAGTAGCGAAAGATAATTAAATTTTAGGGATAAATTATTTGCATTATAAAAGTTTTAAAATGATATAAAATAATGTCTAAATAGTACGTACGTTCTGCATATAATTGCTATATATAAATGTATACTTGATAATGCCTAAAATACCCGAAATTATATTGAACTAACTTAAAATAATTAGGAAAAATAGCCAAAATCATAACAAAATGGTAAGGACAATAGATTTTGGTGGCTTTAGACATAGCAAGTTTTATAACAAATGTTAGAGTAAGAACATAAAATTAAGACACCTAAACCATGCAAAAATTTGGAGTATAAAAACCTTATGAGAGAGAAAATGGATCACTTTGCATCCTAACAACTTTAGAAATTTCACCATAGTTCTCTATAGGATTATTCAACATCTTAGGTTTTTTAGAACAATTGAGAAGGGCGAAAAATCTTAAAAGAGAAATTTTTGGAAAAATTAATAGAGAATGGGATAAATCGAGCAAAGTAATAGAGGAGACATCTATACGTGACTTAGGAGCAAACCACCAACACCACCTAACAGAGGTAGCAGCGCCCAACTAGGCCAATAAGAAGGGGTAGTTGCTGGTGGCTAAACAGTGAACTTCTAGTAAGCCTCGATTTTTTACCCGATTTTCTATATTTTATAAAAATATTAAATTATAACAAAAAATTCTGGAAAAAAAAATTATTTTGAAATATTTTTATATATACTTTTCAAGAAAAATATTAATTTATACAAATTTCAAGTGAGTATGTGATCTCCTTAACAAATCACGTAAAACCGAACAATTTTCAAAATGTTTTAAAATAACCTTCTTATTGCTATTTCTAAACTAAAATTTTTCTAGAACTTCCTTATACTACATGTTTTGATTCTATAAAAAATTTCGGCCAAAAATATTTTCCATAATTTCTAATAATTTTTTAGCCTCTAAATTTAGTGAAAAATGCTATTTCTTAGAGATTTTGTATAATTAACTTTGAGGAAATCAATTTGTACCAATTTTGAAGTTCATTGACTTATGTTCTACTATAAAATATGATCTGGAGCTAAGGGGGTTTTAAGAAAAATTGAACTACACACCTACTACTAATTATGGGTTTCAACCACTAAAGTCGAAAAATGAGGGTTTGGAAGTTTGAGTAATATAGTGATTATGGGCATGATGGAACTATTGTATGATTATGATTTATAATATTTCCAAACTATAATAAGATGGTGGAATGAGTCACTTTGAGAAAATTTGTACATCTAAACTGTTCAAACAGTTCTTCAAATGGTTAATCTAGTAAAAGAGTGACTTAAAATCCTAGTACAAAGGCATAATTAGAAGCATAATTGGTGTAGGGACCTTGAATATAACTATGTTAGAGTCTTGGTTAGGATGATGTTTAGTAAAAGATGTAGGGTTGTGATAACTTCATAAACATGTTTAGAAGGTTCGTGGATGAAAGGACTTTAATTCTAAATATGTTGGAACCTCGTTTAAGGAGTCGTTTAGTGAAAGAAGCATGATTGCAGTGACTTTAGAGACTTAACTGGATGGTTGCCTTGTTTAGGAGCCTTAGATGAAATTACTTTAGTGACACCCTCAGAAGGTTGGTCTATAAAGAGGGGATATAATTTGTAATTCAAAGAGTTGATCAAAAAGTTAGATAGTAAGAGAGACTCAACTATACCCTATCATGGACTTATTTGGGAAGTATTTGGTAAGGGGAATGCAATTAAAGTGGCTATAGGGACTTCATCAAGGATTGAATGGTATGGAATGCTTAGAGGAAATGACTTTAGAGGTTTATTCAGAGAGTTGTATGGTGCAAGCAATATAATTGGGGTAACATCTGAGACTTAAATGGAGAGTTACTAGTCTACAAACACACATCTAGAGACTTCATCAAAAAGTTCTAAGACCAAAACTTAGTATTAGGCAAACTTTCAGAACCTTCTTTAAAGACTTTAACAGCAACTTGGAACTCAATATTAACCTTACACAACTTTCTAAAGATAAGTCTTAACCACACTTAAACTATTTACATGAATTCATTTACCTTAAACTAAATGAAACTAAACTCATTGTATTGAATATTTAAAGTAAAACTAAAGAAAATGAGATCAACCATCAAGACCATCGAGTGCCACATGTACAGGTAAGTAAGATAAATACTTTACCGCATTTAAGGTATTATTTAAGGATACTTAGAGGGCTTAGTATGTGTCTTGGTTGTGATTATAAATTAGTTGCCTGCATGTATAAAATGTATATGCATGAATAATGTTTTGCTATTTAGAGTGTTGAATTTTATGTATTAGTTGCTTATGATGTTGTAAGATTAAACTATTTAAAATTGCTTGATCAGTCCAAAAAGTAATCTAACTAAAGCTTGGCCTAACTTCTAACTGGACTTATATCCCAACCTACTAAGGGAAACAATTAGGTTTCAAGGGTTAAACATAGACCCTTTGATAAGGATAAAAAAAATGGTTGTTTCCTCACCCTTAATCGAACTAAGTAATAAGAAAGAAGGTCATAACAATGTTAGGATTGAGGTTCAAAGGTAGTCTCCAGTAGAGCATGCTTCTCTATTACATAAGCCCAAGTTTAGTTTTGATATACTAAGTGTATGGCATTAAACTCCTCGAAATATGAATTAGAGTGGGAACAGTTTCTCTTATCTGGTGATAACCAGTCAATGTCTTGCAACGACATTTGCTTAAACATACATTGCATCTAATCAACTCTACTTAAAAACCCTAGTTGCTTGATATTAGATATGTACTATTGTCTCTTTCTTACTTACTAAGAAAGTTATCATTCGTACCCTTATAGCTGTTTTATAGATTTCCCAACAGATACACTAGTGCTACTTGTAGTTCCAAAAGTGTAGAGAATGGGGTTAGAGACTGAGATTCAAGACCAATTGACTGGAGTCTTATTTTGTTTATCGACTTCACTAAACTTAAGGAAAACTAATAGGGTCTCTTCAAGTAAATCTCTAATTTTTAATTATTGATACATGTATTATGTTTGTAAACCTGTGGACTTTTATAAATCTTTATTATCTTATTTTTCTAAAGTTATTTATGAAACTTGATTTCTTTTCAAGCTTTTATATCATAAAAGCCCTTCCAGTAGCTATTTTATAAAATTGTACGATAGGTCAATACTAAACAAATATTGAAACGGATGACAAGCTATAGAGTGATAAAGTCCTAGTGTAACCTATACTTACATTAGCACTAAAGTGACTACCTTATAGCTTAGGTTGGTTTATACAATAGGACTGTTATGACTCCTTAGTTTGAGGCATAACGTAAATCATAGTGATAAGATCTCAATTGTGCTTTGATTTTCTATGTAATATGATCAAAAGCATGTTGAAAAATGATATCTGTAGATGACAAGAATCTACCCCTTCAGACCAATCATGCACAGTCGAGCCAGAGGACACCAAAGACTCATGAAGAGGATAATGGCTCATAACCCTATCTAGGATAAGAATTTCTATTTCGACATCCATAATTTACTATATTACTAACCTGAATATCAAGCTCTTTCGCACAACATTGTCTCTAAAACTACCAAGCAGATGTATCGACCCTTCAGGCAAGCATGCTTGCCTGTTAAGCAATCGTACCCTAATCTTAACAACATTTAAGCATACTAGCCTCAAGTGTCTGAAGTCGAGCTTTTAAACCAACCAAGATCTGATCCCAGCCTGAGGTGAATATTTATTAGTAACTGAATGGCTAAGGACCAACCTAATCTAGATCAAGTCAACTTTAACTACATACTCTCTTTTCCTTCATTTCAACTGAGTTATACCATATTCCAAAGTGACCAGGGACCAGCCACCATACGACATGTATCTTTTGGCACAACATTTCAAAAGGATTCTTTACTTTTCCATACATAATATTCTTTATCACTTTTACCCTTTTTAGTATTATTCATGTATCCCAATTGTAAATTACCCTTTTTTGTCTTTTCCATATATGCTTATAACCCTAATGGAGCTAGTATAAATACCCCATTTGTTGTACGTAGACATACCTTTTTTTATCATCAAAATATATATAAGTTTCCCTTTAAGCAACCCTAGTGTTCTCATTTACCCTTAACTCTTATTTATTGTCTTTAGCAAGGAGTAGTGGTGAGTGATCCTATAGTTCGAACCGATATGTCATAGTTAGTGGATTATAGGTTGAGTTGGATCGATTGGTGTATCATATCCAGTTGGTAGCTACTTAGACTTTGCTAACTTTTCTTTCATTTTCTTTCGATTCATTTAGGTTGTGATGCTCCTCCGTGTATCTGACCTTAGAGATACATCAACTTCATTATTATCAAAGCATAGTTCCAAGAGGGAGTATGTAAAGTTGTAGTTAAGTTTTAGTTAGTGTTTGTTATTTGTGGTTGTTATGTTCCTTTTGTAATTTCTTTAATGTGTTCATGTAAAGTAAGTTTCGAGTCGTAAGCTGTATAGTGAAGATTCATTTATTGGTAAGTGTAGTCCATTATTACTCCATTTTCACTATGAAAACAAAACAAGTTCATTTCTTTTCTATTCGAGTGATTATTGGGTGTTGAAGTTGTTAAAGTGTGTTAGTTGAAGTTTTAGGTAATAAGGTAGCAGTATTTTCTACATATTATATTGTTAATCCATCCGAGAAGTATTATACCATATCAAATTTGAATGTTTAAGGTGTTATTGGTGGCTAAAGTAATGGTGATCAACCTAGTCATGGTCATAATGATAGTAACACTTTAGAGCCAATTGATGATAAGCTTGATTGATACACTAATCTTGTTGAGAGTCTCGTCACTATGATGCAAGTCAACAAACAACAACCCCAAGGTGTATAATACCATAATCTACCAAAAAATGCTCTTAAAAGATGCTATGGCTAAGGTAACTAAGCTAATCACCTATTTTGACCCCCTCAAGTTAGATGAGTCACGGACTAAGTTACTAAACAAAGGTTAGAGTTAGAAGAGATAAAAGAAGATGATGAGGAAGTTGATGTGGAGACTAACAAAGGGGAAGAAAAAGAGGATGAGTAATATCAAGCACAAGAGTGAAGATGCTGAGCTCTTCAAAGACTTGACAATGTTAAGGTCCAAATTCCATCCTTCGATGAAAGTAGAGATGCATATGAATACTTCGGGTTGGAAAAGAAGGTCAAGAAGGTGTTTAATTGTTATGGATATACAGATGCTGTCAAGATCTAACTTCCTTCACTAAAATTTATTAGGTATACCACTATATGGTAAAAAAATCTGAATGTAGCTATAACAAAGGATAAAAGACGAGGTATGAGAACCCAGGAAGAGATGAAGAGGTTGTTGAAGGGTAGATCTGTGCTTGAGACCTACTTATATGATACATTTGCAATGTTGTAAGAACTTTGCCAAGGAGGCCGATCTATTGATGATTATGTGAAAGAGTTCCAGATGCTTATGATCTGAACTAACGTAGAAGGACTAGAGGCTAGCATAGCATTGAGGTTCATTTTTGGACTCAAATATGATATTCACAATATTGTGGAAGTATGGAGGTCCTATACATTGGAGGAAGCAATTAAGATCACGTAAAGGGTCGAAAAATAGAGAAAAAGTACTCTAAGCAGACCTAGACCAATACTCTCCCGAGTCCCTATTCCGCGTCAACTTGTTCAAGCCTAATCGAAGAGGCTATATCAAGCCAAGGAGAGGAATTACCAACCTAACAATCACTGAACAAGCTACCTAAGCCAAACTAAAGCTAGACCAACCTCAAGGACATATGAAAGAGGGTAGACCTCCAAACGGAAGACTAGCAAGGTAAAGTACTTTAAATGCTTAGTTTTTGGACACATAGCTGCTGAGTATCCCAACCAACATATCATGGTGCTTCGAGGAGATGTGATGGATAGTACTAATGAGAGCGAGCCTAAGGAGGAAGAGGAGACTTGTCTCTATGCCGACCAGGGAGAAGTGATAACCCTAGTATTAAGATGAGTATTAAGTTCCCTATCGAACTCTGAGGAAGACTAGAGAGAAAATTTATTCCATGCTAAGTATACCATCAAAGGACAATTATGTACCATCTAATGGATGGAGGAAGTTGTACTAACGTAGTTACACAGCCCTTGTGCAGAGGTAAAGTCTACTAACGTTTAAGCATCCCTAACTTTACAAGCTACATTGGCTTCATGATAAGGGTGTTTTAAATGTGATTGAACAGGTAACTGTACTGTTTAGTGTTAAGAGTGTATACAAAGATGAAGCAGCGTGTGATATCGTCCTCATGGGGGCTTTACATCTATTGTTTAGACAACCTTGGTTATTCAACCAACATGTTACTCATGACGGATATAAGAACACCTATGCCTTTGTTAAGAATGGAAAGAAGATTGTGTTTCAACCTATGACCCTAACCTAAGTAAATGAAACTCATAATGAGCAAGCAAGAAGAAGGCTTTAGTAATGAGCAAAAGAGAACTCCGAGCTGTTGAGAAGCTCGTTGACCTATGTTTTTGTTGATTAGAAGATTACTAGAGATGAGAGATCTAAAAGATATCCCAGATGAAATCCGAAGGTTGATTAATGAATTTTTCGACCTGTTAGGAACTTCCTAAAGGACTACTCCCAGTTTGAGGCATAGAGCACTAGCCAGGTACTACCCTATCGAACAACCTACTTATAGAATGAAGCCACAGTAGGCTACTGAGCTAAAAAGATAGGTGGATGAGCTCATAGAGCAAAGAGATATGAGGGAGAACAAAAGCCCTTATGTTATACTTACTCTACTCATCCTAAAGAAAGTGGTTCATGGCGTATGTGCATTGACAACCAAATAATCAATCATATTACTGTCAAGTACAGATACCCAATACTGAAGCTCGATGATATGTTGGATGAGCTTCATAGCACCAAAATATTTTCAAAGATTGATCTACGAAGTAGTTATCACCAAATTTACTTGAGACCAGGTGATGAGTAGAAGACTACCTTCAAAACTAGATATGGTCTCTAGGAATGATTGGTTATACCATTTAGACATACTAATGTGCCAAGCAAATTCATGTAATTAATGAATCATGTGATGCACTCTCTAATCGAAAGATGTATGGTCATGTACTTCGATGACATATTAGTATATAATATCAACCTAAACAACTATGTTCAATATCTCCGAGCAGTTTTTGATATCTTACGAGCCAAGAAGTTATATGGGAATTCAAAGCACTATACATTTTGCCAATATGAAGTGATTTTTCTTGGGTTTATAATGTTAGGGGAAGGAATCTAAGTAGATGAGGAAAAGATCAAAGCTGTTCTTAAGTGGCCAACATCGAAGAATGCCACTGAAGTTCGAATTGGTCATAGCCTAGCTTCTTTTTATAGGGGATTCATTATAAACTTTAGTACCATAGCCACCCCCTTAATCGAGTTGACAAAGAAGAGTAATGGGTTCAAATGGATTGATCGAGCTAAATAGAGCTTTAAGGAGATCAAAAGGACACTCGCTCTACCCTTGTTTTATCATTACCAAAATTTGACAAGCTCTTTGAGTTGGAATGTGATGCGTCCAACATTAGAATTAGTGTCGTCCTAATGCAAAACCAATAACCCATCACCTATCATAGTGAGAAGCTGAATGGTGCTACCCTTAATTATTCTATGTACAAGAAAGGTTTTACTCCCTTTTTTAAGCTCTTACTATGTGGCAACACTACTTACCGCTACAAAAGTGTATTATGTATATTGACCATAAGTCATTGAGGCATCTTACAAGTTAGAACAAACTTTCAAAGAGATAAGGTAAGTGGCTAGAGCTTATATAGGGTTTCTCCTACATGATCCGGCACAAAAAAGGAAGTGCCAACATGGTTGCCAATGCTTTGTCACATCAGTAAACCTTACTAACCGCTTTGTAGAAAAAGTTGAGGGGATTTTTACTTATGACCAAGCAATATACTCATAGCCCTCATTTTGGTCTCATTCTTAAGCAATGCCAAGAAGGAGTTGCTATTAGAGGATATTATCTTAAGGATGGCTATCTACTCAAGGACCGAAGGCTGTGTATACCAAATTGTTCCATACGTGAGCTGTTAGTGAGGGACGCTTATAGTAATAGATTATTTGGTCATTTTAAAGAGACTAAAATAGCTAATCTATTGAAAAAAAACTTTTACTAGCTTGGTTTTGCCAAAAAAGTCCATAAGGTAGTAAGAAGTTGTAAGGTGTGCAAGAGAGCTAAGGGAAGAACAGAGTCCCATAGAAAGTATATACCCCTGCTAACGCCAACCTTACCTTAAGCTAACCTCAACATGAACTTTGTCTTAGGGTTGCTTCGAACATTTAGGGGAAAAGATTTAGTCTTCATAGTAGTGGACCGCTTCAACAAAATGATACACTTCATTTATGCCATTGAACTAACGATGCTTTATATATTGATGATTTGTTTTTGCAGGAAGTAATCCGACTATATGAGGTGTTAAAAACTATTGTTTTAGAACGAGACATAAAATTTTTTAACTACTTTTGGGAGACTCTTTGGAGAAGACTTGGAACTAAACTTATGTTCAACTTTAGTAACCACCCTTAAACTCATATTTAGACTAAAGTAATGAACAGGATACTAGGAAATTTTCTCAGAGGTATTATAGGAAAGAACTTGAAGGATTGGGATCTATGTTTACCAATTATAGAGTTCGCAAGCAATCGAATTGTCCACAACACCACTAGAAAGACCCCATTCAAGGTCAACTATGGCTTCAACCCCACTATCCCCCTATACCTGATCAGTACCCCCACAACTATTGAAGAAAGTCAATCTAAAGTCGATAAAACCCAAGAATCACAAGTGCTACACCAAATTATGATAAGGAAAACCACCAAGTTCAATTAGAGATAATAAGATATTAGTAGTCAAAGTCATCAAACTATTTCTTTCACGCTAGAAGACTAACTATGGATTCACCTTAGCCAAAAATGATTTCTACACTTGAGACAAAACAAGTTATCTCTATGAGCTGATGGTTTATTCAAGATTCTAAAGAAGATCAACAACAATGCCTACCAGATCGAGTTATCCAATGACTATGGTATTTCCTCCACTTTCAATATGTCCAACCTAATTCCCTATCAGCCAACAGATGAAGATCCCATAAGGCCCTAAAAGAATAGGAACTAGATACCACTTCAAATTTGAGGTCAAATCTTCTCAACACCTAGGTAAATCATAGGAATCAACCCTTTGGACCAATCATACGTAGTTGAGCCAAAGGACTCTAATGACTTACAAGGAGGATAATGGCTCCTAACCCCACCTAAGACAAGAATTCCTATTCCAACCTCTATGATTTATTATACTGTTAACTTAAGTACCGAGCTCTCTCATGCAACATTGTCTTTAGAACTGCCAAGTAAATGTATTAATCTTCCAAGTAGGCATGCTTACTTACTAAGTAGTTGTACCTTAATCCTAACAACATTCAAGCATACCAGCCTTAACTATCTAAAGTTGAGCTCTCAAACCAACTAGGATCCGACCTAGCCCAAGGTGAATATTCATTAGTGAGTGAATGGTCGAAGACTGATCTGATCCAAATTAGGTCAGCTCTGACCACATACCCTCTTTTTCTTCAGTTCAACCAAGTTGTACTATATTCTAGAGCAACTAGCCATTATGTAACATATGTCTTCTAGCACAACATTCTAGAAGGATTGTTCACTTTTCCATACAAAATATTCTTTATCTCTTTTACCTTTTTAGTATTATTCATGTATCACAACTGTAAATTAACCTTTTTTATCTTTTCCATGCATGCTTGTAACCATAGTGGGGCTAGTATAAATACCTAATTTGTCGTACACAGACATACCTTTTATTTTATCATCAGAATATACGAGTTTCCTTTTGAGCAATCTTAGTGTTCTCATTTACCCTTAACTCTTATCTATTCCCTTTAGTAAAGAATAATGGCGAGTGACCCTATAGTTCGAATCGGTATGTCACATCTAGTGGATTGTAGGCTAAGTAGGATCAATTAGTGTGTCATATCCAATTGGTAGTTACCTAAACTTTGTTAACTTTTCTTTTGTTTTCTTTAGGTTTGTTTACATTATTGTACTCCTCCGTATATCCAACCCTAAAGACACATCAATCAAACTTTCGATGTCAACATGAATCTTTTTTACCTTAATGTTGGCAATTCTTGCACTAATTACCAGTATGTCATCGTAAGGTCTTTGAACACCCTTAAAATCCTATTTCGTAAAAGAAATTGAATTATCGACCTTAACCTTTTTGCCTTACACATTATAAACATAATGTATGGCATTAGTCGAGCCCAAAGAGCTTGACCAGCCGAAAGCGGAATGTTGCGAACCATGACTAAGAACAGATAAGGTTGGTTGGTAGATGGGTCTAAGTTTGCTAAAAGCTTGAAAAAGGGTTAATAGGGAAAGTGCAAATGAGCAAAAAAATAACGAACGAAATAGTAAGTAAAACTCACGAATAACTCTAGAGGATATGACGCACTAATGGAACTTCCAATGACTCATGGCACAATTCAATATGATACATGAATTGGTCCAGTGAGTTTACTTACCACCTAACCTTGCTTAAGGGAAAGGATAAAAATGATGTCGAAAGTAAACAAACAGTATTTATACAAGGAAGAAGATACTTAAAGTGTATATTAATGATGATCTGATGCTTTCTACCTATAAGTATAGGGATATTTATATCCATAAGTTAGGACAACTTGCCTAAAAACAAAAAACAAAAAAAAAAAAAGCATTTCTTAAGGAAGTAATATACAAGATACAAAAAGGTAAAAATAAATATACAAGAAAAACAATCATTAGTGTAATGGATTTTGTACATGATACCATATACGTAATGATGTTACATTGGCGAGATTGTTATTAGATACGGACAAAAAAGTACAGACAAATGGCTTGTCTGAGCAAGGATTGCTTAATCAATCCAGAGTCTCTCTTTCTTAGCTTCTTAGCGAGGACGATGCCAAGTAATTTGTCAGCTTAGGCACTAGTGAGCAATCTTCTATTCGGCAAACTACAAAAAGATGGACAGTCATACTGCTCAGCATGAAGGATGACATGGCAAAAAAGTACTCGAGTACGATAGAGATTGGTTAGAATAGAAGGATTCGTCGTGCCAATCCCTCTAGTCCTCAGGTTCAGTTCCGGGTTAGAGGTTCGGTAGCTTGATTCCCATCATGGAAGGTCTACTGACAATAACATTTATTATACCATTTGGTTCACTACTACTACTTCCATCTCTTGCACCATTCTCAACTTAAGAAGGCCACGTAACATTCTCTTGCTCATTACATCTCCTTTAGATTGGTCATTTAATATTCTCGGTATCATGTGCAAGAAATGTACTCAGATGCCTTTGTTGGATTGCATCCTCAATCGTATTCTTAAGTTGGATACACTCATCAATATTATGACCCCTATCGCAATGGAAATCATAATATTTATTAGAATTCCATCTTAAAGGATTTCTTTTCATCCTTTTTAGTCATTGCAACATGCCCCTTTGGCCGTGCACTTCCATCAATATGTCCATGATTAGATGATTGAGTAGTATATGAACAAAATATGTCAGGATATGTAGCCTCTTTTTCTCGACATTAAATCTTCCAAACACTAGCCATCATTTGTTTCAAGTCTATCTTTTGCACTCTTCTTCTTATTGCCTTTCCTATTTCCTCTACCCTAATCAGCTTCTTGGCAAGCTTAAATGTTGTCTTCCTCGCAGATGTAAGAAGTGGCCTTGGCCTTGGCCTTAAACTCAGTAAAAGTTTTTAGCTTGTTTTTCGCTAAGGACTTGAAAAAGTCTCCATAGGATTAACACCATCAATAACTGCATTAAGAGTAACACTCCTATCTAGCTCTGGGATCTAGACCATCTTAACCATGAACCTGACCAAATAGTCCTTGATAATTCATCTGATTTTTGCTTTATGGTGTTAAGGATAAAAGAATCCATAACCGAAAGCTTACTTATAAGCAAGTGTTGTAGGAACACTTCTTCCAAATCTTCAAAACATGAGATTATGTTTGGCTTCGGATGTTTGAACCACGTATTAGTCATGTTCCTCAATGTTGAGGGAAAAGCTTAGCAAGCTACAGTATTGCTTAAGCTATGCAGCTTAGCTAAGGTGCAGTAATATTTAAGATGATTTTTAGGGCCTCTTGTTCCATCATAAGTCTCAAATTAAGGTAGCTTGATGTGCTATGGTATTACTTCGTCCAAAATTTCAAGGACGAAAAGACTCTTCTTTATTTAGAATTGTTTACTCCTTGTAACAGGGGTACTAATATATGAAGGTCCTATATAGTATACCTACTGTAGTTGTTTTCCTTTGTTATTTTTCTTAAGAGTAGGGGTCAAAGGTTTGAGTGTAACTTTAATTAGCTTTCTCAATAATTCAAGAGAATAGATTGAATCACCACTATTCTCACCATTATTATTGTTATGTTCTTGGTTTTGATTTAGGTAGGCATTTTTATGGATAAGGTTATGGATCTCATCATGCTTTTTATTGAGTTCTTGGTTTTCTTTGGCTAAATCGAGGCAAAGTTGCTCTAACTTAGCCAAGTGCTATTCATTAATATGCCTACTTCCCCCCACTTAGTGATGAGTTGAAGAATTAGCATCTGCACTTTTCGTCATTCGCATTTTTACCATGTGGGTGTATAATGAAAAACAGATAGCGCCAAATGTTGTTGCATAATTTTAGGGTAAGACTTTATTCCTACAAAAATACTAAAAACTAAATGGTACCCGAGCTAGTCCGATATAGCTACTCTTGTACCTTAGTCAATAAGTGTTTAGGGTAGAAAGAAATGACTTAATACGGAGTAAAGGGTCTTAAGAGAGCTCTTACAATGCTTTCTCTTCATATTTATAGCCAAACATCGAGTGTCTAAAACAATAGTTAATCATTGGTAGTGGGTTACGTGGAGATATTATAGTTAAGCATATGCCTAAAATATAGAAGTAATTAGTGATTATGTAATGAGATCGTACTAGATCATAACCATTTGTGCTGCTTTCCTTAGTTCTAACCAGACATATTAACATGCTAAGCTTTAAGGCCCATCAAGCAAACTAAGTCTTAGTTAGCATCAATTGAGTGTAGAATTAGTCATCTTCCCATCAATCGAATTGCTAAGTAATATTTAGGGTGAAATCTGACCATCAATAGATCTTGTAAGTAAGGCCTCAAATTGCTCTTCAATCTCGAGCACTCCCAACTCTTCATGCTCAACTAACTTGGAT
The DNA here is from genome assembly GCA_024138005.1 of Lumnitzera racemosa. Taxonomy (NCBI): domain Eukaryota; kingdom Viridiplantae; phylum Streptophyta; class Magnoliopsida; order Myrtales; family Combretaceae; genus Lumnitzera; species Lumnitzera racemosa. Next base: position 44,369,797 of record JAMXBC010000010.1, read on the forward strand.
CCTACAACCTCCTCATTTATTGTTATTAACATCCCTTCTACTTCCTCATAACTTATTCCCTCTCCCTTCCATCGATACATCTTAAACTCCTCCAACTCAAAAGTAAGCATAACACATCCCTAATACATATATCCATCACCATGACCTTGGAAAACACCAACCAACAATCTATAGTAGCTAATAGGTACAATACTATTAAAGCTCATATTAAAACCAAATAAGCTCATCATGGGATAGAGACAAAAGAGCCTAATGTATGGAAGGCAAATATAATAGTACTTGTGGTTATCATCTTAACCTCTATAATGGGTAATGGAATCATATTTGGAACATAGGGGTCTAGCTGCAACTTAACTTGGTCCTCTTTAGACATCATGGAAGGTAAGATAACTTCTTAGTTCTTTTCCTCTCTATCACTCATCTCTCCAGCAACTTCCCTCTTTACAACTTCCTCTTCATTATCCATTAACTCAGTATTCTCTTGTTGCCTCATTTTATCCCTTAGCATTTGGAATTTAGCTCCCATAGCCTTTAACTGATCTAACATACTAGAAAGATTTGAATTCTTGGCTTAGTGAGAGGATTCAATCATTAAGGCTAACTGGATAGCCTCATTTAAGGTTTCAACTCTATAGAGATCAATTCCTCTAGAAATCTTAAGACTCAAACCTCTTAGAAACTAAGATATCAAACTTGAATGAGACTCATATAATTCACATTGCCTTAAGAGCACCTTATACTCCTATGCATATTCCTTAACACTCATATGTTCTTGCCTCAAGGTAGATAATTCCTCATACAAGATATTGTGGGGGTATAAACTTTCTTCTCATTAAAGGCCTTATCGAACTTCATAAGGTGCTTCCTTTACTAAGGATACTTTGTCACTTAGTGCTTTTCCACTAAGTTCTAGCAAATCCTTGAAGTTGCAATGATATCTTCCTTCTTACATTCAAGACATGGATAATCTTCAAAAACCCTATTAACCTAGAATTCCCAATCTAAGTACTCATTTGATGTTCTATATCCATCAAATGTACATGTCCTTTTCTCAGCATATTTTAGGGGGTCTCTTTTATTATCTGAATTACAATATTTTATCCCTGTAATAGGGTAACTATAAAAGGGAGAACGACTATGTTCCGTAGACGGTAAATACGGCGCGGAAGCAGAGAAGACGACGTCGTCTCTGTCTTCACTGTGACGAAAAAAAAGCAACCAAAAAAGAAAGGGAAAGATTATACGAGATTTACATACTAATCTCTCTCTTCTCTCTCTGTGTCTTTTTCTTTCTCTACTCTCCATTAAACGCCTCGTTAAGGATCGCATCAACTGTAATTCATAGTCGACGAGGCGTTTAGCTTCAGAACCCTAACTCGATACTTTAATGTTTATTTATAGATCCTTGGATTAAGTTCAGGTTTAGTTTTTCGCTGCATCGAAGGACAGAACGATGGATGGGATATTCAACAAGCTTCGGAATTTGGATGCGTACCCTAAAATTAATGAGGATTTCTATAGCCGTACACTCTCCGGTGGCGTTATTACCCTAGTCTCCTCCATTGTTATGCTTCTCCTCTTCTTCTCTGAGCTACGTATGTATATATAACAGCATTACTCGCAATTTCTCTCTCTCTCTCTCTCTCGGTTTTTGAGATTTTATAGTTTAGAATTGATTCAGTTTAGCGTTAGTAATATTGAATTTGATCTCATGAACTGTAGTTATGTTAAAGTTTTGAGCTTTGATCGATTGTACATGCTATTGAGCTAATATCAGCTTGTATTTGCCATTCGGGAACAAGGTTTGAGCGTTGTTGTTATAATGGCGGCTCAAAATCATTTATTTGGTTTTGGAATTGGTTGCGACTTTTCATGAATCAGCTGAAATTGGGTTTAGGAATTGAGTTTTGTATGCATCAGCATAGGTGAACTGGTTTAGTTCGACATTCTTATTCATTCCTTGATTCATTTGTGTACACTGCTTTCTTTTTGAAACGAGAAGTTGCATGTTATTTATGTAAAATGGATCGAATTACAAAATCTTGAAAAGTTTCGTGAACATTGCCAAAAGATAATTGTCATTCATTATAACCCTTCTATAGAGAGATAATGCTTTGTCCTCTAAGAAACCGCTTTTCTTAGGTTATAACCTAAACACTTTTCTTCCTTCTTCTCTCTTTTCTCCCTGTTTACCACCTGTCCAGGTAGTTCTCTGTTGCTTGTGGCTTCCTTCTCTACTAATGAGAGGTGGGTGGCTCACATACCTTGAGAGAGATGTTTCTTCTCTAAATGTGGTTTCAAAGACTAACGAAGACAAGGGAAAAGCATAAATTACTTTTGCTCCTCTGATCAACAGCCTTTTGACTTAGCTGAAAAAGGAAATTAGGAGCCTTGTACTCATAGGGATTCCTCAAAATCTGTTTTTCAATGGTTCAACTCCTTACACTCCAAGGATATCTCAACTGCCACATCAAAAAACCTGTGGGAAGCTCTTCCTCTTATGGAATTACCACTGTGGACGAGCTTAACGAGATTCTAGAAAAAGTAGAGGGTGAAAACCCCCATAAGAACCAGGTCGTAAGACCCCTGACACCTCAACCTTTTTCTCCAATAGGTGCTCCTCCTGTGCAAAAGAAAAATACTAAGTCCTGTGCTGACACTTGCACTCCAACTTATAACTAAATAACCCCTGAATTCAAGCTTTGTTTCAATCCCCCACTTCCACTTGGCTTGACCTCAAGGGTGAAGATCCTTCAATCAGTAGAAGATGATGGAGCCAAATTTTGGGAATCTACCTAGTTGGGTATTTCCTTGGACAAAAAGTTCCTTTTCCTTGTTATTGGTACAATCTATGACCATGTGTATATGGAAAGAGTTTGGTATTCTTGATTTCCTTTCAAACAATGAAGGTTTCTTTTAATTCCAATATGCAAGAAACAAGGTCTTAATTCCAATCTCAGAGGAGCCATGATACTTTCCCAAAGACTTCTAATCTTGCAAAAATGGTTTAAAGGGATGTCCCTTGATAGACCTCAAACCAAAAAATATTCTAATGTGAATGATTTGTTCTCACATTCTATGCGAGTTCTTAAACCCTAAAGGCTGACCCATATACCGAGTGGGGTAGGGGTTCCTATTAAGGTAGAGACTCTAATGGCTCTTCATGTGGGTGCTAATTGAGCTTGATTTTAGTTAAAATTGATGCAAAGGAGGACTTAGTCAACTGGAGGTTGAAAGAGCTGATGGCTCTTATGTTAAAGTTCTTGTAGATTGTCAATGGCTCTTAAAGCGTTGTTCCATTTTTAAAGAGTTCGACCATTCTTGTCAAACACCTACGAAAAGGAAGCTCAAGCTACTACAAGAAATTCTAGTGCTAGAAAGGATGAATGGTGAGGGTGAATGGAAAGGGAAAGGCAAACAACAACAAGGTGATGTTGCCTTCAGCTAATGTTTTCTCCTTGTACTTGTACACTACCACCTCAATTTGATGTAAGTGACGAAGTCCTTTCCCATCAAAGGGAAACCCAAACATATTGGCTAAAGATGTCCCACCTCACCCTAAGTAGGAGCCATTGGGTGTTTTGGAGGAAAAAACTGTTGGAAGACTAGAGGCAAATGAGCTTGAAGTGTTTGGTTAGGATGAAGATGTGAATCTGCTACATATGCATTTCTCTAAAATGCTAAGATGTTAGGAGAATGAGAATTTGGATTTTGGTGGGCCTAATAATGAACTAGAAAAAGGAGGGGATAACAAGCCGGATGAAGTGGAGAACACCCTTGGAAGCCTTATTGATCAACAAGACATGATAAAGGCACTTTAGTAATAGCTTTAGAAGTAATAGGAGTTCTAACTTAGGAAAGCATAAGATGAACCTACAAATGGAGATGTATATATATTTAAGTACCTTCTATAGTTTTTTTTTTACTTTGTTATTTGAAGATGAATAACTTCTACAAATGTAAGAGGGATTAGGATCTCATGAATGCTAGTGATGTAAGGAAGAGTGGGGTTAAGAGAATTGTTTTACGTATCTTAGCAATACCCTTCATTGAGGGTGTAACACACAGAATAAGTGAGATCATATGGGGGATCGCATAATTCCACTTGTTACATCTTTAATGGAGGGTGTTGTTAAAAGTGGGTAGATTAGTAGTTTACGAACTTTTTTTTCTGTGTTGAGAATAGAATTTCGTTAATTGGTTTATTGAAAAAACATAAACTCTTTAATTGAAGTTTTGGTTAAACAACTAATTAGATTGAAGTGGTTGTTTGCTATTATTAGATTGGCTTGAGCAAGAATGTTGGGTTCTAAGGGTTTGTAATGTGCAAATATAGATAGAACATGAACAATTTGTTCACTATACTGTCACAAATCTAGGTGCCAACATATCTTTTGCTACTACATTTGTGTATAGTGCGACTAATGATGTTTAAAAGACCTTTGTAGGAAAGAATTCTGGCTTTTGCGCCTACACTTGTGAATAGCTGCTAGTTAGGTTTTGGAGACTTTAATATGACAAAAAGCCCCTTGGAACATCAAGGAAGAAGAAATAGAATGACATAAGCCATGGTGGAGTTATATGCGTATGAATTGGTGGACATAAGGTTTATTGGCTACTTTCTCTTGCTCTAACAAACAAATGGGGGATGTTGTCCTTTGTAAGCTTGATAGTGTTTTTGTTAATCATCCATGGTTGACAAGATACCATAAGGACCTAAGCTTCTTTGTTTTCTCCTTTGTTGTTAGACCATTCTTTCACCATAGCTTGCATTGACTTTGGCCTTGCTTGCAATCATTTCTCTTCTAAACTCTTTAATTTTTAGATTGAGCATACTAAGTTTAAGGGGATAATCTTGAGTTTGGAGCAAAGAGGTTTATGGGTAAAAAATGCACTAAGTAAGCTTGAAGTGGAAGCTTTTTAAGGTAGATATGAGGAATGTGAATAGTTTTGGATTTTCAAACATCTCCTCTCAAGTGAAGCTTGCAAAGGCAAATTTGCCTGCTATGCAATCTCCTCCTATTGTGGTGAGTGGTAATAACTCTCTTACGGTGGAAGAACATAAGGCTTAGAAGGACTATTACCTACTTTTAGGGGCTGAAGAGTGCTTCTTCAAACAAAAGTTGAGGGTTAGATGGGTAAAATTAGAGGAAAGGAACATGGCTTTATTCCATAAGCCCGTGATCAACCATGACAATAGAAGTGTTATTTATTGCCTTCTTAAGGGAGATGGAAGTGAACTAAAGGGTGATTGCAAGTCCATAATGAAGTAGTGGCCTTATTTCTAAACCTATATCATGAACATGGTACCTTGCCCTCCTTGATAATGTAGAAAATTTTGTGATGTCGAAGCTAAATGATGATTAGGTTGAAAAACTCAATGCACCTAAAGATGAGGTTAGATTTGCTTTTTTTTTTTTTTTTTTTTTTTCCCTTGGCTAATGATAAAGTGCTGGGCCCTAATGGCTTTGCTACTAAATTTTTCGAAGCCTCATATGATCAAATTGGTTACAATTTAATTGCTATTGTGCAAAAATGTTTTCTATCAAAGTTTTTGCTAAGGGAAGTGAACAACGTGATAAACTCTCATTCTTGAAGTGTCAAATCTTTCTAAATAAAATGAATTTCATGCCATTGCTTATTGTAATGTTCTATATAAGGTGATTTCATAGGACTTGGCAGCTTGTATAAAGAATGCTTTGTCTTCTCTTGTAGGAGAGGAATAAGCTACATTTGTGCTTAGGTGTAAGAGGAATACTACTTGTTCTCTACTTGGGAGCTCCACTTAAATCCACCAAAGTGAAGAATGATGTCCTTTAGACCTCTAAGTCTCTATCTTTTGTAGGTCACTTGTAGTTAATTAGATTGGTTCTTTTCTCAATGCAAGTGTGTATGAGCTCCATCTTTTTGCTTCCAAAATTCGATGTCATGCAAATAGAAGAGGAAGAGGAACTTCTTTTGGAGTGGAAGGCCTAACATCTCCATTAAAGCCAAAATTAAGTGGGATGTCACGTGCAACTCTTGTAAAATTAGAAGCTTAGGCATTTTAAGGTTTGCTTTGTGGAAAAAGGTAGCTTATGTTAAATACATTTGGCACTAATGCAAAGGAGAATGGTAGAAGACTTTCGATTGATTGGATTCACTCCACCTACCTTATAAGTTGTAGCATTTAGATGATTAAAGAACTAACAATTTGTTCTTAGAACTAGATCCTTAAGTTGCAACCCTTAGTTCTTCAACACTTTCAATAAGAGGTCAATGATGGCTTTCAATCTCCCTTTGGTTGGACTTTTGGCCACCAATAGGGCCCTTAGACTTGCTTTAAAGTGCTCTTGAAGTAGTCAACTCTTGCCTACCGATTGCTTTGAGGCTATGCTCCTTGATGAACGACAATGAATGGAGATTACTTGATGGTAAATCATGGGTGAACTCTCAGATTCTTAGTACATTAAGGCTTGATCCTCTACAATTTGATTTGCTTAAAAGGGTGTATTCACAATTTAGAGAGTACTCCATCAAAAGTGAATACACTTTTCTTGCTCTATCTTCCCTTCATGTACCTTGGGAATAAGGTGGTGTGGAATTAAGGCACTATCCCTATTAAGGTGGGTGTGGTTAGGTTTAGTTCCATTTCACTCCAAATAGAATCATATTGTAAAAATATAGTTTGGTTTTTTATATTTTTGGACCAAACCGTATGATTTGCATTTGAATTTTCCCAAATCTTAAAATTTTGGTTTGGTTCGGATTGATTTATGGAGTAAACCATATTTTGTAGTCTAGGAACCATATTTTGTAGTCTAGGAAAGTGTATTCATATAATATATAATCTCATATAAAAAATACTAAATTTATTTCATAATTATAAGTATTGAGATTATTTTAGAGGTTGATAAAATCAATGTTTATTTGACTAGAAAGTTTTAACTGTCTAATAATAGTAATTTTATTTATAAAAATAGCATAGATTATAAAGTTTGAGTTAACCTATATATATAATTTATGAATTATGGTAATAAAGCTTAATATATGCACATATAATTTATAAAATTCTTTAGTTCTAAGGAAAATATTACTATGTTATTTTAAAAAATAGTTTGGTTTAGTTTTACAGCTTAGTTTGGTTTATTCTTTTAAACCAACAATAAATTAATGGTTAGGTTTGGTTTGAGAATTTTTTAGGCTCTATTATGAAAAAAAAAAAAAAATTTTGTTTGATTTGGTTCAGTTTTGTCTATTTTTTTGCCTACCCCTAATCCTTAGGCATGCTTTTGTCCTTGGTTAGCATGGCTTAAGAAATTTAGATAGATTGTACACATGGATATTGCGCATACAACCACTTGCTATTTATGCACTGAAGGCCTTGAAGTCCATGCTCACCTTTTGTTTGAATGCCCTTTCCTGTTCCAATTAGGTGTATGTGTGTGAAGTTTTGTATTGTCAAGCTTCCTATCAAATGGGGTTGGGTGTTACTAGTAGCTACTGCAGCTTCCAAGATTGCACAAATTAAGCCTTGGAAATCTTCTCTTGTAGTGACAGTCTATTGTATTTGCCATATGGAGAAATGGTAACCAGCTGTGCCTTAGAAACCTGCTCCCCCAGCTGTGCTGGTTAGCCAATGAAGCCTACTCTATGCTTTGTTGAGGCTTCTAGACTAGTTTACTCTTTTTATCTGTGGTATTTTTGTATACTCTTTCTTTTGATAGTATAGAGTAGTTGTATAAACCCTACTTGTTTCTTGACAACTTCCTTTGTCAATGAAATATTTATTTACCGAACAAATAATGGTCATTGATTTGGGGTTACAATGTTGTAATTTTTGTGCATTATATAATCAATAATGAAATTTCTGGGTTTGATAATGAGGAAATGCTGAATTCAATGCCTTGAAAGGATTTCTCCTTCATGAAAAGGGGAATCCCTTCCTCTGTTCAAGCTAGGCTACAAATTTGATGTGGAATTGGGTTCCTATTAGTGAATAACATTTGCAATTTATGAGTTTCCTCCCATGAATGATTGGTTTGTGTTGCTTGCAGGATTATATTTGCATGCGGTTACTGAAACTAAGCTTGTAGTGGATACTTCAAGAGGAGAAACTCTGCGTATCAATGTAAATTTATCCCTTCTATTTGAGACTCCAATTATTCTCCTTTTCAAAGACATTTTATGATTGTTCAAAGTTTATGCCATTTGCTTCAGGGTCAAATTTCACTTCAAAATTCAGACTTATGATCTTTTACGGCTGGTTTTGCATTTGCTAAGGAGATTTTAGACAGTCTTTAGGGTGGATATAAACAAAAAGTATTTGTTGAAGTATGTTAAATCGACAAGTTGTCTTTTTCAGTCTTCTATCACTGCATTGTGGCTGTAAAAATTTCTGCATTTGTAACAATACTTATCCTTCCCATGGTTTCTTATCATAATTATGATTAACATTGATTAAGTATTGATAAATAGAATGTTGGTCAAATTTGTGCACTGTATGCTTCTTTTACTAACCAGTTTAATAACATCATTTCAGTTCGATGTGACATTCCCTGCCCTACCTTGCTCTCTCTTGAGCCTTGATGCCATGGATATCAGTGGGGAGCAGCACCTTGATATTGTATGTATTACAATTTTGGAAGAGATTCATTATTGAACTTTTGTTTTTTTTTTTTTAAATATATCAGTAACTATCTTTGTCTTGATGATGGAACTTTTGCCACCTATTTTAGTTTTTGTGTGACTCAAGCTCTAAATGTGTGGTTTACTGCCTAGCTTTTTGATGCCATTGTAACAATTTATTAATTATTTTGCAGAGGCACGACATAATCAAGAGAAGATTGGATTCTCATGGCAATGTAATAGAATCAAGGCCAGATGGAATTGGTTCTCCTAAGGTTAGTCATTGATATTTACTGGAAGAATATTGTATAAGGACTGATTATTTCTCGTCTGGATGAATTCAAAGTTCTTCAAAAAATGTCCTGAATTACATGCTAAAACTATTTGCATGTCTTGCCTCAATGCTATTGCTTATTCCTAGTAGGTTTCTAATGTGCCCTTTTTTCAACTAAGACATCTGGCTGCCTCCGTAGGTTTTCTGAGGTCTCAGTGAAGGAAATTAAGGTGGCTTGAATGATCAAGTAATTGCACTTATAAATCTGTTATTCTTTATCCACATTTTGGAAGGACAATAAATGTTACTTGAGTTACGAATGGCCCATAATGCACATAAATTGTTGTGCAAATCCATCTTGAGAGTTTAATCACCAATGTGGTTTATTCCTAAAACCCCAATTTGTAATGTCTATATGATTATCTTATAGTGGTTATTTACCTTAAACACTATAGTTTAACACTTTAGTTCAATACTTTGCAACAGATTGAAAGGCCACTGCAAAGACATGGTGGTAGGCTTGAGCACAATGAAACTTACTGTGGATCCTGTTATGGTTCAGAGTCGGTGAGTTCTTCTCTCTGCATTCTCTCTCTCTCTCTCTCTCTAGTGAAATAGTCATTAGAACTATGTTAATGTTGTACCTTTTGCTTGGATTTATTATGAGGATGGGGCTGGAGTAGGGAGGTAAAATTTGGATAAGGATTTTGCAGTGAAAATCTTGAGAAATGAAGGTCCAATACAAAGAATTGCCAGATATTTTCATGGTGATTTCACATGATTCCGGGAGATTGATACAGCAGAAAAAGCAGAGAACACAATCTAGAATGTTTGCCACTAAAAGATGCTGGATACCTTATAAGGTCTAGTGACCAGGGCTTTGAACTGGATTTCCTGTTCCACAGTATATAGGAAATGGCATCAGATGAAATTTCTGTGGGTGTCATATTACTTGGGTATTTATGGTTATGTATAGTGTGTGATGGCTATAGAAAAACTTTTTACTAGTTCTTTGTTTTCCCTAAAAAAGAAATGATTAGATACTGGACAAAACAACTCTACATGGTATAGTACTAGGCAAATATTTTTTTCCCTAAACTTTTGTGGGTGCTTCTCCTTGTATATTTCATTGACCTCAGTTTTGGAGTTCTGGAAACAGCCAATGTTGTCTGTAGCTCCATATTACCATCCGAGGTACTACTATTGTTAGTTCCAATCCATCTCAACTCCCTTTCGTTTAAACTAGACCGATAGCTCCAGATCAGGTGACTGGCCATGATAAGGAGGTCTATTCCTTTGTTTATAGACATGAAGTGGTTGAGCATGAGAGTGGACTTTCTGACCTTCGGTGGGTTTAGACTCAATAATATCTGGACCTGATGAGTGATTTGACTCAACATGAGGATGTAAGAGATCAAGATTTGTGTTTCCTTGACTTTGTTCAATGTTTGAATTTGCTGAATTGCCCCTAAGACCAGCTGACTAAGAACAAGGTGAATATATGAGCTACTGACTTTGACTTGAATAAGGTTGAGAACCAGCCTCATCAAATGAAGTACTGGGCTGAGAGCTAGAAGAAGTATCAGACGAAGTTCCAGGCTGAGAACCAGATGAAGTACTAGGTTGAGAACTGGCCTCATCAAAAGAAGTACCAGGCACATAACCAGAAAGAGGCACACAGCCAGAAAGACCAGAATTGTTAGACCAAGAACCATATGACAATGGATCCAAATATTCTCCCCTTAAAAAAATGGAAGGCACCACTTCTCTTTCTCAGAATTCATCTCCCCCTGAAGAGAAGTGCCATAATATGGTTGTTCTTCAAGAAACACAGTATCCAATGTGGTAAAGAGATGCTTGTTAGGTGGATGATAACATCTATAGTCCTTTTGGACAGTAGGTAGTCCACCAAGATGCACTTGAGTGCTTTAGGCCCTAGTTTGCATCTTCATGGAGAGTTATTTAAAATGAACTCTGTACATCCAAAAACTTTTGGTGATAGTGTGATACTTGCCTGAGAGTTCACCAGCCTTTTCCTCAAGTTTACAAGAGGCGGTCTAGGCCGGACAAGGATACTTAGTTATTCTTGAAGTATTTTCTATTACTAGTGCTAACATGTGTTTGTTCTGCAGGTACTGTTAGTGTTAATAGTTCTGGATGTTTCTGGACCTTTCTAGAATACTTAAGCTTGTAATAATTGCTGCAGCCCTATAAATAGTTAGTTAGAGGGGTACATTACTTGTAAGAAAATTCAAACCCTAGTAGAGCAATGGCTGTATCGTTCACAGCTGAACGACTTGTAAGATTTGATTTTTCATCAGTAAAATTACCTGTTTTTGTGTTCAAATCCATGGTCCTATCTATTGGCATCGTTTGTGAATTGTTGAGTGTCAAAGCATGACATGAATAGAGTTATGATTAGAGGCATTGGAGCAATCAATGAAGGATCCGGTTGCTAATGTTCAGAATACCTCTGAGGAGAGTCGAGTGGCATTGGCAGAATCTAATATGTTGGAAATGAAAGATATGTTTAAGTCTTTTATGTGTGAGCTGAAAGGTGATCCTCCTGTGTGTGATAAATATAAGTCCTCTTCTTCTTCCAGTCAGTTGCATGACTCGGTACCTTCTGATGCTATGGAAGTTGATGAGTTGTTGAAAGTGGAGTGTGGTGGGGTTTCTCTGTCATTTTTTGACAGAATTGATTCCTAGGATGGATTGCTTAGGCTGAATAGTATTTTGAGCTTAATTTAATTCGGCCTGATAAAATAGTTGCTGTTACTTTTGTTCATATGCAAGGACATACAGTAGTGTAGATGAATACTCTTCGATGCCAATTTCCTCATCTTACTTGGGAGATGCTGGTTTGTGAAATTATGGTAGGTATGCCACGTATGCAACTTGTTTGTTCCATTGACTTTGTCGAAACAGACATCATCAATAGATGCATATGATGAATTTGATGCTTTATCAACTCAAGTTCCTCCTATGTCTGAAGAACATGCTTTAGGCTATTTTCTTGGTGGTTCATGATGAGAATTGAGGCTGTGGATTCAGACTTTAAAGCCTCATTATATTGCGCGAGCTATTGAGTTCACTTTTGACATGGAAAGAGAATTCCTTAGTGCTCTTTGTTTTACTTAGTGGAATTGTCCAATGGATCTTTACTCTACAGGTAGGTAGGATGTGGTTTCTTCAAGACCATCTTTTTACACTATGAATCGTCCTGCTGCTGTTTAGGTTCATTCTTTGGATTGTTCTTCATCCGAATCTTCTGTGAATATGAAATCTACTACTTCTAAACATCCAGTTAGTTGTACCACTGATAACTGGACTAATAGAGGTCATAGGCAGTTTTTGTATGCAGAATTTATGGGGCACAAAAAAAAAAAAAAAACCACAAAGGTTTATGCGTTAGATGTGATCAGCTGTATTCTCCTTCACACAAGTGTGCTAATAAATCCTTACGGGTTGCTATTCTTGTGGACGAACCAGATTTAATTGAGTTTGATGATGCTGTTGATACCTTCAATCAACCTATGGATTCTTTCATGGAATAATCTTTATTAGCAATCTGTGGTTTTACGGGGCCTGGTACTGTAAAATTTTGAGGTATGTGTTTGTCTTCTCTGGTGATTATTTTGGTGGATAGCAGTGCATCTCATAATTTTATTTCCAAGAAGTTGGTTGATCAATCACGATTATGTGTTTTGCCTACTGCATCTTTTCATGTTCATTTAGGTGATGGACACTCTGTTTCTTCTGGTATTTGTCACCCTTTGGTGTTAATCATTCCAGATATGGTTGTGATGGTAGATTGTTTTGTCTTGAAGTTGGGCAATATTAATATCATTTTGGGAGTGGCTTGGTTAGAAATGCTTGGTGAAATTAAAATTAATTGGTCTACTTTAGTCATGAAGATTCCTTCTAAAGAAGGGGAAAAGATTTTACAAGGTGATCCTTCACTTTTGAAATCTGCTATTTCTTCTAAGGAGTTGCTCCAACCATATGATGTTGATTTTGTCAGAGCTCTTTGGTTATGTCAGTTGTCTTGTTCTACTGTTAGTCATCGGTCTTATATGGATGTGTTTGGCTTCACTTTTACATGCTTTTTCTGAATTTTTTTTTTTGTTTTTGGAAGTTGCTGATTTGCCCCCCCATTTGGCCTATGGATTATAGGATTATCCTTGAGGAAGGGTGTGGTCCGATATATGTTAACCCCTATCATTATGCCCATATTCAAAAGGATGAAATAGAAAAGATCGTGGTTGATATGTTGCAAGTAGGGATTATTAGACTAAGTTGTAATCCATTTTCTAGTTTGGTTATCTTGGTTAGAAAAAAGGATGGGTCATGGTGGTTTTTGTGTTGACTACGGGCCTTAAATGCAGCCCCCAGATCGTATTTTAATTCTTGTTATTGAGGAATTATTGGATGAGTTACGTGGTACTTGTGTTTTCTCTAAAATTGATCTCTAATCAGGGCTCATTAGTATGATGTTAACAAGACCTCATTTCATACACATCATGGCCGTTACAAATTCCTTGTAATGCCATTTAGTCTTATAAATGCACCGGCAATATTCCAAGCTACAATGAATGACTTGTTTTGTCCTTATTTACACCAATTTGTTTTAGTTTTCTTTGATGATATTCTCATTTATAATGCAGATTTGGATACACATTTGTCCCATTTAAAAGTGGTGTTAAATTTGTTGAAAGCTAGTCACTTTGTAGCTAATCGAAAGAAATGCACTTTTGCTACTTCCTCTATTGAATATTTAGGTCATGTGATTTCTTTGGAGGGTATTCATATGGATCCAAGTAAAGTGGCTGCTGTACTTGAGTGGCCTATCGCTACTGCTATTGGGAATTCTTGGGCCTTTTGGGATACCTCCAAAGTTTATTAGAAACTATGGATAGCTGGCTTTTTCCTTGACAAATCTTTTGAAAAAAGATCAATTTTGTTGGAGTAAGGAAGCTTTGCTGTCTTTTTGAATACTGCAGCAAGCATTAACTTAAATCACCTGTTCTTGCTTCATCAAAATTTAGTAAGATGTTTGTCATTGAATGTGATGCGTCAGTTTGTGGTATTGGGGCTGTTTTAATGCAAGATGGCCATCCTGTTGCCTTTTTCAGTAAAGCATTGGTCAACAAAACTCTTTCTATGTTAGCCTACAAAAAGGAGTTAATGGCTTTGGTGATGGCAATCAATCGTTGGCGCCCTTATCTTTTGGGTCGGAAATTCGTAGTTAAAATTGATCACAAGAGCTTATGCTATTTGCTTAATCGGCGTATTGCTACTTTCAATCAACAACATTTGTTATCTAAACTTTTGGATATGATTTTGATATTGTTTATAAGAGTGGTGCTACTAATATAGCTGCTGATGCTCTGTGTTGCAGCTTTGAGGATACACTTCAGTTGGAGTGTCACAGTATTAGCGGTCCACTATGGACCAATCTGGACGACATCCCTATAGCTGTTATGTCTAATGCTATTTTAGGACACAAATATAAGATTTTGAAAGATAGATAGGAGGTTAGTGCTGGGTTTCATTTCGTAAATAATGTGCTGTCTTATAAGAATCGGCTAGTTGTGCCTGCTAAATCTAGATGGGTTTATTTGTTTCTTCATGAGATTCATTCCACTCCTGTAGGGGGCCATGCGGGTGTGTTGAAAACTTATTGAAGGTTGGCTTCTAATCTGTTTTAGGTAGGCATGAAAAAGGGTGTGCTGGATTTTGTTGCTTCTTGTGCTATTTGCCAGCATAGTAAAGCACAACATATGGCTCTAGCAAGGTTGTTGTCTCCTCTTCCTATTCCTTCTAATGTGTGGGAAGATATTTCTATGGATTTTATTACAGGGTTTCCACGGTCACGAGTTTTTTATTTTGGTTGTTGATTGCCTTTCAAAAAATGCCCATTTCCTTCTTCAACATCCTTATGCAGCTCAAGGAGTGGCTGATCATTTTATGAAGGAAGTGGTATGTCTTCAGGGCATTCCCTGTACCATTGTTAGTAATAGTGACCTACTGTTTTTGAGTGACTTTTGGTGCTCATTACCTCATTATAAGGAACCTGTTTGCGTTTTAGTACGGCTTATTATCCAGAAACGGATGGCCAAACGGAGGTTTTAAATCAGTGTTTGGAATGTTATCTTTGATGTTTCACCTTTGAGCAACCTAAATAGTGGGCATATTGGATACATTGGGCTGAGTTCTTCTATAGTACTTCATTTCATTTTTGAGCTGATGTTACTCCATTTGAATTGGTGTATGGACGGAGCCTCCTTTGTTGGTTTTCTTACCTACTGATGTAATGGGACTGGCTACTCCTACTTTGCTGCCATGCAATCAAGTGTTGCAGCAGCTGTGTTCCAATCTTGAGCAAGCTCAGCTTCGGTCATCCTTGCAGGCTAATAAGCATCATAGGTTGGCTAGTAGGTTTAGTTGCGTCTGTGGCCTGCTTTGCAGAGGATGACTTAGAGGGGTGGTTGTTCTATGTTAACTCTGCGTTATTTTGGATCATATTAGATTCTTGAACGTGTGGGTGATGTTGCTTATCGTTTGAAGTTGCCTCTAGAGTCGAGAGTTCATTCAGTCTTTCATGTCTCACTTTTTGAGCCTTGTGAATCATTTGTGCCTTCTATTGCTTTGCCTTCTGATTTTTCTAGAGATTGCTTCTCAGATTCTTGTTATCCTTCTTGTGTGCTTGGTTGTTGTTTGCTTCTTTAAGATGGTTGGGAGACTCTGCAACCTCTGGTTCAGTGGGAGGGCTTACCTATTTTGGAAGCCTCTTAGATGGATACTGATGCTTTTCTTTTGTAGTTTCCAACCTTTGACCTTGGGGACAAGGTCTCTTCAGGGGAGGGGGAAATTGATATGTGCCTGAGAGTTCACAAGCTTTTTCCTCAAGTCTACAAGAGGTGGTCCAGGCTGGACAAGGATACTTAGCTATTCTTGAAGTATTTTCTATTACTAGTGCTAACATGTGTTTGTTCTGCAGGTATTGTTAGTGTTAATGGGTCTGGATGTTTCTTGACCTTCCTAGATGACTTGAGCTTGTAATAATTGCTGCAGCCCTATAAATAGTTAGTAAGTTAGTTAGAGGGGGACATTACTTGTAAGAAAATTCAAACCCTAGCAGAGTAAGGGCTGTATTGTTCATAGCTGAACAGCGTATAAGATTTGATTTTTCATCAATGAAATTTACCTGTTTTCAATCCATGGCCCTATCATAGTGTGTTGAAATTCAAGTCTTAGGAAATGATTATAACGAGACACTCAAGGGTGTTTTAAAGTGGAGAACATTCGAAGGAACATAGTTAATCAAGAATGTTGTAGTTAGAACTGCATCACCCCAAAAATGATTTGGAGCATTTTTACCAAGCATCATAGTATGTGCTGCTTCAAGAATATGGCTATTTTTTCTTTCTATTACTCTATTTTATTGTGGAGTATGGACACAAGAACTTTGATGGACTATTTCATTGTTAACAAGATAAGTTTTCAGTTCATTGGAGAAATATTCTTTTCCATTGTTTGTTTCGAAAATATGAACATTAGTTTGGAACACATTAAGGACAAATTTATGGAATTGCTTGAAGATGTAGCTGGCATCAGATTTTTCTTTAAGAAGATAAACCCAACCTATCTCGGTATGATCATCAATAAATGTAACAAACCACTTATGGCCAAAATATGTTAGTATATGAGATGGACCCCAAATGTCACTATGCACCATTTGAAATGACTTTGGAGTAGAAGAATGAATATGATAAGAAATGCAATGCTCGTACTTAGAATCATGAACATCTTTATTCATGAACAAGTTTGGATATAACTTCTTCATGTAGGCAAAGCTTGGATGTTGTAGATGCTCATGCCATAACATTACACTTAGATTTGATTGAAACTAAAGACTGACAATTAGAATTTAATCTGGACTTTATTCCAAACAGGAAATAGATGCCATTGACTTCCTTAGCATTGTCAATCATCCTTCTTGAAAAAGGTCCTGTATGACATAACACCATAAGTAAAAATCAGTTTACAATTCGTATCTCCCATCAAACTACTTGCTGAGATTAGATTATATCGAAATTTAGGAGCAAAAAAAGTATTATTGAGCACCAAACCATTAATAACCACAGTTAACCTTTCCTTTTGGTACTGTACTCTCTCTATTAGCAGTCAATATCTTGCTAAGATTGCCACAAGTATTTAGCTTCTTAAAATAATGTGTACAATTACACATATGGTTTGAGGTTTAAGTATCGAGTATCCAAGTATCTCTTTCTTTTTCATGAGGAGTCAAGTAAGTACCTTTATGGGTAATTGCAACAGTGGAGGCTAATTCACTAGATTGAGTTTTCCCAGAATGGGGTTCTGTTTGGCTTAAAATTTGTTGCAATAGAGAAATCTGATCATTGGTCAAGCTGATAGAAGATCTCGAACTCATATTACCTTCCACTTCAACTATCTCAACAACTCACTTTGACTTTATATTTAAGTGAGAGTATTTTGAATGCTTCCCATTTATATTCTAAACAATTTTGTCGATTTTGTTACCATGAAGAAATATGATGTGAAATTTTATTTTAAAGTCATAATGTCATTTGTACATAAGATGGCCTATTTGTAGGCAAACTTAAATAGTTGGTAGCAACATTTATTACTCTACCAACTCTAACGACCCACACACTAATTTTTACTAACCTACACCAACCCTTACTAATAAATACAAACAAACTATTAAGACAACATAGCTAATAATATGTAAAATATAATTAATTTATATTGACTACACTTCCAAAGGATGTTGATTGCTAAATGGCGGGTTTTCATTGCACGCTGTCCTGAATGGTGGGTTTTCATTACACATGGTCCTAAACGGTGGGTTTTATTTATATGCTGGTGCAGCTGCAGTTGCTAATAGTCCAAGCATTAGGTAGTTTCTGTGTTAATATAATGCAGAACTACTTGCCAAAAGAAGAATTAGTTTGGTTTACTCAATAATGATATTCACAATTGTAGGTTGTTATTGGTGGGACCTGCTTTTTAGCACATGTGCTGCATCCTTAATTTCTTCATTCTTGCATATCTTACTTTCTTATGACGTTTTGGGTGATTTCCCATTATTGATGCAGGCCGATGATCATTGTTGTAACTCTTGTGAAGATGTACGTGAAGCCTACCGTAAGAAAGGTTGGGCTCTTTCAAATCCAGATTTGATTGATCAGGTTTGCAACCAATTTTTCTTTTTCTTTTTGTTTTGTTTTCTTCTTTTTCTTCTTCTTTCCTTCCTTTGTTGAGTTAAATCTGCAGTAATCTTGAGTTACAGACATTTTAGAATGATAACCTAATTATGCATATTGTTACTCTCATGTATTGGAAATAGTTTTCTTTTATCTTTTTTAGTCATTTGGCCAAGTTTGTGACATACTTTTTTATAGAATGCCTAAATCATGGTTTTACCTCTGAATGTTGGAGTATAACAGTATCTTGACAGTTTTAACTAAAGCTTCAGCATTCTTTTGAAATATATGATGCCTCACGGGTAGTAATTGCTCTCACAGATTTTAAAGGACATGGTTCTTAATCACCCAATGAAATGGGCATATTGATTTTGGTTTTGCATGGAAGCATACAATTGGAGAAACTTTTTACCTTAGGGGTACAATATGGTAGAAAATTTTCTCTATTTTGTCCTTTTCTTTCATAATGATTTTACCCTTTCGGCTGGTGCATTGTTTTATCTAATTGAAGAAGGAAATAAAGAAGTCAAAAGGATGTTGATAGAGCCACATCTTAAAACCCCCCAAACCATGTTTAAGCTTCTTAGGACCATGACAGCAAGCTTAACATGCAGTTGCTCAGGGAATATTTTGCTCCTTTTGGAGTCTGGGCTGATGTATGGCTTGAGTTTCTGTCTTCTTGTAACATGGCTTTGATAGAATCTAGATCTTTATTGTGTAGTATGTGCCACTATGCAAATTAGTATTGCATAATACCATAGTGCGGGTGTGCAGTTGTGGGCCTAGTGTAAGTGTATGGGCTGGGCTTTAGTTTTATTAGTTACTATTAGTTATTCGATTAGTTACATTATATACATAAGCAGTGGAAGGGAGAGAAAGAGAGGAGATATTTGGTTAAGAGAGTGTTGTTAGTTGTGGTGAGCAGTAGTGGTCATGTATAAGTTTTAGCTCATGAACCTTCCTATTGTTATGAACCATGAGAGATCAATGGAGAAAACTGAAGTATTTTATTGATTTTTTATGATAGAAATTGATTAAAAAAACCCTAATATCTTCAAGAGGAAGGTCCATGAGCTAAAGCTCATACATGCACACTATTGTTCACCACAACTAACAACAATCTTTTAACCAAATATCTCCTCCCTCTCTCTCTCTCTCTCTCTCTCTCTCCTCTCCACTGCTTATTTATATGATATAACTAATAGTAACTAATAGAACTAAAGCTCAGCCCATACACTCACACTAGGTTCACAACTGTACACTTGTACTATGGTATTATGCAACACTAATCTGCATACTAGCACACTCTACATAGTAAAGATCTAGATCCTATCAAGCTTCCATGTAGAGTTAAAAACTAGAAATGTTGAAATCATTATAATTAAGGAAATTTCTTGTACTTGCTTTACTCATTGTAAGTTAGACAGAGTAACCAAGTTTGTTGACGTGTAGACATTTATGTTAGGTACTATCATCTTTGAACTTTCTCCTAAATCTGACATTGACCTATGTCAACTCTTGCTTCAATAGGATATTTATGACCCCAAAGGTGGTAGATGAAAATTTAGATGCATTGTAGCCTTTTAGGAGCTTTTTCCATCTCATCCTACAGCTCATTGCACAACATGAAATTTTGTAACATCAGAAATTTCAGTTCCCAAACAAGAGATCTCTGAGTGGACAAGATGCGCAATGCTATGTTATTATATGTATGTATGGGTTGGTAAATTTCATTAATGCAAGTAAAAAGGGGTTTAGGCTCTCAAAGAGAATCACAATCAAAGTGAAATAGCCAAAAGAAACAAAAAGTAAAAGACTGGAGGTACTCCTAGATTAAACACTGCAAGTCAATATAAGATAAAATTTGTCTTGCTAGGGACTTTGATTGGGGGATAGGAGTTCTCAAGTGAACTAAGTTTCTTGCTCTCCCAAAGGAGTGCACTGACACTGCAAGGCCAACTCTCCCTTTGATAATGCTGAAGTTTGAGGGGGATGCTGTTGCAATCAAGTTATGAGTAACTCCTTGCCAAGTATGATACGATGAAGGGCATTCAAAGCCATGCATCACTTTGGTCCATACAAAAGAATATGGACACTAAAAAAACAGACATCAATGGTCTTCAAAGCCATTCACACATGAGAGCATAACTTATCAAGAGTCTATAATTTCTCAATTGATGCCAACCAAAGGAAAAAGGGGTGTCTAGAGAGATTTTTTGCAGCACATGCCTCTTTTCCAAGGAACTTGTTGTCCTTGGGTTGAGAAATACTTGTAGGTGCTTTTTATTGTGAAGAGACCTGAAGAAGAATTTCTCCATGTTAAAATGTTTGCCTAGCCATGTTGAGGAGAGAGGTTGGTAGATAGAGAGAGAGTTCTGGAAATCCCCTGAAGGAAAGCACCATCATGTTAAATAATAGAGCACAGGTGAGCATTTCTTGGAAAACCCAATCTAGCTATTTGTTGCACTAAGTGTGAGATTAAGCAGACTAGCTGGGAGCTAAAAGTCAAACCACGGCGAGATAGACAGTCCATTTCCCACCTGCCCCAAGAAAGAGGATCTTGCCAGGACTTGCAACTTATGCAGTTTCTTCCAGTTCCACGAGCAACTTAAAGGAGTGCGTGAATTTCCCTTGAGCAAATATGTGCAAGCCCATTTTGCCCACAAGTTTATAGGTCTATACTTATATAAGTTCTATATATGCTTAATTTGTGCTGATTTATTCCAAGTTTCAGGATTGGGTATGCCTAATTCTCCCTCCTTGAAAGTGCAGCAGACATTTTTCCATCAGACTTTGGCTTTAGAGCAAATATTTGGCTGCCTACTGCAAAGAAAATTTCGCATGAGACCTTTACATTTCTTGATCAAGTAATTGGGGAAGATGAAAATAGAAGCTCAACTTGCATAGCAAAAGGGACAAGTTGCAGTCAACCTGAGAAAGAGAGAAACTTGGACGTCCATGAGTTTATCCAAGATGGATCTTGTTGAGGAGTGCATCACAATCTTCTCTCATAAGTTTAGCAGTAATAGTTGGAACTCCTGAGTATCTTAAGGGGAGGGAACCCTCTTGAAAGCCAAAATACCAAACTCTTATCTTTATTTGTTCCTAGACTTGATGGCTCATTAAACTTGGCAAGGAAAGTCGAATTAAAGATCAGTTTCCACTGGCTATGTAACTCGACCCCTCTGGATTCAAATATTCACAAGAAATATATGAATTGTGAAAGCAGAGTCCATAGACAGATGTTGGTTGGTTGAGGTTAGGTGAGAGGCATGCCAAAGGCCATTTTTGGAGTATGAGAAGCCCTTGAGCTAGTTACTATAGCTTCTCTAATAAGAGGGCCGGATCACTATTCTCTTTTCATATCTAAAATACAAAAAGCTCTCATTGTTGCTAAGCATATTTAAGGGTCCAAAGTCCTTCCATTTGGGCTAGAGAATAGGGAATTTTCTTTCTCAGAGGGCTGAGCTTTAGAAAAAGTAGGATTGTTCTTTTTCCCTAAGCGGGAAAGATCAGAGACCACAATGGGGAGGGGGTTTTCTCTCTCTGAACTCTTGTTTTGGAACAAACCAGGTGCCATGAAGGCTGTAAGGGTATGCGTATTGTCCCTTAGAGCTTTTCCTAGAAGAGCCTCACGTGTGGCATGGAGCAAGGAGAAGAAATAGAGGCTTTAGGAGAGAATAAAACTGAGGTGAGAGCAAAGAGGAATAGCAAGGAGGAGCAAGGGAGAAGTATTTAGAGTTGTGGTTCTCAAGTGGTTTCTTAGGGGTTTTTAGGGTGGTTTTCTGGAGGGAATGGGAGAGCTTTTTCTCTCTTTTGCAATATTTGCTATGTTCAGTTGAAATAGATGGAAATAAATGGAGTGATGAACTTTCAAGTGAAAAAAGGTAGGAATATTTTATTCATTTGGAGAAAGAAAACTTTATTTATTTATTTTTTTTTATGTGGATAAAATCATATAAGAAAATAACAAAAAGTCTAATTTTATAAGAATTTGCTAAGTATTTAATTTTGTAAGAAGTATACATGGATCTGTTCTTTTATCTTTTTGGTGTATTTATTTTGGAAAATACAAGGTTTGAATTGTGCCAAAATGCTACCAAACGGTGAAAAAAAGTTGAACCAAAATTTAAGAGGTTTAAGGATCATTTTCCTTCACCATTTTGTAAAAATCTATTAGACATTATATGCATAGGATGTTTACCTACAATTTATGCCTCTACCTTGTGCATTATTGGGAACTTGTGTTGAGATCTTGCATCTAATTTGGGATGCCATGGCTGTTTCTCTGCAAACAATAATTTTGGATGTGACCACCCTCCCCATTTCTTTCTTGTATGAGATCGTCATTTTCTTTAATACCTACCTTGATCACATTTGAGAGAAAATGCTACTCTGTATTGTGCATGATGCTGTAACAGGATCTATGTAGGTGACCACTTCTTTGTGGGATATGGCTTGGTTTTTGTTCTTATCTTGTTGATTGGTTTACTGTTGCTTCTAGCTAAATAGCATCATTAATATTATCATTATAAATGTGCCATGCAGTGCAAGAGAGAAGGGTTTCTGCAGAGGATTAAAGAAGAGGAAGGTGAAGGTTGTAATGTGTATGGATTTCTGGAAGTTAATAAAGTTGCAGGGAATTTTCATTTTGCACCTGGGAAAAGCTTTCAACAGTCAAATGTTCACGTCCATGACTTACTAGCTTTTCAAAAGGATAGTTTTAATGTAAGAAATATCATGTTTACATACTTTTCAGAGCAGTTTATGTGGTTGTATATTTGAAATTATGAAAATAAATGCAGTGTTTTTCATATACATTTTTCTGTGTTGTCACATAAGAATTCTCATTCATACTAAATCAACACAGATTAGTCACAAGATCAATAGACTAGCTTTTGGAGATTATTTTCCTGGTGTCGTGAATCCTCTTGATGGGTAAGATAATTTCATTTCTTCCTCAATACCTCTTCCTGGTGGCAATTAAGTAAACATTAATCTGCATTTGATCATGGTTCCATATTGTCTTTCCTTTATAGTGTACAATGGACACAACAGTCACTGCATGGGATGTATCAGTATTTTCTCAAGGTTGGAGTTCCATTTATATCATGCTTTCCTATTTGGCTTCTATATCTGCTGCATTATTTGTCATCATTCTTATGCCCTATTTCAGCATATTATGTTCTTTGCAACAGACCACAAGCATAATGAATATGTTGATCCTTGTGTGGCTTTTATTAGCTGAAGAAGAATTTAGTATAGAGAAGAGGAGAGGAAGTGTGAAAGAGATATGCTTCACTGTAGGATTGATTTTCAATTTAGTGCAATAGGATATATACTTATGTCTAATATCTTGATGTGCGTCAATAACCAATAGATACATCCATCTTCACACTTCATTATAGGCAATAGATACATGAATATAACATTGCTAAATGTGATTAAATCGGAAGAAAAACATTTAATTCAGGAATTTAAAGAAACCAAAATGGTCGATGTATGTCCAACAATGTCAAATAGTGCTATTAAGTTTACTTTCCAACAAGGTTTTCTTCACCATGTTTTTTAAATTTATATTTGCTACTATATCTCCATGTGAAAATTATAAAAAAGGTTAGATGGTTCTCTATACCTTTTTAGTGCTTATAACATGGAGCAATTTTAAAAATCTGATTGCTTCTTCAAATTACTTAGTAAAATTTCCTAAAAGTAGACAGATGACTCACATAATGTACGGGATTCCCTTTCTTTTTTTTTTTCCTTGGAATAATTAATCTACAGAATTCTTCTAGTAAATAGTGGTGAATTTCGAGATGTGCATGTCCTGGGAATTCGCAAATATGACAAAATCGATGGATATTGACATGTGAAGAATTTTGGTCTTGCAAAATCTCTGCAATTGATTGAATGGCCTTATAGCTGGATAAATCCAATTAAGATTTAAATTACCCAAAATTTAATGATTTAAGATGGTTCCAACTTACTGTTAGCCAAATTTGTACATCTACTTCCAAAACGAGTTTGATTGTCTAACTTTGTGTAAGAAATGGTGCATTTTCCGTTTGCAGGGAGCCCACTAAGCTGAAACAGAGCATAAATAAACGAGCTAGTTAGGCCATTCATGAGCTGTGAGGACGAAATGTTGCAGAAACCATATGGGTGAAACAAAAGAAATAGGGAGACAAATGACATAGAGCATCAATGTTATGGGCTCAGAAGTGGATTTAGTCACAGATTGATTTTCTCTGAAATGTAGATCTAGGTTTTGTGTTTCTTAGTGTTTCTCCCCTTGTTGGATCCTATGGTGATTGGGTTTTTGGGCTTGTTAGAGAGAGTACTCCTACCCTATGAACAGTAAAAGGAAAGATAATTATTTCTGGCTTGTCTATTATTTCTCACAAAAACGTATTTATGCAAGCATCATCATTCCAGCTCACCAAAATAAAAAACTCAGTGTCAGCACTGTTTGTCCATCCTCATACCCTATTTCTTGTGCATTGTACTTTATTGACTTGCTAATAATTCTTATTTTGCTACTTGACAAAGCTGCCACTTCTCACATATACTAATTTCATGTTCATTCATTTTGCAGGTTGTGCCAACAGTTTACACAGACGTGAGTGGACACACTATCCAGTCAAACCAGGTATGTCAAGAATCGCAAAAGTCTACCTGCCATCTCTGTTGTCCCCTATCTGATTGTTTGAAATCATCTTTTGCAGTTTTCTGTGACTGAACACTATAGAAGCTCAGATGGGGGACCATTTCAATCCCTTCCTGGAGTGTTCTTCTTCTATGACCTTTCTCCAATTAAGGTAGGTGTTTTCTTCCTTCAGTTCCTCAGATTAGCTGATCAAATATTTTTGCGGGTTAGAGAATCTGTATAATTATGAAATTCTTACTTTATATTACTTCCTCGCTTCAGGTTACTTTCACCGAGGAGCATGTCTCTTTCTTGCACTTCCTGACTAATGTATGTGCCATAGTTGGAGGTAAATTTCAACAACTTTCGCCCTTCTTCACTCTCTTTCCTATGCTCCACTTCCTTATCCTCAACACAGGTGAAAGTTAAAAGTAAAACAATCATTAGATCAATCCTAAAGAAGACCTTTGTTAGATTGGGCTTGATAAATGATAGCAGTGACAGGATTTTGATGGATAGTTGGTAAAAGTATGATGTACCCAATTTTATTGTGGAACAAGGAATTTTCAGTAAAGTTCAAGGTGAATATAAGCCGAAATTGTAGGTAAAGGAATTATAACTTTTCTGCATATTGCATCAACTGAACTGACAGAACTGTGACAGCCAAAAATCTAAAACATTCACTAAAGTGATAGAACTTATGTTTTTTGGTCTTCTTTACTTATTGTGTTTTTTTTCATGCAAGAAGTTTATATATATACTTGTTTTTGTGTGTGTGTGTGCATGCACATGTATGTGTACATATATGTATAAATTATGTGTGCACATAGTGGCTTAGCTTCACAATTTTGTGAGAAGAGGCATTCCTCAATTTTAGATGCAAAATTCTAAAGAATATTTAAGCTCTTCACTTTTCTTTCAAATCTTAGTGGTTCTAAAGTCCAAATCTTGATGGGTTTGATTCTTCATGGAATATTTCTTCTCCTGAAACTCTTTTTGGGCTTGCCTAAGGGATGCTACTTACTGCTCCTTGTGGGTATGAAAAGTTTGTTATAAATTCATTGTCTGATGCAAGCACATATAATTGATCCCTGTTTGTTCATTGCTTAGGTCAGCTGGATTTCAAATTTGTGATTATTATTGTTCATGCTTTAACTTGGGCTTAAAATGCTGTTGAAATTGCTCCCACCCTCATTTTGGTATCATTAGGTATCTGTCATAGTTGATTACTCCCAGAAAGTAGTGTGATTGTTTGGAGGTGGATGATGCTGCCCACAAAATTTCTTCAGAATGTTTTGAGTGCATATCTGATTTTTTATACTGTTTTCCAGGGGTATTCACGGTTTCAGGAATCCTGGATGCGTTTATATACCACGGGCAGAAGGCAATAAAGAAGAAGATGGAGATTGGCAAGTACAGTTGAGGACAGGACACTGGTTTTGAGTTGGCAACTGCTTCTGGGGTTGATGTTTGTGGATGATGGCTCTCTGGATGGCATAAATGCGAGAACAAACTGGCCGAGCAAAGCTCACCCTTGCCAGATTGCCTGGCGTTCACCTGAGGACAGTTGAAATTTTGAAATGTATCTGTTTGCTCAATGGATTGGACTGATGTCTGCCTTTAAAACATACGATCCATTGGACCCTGCTCAGTTCTTTTGTCCCCTTTCACCAATTGTTAAATTATGTAGATGAAAAGATATAGTTCAAAAAGCGTAATACGTGATATCCGCCCTAGAGTGACTTCGAACAGAGGATATAACACGATTGATCTTATTTATCAACTTTCAGGATTGTCTGGTATTCATTTCGATCAACCCATTTTCGGTTAATTATGTTCTCATTTACTGTCAGAGTGTGTTCCAGCTTCCAAAAGGGTGATTGAACATTAGTTGAACTTTTGCTTTTACCCATATATCAAAATTTAATCTTCGAACGAGCAGGATCCCAAGTGGGATGTTGAACGGTTCACGTTTTCGACCATGAGAGATTATTGGAGGGTCTTTGAATATGTAGGCATCGTTCTAGGGCATGTATAGTTAACCTTGTAGATTGAATTTTGTAAAGTTAGCCTTTTTCCATTTTTTATTTTTTCTTGGGAAGTTCCTACGGAATTAATAGAGCTTTTCCATGTATGCATCGAGGATGAGAGAAAATTTTGTTAATTTGGTAAGAGTTAAAAGATACCTCGCAGTTGCTCAATAGTGAGGTCGGAGTCTAAATTCGTTTCAATTTTTGGAAAATTCGTTTTTCAGTTGTGCAATCCATAGGAAAGGCTCTACGTTTCTGCGGTTAAGGTGTCTAACTGTGCCCTACTTTCCTCGAGAATCCCATATTCTAGTGGCCTTGCCTCCTGGAGGTGTTCCAATCCAACCTTGAGGCATCAGTATTTAGTTTTGACTCAACCTTTGGCTTGTGGTTTCCATGAAATTGTCGGTTCGGAGACTTGAGTGGGTAATTCTTCTCTTCCTTCTTAGCTATCCCCCAACACTCGTATTCCTTATATCTAAAGGGCTATGTTGCATTGGGTACTGAGAATTACTTGGCCCACTTCCTTTAAAAATGCTTATTGTTCCTATCCATCCAAATAGGCCATAGTCCAAAACCAAAAATTAATGCTCCATGGCGGATTAATATTGTGCAGATTTTCTTCTCTAATCTTGGTGGTATTTTCTATCCATTGAGTTGAGGCAACGGGATGGTTGGGTTAAACTATATTTGAGATAAGCTAGACGAGGAATCAAAATATGATAATAAAAGAGGAGACTTTATGCTTCCGATATTGTGGAATTTAATTGCTCCTTACACAGGTTAATATGAAATCAAGGGATTGAGAGCATTTCACATTTTATCGTCATTGATCACAGTACTTCATAGCTCTTATGAAAAAGATTATGAAAATTGAAATTCTATAAATTTTATAGGAGAGGAGAGAAGTAGAGTGTAATAATAAGTTTTCCTACTTCCAATCTTATATTCTTGCTATCTTGCCATACTTTGCTCTTTTAAGGGGAAAAACATGGATTTTATTAAAAAAAAAAAAGTCTTTTAAGGAATAAACCTACTATTTTTAGTCTATAAACTTCGATAATTATAACATCATTTTTTATTCATACCGTTAGCAGCTCATACAAGAGCTTCAATTTTATGATATGAACTTACCACTATGTGGCTAAACCTTGGATAAGAAGGCATTTAAGAAATAAATTCTCCTTAATCGCTGTCGGTTCAATGAAAAGTGTGAGATCGTTCTTTACGAAATTTATTTTGTTGTAAAGCTAACTAGTTCAATTGATGTCTCCATAAAGCCCCAAGCAGCCCTTAACTAGCACATTCAGTAGTGAATCCTAAGAGTTTTATTTTTTTATGCTATATGCCTTAATACACATTAAGAATATATACTCCATATCTTCAATCTATTTTGAATTTTATGTGCCGGCTGGTTTATATATGACGTGAATAAAACGCGTAATATAAACACATTAGTCAATTAACATTAAAATATATTAGTAATATTAAAAAAACACAGATTTTCTCCTACAGTACACAAGTCTAAAGCACCTTTAGCCCCCCCCAAAAAAAAATAATAATAATAAATAAATAAATAAAAGTCTAAAGCACCTTACGGTCCCCGCACGGTATAAAGTCTGAAGGAGACCACTAAATCAACTTCAAGGAAAGCGCTTTAGTCATTCCGTTAACGATTCTTGAGTGGGATTTCCAAGATGTTTATCCGTGAAAGACTAGTCCATGTTTGCTAAGAGCAAAATATTCTTCCTTTTGTATAACAATTTAATTTGTTCTGTTTACGAAATAATTATTTCACTGAATTTCTTTTCCAATCAAATAAGTTATTTTAATTTCTTTTCTTGATAGGGAAAAAAAAAAAACCACTTTCTTCGTCTTTTCTAAATATGCATGAGATTTAAGCCAATAGGCAAGCCACAGATCGAGATAAAGGTATATTATTATTTTTAGATATATTTTTTATTAATTACTAATATCATTTTAGGTGTAATCAAATAAAAGAATAGTTATTACTTTTCTATTATGAAATCATAATTCCATTCGGTTAAATAAAGGTATTAGAGTAACGGACGAATAGATAATTAGATGTTGTATGTACTATTTCTTAACCAAAAAAGGAACATGAATATTTTCTCAAGAGATTTTTCTTTTAAAAAAATTCAACCAGAATTTCTCATATAAATCCGACTCATTCCTATCTTATTCCGTAGGGTTAAACTAGAATATTAGTGTAATCGAGAAATAGATAAATAAACGTTTTATGTTATTGGAAAAGGTCTAGTAGTTCTTTGTGAATATTTCCTCAGGAGATTTTCTTCTTTTAAAGAAAAAGTTGAATTAGAAATTCTGATATAGATCAAATTGATAATCAAGTCTTTTGCTTGAATGTTGCTAAGTTTTTGTTTACAAAATATATTATAGTTGGAAAAGCAAAAAATCCAAACTCCCTATGAACCAAATATTTTGAACTTTTAAGTTAGTGGGATAAATCCAAAGGTCTAGATATACATGGTCCACACACCGTCGATGCATTAAATGTGGAAGAAATTTTCCGGACGAATTTCCTGTATGATTGAGGGACGAACAAGCAATCTTTTAATTTTCTGAGCTCCGCAATGGCATCAATTATTGCCCAACCAGCGTCATCATGCGATAGCAAAAGTTTCCACAATGCACTTTTGCTATTCTAGATTCTTACTTTCTTAGACTGAAGTAGTTGGAATCCAAAAAGTTATGTGTGGTGGGGCCATCCTTATAATGTTTAAAATTTCTGGAAATTTTTTAATTTAAAAACTGAAGGGTATTATTTTAATATATTTATAATAAATTCTATATGAAACTCGTACTTTCTTTTTTTTTTTTTTTTTTGAGTTAAATCCTAAATCCACTACTAAAAATCCTCGCTTCAATTACCACGAAACAGACTACTTGTACGGCACGCGTGAGATCTTGAGAATCTTCTTCTAAATCCATAGAAATATTTTACATGAACTTTCTCGTTTTTATGGAGGAAAAAAAACAATGCATTCACACCAGCTTTGAGGGATGCTTCGAATAAGAATAAGGAAAAATAAATAAATAAATAAAAAAGAACGCATGTGAATGAATAGTGCAAATGCTATCTTGATAGATCTTACTCATTATCTTCATGCAGTTTATAGATTTAACTTTTTTTTTGGCACTTTTTATGTTTTTTTTTTTCCCTGTTATAACGTGAATTTGAATGGTTGTTTGTTCAATTATCAAGAAAGAACAAGGGGGCCAAGGGAATTCCAAAAAGCAATAGAATCCCATGACCACGGTATATATGATAAGGTAAGATTTTGGATGCATCAAAGTGTTAGTGATTCGAGGATGACCAAAGCTCCCAAGTCAAAGGTTCACACTGCTTTATATGTTCCTTGAATTCAGTTCCACGTCAGAAAGGCCTGAACCTGATGATATGCAGTCTTTTCCATAAAAAAATGTTAAAAGTGGCCCCATCAAGGTTTAACCCGCCCACATATTTGTTAAGATTGCATTCTTATCCAGATTTGCACCGATTCCTAGAAGCTCAATAGCTAGTGGAACTTGGGGTGATAAAAGTCACGAAGACATTGATAGTCCCGCTAAATCGAATCTTAAGTCCGGTCCTCCTATCCTTACTTATTCAAAAGCTAACAGAATGAGTCAAAACTTTTGAAATGATCGACACGATTTGATTATACATGGACGTGGAACAGTCGGTGATATACTTTAGCCACGATCCGTCTTGTTGAGTCCAGACTCACCAGGGATTATAATTAAAAACGAAAATGGAGTTGATGCACATACATAGCTCGTCAATTCATTTATAAATAGGCATCCTTTTGACTATTATTCATTCGTATACACATACAAAAATCTTTTCTTTGACAACAATTTAAGAATATTCTTTCCCCCCTTCTCCTTCGAAAGCATCTCTTTTTTCAACATTCTTAAATTTTACAACTACTCTTATAATGTAAGTATTGCAATAGACATCAACATCTCTTTCAGAAACGTTGGTTTCACATAAGCGTCTTACAATACACATAAATTAAAGAAAATGCATGAAAAACATTCATAATCAAACATATATTGTAATCATTATTATTTCCTCCTTAATTCGCTCAACTTTGTTCATTGATTCGAATCTCTTTGCTATTCAAGAAAGATATGACCAACACTAAAATTCGACGAACAAGTAATTGAAGATAAGCAAATTCCATATAAAAAATAATTAAAAAAAAAAAAGAGAATTTATGGAAGATGAAGTTGCCAAAATATTTATATGTAATTAATATAGGTAGCACTACAGAAAAAGACGACAACACTGATTGCAATATATGTTCAACTCTAAATATTTTTCATTTATTGCATCATCATAACTTCAATTACTTTATAGCGCTTGTATTGGAATCTACAGGACATAGAACTAATATTCATCTTCGTCTATTCTTTGATTCTTGGCCTCTTACATTTAGTTTGATGTTGATCACTTGTTTCAATATGTCGAAATTTCAAGAAAAAACGAGAAAATAATTACTTTGAAGTGTTGACACAATTGTGATTGCAATACGAATCATAGAGGTATTTATAAATTTTACAATATGTGGAATATATTAATCTAACCAAAATGCAGCAATTTCTAAACGTTAGTGAATCTGTTGCTTTCCTTTGTTCTTAGTTCATGTAAAGGTAGGCATAACATCTCCTCACAAAGTTAATATAGAGGAAATATTACTACCTTACTTATTATTAGCATTATATTTTCTTGTATAGATAACTAATACTCCTGTGCATCTGTTTTTCTCTTAAAAAATGAAGAAATTATTTATTAATCCGCTTGAATAGGAGAATACCATCTATTAATTATTAATCTTTATTAGTTACATAATCCAGAAAATAAACACCATGAAAATTGCAAAGAACTACAAATATTTGAAAATCATTTAAAGTGAGGCTGAGGCCGATTCGACGAGTCCAAGATCCTTAAACCAAAAATGTCTAATCGACGTGCAATTAGGACTCACTCTAAAATCGGCTAGTGATGGGTCGGTCTGCGTTGCACGTCCAGTGCCCCCATCACCCTTTATTATAAGTTCTCCAGCTCAACAAACGCCTACGTGTAATCTCTATGTAACATTTAACAACAATGCAATAGCAGACCAATTAGAAGATTAATGACAATCCATATAGTAAGGTCTGTAGACTCGTACTGTTGAGTAAAGCAAGGTAACGTGAGTCTAGTCAAGTACTTAATAACAAAAATGCACATCATAATGTCCATAACTTTGACGAGTCAAGCTGAGTCGCCGAATCATCCTTCAAATTGTCGTCGACATTAGTATACTACGTATTTCCATCAAAACGTCGTCGCGAGAAAAATTCTAAGTTTGTTTTATAATCCTAAGGCATCCATCAAATCAAATGCACTCTCCAATAACATCACATATGCTATTATTACCCCTCCAATATGACCGAGTCTTTCTTGACAAACTCATCCCCTTTTCAAGGAATGAAAAAGAAATGAGAGGTCGAGATGGAATTTGTGGTGGTTTAGCCGCATTTACTGACGTGTGATGATTGTTGACCGGGACAAAGGCTAATTAGGTTTTCTAAAAAGATTACGTTCACGCCATTAAAGTATCTAAACTTTTAACACTTGCTTCATCAAATGGCGTATTGATACGCTTGTAGGATTATCTGTTTATTTTAGGACGCGACATGCTTCGTTTTTATCTTTTCATAAGAAAATGTATCGAATACTTTATACGACACTTATGTACCGTAGAAATGTCGTGCCGCCATATATAGAAGCTATAGTAGCAAAGATTTACTTGAGCATGAAAAACACATGTTACGTCTATCAATTCATGGGTTGATAGACTGATGATAAAACATGAGGAATGTGATATTACTCTGGCTCAAGTTTGGCCTGGTTCCATCCACAATAACTACTGTTGCGGTGGGGTTGTGAATGCCGAAGTTTTGAAATGGGAACCCACAGGATCTCTGATGGATGTTGCAAAGAATTTACACATATTTCCCAACTATGGGCTGCATTGGAGGCCTGAGGATTGCTAAGCCGAAAGGTTAGACAAATGGTCCTTTAGAACTGAATATTTTGATGCGACATAAATATGATTAACCGTGCCCTAAAAAACTTAATGTATCTCTTACTGTCTCTCACATACATGCTAATATGTAATTGGACAACATATAGACAAAAATACGAACATTTTATTTGCTTGACGAACCAGGTTTTACTATTCCTCAAATTACATATTGACATATATTTGAAAGAAAAAAAAAATATCTATTCTAGATTTAGATCATCTTCATTTGCTTTTTCTTAAATTTTCTCAATTTACAAATCAATGGTTAAAATTATCTTGATTCTTAAAATACTTCATAATATTATTGTGATATCATGGCCTTCTATTTATTCTTAACCATTAATTTATAAATTAACAAAAATTTAAAAAAAAAAGTAAGAAAACTTAAATGAAGAGGATCCATTTCATCTATTCTATAATTAGAGAGATATGAACACTAGCACCATTTAAGGACAATAAAACTCATTATTATATTAGACGAATCCAACCCTAATTTTGATAGTCAATGTGATATTTTTAAGAGATACTAGATTAATTAAATGAAATTGTTGGGAAAATAACAAAAATTATTGCATTTTCTAAAAAGAATTCCAAAATTCTAGCTTATTTGGAAAAAAATAAATAAATTCAAACATGCCTTACCCAACATCATGACTCAAAGTAATGATTTCAGAAATGAATCTTCTAAAGCTATTTTTCCCCTAAAATTTCTTAAAATTATAAATCAACAATTGTTATTATCTAAATTTTTTAAATATCCTGAAACATCATTTTAATGTAATCTTTTGTAAAAAATCTAAATAATAACAATCATCAATTTGTAACTTTAAGAACTTTAAGAAAGTACAAACTTTAGAGGATCTAAATCTATTTCAGTGATTTCAATTCAAAATATAAATATGTCTTCAAGGCAAATTTCATTAAGGTTGATATGAAGCCTCTCCCCATTGCATTTTATAATTTCTGTCTCTAAAATGATAGACCTTAACATGCTTACTCTCTCTCTCTCTCTCTCTCTCTCTCTATATATATATATATATTTAATTACAAATCTCATTTCTACGGTTATTATTTTAGTATTTCGTTTTCAACTTTAATCTTATTAAGTTGACATTAATATTGTATTTTGATGAAGTTGTATTGCGATTTTGATTTGTATTTGATCCACGGTTTTTTTGCCGATTGTAATGCGTTTTTTCTCATTCATATGTTGGTACGCCCTGAGCCCCACAATGAATCGAGGCGCATTTACGATTGTAGCGCAGCAACATAAAGATTAGACCTATAATCGAATTTAGAGTTGAAAACAATGAAAAGAAAATATTTTTAGGGTTTTTAATATAAGTACGGATAGAAATTAAAGGGATATGAACAATTTACTATTCGATATGACTCGTGAATAGGAAAACAAACTGAGTTTAATTATATCCTATCATTGATATGACGCACTACAATAAGAAACAATTAGAGTTGAAGAAATTCTCAATACGATATATGGAGATTTCAATAACAATGTTAGTTAAACTATCGATACGACTTGCAATAATTTTATTAGTAGAATAAACACCACAAATCTAAAATAAAATTGACAAGTTCAAGAGGAAGAGCATAAACATCTGAAACAATTCTCAAAGTTTACTACTCTCCTAAAATAAATTTTTAAAAAAGTACTTATAATGATCGCCTAATAACCCTAGGAATAATTGAGTAATTTAAATTAATAATAGTGATAATAAATCCTAACTAACAACCAGTAACTAATGATAGTCTATTATGGATAAAACAAATAAAACACACATACATAATCGTGGATTACAATAAGTACTTAGCCAAATTCTTCATATATGCGATGTGTATTCAATGAAATAAAGTACATACGCCATGGAGAGTTTAATATATGGCATATATTGGAAATGTAAGACACACAACCATAGAAACACAATCCTGTGTCCATCCAGCTACTCTAACTTCACTATTAGTCATGCTCATGTCTTTGGATCATGCCACTCTTGGGCCTTCAAACAATGTCAACATATAGTTGACATGATCATGTCTCTAAGTCAATGTTCATCTATGCATCCCACATTAGGCCTCTATGTATTAGTGCATAGGTCGATGTCCTTATCATATTCTTCCTCTTAGGAAAGATTCGACATGAATCTTGAAGTTGCAACCCACCTAGATAAAAAAACAAGCTTGTAAAACTTAAAAAATGTTAAATAAACACATCCAAACAAACTATATTAAAAAATAGCCACCATTTGTAAATTCTTCGAATCGGACTCTATAAATCCCCTTGGAATCAATGTCTCTCATCATAATAATTCCCCGTGAACTTCCTACTCCATAATTCATTCAACAAGCATGACACAAAGACCAACCTAAACACCTATTACTTAATCCTCAAATTTTGCAAAAATAACTCAACTTCCTTCCATTCATCATGCATTCTATCTACTAAACTTATGTGAATCCACTAAAGATCAAATTGAAATAATGGTAAGTCCCTATCATCTTGGAAAAAACCAACTCTTTTATAAGCTAGAATAATATATTCCTGCGTTAACCCATAAACATATAATCCTTCATAGTAGCCATAGAGTCCCAAATGGCCTTGCATTATTATCCTACTCACATTATCTCTAAGTGTAACTAGAATTCCACTCCAACATGAGCAATTCTCATAAAAAGCCCAATGAATTCCTATAAACATCCTATATGGCTTAACAAGCATATGGCTATTACAATATCTACCCATTCTTAACAATTAAATTAATTGATAATGAAAAATTAGTCTAGATAGTGGAAGAAAGACATATAAATACTTGTAATCACCAATGGCATTAAGAGTAAGCAATAATGGTACTACATCAAGCATTTGAACTGGCTTCAATATACCCCAATAACCTTCTAATGTCAAAGAGTGCTCTACTTCCTCTATGACAATACTTTGATTGTTAGTTTTTGTTTCCCCTTTACATCTTCCTTAATAATCAGTGGAGTTCTTTGCTCTTACTCTTCGAATTCCTCCTCCTTAGGGATCTCATCATAGTTCCTTGGATACTAAACGACTAAGTGTCCATTGTCTAAATGCTTGAAGCACTTCTTTTTAACTAGCTTCTTCTTTGTATGCTCTAGCTTCACTTTCACAAATCAAGTAATTTCCATTTATTCCAATCAATCCTTGACTAATGGAAATAAGTAAATTGCATTTTGTCCTTAGAGCCCATTAAATAACCTCCTTTACTGTATTAAATCTAGGAGAATCAACTTCTCTAATTAACTCACTATTCAAACCCTTCACAAATCATTTTTATAGTAAGTCTATAAGGCTCATGTAAATTACTCCTTCCCAAAAGATTCTTAAATTCCTGAGTAATTTTTACAACACTCATGTTCCTTTACACTAACTTTGATAAATTTTCATACATCTCATCTTAATAACTTGATAGAATAAAATCCTTTATCTTTCATATAATACACTTCCAACAATTCCATGTATACTACCAAACAGTTAGTTATACCCAATCACAAATAAAAATTGATGAACCATTAACTAATCCTTCAAGACCAAAGCTGGCTACACTTTTTCTTTTCTAAATATATCACAAACTCTAATATCCAAAGATTAAAAATTTAACAAAAAAGGAATATGATGCTTACCCAATATCACGTATCCAACCGTAGCTATGACACCAAATTATGATATGCCCTACACCTTATGATGAATCAAGGCACATCTATCAATATAGCAGTAAGATAAAGATTAGACAATTAGTGGATTTTAGGGTTGAAACAATGAAAAGGAAATATTTTTAGGGTTCTTAATATAAGTAAGAATGGAAATTAAAGGGATATAGATAACTTATTATTTGATACAACTCAAAAATAGTAAAACAACTTGTGTTTGATTATATCCTACAATCGATATGACGTACAATGATGGGAAATAATCAATGTTAAAGAAATTTCTAATATTATGCAAGGAGATTTGAATAACAATGTTAATTAAACTATTAATATGACTCATGATATTCTAATTAACACAAAAAATGCCATAAGTATAAAGTTGAATTGATAAGTTTAAGAAGAAGAACACAAATGTTTGAAACAATTCTCAAAGTTCACTAATCTCTTAAAATAAACCATTATAAAAGTATTTACAATAATCCTCTAACAACCCTAAGAGTAATTAGGTAATATAAATTAATAATAGTAATAATAAATTTAGACTAATAGCTGGTAACTAATAATAGTCTATTAAGGATAAAACAAATAAAATAAATATACGTAATCATGGTTTACAACAAGTATTCAGCCAAATCTTCGTATACACAGTATGGATTTAAAGAAATAAAGTATACATTGCGTATAGAGTATGATACATGGCACGTAGTGGAAATGTAGGATATACAACTATAAACATATGGTCATGTCTTCATGTAACAATCAGCTTTTAAGTAATATACACATGTGTGTCCCTTATTAAGCCTTTAGTCATCGTTGGATGGGTTGGTATCCTCATCATATATAAATTTTATGTGTTTAAGTTGTGTGTGTTTTTTTTTTTTAATGGCTACTAATCGATTGTTGTGTAACCCGATTGAGTTTAGCTAGCTAAATTCCATTGTAGTATAGTGTTTCTTCTAGATAACCAATTAAAAACAATGTTTACTTCAAGCTTCTTAGTTGGCAATGCGTAGCGAACTCATAATATTTTGTTTTGCATATGAAAATATTATAGATGTAGATGAGAGGAATGGTTATGATGAGGAAACATTGAAAATGTAGATAATGGTATGTAAATAAACAGGTTAGGAAAACATGCTCAACTAATAGAGCACTTCTTAATAGGGCTACAACTATCGATACTGCATGATAACATAACATACGACATAATAAAATTATGAGTACGATTATTGAGATAAAACATGACCCTTGACAAGAAAATATGATTATGATATGACTATATTGTAACTTAATTGTTTGTTATCTCAATTCAATTTTACATATTTTTAATATTGACATGAAATAAGAACATAGGCACGATTAGCTAAGATGAATTGTTAGCTGTAGTTTGAATTGATTTGAACTATTCATATAGGATAAGGGCTAAGGTTGCCTTCATTAAAAACAAAGTTTGGTTCTTGATTCCAAAATTAATTTGATTATCATATTTGTGTTTAACACAATCAAGTGGAACTCATCTTAAATGAAGTTTCCATTTCAAAAATTGAATTCATGTCAAACCTCTTTTCTTTTTCCTTTTTCAATTAATTTTCATTTCAATTATCAAAATGTTAAGAATGTAATTAAAGTAAATTGAAATAGAAAAAGAAAATTCCTAGAATGTATTTTAATATGTATCATGCAATGAGAAGGTAAATATAGAACCTAGCCTTTACTTCAAAGATGTCTCTACTTTATATAGGCATAAATGGTTTGGAATTAGAGAAAGAGACTTATGAGGAGAAAAAGATATTTAAAATTTTTTGTTTTGGTTGATTGTATTTCTTAAATTGACTATTTATAGTGTTAAAGCATCTCCAATTCTAAGGACTCTATTTATGGTCCCTAAGTGTCATATTAATATGTTAAAATACTCTCTTTCTTGAGAACCTTTCCACTTTATCCTTAGTTTTCTTTGCTTATGTTTTTATTTGTAATATTTATTGTACTAACAGCATAAAAATTTAAGCTAAATCAATACTAAAAAGAAAGGTAACTTTTTAGAGTACTTAGAACATGTTTATTAAAGATGCTAAGCACATATTCCCATTTTATTGTTTGATCACAAGTTTTTCTTTTTAATTTTCTTTTATTGTTGTCAAAACAACAACTTTTTCTTTTACCTAAGTTTTATTTTTTTTGTAATAATAATTAAAATATCGTTATTATAATATGTAATAATAATAAGTTGATTAGTCATACTTTAAGAATTTTTATAAGATATTCTAAGTATTATG
Source organism: Lumnitzera racemosa (assembly GCA_024138005.1). NCBI lineage: Eukaryota > Viridiplantae > Streptophyta > Magnoliopsida > Myrtales > Combretaceae > Lumnitzera > Lumnitzera racemosa. The sequence goes on from JAMXBC010000010.1 coordinate 44,408,690, forward strand.
TCTCAAACAGGAGAAGTCGTAATAGTTCTACCATATAAACTAACCTAAGAAGCTGACCTCACTACTACTATCATAGATATAACCTATATAAGGCATATATGCCTTAACTAGTATAAAACATGTAGTTTGACATCTATTATTAATAAAACCTATGGTATAATTTTTCAAAATATCTATTTAAGACAACCTATTTGTCTAATAATATAACAGTACTTATGTAAGCATTTCTACATATAGAGTTATAATTCACACTAAGAATTTACAAAAGTTACATGTCTTGGAGTCTATTTATAATAAGATATGAAACTAGTGAGTGTCTTAAGGATTCTTGGTTAGTTTCCTCAAAATAAAAAGGAAAGTAAAAAGCCTAGATCCAATGGATTCTTCTTTTCTTACTTTCCTAGCCAACCATGCACTAACTTAGAGATGGTTATATCTGTGTATCTTGAACTTTTATTAGTCACCTGTAAAAGAATTTATAAGGATATTAGCACAACTAGCTCAATAAGTGGGATAGAGATAAAAAAGTACGATACAAACACAAATATAGTTATTAATTATAATGAAATGTACTGCGAATAATCACTTGCAATATCGTATAATGTTATTCAATTCATTATGAGATCAGAGAAATTATATACATTCTAACCTGAATTAAGGAGTTTACTGCTACTTAAATCAGATCAAACTCAAGCTTATGTAATGGAGAACACCTTTCTCCTAAGACTCACTTCGAACTATGGCCCTACTCTTATAGCAAACTCCTCGCCTATCACTTAGTTCGACTAAGGATAGAGAAATAACCATTTCAGTTATCTTCATTGAAGGTAGTTAGTGTTTGGTTTGATGTACCTAATTGTTCCGTTCACAAGTTGCTATGTAGTCCAATTACGTTAATAGTCAGATCACTATTAGTTTCATTTAGGGGTAGCTAAATAAGATCACACAATCCAAATTCTATGAAATTATGCAGAATAGTATGTTAATGAGTTCAACTTCTATCATAAAACAAAATACTAATCACACATGTAGCATATGCACAGACCATTAATTTACAACCACAAACAGAAGCACTCTTAAGCCTCTAAATACTTTAATACAGTATCTTAATAAGTAGTAAAGCTACAACTCTAATTTACTTGTATTAACGCTCACTGTGGTGGATCTGTATTGTCGATGCTTTGCTCATTAAGAGATCATCTATATATACCAAGACCTAGATTTAGTTTTTGTAAGATTTATGAAAACATTAAGGTTTTATTTATTCTTTATATTATCATGAAGTTATATACATAAATATATATTTGGAATATACTATTATTCCTATATGAGGGAGTATAGATTTATTTAAATATGTATTTATTAAATTTATGTTATATAAGTTATATTAAGTTAGTGAACAATAACAATATACATAGTTATATTATTACTTATAATATATTGATCTAATCGTACTGAAACATATATTTAATCAATCAAGTTACATTTCAATTGTGATAAGATCACTGTAATATGTAAATTTTCATAATATTATAGAAATACCTATTTTATTACCTAGAATTATTCAATTTTAGTAAAAGTGGTATCATTGAGTCCATATGAACTCGACAATACATAATATGGGTTTTATCTCAATGGGTTTTATCTTAAGAGATAATCTCTAAAGGATATTTTTAATTCCTGTTATACATATATGCCCATACAGCGAGCACTATAATATTATTTCCATATTGTATAAATAGAATATATTTTATGTAATTTCCTAACATAGTTTAGTAAAATATGTTGTGTCTAATCTTAATACATATATATCAAAGCCTAGGTCATATAATATCACAAAATATGATAAAAACTCATTCTAACCAGTCCCAATCAATGTAGATATGTATAGGATTCAATCAAATATTTGTCATATTTTAGCCTAGTTTTGCAAAAAAAAAGTGCCCTAATTAATAAATTAAGCTATTTAACTAGGAAAATTTTATAAATAGTTAGGATCACCAAATAATTCCAAAAAAGTTTTTATGGACTCAAAAAATTAGAGGGAATTCAATTAGTAACTTGTTTGATGTTATCGGCTTTATCGCTTATATATGTAAAATTATGTTTTTACCCCTATATTATGATTAATTAAGAGAATAATATCATTTTTGTATAAAATAATTTCTAACAAGCCCCAACGTTATTACAAGTGTCCAAAGGTCATTAATTACTATTTTCATTAGTTATTTTTATAAAAACCTATTTATTTCAATAAAATCTATTTTTACAATTTTAAAGTCCAAAAATATAATAAATATTACATAAGTATATAATCAAGAATAGGCTAAATAAAATTAAACTATACTTAATAAGGATCCTACAATAAAGTTTTGGGTATGAAACAACATTATTTAATTAGTTTATTTTTTAATTACAAGATTTGGATTAATAGGTTCGGTTTTTAAGGAAGTATATAAAATGCTTGGAATTTCATCAAAATAAAATTATGACATGAAAGCATTCTAAAAATAACCTATAAATAAATTTTCTTGTAATTATTTTTGTAGATTTAATATTTTTAGTAAATACAAGAAAAATAGGGTATAAAGTAAGATCAATCGTTCATTGGAGCTCTAATGGTCATTAGCCAGCAAGGGATGGTTGGAGAGGCTAGACGGTGGGTCATCTCTTAGTGGCTACAAGGTTCATTGTCAAGTCTTGGTTAGGTCCTCAAACCAACTTGGGTCAGCCCTTCCTTTGTTTTTAGTTTATTTTTCCAAATGTTTTTCTAGTTTTTCAGAATTTTTCTATCACTTTTATAGATTGCAAAATGCCAAATGAGGGATGTCTAAGGTCTATGGAAATTTATAGGAATTGTTGTAGGCCAAAAAGTAATTTTCCATAATTTTTTCCTTTTTAATTAAGTACGAGGTGGCTTTTTTTTTTTTTTTTTAAGATTTGATCTTTTGAGTCAGCTTTTCCTATGTCTCAATTGGTGCCATGGTAGATTTAGACATTTTTTTGATGTTTTTTCTTGCAAATTGGATAATGTTTGATAGATTTTGATCCTAATTATTGATATTCTATATATATAATATTAATATTTAGTACATTTTTTAATATACATGTATATATCCTATATATGTGATACATATAATGTGTAATTATACTCATATAATTATGTTTCATCCATGTCTTTTATTTTTAAGATATATTTTCTATTTAATTTTGTGAATTTATCACTTATTTTATATATTTTTAAGTTTTAGAGTTAATTTACTAATATATTTATTATATATACTAGGTATATTCATAAGGATATACATGCACTCATATAGGATATTATGTAATATTATTCACTTTTATAGCTTAAAGAACTCATCTATAGGTCTTCGTTGTATTTGGGGCTCGATTTTAAGGGTTTTAATAAGTTTTACGCTATATTGAATAATTACACTTCTAATGCTAAAATTAGGTTTTAGGCCATTATTTTTAATATCTAACTTCACTGAGTTACTTCAACTAACTTTTCTAACTTAGTTATAAAGTTTCAACTCAATCAAATAAATTTTTCTAAAGGCCCTAAATTTAGGTATGATTATTTTAAATATGATTTTAGAAGCTCATACTAAGTATTGGTTTGAAAAGTAATAATACCACTAGAATCACAAAAGTTATAAAAAATTGCTAAGTGACTTTTTTAAATAACTATTGACAAAGTAGAGAGCTACTTAAAAAGGAAAATTCTTAGGATGCTAATGCGGTACCTTAAGCATCTCTATAACGATGCAAATGAACCCTAACAATGCACATGAACCCTAAAAGGAGGGTTAGCACTAGGAGATTTGTCAACCACCTCCCTTTGGGAATGCTCTTATTGAAAATAGAGTTAGAAATTCTTGTTATAGATTGTGTTTTTTTGTCTAGTTTTAACTAGATTTGTACCAAAGTACCATAACTCTTAGCATGACTTATTATTTATGTATGAAAATCTAATATTGATAATTTAAGCTCTACTTTACCTATTAAAGATATACATATATGTAAGATAAATGACCAAGTGAACTTTCAATGATATTATTTATATCAATAATTTAAGCTCTGCTTTACAGGATACCCTTATGTCAACATTGATGTTTATAGTTTTAGGTTAGTGTTCCTCAAGCTATTAACTAACTTATAAGCCCTAAACCCAAATCACCCCATTTGTTCACACAACCTAGAGGAGTGGCTAAGCCCTTATTATCAAACAAAAGGAATCTTAAGAAAATAATTAACACAAGGCATGAAAATCACTACCATCAAAGGTTGCACTTTACTTAATTGAGCTTTCACTGCAATGCTTAGAGGGTGACCCTAAAGATAGGCCCTCTATGGAAGAAGTATTGCTGACTTTAGAGAAAATTAATTAAATTAAGGAAAAACCAAAGGAAACAAAGGATAATAGTAGCAAGTCTATCCAATATCATCAACATAATGCTTCATTGTCATCTACATCGTTGTCTCATCACCAAGACATTACCTCTCAAAGCTAGCATGAGAATCAACATAATTTAAAGTCTCAATCAAATCTCTACCACCAACATGGTTGAAATGGATCCAATGGTCAATCCATTGATAATCATTTAAAACTCGACTCTTTGGATGCACAAAAAAATTCTTCTTAAGTTTATAGATTAACCAAGTTTGATGCAAAATACATACATGATTCATAAATATCTGAATTTGAATTTTAACTTGTAAATATATTGTACAATATTTCTATTTTCTTTTGGTAGCAATTTGATCAAACTAGAGATCTTTAAATCTAGGATAAGCATCATTTATCATGGAAGTTGTAATGTTTTAAGGGACATTGGATATCATATGGTATTGAAGAAATTTATCATTCAATAAGTATATTGATTAAACTATTAAATACTTTAAAAGTATCAATGGGCTACTAAATATATTCTAGCTAATGTGGATATTATGCTAGCCATGTTAGTAGTACTAACATGTGCAAACTTGTTTCAATGAAGGGCAAGTAACAATATGGTTTGATAGGCTAGTAATTAATGACATGAGACAATAACAAAGATACAACATGACACAATTATGAGCGCAATTATAGAGAGAAAATAGGTTATGCAATAAGAAGACATGATTATGATATTGAATTATGTTTAATCTCTATTTAATTTCATGTGCTTTAATATTGATAGAATTTGATATGAAATAGAGATATGGACATAACCCATTAACATGAATTGCTAGCATTATATCTTAAAGTTTGTCTTTAATTTAAAAGGGCTTATTCCTCATTTACCCACCAAAGGGCAAGGAGCATGTGGTTCATCTCTAATGGCGGGGGACCTCATTCACCTATAGTAAGGTAGAGGAGTGTAGGTAACCAAACATAGGTCTAAATGATAGGCTGAGCGCTTCACTTACTTGTAAGAGGGTGGTGACCAAATGTAGGTCCAATTGATAGGTCAAGCACTTCACTCACTAATAAGAGGATGGTGACCAAATGAGGGTCTAGTTGATATGCTGAACATCTCATTCACCCGTAAGAGGATAGAGGTTGAATATGGGGTATGTCAATAGGCCAAGCATCTCGTTTACTCATGAGACGGTACAGACTGTATTTGGGGATTATTAATAGGTCGAACATCTTGCTCACCCATGGGAAGGTGGAAATAGAATATGGGGCTTGCCAATATTATTGAGCATCTCATTGACCCATAAGATGGCAGAGGCCTATAAGAAGGTGGAGATCAAATAGGTAGAGCGTCTTATTCACCCATAGGAAGGTGAAGATCATATATAGGGCCTATCAATAGGCCAAGCATCTTGTTCACTCATAGGAGGGTAGAGATTATAGATGGAACCACGCGTAAGGAGTTGGTGGAAACTTTGCTTCATTCATTGAATAGTATGGAGTATAAAAGTAGGTAGCATAAGAGCTTCTTATAAGAGAATTACTATGGATCTAACTACAATAGAGCCTTAAGGTGTCAGCATTCCATGCTTTAGGGACAAGCTAACCATTAAGCCTTTCTAGTTAGTAGGCACCTTATCTTACTTCTTCAACGACTCGAAGAGGGTCTTCTTAGTTTGTGTTGATAGGATTCAACTTCTAGGACCACTAACAAGCTCCGTAGCTTGAAGTATTTCTACTTTGGTCCATTGAGCTCTTACCTAATAACTCATTAAAGAGGAAGCTAGAATCTTAAAGCTGTATGAGTCACGTGAGTACTCGAGCCCCTATTAGTACTTTGCTATCTCTAAAGTAAAGGAGAGTAACCTCTTGGCTAACTTGAATAGCTCAACCAATCATACCTTCAATTTAGTCATGGTATTTTCGAGTTCCTCATGCATAGACTTAAGCTATTTGAAAATGTTTAAACCGCAGCCCTTGCATACATATTCTAGTATCAAGTGCAAGAAATGCCATCAAACATAAGCTAACATGTGTCCTTAACACTATCTAAGATTGTACAAATTTTTAGTACATATTCCTTTTTGTTATTATCCCATTTTTCCCTTTTTGTAAAGTTTAAGGTTACCTCTTTAGGCATGGATGATTTTGTATTTTTCCATTTAGATTTTTGTCCAATTATATTGTATAGAAGGGTTCCTTCTACAATTTATGATAGGCATCAATTTTTAGTGAATATACCATGTCTCTTTCCCTTTGTTTTTGCATAAGATTTTGACTACCATGTTCAAACCTAGCTCTTACCTAAGCCTTGTAAACACCTAATTTTTGTTCCCTTAATTTTATTTTATTTCAATACGATAAGGGTCTTAAATCAGAAAAAACACAAAAAAAATAGAAAATCTAAAAAAATAAGAAATTTAGAAAGAAAAAAAAAGTTTAGAAAAATACGAAAAATAAGAAAATAGGAAAAAAAGCATAAAAAATAAGAAATCTAGGAAAAATATAAAAAAAATAGGAAAATAGGAAAAAACACAAAAGTAAGAAATTTAGAAAATACAAAGAATGAAAAAGAAAAAAGAAAAAATATAGAAAATAGAAAAGTCACAAAAATAGAAAAAATTGAAAATAGAAGATTTAGGAAATTTAGAAAATATTAATTTAATAGAATAGATTTCTAATTTTAAAATTTAGAAAAGAGACCGTTGGGTCTGGACTTAAATTTGAATTTAACCTTGGTTGACCTGGTCCATATTTACAATTTAATTGCATATATGGATAAGGTATAAGCCAACGGCTTAACGACTAAGCGCATGGATATAACATTAGGTTTAAGCGTGAGGTTAGGGGTTCAAATCTTGGCAATTGCATGAAAGCCTTTTTACTTTTTCAAATAACATACTGCCACCGCAGGAATTGCCACATGTCAAGATTTCATTGCACCACGTATCCTAACATGTGGCAGCATCGGGTTGGATGGCGTTGACATGTAGCACACAACCATTAGACATCTCGGTTGATGTAGTACCATGTCAATGCCATGTCAGCCACTTTCTTTCCCTTTCCATCTCTTTTTATACTATGAATTAGTATAACAAGCACATCTAAATTTAGTCTTTGTGATGATTAAATGGGGTTTGAAAATTCAAAAAAACTGAAAATTCGGTTGGGTGGTGACTCTAATACATTTTTAAAATAAAAACCGATTTTCTTTATACCCTAGTCGAGGATTAGTATTAAATGGGTAGGGTTTAATACTGAACAGTTTAGAAAAACCTAATTTAGATAAACTGGGAGGAAAAAAACAAAGCTTAACAACTGGCGACTCCATTAGGGACGTGAAGAGAGTTAGCCACTCAACTTTCCAAAATTAAAATTGACCTCTAAAAATCACCTTAAATACAATTTCTTTACTTATTCATTCTTTGTTATTTGTATCATAATTGTACTAACATTCTTCTAGGTTTAATTTTATTTATCTAAACCATTTGGGGGATGGATTTAATTTTTTGCAAATGTATGCTAGAAATGGTCAAACTTGGAATGTACTAGGATATCCAGAATTAATGAATAATCAAGTAAGATGGAGACAAAAATGTAGAATGTCTTGGAGTTTCCTTGTTTTCCTTTGTAATTTTAACGTATTGTAAACATAGAATTACTATAAATAGGTCTTGTCATTGTAAATAACATTCGATTGGTTTTGTAACATATTTTTTCTTTTGTAACTCAGATTAGGAAATGACTTGTTCATCAAACTTCGTCCACTTCAAGGAAAAATTTGTAGGTAAGCCTATCTGCCTTAAGCTTATCTTGGACCAATGGTTTCGACACTTCAATCCGAGGGAATAAGAGACCATCATTAGTAAGATTAGGCCCATTCTATCACTTCTTAAAGTAAGAATAGAGATTAATCTGATTAGGGCTTTAACTAATTTTTGGGAACCTAAGAAGTAGCTTCTCGAGTTGGGCCTCACCTGATTAGCCCATCACTTGAAGAGTACACCCAATTACTTCAAGTCTCTTTTTTGGAAAATATATACACCCTAAAATTAAAAGTGAACCTAGAGAATGCCTTTTCAAGATTCTTGGGTATTAAAAAAGTTGAAGTGAACAAAGCCCTCGGAAGCTATAACGGTAACTATATCAAACTAGAAGACTTAAAAGCCTGGTTCAACTAACAGGGCATCTTCTATGGCAATCTTAAAGATTGGGGATAGAACAAAATGAAAGCCTTTATCCTGGTTGCATTCAGGACCCTTCTATTCCCTAATGGAAAGTTCCTTATCCATTTTAGAGTCACTGAGTTAGTGAGCCAATTTCTTAAAGGAAAATCATATGTCTTGGCCTTCCTCATGGAACAGATCAAAAGCCTTAATATTTTGAAAAAAAAAAGAAAAGAATGATGGCACACTAAAGACTAGTGTGGTATTACGGATAGTATGGTTCGTGAGCTACATGAAATGTTATGGGCTTGATCTAATCCAAGGAGAGTTTGCTCATAACATCGATCTAATCAATTTTTTTGTTGATAAGGTCCTTCTGCTAGAAGGAAAGTCCACTTACTACTGGGTAAAGTGTCAAGAAATTTACAAGTTGCTGATATTTTATGGATAGCAGGATGGAGTAACTTTAGAAGGGTAATCCTATTTTGCAAAAATTATCAAGCAATACCCCTAATTAGGATGAAATTATGCACAAGTTATTACCTTAACAATATGATCAGACAATTTGGAGGTATCCAAGATATAGTCTATAGCCTCCATTGGATGTTATGACCTTAGATTTTGAGGACCTTTGGATTACTCTACCACAAAAGATGTCTAAACTCAAGGCAATTAAGTAATTAAGCAATTACGGGAAACAAGGACTATCAACCCAAATATCAATTTAGGAGAATGGCTACAAAAAGTGGACAAGCACCAAGTTATCAAAGAATATTTGTACAATCAGCTCTAGTATCGAGTACCAAAAGTCATCCAACCTACACCAGCTGAACTGAACCCTAAAATCAAGACCTATATGGACCAAGTACAAACCTGTGTAGAAATAATATATGAAGAGTGGGACATACGGGAAGATCTCTTTCGAGAACCAAAACAACATTCCCAAGCCTTGGAATATCAATTGAGGTTAACTTAGAAGAGGCTCAACGTACTTGAAGAAATGAAAGAGCCCAAGAGGAAGGGAGCACCAATAGGATCCAGTAAGCAGAAAAGGGGAACGCCTGTCGAGCGCTAGAAGAACATTTAGAGATAGGAATAATCTTCTTGAATGTATTTTCTTTTTCAACTAATGTAAACGGAAACTCCAAAAGCTACCAAAAAAATAAAAAATAAAAATCTACCATTTTGCTAGTTATTTGTTGATTTCATTCCTTTGCATCCGTATACCATGCATTTCTTTGTTCTTTCATTCATCTCTTTTAAAAATATTTGTGTGCTAACTTGTTGAGAAGTGATTTTAAATATAGGTTGCTAAGATAACTCCTAAATGTCCAACCTTCTAGAGAGGTCCTATCAGAACCCACTCTCAATCTAGAATGGCTAACCAAGGAAACGACAACACCAACACCACTAATGGTAGTATCAATCCTAAGGTTATTGAACCTACTGAGCTGAGGTTCCAATCTTTAGAACAAACAGTGGGGATGATTGCAGATCAACTGAACTTCCTTACTGACAGTATCGCCTTGCTTAGGTCTACAGCTCCATCAAACGAAGAATGTTCTAAAGCCTGATATGGAAAGAATATTAAAGCCTTACCCCTCAAAATAGAAGAAGCTTACCCCAAAGTCAACCAGGCCTTCGAATTCTTTGAAATAAAAGGGGTCTTTCCAAAGGTTAACTTAACTTTCGAGCTGGATACTTACTCGTTTTTGGTCAATCGAAAGCCTGAAGCTAATCAAGATAGACTGAAAGAGCCCGGGAAGCAACTAACTCAACAAATTACTGCAAAGATGAAAATGCTCGAAGGGTATGATGGATTCAAGCTTCTCTAACTACAACTATGAAAGCTTCATAGAAAAATTCAAAGTACCCAACTTCAAAAAGTATAATGGGACCGGATGCCTTAAGCTATACACCCGGCTATATGTATATAAGATGGGTAAGTATGTGCAATATCATCAACTCATGGTCCAAACTTTTCAAGATAGCCTAACTGGCCCTGCCTTGACTTAGTATGCCTAATTGGATCTAATCAGGTGAACACATGGGAAAAGATTGCTAGAGCATTCTATGAGCAATATAAGTTCAACATTGAAGTGGCACCAACCATAATGGATTTAGTTTCCCTAAGAAAAAGGCACAATGAATCTTTTAAAGAGTACGACCAAAGGTAGAGGTCCCTAACTGTAAGGTTATCTACCCCTATAACTGAGAAAGAGCTAACTACAACTTTTATCAACACTCTTAAGAGACCCTACTTCGCTCACCTAATCGAACAAGCCTCTTCTAGCTTTGTAGAAGTAATGGCAGCAAGGTGTTGGATTGAAAGTACCATCTCCTTTGGTAAGTTACAAGAGACATCGGATAGAGGACCACCCTTTGCTAAACCCACCACTAGCAAGCTTAGAAGTGTTGTTGTCAACAAGATTAATTTGAACACCAAACCTAACGCCGGCGTCTCTCTTAAGGCAAATCCCCCACTAGCTCAATAACAATATAGAAGCTAACCACATGTTAATAGGGCCCCAAAGTATTTCACCAAAATACCTGTTCCACTCGGTTAGGTGCTTAAAAAACTAAGAAAAGATAATCTACTCCATTCCAAGGCTCCTAGTAAAAGGTACAGGCCAAATTTTTTTTATCCTAATGTAAGGTGTCAGTACCATCTAAGGCAAGTGGGCCATTCAACTAACTCATGCTAGAGGTTAAGAAACAAAATTCAAGACTTAATTGACGAAGGCATAATTCAGCTGGATTTTGTGGAGTCTCTTGCTCTAAACGTCAACAATAACCCCTTACCTAACTATAGGCCCATCGTCAATATGATATTTGAAGACTTAGAGCCTACCATCAACATGATCAGTTCTAACTAAGAGCCTAGGGCCTATAGATTCCACAAACAAGAAGAAAAGCATATTCCACAAACCAAACAGTACACCTTCCATGTGCCTGTGGCCCCCGAAAATTATAAAACTGCCTCTCTTAATTACCAGGTAGTAAATTAGGGGCAATTAAGCTCACTTGTAAGAGGGATCACTTGCTCTGGTTGAATCTACGATCCAAAGGAAGACTTAAAAAAGAAGGTTGTGCTAGAAAGGCCAAATAATGAACCAGCTAAACATAAAGAAGGATTGTCTACCTTCACCAAGATGGTCAAGTCTAGCGAGTATAAACTAATGGATCAGCTCGCTAAGACTATAATACAAATATCCCTCATGAATTCATTGATGGCATTGAATCTACATCGAGAAGCTTTGTTCAGAACATTGAGGGAAGTCAAAGTCCCTCATGAAATATCAATTGAAAGGATTGGGTTTGTTACTAGCTCTATCTTCACTATAGATTAGATTTCTTTCTCCATTGAAGAACTGGGTGAAGAAGATAACTAGCACACCATGCCTCAATTCATAATAGTAAAGGTAAACAACATCATAACAACAAGAATCCTCATTAACAATAGGTCATTCTTAAATGTTTGCCCTCCATCCACCTTAAATCTATTAGGCATTAATACAACCGCCATCAAGCCAAGTTCGACAACAATGAGAGCTTTTGACAAATCTAGGAGAGAAATAATAGGGGAGATCGATTTATTAGTTGATATCGGCCCATAGATGTTCAACATCCAATTCTAAGTTTTGGATAGCCCAAAGACTTTTAACCTATTATTAAGAAGGCCTTAGATACATTCAGTAGGGGCCATATCTTTGAGTCTTCACCAAAAGGTTAAGTTCATCTTCAATGGCCAAGTTATCATGATTCTGGGGGACCAAGATTATGAAATTTACAAAGAAATGGCCATATGCTATATTGGCACTGAGAAACAAGAGGACTTTGGGCTCTAAATGTTTGAAGAGGTATGCATGATCACTAATTGGGAGAAGGAGCAAAGGCTAAAGTTCAAAGAAGGCTAGTTTGGAACCTATGGGCTAGGCTACATCCTAACCTTGATGGAAGAGTTGCAAAGAATGCAAGCTAAGGGTAGAAAAGGTGATAAGTTATATCATGCCCTGATGACCTTCCTACTATTATCAAAAACTTTTATCCAGGCTGATGTCTAGAATTCAAAGCCTGCTAAAGAGGACATCTCCAATAGACATAAAATAGTTGGCCCATCCAAAAAGTCCCAGCACTTGAATAATTGTTTCTCCATCCTTATGAATAGCGATAAGTTTTCCTTAAAGTAAAGGATGAATCACGGTCTAGTATTCTAAAGAGTTTTGTATTAAATTACCTTTGTTCAACAAGTAATTGTACTTAAAAGAAGCTTCCTCTAAATAAGAATTAGTCTCTTTTCTCCTCACTTCTTTCTTGCTTATACTCTTTCTTTTACATACTTTTCTTTTTCCCAAATCCAATGCTTCGAATAAAAGCCATGGATACCTCACGCAAATAGGTGATGAAAGCATTAATATCATTTTTGACCCTACTAGGTTAGTCATTGGAAGTGATGTCAATAACCATAATGATGTGGAAGAAAGCTAGTAAAAACATGAAATGAGTATAATTTCCATTGACGAGCCAACTGAGATAATTAATATTGGGACCGATGACAACCTTAAGGTACTGAAAATTGGAGGAAATGTGAAAGAAGACCAAAAGGTAGAAATGACCACATTACTATTTGAATACCAAGATATATTTGCATGGTCTTATGAAGATATGCCCAGATTACACCTATCAATCATGGTCCATCGTTTACCCACACAAAAGGATATTAAACCCAAGAAACAAAAGTTAAGAAGGTTTTAACCAGATGTCCTATTAAAGATCAAGGAAGAAGTTAGAAAATTACTGGAGGTCGGCTTCATTGAGGTATCTGATTATCCTGAATGAGTAGCCAACATTGTGCTAGTAATGAAGAAGAATCAAAAAGTTAGAGTATGTGTAGACTTTCGAAACCTTAATCAAGCAACCCCTAAAGATAATTTCCCAGTGCCCCATATTGATGTCTTGGTCGATAACATAGCCGAAAACCATCTTTTCTCTTTTATGGATAGATTCTTCGAATCTAATCAAATTCAAATGTCTTAAGAAGATAAAGCTAAGATAACATTTACCACGACTTAGGGCACATTTTGCTACAAAGTAATGCCTTTCGAACTCAAAAATGCCAAGGCAACTTATCAAAGGGCTATGGTAGCAATCTTTTATGACATGATGCACAAAGAAGTTGAAGTATATGTTGATGATATGATTGCAAAGTCTAAGGAAGAAGAAAATCATGTGAATAATCTAAGGAGATTGTTTGATAGTTTGAGAAAATTCTAGTTGAAGCTCAACCTCGAGAAGTATACCTTCGAAACGAATTCAGGAAAATTGTTAGGTTTTATAATCAGCCAAAGAGGCATCGAAGTGGACCCTAATAAAGTCAAAACAATAGTTGACTTGCCCCCTCTACGTACACTCAAAGAAATTAGAGGCTTGTTTGGCCAATTAAACCATATAGCCCGATTCATATCTCAACTCATAGACACGTGCTGTCCCTTGTTTAAATTGTTGAAAAAGAATGTAAAGATCAATTAGGATGAAGAGTGCAAGCAAGCCTTTACAACGATCAAAGAATACCTAATAAACCCTCCAATTTTGGTAGCTCCAAAACCTAGGAAGCCTTTATTTCTATACCTAACAATATTATTGAAGTCCATAGGGTATATGCTTGGCCAGAAAGATAAGGAAGGAAAAGAATGGGCTATATACTACTTGAGCAAGAAATTCATTGAAGGGGAACAAAAATATTCAGAAATTGACAAAACATGTTGTGCTTTGGTTTAGGTAATACATCAACTCAAACAATAGATACTCTATTATCAGGTTGAAGTGCTAACTCAACATAATCCCTCGAAGTACTTAGCAGACAAACCAACCTTAATTGGTAGAATCTTAAAGTGGCAAATGTTACTATTAGAGTTTGACATTACGTATGTGAATCGGAATTCAGTCAAGGGGTAAGCTCTAGCAGATCAATTAGCAGAAAATCTCTCTGATAGTACCCCCCAAGAGATACAAATCAATTTCCCCAATGAGAATATCTTAGCAGTCGAGGGAAGCTCTGATAATGGAGAAGATGATGAGCCATCGAAGTGGAAGATGTTCTTCAATGGGACAGCTAATGCGTTTGGGTATGGAATTGGGGCAATATTAATATCCCCTGATGGTACTCAATACCCTATAGCTATAAGGCTCATTTTCCCATACACCAATAATATCGTCAAGTATGAAGCATGCATCATGGGACTCAAAAAGGCCTTAGATAAAGACATTCAACAACTGGATGTATATGAGGACTCTTCACTTATTATTAGCTAAGCTCGGAGAGAGTACAAGACAAAAGCTTCTAAACCGGTACCTTATCACCGGTATTTGACTGAATTGACGAGGAAATTAAAAGAAATCACTTTCAATTACGTATTGAGAACTCAAAATTGATTTGCTGATGCCTTGACCACTTTAGTGTTTATGATTCAGATATCTAGTAGAGTCGAGATTTAGCCCTTTTCTATTGAAATTGAAGAGAAGCCTACCTTCTATCTAACAATTGAGGGAACAGATGACCAAAAGCCATGGTACCATGATGTTAAGATATTCCTACAACAAGGCACATACCCTAAAGAGGTTGAGAAAAAGGACAAAAGGATGATTAGGAGATTGACCACTCATTTCTTACTAAGCGAGTTTACTTTATACCGATACTCTTTTGACGGTGCACTTTTAAGGTATCTGGATAAAAAGGAAGTGGAGAAGTTAATGAAAGAAGTACACGAAGGAGTATGTAGCCCTCACATAACAATTACATTCTAGTTAAGAAAATTATGTGGCTAGGGTACTACTGGTCAACAATGGAAGGCGATTGCATCAAACATGTTAGGCATTGTCACTTATGCCAAGTTTATGCAAATAAGATAAATGCCCTACCTTAAGAACTATACACAATCTCAGCACCGTAGCCTTTTTCAATGTGGGGCATAGATATTATTGGCTTATTACTCCAAAAGTATCCAATGGGCATCGCTTTATATTGGTTGCTATCAACTACTTCAACAAATGGGTTGAGGCCTCGTCTTACTGGAGCGTTACTAAAGGGATCGTAGTTAAGTTCATCAAGAGAGATATTTTGGCCTAATACGGGACTCCAGAAACAATCATAATTGAAAATGGCACTAATCTCAACAATAAGCTTATGTCAAAATTGTGTCAACAGTTCAAGATCATTTACAAGAACTCTACTCCTTATTGACCCCAAATGAATGGAGCTGTTGAAGTAGCCAACAAAAACCTCAAAAAGAATCATTGAAAAAATGGCTGTTACGTATAAGGACTAGCATGAGATGTTGCCATTCATGCTTATGGCCTATTAAACCTACATTAGAACATTGATTGGGGCAACACATTACTCTTTGGTGTATGGTACTGAAGTACTGTTACCAGTAGAGGTTGAGATCTCATCGCTTAAGATATTATCAAAAACTTAGTTGGACAAATAACTCGGTCAATGTTATCAACAAAGAATAACTTGGTCTTTTAACAAAAGGGTATGACCCTGGAACTTCAAAGAGGGAAACATGGTGTTGAGAAAGGTTCTCCCCAATGCACAAGACTCTAGAAGGAAATTTGCTCCCAATTATGGAGGCCCTTATGTCGTAAAGCAACTATTAACAAGAGGGACTTTAATTTTGCCTCAAATGGATGGTCCAGATTTGAGAGACCTTATAAATGCTGGTGTTGTAAAGTTGTACTATCCATGAGAAGTTAATGAAAATTTTTACTTATAACATGAAAATGCCAATCATTTTGAATGTCATTGTGGTCTAATTTTCATTAGCTACAAGCAAAGTTGGTATCCTTAACCGTTGTCGACATTAGAATAATCACCCTCTCTATTGAAAGGTCCAACTCCCCTTACTTCATTTAATTGAACCCATACATTGAAAGCACAAGAGAAGTTAAGAAATGAGATATAGGACATTGGTAATTGACAAAACTCTTTAAAATACTTTATTACGGATTAATCGCCTTCGATAGAGAGTTTTATTGTCTATTTTTTAAGGAAGTGAAAAATCTAAGTAAGCAATCACCTTACAATAGATATTTATTAATTGAGAATAAGGACTTTAGTTCATAAAAGTTTTGAAAAAGACAAAAATAGTGGTTAGTATTCTGTATTGAGTTAATTTCCATGATTTCTCCAAAAGAGCCAACAAAGTCTTATACATTCTATATAAGATCATTTGGGTTGACATCAAAGGATCAAAGTGTGAACCAGCCAATTCTGATGGGACTTTTCAAAAAAGAGTTTGACAATTTAGATGCTATCAACAAAGACTAGGTAAGTACTTCCATACAATGTTAGCACATCAATTTTTGAACATTGCATTTACATCTAAACTACAGCTAATTTTTACCCGTAATAGCCTTTTGAGCCAGCCCATAAGGCACTTACCTTCTACATTTAGTGCTTAGCTAACCTTTGAAGGCACAATTGTAGCTTAGTTTCTCTTCAAATTCTTTTAGCAAGCCCATAGGGCATTTGCCATCACCAACTTTCTTAAGCGAGCCCATAGGATGCTTAAGCCTATAGGGTACTTCATTAAGCCTAGCTTAGGGTTACTAGTCCTCGAGATATATTCCCACTTAGGTTCATAAGCCTAGAAAGGCATGAGCAGGTTCTTTAGATCGATCTTAGGTTAGGCTTGGTAGTCCTTAAGAGACGCTCCCACCTAGGTTAGTGAGCCTAAAGAGGTACGACTAGGTTCTTTAGATCAATCCCAACTTAAGGTTGCTAGTCTCTAAGAAATGCTCCCACCTAGATTAGTGAGCCTAGAGAGGCATAACTAGGTTCTTTAGATCAATCCCAGCTTAAGGTTGTTAGTTCCTGAGAGACACTCCCGCCTAGGTTAGTGAGCCTAGGAAGCATGACCAGGTTCTTTAGATCAATCCCTGCTTAGGGTTGCTAATCCTCGAGAGACGCTCCTGCCTAGGTTAGTGATCCTAGAGAGGTACAACCAAGTTCTTTAGATTGATCCTAACTTAGGGTTGTTACTCTTCGAGAAACGTTCCTTCTTAGGTTAATAAGCTTAGAGAGGCACAACTAGGTTCTCTAAATCAATTCTAGCATAGGGTTGCTTATTCGCTAAAGACACTTCCACCTAGGTTAGTGAGCCTAGAAGGGTACGACCCGGCTTCATTTCTCCTTTTTCAGTCCTTAAAGCACTTCTTCTCTCTTACACCTCTTCACTAAATCCCTAGTAAATCGAGTCTAGAATAACTGGTTAGTCACTTTAAAGTCATCCTTAAGGCAAAAATAGTGTCTCTTTGTCTTTGTAGCAAAGTTTTATTCAAACTTTACCACAAGGAGTGGCAATTATAGATACCTAATTTTTATCGCCTTTATTTTATTTTATTTCAATACGTTAAGGGGTCTTAAATTAGAAAAAATACAAAAAATAGAAAATTAAAGAAAATCCAA
Organism: Lumnitzera racemosa; assembly: GCA_024138005.1. Taxonomy (NCBI): domain Eukaryota; kingdom Viridiplantae; phylum Streptophyta; class Magnoliopsida; order Myrtales; family Combretaceae; genus Lumnitzera; species Lumnitzera racemosa. The sequence continues at coordinate 44,426,730 of JAMXBC010000010.1, forward strand.
AAAAATAAGAAAATAGGAAAAAACGAAAAAAAATTTAGATTATACAAAAAAAATAAAAAAATTAAAGAAAACATAGAAAATTGAAAAGTCGGAAAACTAGAAAAAAAATTGAAAATAGAAGATTTAGGGAATTTAGAAAATATTAATTTAATAGAATAGATTTCTAATTTTAAAATTTAGAAAAGAGACTGTTAGGCCTAGGCTTAGATTTGAATATTACTCAGGCTGACCTAATCTATATGTGTAATTTAATTATACATATAAACAAGGTACAAGCCAATGGCCTAACGGGATAAACACATAAACATAACATTAGGTTTAAGCATGAGGTTAGCGATTCAAATCTTGGTAATGGTATGAAAACCTCTTTAGTTTTTCAGATAACACACTGCTACTTTGGGAACTGCCACATGTTAGAATTTTATTGTACCATGTATCTTGATACGTAGCAACATTAGGTTAGACAGCGGTGACGTGGCATGCTACATCAGTTACCACAAGTCACGTGACCACTAGGCGTTACGACATCCACTTTCTTTCCCTTTCCGCCTCTTTCTCCTATATTCTCTCACTTTCTCATGCAAACCTTACCTAGGGTCCTTACTTTCAATCCATTTTTGACTCATTTTTCTTCGTGATTTCACCAAATTAATGGTGAAATCACGAAGACGACATGGAGCACTGTGAATTAGTACAAAAGCATGTCCAGATTTGGTCTTTATGAGGATTAAATGGGGTTTGAAAATTTGGAAAAGCTGAAATTTCAAAATTTTTACATTCATTTCAATTTTGACTTTCCGAGCTTAACTGGGTCACTTTAAGTATAAGCAGGTGCAAAATTTAACATACAAGGACATACGGGCAAGAATTCTCACTATTGAACTCCCTTTCATTCGAAATCTCTCTCTGTCTCATTAGTGACACATTCCCTCTCTCTCTCTCCTCGACTCTCTCTTTCTACTCAACTTCAAGCAGAACTATCACCCTAGTTTGACTACCCACAACCCAAGCTCTCTAACCCAACCACCTTTGTCCTCCACCATGACCCTTAACCGCGTCGTGTACCACCAACCCCAAACCCTAACCACCACTCCTTCTCCACTTCTAACCACCACATTGGGTGGTTCTTAAGCCTCATTAACATTATGGCCAAGCTCCCCACACTTCAAAACCTAACCTCAGCCGCTCATTCAAACCCATTAAACCACTACCTAAACACCACACCAACTATCACCAGTCACCACAATTGAACACTACCCAAAACTACCCTCATTAACCACGATGTTACATATACCCCCCATAATCCTAATCCAAAACACACAAATGCGCTTTCCTTCGCTCACTTTGGCTACTAGATTAGCTCGAATCACCTCCTACCACTATCGCTGTTGTTGAAGACCTTAGGCCAAAAGACATTTTATCTAGCTTTCTTATCATAATAATGGGTTGCTCTTGTTGGTAAGCAGAGGCTTAGAGTTATACATGATTTTGGAGTTCTTCAAAGTGGTTGAAGTTGACTTACAAACTAATCTTATTAACCTGTAAGATTAACCTTTTGCTCTAGGAAAGGGGAACCTTAAGCTTAATAGGGAGCACAACTTTGATGCTAAAAGCTAGGAGGAAGGGGCTTTTTCTGTTGGCCATTCTTAGTGTGGTGTACTTTTCCTAAAGGATGTTAGGGAGCTCATCAACTACAAACCTTTGGTTCAATTGAGTCACATTTTTAGACCATTCAAGATGACTCTATTGTTTGCTTCGATTTGCCTATTCGATTGTAGATAAGCAATCTAAGTGAAGTGAAATTAGGTTTTGATGCTCATGCAAAAATCTTTAAATTGGTCATTATTGAATTAAGTGCTATTGTTCATTATGATATGTAGGAGATTCCAAACATGCAAACCATAGATCTCCACACAAAGTCTCAAACAATTTTTTTGGTGATTCTAGCTAGGACTCTTACTTCTATCTACTTAATAAAGCAGTTCATTGCAACTATGATGTATTACTGTTAACTAGTTGCCTTAGGGAAAAGGGTCAAGGATGTTGATCCCTAACTAAGAAAAGGGCTAAGGGTTGTTGAGAGACATGAAGTATTGTTAGGGGACTAGCTCATAGAGGCATGTTTCCAACTATCCTCACACTTTTTCTTAGCATCCTTCTATAGGGTTAGCCAATAGTAGCCGAGTCGAAAAACTTTGGTTGATAGGGAGTAGCCGTTTATTTAGTTTCTTTACTTGTCAAGGTACACTTCCTCTAACACACTTTTGGTTTCCTAAGGGTATAGATACTTTAGGTAGGCCTGAGGCTCCTTTTATAGAGATGATTGATGATGATTATGTAGTACGTTACTCATCACATTTACACTAAAGCTTCTTCATAGTTTTGTGGTAAAGTTCTATCCTTAAGTTAAGAAACAATTGGGTTTATCTAGCTAAGCATGTTTTGCACTAAGTACACATTGGCTAGGAACTTTTTGGTACATTATGATTGTATTCTTATTGGGTAGGTATCGATGAATAGCTTTTTGACCAAACTAAAAAGGTAGGTCAAGGTTAGTTTAAGGAAGTTTTTTGTCCATGAGTTTTTGCCTTGAGGATCTTAGGGATGGTCTAAGACAGGATGTGTGAGCACAAGAACTTGATAACTACAAGATACTTAGCCACTGCCTCATCTTTGGCTGGATAGTCTCATTTGACCTATTGGATGATGAATTAGGAATCAAAGAAGATATCATGTCTTTCTATTATCAATTCAGTAAGCTTGATGTCTACTATGAAGGCTTCGTATCGGCTTCATTATTGCTTCCTATGAAACCAAACGTAAAGGTATACTTGTCCTTTTCTCTATGGGGCCTGTTGAGACTAACTTTGCCCCACCTTCCCCTTTAATAAAGAATCTATCAACATGGAGAGTCTAGAGAAGGTCGTCAGGTGGGAAGGCTGCTTTTTCTAGATAAGTAAGCTCGATAACGAAGTTAACAAGAACTTGAGCTTTGATGGCCTCGCAACATCCTTATCCATCCCACCTGAGGCATCTAACTTGTGAAGATTTTTCTAAAGGGGTTGGTCAATAATGACAATCACCTTTAAGTATGTTCGGAGCTTCCTAACAGATATGACAATCATGTGAGCGAACTTCTTTATAGTAATGTATTTATGGTTGGGTCCTTAGAGGATGTGGCTGACATTAAGCTTGTGCTATTTCCCATTGGCTTAGACCAAAAAGAAAAAGAGTGGCTTGTTGCTGACAACTGGGTATAAGTAAAGGACTCCTTAGGCATAAGCTCATATAACATTAGAAGGGAGGTGACAATTTGATTGAGTTACTCGAAGGTTTATTGACTTTAGTTTGTCCATCAGAAGTTTCTTGGGTTTTTCAAGATCTTAAGGAACTTGAGGCATCTATTTACGAAGTATAAGACAAGCAAACCAAGTATGACTATTCGTCCAATTAGCCTTTACACATCCTTAAACATCTTGGGTAGCTATATGTCTAGGATGTCTTGGATCTTTATATAGTTGGTTTCTATGCTGCATGCGATCCCCATAATGCTAAGGAATTTTCCTACAGTTGCTCCAAATACACACTTTTTCATCCTACAGTAGCTTTAAACACATACCTTTGTATGCTAAGCTTCATGCTGTAGTATTTAAGGGTGTAGAACATATTGTCTAGGCTAGTGGGATGGTGATCAAGCAGTTTCCTTTTGATAATTATGTCATCGATGTAAACTTCAAGATGTACCCTATCCAAGGCTTGAACATCTTAGTTACTAATCTTTGGTAGGTAATGGCAGCATTCTTGAGGTCGAATGGCATGACTTTATAGTAGTAATTACCGAAGTTGGTGATGAACAAGGTATGGACTTAGTCAAATTCCTTGATGTGGATATGATTGTAGCTTGAGAAGGCATTCATGAAGCTAAGAAGCACGTAGTCAGAGGTTTAATCCTCAAGTTGATCAATTTGCTAGAGCAAGAAGCATCCCTTTGGATAGACCTCATTAAGCAACATAAGGACGATGTACATACGCCATTTCTCATTTGCTTTCTTAACTAGTACCATGTTGTTTAACCACGTTTGGGTAATGTTCTTCTTTGATGAAATCTACTTGGGTAGAGTTTTGGCACTTTCTCTTCTACTGTTGGCTAGTGCTTTAGTGAAAAATGCCTCTTCTTTTGCTTGATGACCTTAGCATTAAGGTCAATGTTGAATCAATAAGTCACAAAGTGAGTCAGTATATTAAGCATAGCAAAAAGGGACCAAGTGAAAACGTTAAAGTTAGCTTAGAGAAACTCAACGATCCACTATCTAATGTTGGGAGACATAAATGTACCTATCTATGGTCTTTACTAGGGCTGGTCACTAATTTGGATGGTCTCCATAGGTTTGGCAGCTCGCTTCTATCGTTTGGCCAAGGGACATGTTGGTCACCGTTGCAAAGGCCTACTCTTGTCGATCTTGGAAATTTAGCCTTAAGGTGTTATAACATGCAATTGGCATACATATTTTATAGTAATTTTTTGTGATTTTGTATATTAATTTAGTTAATTTCATAGTGATTTAGAGACTAATTTTTTTAATTTTTATTTCAGGGAATTCGAGAGGCATTTGATGAACTTTTGGTGACTTTTATCAAGTTTTGGAGCACATTGGAACAAAAGCATTGCTTGACGATTTTAAGTGACAAACAAAGTCCAAGAGAGAACATAGTTGAAGACATGGCTATGGTCTATGGCTATGTACACCTTATCATCAATCTCTATCAAATTTTGATGATTTTAGATCAAATATAAGTATATGCCCAACTCTATGCCCGTGTACCAAACTGGTAGATATGTAGTGAATCTCAAATCGTCAATTTTTGTTAGGTTTTCTTTATAAATCAAAGTCCAATCATTATAAATAGATGTGTAGGCCTAAGTTTGCAAAAGAGCCCATTGAGCTAGAGTTAGTAGGGTAAAGAATTATAATAGCTTCTTTATTCTTTTCTTATATTTTGTTATTATGTTGTAATTTTAAATTTCTTAATAAATTGTTATTGAACCCTACGTTCTAAGCTGGCTTTTTATTATTGTTAACGAATTTCAATCTATGACATTCGCATATTGTGATCTAATTATATTGTATTTATTGTTGTCTTTAATTCAATACCAATAATTGAATTATTGCTGAGCCTATTATAGAGTTCATGAGAGCATCCAATATGACCAACTAATACAATTGGACAAAATTGGTTGACTAAAATGTTAATAGTTTAGTTTTTCCAAATTAAAGCAAGTTAATAGTGGGATCCAAGGGCTTCATGCGATTCTATAACATTCTATTCACAAGAAATTCGACTAGAGAGGGTCTTAAGATTAGTAATTGGCTAAGAGACATAAGTCTAGTTAGTTTGTAATAGGAATCTCTACGGTCCAATATCGTAATTGAGATTGGATTAGTCACTTAGAATTAGGTAGTAAATAACACTAAAGATTTATTAAGAAACATGTTTCCTCTTTTAAGTTAATTTAATTATTTTTATTCTTGTTCTTATTTTTATTATTATTTTTTTATGTTTATATTTTTGTTATTTTGTTATTGAAATCTTCACTTTTCTATCTTTAATTATTCAATTAAATCTTATATTGTAAAAGTTAGGTAATTGGAGTAATTTAAGGATATTATTGCTAATTAATTAGATATTACTCTTATATATGGTTCCTCATGAGATCGACACTTGAACTCTATCCAAATCTATACTATTACTTGACTAAGTGTACTTACCTACGCCATAAGCCTTACAAGCTTCTAGGATAACCAAGTTTTCGGCACTGTTGTTGGGGAGCCAATAAGGTAAACTAATTAAGAATTTAGCAAAAACCAATATGTGATCAAAAATAAACCAAAGGAGAGTTTGTTGGATTTCCAATTATTCTAACATATTTGTAATATTTCTTTCCTTTAGTTATTTTGTATCGTTCAAGTGTAACAGTAGCAATCTTATAGAATTCAATCCAAAAATTGGAAGGACTTTTTTATATCTCCATAGGAGAGTTTGTTTCCATGAAACTATAGATTTAATTAATCATGATTCATCGCTTTGTTTAAAACAAAGAGTTAGAAGATTTTAAAAGTGATCAAAAGGTTGAAACCATGGAACTAAATAACAATGATGAAGCCAACAAGAACCTTATGCAGTTCGCTTAACCTATGGTGACTAGAGCTAAATCCAGCATCATAAGACTGATAATGTAAGCAACAGATTTCCAAATCTAGCCGAATGTAATCTAAATGGTATGACAATTCATCTAATTTGATGGATTGGTTAATAAGGACCCCAATAACCACATCTCAAGTTTCTTGGAGATCTATGACACTTTTAAGATCAACAATATCATAGACGATACATTAAGATAGGGATTATTTCTATTCTCCTTACAAGGTAAGGTTAAGCAGTAGCTAAACTCATTACCTTGAGATTCTATTACTACTTGGGATAGTTTAGTTGAAAAGTTTCTAGGAAAATATTTCTATATTTCTGCTTTTGCTTAAATTAATGATAAGACCCTTTATGATATATGGAAGAGATTTAAGGAGTTGTTGAGGCAATGCCCATACCATGGATTACCACTAAGGATGCAAGTTCAGACACTCTATAATGGGCTCAACTATCCTACATGCTAGATGATTAATGCCACAATCAAGGGCACTCTAAATGCTAAGACATCAGATGAGGCCTAAAAGTCGATTGAAGGCATGGTAATGAATAGCTTGCACTAGGATAATTTGAGGTCTAAGGTGAAGGTGAAATTAAGGATGTTAATTTTAATGCTAACCATGCTCAGAATGAGCATTTCAACAATACATACAATCCAAGGTGGAGAAATCATACAAATTTCTCGGGAGGCCAACAATAGTAGCAAAATTGGAATGTACAATCACATATTAGGTCCCTTAATGTTGAAGAGTTGTTGAATAGATTAATCCAAGCTCAGATGTACATTTTCAAGCCAATGAAACAACATTAAGAAGCACTAAAACTTCACTAAGGAACTTAGAGAGTTAGCTAGGTCCATTAGCTAGAACTATTATTGAAATACTATAAGAAAGTTTGCCTAAAAATACTGAGCCAAATCTAAAACCAGCAAGTTCGGAACCAAACTAGAGCAAGAAATCAACTGTTAAGTTAACTATGTAAAACAACAACACTCTTTAGGAGGCAACCCAAGTTTGATTTATTTTGATTTCGGTTATTTTCTTAGTTTATTTTGTTGTCTTATAATGAGTTAATTCAAGTATCAAGTTTTTAGGATACCAGCTAGTGTTTTTTTCTAGCTTTGAACAAATAATTTTCTTCAAAGAAAATTATTGAATGTTGTTCATGCAATAGTAACATTGAAGTTGTCATCCAATTTAACTGTTATTTAATTTATTTTATAAGATTCAATTTGTTAGTAGTGAATTTTGGGATAAGGAAATAGTCTTGCAAAAGAGAGTAAAATACTTATTATTATGGCTAGTTTGGTACGACCACTCCGATACCTAAGTTAAAATGGTAATTTATTATAATAAATATGTAAATAAGAAGTGTCAGAGAGCTTTTATAGAGTTTCTTTTCGGTATTTATAGACGGTTGTTATGTTTGAGGCAATTGTTGAGATAACTATTAAGACAAGTGGAGACTTTTTGACTTGACATCTCCCCTAATATGTAAGGATAGCAAGCGGTTGTAAAATATAACCGTGCTTATAATAACTGCTCGCGCCATATATTTGAATTCAAACTAGGATCATTTCTTGTACATGGCATAAGTGTCATGTGTTTTCTAAAGAGGGTGAATGCCAAGAGAGTTAATTACCCAACATCTCGGCTAACGAAAGGATGAGTCTAAGTTGAGCGAAAACTGACTATCAACATTTGCCCCCTAACTCCCGTGTTCGAATAGTCGGCAAAGGGAGTTATATATATATTGAACTAGAAGCCGAGTAGTGAAAGTCATCTAGATTCATGCCTGGTGACATCGAAAGTAGGATGGATCACATCCTAGCTGAAACGTCACCATTTCAAAACTCTAACTCGTTTAGAAAACCAAAAAGTTGTAGGCATAACATCTATCAACTAGGTCATCATTTTGTTACAGCCTGATAACTATCAGAAAGTTTTCAGGAGTTAGATTACTATCATGAGACATGCATCCACAATCTGCGGGACTATCATATCAGCACATCAATACTATCAAAAGTAGATTTGCAGTTACAAGAATGGATCTTCTATATATAAGGTACTATTCATACTCATATTTCACTTCTATGGTTGCACTTAAAATTTTCATTCGTTTTCTAATCTTCAGAATCTCACTCTGCAACTTTTGTTATTTCATTTCATACAACTGTCTAGGTAGGGTTGGCAAAGTTGCTTATTGACTTATTTTATCCAATTCCGAAGCAATGGAAACTAAGGCCACTCTTCCCCCCTAAAACAGGAGCGAAGCGACGTATTCTTTGGGCAATTCAGTCGATAGTATGGAGGCAAGGTAGGATAAGCTTACTCAAATTAACAAGCTTCCTATGGATAATTATCATGAGGATAAGGAATGGAAGTCTTTAGCAAAATATCTACACAACACAAAAGCTTACTTTCGCGATTCTCCTGATAGAACCGCTAGTTCCATTGACAGAGTTCTCGTCACAAAGTACAATCAATACTAGTGAGATCTTCCTGGAACATAGAACTTAAGGAGGCCAAGAGACGGGGAGAGAGTATGCCTTCCACGGGAGCGCGAGTTCCATATATACCTAAAGTACTTGGATTTTAGGCTGCACTTCCTTTTCCCGACTTTTGTTCAGGGCTTCTTCAACTATTTTAGAGTCATGCCGAGTATGTTCTCACCCAACACATATAGACTTCTAGCGGCTTTTTAGATAGTATGTGAAGAGGTTGAGGTCAGCACTACACCTCAATTGTATAGATTTTTCTTAATTACCCATAAGTAGCCTAACAGGTGCTACTTGCTACTGCAAGGCGTGGGCGTAAGTTCATGGACAGATTAGAATCCAAGATTCACAAGTGGCATGATAAGTGCGTGTCAATAGTTTTTGATGAGGACTTGGACTTATGGACTTAATGGACTGAGTTGATACATATAAAGGATGGAGATTTAATGCTGAATAATGCAGCAGCAGCGAAGAAGATTCAAGAGAGAAGGAGAAACAAAATGTTCTTCTAGAACGCCGAGAGAATTATATGGCGTTATGAAAATGGCGAACCAATAATTTCTAAAAAAGAAGGTACACTGATGTGTTACCACAATGCTGAGTATAACCACAAGGAAAGCCGTTCTTGAGAATTTGGGGGAGAATAGTGACCTTTGAGCCTTACTCGGCACGGAAAATGTAAGTTCATATTTTTTCTCTGTTTATATTAATTGATTTACTCAACTTATAGATATGAGTATTGGAGAGGTGGATCTTGCAAAGCTACTTGCTCAGGCTAAGGCTAAAAAGTCTAAGGCTGATAGGAAGGGGACTACCTCTGCAACTACTACACGGCCTGCTGTTGCAAAGAGACCAATAAAGGAGGTTGTAATAAAGCATACAACTGCGTAGATCTCTCATCTTACCGAGAGAGTAAAGGAGAATGAGATTATACAACCGACGAGGCTTGTTTTGAGGAGCCTCCGATTGTGATTATTCAAACTTTTGTCAAGTCAAGGAATAGCAAGCATCGAGAGACATACCTTGAAGAGCAGGATGAAAATGCCATTGCTGTAGAAGGCTTATCACAAGTGATTGTGGTGGCTCCAAGTGGTGAAAAAAGATCAGGGAAGGAACTTATCGACCAACCACTTATCAAGAAGTCTAAAGGCCTGAACGAAAGGGCGAAGGAGGCAATGCGTTCTAAATCTCTTAACATCACTAGCGGTAAATTTTCACCAAACAAAGAGGTCGGCAAGTACTTTATCCCTTGTCGGAGCCATCAAATTTTAGACACTAACTCAGCCTTGGGAGATAGTACGAAATCTTTAACTTTGATGGAAGGGGTCATTCTTCTGAAAGAAAAAGATATCGCTAAGAAGGATGTCGATAGGGTCGGTGGTTGCAATAAGGCCTATGTCGCTGCCTAATTTTATGATGTGATTATCCCTAAACATTTTCTTTTTCCATCTCCTTTTGATAATTAACACATTTTCTTTTTCCAAATAAGCAGCCACATCCTTACAGCTTTAAACAAAGCCAACAGAGAGGCAAAGAAGGTAATATCCTCTGCTATATCTATGTAATATCCAATCGTTCTTGATTATAATAACTGAATTTGATGCAGAAAGTTAAGGATGCGTACAATGCGTCAAAGGCCCAAATTGCTATGGTTGAGAATGCGAGGATTAGGGCTGAGATGGAGGTAAGAAAGCTTAACGAGGAACTTGCTATCAAGAAATTGGCACAAGACCTTACCGTTGATGAAATCTCTCGCCTGAAGACCAAAATGGAACAACAGTACAAAGAGTTCGAAGGCTTAAAGGAGGAACTATAAAAGAAAAAGGAAGAGTGCTAGGGCTTAGGCTGAACTATTTGCATGGTGAGCAACGATGAAGACAAACTCAAGGTACAGATAAAGGGGTTGGAGACCAACAACTTAAACTTCCAGAGCTATGTTGCCGAGTTAGAGGAGATTGTAAGGAGGGGGGCATCTGTTGAAGAGGCTCTTGATATAGTCACTCAAAGTCGCCAATACGAGAAGCTTTTACGCAAAAAGTTGTTGGAAGGAGTTTAAGCGGCAAGAGAAGAGGTCTTCAAGCTTCATCCCGATTATGATCTCTCGTGTCTCAACTTTGCTGATGTTGATGACAAAGTTAGTAGTGCTGACGAAGATGAAGGTGATGAGACAAGTGCCAAGAGTATCGATTAAAGTGATAATGAAGCTCAAGCCAAAGAAGTTTCCTGCTCTGAGAAACCATCTACTGAGGAAGCCCTAGCCTAAGATTTAAGAATCACTTCTGCTAAATTTGAGAATAGGCCGTAGGACTTGTTATCTTGGCATATTGCATTCTCCTGTAATTAATCACTGGAATATAATCAAGGCAATGCCGAGCGTATGTGACTTTCGCATAACTAAGCTTTCATGATTTGTATGGTTTATGCATGTTGCTTCTTACTCTCATTCATCGACATGCTTTAATTCATTTCATTTGTTTCTCGGCATGTTTTAATTCATATGCCCTGTTATCTTTTAACTTGTTTCATTTCACAAGCCTATCATTTCTAGGCATGTTTTATTTCACATGCCACGTATTTCTCGGCATGTTTTATTTCATACGCCCTTATTTTATACTATTCGTTAACCATTTGAGGTGTGGACTAGTCACATTACTCAACTATATAGTTAATTTGTATAGTTCTTTTACTGCGTTATGCTAAAACTTAGATCAACTTGTTTACCGAGCAGCCTAGAATTCGTTCATTCAGCAATTATAACCAAAACACAATGAGACTTCAAATATATAATTGTTGTAAATGTCTTACAAGCTTGTTGGTTGCCGCCAAAAGAATTATGGCAGAAGTCATCTGACATTAATTGAAATAAAATTTCAGATTATCAACATTCCAAGCTCAAGGAATGATGGATCTATCCAACCCTTCTAGTCGATAAAGCCCCTTGCCAACAACTTCTCGGATCCTGATAGGATCCTCCCAATTCGCGCTGAGCATTCCCTGACTTGCTCGCATGCATATTGCTTCCATCTTACTGCAAATCAAATCTCCAAGTTGGAAAACCTTGTGCTTAACTTTTTGATTGTAGTATCTTGATACTATATGCTAGTATGCCGCAACCTTAGCTTTTACAACATCTCGAATTTCCTCAATAGTGTCTAGATTCGCTGTCAATCTGACTTGATTAAGCATTACATCAAAATTATGTGTACATAAATTAGGCAAGTCCAACTCAATCGGCAACACAACTTTAGTGCTGTATGCTAACTTGAATGGTGCCTCTCCCATTGCGGTTCTGTGAGTGGTTTTGTATCCCCATAGGACATTCGGCAGTTCATCGGCCCACTTCCCCTTGACTTCATCTACTTTCCATTTTAGACTGTTTAATATGATCTTGTTAATAGTTTCAACTTATCCATTTGTCTGAAGGTGCGCTACGGATGTATAGTTGAGCCGAATACTGTGCCTTTCGTAAAACGTTTGGAACCTATTGTTGTCAAATTGTGAGCCGTTATCTGTAATTATCATGTAGGGTACTCTGAATCTCGATGTGATGGTGTTGAAGATGAAAGCTTCCACTTTCTGTTCCGTGATTTTTTCTATGGCTTCGGCCTTAGCCTATTTGGTAAAGTAGTCCATAGCTACAATGACGAATTGTCGCTAGGTAATAGACTTAGGAAAGGCTTCGAGGATATCTAACCCCCACTGGGTAAAAGGCCAAGGGCTGGTTAAGCTACATAATTCACTTGCAAGTGCTTTACTCGGCCGCTCGTGCTTTTGGCATTGAAGACACTGTTGGACAATGCCCTTCGCATCTTCTTTCATAGTTGGCCAATTATAGCCGAGTTAATACTAACATTTAGGTGCGATCATACCAGTACTAGTGTACTAGATCCTATCAAAACTCTGAAGTTAAGTGTACTTAGGTAAAAGCAGTACTAACATGGTTGACCTCCTGGGAAGTCCTCATGTTGAACTCCTCCTTTTATTTCCTTATCCCAAAATTCACCACTAACATTTGGTGCCTTCGGTTTTCTCTAAACAGACTACATGGCTAAAACTAGGATGACAAGAAGTGCAGGTGCTACTACTTTCTCCCAACACCTTGATAGAGGGAGTTAACATGTTGATGAATAATGATTGGCTTAACTCGAGCAACTTTGTCTAGATTTAGCCAAAGAAAATTTTGAGCTAAACAAAAAACACGAACAAACCCTTGACATTCGCTATAAAATTTTTCACCTAAATCAGGAAAAAAAGTGTGGCAATGATGATGCCAACAATACCAACGATCCCATTTATTCACCTGAATTGCCAAAAAAGCAAGCTGAGGTTCCAGCAAGAGCCATAGCTCCTAGTTTCAAAAAGATTGATAAAGGCAAGTAACTGCAGCACGTGCATAATGCGCGACCTTTGCATGCCAGCATAACCGTTTCAGTAACCAAACAATTCCAAATCAAGAAAAGTCCTTTTGTCTCAAAGATTTTGGAAGAAGTAATACCTTGGCACATCAAGCTACCTTAATTTACAACATATGATGGGACGAAGGACCCCAAAGACCACTTAGAGTACTATTGAACACTAGCCAAGTTGCATGGTTTAAGCGACGTAGTGGCCTATCAAGGCTTTCACTTAACCTTGAGGAATGCAGCCAGCACATGGTTCAAACACCTGAAACTAAATACCATTTCATGTTTTGATAAATTAGCAGAAGTGTTTCTTCAACACTTCCTTGCTAGCAAACTTCCCATTAAGGATTCTTCAATCTTAAACACCATCAAACAAAGGTCCGATGAGTCAATCAAAGACTATTTGGCCAAATTTATGGCAGAAATGGTTTAAATCCCAGAACTGGATATGAGTGTAGCCCTTAATGCCATAATCGATGGTGTTAACCCTTATGGAGACTTTTTTAAGTCTCTCACAAAGAACAAGCCAAAAACTTTCGCTAAGTTTAAGGCTAAAGCCACCTCATACATCTGACAGGAAGACAACAAAAAGGCACGATGAGAGGTTGATCAAAGCAGAGGAGATGAAAAGAAAGGCAAATGGAAAAATGCTAAGGATAGACCTGGTATGGACAATAACAACAGTCTAGACACCGAGAGGAAAAGACCGAGGATCCCAACATTCTCATCCCATACACTTATGAACCGTCCAATCTTAGATATTTTGATGGAGGTCCGTAGAGAGAGAGGTGTCCTTCAATGGATGAAAAGAATGCGTGAGAATCCCTTAAGAAGAAATTTGAATAAGTACTGCGACTTCCACCATGACAAGGGTAAAAATATGGATAAGTGCATTCAACTCAAAACTACAATTGAAGATGCAATACAGTGCGGGTACCTACAGAAATTTCTAATGCATGATGCCGCAAGAATCGAAAGACCATCTCAAAGGAGAATAGAGGAACATGAAGGTGATACTTGACCAACAATGGCCATGAGAGATGTAAGGGATGTTAATCCCAACAGAGCACCCAACGGAGTAATTAATACAACTGTCGATGGACATAGTATAGGCTAATCGAGTTCTTCGAACTCAGTTAACGCTAGGAATTGCATTTGCAATATTCACGGAAAGAGGGTCAGGATTGATAATACAATATCTTTCAAAGAAGAGGATTTTGAAGGCATATAGAGGCCGTACGATGATACACTTGTCATCAATGCAAGTGTCGCCAACTTTGAGGTTAAGAAGATTCTTATTAACACAGGAAGTTTAGTTGAAATAATTTTTCAACATGCCTTCAATCAAATGAGGCCTAAGATCAAAACACAACTACGGTCTTACAAGTATGACCTCTATGCTTTCAATAATCAACCCGTCTAAGTAGCCAAAGTTATCTGTTTATCGATACAAATCTGTGATGACGAACATGTTGTAGAGGACAAAGTGGATTTTCTTGTCGTCAAATGTTGGTCCCCTTACAACATGATAATGGGACTGTCATGACAACATTTATTCGACATCATCCCTTCAACGGCATATCTAAAAGCTAAGCCTTCCACTCCTACAGTGGTTGGTGAGTGTAGAAAGGATCGGCAATTAGCATGTTCCTTATATATAAGGGTTTTGAGGTGAGAAGAAGTGTTTCGAGTCAAGACCTACCTAGAAGGCAAGTCAGTTGGCATAGAAAACACTGAGAATTATACATAGGAGATTCCTTTGGGAGATGATCCTGAGAAGACAACAATGATAGGAAAAACCATGTTAACAGATGTTTAGCAAAGTTTGATTAACTTCCTACAAGCTAATGTTGACATGTTCGCATGGTCAAAATCAAACATACGAAGTATTTCAAGAGATGTTACCATACACAAGATCTAAATTGACCCAAATGTAAAGGTGGTCAAACAAAAAAAGAGGCAGTTTGCACCAAAGAGATAAGTGGAAATAGAAGAAGAGGTCCAAAAATTATTGAAGGTAGGATTCATCCGGGAAGAGCCTTATTTAACTTAGCTAGCAAATTGTGTGCTAGTTAAGAAGTCTAACGGCAAGTGGTGAATGTGTATAGACTTTACGAATATCAATAAGGCTTATCCTAAGGATTATTTCCCGCTGCTAAAAATAGATCAAATGGTAGACGCAACCACAGGACATGCATTGCATTCTTTTATGGACGCTTTCTCTAGTTACAATCAAATCGGGATGGATAAGATACATGAAGTCTACACATCTTTCGTTACCAATCTTGGAATATATTGTTATACGGTAATGCGCTTTGGGCTAAAGAATGCTGGTGCTACATACTAGAGATTAGTAATGAAGATGTTCAAATCTCAAATTCACAGGAACGTTGATGTATATGTGGATGATATGATTGTGAAGAGCATGAAAGAAGATTCACATCTCGCAAATCTAGAGGAGATGTTTGCCATATTACGAAGATATTGCATGAAAATCAACCCACAGAAGTGCATATTTGGCGCAAGATCAGGGAAATTTCTTAGGTATATGGTCACACAATGCGGTATCGAGGCTAATTCAAGAGATATTGAAGCCATAAGGAATATGAAATCAACTCGTATGACCAAAGAGGTGCAGGAACTCACCAGGCAAATTGCTGGCCTCAACAGATTTGTGTTGAAAAGTACGGATAAGTGCGTAGAATTCTTTAAAATTTTGAAGAATCCAAAGGAATTCAATTGGACCGAAGATTGCGAAAGAGCTTTCAATAAGCTCAAGGAATTTCTCGTGTCACCCCCAATACTCTTGATACCCATTCTAGGAGAAAATTTATACTTATATCTATCAGTCAGCTACCAAGCACTTTCCTCTGTACAGGTCTAAATTGGTGGCAAAGAGCATCAACCCATTTATTACATGAGTCATGTTCTATAAGGGCCAGAGCTTTAGTACATAAAGATAGAAAAATTTGTATTGGCTGTAGTTCTCTCGACAAGAAAGTTGAAGCCATACTTTGAATCTCACCAAATTATTATCATCACTGATCAACCACTGCAACAAGCATTGCAGCGGCTCAATTCCTTGGGGAGGATGATGAAATACACCTTAGAGCTCAGTGCCCATGGTATACAATATAAACCCAAAATAGCACTAAAGGCCTAAGTATTAGCAGATTTTGTAGCCAAATTCACTGGAGACGAAGATTGTCTAGAGATTGCTAAGAAACCGATCTGGTTTCTCTATGTCGATAATTCTTCAACATGAGAAGGAAGTGGTGCAAGGCCCCCATAATGTCAAAGTTCATTATGCTTAGAAATTTGGATT
Source organism: Lumnitzera racemosa (assembly GCA_024138005.1). Classification (NCBI taxonomy): domain Eukaryota; kingdom Viridiplantae; phylum Streptophyta; class Magnoliopsida; order Myrtales; family Combretaceae; genus Lumnitzera; species Lumnitzera racemosa. The sequence continues at coordinate 44,443,156 of JAMXBC010000010.1, forward strand.
CCCGGTTAGTAACAATGAAGTAGAGTACGAAGCTCTAATCATTGGACTAAAACTAGCAAAAGAAATCGGTGCCAAGAAACTCGAAGTTTTCTCTAATTCCTAACTAGTGGTAAATTTGGTCACCAAAAGTTATGCGGTAAGAGAAGAAGAGATGAGTAAGTACCTATTAGTAGTACAAACGCTCGTAGAAGAATTCCTATCTTTTTCTATTCACAAAATTCCGAGAAGTAAGAATATCATTGCCGACAAGCTATCGAAGTTGGCCAGTATGGCATTCCCTAAGCTGAACAAGAAATTGTTCGTCGAATTTCTCCTGCTTAAAAGCTTGTCTAATCTCTTGCAGAGATATGAATTAGCTCCTTGCCCAAAAGAAGAATCGTGGATGGATTCTCTAGTGAATTGTCTAAAAGATGGTACTATCCCTAACGACAAAAAGGATGTGCGAAGATTAGCTTACCAGGTTGCAAACTATACGCTAATTGATGGTCAGCTGTATAAGCATAGCATATCCCAACCTTACCTTCGATGCCTTTCCCTGAAAGATGCCCAAAGGGTATTATCTGAACTTCATGGTACCATATGCAGTAATCATGTGAAAGCACAAACATTGTATATTCAAGCACTATAAGTCGGCTATTATTGGTTAACTATGAAAGAAGATGTGAAAGGCATTGTCTAGCAATGTCTTCAATGCTAGAAGCACGAGCAACTACGTAAAACACCCGCAAGTGAATTATGTAGTCTAACTAACCCTTGGCCTTTTGGCTAGTGAGGGCTAGATGTCCTCGAACCCTTTCCCAAGTCTATTGCCCAGCGACAATTCATTATTATTGCTATGGACTACTTTACTAAATGGGCCAAGGGTAAGGCCGTGGTGAAAATCATGGAATAGAAAGTGGAAGCTTTCGTCTTCAACACCACCATATCGAGATTCGGAGAACCCTATATGATAATTACTAATAATGACCCGCAATTTGACAACAATAGGTTTCGAACATTTTGCGAAAGGCACGACATTTGGCTCAACTACACATCCGTAGCACACCCTCAGATAAATGGACAAGTCGAAGCTATAAAAAAGATCATATTGAACAGTATGAAATAGAAAGTGGATCAAGTCAGGGGGAAGTAGGCTGATAAACTGTCGAATGTCCTATAAGATACAGAACCACTTACAGAACCGCAACGAGAGAGACACCAATCAAGTTAGCATACAGCACTGAAGCCGTATTTCTAATTAAGTTGGACTTACCTAATCTGTGTACACATAATTTTGACGTAATGCTTAATCAAGTTGGATTGACAGTGAATTTAGCTAAGGTCGCAGCATACCAACATAGAGCAATAAGATATTACAATCAGAAAGTTAAGCATAAGGTTTTCCAACCTAGAGATCCGGTTTGCCGTAAGATGGAAGCAATATGCGTACGAGCAAGTCAGGGAAAGCTCGGCATGAATTGGTAGGATCCTGTCAGGATCTAGGAAGTCGTTGGCACACAGCTCTATCGACTAGAAAGGTTGGATGGATCTATCATTCCTCGAGCTTGGAACGTTGATAATCTGAAATTTTATTTCAATTAACGTCAGATGACTTCTGCCATAACTCTTTTGGCAACAACCAACAAGCTTGTAAGACATTTACGACAATTATATATTTGAAGTCTCATTATGTTTTGGTTATAATTACTGAATGAATAAATTCTAGGCTACACGGCAAACGACTTTATCTAAGTTCTAGCCAAACGTGATAAAAGAACTATACAAATTAACTATACAGTTGAGTAATGTGGTTAGTCCATACCTCAAATGGTTAACCGATAGTATAAAATAAGGGCGTATGAAATAAAACAAGCTTAGAAACGACAGGTTTGTGAAATAAAACATCTCAAGAAACAGATGGCATGTGAAATAAAACATGCCTAGAAACGATAGGCTGGTGAAATGAAACTAGTTAAAAGATAGTAAGGCATGTGAATTAAAACATGACGTGAAACAAATGAAGTGAATTAAAGTATGCCGACAAATGAGAGCGCGAAACAACATGCATAAACCATACAAATTGTAAAAGCTCAGTTACGCGAAAGTTACATATACTCGGCATTGCCTTGATTATATTCCAGTAATTAATTACAGGAAAATGTAATATGCCAATACAACAAGTCCTACGGCCTATTCTCAAATTCAATAGAAGTGATTCTTAAATCTTTGGTTGGGGCTTCCTTGGTAGCTGGTTTCTTGGAGCGGGCAACTTCTTCAGCTTCAGCTTCATTATCACTTTGATCGATACTCTCGGTACCCGTCTCATCGTATTCATCTTCGTTGGTACTACTAATTTTGTCGTCGACATCAACAAAGTCGAGACACAAGAGATCATAATCAGAATGAAGCTTCAAGACCACTTCTCCTACCGCTTGAACTTCCTCTAATAACTTTTTGAGTAAAAGCTTTTTGTATTACCATCTCGGAGTGACTATATCAAGAACCTTTTCAATAGATGGCCCCCTCCTCACAATTTCCTCCAACTTAGCGACACAGCTCTGTAAGTTTGAGTTGTTGGTCTCCAAATCCTTTATCTGCACCCTGAGTTTGTCTTCATCGTCACTCATCGTACAAATAGTTCAGCTTAAGCCCTAGTACTCTTCCTTTTTTCTGTAGTTCCTCCTTTATGCTTTAGGACTCTTTGTACTGTTGTTCCATTTTGGTCTTCAGGCTAGAGATTTCATCAGTAGCGAGGTTCAACAGTAAGTTCCTCCTTAAGCTTTCTCACCTCCATCTCAACCTTAATCCTCGCATTCTCAACCATAACAGTTTGGGCTTTTAATGCATTGTACGTATCCTCAACTTTCTCTAGCAAATTCAGTTATTATAATCAAGAATGATCAGATATTATACAGATATAATAGAAGATATTACCTTCTTTGCCTCTTTGTCGGCCTCATCCAAAGCTGTAAGGATATGGCTGCTTATCTGGAAAATGAAAATGTGTTAATTATTCAAAGGAGCTAGAAAAAGAAAATGTTTATGGATACTTACATTATACAATTTGGCCGCGACATGGGCCTTATTGCAACCGCCATCCCTGTTGACATCCTTCTTAGCAATATCTTTATCTTTCGGAAGAATGACCCCTTCCTTGAAAGCCAAAGATTTCGTCCTATCTCCCAAGGCCAAGTCTCTGTCCAAAATCCGATGGCTCCAACAAGGGATGAAGTATAGTCAACCTCTTTGTTTGGCAAAAATTCGGTACTAATCATGCCGAGAGATTTAGAACGCATTACCTCCTTCGCCCTTTCATCCAAGCCTTTGGACTTCTTGAAGGTGGTTGGCTGGTAAGTTCCTTCCCTGGTCCTTTTTTCACTAATTAGAGCCACTGCAGTCACTTGTAATGAGCCTTCTGCAGCAATGGCATTTTCATCCTACTCATCGAGTTATGTCTCTAAACGCTTGCTATTCCTCGACTCGATGGAAGTTTGAATAATCATGACTTGAGGCTCCTCAGAACGAACCTCAGTCGGCTGTATATTCTCATTCTCCTTCACTCTCTCAGCAGGATGAGAGATCTACGCAGTTGTATGCTTTACTACAACCTCCTTTGCTGGTCTCTTTGTGACATCAGGTCGTATAGTAGTTGCAGAGGTAGTCCCCCTCCTATCATCAGCCTTGGACTTCTTAACCTTGGCCTGAGCAAGTAGCTTTGCAAGATCTACCTCTCCAGTACCCATATCTACAAGATGAGTAAATCAATTAATATAAATAGGGAAAAAAATATGAACTTACATTTTCCATGCTGAGCAAGGCTTAAAGGTCACTATTCTCCCCCAAAGTCTTGAGAATGGCTTTCCTCGTGGCTATACTCAGTATGGTGGCAACAAATTAGCGTACCTTCTTTTTCAAAAAATATTAGTTTGCCATTTTCATAATGTTGTATAATTCTCTCAGCATCCTAAGAGAACATTTTGTTTCTCCTTCTCTCCTGAATCTTCTTTGCTGCTGCTGCATCATTCGGCATTAAATCTACATCCTTTGTATGTCTCGGCTTAATCCATGGGGTCCAAAAGTCCAATTCTTCATCGAACACTATTGACACAAACTTATCATACCACTCGTGAATCTTGAATTCTCACCCGTCCTTGAACTTATGCCTATACCTTGTAGCAGCGAAGTACCACCCGTCAAGTTGCCTACAAATAGTGAAGAAAAACCTAAACAACTGAGGCATAGCCTTGACCTCAACCATTTTACATACTATCTCAAAAGCTGCCAAAAGCCAATATGCATTAGGTGAGAACATACTCGGTATGACTCTAAAGTAGTTGAAGAAGCCTCAAACAAAAGCCAAGAGAGGGAAGCGTAGCCCAAAATCCAGATACTTCAGGTATATATGGAACTCACGCTCCTATGGAAAGCATACTCTCCCCATCTCTTAACCTCCTCAAGTTTCATGTTCTTGAAAGATCTCACCAGTACTGATTGTACTTCATGACAAGAACTCTGTCGACGGAAATGGCAGTTCCATCAATAGAATCGTGAAAGTAGGTTATTGTGTTGTACAAATATTTTGCTGAAGACCTCCCTTCCTTATCCTCAAGATAATTATCCATAGGAAGCTCATTAATCCGAGCAAGTTTATCCTACCTCGCCTCCATACTATTGATCGAACCACCCAAAGAATATGCTACCTCGCTCTTATTTTATTGGGGGAGGGGGGAAGTAGCCTTAGTTTCTATTGTCTCGAAACTGGATAAAACAAGTTGATGAGAAACTTTGTGAACCATACCTGGACGGTTGTATGAAATGAAATAACAGAAGTCGAAGAGTGAGATTCTGAAGATGAGAAAACGAATGAAAATTTTAGGTGCAACCAGAGAAGTGAAATATGAGTATGAACAGTACCTTATATATGGACAATCTGTTCTCATAACTACAAATCTGCTTTTGACAATATTGATGCGTTGATATGATGGTCCCATGGATCGTGGACGCATGTCTCATGACAGTAATCTAATGGCTAAAAACTTTCTGATAGTTATTAGACCTGCAATAAAATGATGACCTAGGTGACAGACGTTGTGCCTACAACTTTTTGGTTTCCCGAACGGGTGAGAGTTTTGAAATGGCAACATTTCGACTAAGATGTGATTCGTCCTACTTCCTACGTCACCGAGCATGAATCCAAATGATTACTCGACACAAGGTCATTGGTAAAGGAATGGTTGGTATCATCACTATCGAGTGTACAGATCAACGTATGATAATTAAGGGACCTCAAGGAGTTCAACTACATTCCTTCAACGTAAACTTTCACGTCATCAATAGGTTACCGAGAGAGAATTCACCGTGTAAGGGATTGGAGTCCTCAAAGCCGTGCGCAAATAATGGGGCCATTGGTTGGCAGTTCATCAATTCCTCGGGGTTGTTGAAGATTTACCCTCAAATCTTGGTCTTCGTCATCTTTGGGCACATATGGAATTAAGTCGACGATGTTAAATGTAGTAGGCACACCAAGACTTTCAAGTAACTCAATCTCATAGGCATTATCATTAATGCGCCTGAGGATCCTATAGGGGCCATTCGCTCTGGGAGATTGTTTGTTCGTCCTCTTGCTAAGGAAACTCTCCTTGCTAAGATGGATTTAGATAACGTCCCCAAGGGCATAAACAATTCGTTTCCTTCCGTGGCTTCCCAATTCCTTTTGTCAGGCTACAGTTTTGGCCAGTTGCTCAGCAATTCTTTGATGCAACCTGTAAAATTCCTCAGTACGTTGCAAGCCAGATTGACTTCCCCTTTGTGTAGTCGAACTGATAACCAAGTCCAAGGGTAGGTTCAGGTTAAGTCCATATATAACCTCAAATGATGATGTTCCAATGGATCTATGAGTGGAGCGATTGTAGGCAAATTCAATGATGGGTAAGTATAAATCCCAATCACAAGAGTTCTTTCCAATAGTGGTGCGCAAGAGGTTACCGATAGTTCTGTTAACTACTTCAGTTTGGCCATCTATTTAGGGGTGGTAAGAGGTACCGAATAGGAGCTTAGTATCAAGTTTCCTTCATAAGGTCTTCTAAAACAAGCTTCTAAATTTGGAATCACGGTCGGACACAATACTCCTTAGCACTCCATGCAATCGTACAATTTCCCGGAAAAAGAGGTTAGTGATGAATAAAGCATCATTAGTTCTGTGGCAGGGGATAAAGTAGCCTATCTTGTTGAACCGATTGACGACCACCATAATTGAATCATGTCTTCTCTGTGTGTTGGGAAGGCCTAGCATGAAATCTAAGTTTAGATCGGTCTACGATCGCTCAGGAATTGGTAAGGGTGTATATTCTCTAAAAGGTTCTCTCCTCCCTTTTGCATACACACATACCTTGCACCTCTCAAGTATTTTGTGTACATCTCTCATCATCCCAGGCCAGTAAAAGTATTCCTTCAATATCTTAATCGTCCTCTTTTCCCCAAAATGGCCAGCCAGACCCCCAGCGTGAGCTTCTCAAACTAGTAGTTCCTTTGCAAAACCATTCAATACACAAATCTAGTTTCCCTTCATTAAGAACCCCTCACTCAAGTAAAATCCATCTGCAGCCCCTCTATCATGGCACTTGGCTGCTAAAGGCCCAAAATGTAGGTCATGCTCATATCAATTAGGTAAAGTGCCAAATCCAAGCACTTTAGCTTACAATGTCGTAAATAAGGTATGACAGGGAGAAAGTAAGTCAACCACTATGTTGGTGCTTCCCTTCTGATACCTGATGACATAGCAAAAGGTCTCTAAGAACTTGACCCACTTAACGTGACGCTGAGAAAGCTTCTACTACCTGAGAAGATGCTTGAGAGATTCATGATCCAAATATATGATGAATTCTCTCGGCAACAGATAATGTTGCCAGTTCTTAAGTATACAAACAAGGGCATAGAACTCCTTATCGTAGGTTAAGTAATTTAAGGTAGCACCTCGGAGTTTTTTACTGAAGTAAGCAATGGGTCTGCGCTCTTACATAAGGACGGCACCAATGCCGACACCAAACACATCACATTCAACCTTAAAAACCTTCTCAAAATCTAGTAAGGCAAGTACTGGAGCAGACGTCAACTTACACTTCACATTTCAAAACTCCTTTGAGCCTTTTCTATCGATTTAAACCCAGTGTTCTTCTTGGTCAATTAAGTCAACGACATAGTTATGGAGTTGAAGTTCCAGATAAATCTTCGATAGATAGAAGCTAGGCTATGGAAGCTCCTAACTTTAGCTACACCTATCGATGTAGGCCACTCATTAATAGCCTTGACCTTTTCTTCATCAACTCGAACTCCACTCCTTGAAACAACATATTCGAGGAATACAATCTCACTTTAATAGAAAGCGCGTTTCTTTAGGTTGTTGAATAATTTCTCAATGTGGAGTATGTTAAACACCAATCTCAAATGTTCGACATGAATGAGAAGGTCGATACTATAAACCAGAATATTGTTAAAATAAACCACAACACATTTGCCGATCAATGTTCTGAGTACATGATTCATGAGCCTCATGAATGTACTCGGCGCATTAGTTAAACCAAACGGCATAACCATCCACTCAAATAAACCATCCTGAGTCTTAAAGGCTGTTTTCCATTCATCTCCCGGTCTCATTCGTATTTAACGGTACCCACTCTTGAGATTTAGTTCGAAAAGATACATGCACCATGCAACTCATCGAGCATGTCATCCAACCACAGGATCAAGTATCGGTACTTAACAGTAATCTTATTGATGGCATGACTGTCAATGCATATCCTCCATGATCCATCTTTCTTTAGTACTAGCATGGTTAGGATGACACACAAGCTCATGCTCTCATGTACATATCTGTGATATACCAACTCATCAACTTCCTTTTTCAGCTCAACTGCCTGTTCAGGATTGAGTCTATAGGTGGGTCAATTCGGCAAGGTTGCTCTAGGTTAAAGATCAATACAATGCTCAATCCCTCTCAAGGGAGGTAATCTTTTCGGCATCTCAGTGGGGAAGAGGTTAGCAAATTCTTGGAGTAGCTACTACACTTCGGTAAGCAAGTTCTTGGCCTCTTTAACCTCTAAGAGTCTCATGACCAAAAGTAGTGCATAGCCCTCGGCCTTAACCTCTCATGCAAACTGAGCTCGAGAAATCACTAACGACTTCCACTACAGTGATCTAGCAATCTTTTTCCTAGGCTTCTTACACTTCCTTAGGACTCATAAGTATCAATATAACTTTCTTTCCGTCCTTTTGAAACATGTAGGTGTTTCTATACCCATCGTGTAATACTCTTAAGTCAAATAGCCACGGTTAGCCGAGTAATATGTAAGATGCATACATGGGAAGGACATCACACATCACCTCATCCCTATACCTATCAGCAATAATAATCGGCATTCTAACTTGCTAAAAAACATGTAATCCTCCTTTCGCGTTCAACTAGTGAATCTTATATGGCTTGGGGTGTGGGAGAGTCAGCAATTTCATGGCCTTTGCTACCCCTTATGCAATGATGTTGGTATAGCTCCCTCCATCAATAATCACGGTGCACAGTTTGCCATTCACCCGACATTTTATATGAAAGAAGTTCTCTCTTTGCTCATTTTCATTACCCATAAAAGTGCTGAGAGATTATTGAACGATAAAGCAATATTCGGCTTCACCTTTAGGGGATATCTCGGCCTCTTGATCTTCGTCAAATTCTTCTAGCATCCGATCGGTTGCCACTTCTTCCTCTCCTTCACTCATACTTTTTACTTCAAACTGGGGCTTGTCTCCCTTTATCATCATGACTCGGCAATTCAGACATTGACTAGCTACGTGTCCATAGCCAAGGCATTTAAAACATTTAATTTCTCAGGTTTTCCTCCCTAAACTCTAAGCCTAGTCTCTTTAGATCTCAGGCTCCTCGATCTTACTCTTACCTCGGCCTACATCCGATCGACTCAGCACATGACCTCGGCATTCTATCTCGGGAATGTTTGACTCCTTATCATTCCCTAGTATACTCGCCAGGCCAAAACTATTCAGCACCATTGTTCGATTACTTGTCATTCAGCCAGCCTAGCACTACCGTTGCCTTTCAACTCTCTAGGTTACTTGGATGGTTTCATCTAAAGTTAGGAGGCTTTGCAATTCCACAACATGACCAATTTCAGCTACGAGTCCTGAGACAAACTGTGCTATAGTTCAGGTCTCAAGCTCATCAACATCACATTGTATCATGAGCAACTGAAACTCTGGGACATAGTCATCTACGGACTTATTACCTTACCTCAAGTCTTGCAGTCGTTGGAAAGTGTCCTATTCATAGTGCTCGAGAACAAACCTATTCCTCAAAACTCTCTTCATCTCGTTCTATGTTCAGACCTCACGTCAAGTCTTTAGGGGAACATTCTATAGCTTTTTCCACCACATTGCCACATATCCAGAAAATTCTAACGCAGCCACCCTAATGCAAACGGCATTTTCATAATCATAAAAGTCAAATATCTTTTCGATCTTCTCTTTCTAGCCTAGGTAGTTATTAGCACTACCAGACCCGTTGAAGTTTGGAATTTGTATCTTAAGATGTTTAGCACCCCTTGGCGCTCTAAACTCTCGCTCATCAATCCTAATATCTTATTCTTTTTCTTCTTCATACTCTTTCACTTCATCCAACTCTAACCTTTTCCTCACGACTTTGTCAGCACGTCGCAGTGGTGCGTAGTTCATTGGAAAGGCTTCAAGAGCTCGCTCGTTTATTTGCCTCTTTGGCTGATCTCTCATTTCTCGACCCTGTTCAGCAACTCTCTCACACAGTCTATTCTCCAAGACCCTATTTACTAAGATAGCTAAATTAGCCATAATTATAGTAAGATTTTGTATCTGCTTATTAGTAGTATGTGGTATTTGTTGGGTAACTCGACCATGACCATGAACATCACTCTTAACATCGTGAATCTCTCCCTATATACTAGGGTTCGATATTCCTATCACAAAATTTCAATATCTACACTTCACTTGGATGGCTACAATCACATGTAGTATCTCAAACAATAGACTGACTATTACTATATAGCTTTAGGTCTCAACCTCAAGCTCTGATACCAAGAATATATGGTGTGCCTAGGAACTCAATTATCACTAGGACTTACCGAAGTGGAATTGAACTAAATGGGTCCTTCGAGATATCGAAGAAAATTAGAGGAAAAGGGTCCATAACCAAATAAGAGTAGCTAACGTGAAGCTGCTCAAAGGATGTAACTCACCAACAAACACAACACGACTTGACACCACACTTAATATGACACATAAGTTAATGTCAAGGTCTACCTACTACTAATCTTGAGCCACTCGGCAAGATTAGATAAGAGTGGAGGAAATATAGACTTGGAGAGGGTTATCTCAAAAGAATAGAATATTTAGTATAAAATGTTAGTTATCTACAGCTTATAAGAGAAAAGAACTATTTATAATAAGTCCCTAAGGCGGCATTACAAATAATGAAAAGATAAGAAACTATATACAAAAAGGGAATTCCTAATTCATACCAAAGAAGGTAAAAAGGAAAAATGACAAAAATGGAAAAGTAGTACAATGTCAGACTAGGTGGATAGGCGCAATTGCAACATTGGTCCCATATGAATATTCTCCGAGCATAGCAGATAAGAGGGGTCAAAATGTTACTGCATTAAAGGGCTAGGAAGAAAGAGAGATGGCGGCATGCCGAGAGAAAAACTATTCGACTATTTAAATGGGTCACTCATTACTCAGTAGGAATTCTCAGCAGTGTCAATAGGATTACTCAATATAGGGTCTTCGGCAAGGGAATGGTCGGCATCATCACTATTGAGTATACAGATCAACATATGACAATTAAGGTACCTCAAGAAGTTCAACTACATTCCTTCAACGGAAACTTTCATGTCATCAGTAGGTTGTCAAAAGAGAATTCACCGTATGAGGGATTGGAGTCTTCAGAGCTATATGCGAGTAATGGGCTGTTGGTCGATAGTTCATTAGTTTAAGGATGAATACTATGGCTTCCATGTGAAGAAAATTTAGTTTCTGAGAGTGATTTAGGGAATACAATACAATAAAACATGTTGTTTACTCATTATTTGTTAGAAATCACTTGCAAAAAACACTTACTTACTAAAGATTGAAATCGTGAAGAATGTGGGGGTTGTGTTGCATGTTGAAGGAAAAGTGATGGAATTCTTGTGATTGGCTTGTTGGTTGTTGTATTGGCATGTGATTTGTCAAACTCAAGTTGCAAATGTGAAAAACTTATTGATCGAATTTGTGTGCAGTTAGAGCAATCCTTAAAATTCATGAATTTTTCAATATCGTGAGTTTATTGATGTATAATTGTTTTCAACATGTTACAAAATTTATGTTAGAAATATGGAATTTTTTGTTGAAAGGATTGTACATGAGATGGATTGCTAGAAACTATAGATAACAAGTTTTATGAAATTGTACATTGGGGACTAATATTTGTCTTTATAGAGAGGATTTACTCATGAATTAATCCTATAATTTCATTAATCCATGATTTAAAAAAAAGATGGCACTTTTTAATACGATCCATTGCTAATTCAGTGTTTTGTATTTTGCTTAATTGAGTAAATTAGCAATAACTTAGCAATTACTTTTGTATCTTGCTAGATTATTGAATTAGCAAATTATTTTTGGAGTATTGTCATATTTCTTATAGCATATGAGTTGTTTTTATCGAAGTTGAAATCTTTTATTTATTTATTTTTAATTGTAGAACCATGTTGAGATTTAAAAATGTTGTACGTAAAAATTCTTCTAGTGCCATTCCTACGCATCCGGTATCATCATTTCGAGAATCTTAGCAAAGGAAGTGGTATAGTCAGCTATCAAAGATAGAGTTTTGTCAGACCTCATACTTAAGTTAGGAACCACTTGTTCAAGCTACCTACAATGCCTAAGTTAGATAACTGATAGAATTTAGTGGATGGGACCAATTGCTGACAATTAATGAGCTAGTTTATAAAGAATTGACATTGGAACTACTTAGCACCCTAAGATTAGCCTATGATACTATTGAAAATGGTAAGGAGAATACTTTGTATTTTAGGTGCAATGGTCACGTTGTGATCATGCTATTTGATGAGCACCTATTCGCATGGGCATATATTCTCCAAACTATATCAAGAAGCAAGAGTCTAGGGAGTTACCCTATAAATTACCTCAGGAAGTTTTTGACTCTTTTATCTAGGCAAATTTGATTAATGAAGGAGGAGCTTACGATAAAGGTTTAAATCCTCTAGCTAAGAGATCTGGCTCTCAGATTGATTCATTATGTATTGGCCAGGGGTTTTATTGGAAGGAATAATAATAAGGGAGTAGTGAACAAGAGGGATATCTTATACTTACACAGTATAACTAAACAATGCAACATAAATCTAAGTGTTAGGATAGCCTTCTTTCTTAAAAGCCACGCTATAGAAGGCCATTTAGTTTTTATTTTTGTAGGTCTCTTAAATTAAAGAAAATTAAAAAAAAAAAGAAGAAGAAGAAAAATAGTAGGATAAGGAAGCAAATTAGGATACATAAGGATGAAAAAAGTAAAAGTTAAGGGACACTTAGCTATGAAATAATTCACTAGGCAACTAAACCCTCCCTATAAATTCAAGAACTCTCTATGGTAATTCATTGTGGATAAACTATAGTGCAATAAAAATATAGAAAGGCCTAAGGGAGTTAGGACAGTGTCATACCCCTGAATAGGTGAAGTCGTAACAATCCTGCATTATGAACCATCTTAAGATAGAAACTGTCCTTATAGTTGCTATCATAAACCTAGTTCACACTAAGTGTACTTGACTTTACCCCTTTGAAGTGTCCAATTCGATACTTGTTTGATATAACCCTATAGAGTAATCATTTGAAATAATTTATTCAAAATAAATATGTAATTTGACCTTACAAAAAAAAGTAGTGATAAATCTCATAGATACCTATCATTTCATTTACAGACCAAAAATTGAAAACTACCAAGTCCTTTAGAAGAGTCTTGCGTAGTTTTCCTTAAAAGATAAAAACTTAATACTAAGGGCAATAACCAACCATTTCATATTGCATCTCAATCCCCGTCACAGTTTATTAGTGTTTTGGTGTTGGGCAAACACTTGTAATCCATTTGAAACCCGTAAAGCAAACTATAGAGGAATGAGCGACAACTTGCTCAGTAAGTGGAGCAAAGACAAAAGCATGCATTCAACACATCATAGGTAGGGTTTTCAATCAAGTTGGTTAAGTGCAATACTTGTACAAGTAAAATGCCATTGCATGACGTTTTCCTATCCCTTATGAGATCAGAGAAATTTCACCCACTCTAATTTAAGTTGAGGAGATTGATGTCATGCATTCGCGAATCAAGACTAAATAGGGGCTTGTGTAATAGAGAACACCCTCCTCCAGTAACTACCTTCGAACTACGGCCCCCAACCTTATCACAACCTCCTCTCCTATCACTTAGTTCAACTAAGAGTGGGGAAAAGACCATTTCAACTATCCTCATTGAAGCGAGTCCATATTTGGCTTGGGAATTATAGCTGTTACCCTTAATGAGTTGTGATGCATATCATGTTGAATATTAAGCCCAGTTTGAGTTAGTTTATTTTTAAAGTAATCAATTTACCTCAAACAATTCAAGTATAATAATATTCATAAAACAACCATATCATGGAGCTCAGCTCCCATCACAGCAAATTGAAACCCAACCATAAACACCGTATAAGTACAAACAGCTAACTATAATCATAAGCCAATACATACCAAAGTCTCCATATATTTTGAAATAATATTCCAAAATATTGTAAAGCATTGATCCCACTTATATGCGCAGATGCTTACCATGGAAGACTTGCATCGTTAACGATTTGATCATTGGGGAATCCTATGTACATAAAACCCAAATTTAGTTTTCGTAATAGTTACGAAAACATTAAGATTTTATCTAAAACTGTTATACTTATACATATGTATATTGTTGAGCCCTATTTCGATTTCCTTAATTTAACCTATATTAAACTTAGTCCGCTTAATACAGATTACTTGACATTAAACTAAGAAAATACTTTTCTTTGAAAAAATTTTAAAAATTAGAGTCGCCAACCAGTTTAACTGGTAAAAAATAAAATTAGAATTTTCAAGTGAGAAAACCTTAATTTGACTACTAATATGCGGATTTTCTAAAAACTGATTTTTAGAAAAAAAAAAACTAAATTAGAGAAAATCGAGTTTAGGGGTTAACCTATTAAAACTAAGTCACCATATAAAAACTAAAAAAATTAATGGGCTTTTATTTTTATAATTTTCTAAAAAGGAAAAAAAAATACCTAAATATATGAAAGATGACTAAAATGATTTTTTATTATTTTTTATTACGAATTTCTACGAAAAAGGAAAATTTTTTTTATATGGTTGCCTTGAAGGTACCCACGTACCTACTAATCAGGATCAAACTGATCATAGTTCTTTTTTTTATAAAATTTTTAGTAGGTAGGTTATTTTTATTTTAAACAAAACCGAGCCAAGGTTACGTTTTTATCAATTTATTATTTTAAAAAAAATATAATTTTTCTAAATTAAACAAAAACCTTAACTAACTATCTTTTTTTTTTAAAAAAAAAAAAACTCAATTTAGATTTTTTTTATTTTTCCAAAAACCCCTATATGTCAAAAATATATCTGTATTAAAAAATGATTTTTTTCAATAAAGACCTAACTTAACTAAAAAAATTACAAAATAAATAATGACAAAAAAACCTACACTTAAACAAAAATAATTAATTAATAAAGATAAATAACCAATAAAGCAAATTAATGAAAAAAACTACTAAAATAAATAAATAAATAAAAATAAAATAAATACTAGTAATTTTACCTAGCATTAGATCGTTGGTGTTGGGCGATGATCTGGGCATACATAAGCGATATTGCAGGTGAGCATGGGCTGTGAATTAGGCGTATACGGGCGAGCGCCTGAATGGTACTAGGAGTACGCACAAGTAGTACTAAGCGATAGCTATGAGCAAGACTATGCATACACGAGGGCAACAACGGACGATGCTATGGTGAGTATTTAGGCGAGAGCACAAGCGGCACTGGGTGATGCTATAGGTGAGTGTCTGGACGAAAGCTAGGCAACACTGGGAGAGGCTGTAGGCGAACAAGGGCGATGGAGTGGCGGTGCTACAAGTGGTGATCTGAGCGATAGCTCTAGTGGCAGCAACGGTGCTAGGGCAATGACCTGGTGGCTATGGTAGCTCGTGGGGTATATGTAGTGGTTGTGCAGTGGTGGTGCATGAGGTGTGTGTGGTGGTGTATGGGGTTTTGTGGTGGTATGTAGAGTTACATGAGGCACATTGGTGTTTTAGGTAAGAGTGTAATTTAAAAAAAATCATCTTTTTGAATCCTTGGCCAACATGTTATTTATAAGCTCAAAATTGAATCTTTCATATTGAAGATACAAAAGATTTGGTTGCGATTCTTCCAAGATTTACCCTAACTTCTAAAAACCCTAGTTAGCTCGGGCTTTTCTTTCCAAGCCCAACCTATTCTAATTTAGCCCAATAATTCCCTAATCTAATTTAAGTCCTTAAATTAGACAAATTAATTAATTCATCCTATCTTGCTACTTGATCCAACAACTCAACTTACTCCAACTTGACATAATTCGACTCATGACTCGACTTACGATAACCTAACCTAATTTTCTTCTTTCTTTTTTTTCTATTTTTTTATTTTTTCATTTTTCTTTTAATTTTAGTTTTTTTTTTTATTTTTATTGTATTTTTTATTATTTATTTTTATCTTTTATCAACCTTGCTCAATTAATTAAAATAAAAAATTGAAAAAAATGAGGTGTCTACAATTGCTCCTCTTTATAGTGAAGTTCAATTAGAACTTTGCTATAAAGACAAAAAAAATACCCATTTTCGCCAAACCCTACTTTTGAACTGATCAACTAAGCTGAGTTTTCCTTTGATGAAGGATATCAACTTGAAAAGTCGATATAAAAAATAAACTACTCATCTTAAAAGGATAAGGCAAATAAATGCCGGTCTCGAAAGAATAGGGCAAAAGGTTATGGGGCCTATCTTGGAAAGATAAGGCTTAATGGTATCTATCTTAGAAGGATAGAGCAAAAATTTTAAAGGAGCCTATCTTAGAAAGATAAGGCTTAATGGTGTCTATTTTGGAAAGATAGAGCAAAAATTTCAAGGAGGCCTATTTTGGAAGGATAAGGCAAAAATCTCAAGGATGCCTATCTTGGAAGGATAAGGCAAGAACCATTGTAGGTAAAATTAACTTGTTTTGGTTTGGTAAATAATTTGAAGAGGATAGATCTCTCCGAGATTTCAAAAAACTTATTTTGGTTTAGTAGATGATTCGAAGATGATAAATCTCTTTGAGATTTCAAAAAAACTTATTTCGATTTGGTGGATGATCTGAAGAGGATAGATTTCTCCAAGATTCCTTTTGATTTGTGATCTGAAGAGGATAGATCTATTCAAAAACTTATTTTACTTTGGTGACCCGAAGAGGATAGATCTCTTTGAGATTGGTCTTGGCTTCAATCTGAAGATGATAGATCTCTTCGAGATTTGTTTTGCTTTTAAAATCTAACTTAATTCTTTTAAATATCTCTTTCCAAAGACTTTTAAGATTATTTTTCCTAGGACTAAAGAATTTCTTAGATCGCAACTGATTGGCATACTTACATCGACTCCTAATATTCACTCATTCAATCAGCAAAATTTCACCAAATGACTGTGATTGCTTCTTCTTTCCCCTTTTTTCTTCTTACTTTTCTTTGCTCCTAAAATCTCCCAAACTTTTGAGCCTTGTAACTGGACTATGCTCATGCTTTGAATTTGCTTTGTTCAACACTAAATTTTAGTTTCCACTCTTCATGACTTTTGAACGATAAATCCCTTTTCGAAAGAAACAAAATTAAATTATTAAGAATATTCGATTTCAATTTATTTAGTGATTCAAATTCATTGGTAAGTGTTTAGGGTTTAAGTGTATGAGGCTAGAAAACATGGTTTATTGGTGAAGTGTTTGTTAGTTAATGACCATTTGAGTTCAAAAACATTCATAGATATCAACTTTACTTGTAAACGATGAAAGATTAACCTCAAACTCATTCAAGAAAAATTGAAATTTTTATTAAACTCAGTTTTCATGGATAATACAACTTGACTGCATCTGAATTCACTGGTTCTCTTAATTCTGAGCCATCCATCTCTGTCAACACTAATGCACCTCTTGATAATACACTTTTCGCTACATAAAGTCCTTCATAATTCGAAGTAAATTTGCCCCTAGGGTCTTTTACATTTAGTAACACTTTCTTCAACACCAAGTCTCCCTCTTTGAAGTACATCGAGCATACTTTCTTGTTAAAAGCTCGGATCATTTGCGATTGGTAGCACTGACCATGACATATCGCTACAAGTCTTTGCTCATCTAGGAGATTCAAATGCTCCATTCTCTTCTCTAACCACTTTGCTTCATCAAGCTGAGTTTCTGCTAATACTTAGAACAAAGGTATTTCTACTTCGACCAGTAGTACTGCTTCAATTCCATACACCAATGAATATAGGGTTGCACCAGTAGAAGTTCTAACTAAGGTTCTATAAGCCATAAGGGCAAAGGGAAGCATCTCATGCCAGTCTTTATAAGTGATTTCCATCTTCTCAATGATTCTTTTGACATTCTTATTTGCGGCTTCAACTGCCCCATTCATTTAAGGTTGATATGGAGTTGAATTTCTATGATTGATCTTAAATTGGTTGTACACTTCATCCATCAACTTGTCATTCAAATTTGTCCTACTATCCGTAATAATAAACTCAGGTGCATCATATCTTGTAATGATATCTATTTTCAAGAATTCGATCACTATTCCTTTGGTCACCGTAGCATACATCGCTACTTCTATCCACTTAGTAAAATAGTTGATCACAACTAAAATGAATCTATGCCCATTTGAAGTTGTTAGTGAAATTGGACCAATCATGTCAATTCACCACATCAAGAATTGCCAAGGAGCTGATAACACATGTATTTCTTGGGGAGGAGCGTTGATTTAATTAACATATACCTAGTGGAGGTGACGGTGCCTCACATGCCTGATACAATCCGATTCCATCGCCATCTAAAAATACCCCCATTCTCATTATCTTTCTGGCTGACATATATTCATTCATATGAAGACCACAAACTCCTTTATGCACTTCTTTCATCAATTTCTCGGCCTCTTCTTCATCTATACATCTTAGCAGTGTTACATCTGGTGATCTCTTATATAATGTAGCTCCACCTAATAAGAAATGAGTTGCCAATCTTCTTAAAGTCTTTCTGTCTTTTCAATCAACATCTTCAGGAAATTCACTAGTTTGAAGTAACTTCTTGATATCGTGATGCCAAGGTTCTTTTGATTCCTTTTCTTCAACTATAAGGCAAAAAGTCAATTTTTCTTCCACTTTAATCTTCAAGAGCTAAATATATATTCCATCTGTAACTTTTACCATTAACGTTAACGTAGCTAGTGCGTCAGTAAATTGATTCTGGATCCTTAGAATATAAGTGAATGAAACCTCTTAGAATTTTTTAATTAGCTTACTTAAATGTTCATGGTAAGGTATTAATTTCTCTTCCTTCACCTTGTATTCTCCTAAGATCTAGAGAATTATAAGAAAAGAATCTCCATACACTTCTAATTCTTGTATTCCCATATCTTGCGCCATTTTGAGCCCCAAAATGCAAGCCTCATACTTTGTTATGTTATTGGTATATGGGAATGTTAATCTTGCTACCACAAAGAAATGATTACCCTCAAGAGATATTAATACTACTCCGATTCCACATCCAAACACGTTGGTTGCTCCATCAAAATATATTTTCCATCCCAGCTTCTCACTACTCAATTCGTTTGCCACCATCACATTTTCATTGGGAAATTGTACTTTTAAACTCTTGTCCTCATCTTCTAATAGGTATTTTTTCAATTGATCAGCCACTGCCTACCTTTTAATTGAACTCTAACTCATGTACTTGATATCAAACTCGGAGAGTAGCATCTACCACTTCGATATTCTTCCAATCAACGCTGGCTTTTCTACTAAACACCTCAAAAGGTCATGTTTTGTCAACAACTCTATTGAATAATATAGAATGTACTGCTTAAGCCTATTCATCATTCATACTAGGGCACAACAAGTCCTTTCCACTTTTGAGTATTTTTGCTTACCTTTTGTAAACTTCTTGCTTAAATAATATATAAGATGATCTTTTCTTCCTGTTTCGTCTTTCTGTCCCAGCACACATCCCATTGATTCTGGAAGGATTGTTAAGTAAAAGATCAAAGACCGTCTTGATGTAGGAGTAACTAGTACAGGAGGATTCATGAGATATTCTTTAATTTCAGCAAATGCTTACTCGTACTCTTTGTCCCATTCAATGGCTGCATTTTTCCTCAAAAGTGTAAATAATGGCTTACATCTATCAATTAGCTGTGACACAAATCAAGCAATGTAATTCAATCTTCCCAACAGTCCCTAAACTTCTTTTACAGTCTTTAGTGCAGGCATGTTTACGATTACCTTAACTTTATCTAAATCTATTTCGATTCCTTTTCTACCAACCACAAAACCTAACAATTTTTCCAAAGTTACTACAAAGGTGCACTTTTTAGGATTTAACTTCAGTTGAAATTTCCTTAATCATTCAAATAACTTTCGTAAAATATCCACATGATTTTCATCTTCTTTAGATTCGATGATCATATCATCCATATAAACCTCGATTTCTTCATGCATTATGTCATAGAACAAGGTAATCATGGCGCATTGATAAGTTGCCCCAGCATTCTTCAACTTGAAAAGCATCATGTGATAACAAAACGTCCCCTAAGTAATAACGAAAGTTGTTTTGATTTTATTTTCTTTTGCCATTTTAATTTGATTATACCCCAAGAAACTATCCATAAATGAGAAAAGATGGTTCCTGACTATATTATCTACCAATACGTCAATATATGGTAAAGGAAAATTATTCTTTGGTATCGCCTAATTTAAATCACGAAATTCTGCACAAACCTTAACCTTCTCATTTTTCTTCAACATTAACACCACATTAGTCACCAATTTAGGGTAATCCAATATTTCTATGAACTCAACTTCTAATAACTTCTTTTATCTTGAGGACAATGTCTAGCCTAAATCGTCTAAACTTTTGTTCTTTTGGTTTTGTCTCCTCTCTAGTTGGCAACTTGTGAACGATAATAAATAAGTTTAAACCAAGCATATCTTCATAAGACTAAGCGAATATGTCCAAGTATCTAATAGTAATTGTGATAACTCCTGTTTCTAATTATCTATTAAATTACCACCAATTTTCAAGTTTTATGGATTTTCCTTTATCCCCAAATTAATCAAAACGATTAGTTTATCAATAATCACTTTACCCTATTCATATCGACACCGTTAGAATCCTAATATCATTTCTAATGTTTGACCCAGCAGGACCAAAGATGATATTAATACTTTCATCAATCGTATGCACGAGATATATCTATCATGTTTATCATTTTTATCAAATCTGAAAAAAGAAAAAAAAAAAGGACAACAAATAAATAATAAAAAAGAATCAATATAAAGAAATGAATGAACTCTATTAAATGAATATATGATTCGATTTGCGGTTTACATTTTTTTACCTAATACTAATAATTTATTGAGTAATATACTTATGTTTATGTCTTCGTATTTCGAGCCGATAGACGCATGGTTGCATGCTACTCTAATATTATAGGATGTTTTATTGCGAATGGTAAAATATAACCATAATTCGCCCGATCGTTGGATAGGCCATGCGTCCTGCTCATGGGAGAAAACAAAAGATAAAAAAGAATCTATGCAGGTACGTATGTCAAAGAGATCAACGCACTCACTAACTCGTTAAAAAAGAGATTTTTATTATTATTATTATTTTTTTCAAATGGTATTACATGTTATATTATGACTTTAAAGAAAGGGATCTGATCCATCCTAACTAATTCAATTCTATTAACAAGAAACATTATGGGATCAGAAATCAAGCCAATGTAATAAATAAATAAGGAAATTCACTTAAATAAATTTCATTAACTGAAGAGAATAATTAATTGCAAAGCTCCTACACTCATGTAAAAAGCTTACACAACGTTACATGAAAATCATGGTCTAGCAGACTAAAACCCAGCTGACCATCCTTCAATTTACACCAACAACCAAACACCTACACTTTTTAAAACAACAATTACAGACCAACAGAATAATAATAATACTAATAAAATTTAATAAATACAGACCCTGCAACTGTCTAAAACTTCATTGCAGAGTCCCCTGAATCCTAATGAACATTACAAAATGATGCACATAACCACACCACCACCACCAAACCCCTCCCTCCAAAAATTAAATAAAAAAAAAAGAAAAGAAAAGAAAAACCTTAAGAATAAATAGAAGCCCAGTCAATTTCCGAGGGATACTTATGCAACTGGAAATTCTCATTGACCCCAGCAACACACTCCCATCGGTACTGGCTCTCACTAAACTCAGTCATCACAGCCTCCGACAACGGCGGTGACTCGTCCGATTCCTCACTTTCCGGCGACGAGGATGTCTCCAACACTTTCGACTTGTTATTCTTATTACTTCTTTCCCTCTTAGTGTTCTTGCCAGCAGCCAAGTTCTCACAAATGGCTTCCAGCTTGGCGTCAACCGAGGCATGTAGCGGCTTGTAGTCCTCATCATGGGACCCGTTGTGCCTAAGGTGAGGGAAGTTGAGTCGAGCATTGTCACCTCTCAACTTGTAAGCCGCTCTGTCATAGGCTAAAGCGGCTTCTTCAGCCGTGTCGAATGTGCCTAGCCAGAGCCGTGTCCTGTTCTTAGGTAGCCTTATCTCAGCCACCCATTTTCCCCAATGCCTTTGCCTTACTCCTCGGTAAAGCTTCGTGGGTTTTGATGATGGACCCACCTGCTTCAAGGGAATGGGCTTGGGGCCCAAGAAACTACTCACCAAGTTTGGCTCATTGGGTTGGTAAAAGCTTGGGTTTAGCATGTAAAGATTGTTGCCTGGTTCCTGGACTTGATATTGGGGCTGTGTATGGGCTTGGACCGGGCTGTAGAAGGCAAAGCCAGCTGGGTCGGGTTGGGGGAGACTGTACTGCGGGTCTTGATAGTAGGTGGATGGCGGTGGTGGTGAAAGAGTGGCGGTGTTAGAAGGAAAGGAAACGTAGTTAGGGGTAGAAGTAGAATTATAAGAAAGGGAAGGGTTAAAAGGGGAACAGGTAGAAGAAGAGAGGGGTGTAGAGGAAGAAGCACTTTTCATAAAAGGTTCAAGTGCTTCCATTAACTCATTACAACTATGGTTGTAAGAGTCTGTCTCTGAGTCAAGACAGTTCGTGAAAAAATCCATTGCACCTGCCATATAGTTAATTTATGTAACAACCTAGTAAGAGAAGAGAAGAAAAGATTCCTAGGAACTTATGATAGCCTGTTACTTACCAAAATTTAAGAACAGGTTCAGGAAAATTTTTAAAAAACGAAAAAGACAAAGAAAAAGAAAAAGAAAGAAATTGGACCAAAGAGGCTTTTAAATAGACAAACCTCTTGATACCGATATCCTAATTATCACCAACAAAGAGGGACCAAAAAATCACCCTCTTGGCTGGTTCTAATGAAAAAACAAAACACAAAAACAAAGGGTGCAACGCAGCTGAAGATGATTAGTGAATTTAGAAGAAGAAAAACTGGATCTCTGTTCTGAAAACACCTGGCTTCCAAGAATACATGGTTGCTTCCAATTAATTAAGCTTTTTTTTTTATTTTTTCTTTTTCCAAAATAATTTTGAAACAGTTCAGTTCAGCTTTTGAAAACAAACCCACAAATCAGAACTTAAAAGACAGATGATTAACAGAAACTGAAAGGTATTCAGAGAAGCGGGGACTATCAGAGTGGGGGGGGATGACGATGATTATGATTGAAAGTTCAATACACAACTACACAAGCTCTCCCTCCCTCTTCTTTCTCAAAGTGTATCTCTCTCTCTCTCTCTCTCTCTCTCTCTCTCTCTCTCTAATTCTGTGTGTTTGCCTCGCCTTGAAATATCCCGACTCACTAGGTGCCCTTTATATAGCGAATGGTGGACTCTGTTCATGTCACGTAATACGCACTCAATACAAATACTTGTAATTTTTTGGTTCATTTCATTTTTTACAGCGCAGAAGTTGTGGGTTTCATCTTATGAGTCGTGACGCACGAGCCTGTCACCTACGACTGTCAAACCAAACATGTCCGAACACCTGTAGTTTACGTTGGAACTGACACGTGTCGGTGCAGATGCTGCCAGTGCCAGATTTCTGTAGTGACCCCCCAAACGGAAACTCATTTTCTGCGCCCGATATGCATTTTCCCGGAGTTACGTTTCCACAAGTCCAAATAAAACAAACTATGCGTTCCCATGGGTCTCCTTCCGGGTTTCTTTTTTCTTTTTCCTGTGAAAATTCAAACTTAATCAATTCCTACAAGATTAATATTCCCATACGATCAATATGAGATTATAAACATATTATCTTTTAAATTAAGTTTGAGCTTTAAACGTTGAACCCGATCTGTTTCATTATATAATTTATTTATTTATCCATCTGTTATTTGTTTATTTAGTTCAATGTTGAGTCACGTTCAAGAATCAAGAGATACAGCAGAATGGGTTGCTTTTCCTATGATTTCAAGAACGTCTTTTATATTGGCATTTTCTATTATCCATTTGCCCGAGAAGAAAAAAGCTGACAGGGTTTTTATTATATCGGAATCATCTAACGTTACAAATACTTGTACAGTACACATTATTTGACATGTTAAAGTTCCAAATTTGAATAATTTTAGTAAATTCTGGTTGATGAAATACCTAAGTTTCTGAGTTAGAAATTCGTATTAACGGATTGCAATTTGCAATCGGATCTAAATCATGACCCAACAATGGATATAATAAGTATAACATTGCAAACCAATACCAATTTACACAATAACCGAACAACATGAAGAAAGTTCACTTACCTAAAGAAATTGAAATCCAGCAAGGTGATTTCTTTTCTTTAAAATGCCTATCCTCAAACAAACAAGAGAACGGGCAATGAATCTACGTAATTTCTTGTAGTTTCTTATTAGTAATCCTTTGTTCCAAACTCACGTTATGGCATGATTTGTCTATCTTGGTATGGAGTTTCATGTACTTGTATAAATCATGTAAGAAAAACCTGGAAGCGCGATTAATGGAGGACGAAAGGGCAACCTCTTGTGGGATACGGAGTCGAGTGAGGCCAGATCTAAGTCTAAGAAAGCAGGAAAGCAAATGTAATATCCCTAATTAATCTTGTATTAAAAATAAATAACAAATTTAATTTTTCGAGGAATCAATCCAACAAATTCTTAAGGTCAAGGCTTGTTAGTTTGCAAATATTCAAGGTTTCATAGAACTGTCGACAGATGGATTGAATGGGAATGCTGTGGTGATGGTTAATTGAATTAGATATATCGTTTTCTAGAAGAATGGAAATTTCAATCTCAGTTCATGGAAAATTTAAGATGGACCAAAAGTCACAACATCACGATTCCATCTCAAGTTTTCTATCAAAAAGTTTGCAGGAAAATGCGTAGCTGCTAAAAATTGAGACATGGCATGTATTCAACTGATGACAGGGTACTCGTGCTAAGTCAAGGAATGTTCATAAAGGGCTGCGATCAGATGAAGGGTCAGCATCAGCCACTTCCTTCCCTTCCTTCTAGCCTTTAAGTTTGACCAAGAGAGCTACTATATATTAATAATATCATTATTCAATTGAATTTGTGGCTTAAACTTGGTTAAGTGGTCTGAATTGGATCCTTATGAGAAGTAGGATAAGAAAATTCTTATCACTTTATAAATGTTTTGTATAAGTATAAAACGTGGATTTTTATTCATTCAGATAGCTTTTCTTTAAAAAAAATTAATCAATAAATAAACAAATACTTATAGAGATCTATAAAGGAAAAACGATATATCTTATACTGTTATTATTTGAAGGAGATGTCTAATTGCCCATTGCTTCTTCTATCTTCAACAGGAGCTTGGAAGCCACAAATCACAAGCAATTTCAGGTGATTAACATGACCCAAACGAAAGTTGTGGATAGAGATCTACGGAGACATTTTAATTATTACAATAATCATGCAATTTAATTTACGTTATCCCTATCGCTTTCGAGTTTTCTCCTAATCTAAAACTTAATGATTACCAGACGAAATAAGGATAAAGGACAATTAATTAGTGGAGTCATACTTCATGCGTCTTATAAAAAAGTTGATGTAGTAGTTATTATCGCCACCGAAAAAGCTTCCAAACGTTATTTGCGATGACGAGAAATGCAGCAATAGGATAACCTATAATATTTTGCTGATAATGCTTGGGATATTATTTTAACAAATGTAATGTGTCTAGGTTCGATTTTGTCTGTCCTGAAGTATAATAATATATAAAAATGACATTGGCATGAATGAGATGATGAAGTGGTAATTAAAAGCGAAAATGAGTGAACAAGGCCTGGGTAGTATGACGAAAGGCGTCTATTATTCTAAGATTTAACATGAATTGAAAACCACCAAAAGGATATCTTGTCCATTAGAAAAAAAAAAAAAAAAAAAACACCCTGTATAAGCTGTGTGATTATAATGGAATCACTAATTTGAGATCTTTCGATTCTTGCGAACCAAATACCTCCACTAAACACATCTACATCTACCGTTAATTGATGGGATGAGTGTTGGAATTACTAGAACCTAGAAATCAGTCTTTCTTCTCTATGAAGTTTCATCTTACATTGAGTTTACGGACCTTTTTAGTTTGTTGAACATGTTGCTTCTCCTCGAGGCTTTATAAAAGCTAAGAGAAGTTATCTAAGTGTATAGCATACTCGTAAAACATCCGATAGACACAAATCTTCATTAGCTATCTTTCATCATGGATGTCTTGGATATTTAGGTTCTCTATATTATTGCTCAGTACAATCAATGAGATCTTCCTGTGGTTTCCATTGAATTGGCCTCATGTTAGGTAGAATGACCCTTTCTTGTGTGAAGAGAAATTCCTCTAGCAACATCGTACACATAGACTCATAGGGAAAATCAACATACCAGGTGTAGAACTATAAGTGATATCAAGAAATTTTTCAACTCCAAGTCATTGTCTAATACATAAATTTCTAAAGCTTCAATGAATTTTAATAGATAATACTTGGCACTTTTCCTGTTATCAAACTTTGAACTTATGTAGTCATTATGATATAGTTTTTATTATACAAGAGCTTAAGATCTAGTATTCCAACATATCATTTGACATGCATTTTTCTCAAGTGTATGTCCATGTCCTCCTTTGCAATGAAGAAAGATCTTTAGGAAAACCCTAATCTTGGGGCAAGCAATAGACCTCAACCAGTGCTATAGGAGTAGGAAGGTTATTAGATCTACTAGGTATGGTGTAGGGAGTAGCATGCAAGGATGAAGAAGAGCCTTCAAGTTGAACTCTTACATTTTGTATCTCAAATGCTAGATGTTGTCCAACCATAGCTTTTGGTAAAAGCATCTATTCATCTTTCCCCTCAGGAAATTCGTCATTAGCAGTACGGGGATTGGTTAGTTAAGCTAGTTTGTAACACTTTATTGTGTAACAATAGTGGGATTTGGCAATATATACACTATTGCATGGTGGTAGTAGTAGTCGCCATTAGCATAAATTGAGACAACATTACCATTAGCTGATTCAAGACTTTGGTATTCTCCTATAGCATTTATATCATTTGCATGACCTCAAAAGAACTTCCTTTTACTAAGTTGTTTTGATTGATTATGTTCTTCAATAGTGTCATGTTTTGCTTAATGATCTCAATATTAACTTCTTGTAGATGGTTTTGTTAACTAGGCTAAGTATATTCTTTCTTTTAGGTAACATTGATAGGTTGCAACCCTCTCTACCCATAATGGAGTAACTAAAATGGGGATTCGAGAATCTATGATGACACATACATGCAGCATGATCCCTACGCTTTATGTGATTTTAGAGGAGTAAATAGAGATGTATATGAATCAATGACATAGAAAGAATAATAAGGAGGATAAATGTGCAATCTTAGGGCATTTATGTATTTGTGATATGTAGAGAGCTTGGGAGCATTGACTTCATTATTCTTGAAATCTTGAATTGGAAGGGATGGAATTCTAATCTCGATTCTTCAATGCATAGATTGGCTTGCAAATCTTGTTTCTTTAATCTTTGAATTGTGTCAAATGAGGAGATTGTGACTATTACCAAATTGTAGTCTATGTTTAACAGTTGAGATGAGTTCTCTTCTTGATGAATTCCTTTTGAGGTTTGTTTGAGCACATAAGCCTATTTGAGAAAAATTAAGAGTAGGTAAACCAGTCTAATAATCATTATTTTGAGCAATCCCACCAAATCTTCTTATGTCATTCTAAATATAGACCTGCTTTGTTAGATCCTATTACTAGAATAAAGAGTTATACCCAAATTGCTAATGAAGTTAGCTCAATTTAATCAATTTCACCCTTTAATAAGTATCGCAAGTTATTAATATATTAATATAATATAACATATATATATATATATATATACACATATATATGCCTTATCTATTGACATAAAGAGCTTTCTTTCTTTCTTTCTTTTTTTAATTAGAATAAAATTGCTTAGACACCAAATATCTTCGAAAAGTAAAAAATAGGTAAATTAAGATAAGGAAACAAAATAAATAAGAATATTATATATTAAAAATAGATAGAAAGAAATAGAAAAAAATGGGAAGTGATACAAAAAGAAACTCTATTTGATTTTTTATTTTATCCAAAAGATAAGAGGAGATTGTATGAAAAATATGTTAAACCTAAGGCTCATTAATTGATTTTGATGAGAACAAAACAAAAGTGAATGATTAAAACTAAGTTCTATTTGACCATATTAAGATAATTAAATAAGATCAATTAATTTCCTAAATAATTAAGTATATCAATTATCTCTACAAAAAATTTAATTTTTTAAGTGGTAATCAAATAATCTTGAAGATAGATTCCAAAGTGTATTTATTTATTGATTTTCAAAAGTATTTTCAAGTGATATTTAGCCAACCAGCATGATGGCTCAACAAAGAACTAGGCTGACAATATAAAGTTCTGAAAAACACAAAAAAAAAAAAAGCTCACTAGATTGAAGGAGTCGGCATGCCAGTTCACTTGTTGGTAGTGCAATTTATTAGTAGCTTGCCGGTAAGGGCAAGATATTGGTATGTCGGTAAGTTTGATCCAAGTAATCGTTAGAGCATTTAATACGCGATAACAGAAATAATTCAATGAGTTGATATAAATACTCAAAAACCCGACCAAAGGGAATCAAGATATGATATTCTACTGCAATCGAAAGACATTCCTTTACATTCTTTGGTCTCATTACTTCCAAATTGTCTCTTATACTCTTTACTTACAATCAAACAAAAGAGACTTAATATGTAGTACTTGATTATTTATATACTTTGTAATCTCGAGAGAAAGAAGAGTACAACATGAAAGATTATTGTGTGAAATAGTAATCTTGGAGCATTGTGTTGAGAAATTAATAAAGTGGAGGCATTGTGAGTTTATGGAAGCTAAGGGGTAGTCTAAACTCCACATTATATCCAAGCTTGATTTTCTCTATCCTTATCTCTTTTCATTTTTGTACTTATTATTGTTTTTATCATCACTCTTGTTATTGCATTTAATTGGAAATTTAGAAAAGAATTACATATTGTCTTGGAACTCAATTAACCCCCCCCCCCCCTCTCTCTCTCTCTCTCTCTCTCTCTCTCTCTCTCTCTCTCTCTCTCTCAAGTTTAGCCTAATGTTCTTCAATTGGTATCAAAGATAGTCTCTAATCACTTAGTTAACCGCACATTAGAGTAAAAGTCATGGCATCTAATGCATTAGGCTTTCTAGAAAGACAAGCAATTAATATACCTCCTCTTTTAACTAGTAGCAACTATCCATATTGGAAATGTAGAATGTCAATATTCTTGAAAGCATAAAATAAACTATTGTGGCATGTAGTTAACTAAGGACCATTTAAGATAGAAGGAAAAGAAGAAAGAGATTACTCAAATGATGATTGGAAATTACTTAATCTAAATGAAGTTGATATGAATATTTTGCATTATAGTATAAATGAAAATAACTTTAATAAGATATGTACATGTAAAAGTGCTAAAAGAATATAAGATGAATTATAAAGCACATATGAAGGAACTAGAAGAGTAGGACACAAAAATAGTTTATTATGTGGATAATTTGAAAATTTTAGGATGGATCGTAATAAAACAATTGATGAGATGAATAATCGATTTATCAATATTATTAACCCTTTGAGTGTTCATGGAAAGACATTTACTAATCTTAAGATAAATTGCAAAATTCTTAGATCTTTACCAAGAGATTAAGAACAAAAAAAAAACTGCTATCGAGGAAACTCATAATCTTAATGAAATGTTAAAAGAGCAACTCCTTGGAACACTTAAGACACATGAGATGGTAAAGAGACAAGGAGAGAACTTTAAAAAGAAAATAATTACTCTAAAAGTTAAGGATGAGAAGTCAAGTGAAGACAATCATGAAGTTGCAATGTTGGCAAAAAAGTTTAAAAAGTTCATGAAATTCAATAAAAAGATTAAGAAAGATAAGGATGGATATAGATCGCCTTTTAAGTTCAAGAAGGAAAAGAGAGAAGTCATCGAATACTACAATTATCAAAATTCAGGACATATTCAACAATATTGTCCACTGCTTAAGAATGTTGATAAAGAGTCATAAAAGAAAGCCATAATAGCTACTTAGAGTGATAGGGATTCTAGCAACTCCGATAATGAAATTTGCTTCATGGATCTCAATGAAGAGGTATGCTTTCCTTCACATAACTCTTTCTTTGATGAACTTAGGAGTATGTATGATGAGTTGTTAAAAGAATTCATAAAAGTACAAAAGAAGAATAGAGTATTGAAGCAAATGATGAGTAAAGTAGCTGATGAGTTTGATATTATCAAAAGTAAATACAATAAAGTAGTTGATGCAAAAGAAGAATTAAAAGAAGAAAATGAATACTTGAAAATTGAAAATGAGAAATTGATAAAGGAGAATGTAGAGCTAAGCACTAGAAACAATGAATTGATAGATGAAAATAGTAAATTAAAAAAAGCCAACAAGAATTTTGAAAAGGAAATGAAAGAACTAAAACTCAAGGTAAAGGATGATGGAGGTGTGATTGACAAACTAAGTCGTCTTAAATTGAAAACTCAATCCTAAGATATAGCTTAGATGATTCAAGGGAAACAATGACAAAATTTGTAGATGGAGAAAAAAATTTAGATAAAATCTTTGGAACACAAAGGTTAGGTTTAGATAAAACCGGAATAGGTTATATTAAAGAGAATATATAAAGATCATACAAAAGCTACTTTGTTAAGGTATCACATAAAAATTGTAATTGTTATGGAAGATATGGTCATATTGCGCATACATGTGCATTACGTCACAATCTCTCCTTATATAACAAAAGTAAAATGATTTGGATCCCCAAGGGAAAAGCTTACATTATAACAACTAACCCCAAAAGACCCAAACTAAAGTGTGTACCAAAGGGATAACTGTTTGTTTTATAGAGATCTTCAAGGCATAACAACAAATGGATCCTAGATAATGGTTGCTCAAAACATATGATGGAGGATATATTTAAGTTTACATATATAGGCTTAAAGGATAAAGGAAGCATAACCTTCGAAGCTAACCAAAAAGCTCATGTTATTGGTGAAGATAACATTTGCATTAATAATGATCTTACGATTAAGCATGTGTTACTTGCTAATAATTAAAAACATAATTAAAAACATAATTAAAAACATAATTTACTTAGTATTAGTCAATTGTGTAATATAGGATACGAAGTAATCTTTCCTGCATCAAAGTATTCTATTGAAAACATTAACAATGACCAAATCTGTTTTTAGGGGTATAGAAAAGGAAACATTTATAAAATTGACTTCAATATATTTTCATGTTTTCTTAAAACTTGTCTATGTGCTCAAAACAATGATGGCTGGTTGTGTCATAGGAAGTTAGGATATGCTAGTATAAATGTCTTATCAAAACTAGCTAAAAGGAATGTTATTAAAGGATTACCTAAGATTAGTTTTGATAAAGATAAAACATGTCAAGCATGTCAATATGGCAAACAAACCAAGTCATCTTTCAAATCAAAAGATGCTACCTCAACTTCTAGGACACTCCAACTACTATATATGGATTATTTAGTATAACCTAAACCTTAAGTTAGGGAGGAAAAAGATATACTTTAGTCATAGTTGATGATTTTACTAAGTACACTTAGACCTTTTTCTTTGCCAACAAGGATGAAACATATCATGTATTCTTGAATTATTGCAAGAAGGTCCAAAATGAAAAAGGTCTTTCTATTGTCTCAACAAGAAATGATCATGGGGGAGAATTCGAAAATCATGAAATCGAAGACTTTTATAATAAGAATGAAATAGAACATGCCTTCTCCGTACCTAGAACTCCATAACAAAATGGAGTTGCCAAAAGGAAAAATAGGACCCTTATAGAAATGGTCAAGACTATGCTTGTTGATAATAACCTACTTAAGTATTTTTAGGTCGAAGCCGTTAATACGGCTTGTTACATATCAAATTGTGTTTTCATAAGACTAATTCTTAAGAAACCCCCCCTATGAGTTTTATGAAGACAAAAGACCTAGTATATTATATTTTCATCCATTTGGAACATAATGTTATATTCTTAATAACGGAAAGGAACAACTAGGAAAATTTGATTCAAAATTAGATGAAAGCATTTTTCTTAGTTATTCACTTACTAGTAAAGCTTATAGAATGTATAATAAGAGAACTCTTGTTGTAGAAGAATCAATTCATGTTGCATTTGATGATTTATATGCATTTAAAGAGTCTAATGATGAAATAGAAAACATTGGTGCTCATTTGGACAATCTTGGTCTTAACAAGAATCAATCCAATTCAATTGAGAAGGAATCCTCTAAGCCAGATGGAATTGTTAACAACTCTAACTTAGATTTACCTAGAAAATGAAAGTTTGTGAAAAATCACCATTATGATATAATAATAGGAGAACCATCTAATAAGGTGCAAACTAAAGCTTCACTTAAGAATCTAAGTAATGTAATGTTCTTATCTCAACTTGAACCAAAAAACATAGATGAAGCTCTAAAAGATAAATTTTGGATACAAGCTATGCAAGAAGAGCTAATCAATTTACTATAAATGAGGCATGGAACTTAGTATCTATACCAAAAGATAGATCGGTAATTGGAATAAAATGGGTATTTCGAAATAAGTTAGATGAAACCAAAATAATAACAAGAAATAAGGCATGTTTAGTTGCAAAAGGCTACAACCAAGAAGAAGGAATGATTTTGACGAGACCTTGGCTCTAGTTTCTAGATTAGAGGCCATTAGAATGCTTTTAGCATTTGCTACTTATAAAGACTTTAACCTATATCAAATGGATGCTAAAAATGCCTTCCTAAATGGTTCCATCAAAGCAGAAGCATATGTAGAGCAACCACTGGGATTTGAGGATAGTGAATTCTCAGAACATATATATAAGCTCAATAAGGCCTTGTATGAACTAAAGCAAGCTCCTAAAGCTTGGTATGAAAGATTGAGTAACTTCTTAACAAAGCATGAATTCAATAGAGGGAAAAATTGACACAACATTATTTATTAAACAATACAATGATCATATACTAATTGTTCAAATATACGTTAATGACAATGTGTTTAGTGCTACTCACATGGATTTAGTTAATGTGTTTGTCTAATGCATGAAAAATGAATTTGAAATGAGTATGATGGGAGAACTCAACTATTTCTTAGGTCTTCAAGTCAAACAAACCAAAAAAGGAACCTTTATCAACCTAGCTAAATACATTAAAGAGCTCTTAAAAAGGTTTAAAATGGAAAATTGTAAAGCTAAGCCAACTCCAATAAGCACCATTCTAAAATTTGATAAAGACGAAAGTAGAAAGAACATTTGTGAAAAAATGTATAAGGGTATGATAGGAAGTCTTCTATATTTAATTGCATCTAGGTCCGATATCATGTTTGTTGTGTGCTTATGTATACGATTTCAATCTTGCTCTAAAGAATCTCACTTTAATGCAGTCAAATGTATTCTCAAGTATCTCACAGGCACCATTGAAATTGGCTTAAGGTATCCTAAGTTTACCTCATTTGATCTTATTAGATATTCTAATGCTAACTTCGCCAGTTGCAAAGTCGATCGGAAAAGCACAAGCAACACATGTCATTTCCTTAGTAACTCATTAGTATCATGACATTCAAAGAAACAAAACTTTTTAGTACTCTCTACTACTGAGATTAAATATATAACAACCGTAGTTGTTGTACCCAAGTATTATGAATGAAGCAAACATTACATGACTATGGTTTAGAATTCACCAATGTCCCCATAAGATGTGCAATACAAGTACAATAAACTTGACCAAAAATCCAATTCAACATTCTAGGACTAAGCATGTAGAAATTAGACATCACTTTATTCATGATCATATGCAAAACAATGATATTTGTTTAGAATTTGTTAATACTAGTGATAACTCTTATTTTAAATACATTTCACATGATAATTTTATAGTATTTCCCTTACATCTTTAGTTTTCTTTAAAGAAATTGATACTTAATTGAGTAAAATTTTGATTTCAAGGTTTAAACGCGTTTTCGGATTGAAAACGAAGAAAAGAAATCAAGTTTCATCAATTTAGAGTTCAAATGAATGGATTATGAAGTTTTGAAGTTACATAAACAATAGGAATTTTGGTCAAAAAGTTACACAGTCTGAGACACAACTGTATCCCTAGGCTGTATCCATGCAGGAAGATTTGCTAAGGTCAATAAGTTACACGACCTGGAGATACAACTGTGTCCCAGGCTGTGTCTAGCAATGAAAAAGGAAACTTCACAGTACATTATAAAAGGACTTACGAGGGTTTCATACATAATTTTGGACATTAAAAAGAGAAGAGACTTGAAGAAAAGGAGGAGCAAAAGGCGAAAGAAACACCTAACTTCAAGATTGAAGAAATTTTTCATCAACAAAAGGGATTTTTCATGTTTTCTTTCATGATTTTGTTGCAATTTGTTTTTAGTTTCATTATGATAGCTTAAAATTCTTGTATTTAGGATTGTGGAACCTAAAGTTTCATGTGACTATTAGATTGATAATTTTCAATAAAGTTTCTATCTTTTCTTGATTCAATTATGTTATTTAATTATTAATTGATATTTCTAGGGTATCAATCTATGATATTATTCATGATGATTGAGAAATCACATGTGTAATGAGATCTTGACATAATTGGAGAGAATTACATGTGTACTTAGAGATAAGATACATGTTTCTTTCAGAAAGTTGTTCTTTTGAGTGGGAATTCATTATACATTAATGCAATTTTGAATTATATTGCTAAGTGAAGAGATCCCAGTAAATAATTTAAGATTAGAGTTAATATGCTTGAGAAAGGTGTTAACTTTAATTATGAATCCCTTCGATCAAGAATAATAGAGATTGAATTTGATACATTTTAAGTGATCACATGTTAAACACTAGGAAAAATAATTTCTAAATATGTTATTTGTCTTTTTGAAGTCATTCTTAATTTTATTACTTTCTAAATTGCTTAATCAAGTCTCATAATTAAGTTAGCTTATTAATTTTAGTATTTTTAATTCATTTAATCGATCACAATTTTTCGGTTAGATAATAGAGTTAAGGTTAATATTAGTACTCGAGGTCTCTAAGAGATCGACTCGGACTCACATCCACTATATTAAAACTGAGAAGTATACTTGCCTTGTATCAACTAACAATTAAATAGCCGATATCGTCACTAAACCCTTAAGTAAGGAAAGAGTTTGCACTCTAAGAAGAGAATTGGGAATGATCACGTAAGATAAGTACTAAACACATAATAACTAAAATAGAATTTTTTAGCAAAAATAACATACTAAGTAGGTTGATTGGCAAAATCCATATTATGAAATATAAGAAACATGATCATATGGTTTTTATGCATTAAATATCACATTTAGCATGATTTGAGCACACTTGAAGTTATTCATAAAGTATTCACGTTTACACATGCACAAATTCGTCATGTATCGGTTTCTATGCCCAAAACTAGGCCTCACATATTTATTTTCATCCATAAATTAAGCTTGAGTAATCGAATTAGCTTAAATTGAATTTTATCCATAATTAACCTCTTTAGATCTTTATTAGACATTAAAATGCTATGAGGAGCTTTTCTTGCTTATTTTTGCCAATATGAATGCTATTTGGTTTTATCATGAGTCATTGTACTTCTTGATAATTTCAATCATACTTGGAGCATGAACGTATCTTGAAATTGTGGAAAGATCTCTACTTGTTCACTATTTGTTTACATGATTAGCTTTGATCCTAAGGAATTTATGTAGTGATTTTATATTTTATAGAGCCTCAAAACTATAATTTTCTCTCACAATGCTCAAATATGTATTTGAAAATTGCTTAAAGTATTGGTGTGCCAAAACTCAATAGCTAATCACATGTCATGCTTATATATTGACTTTTCTTCTTAGTTATACTCTTCATAGGTTTTGGAGTTTGATTTGGCTAAATATTCCAAATCTCGCTTAAATTTAGTATTTCCAAGTCTTAATGAACTCAAATAAACTTGTTTGAATTGTTAGAATGTTCATTAAATCATTCCAAATCAATTTGAATTGGCAACTTAGCTGAAAAAGAGGAAAAAATTGATTTTCTACAAAATTGCAAACAATCGGCATGCCGGTTCCTACGATCATTGGCTTGCTGGTATACTCCCATAAATAAGAAACCGATTTTGGTTTTATTCGCTTAACCGGCATGCCAACATTCCCATATATCGGCTTGTTAGTATAATCCCTTAGATTTTCAGTTAATTTTGGTTCTATTCAAAGAACCGGCATGTTAGTTAACTTAACTACTAGCATATCAGTATACTCCTCTCGTTAAGCTTTTGATTTCACTTTTGTTTGCATCATCGGCAGCCGACTCTTTACCATACTGGCATATCGATTCATCAGTTTCCAGGCGTGACTTAAGTTGCACCAAACCCTCTCTCTTTTTCTATCTTCTTCTCAAAAGCCCCCCTTTTCCCTTCCTTCAAACCTTAGCCCCTTTCTCAATCTTCGATCTACTACCTCTTCTCCATCAAAATCTCATTTTTCTTCCCTAAATCAACTCTCGACTGTCTCACCTATCTTTCTTTCTCCTCATTGCATCTAACTTCTCTTTCTTCTTCTTCCTCTCTTCACTTTCTCTCTCTAACTATACTTATTAACCATCACACCTCCACATACTGTCCATACGTCTACATCATTACGTTGGCTTCCCTCCTCGTACTCTCCACATATTATCATATATACCTTTACCTATCTCCTTCATCCTCTTCACCATACATGCCCATACCTATCTCCATCACCTACACTACTCTAAACACCCATGGCACCAAGTGTTGCTCATAGTCTTGCACCCCTTGCCTATGACCATCGCCTTTTTCCTTCACAGTTGCATTTTTAACAATTCAAAAAGTTTGCCAACCTCGAAATTGACACTAGCATATTCTATCCTCCGAAGGTGCTTAAGGAGTTTTGAATTGTGACTATTCCCGATGTCATCACCAACCACATTCTTAACATGCTTTGCCTTCCCAATGAGGTACATGATGACTCTTTTAAGTATTTTTACTATAACATATCGAATTCTCTAGATGATTAGGGTTGGCCTAAATTGAAAATAAATCCAATCGATGAATTGTGTCAGAGTGTCCTTTACACATATGTTTATGGTACATTAATCACTATTACTTTTGAGGGTATCTATAACCTCATTATCACTGTTGTTGGAGGAATGTAAATGAATGTTAATTGTTATGGAGCAAAATTTTAAGAGCGAATCTTTAGATATAAGGGTATTGGAGAAAACTGGGGAAAGGCTAAAAATTTAGCTGCCATTCAACTAGACCTTAGAACGAAAATCCTTCACTACATTATGATCCATAGCTATTGCCCTCGACAAGGCCAGTAATCCAATGTTACCCTTCAAGATTTATGGATTCTCCATTATTTGCTCATGGACAAGCAAATTGATCTTTTTAGTATAGTGGTTCAGTACTTTAAACATGTTACCAATAACCCATCTCAAGCCTTCCTTCGCTTTGGGCGATTGGTTATACAATTACTTATTAGAAAGGGTATACCAATTCCTTCACCTCCATAGGTTGCTCGGGTTAAACACCTTGAATTGATTGACATTTATAAGGGGATTTGGAAGAAAACGGGGAACCATTGGGTTAGGAGAAAAGACCTTCCTCCTCTTGATATTGGCTTTGAGTGCAGTCTACAGGATCCTATTACATCTTCGGATAAGCTAAGTAGTTTTAGTGCTCATACTCACTCTGATGCGGCTCTAAGTTATGTTGTCACTCCTCCACCTAAGGGATCCTCTCACTAACCTCCACCTGATTATGGGCTTTCCTCTTTTAATCTGATTGCTCGTTTAGTATCTCAGCATCCTTTTTATCAATACTTAGAAATGTGCTTCAATCAGCTCCGGGAGGATATTCATTATCATTTACATAACGGGTTTTAAGAGCTTTATAGTCATTTCCAACTAAACTATTATTGCCCTTCTTGCCCTTTTCCTCCTCCAGCTCAAGACGAAGATCCTCCTACCACTTAGCTATCTACTTCAACTTTCAAGGAGGTAAGGCTTAATCCAGATGTGGTCGGCACCTTAAAAATGATGTTCTATCCACACACAGTCCTTCATGGATAAGGGCATCACTCAGCTACAACTGTTCCCTCCAATTGACTTGGTCCTTCTTAAGGATCTTGATGATTTACTGCCTCAACTTACACAGTTACATGATAGCTGGAGATGTTTACTTCTATCTTGTGCCATCAGCTACTTCATATGATGTATGCAACGGTTGACATATTTTATCATTTTTTTATACCATTGTATTGACATTAAGACATGATAATTTTTGCATATATACTAATTGTTCGAATCTCAATTTAGCTTTCATCGTTACTTACAGTTTGTGGCATACTTTTCTTATCATGGCATTATAATTTTCGATTTTTTTTACTGTAATCGATTCTTATGATAAATGGATGATCATTTTGTGTGCTAAGTTTTGTTATTGTGCCTATTAGTTTTGTTGATACGTCCCATCGACTATTATTTTATACAATTGACTTTTATAGCAAACTTATCATTTAACTTGTAATATACAAGTGAAAGTAAATATTTAAATTATACTAAAAACGCATATAATGAATATGCATTAGTCCATATGAAATGTCTTGAATGCGTATTTACTACATGCGGCTTAGGTACTTTCAATAAAAATGAAAAGTATTGAAAACGCATATAATATATACATCTTTATCATACTATAATTTTAATATTTTTTCATGAAACTTTTTTTTTATATTATTTTTTAAAAGAGATCTATATTCCTATAAAACTCTGCTGAGAGTGATCGGATAAACATGTCACGTGCGGGTTCACACGGCAAGCTCTTCAATTACGGCGTCATTGGCTGCTGCAATAATATCTGACTTTGACATTACCCCCAGGATGACCTAAGCGCACGTAGCGTGTTGCGCACTGGACTTCTTACAAGATCTCAAACGACAGTCGCGCGTGTAGATGAACATATCTTATTGGCGAGTGACGGTGCCCTCAATACCGCGTTTATTCGGAGATCGCAAAAAGGTTCAGACGATGTAGACCAGTTCGGACCCAAATTTGCTGGTTAAGTTAATTGGCGACGTATACTTCATACCGAGTTTCAACTTTTTCTCCTCTCTTGGGCATTGTGCCTCAAATAATAAGAAAATGCATAAAGGGTATCTATTCCAGAATTTACGAAATTTCTATTTATATTGTCTTCGTGTTTTGTGATTGAATATTTGTTTATATTAAAATAAATATAAAAAGTGGAGAAAATATTGAAATATCTAAATTGCATATGATATTATGTGATAAACCGTTTCTCTATCAAAGAAATAATAATTATTTATTTTTTTTCATGAGAAGATTATCAATATTAGTTTATCAACTTTGAACTGTATATTTCCGTAAGTATGTCCTTTTGATGCATAATTTTAAGTATTTATATAGTACATGGGTTTCACACGTTTTAGCATGAAGATGAAGATTTAGGTTATTCCGAATAATTATTTTGATGGTTCTTTTGTCATAGCAGTGGAAGTATTTATATTTTTATCTTCATTAATATTAAAAGATGTGCCTTAGTTCCAAATGAAAGGCTGCTGATTTTATTTTCTTTTAAGTTGGCTAGAATAAAGTCATTCATAATCATTTAGACGTGTCCCGTTATGCAAATTACATATAAGGTCTGA
Source organism: Lumnitzera racemosa (assembly GCA_024138005.1). Taxonomy (NCBI): domain Eukaryota; kingdom Viridiplantae; phylum Streptophyta; class Magnoliopsida; order Myrtales; family Combretaceae; genus Lumnitzera; species Lumnitzera racemosa. Next base: position 44,482,827 of record JAMXBC010000010.1, read on the forward strand.
CTGAGAGGAAAAAACATAGAATAGAATAGGGAAGCAGAAGTAGCATTGTATTTATCCGTATGTTCATCTCTATTATTAAGCAATTAGGTGTAAAATCCATTTTTAAGATCCCCTTTAGGCTAGTATTAGGGTAAGAATAGTTAATTTAACTCTTAAAGCTCCTTCACTTCATTATTTGCTATAAAATAGTTATTAGCATGTTTAATTATATTTTAGACTCATAATAGTAATTTCATAAGAAATCTATATTAAAAAAATATTAAATAATTATTCATTACTCTGGCTTATTAATAGTTATTTAAAGTTGAAATTGATTTTTTTGGATCCAAATATCCTCAATAAAATTAATAGATAACAACGTCATACCAATTCATAATTTATTGTAGTTCTACCCCATGCTATATTAATAACTAGGATAAATTGCATTAATATTTCCTAAAAGATTTTAAAATTACATGAACTCCCACTTTTTCTAAAAGTCAGTATTTAGCTCCCTAAAACATGTGTGAGCTCCATTTTTTATGTTGATTAAGACTCTATGTGTAAAGTAAGTTGATATGATGCTTGCGAGGCAAATTTTTTTTATTTATTTAATTAACTGAAGTTAAAATATAACTAAAAAGGGAAAATTAGAAAAAATAAGAAATACCAGAAAATAAAAAAATAAGGAACAATTAAAAGAGAAAAGAAACAGAAAATTAAAAATAAAAGAAATATAAATGGAGAAAATACAAAGTTGAAGCAAACTTATGGAGGATTTGAAGGACAACGTTAACAACATTTATAAATATATTTTCACTGTCGTTGTGCAAATTTATCAAAAGTTTATATTTCATCTACAAATAAAATTTAAGTTTCCATCATCTTTTATATGTTATTCTTTTCGCATCAATATGATAATATAATGATCATTCTTTGCTTTCATCGATATGAACAAGAAAAGATTTTATCATGTTGCTTACGAATTGTCAAAACCTTTTGTTGTTCTTTTAAATGTGGATTGTACTATTGTTTTCCTAGTCTTTCCAAATGTAAAGAAAAGATAAATTGATAAAGGTGGTTTCTGCTGAACAGTTTCTATGGATTTATTGATAATTGGGAAAAAGCTTCTGTTTTGTTATTAACCTCAAATAAGTAGTCGCTTACATAATATTTCCTAATTTTGACGACCCAGAGATTATTTATGATTTTCCGAGCTTTAAGCTTTAGTACTTACGCCTTTTTTTAGCTCATAATGTATTTGTAGATATTTAGATAAAGTCATGCGTACTACATTTATTCTCTATACAAAGTTACCAAATTGTAGTGCCATTCTCCCAAATATTATGGAATTTGCTCTCCAATCTTTTTATTCTTTTATTTTTCTTGTTTCTGTTTCTTCTTCTTCTTCCTTTTTTTTTTAATTTTATGTATATTTTTCCTTTTTATTTTGTAGCATTTTTTATTTTTTTTCCTTTTATTTTTTGTTTTAAAGTAATACTTTAATTAATTAAATAAATGAAAGAATTGCCATGTAAGCACTGTATTAGCTTATTTTACACATAGCATTTTAGTTAGTAGTAAAAATAGGGTTTGTACTTGTTTTAGGTATGCTAAGTTTCAACTTTTGGAAACAATGGGAGTCTACGCAATTTTTACTGTTTTCAGGGTATCAGTACAATTTACCATAACAACTATTACATTGTAGTAGGAATTGATTTTTCCCTCCAAATATCCTAATCAAATTAATAAATGATAATCTAATATCTATTCATAAGTTATTATAGCTAATAATAACTATTATATTATACTTTTTTATTTCTACTCAGCAAAGTAAACGTATTGTTAAAATATTCAGCAAGAAAATCGAAAAGTAGATATTGTGGGCTATTTATTGGGGGTTTCATGATTGTTTAAAAATGGGACTACAAAAATCGAACTATTTATTTGGGGTTTGTTGAAAAGGAATTAGTTATGTATGGCTTTTGTAAAGAAGAAAAGAACTCCTTTATAAACTGTAAGGGGCATTAGCTCTAGTAACATTTTGTGTGGCAGCTAATGCCTTTGTTTTTCTATTGTTTAATGAATTCATTGCACCGTAAACGGAAAAAAAAAAAAAAAAGAAGACATTTAAAGATGTTCATCTCTATAAGATATTAAATTATAACAAATTAAATGAGAATACAATATTAATATTTTTAAAATACTCTTTTTAGCCTTTAAATACCCCATGTTATGGAGGAAAGTAAGGGCTACTTTTCTAAATATATTCATTCTAAAAACTCTATAATGACCACAATAAGAGTAAACCTTTAATCTGTCCAAATTAAGCAAATTTAGAGAAAACTTAGAGCTAAATTAACATATATGAGCTTTATTAGACAAAGAATAAGTATGCTTTATTTTACCGTTCATGATATAATTTATTAAAATCGAATATAATTTATTATAATATTATGGTAAATTAATATTACTGTAGAATTTCCCTTATGTGATACAATGATTTTCTTCTAATCTTTAAGTTGCTCTAAAATTATCTAGACTTAGAAGTGTAAAACATAACATAGTTGCTGATATAGAAGCTTGTAATCAGCGAACCTTCAACAACCATTGTTTCTTTTCTTTTCATTATTTTCGTACGTAAAGATAAGCACTTTGAGAGTGTTGCTTACTAGTGTATGTAGCTTAGTGTTAGGGCAAAATGCATGAGGCAGAGCAATAAAATTTTTTAGTTTAACCATCTCCAGAGGAGTTGTACTCTAGATTTGTAAAACTCATATAAAAGCATGAGACGATAAGTGATAGGAGTAGTAGTTTGTGGCAGTAGTTGATTCTCTCGAAATAGAAATAATGGTAAACTAGCATAGATAATGGGATCCTTGCGTGGAGCTAGAAAAGTAGGCTGATACTTAAAAGGAGGAAATGCTAATATATCTCTGGAAATAAGGGATGACGTACGTTATGTTTAAATACGAAACAAAAATTATACGGAAGAGGATGAATGTGGTGTTTTGTATGTTTAACGTGCCACGTTACTAAAATCTAATGTATATGTACCACTTTATAAAATATTTATTTTTGTTTTGCTCATTCTCTATTCAAACTAATAAAAGGTTATATTGGCTATTTAAACATAACTTTAGACGAGTTTTCTGCAAAAAAGAAAAAAAAAAAAAAACATATGATGAGAGATTAAAACCCCAATCGCTACCCTCGGATGCGCATGTTTGACCAACTAAGCTAACTCGTTTATTTTAGAGCAACAAATGACATTTAAAATACACGTTTCTGTTGAAAATTAAAAATGGCGTGGCATACCCTAATCATAAATCAAACCCTCAGGCCCTCTCGATCTCGTGCGCTTGCTTCAAGCCGTTTGAGCTAATGCTCCAACCTGATGTGGTCCTGTAGCAAACATTATTGATTTACTCACGATGGATTTTGGCTCCAGATTGTGAATTCCTTGTCGGACCTGTACTTACCAAATGAACCATTGGTGCTTTTACAAGTGGTTATAGGGACCATTCTAATAGAGTGAATACAAGGGTAATGTAGTAAATCCACTCAAACAAAAGAAAATTATCCTTGGGATAATTTAAACCCATTAAGGTGACACATGCAACTAAATCAGAGTGTCGGCAATAAGCTCTTAAAAATTGCTTGCTTCGACAAGCAGTGCTCCTTATTTTATTATTTCTTTCGTTTTTTTCCTTATCATTTTCTTATGTATATATATATATATATATAGTTTTATCTTTAGTTATTTTCTTAATTTTTATGATTCTTATCAAAATGATAATTATGATTGAGAGTGAAATATGAGTTATCTATATTTCTATATTTTAACCGAATCATTCAAATAAGATCTAAAGATCTAACTTTTACTAATTATGGACTCCTAGAATCTAGCTCGATTCAACATTTTTTAAATATCTCAAGATTTCCATGTCTTCTATTAGATCTTTTATGATTTTGATTCTTTTTTTTTGGACAACTATCTTGATTCTTATCATATCTTTTTTCAATCATTTTGGCATACTAGTAAAATCTTTGCTGAAATCCTTTTCCTTTCAATAAGTTCGTGTGAGTTCTACAAAGTCTTAATATGTAACATTACTTTTACTCTCAAGCAAAAAAAAAAAATATATATATATATATATTTAAAAAAGACATGATAAAAGAGAATAAACAACATAACACGGAGGACAAACATACAAGCAATATAATAACTCTCTATTACCGTGCTTGGTGCATACCATTTTCCAAGAAAAGAGAGTAAATTCAAGGAGCTTTTAGAATATTTTTTAATTGCGCAGTAACAAGATTTTTATCCTATTTAGAAATTTTTTATACATACCAACACACACGTATATATATATACACATATATATAACAACAAAAGTACGATCTATACTAAAGATTCTTTATTCCTAGCCAAATAAATAATGATATGCACGGTAAAAGTTGAAATTTTCTAATGACGGGTTGGGCAAGTACAGGGACATTTGGTGTCCACTGTGAATAAAAATAATGATATAAATAAGTTGAGCAACTCCAGCAAGCTCGACTCGATCTGAACTTGATCCAGATTAATAAACTAGCTAAATTCAAGCTTCAAATAAAACTCATTTACTTAAATGAATAGAATTCAAGTTTTAATTCAAATTCTAATTCAAATTCACGAGTTCATTCATGTAAGCTGATGAGTAAAGCTATAAATTTTATAAATATTATATATTATTAAAATTTAAAAGATAATATCTATATAATATATATAAATGTATATTATATTATAGGATAATATATAATTATATAATGTAATTTTTTATTATTATCTATTAATTTATTTATTTATATATTTCTTAATTTTGTAAACTTAAACCTATTAATAAACTTGAAATTAGCTCGCTTTAGGTTTGATTCAACTCGAAACTAATCAAGTTCGAGTTCAAGATGGAACTCATTTATTTAAACGAGCTAAACTCGAATCTTAATTTTGAGCTCAACTTTAATAATTTTTAAGTAAACTGAGTTTAAGTCTTTATCTTTAGAAATTTAGCTCGACTCATTTACAATTCTAAATATAAATAAAGATGGGGATCCTAGGTATATCATGATGATTATATGCCAATAATTTAAGAAATTAATAACTAACCTATGTATTAAAAAAAAAAGCAGTCATTCATGGTTAATGGAATAATTCCTCGTATAAAAAGCCAAGTAAGCATTTATTTTTTTCATCCGTACATCGGAAATTGGTCACTAAAATAGAATTTCCACGTGACACACAAGAAATTTTCCTAGTGCTGGGCACGTGCATCATTAACTATGATTAACGCAGCAATGGATTGAAGGGAATTAGTCAAAGCATCTGCGCGGATATTTTAAAGTGTATATATATATATATTTATGAAAATAAACTGTCTTAAACAATATAATTATCATAATTATAGCTCCATAAACTGTCTTAAACATAATATATTTATTATAATTTATATTGGTTTTATACAAACATCAATTGTCTTTCTATATTTTTGTACAAAATCCTATATCATTTGAAGGAGTTAGAAATTCTATGAAAATACATAGAATTATATCATTTTGTGGCAGGCAATGTAAGGATTAGGAATTTTATCTTTCTCTATAAAAAGATATATCTCTTGAATACATAGTTAAGAATAAAATAGTCTTTAGTGATTAAAATATACTTGCGTAAGCGATTAAAATTAAAAAATTAAAATAATAAATAAAGTATCTAGAAAAAAATATAATGAAAACTTTTTATTCTAAAATTATATATTATAATATATTTCTTTAAAAAGAAAAAAACAAAAGGAATCAGCTCCCGAATTAAGGAACGGCCCATTTATATTCTCAAACTGCAGCAAGGATATTTGGCCAAAAAAAAAAAAAATCCAGCAAGGAAATATATCGGTCAAACAAACATAATAATTGAATCGAAAGTCAATTAAAACTTAAAAAGGCACGTCTCAGTCCATTATCTGAATTGAGATGGTTCTTAAGTGACAACCCCACAGATATTGCTTAAGGCATACAAATGCGTCACTTTTTCACCTTTATCTCTCATCAATAATTATTCCCAATCACACCAAATTTAAACAATAATGTTGAAGAGTAATAATAAACAAAAAAGCATTTAGCGGTGACTTGATTGCAGTGCATTATCGTCCTTTCTTTTAACTTATTGGTTGCTGCTTAGCTTAAACTCTAAATTTTTATTTCTTTTAATAGATAACATCGCATTTGCCACTTTATTTTTATAATTAAATACCTAAATTTTAAAAAATCAATTTATTATTTATTTAAAATTTTTAAAATCACTTTTACCATCGTGCTTAAATCTGTTAATGTTTGTTAGCTAGTGTTAATATCACCACGAACCACAACTTGGCATTATAAAAAAAATTTTAGGAAAGAAAAAAAAAGTAAAAATTATAAAAAAAAAATTCCAATCACCTAAGGGTCAAGGAATAGTTAATGGGCACATGAAGGGGGTCACGCCTATCCCCATCTCTAGGGGGGTCAAATAACAAATTTCTTAAATTGGGTTACAACCTATTTGATTGAAAGTAGTTGCTCTGACCATTATAAGACCAGAGAGTAATTGTTGATCAACTATTGGGGACATGTGAAACTTTCGAGATGGACATCGATTACTCCTTGGTCTTAGGATGGCTAAAAGTGTATTTTTTTTTTAACTTTTACTTATCTTTTTCATCTTTTGCAACTTTTTTAATTTAATTTGTTATTATGTTAGATTAATTTTCATAGTTTATATATATTTCATTATTTTATATACTTAAATTAATATTTTAGACCAGCTTTTATACCTGTGTCAAGTCATGATTGGTTGCTACATCCACATTAACTAATGGACATTAACAAAGCTAAGGGGGAAAGAATAATATCATGTTCACTTGAGGGGAATAGTATACTATTCCCCTCTTGTTACTCATTACTTTGTTTACTTATGCTATAGCATACTGAATCCTCATTACAATGAATTCCAATTCCCTAAGATCATTGAATTGACATTCCCTATTAGAATCTCGAACTCCCAATTCAAAAGCCATCTCTCCTTTTATTCCGAAAATTCCCCACTTCAAAATGAAAAATTACAGCAATCAAAGAGAGAAAGAGAAAGAATTTCATCTACTGTCTAACCTTAATCTCCATAAAAAATTACATACTCACTTTCTAATCTTAACCTTAATTTCCATCAGCCATCTCCATTAGTAACTTTAATCAAGAGTTAGAGAGTAGAATTCTATAGAGAGAGAGAGTGGAGATATCAACTCAAGCTCTTGAAACATGTTCGGTGAAGGAAGTTTAGATTTAAATCAATTAATCCCTTATCGGAGATGGAGAAGAACATTAGAACTTGATGTTGTCGGAGAGAACAGCCCTCACAAGAGAAGAAGACTAAGTCTAGCCTGAAAGTATTCAAGGACCACTTTGTTGTGAGTAGAACTATGAATAGATCCAAACATCTCTTATTTGTTGCTTAAAATCTACTTCTCCATCCCAACTTGAGATCCAGAGTGAAGGTCATGAAAATCAAAGCCTGAACACATGTGCTCAGAATGTAGTTAGAATCGATGAATCAAATCTCTGAGCTCCGAAAGACGTCGAACAAATGTGGATAATAAACAATATGAGAAGGTTAGTGTGAATGTATGGTGAGGATAAAAAGAAATCGTGAAGGGAAGAGAGATGAAATTAGAGAAGAACACCGGACACACTATTAGATGCAAATTAGAGGGAGAGAGAGTGTGTCAATGAGAAAAAAAAAAAAAAATTGAAGGAGATAAGGATAAATATGTCTTTTGATTTCTATTACAATTTATTCTTCTTGTGTTTTATTTCCCAATTGAATAATATAACACTTATTCTCTCTTCATTTCATTCCCAATAAATCTCAATTCTATTACCTCTATATTCCATTCAATGAATTAAATAGACAATAAGTGATATCGAAAGCAATTTTCTTTGGGTAAACCTACAATATATTATATATGAAAAAACAAAGTACAAGTGTAGCCCCAATCTAAGATATATAATCCTTTACAAAAATCCATAAACTTAGTACCAAATAACTCCACGAATAGAGTATGATAAACCATACATTTATTTACTAAATTTAGTCTTGCCTTTGCTAAAGCATTAGTGAGATGATTATTCTCTCGAAAGATCTATCTCATCTTTACTTGACTGCGCAGAAGATTTACATCATGAAGATAAATTCATTCAATTCTTTATCTTGCAATATATTAAAAGCTTCCAAGCAGTCTATTATAACAACATTATTATTGCATTGTAAGGATAGGGTAATTTGTCGTCCTTCCGTAATACTCCACAGTTCGGCTGCAACAGTTTTGGTCATGCTTCGACAATTTGTAGCCCTTCCATGGGGAAACTGCAGAAATTTGTTTTGCATACCTAAACAAACAATTTTGGTCATGCTTCAACATAATTCCCCCAATTCTTGCTATTTTTTTCATCTTGTATTGCTACATCAGTAAATATGAAAAAACAACTCGAGTCAGTAGTACATGAACAGCTATTCACCTTGCATGGAGGTGCTGATATACATCTTTTCTCTCTTTGTCTAACACAGAAGTCTGCTACAATTATTTGAGCATATTGCGAACAATTTATCTGCAGTATGTTACTAGAGGAAAAAATAAAGGAGTTGTGAAACTTCCAAACTCCCCATAGCAAGCTTGAAAATTGGTCTTCACTAAATTCAGGTGCTTAAAGGTAAAATTCACCAAATTAGGATAGTAAATGTGACATTAATCTTGTTTTACTTACTTTGTGACTTTTATTGGAATGAGTTAGTTTCCAGTTATTATTTTATTCCAACATTTGAATTATTCTAGATATTTTTATCAAGCATCTTTCTTAGAACAACCCAAAACCAACTTCTAAAAATCTTTAAATAAGTATCTCCTTTGTAAAGAATATCCGAAGAAGAGTTTTCCAAAAGTGCTACGTTAAAACATTAAGGAATTATTTTCTAAAAGATCCATCAATAAGGTGAAATTCGTTACATATGTACAATATCAAACCTGCAAGATCATGGTTTTGTTGTCTCACCTCCTGATAATTTACATTTTTTACCAATAAATTTTCCCAATTACCTTTTAGTTTAAAAAGAATATATATCTTATCTCACAAACATCTGAAATGTAATTCCTATAAAACAGTAAATTTTCTTTATTTTGATAGTTTTTCCTTTTTATGCATCAGCGTTAAAAGGAAATATTAAGGAAAATATCAATTAGAAAAGAAAAAAAAATAATAATAGAAAAAGTTCCATAGAAAAAGGTCTTGTTAGAAGAGCTTACGTTTACGAAGAATCACTTGTATTCACAGAAGGGAACCCTAATAAAAATACCCTGACAAATGTTCATATTTCCAAGGCGTACGATTGAAATAAAAAACTTATATCATGATGCTTAATCTTCTCATTGAAAATATATATCACAATGTTTAATCTTCTTAATGTTCAGGTAAATGAGGGGAACGTCTACATACATTGATTTAGGATTATTTAATTAGACAGGAGTGCATATATTTTGGTGATGAAACTGCAAAAGGTTGTGTGTTAGGTACATTTATGCTTGTACTAATCAAGGGTTTGTCACATGGTGGGAGGGTTGGATTGATTTCCGGTTTTCCCATTGGAAGGTGGAGTCAAAGAGACTGCAGGTGGAGCCCCCCGAGAAAATGCTTTGGCCCTAGCCCGATGCATGTTGCATTGTGTTGAGTTTTCCTTGTAACGACATTAAAAGATACCGATGTCGGCGGGGGTTTTTCCCCCCTCGTTGTGTAAATTCATGGCTCAATTTAACGTATGCTAAAGCTAAATTAACAACCATAATTACTCTATAAGCAGTCTCAAGGAGTCATTTCTAAATCGTCAATTTTAACCTTGTACATGTGACCTCGTTTCTCTCCCCTAAAAGAAATCATGAGTATACACGATTTTTTTAACTAGAAAAACGTCTAGTAGATGAGCATTCTGAAAGTTAAAACCACGGTAATCGCACTTGGTAAGGTTCCCATTTACACTACTTTTAATTAAGATTCTAATTGTAAAAACCATGGTGGTAACTGCACATGTTGGCCAGCCTCTCCGTGGACGTCGGGTATCCATTTCTGGACCTAAATCAATGAGAAACAACAATTTGACATCTTGATCTATCAAAAGCTACGAAATCTAATAGACTTCGGTTTTTCTTTCTTCTTAAATCGTTATTTTTAGGATTTTTCTTTTTTTTTTTTGGCAGAATATTTCTAGGATATTCAAAATTCGCTAATTTCCGCCTCTTTTAGAGTAAATTTTATTGCTTTCATCGTGTTTCAATCTCCTATTAACAATCCTAAGCCTCTTAAACACTAATTTGGGAGTTTAATTTTTTTTTTTTTTTTAATTTTGGGAATTTCCAGACCTGGAATTTTTTCCTTCAATTTGATTGGATTTACTCTTAGGTTTCTTCTTCCTTTGTTTGTTTTTATTCCTTTTTCTTCGATCTTTAACACCTTTTTCCCGCTTAATCATATCTCTTAATCTAGTCTATGTCCTTGACGTTGATAACAAGGGTCATCTTCTTATTTGATCTATGTTTTGATGAGGTGATTGATTGATTTTGTGTGTATTTTTTAAATTATATATTGAGAAAATCTTGCTCGTGTCACTTTTTATTAGTTTCATTGTGCTTAATCAGGAAATCCCATTTTCTGATCGTGGTGCTAAACAAGGGGACCGATGGCTTGTTTCGCTAATCCGGGTGATCTATTTTTGGGATTAAAAATCTTGTTTCCTGACCTTTTCGCGTAAAAGATTTGTTTGGAACATGCTTGTATTAAATAAAAAATAAAAACAAAAAGAGAGGATGTAGCGCCTTGTCTTCTATAGCGTATTCATCACCATGATGCCTAGGAGCAGTGTCAGTTATACGATCATAAGTTAAGAATAAGCCTACCTAGAACTAAGTATAGATTAAATTTAATACATTTTAAAAAATGCAGTGAGAGTATCTTTTTCAAATTTAAAAGTTAAGGGTATCACATTGTCCTAATTCAAACATAAACAAGTCTCATACTAAAGCCATAATACAAACATAACTAGTCTTTCAAAACACACAAACACACATTCAAGTTAACAAATCCTTTCTCTTAGTAAATCACATCCCGAGCCTAAGCTCCTTCATTACCAACATCTCATGACATGTAGTTTGAAAAGAAACTAACCACTCAACTTATCATTAAGTGTGAGCAATCACGTAAACAACAAGTACTAAACAACAATATAATATAGGTACTACTAGGTTTATGTTAAATACTCATATCAACTCAAGAACCAAAATAAAGGCATATCATATGCATATTAAATAAATGATCAAGTTTGCAGTTATTTATGCAATGACATACTATGTTAATGCACATGATATTCACTAGACAATATCTTAATTGAGATATACGATCGATCCCTAGGCAACTTGTTTAAGATAAAGGAGTAGCACTAGGCTACTCAACCAAGAGAAAAGAGCAACACTTGGCAACTAAATGGAGATATGTATTCTATATGTTAGAAAATCAAACTTATGAATAGAGCTTTCTTTCAAATGAATTGAAATTGTCAAATGACACTTAGGTCTTAAGTTTAAAAACCAAGCTTATAGAATATGGCCCATAAACCCTTTTTGTGACATTTTAAGGATGCAAATGGTGCAATAACTATTGAGCACATATTCTATATATAGAAACTATAATATAGCAAATAAGCTAGTCATATACCATTCATACTAAGTATGCACACAACACAATAGATACTATTGCAAGTCATGCCTCTAATTAAGAGCATGAATTAATTCCTCGAAAAGTACTTAATAATCAGGCACATATTTGGTGAGCATGATTGATAGTGGGATAAATAATATTGAATACTTCTCAAATCAAGCATACTTATAATACATGAATAGGGACCTCTACATTGCAAATTAACATATTAAGCAACAATTTATTACTTCGTTGACTCATGCAATTTACTTAAGTAAAGTCACAACAACTCATGCTCAACATGCGAGTAGTTGTACCATTTACGATCACTTTGTACAAAAGTAGGGGGTGCTCACTTGGCCTTAGTGAAGTTTGTAATTTACATTATCAGGTATAGCTATGATACATAAATAAATTCTATAGTTATTTAATGTCTTAAAATTGAGCTTAATCTTAATAATTATAGGTACTCAATTTCTAATGGTTATAACTTAATTTATTTGTTATCCGCATTTTATGGTCTTTATACCATTGTGATTGTTATTCCAAGAACTACTTAAATATCCTAAGATACAAGACTAACTTAATCATAGAAAAATATGAAAATTCCCATTTCATTATCCTATTTGTACTTATACTAATATAGATTCCACATTTAAGATAAACCACACTAACTACCTAACTTATCTTCACATTTATCATCATTTTCAAGACAACATTAGGTTTAAAATATCAAAAGTCATGTCTAGGTCATGCATGTAGCTCTCATGCTCATTTATTATCCAATTCACTATTTGGCTCCTAATATATTCAAATATAGACTACATATTCAATATATAGCAAACAAACTCAAAAAATTTTAAGAAATTTTCTACAAGTCCATAAAAATATAAATTTTAATTTTAGAAATTTTGGTAGCCTACCTCTCTTTATACCTATTTTTACTAAATTTCATTTTTAGCCTTAAATTTAGTTTAAATTACATAAATGAATGATTTTTCACAAAAATTATGAATAAAAATTATTTTCACCATATCTAGACTTTCATAGTTAACATATATTTAACTTAACTAAAAATGCACTACATGGGTCTCAAAACATAATTTTGCTATACAAAACATTGGATGAGGTTAAAGGGGATGAAGAAGAAGAAATAGACAATCATAATAAGCTTTTAGATTGTAGTCACAAATGATAGAAAAGGATGATATAGAATCTGGCACCTTGAAGAATCTTAATGTTGAATGATTGAATAAAATCCTCTTCTTAGTAGAACTAGTGGGTATTGAAAGGGAGGAATGGTGAATAGTCACAACTTGATTGTTTTGGTTATCGATTATTTATTGTACTCATAAGAAATTAAGACTTACATGACTCCCTAATGGAGCTTTGTGAGTAGAGAAAGGCTTGCAAATCTAAAAAGATCTTAATTAATACTTAAACATAGTATAATAAGGTTGAAAATGATTAGATCAGTTTCTTGAGCCCCATTAGTCCAAAAGTCTCTTAATTATACTAATTGTGGCATAACATTTAGATGTTGTCACCAATTTATGTAATTAATTATACTTAGAATAAGAATTTTATTAGGTTTAAGACATTTAATCAATAATTGTTTTTACATATCTACAACTATAAATACAAATTAGCAATAATGAAGAGGACATGAACTAAAAGCAGAAAAGATCAATACACCAATCCAACAACACATATAGCTATTCTTTAGAGCAAGAAAGTTGGTGTATTGTATTGGTGTACAATAAAGGGGATATTCGTGTCTCATTTTCATCCCCTCTTTCCATTGTTATGTTTAGCTTTATGAACAACTTTCATTAAATTTTACCTATATGAAGATAAACTTTGTCTAGAGTGGAACATTTATTTATTCTAAAATTATTCCAACATAAAACATTGAAACATAAGAAAACCATTTTAGGGATTTATGTTAAACTTGTACCAGTAAAGATGTGGTCGCAATGCTGATTGGTACTATTTTAGTGACTTGCTTCTTAAAGTATTTTCTTATCAAAGTTAATTATACATAAATTTAAGTTATTATCAGACCTATTTGTCTCACTTGCAATCTAGAAACTCCATATATCACTTTTAATTTCAATATATTCTCATACACCATCTAACTTTAATGTATATATCTTCCATATATACATATAAAATAAATTTACATGGGTAAAGATTAACAACTTTTACTAGCTATTTACATGGGTAAATATTGATAAAATATATACACATAAAGAGTCTATTTTGGAAAACACAAAAGAAAAATAGTAAAGACACAAGACGTACATGCACTTTAACTTCATATATAATTGTGGATCAATTGAAGTAAATAAAAGTTCTAAGTAGAGCTCCATTGAGTTTTCTAATCCCACTATTAATGGTAAATTTGGTTTGCAAAATGGAATAGAGTAGAATAAAAATTGCAGTTCTTTTTATATTGAATAAAGAAGTAATAGTTATTTCTTTATTTGATCATATTGAAAATAATATATAAATAATATGTTAAGAATATATTTTCAAAAAACAGATATTTGCGCTCTAAGCCATGATTTGATTGTTGCATGGGATTTTATTAATAGATTACGAAAATTCACATTAAAAGAACAATGACTAGTCATTCCTTTGATCATATAAAGAAATTGTAATTCATGAATTTGATAGTAAAAGGAATTTTATAAAACAACCATTTGGCAAACTAAATGCAATAATAACTTTATTAAGATAGGATAGAAAATCAATCGTGCATATGTACTACTATTTTCCCTTTAAAGGCCCATTCTAAAAAAAGAAAATCCTATGGATAATTATAAATACATAACCAAATGTAATAATAACTCATTATGTGATTTTTTTTTTACAAGTACATAAAGCTTGTTTTGTCACTATGTTAATGCTTTTGAAGGGACATGCATGTGCTTATAATTAATCTATAACAAGCAGATGACACACTTACGTTACGAGTAAAAAATAATTAAAATAGTTTTTTCAAAATTTTAAATACAAGGAGTTACACAAGTTACTGAATCAATCTATTTATACACATTGCTTGCTAAAAGAAATGAAAAAAAAAAGATTAACTATATGTAATCTATCATGCCCTAAACTTGAGGAGTTCTAACAGTCTTATCGTGTAAACTAACCTAAGCTAGAAACTATCCTCTTAGCTACCAACATAGATATAATTTACACAAGATGAATGACGACTCAATCAGCTTTGAAGCAGTCAAGTGAGTACTTGTAGTATTTAAACCAGTAGAGTAACACTTAACAATATACATTTTCTTATACTTATAAATAAATCAATTCATTACATAACCTTATATACATTCAAAGTTTAAAGTTTTCGAAAGAAACTTTATATCTCTATAGTAAAACTACATTATATGTACATATATCAACTAGCCAGTGAAGACTATAAGGCCTCCCAAGAAAACCTTGTAATCTTCCCACAAAAAAAAAAAAAATAGAGATTTGGGTTTTATTCCATTCATTAGACTTTTTCACTTCACTCTCTAACCCGTTGGAACTAACTTATGGACAAGTGTAATGAGGCATCTTCTAATACTACTTTGCAGCTACAAAATAATCTATAGGGATGTGAGCTACACTAGCTCAGTAAGAAAGGACAAAGTCATAAGAGTCAATTAGCAAATATGGTTGTTCAATCAGTAGTTAGATGTAAATACAGTAGACAAATGATAAAACATCACATAATGTTTAGACCGTTTCATTGTGAAGTTATAGTAACTATGTCCACTCTAACCTAGGTTTCGAGGAGTTTAACACGACACTATTAGACTAAATTCGAGCTTGTGCAATGGAGTACACTCTCTTCCTTAGACGACATTTGAACTACTGTTCTCAATCTTACCATGACCTTCTCTCTTGTCACTTAGTTTGATTAAGAGTAAGGAAAAGAGCATTTCTATTATCATCATCGAAGTGTCAGTATTTAGTTTGATACTCTAACCATTAAACCTATCGGGTTATCATGAATGTAAGTTAAGTCTTTAATTAGTTCAAGATTAATTCGGTTTATTAGGTAATCAACTAAGCTCATATACACAAGACAATATATATGTTCAAGCAAAAAGTAGCACTCGAAGTTTAACTCCTAATTTATCAATCAGTATCTCAAGCACACACATAGCATATGTATATACAAACTAATTATAATAACAAACAAGTATTCTTACTCCTCTAAGTATCTTGATAAAATACTTCAGTATGCCACAACACACAAATCCCAAATTACCTAGACGTAATGTCATGAGCTCCTATACTTCGTATTCAAGGTCTTCATTAATACTCCCTAGAAAACATTACACAACTTCAGTTTTAAATCTACATGTAAGGTAAGAGCTTATTTTCATTATTAAGTATGTTTACATTCTCATATAAGTAGTTTCTTTAGTTATTTATTTGCTTTTTGTTAACTTAAGATATGTTTTGACTGAGGTTCTAACTAATGTTCTACTAAAGTTCTGGCTAAGGTTCTACTAAGATTCTGACTAAGGTTCTGATTAAGGTTATACTAAGATTTTAACTAAAGTTTTAACTAAGGTTTTGAATAGGGTTCTAGCTAGGGTTCTAACTTCAATATAGTTATAAAGTTCTAATATCATCTACTTTCTACTGTAAAGCCAATTTTTAGTATATTAAATTATTCCCTGCCAAAATACGATCTGATTTTATAGCCATCACCACAGCTTACTATTTAACTCATACATAAACTTACCTTACATTTTCAAAATTTTCCACACTCTATAATGTTAGTAATTATCAACCAAAAAATCTCAATTACATGCATTAATTCCCACTATAATAACTATCCACTTATTCTAATATTGTAACTTAGAAAAGTAACCATAATTTCAATAAATTCCAACTTTTCACTTCAAAATCCTCATTTCTTAAATCATAATAATCCACTTTAAGTTGTTGTAGGGTAATAATTATATATCATACTATAGTTTTATAAAGAATCACTAAAACTCTTTTGAAAACACCTGTCTAATGTATTATTTCGATGAAAACGAACTTTTTCCCAAAATCTGACAACATGTTTTTTGAATCTAACTATAACATTAGAATTCATCATCTTAAGAGTATAACGACAAAATTTAAGGTCATAACCACGTCAATTGGTTATTCAATTACTCACTTAAAATTTGGTGCACATAACGTTTTTCTTAAGAATCCCATATCTATACTCAAAATTTTGAAAAGTTGATTGAATATTTGAATTCCTTATGTAAAAATACGTTGGGAATTAGCAACTTACTGGAAACCAAATTTGATAATTTTTTGTGATCGTTTGTTATTTTTCCTTAATTTTTGACAAAATCGGAGAAATTAACAATTTACCGGAAACATGAACTCCAGCCATAGTAGGTAAGGGAGGGTGTGTCGGCCCATTTTTTCACTAATCACTCCTTCCAGCCACCACTTGGTTTTGCTTTCAATTATACGTCTTCCTTGGATACTTGTAAAATCCTATCTTTACTCTATATTTTCTAATTTCTCTTTCCTTCACTCTCTCTCTTCATTTCCAAATTCTAGAATTTTTCCTAGACCGTGAAATGACCAAACTTTGTTCAAATAGTCTTTTTCATGTTTTTATAGTCCACTTAAAGTTGCATGTGATTTTTTTCCCTTATCAATATGTGTAACTTATAAGATTAGGTGTCACTAATGTGTTTCCCATTTCCCTTGTGTCCTCAATCTTTGCCAAACCTCTACACTTAGTCTCTAATTGCCTAACCAAACATTTTTTTTTTATCATTTTTCCTAATTTTTATCAATTTATTTAGAGAATTTTCCTTAATTTTGGGTATTTATACTAAATACAGGTATATATTTATATAATAATTATACCTGATGCATATATATGTGCTTTATATATATTTAATGTCCAATATTAATTATATTACTCCTGTAATATATCTTTAAGTGTTCATTAATTTTCAGAACTTATGTTACACATAACCAATAATATAATAACGATATAGTAAATTCTTACTATTTTGACTATTTTCTTAGTATTTTATTATATTTTTAAATTCTAAATTTATAAGATTTCCTCAGCTAATGTGTTGAGCTTATAAGTAAGTTTTTAAGTTAATCAGGTTAGTTTCACCAGCACTCTAAATTTATTGATTATGGGGCTCACATCTTCCTCTAAAAAAAGTTATTTTAAAATAAAGAAAAATTATTGATAATTTCAAATTTAAACAATAAAATATGGTTTATATATGATTCAAAATATTTTTATATAAATAATTTTAAATTTAAATATACTTATTTAGTTATATATCTTTCGGTTTACTTGATATATGTGATAGAGAGAGAGACATCGAGAAATTGGAAAAGAGCTTGAGAATGAATTCAATATGGAAAACAAAAAGAGAGTAAGAGAGATGGGAGAGAGAAAAGGTGATCATGGACATCATGAGGATATGTGAAGAGATATTATAAGGAAAAGTAAAAGAAGGATTAAGAGGAACAAAGAAAAATGGGGAGTTTTATATTTACTCATTATTTATAATTTTAATAAAATATTTTAACATTAGTTTTTTTTAAATAATATTAAATAGAGGTTAAATAACTAACTTTAAGATAGAGATATAAGTAGTGGTTACTTAAGCGTTTATTGACTTTAATAGTATAATTAATTAATTTAATAAAATAATGATATTAAATAATATAATAAAACTAAAAATAATTAAAAATTATAGAAAATAAAAAAGAATTAAAAGGATGAAAAAGTAACATGTTGTTAGGGTAGAAGTCTAATCCACTTGTCGACCACCTTAAGGTTAAGGGTTAGGTTAAAACCACCAAAGGTCCTCTTTAAGGTAGATGACAAATGGGTTTTAAAGTGGTGAATTGCATTGATCATTATAGGTAGCTAGGTCATACAACCTATCCAGAATAGTAGATGACAACCAAATACCTTATGAGGGTTTATAACCTCCTTAAAGTAGTGAGTAGTCATCCATCATAGCTAAAACTACCAAAATAGAAAAGGAAAAAGATGGAAAAAGGCTTAAAACATTATTGGGTGGCAATCGATTCATGCAATCTGATAGCATCTTTATAGGTTCTTAAGGCTTCTTTCTTTCCTTTGTCTTGTGGTTATATAAGCCTTATATTGTAGTAAGTAGCCATCTTGTATAGGTGTATCATATGAACCATCGATAATGGTATAGTTGTGACCTACTATAAAAACTCATGCATCAATTAAATAAGATTAGGGAGTGTCCCCTTATACAAGTTACCTTGGGTTGATCATGTAAACTCCTTAGTGATTGCTAATTATCCCCTTAGGATTGCATTAGTTAATTGAGTAGGTTACTTTCTTTTTCATTTTATGATTTTTTCTCTTTCTTTTTATTTTACATAAATTTTTTATTTTTTAATTATATTATTTAAATTTATTATCAATGTTATTTTATCAATTTATCATTATGGATTAATCATAAGCCAATACATGTCTTCTCATTAGCGTTAATACATAATGACGAGACACAATTATGTACTTGTTGGAAAAAAAAATTACTAGTCATGACTATAAAAAGATGAAAATACATATCATATTTTTATAATTGTTTCAATATTTTATTACTATAGCATTGGTTTACTCATTTGGAAGGAATGTACTTTAGGCAAGTGTCAAAAAGTTCAAACCAAATGCTATACAATTGGTGTAAACATCATTATCATGGCTAATGCGCAATGGTATATGCCACGTGTTTTGATTAGTATTGGGTAAATAACAATGATATTTAGACAATATTAATAATGATAGGTTGATATTTTATGTATTAAAATTTTATTGATACTTATTTTCCATTCATCAAAACATAGCATATTAGTACTATTAAAAACTTTTGTCATAAGAAAGGGAAAAAGGAAAATTGTATGAAAAAATGATGGGTAGGATCTTTCAAACTCACACTTTACCAATATATTGTAATCATTGTAAACCAGTGAAGTTAATTTCAGCTAAAATTTGGATTTGATGTAAAATTTTAAAATTAGAGTTCAATCTAAATATCACTTTATAAAACCGAATTAAACTTATTTAGATTCAATTTATCTATAAACTATTTTCCTCTTAATTAAAATTCTCTAAATATATAAATTCAATCCAAACACTAGATTCATATAATCAAGTTTAAATTGAGTTTCATTTAGCTTATGAACTAACCAAACTAAATGTTACGAAGTTTAAGCTATTGACTAGATTTATAATTATGTATATGAACATCAAAATATATGAAAGATTGTTTGAAAATGTTAGAAATTAATTAAAGTATGAAATTTCCAAAAGAAAAACCGAATAAGAGAGAAACTTTGACTTATTCCTACTGAATTGTTGTTTTGTGCTATTGAAGTCTTGTATCCAAATTGCTTGAACCAATATGTTACCTCAAGTTTTTGAGGTTTTCCCAAATGGATGATTTGAATGTGTTGGTAACTATTGAAACCCAATCAATGATAAATATTGAAGTGTTTATCATGTTCAAGACTTTTGGAAGTAATAAAGTATGCATTTTTTATTTTTGTAGCATATTTTAGCATGAATACTTTTACACTTTTTCTTCTCTCTATTATAACCCAAGCTTAGGAGAAAAACTTAACCTAAGCCTAAGAGGAGAACTGCCCACTCTAAATAGCTTTTATTCTAGATGGTTCACACTCTATTTCACCAAGTAACTCTATTTCACCAAGTAACTCTTTCTCAAATAGCTCTCTCTCAAGTCAGCTCCCTTTTTTTTTCTATTTTTTTCAATAGCCCTATCTCAAGTCGCTCTTTTAATGGGACTGGCCTCTCAACAAGAGTATCAAATATTATGACTTAAGTTCATGGAAAAAGCTCAACTAAAAAAACTAGCCTAATAAGTAAGAGAGCTTATTAGACTTAAGTATAATACTTAATCTATATTACTTTTCCATATGGGACTGTAATACTCTTAAAATAGCAAATCTTAAAATATACTTTTCAAAATAATCTACAAATTTTAGTGTGGTAAAGAAGACTAATAGATTGCTACTTTTATTCTTATGCATCACATAGTTGTGTTTTAAAAGAGATATGCTAATTCTTACCAAACTACATATTGTTTCAAAACATCACTTAACATGTCTCTAAGTTTTGTTTTCACCCCATTTATAGGAATTTTCCAACACAAGTAACTTTTAAGTAAGTTCACGTTATTTACACTATACATACTCAATTTTTTTTTTATTCTATTAAAGAATTGTTATTCATATTATTATATTATATCATAATGGCCTTAACACAAGTAACGCAATTTAAAATAAATATTATCAATCAAAGTTGAATAAATATTAATAAAAAATAAAGTAACTCCCAAGTAAGTTCACGACTTGATTTTTTTTTTTTAATTCTATTATCATAATGACCTTAATAGGAGTACTAAAGTTTAAACTACCTTTAAAAGGCAGAAGCACTGTCCTTATTGCGTACATTAATGAGCATCATGGAAACCCACGTGAAAGCGTTACTGTTCTAGCAAGGTGCCGAAACAATAATAAGCTCCCCATGTTTTCTTCCATATGTGGTCAAATAGGCTAGCTAGCTGATTCGCGCACGGAATCGGGGTAATCAAAATGCCATTTGACTACAGTCTACAGGTGCAGTTCGATAATTATTCCCTTTTGGTGGTGAAGAACGCGTTGAAGCCATAGATGGATCCATTGCGTGTAACCCTCTGGGGCCATAAATGCTATCGGGCAGTAATAGCGGGACCACAAAAAATTCCTACAATATTGATTTGAGGTTTTAGTCACTTTTAATTTAATTAAATTGGAACATTTTTCTTGAGAAGAAACTTCAGTTTTGGTCAAAATTTCTGTTCTTAATCTGGAAAGATGGGAATGCATAGCCTCTATGATGATGGTTTTCAAGACCAGCGCCAAACAAACTTCATGGACCTAAGCCTGCAATAATTTTGTCATCCTCATAGAAGATTCATGTCTCTGTAGGTGAAATATCAATTGGATTTGATGGGAAAGTCAAATTTGACTTTTGTGATGTATGCACACAACACATCATAATTGATTTTTTTTTTATCATAATTTATTTTTTCTTTTTATATTTTGGAGGTGATTTATGTTTGAAAAAGGGAAAAAATGTAAAAAAAAAAAAAAACACAAATATGGCTCTTGAAAAAATATTAATAGATTTACCACAATTGAAGAGGCAATTTCTAGATGCACTAAAATCACTTCTTTTTTTTTTTTAATTAAGATTTCTTTTCGAAGAGGTGACTTTAGTAGATAAAAAAATTGCCTCTTTGTTTCATCTATTTAAACTCAATCAAGCCCATACATAATTTTAGTTAAAATCATAATCACTTTAAATTTAATTAAGCTTATACACGATTTTAGTTGAAAACATAATCAACACACAATATTCTATAGACAGTTATTTTTTTTAATCAATCAATTGAATTCTATTAGGTTTTTTATTTATGAGATGATCGGTTTTATCATCTTTCCATTCTACATATATACGCGTTTTAAATTGATATCTAAACATGTTAATAACTTAAAAATTATGAAGACATGAAATCTTTATACGAAATGTAATTATACTAACAAAATAGTTAAGTAGTGTTACGAAAATAAGGAAAGTAAATTGGAAGTAAAATATCCAAATCTAATGATATCGGCGGTGTTGTTAAGCCAATGGCTGAACACCTTGAGAACCATCTAAGTCACATCAAATTGGGTAATCTATAGACCATTCCGACTGTAAACACCCGAAAAAGATACGTGCATGGGGATTGGAGAAGAATGCATCTGCATGACTCTCTTACCCATGTCATACTGAGAATCTCTAATTGGCCTCTTTAATGGTGCAGGAGAAGGGGTGAGGGATGAGGTAATAGATTTTATGGACCTAACTAATGGAGATCTCTCTTACGATAGGGGTATGATACATAAGATACCCGGAGCTCCCCTTGATGAATGTCCTACGATACTCAAATCCTAATAGTTTAAGGGATGCTAGTGACAAGAAGTATGGTGGAGAAGCATCGTCACAAATAAACATGCTAGGCTGTTTACATTCTCGGCCTCTAACTTCACAATGACCACATCCCTAATGACCTCTTTTTCTCTATAGCTTATCCGACGGGGAATTGTCTTCATTGACATCAGGACCAAGTGTAGTTGGGTCACTTAGGTGGATCTTAATAATCCTTTGGATGAGATCATCAACTCGATGCAACTTAAATATTATGTCCTTGTATGACATGTACGGCATTCTATGTATGAAATTCACTTACATTTCGAACGCAAAAGTTTTGAGTTGCATGTAAATAGAAAAACAAAAGTGTAATTAAAAAAGCAACTATACATATCATATACATCTAAGAAGGCGCTAATCGGTTGATGTATCTACGGGTAACTTGTCAATACTAAGAGACGTAGTTAAGATGTACACCAAGTGGTGGTTAGACTTGAGCCATTCGATTTCAATGATCCTCCTAATGTACTATCCAATCTACATGCTGTGTTACCTAATTTATCTCTGTCCTACCCTTTAGGTTAATATCATGTAATGTTCATCTGGTGTTAGGTTGGGCTGGGATCTCCCGTATCCCACCAAACTATTGAGCCATGAGGTTGGGATAGTACATCTCAACGATGTGAAAGTATATAAGCAGTACATGGGCCATCCATACCTCACTCCATCTCGACAATAAGCAGAGAGTCTGGCAACATTATCATGGTAATAGGGAATCCAAACAACCTAAATTGATGATCATAGAAAGAAAATGAAAAATAGTAACAGTTATTGAATGAATAAGGAGACAATTTTGATAAATATGCATCTTCTCTAAACATTGGCGATCGAATGCATCTCTGTACTATCCAACTACATGTGTGGGTGGCTCAGTTACATCAAAATACTACCTTATACTAGTAAACACACTTTACTTGAGGTAATGAACACATTGTTGAACTTAGGGTTTATTATTTGATTTTGATGAGAATAAAACAAAAATTATATATCTAAATGTATTGTTTTTGAAGAGAACAAAACAAGTGGATGATTAAACGAAGTATTATTTAATTATATTTAGATAATTGAATAAGATTAATTAGCTTGCTTAATGAATAGATATATCAATTAGCTTTACAAGAAATTTAATTTTTTAACCAGTGATGTAATCATTTTGAAGTTAGAATTCAAAGAGTATTTCTTTGTTATGTATGAAAAGAATTTTTAGGTAATATTTAACTTATCTGGTTAATAGCTTAAGGTAGAACCAGGTTGACAGTATAAAGCCCTAGAAGACATAAAGAAAAACTCATTGACCTGGAGGAGTCGACTTACCGATAGAGTTATTTTTACTAACTTGTTAGTAGTTCAAAGTACTGACATGCCAGTGAGTTAGGTTTAAGTAGCCATTGAAGCATTTAATGAGCGGTAATGGAAAGAATTTAATAAGTTGTAATAAAAACTCAACAACCCAACCAAAAGCTTGGAAGATATGATATTCTACTACAGTTTAAAAACATTCTCTTATATTCTCGAGTTGATTTCTACTTCTCTTTGGTCTCTTGTACACCTATTTGCTATTAAACAAAAAGAGACCTAGTTGTAGAGTTTGAAAGTCCTCACATTTGTATTCTTAAGTGAAGAAAGTGATATATTTGAGTTAGTTATGTGAAAAAGAGATTGTGTAAGCTTGTGTAGCTCTTGGAGCAATTGAGTTGTGTAATCAATAAAGAGAAAGTGAAGTCCTTGGTTGGAGGCATTATATGTCCGTGGAGACTAGGAGGCGGTCTGAACTCTACGTTAAATTTGGGCTTAATTTTCTCTATCTCTATCTTTTTAATTTTCACATTTATTATTGCTCCATTGTTGCTTTAATTATTCTTATTATTGCATTTAGTCGTTTATATAAAAAAAAATTAAAATTTATCCTTAAACTCAATTCACCCCCTTGGGTTTAGCTTAGTGTTCTTCACACATTACCTAATTTGATTTCACTATCATAATCCCTTAATAGCACTAAAATCAGTTGTTACTCCAATAGAAATAAATAGAGAAGTTACACTGCCTTACAAGCCAATTCATTATCTATACACCTTAATAATAATTATTTATATACGCATTACCTAATACACGTATGTACATATAACATAATACCTACATACATGTATACATAAATTGTACTAAATGATGAACATAATATTCTGGAGAAAAAAATTATAAAAACATTAACATAAAAAAAAATATGGCATGTATATATACTTAACTAACAAACATAAATTTATACAAAAAAATAGCTCAGCTTACAGGCAACAGAGAGTAGAAAACTATTCAATTCAACTATATGTCATAAAATAGATGAACGTACTCACTTGCCTAAAAATTACTAATAGACAACAATGTACCATTATGTTTCAAGTGAGAACACTATTTTTTCGAAAAGCATATACTTAATTGGATTAAAATGAGTAAAAATTATACATTTTCCTATATTGATGTCTAGAGAGAAAAAGTGAAGATAGCATATCAATTATCTCCTCGTATCCAAAAAACTTCTCACAATAGAGACCTAAACCATACAATTACTTCAATTTTATGGTTGATTTATCAAAAAAGGGACCTAGACGGCGGATTTGGTAGAGGGATTTTATAAACAACTTAAGAGAGAGAGAGTTGGGAATATAATTGATTGCATGTAGGATGGGAGGAGGAGAGGGATGGGGAGAATAAATCCCCGTGAAAATTGCCTCTTCAATAGGCGATTTCAAGTGTGGTATACTAGGAATATTTTCCCAAATATCTTATTTTTGTAATTTTACTTTTCTTTTCTTGATTTATGTTAACTTTACTTTATTAGATGAAATAAAATTGTAATAAATACTTATGGGCTATGATAGAGAAATAGAGTAAGATTATAATAAGACTCAAAAAGTTATTATTTTGCATAGTTTATTGAATAAAATTATAATTATTTTATTTAGTAAGCGAAATAGATATGTAATTATGAAATAAATATCGAAATTTGTTATAGATTTGCATCATATATTATTTTTATTTATTATCTCATATAATATTTTAATATATAATTATCTATATTTTTATTTATTATATTATTGATATTTATTTATGTAATATTATAATATGATATTGTTATGTATATTGCTTGTAAAGGCAATCATGAAAATCGGAGAAAGTCGAGGATAAAAAAGTAATAACCATTCATGGGTTTGGGGTTACAAATCCTTATTCAACATTTTCAGTAATAGGATTCACCACTCAATAAGCCAATTGGAAATAAAGAGAGAATAAAATAGACATGCAATTAATAATTTACTATCGGAAAACCCAACCGAACAATGAAAATTATCCACTTAGATTAAATACAAATTCAAAGTTAAACTTAGCAAAAGTAAACAGTCTTTTCCGAGGTCAATTCACCAGAAATTCCATTAGGTATCCAAACTATTTCCAACAAAAACTACTTCCGAAGATTCAAAAATACTTGCAGAATACCAGTAAAAATAACATAGTCGTGTGCCTTCATCATCTAAAGGACGGGGGAAAAGAGCTTCTTTTGGTAAATATTAAAAAGCATAGGAAAAAAATCATTAAATTTCTCATATGAATGCAAGAAGCATCATTATTCTGACTGAGAGTTGTCGAGACAAAAACAATGATAGCGCGAAGTTTGATACAAAACGATTAAACTAATAAAGTTATAAATGAATAGAGTTAAAATGATATAATGTTAAATTGGAGCTCATATTATCTTGAACTAGATCAAGCTTAGAATTTTAGACTTGATTGCTATTTGAAATGGCACTACAAGCTCAAGCTTATTTTGATTAAGTTTATTTAATCTTGATTTATAAAAAATATATATATCTTTTTTCTTCTAATTATAATTGTATAAATATTTATACTCAAATTCAACTTAACCAATATTTATACTTGAATCAAGCAGGATTATGTCCCCAAACAAGTCAAAGTTAAATATTATAAATCTTGAACTAGAAAGACCAATCCTTGTAAGCAGCACTAGAGAGGGGATAGGGACCTGAGGTCTTTCCCTTCTTCCACTTACTGTGCTATCTTTCATCTTGCAACTTGAGAACTCCCTTTCCAGATGATACTTCTCCATCAAGTACTCCAATAGCTTGACTTAATTATTCTTAAGTTGAACTTGTAGAAATATTAAAATTGAACTCGAGTTGTTTAATTCATTTACATCTTAGAGTTCTTAATCTGATCAATTGGAATCTTTCGGTCAACTAATATTATTTGTTAGTTGGCTAATTATAGTTATTAGCTAGCTAAGGTTGATTGTCATTTGATAAAAAGTGATGTGTTTAGCTTTCTTAGTTTTTTTTGTTTTGTCTTTTCTTGTTACTTGATTGAGTTTCTGAATCAAGTGTTAGAATTGGGCCTTTATTACTCTAAAAAGATGCTATTATGTACATTCGGGAATGCAAAAGAGATGGAAGCTTAAAACTTGTGACTTAATTATGGTTCAATTGCTTATCAGCGTTATGGTAAGTGAAACTCTGTGTCTATATTGTGCTGGTGGATCTATTTCACGACATTATTTGTGGTTTTTTTTTTTTTTTACCACGACTTTCACTCTAAAATTCGTATAATGATTTATCTTCGATATTTTCATTAATCTTTTCTTATGTTATATCAATCCATAACAACGAAATAAATCCAAATCAAGTTCTAACAAAAAAATATCAGTGTTGCGCCTACCTAATACTAAAAATGTGTACATTTAGTATATATTTTATCATGATTGAGGATCTAGGGTCAAATCATTTTAGTCCCATTCATACCTTTGATAATATCAAGCTAGAGTACTTTCATCCAATTACATCGATTTCATGTAAAAGCTCCACTTGTCTGCTTTATGTCCATAACATGCATATTAGTTAAAGCTTTACGTAATAAGAATCATGTTAGGTGCCTCACCTCATGTGGTAGGTAAATTATTTTCCACTTGAAGCTAATTTATCGGGTAAATACCTACGTGGTATAAGCTCTCCTATTGTGCTCAAGTGAACAAATATATTAAAACAGATTGATTAGGTATTATACATTTTTTGTCTTGTATACAAGATGTATAAAAAGCAATAAAATGTTGATATATGTTATATAAGTAGAGCACATTCGGTAATTCAGTAAAAATAAAAATTAAAATAAAAGAAAAAGAAGAACACATCAGTAATTATTTTAAAAACTATCTATTCCATTATAATTCATGTAAAAATGTTAATACTGTATACTACATACGTATACATATGATCTACTGGGATGGACCTGAGGGGCCAAAAGGGCTATGGCCCCCCAACCTAAAAATTAGATCTTCAAGTAATAGATCATTCCATAACAAGTAATGGGCTCGTTTACTCCCCTAACTCCTTTTGTCTTTTCTTAAGGCTATTTATTGGGTTTGCTTTTTGGAAAATCCACTACACATTAATGTTAATTCTTTTACTCTGAGTCCTGTAAAACCCAATGACACAAGTTAATAATAACATGTATTGTATCTTGCAAAACCAACTACTACTAGTCAACGAGTCGAGCCAACTCATACTTATTACCTTTGACTTTTTCTTGAAACTCTATCATCTGATAGAATAACATTTTTGTTAAAAGTATTGATTTGAAATATATGAAAGTCTTTCTAAGTAGGCCATTTGCCTCGTATTTTATTGTGATTGCAATGAAGGAAGGGTAGTTGGGAGAGATCTTCCCTACAAAAAACTTAGGATAAATAAATTTAAATTTAGCACAATTTCAAATAACAGATATATCAAGGACAAAGTGTTGGTCACGTTACAGCTATTGTTTTGATTATTCTTATAATATGATATTTTCATTGATTGTGTAGCTCATTTTGATTTCATTGTGACAACAATAGATAATCAAGTAGCTTGTATTCATATAGAGTGTGGTATCTTACTTTTTATGATATTTACAGATCATTAGATGTATTATGCTTTTCTTTAAGAGCAAAGTTATCCTCAGGCCACCCCTCTATAGATGAGATTAGACCCATGTTTGCACTTACTGTATGATGAAGAGCAAAGTTAATATTGGATTATTCGATCTAAGACATGTTACTATGAAGTTCTCATCACAAGAAGATTTCATTCAAGCTTGTACCAAGGAATCTCTTGTAAATAAGGCTTATTATTTCAACTTTCTCTAGTCTCCTCCTTAGTTTGACCTGCGATTTTAATCTTCTATTGCATCGCTTTTGATCTCTCTCCCAAACCTTCCCCTTAATTTCTTTAATCCAAACTACCTTTAATTTATTGTAGGAGTGATAAGTAGGGAGATTTGATGACCCAATGATAAACTTAGCTTGGTGTGGCTAAACCACCGTGCAAACAAATATAAGGCTTGCATCTGTATGGAGATAGATTTCTTAAAGCCTAGGCTAAATTGAATCTAGTTAAGAATGGATGCAATAAAAAAAAATGGCAAAAAAATCATCTATGAGAGAGTTCCTAAGTTTTGTTCCCACTGCATGCTTCAAGGCCACAACAATGAAAGTTGCATACATCTTCTTAACCTATGGAAAAAAGAGATATAAACCTAAGGTTCAAAGAGCCTTTCATAAAGACCCTTACACAAGAGTGCAAGCCCTAAATGAGTAAGGCCAAAAATAAGCCCTCAGATTCTCACCAAAGCCATTGAGAATCATCAGAACAACTAGATCCTTATTCAGCCCTCAGATAAAGAGACGTCTACTAAGATCCCTACCCAACGAAAATCAATGAAATTAAATAAGCACTACCAGCATCAAGAAAGAAAGCAACTCCCCTAAGAGCTACTGAACATTTTTTTTTTATTTTTGATATTTACAGTTTCGTTCTATCCATGCTTTGGCAGAATATGATTATAGGCTTTGCGCCCAAGATAATATCTATAATATAAGTGCTTTTTATCCTTCTTTATAGGAGTACCTAGTGATCCAGTTTCATTCTCTACAATATTTTAGCAATTTCTAATTAGCAGTTCATGTAAGGATAGAGAATAGGATTCCACTGAGACAATAAGGTTCCAACCAGTTTTCTTATTTACACCTTTCTTAGGAAGTAAAAAGGGTATCAACATTCCTTTCAGTCATTTGCTACCCATTGATTCAGTTGACGTAAAAGTCCCCTTTTTTGGTGATCCATCATATGATACAAGAGAATAGTATCTCTCAATAGGAGGTCATATTAATAGAAAGGGTTGAAGAGTCCTCCTTTCCTTTAGCCAGTTCAATTCATTTCCCTATAGTTTAGTACAGCAAGCAAGGTTTTTACATCGAGTTCCAGTCATTTATTCCTAAGTGAGCAAATAGATTTTAGCTGAGTTCCCTTAATACCTCCCTTCTTCCTTTTTTTTTTAAATTAATTAATTTTGCTTTCGATGAAGTAGTATTTATTGTGAGTTCAGTGGCAAATTTCTATAGTTCCAAAGGTCAACCCATTATCAAATAGGAATTCTTATTTCAACTAGGGTAAGCTAATAAGCTCTTTGGAAAGCTAGTAAGGGGTTCCCCTGGACATATAGAGAAAGGCTTATTTATGAGAATTTTTCAAGTTATTGCTATGGGCTATTATTGAAGTGAAGAGCCTTAGTGTAGTGTAATATAAATAAATGTCAATGATGATGTGCATTTTATTTTCTTCATTATTAAATGATCTAGAGTACTAGTTAAGGTTCAAATTCCTAGGGCTTAAATAAAAAGCAAGCATTTTCATCACTACCCTTCCTTTCCTACTATAATTAAAAAGGTTCCCTACCTGTGCATAAAGCGAGTTGGAGAAAAAAGGTAAACCTATCCAATAGCCCCATAACAGGCCTAGGGATTTTAGGTTAGTTATCATTCCAGTGAGCAAGCTTAGGTATTAGGAAAGTAGGTATCTTAGGAGAGTTAAGCTTATATGCAATTCCATCCACTCCTTTTATCTGTGATTTGTGACCTTGTCAAAGTTAGATTCCTTTCCTCCCTCTACATACCTCCCCCACCCCCTTTCATTCTTTTTTGCTAAGCTAGTTGCCATAGTTGTCGAACTCAAAATATCATAAGAGAAATCAAAAGATAGCTTCTATTTCCTAGAAAGTTTACCTTAAGTTAAGTAAGTAGGCAACTATTGGATCATACATATCTCCTAATCTAAAAAAGTAACCTTAGAGAATGATTTTGATTATTGGTAGCAATAGATAGCAACTAAACTAGCTAGTCAGGGAAGGTAGGTAAATAAGTAGCATATATAGGAATCCCCCGGTAGTTGGGTTGGTGAAATACAATAAGAGATTGGCTTGAAAGGCTTTCTAACTAGCCATTGTACCTGAGATAGTTGTCCTTCCTATTCTTTTAGAGTAAATCTCGAATCCCTTGTAACCAAAGCAATATTGAGATTTTTGGTTTGAGCTGTACATGATGAAATTCTTAGATATGGTTCTCGGAAGGGGAGTACTATTGGTTTACCTATATCAATAAAGTCTATAATTGGTTTAAAGAACATCTCGAGATTTAGGTGGTGATAATATAACTAGTAAATATGTTCTTCATCATGTCAACATATTTTATTGTCTAGGAGGAATTACACTAAATTGTTTTTTAGTACAAGTAGCTACAGGCTTTGCTCTGACTTTTTCTTACCGTCTAACTATTACTAAAGCTTTTGCTTATATTTAATACATAATGATTGAAGCTAACTTTGGTTGGTTAATCCGATCAGTTCATTGATAGTCGGCAAGTATGATGGCCCTAATGATGATCTACATGTATTTCTTTTATGTGTATCTTACTTGTGGTTTTTAAAAACCTTGCTAATTTAGTTGGGTTATTGGTGTGGTTCTAGCTTTATTGACCACATCTTTTTGTGTAACAAGTTATTCTTTCCCATAGGACCAAACTAGTTATTAGGCAGTCAAAATTGAAATAGTTATACCGAAAGTGTAGGATAAATTGATAGTGAAACGGCATCACTAGATCGCATATCAAGTAAGAAATCCATAAGAGTTCAAAGGTAGTAAGGGTAAGTGTCTTGTACTCTGCTTCGGTACTAGACCTAAAAAGAGTTGGTTTATTTCTAGAAAAAACCCAAGTCAGTAGTTTTTTTACCAGAAAGATGCAAAAGCCAATAGTAATCGTTTGCTATTGAGACAACCAGCCCAGTTGACATTGGATAATGCAAAGAATGTTTTTTTTTTTCAATCTCAGAGTGACATGATGGTTAAGCTAAGGCTAAGAGAAGTCTTCAAATACTATAAGATGCATTTTATAGCTCAGGGAAGCACAATGATGAAAACGTACATGAACTGACAAACTTGATTGAAGGCATAGCAGATGTCAGGTCTGGTGATAGTAAAGTATTAAAGGGTGCCAACAATGCTATGATATTCTATTATATCAGAGAGAAGAGCACCATTGTATGTAGAAAGCTTTAAGTCAGAAGCAAGTGGTATGGGACATATCTTGCATATGAGTACGAGTAAGCAGATCTGAGGCCTATTTAGTCCGAGTCAAGACTAAAGCAGTTGATGTACGTTTGGCTTCGATTCCTAAGAAGAAATGAAGATCACGAAGATCTTTCAAGGCAAAGGACGTACACAGTCGTTGAATGAAAGGAGATGAGGGGAGACTAAGGCAAGATGATAGTCTTGAGA
The DNA here is from genome assembly GCA_024138005.1 of Lumnitzera racemosa. NCBI lineage: Eukaryota > Viridiplantae > Streptophyta > Magnoliopsida > Myrtales > Combretaceae > Lumnitzera > Lumnitzera racemosa. The sequence continues at coordinate 44,515,339 of JAMXBC010000010.1, forward strand.
AAGATCTTACTACAAATTGCTCTGTAGTAGGATAGGTAAGAGGTCAACAACAGTAAGGATAGGAGATTGAACCATATACATATGAGGTTTGGAACCCTCAAGAAGTCAAGACCTTTCTCCTTATAGTCTCCCTTCTCTCTCATCCTTACCCTATCTTTTCACCTCTCCTAAATGCCATGTATTCTCATTTTCATGCTTCACTAGATCTTGATCTTTTATTTTTATTTTATTTTTCATTCAAGTTGTGGAGTGCTTCAAGTTAAATCCCATCCCAGCAGTCGAACTCCTTCTTGACTCGACATCCTGTAAGAAAAGGCCCCTAACTATAGAACAAGCAATAGATTGAGCTGTGCGAAAGCTTAAAGCGTTAATGTATCCATTTTCTTGCTCATTAGCACTTTACTAAGAGCATAGAAAGGGTTCTAACCAAAACCTACTCTTAATAAGTTATTGAGTTCGGCTTTCGAGACTATTTAGGGCTTATGTAATATATAAAGAAGAGCCTTGGCCAACTTATTTAAGTTAAGGGATGCTTGCCTTTTTGAATAAAAGGAAGTGGGATAGGGGAGGTGATTTTGGTAAACCGATGCATGAGCTGAGGCTCCTATGTCCCATCGTAGGTTAAGGTAGTCGTAGGTCAAAATATGGTGTGTTCCTCGACGGACCACACTTCAACCAAAAGGCCGTACTTATATTCAAAATCAAAAGGTAACCATCTAGTCTTTCGGTTTGATCCATATTTCACTCCATTAATGAAAGGGTCAATCCCCCTATCAATTCAATCAATCTATTAAAAGATGCCAGTGACTTCTGTAGGGTGACCACTTGTACGATCTTAAGGAAGCAGACACCTGGAGAGATTGTTTGACATTATCGAGGGTCAAAAAAGTATTCAGAAAAGAGCTTTCCTATTTTATTTTAGGACTGTCTTGTTTAGACGGTCGATGTAAAGCTTCAATGAAGCTTTGAATAGAGCGTTTCGTTTAGAAGTAAAGGCAAGGGGTGATAATTGAAACTTTAGAGAAAACACCATTGAAAGAAACTATTAGCTAATTTTGTCCTTCTCTAGTTCGCCAGGCATTCTAATGAAGTTATCTCATTCCTAAGGGTAGGCCTTAGTTTTTAATCTACGTCCAATTCTTGGCTCAAGAGTAACTACCCCCCTTTTCCCACCAATCAGCCGGGACATAGTCAAGGAGGGGAATTGCAAGTAAAGTAAGCACAGATGTCATTCTCTTCCTCTTATCTAGCTAACCCTATTTTCAATCTTTTGAAAGGCTTTCAGGTTGTGTTATCTTCTCTCTAGTCGCCTGCTGAAGTTATATCATCTATTATAGGAATTATGGGCCCGGTATTCGCCGTTCTAATGAGAGTGCCCTACCTCTTCCTTAGTGTATTAGACCCTGAAGTGCCCCTTTTAGTTGCGAATACTCACTTCAGAGTTGAAAATCATCTTTCCTGCTTTTGGGCAAGTACGAAAGATTTTGAACATAGTTACTTTTTTTAATTATTTATTTATGGGAGTCAAAATCCCCAATTTGGTTCAATATACCTAATTCGTAGGTTGTAACCTTAATTCTAGTATTCCTCTCTGACTCAATCTAAAACTGAAGTCTAATAAGGACAAATTCACTCTTAAACTTTATAATAGTGAAAAACAAGCTATCTTCATATTATGCAATCTATGAATATCATCATAGGTAAGTAAGGAGAAGATTATGTAACAATGAAATCGAATTTTCTCTCGGAAGTCTGCTTTATCGAATATCTGGTTAGTCTTCTTTCTTGATCTCAACCCACTCAATGGTACTGAGGCTATGGTTCTCACCCTTTGATTTTAGTAATGCTTTCTTAAGAATTGAATAGAGGTACGACAAAAGAAGGGCTACTCTAACCAGATTGATGCTAATTCTCCGGTTTTTGTAAGAAGAAGGTGTTTAGAAAAAGACAGTCTTTGATAGAAATAACCTTCACTGCCAACTTATCCTCTTTAACACCTACATTTGAGATTACCGCCCCGCAGGTCCTATTCAAAGCATCAAGCTTGATAGTGAGCCTCTTGTCCTTATCCCTTCCTTATTTACTTCAAATGGCTTTAAGAAAGGTCCCTTTTTCTTTTTGCATCTCGGATGGGAGTCAGATTCTTGGCTTATTCTAAGCCCTTTTAAAGATTCAAGGTCGAAAACACTAGCAACAACTCTAGCTAAAGCAGTTTTGACAACAACCCCTTCAATGCCTTTTTAAATCCCTTCCCTCACAATTCCCTCTCTCAGGGCATTCTTCGCCTATTCTCTTCCTTCCTTACTTATTTCCTCTCTTTCTTAATGATAATGAAATAGATATATTTGTCTCACCTGTCGAATCCTTAGCTTAGCTTGCCTTGTCGTCAAGGCTCGATCAATTGCTATCTTTAATGGGGCTTTAATAGTGGTGATAGGTCGATTAGACTGAACAAGCTGATTTGAAGATAGCCCCTTTCATATTAATAAGCATCAGCCTAGACTTCTACTACCTTAGTTTCGTATTCATTGGCCTTAGGCCAGTAGGTCAAACTTGAACGTAATTCTTGTGCTATAGCATGATGCACTGGTTAAGGCTCAATGGTACACACATCTTCCTGTCTCAGGGCATTCTCCGCCTATTCTCTTCCTTCCTTACTTATTTCCTCTCTTTCTTAATGATAATGAAATAGATATATTTGTCTCACCTGCTGAATCCTTAGCTTAGCTTGCCTTGTCGTCAAGGCTCGATCAATTGCTATCTTTAATGGGGCTTCAATAGTGGTGATAGGTTGATTAGACTGAACAAGCTAATTTGAAGATAGCCCTTTTCATACTAATAAGCATCAACCTAGACTTCTATTACCTTAGTTTCGTATTCATTGGCCTTAGGCCCACAGATCAAACTTGAACGTAATTCTTGTGCCATAGCATGATGCACTGGTTAAGGCTCAATAGTACAGACATCTTCCTGTGTATCCATTCTCTTCCTAAGAGTACATTGTACTACACTGGGGTGTCGATCACATAAAACTTTGTTAATCTTCTGTAATCGTCGATCTGAACCTCTAAGAGAATGGAAGAGCCTTTGTTTTGCCATCATTGAGGCCATATTTTTTTTTATCTTGCTATATTCTATAGTTCTTTCTTCCGACTTTTTTTACTGTCTAAACGAGGACAATATTGACTACAGCTCCATTTTCGATCAATACCTTCATTATTTAGGATGGTTTTCCAAGTTTGGTTCCATAGAGAGTAGTCTAAGGCCAATACGACCTTGGAGTGGATCTATAGAAAGAAATTATCCTGTTGTTGTCTATCCTATTACTCTTATTATAGTGGTTAACAGTAGCTTATGAAAGAAAGTCTTGCCTATTAAAGTCAGCTTTAAGCCTCCGGTTAAGGAAGCAAGCATAGAGTTCAAGGTTTACCAACCTCGAGAGCCCTTGTTCTCTTTTGCTTTGTATATGAAATCATTTTGATGGAGATTCCGTCTCAGCTAATGTCGATTCAGACTTCGCTCCTGCTGATGAGATTGAAGGGTTAACTACTTTCAAATCTTTTGTTGCAGTTTATAAACCTAGTCTTAGAAAAAGTCATTTATGCCAATAATTTGACAGAGAAAAGGCTTTACTTGAAGAGTAGTAAGATGTCTTATTGATATACAAGAAAAGCAAGCTAATTCATAACCTGTTTTCTTTCCCCACACGAGGCTAAGCCCAATCCTAAACTCTATGCATTTTCTTAGAGAGTTATAGAAAAAGCGATATGTCACAACCTCTTTATGAGTATGCGAGCCAATTTCATCATAACCTTTTAGTAGAGCGAAGGAGGAAGGAACTAATGGAGCGTTTTCAAGGCTAATCTCATCCGCAAGGGCACAAGATTCTATTAATGCTTCGAAGAAGGAGAATAAGTCAAATTCCAAAGAAATGAAGATATGAAGGGTCTATGTTAATTAAATCGACTGCTAGGGAGAAAGGGGATGTTGGTGATAAGGAATTGAACAATAGGGCTTAGCCTAGGGTTAGAGAAAGAAAATTTTTTATCGATTCATTTTGCCCAATTGGGAGTAGAAGTCAAGCATTTGGTCCAACTCAAACCTTAGTGAGAGTAAAGCAAAAGATCGAGCTTTGGAATAGAGTCAAGTGGTTCACCTGATGCTGCTAATCAATCACTTGCAAGAGCTACTAAAGCAAAGATTTATGGGTCAATGGTAGATGCGATCCCCTCTCCTATTCAATTAAGTTCTACTATGATTAAGACTCGAGGGCTAAGTCACAAGGGAAGACCTCTTCCACTCACATACCTCAGAAGTTAATCTCATTGCTTTAGCTTCATGTTCTCATTACTCCTATCATTCACATGAGGATAAGGATACCATATCAAAAAGATTCTATGAACTTAACTTGAACATCACACCTAATAGAATGAATTGATCTCAGAACTGGCTCAATGAAAGGCGAAAAAGCTATTTTGTAAGTATACCTACAGATCTATGTTCCTAAACAGTCTCGGAGAAAGCTACCAATATCTGACTTACTAGATTGTCCTGTGGCAGCACTATGTAAGTCTTAGTTCCTCTTGGAAGCACCATCAATATTGAATTTGAACAAGCCAATAAGGAAATTCTTGATAAAGGCATATTTTTTATGTTTTAATGTGCAAATTAGATAGAATTATTGTTGATTTTATAGAAATCTTTAAGAAATGGTACTTAATTTTTTTCATTTAGACATTTTAGAAATTAGAGGATTCAAAGTGGAAATACGAACGATTTAGAAGAGTTTTACACAAATGAACAAAATTCAAATCAACACGTTGCAATTTGGAATTTAATGCAGCTGGCCGCCGTTAGCTTTTATTAAAAAGAAGCCTTACGTGAGCCAACCCTAGTTTTTCGTATAAATCGCCTTATGTTTCACCATTTGAGAGACTTGTTTTTAGACACACATACTTTCCTTAGACTTAGAGAGTTTTAGAACAGTCAATAGATAGTTCTTGAAGAATTCTTCTATGGAACTACTTGGATCATTAAGAAGATTTTGCTTTTGCTGTGGAGACTAAGTTTTGGAGTTGCAATTGAAGTTTATCTTTTCCAATTATAGAATTTGTGACATCTATTTTAAATTATATTTATGCAATGCTGTTATTTATTCATGTTTTTAATTATGAATTTCCTTGCAATTTCAATTAGTAGTTGTGCTTTTGTTTCAAATTCCATGGTTGGCTAAATTTATTTGTGGGGATTAATCAAACCCTATATAACTAAGATGATGATTATATTCGTGCTATAGGATTAATAGATATAGAGATGATTTATGATTGTAATTTCTATGATTTTAATTACAATTGTTTAATTGATTATAATTGTTAGAAACCCTAGTAATGTGGGAGTTGATATAGGGTTTGTTAGAAATTCTTGGTTAATTTGATTAATTAATGTAAAAGCAACGTTAATTGAATTAATTAGAAATCATCTAGAGATTAATGTGATGTTTGGTGATTGATTATTTACTAAGACATTAGGAATAATTGATTTAGGACATTAGACAATCATGGTATTGGGAGATATATGATTGTAATTTAGAGTCCATTGTTAATTAGAGATGCAGTAGCTAACTGATTCATTAAGGGTTTGAATCCTTTAGTTTTAAGGCATAATAATAATTTCACTTGAATGACCATATAGCTAGTAATCTCACTTGAATGATCATATAGGTAATAATCTCACTTGAATGACCATATAGCTAATAATCTAAATAACATGATAACAATTTGATTTGCATAATTTAGGATGGATTTTGTTTTTCTTACAATTCTTAATTGATTGCTCAGTTTTAGAAATTTTATAGTTATTTTCTTTTTTATAGTTTTAGTATAATTATTAGATTAGTTAATTTATTTTTTGATTACCTAAATATCGATAAGAACTACCATAGGTTTAGTAATATTATAGTCCTCGAGGGATTAACAACCTTACTTAGTTAGTAATACTTGATTCCAACCCAATATACTTACTGGAGTATTCGCAATTTAATTTATATATATAGTTTGAACAAATCAATTTCCAAGCAATCAACTTGCTTACCTTCATACTTAGCTCAGTTTTCTTCGAATAAAAAGCAGAGACAGCAATTTCGACATCATTAGCAAGCCTTTGATTAGGATCATAGGGGAGAATAAAGTCTCCATAAAAAATAGCTTGAAACCTCCGCTCCAAACCAAAATCTTCCATGCAATTGCATAGACTAGCAATCAAAAGCAAACATAAGATCCTTATAAGAAGCATTGCTACATAAATAATCTGTCAATTCCAAGGAGTAGAATGTACTTTTATGCTCATTGGGAGTACAGATGTTCCAGATCAATTTTGCAAAGTTACACTCATGCAAAACATGTAAACAATCCTAAATTGGGTGTCCACATATAAAATAGTAGCTAGACTTTGAGAAATTCCTCTCCGTAGTTTAAAATACTAAGCCAAGGTCAGGCAAGTAGTCTACCTTACAAGGTCTACTGCGACTCAACTCTGTGGTGATATATGAATTTTCTATAGTATAATGGCTTCCTACTTTTATAATTGATGTCAAAAAGGAACGACAAGTAAGTGGGCTACCTTCTAAGGAGAAGCTACCCTATATATATTTAGGTATGGGGTAGAGAAGGGGAGAGGGTACGAGGGCTCCTTCTACCCCTTCTCTAATGAAAGACCTAGAAAAACAACTTCTAAATGTAGCCTTTCTCTTATTTTGTGAATCTACTATAAGTAGTTGGGCTAAGCCATTAATAGATGTTCTTTATGTAGGGAGGATAAGTTAAAAGTGCAAATACTTCATTTCAAATGGGTGAGAAATTTTTTATTGAGACAACATCATCCATTGTGATGCTAACCATCCCCTAGTGGAATTAGGGTTTTTGTACTAAGTGCCCCAAGAAGTGAGTAGATAATGGTTACCTGTTAGGGCACCTAGGCTTGTTGATTGGTAAACTTCATTGAGTTCTTCGGCTAACCCTTTCATTCTTAAATTTAAATAGGGTACAATTGCTGCAGAAGATCCACTAATTCTTGATCCTTTAAGGATGTAAATGAGGGTACGTAATGATGCTGGAGTTGATGGTACCGATCTCCACGCGTATAAGATTATCTTCCCTTTTTGGGAAAAAGATGAGGCAGTTCCAACTTTAACTGGGACTTTAAGAGCGAAACTTAGGAGAGGAACGAGCTAATGATCAAGCTTATGAAGTAAAGTAATTTTATGAAAGAAAGTTACCCTTTCACTAATCTACTACCCCAACTAAACTATCAAGATAAGGCTAAGACAAGGGTGGATACTCTATACGCACTTACTCATGTGCAAAATCATGCTAAGGATGCTTATTCGCAAAGAAAAGAAGCAAATTCGAAGATGAATCGATTTCCTAACTCATTTACCTTACTTGAATCCTAGCTATTCATTATATGCCCTTTTAATAGGATTGACTCCAATGTGTAAAGCAACTAGGTTTCTATAATTCCTCTTTCTCACTTCTGTGTTCTGACTTGGATCTTAGACTACCAGTAACTGGCCTGTCTATGGTCAACATAGAGGTTAGGCACTAATAGGTAGAACTTTCTTAATCCGAAGGGAACTGTAGAAGGTCAAAAGATGAGACTCAAAATTCCTTAATAGAGGGATCCATCGAATAGCGTTGTGTTACCTAGAGACGTTCTTGGAGAAAAGGACTGATAAAAAAAGATCTCGATTTGATCTACCTCGATAAAAAAAGAGTTTCTCTGTCTATCTTTCCTAAGATGAAAGTGATGGTATCTTTCGATGAGCCCCATTTTTTTTTTTTAGTCAATGTTGATTTCCCTTGGTCACAAAAGATGGAAAAAAGGACTTTATAAAAATAAATATAAGAAGTGGGATCTCAATTCCTCATTTTTGACATGTTACTTATAGGGAAATGCTATTTTCTAGTTTTTCTAGAGGAAAGGGAATCCATCAAGGTTTTTGTCTTAAAATAAAGCTATGGTCCTGATCAAGTAACTAGTAGTCCCATCTATCCACCTCTCTAGACACAATATCTTGACTACCAATGATTGTGACCACATCTACTGGCATGTAATGTTTAGACATAGAATCAAGTCCTTGTGAATAGGTAGAGCTAGGTGTTCTTATTTTATGACGGTAGGGATGATTGCTTCCATTACTAACCAAAAAGACACCAAATTCTCCTTTAGGTGCTTCAACTACAGTATAGGTAAAAGGAGTTGGTACGGTAAAACCTTCTGTATAAAGTTCGAAATGGTGAATTGAGGTAAAGTAGACCGATGATCTTGTAGTCATTTGACTGGCTATTGAAAGAAAAAGCTTGCTTCTCCTCTCCCTATTATATAACCGGTCCCATCTCTCTCCAGACCTAACGTGGTAGTTTCCCATCATAAGGCTTTTGATCTATAGTTTGAGCCATTATCAAGAAACTAATTCATTCAAAACTCTGTTGATTGCTTCTATAGAGAAGGCGAAGCATCCTTAGCTCAACATTATAGCACATAGGGCTTCAACCCTACTACATCGCTTTGCTAACTTGAAGCACCTCACTATGAGAATCTAGCTTCACTAACACTCGACTAAGTCATGAACCTTTGCGCTGACCGTTCGCTTTCTCAGTAGCAAAAGCGCTTCTCTTTGCCCCTTAAGTAGAAAGAAGGACAAGAAAGATATTTTTGTTTTATTGCTCCCGCTTCCTCTCATCTGCGCTTGTCAAGCCAACTTTGCTTTTTGGGAGGTGAAACAGCGGTTGAAGCGGACATTTCGAAATGACAGCTTCCAAATTTATGTATATTTATACATGGTCACGGTTATCCCGGACTGCGTTCCGGAAAAAGTGGCCTACTTGAAAGAATGGGCGGGCACTCTCGTGTTTCAACCCCACTATACTATTCATAGTTGTGGGGCACTGTGTACTTACAGCCTCTACGATAAGCAAGTGAATGGGGCCGATGCGTGGCGAAGGGAACGGTTCATCAAAAGCCATTTCTCGCCTCAACCCCCTAAATAGGAAGAGGGGTACTTTACAAATAGGGGGTAATTGGACCTAAGTAGGGCGAACCAAATTTAAAGGCCTCGCTAGCTACTTATAATTCAGTAGCGGTATGGGTGTAAATACTTAAGCTTCCTTTAAAATACTATGATGCAAAAATTTTAAGACTTGTGAGAGAAACTATTAGGCTAGTTTTATGTTTAGACACTTATACTGTTATTGTAGAAAGGGGATTGTTTGCAAGATCTTATATGCAAGTAAATTTTAATGAGTCGCTAATGCATTCTATTATGATTGAAGGTATTCCATACTATGTCCAGTATGAAGGAAATTTATCCATGAAGTGTGGTCGTATAAGTCAATTGAAGTATAACTATTCACAAATGCAGAATAAGGAAGAATGCAATTTTCAATAGCCTTCTTTGAATGTAGAACCTTTGAACATGCATGATAGGAGCATGCATAATGGGAATATGGAGACTAGTAAGAAAGTCACAAATGGAGAGCAAGAAGCACATAGTATAAAATAAGTGGCAAAAAGAGATGATGTGGAAATAGAAATGGAAATTAATAAATAGGAGGAACAAAAAATGAATAGTAATGAAAGGTATGGAGATTAGACAATGATACAAAGAAGGAAAACAACAAAAACTAAACAAAGTCAAGTGAATAATACATAATACATGCAAGGTACTAATGACTCAAAGCCGGAAAAAGCATTAAGCATCATTAATTTTGGAGGGGAACGAAGAAAAGAATAAGTGACATAAGCCAAGTTAATGTACAAAGGTAAGAAAAGAAAACCAAAGAAAACTTACGTCAAGCAACGCCTCAAAACAGAATATTGGAACTTAGGATGTGTCTAAGGAAAGTGAAAGTAAATAATTGGAAGTAAATAAATTAAGTTCAAGTATAACTTTCAAAGATGGTGTAAATTCAACTCAAGAGAAAACTTAGAACAAGAGAAGACTCACAAGCTTTAAAAACTTATCACGAAAAAAAAAGTAACAATGGAAAGGAAAGTAGTGTTGACATTCACTATCAAGCTCTTGCATCAAGACTTCAAAATGCCTTAGATAGATAAGAGCTTTAAGTTGATGCATTAAACATTCAATTGTCAAGTAGAGAAGAAATTAATTAACATGGAGGATGTGATGATACTTCAAGGCAAGCTGCTACCTCACCATCAAGTTCTAATGATAAGGCCAGCAATTTCAAAGATGGATAGGTCAATAATGTTGGCAATAGTAAGATAAACCATATGTATGAGAAGGGATTACATAGTTGTGATAGTAGTGGCAACAAGTTTGGAGGAAATTCACCCATTCAAGCTAATGAAGAGATAGGAAATGACATTGAGAATGGTAGTCAACAAAATATTCCGAATCACTAACTTGATGATCATAGAGTATTCATTACTGATACTTTATCTCTTGAAGAAAAATTAGTCAGTTCTCTTACTGCTAACCAATGTAGAGGAGACTTTAGCATTAGTGGATATTAAGGAAACACCAAATGATTTTTACTTGGAAATTCAAGCTCTCATGGCACATACAAACGAAGTAATTTGCTATAATTTTATGGTTACTAGAGATGCCATGCTACGTTACCCTTTGTGCTTAAGCTTATACTGTAAACCCTAAGAAAACAGTAGCTGAACCCTAACTCAAATCTGAGTATCCTAAACTGTACAATAAGTCGATAAGGCTAGTAACAATAAAAAAATTATGAAGTTTAATAAATTAAATATAACACCGATAACAAAATTCTAAGAATTGATCGAAACCTAAATCGCATACTGAAATCCTAAATTGCATACTAGAACCCTATAAACTGCTTTATGCATCATTAATCAAAATTGAACCTGAATTTGTTCGAAACCTTAAAATTACAAACATAAACCAATAAAATAGTTAAATATTACTCAATAGTGATAAAAATTATAGTCGATTGCAATTTTCGAGTAAAATACCTATTCATGTGAAATTTTAACAAAATCACTATAATAACTTGTGAAAATTATAATTGTAACAGGTACCAATTAAATTGATAAAATTTTACAAAAATTTCAAAATTAATTTACTTTGAGAATTGTTATAATTTATATGTTTCGAAAAATTATATATTTATTATTAATTTTTATTTTTCTTCTCATTCTTTTTTAATTTATCTCTTTTCTTCCTTTCCTTTCTTTCTTCAATTGTTACACATTCTGAAAATGAAACCAAACCAGTAGCCTACGTAAGAAAAAGAAATGCCAAGTGTTGAATGGTAAAAAAAATAAAAAAATTTGAAATGATTACCTTTGTTTTATCTTCATTAATTAAATGATTAGGATAAGATTTTTTTTTCCCTTCTTAACATTTGCAAATACATGAAATAAAAAGGAAGAAAAAATCTAGAAACCAATTCTGCAAAAAAAAACCGAAAAGAAGAAGAAAAACCTGGAAACAAAACGTAAGAAAGAAGGAAGGAAAAGAAGAAGAAGAAAGAAATTAAGAGAAATAGGTAAGGAATTATTTTGTAATTATAGATGTATATTATGTAATATATACATGTATAAATATAGTATTTGTATGGTATTTTTCTACATATAACATTACTAATACATGTCTATGCGCATAAATACTTAGATTTAATTAAATATGTATGTATAAGGTTATGTATCTATATATGCATGTACATAGGTATATTATATGGAAGAGTATGTATAATGTATTTTTTTTAGAATACATATAATTAGTATTAAGTATTTTTATTAAATAACTATAGTATATATATATATATATATATATATATATAGGTGTAACCATGAAGTATACATATGTTGATGTGTATGTGTATAATTTATTTTTGTGTATATATATATATATATATATATATATAGAGAGAGAGAGAGAGAGAGAGAGAGAAGAGAGAGAAATACGTAGCCGTATAGTATATATGAAGTGCTATATCTCTATAAGTAGTTATATATTCTTAAATAAATAATTTACATATGTCATGTATATATATATATATATAATATAGAGTACATGTATGGTGGTATACGACATATACCGTATAATACATATATAATATCTAGTATACATATTTTACAACAAATACTATATAAATATATATATTAAATATATATGTATGTATTTATATTTATGTACACATGTAAGACTTATATATATAAATAAAAATACATGAATATGTATATAAGAGTATGTTTATTTTCAATAAATACATATACAAACATAAATAAGGCGTATAATGTATATATATATATAAGTAGTATACCGAATATGTATTAGCATATGTGATATATAATATTTACTAAATTCATGAATATGCAAGGTGTAGATATATATATATATATTACCGTAATTAAGGATTTTTCAATAAAATAAATTATAAGTATATGAATATGTATATATGTATAATCGTAAAGTACATAAAAAAATAAGAAAACGAGAAACAATAAAAATAATAAAGGCAATAATAATAATAATAATCATAATAAAGTTAAAAATCTCAAAAATAGGAAAATATGCTCAAAGTAATAAAAAAATCAAATATATGATTTAAATAATTATTAAATCATAAATATATGAAGAAAAAGCGAAAATTAATATTTTATAAGTTTTAAACTTAAATAATAATTTTTGTGATATTTTTATATCACAATTTAAATTACGAGTCACAACATTCAAAACGGACATCGTTACAAGAAAATATACTCAAAAACGATCAAAATGGACTATAAGTTCATAACAATCTGAGCTAAAATGAAAAAGTTACACTCGATTCGATAAAAAGTTCGAATAAATAATTTTACGTAACTAAGTGAAGTAGACCTTATAAATTACAACACTAATTAGCTTTAAATTCTCAAACTTATAAATTTCTATTATTCTCAAGTGATCTCGATATCGATCCTAAGCTGCCCCCAAACTACTACGATTCCTAAGCTAGCCATGACTGAGTGAGTTTTTCCTAAAGATTCTATACTTATTTGTGCTTATAGTTAGTGAATATAAATTATGAATTATAAATGAATATGTATGGGATTGGGTTATATTTGTGCATGATAATTATTGTTGATGGTGAATTTACTTTAAATTTCAATAATATAATGTTTGTTGCATAGTAGATTTACTAGATTGATTGTTTGTGGCTTGGAATGATCACTGAATAAATAAGACTAAATTTTATTCAACTAAAAAAGTTAACTTGGATCATGCATAAATCATGCACTGCATAACTAATTCCGGCAGTCACATTATATGGAGGTAGCAAGAGGCCATATGTGGGTTGATTATTGATTGTTATTGACTTCATATGGTATACACATGCGATATGACCTTACCCTGGCCCGCGGCATGACTAGGCATTGGAGGTACCAGCCGCCTAACTAAGGGTTGAGTCCAGAGGCCTTCGTTTAGGATGAGTGAAGGTTATGTGAACTTACTCACAATTATATATAGCACTCATTTTGATAAGGTTAGTAATGGATGTACCATTACATTTTAAATATGAAACGCGAAGTTTCATTACGAAATAAGTTCTAATATGATACCTGGACTTTAGAGGGTGTTAAATCTAAGTTGCATGCAGCACCTGGTCACTTGCACGCATTTGTTTGGTATACTGTTTGTCATGCATTCATTTGGTTGAACTTAACTGTTGTATGACTTGATTGCTGTATGGTTGAGAGAAATTATCTGACTAAGCTAGTAAGCTCATACTTTTGTAGTCTTCTCTCGCAGGTCGATCTTTTTGTAGAGTCGGGCCGTCGCATACCCGAGGTAAGTTTTCTACATGGGGTCAGTGTGAGAGCTGGATGAGGACAGAGAGTACTTTTGATTAATTGTAGATTTGAATATGTAATTTTTTATATTAGTCTGACTTTAGACACGTTTCAGACTTTATATCTGTAAACTTTTATACAAATAGATTATGTATTATGTTTTTATAATATTATTATTTGTTATAAAATGACATTGCTTAAGCTTGCGCACTCTTGATAGTTAGTAGTAGCTGTAGCCCTGTGTATTGTATAAAAGGGTCATCGATTGTAAGGGAATTCAATCTGCAATCATTTGTATGGTATATGGTGACTGCTATGACTAGCCCCTTCGGATCGTGACATATACAAATATTGTTATGGAATATAAGAGGTCTTGATTCTAAAAAACAAATAGGGTATAGAATTGAATGCATTTACCCCCTTACTATATCAAGGTTTCTAGGGTCCCATCTAAAGTTGTACAAAGAATGGTTAAGATAATGAGAGATTTTTTTTTGGAATGGATCAAATGATGCCATACATATACATTAGTTGGCATGGGAAAAAATTACACAACCAAAAGATAAAGGAGGTTTAAGATTAGTTGATTTATACAAAAAGAATACAGCCTGTGCTATCAAAAGACTTTAGGAATTCAAAGTTAAAAAAAAAATACATAGGCTCAACTAATAAGAACGAAACACAGGAAGATTAGAGCTATTGGCAATGTGCCTAATATTACAAGAGCTACACATTTTGTCAAGGAGCTCTAAGTCAATGCTTACTAGTGTAGTCAACATGAGACTACTACTAAAGGGAATATTTAAACCACTTTATTTTGGTAGGATAAATGGGCAAAGGAATTTACAGTATGTCAACTCCTACAAGGACCCATTCATTATCAAGCATGGGATTTAAAGGTGGTTGAATGTTGGTGCAATCCTTATACATAGGATGAGGATAAATTGGGTTTCCTTATATCTTAACTATTATTGGAAAAAGTAGAGCATATTATTCTACATAATAGAGAAGATGAAACCCATATTTCAACGAACATGAGGGGGGAATTAAAATTAAATGATATATACTCAAAGTTAGAACCTACACTAAACTTAAAAGAGGAGAGTAGGCATGGTTATGGAATAAGAGAGAGGAATATAAGAGCAGATTCAAATTGCCTTAGATGTGGTGATACATAACAAGACAATGCGCATTCTTTCAACAAGTGCAATCACATAAAACTAATCATGGAGGTGAGATAAAAGAAAGATATTCATGATTCTGATATTCAAGGTGATTTTTATAAGTAGATCAAGGTTAATACACATATAACTCGAAGTAAAACTACATTATCTAGACCACTTAAAGCCTATATGTTTGGAATCAAGGTTTGGTTGATATGGCTCATTAGAAATTAAACACTCTTTCAGCCAGATCCTATATGTTTAGATCTAAATACTATAGTATGCTACTTAGGATATGAACATTGGGCTTCTTTGAAGAGAAAACAGAAAGTGTTTAGCATTAAATAAAAAAACTTGTATTGGACTCCCCCAATACTAAATTGGGTAAAGTTAAGTATGGATATGATAGTAAACTATCTAACAAATCAAGCAGCAATAAAGGGAGTAACTAAGGATCATAAAGGCAAATGGTTAACGGGATTTTTGCACAAACTAGGAAATATAGATATTGTGGTGGCAGAGTTATGGGCTATTTTCTAGAGAATTCATTATTGTGTTCAAAGGGGATTCCTAAATGTAGAGATTGAATCAGATTCAAAGATTGCATTTTTATATCTATCAAACAAAATAGAACCAAAAGCTAAATATTATCATGTTATAAATTCTGCAGGGAAAGAATCTCATAGCTATGGCAATGGAAGATCAATGAAATACCTCAAGAGATTAACATGGTAGTGGATCAATTGGCAAGCCAAGCAATGCAGCAACAACAGAATGCAGGAGTCCAATAGGAAGTTCCATCTTTTGTTAAATCCTTCTTGTAAATGATATGTTGGGTTTTGGTTTTGTAAGGGATTTTAGAATTTTGTATCCTCTAATAGATCAAGGGTTTGGAGGAGGTTTTCATGTTTTAATGAACTATCAACTTGTATTAGGCTATTTTAAGAAATGAAATATTCGTATGTTACTCAAAAAAAAAAAAAAGTCTTTCCAATTCCCAACAATATCAATGTATAAATAAAAAAAAAATGTCTCACACATATGTTATCTAATTTCTTATTTATGGTAGTTATAAATATTTATTTCCTATATGTTTTAATTAGGAAAAAACAAATTACTAGTTCATTCTAGGGAAAAGAAAAGTTATCTTATTAATGTCAATTGTCAATTACTTTCGAGTGCTTGTTATAGACAATTTTATTCTAAGATAATAAAAAAGAAAATTTTTTCTATCAATGATAAAAACAAAAGCCTTTTCCATTTTAAAAGTAAAACTCATCATATCAATAACTTATTTTGGATATAACAATAATTTACTCTATCTAATTTATTGGATATAATAACCTATTGATTTTCTCTTTTTCTTAATAGAAAGTATCAATTACAAATACTATTACTATTCGTATGTACAAAAGCATCTTCGATTCATATGTACAAAAACACCTTCTTATTCTAAAAGCCACAATTAAATATTGTAAGTTTTATAATATTGAAACGCATACTTTCACCATTATTAGATGTGTGAAAACATTAGCAGTTACATAATCTTTCATCTACAAGACATTAACTAAGTTAAAATTTTTTACCATGTTTAATATATTGTGGCTCCTTTAGCTTGTGATTATTCTTTTTATCACATAACTTGTTTTTATTTTATAATTATTTTTATATTATGTTGTTTCTCTCTTTTTTTCTTATCCTTTCTCCATCTTATTCTATTAATTTAGTTTCTCATTTTTTATTCCTTAAATTTCTTTTTCATGGATCAATTATTTGTAAAAACTATAAATGATAAATACTTTGTAATTTGTGTAATCGAATATCTTTTAACTTATATATAATATTTTATAGATAGCAGCTACAATTTATATAAGTCAATCTATGTAGCATTTGGTGAAAAAAAAAATCTATATAGCAAACTATATTCTAAACCATTGCTAAATTTTTTATGATATATATAATTCACAATACATGATACCAATATATATATTATATATAGATATATTTTATAATATATATATATGCATTTAACGTTAATAAACTCGCGATTTTACCTAAAATCACTAAAGGGTCTAAAAAATTAGAACATAAAGTCAAAATATAAAAAAGTAAGTTTTTATAACTTATATAAAATAACTTTCAAAACTTGTAGATATGCTTATATAATTATAAAAAAAAAACTTGAATCACAAGATAGAAATAAAAAAAATGAGGAAAATAAATTCTTTTTCCATTAAAATTTCTTAATTTATATATATTATATATATTGCATATATTATATATAAATATATTATATGATACTTTATATATTATGTAATGCCCTAGAGCTTAAGAAATTACAACTTACCACATGCCAACCTGCTAACTTCTCCATATTAAAAAATTCATCTATAACCTGTAAAATCTCCAAATCAAAATTTAGGGATGTATTTAACATCCTTAATTGACAAATAATTATAAAATTAGCAATCCCTCAAAAAGCTTATACAATGAAATTGAAATACAATTTTCTTTTTTAGTGACTGTTGTCTTAAGGAAAACAAAATAACAAAGTTCTAAAATCTCATACTTGCTATAACCAAACAATAACAATAAACCAAATAATTTGATAAGAGAAGTTTCAAGTAACTTCTTACGACCCAATAAACCAAAATAAGAACAAATACATAGTCTTATTCCATGACTTAGCCAAGACAAAACTCTAAATGAAAACTAAATAGAACTGCTCTCATTGTCATAGTAATAATTAAAGAACTTAGCTTCATCATCATAATTCTCATAATCACCATAGTAATAGTCTTCATAATCTTCATAACCGCTCTTGCAACTAAAAATGGAAAATCTCCGAGCTGTAAGCAAAGCCCATTACAAGATAACCAAGCACATGTGCATGAACATACAACCTACATAAAAGCATACACATTTATAGTCTACTACATGCAACAACAATAAATTCTTATCTTTTTTTTAGTCCAGCAACCAACACAATTCCAGCATCTTAGAACTTGGAGTAACTCATGACTCTAATGTGCACCCACGTACACACTCGCACATAAACATATAAGTATTAGTATTGGGTCCTTCCTAGTAATCTAGCAACCAAGGATCACCTTAATCTACCTAGATCATTTCAAAATGAGATTCTAATTAGGAAAACATCACACTAAGATCATTAAGGTACCACCCTAAGGTCATCGGTCCTCTTGATCCCTTGCACCCAGTTAAGCACATGCATCATACTTTAAATTTAGGCCAAATAGTTATTAAGTCCTTTTAACATGAACTAAACCTACAAACATAAGCAACACATAATACCCTATACTTGACTCAATAGATTGCTCAGATTCTAAAACTATCACCTCACAACTTATTCACATGAAAATAAATACTCTTAATTAGTCTCTAGACATAACTAACATTGCCCTTAAACTTAACAACTCAACCCTTATACTCTTAAAACTTGTGTCACTTAAGGAATCTAAGATCACTACAATGATAGATTGGTTAGTAAAGTGTTTTGAATGATGATTCATGTTTCGAAAGACTTTAAAAAGGTTTAGGAAAATGGCAACAAACAATGGGAAACATTGGTACATTCGTCAAAGAACTTAGCATCTAGATACTAATTTGCATGGCGTCTAAACACCAAGAATCTGGGAAAGTTTCTCCCCAGTGTTTAGACGCTAGTAGGGGTAGCATCTAGATGCTAACTTGGAGTCTATAGATTTTTGTAGACTATAGTAGCATTTCACACTTGCACTTCAACCCCCTTTACTGCAATTTTTGAAAATCCGCTCCTCAAAAGTGTGTCCCAAATACAACCTTAATCCTATACTCCTCAAAATATGAACCAAATGCCAATCTACAATCAAAAATCGAATTCAAGCCTTTACAATTCAACTGACAACTTCGTAAATAACCTTAATTCGTAAACTAAATTTGTTTTCCTCACCATCTTAGATGGAAAAACGAATTTTCAATTGGTTTTAGTCTAGAACTTTAACAAATAAGCATTTTAGACACTTACCTTAGATCCTTCTATATCAATCTTAAACGTACTAAAATCCCTTTCTTGCTTCAAGTCTCATGCCAAAACCCTAGGTAACAAGTGCTACACACATGGAGAAGTGTGAAAGGATTATTGAAATGAAATAATCAGCTATTATACTTAGGGTTTTAGGAACTTTCACTATGCTTAAACTAGCCATATCTCTTTTTGGTAATACCAAAGTACACCCTTACTGAAATTATTTATTTATTTATTTTCTTTTATTCTTTTTCCGTTTTGTCGACTTTTACAATCCTCTCCCCATAAAAACTTTTATCCTCAAAAGTTGAAAGTTCTACATACCTTGCTCTTAAAACAACTCTTAATACTTCTTCCTCATTTCTTCTTCTAACTCCCAAGTTGCTTCTCTTTCTAAATGATTTGACCGTTACACCTTAACATAGGGTATCTGCCTTCTTCTTAGTTCTTGGACTTTAGTATTTACAATTTTTATAGGCTACTCTATAGTAGACAAGTCTAGCTATAACTCCAAGGTTTCTAAATCCATTACCCGTATCCTTTGCCATTCTGCCTCTTGCTTTGGATTGGGCTTAAATTTCGTTAACATCAATACATGGAAGACATTGTGGACTCCTTCTAATTTAGGAGGAAGCTTTAACTTCCATACTATATTCCCAATTCTCTCAATAACTTTAAAGGGTTTAACTTACCTTGGAGCTAGTTTTCCTCTCATCCTAAACCTAAAAACTCCTTTTGTAAGAGACACTTTCAACAAAACCTCATCTACTACTTGAACTTTAATGGGCATCACTGCTTATTGGCGTAGCTCCTTAGATGCTTTTATGTAGTTTACATTCTCAGTCAAATCAGTCTTACATTGGCCATTGCCTCCTACACTAACTCTAAACCTAGAACCTACCTCTCTCCTACCTCGTCCTAGTGAATAAGCAATCTACACTTCCAACTATATAAGACTTCTTAAGGGGCAATTTAAATTGTCACCAAATAGCTATTATTGTAGGTAAACTCAACTAAGGGTAGGTGTTCATTCTAGTAGCCACCAAAATCAAGTATACATGCTCTTAATAAATCTTCAAGGATATGAATAGTTCTCTTAGATTTCCCATTAGTTTGAGGGTGAAAGGCAGTACTAAACTGAAGCTTCGTAACTAAAGCCCTGTGTAAACTCCTCTAAAACTTGCCAACAAAACATATGTCTTTATTTGATGTAATCTTCATTGGTACACCATGCAATCTTACCACTTCCCCAATATACAACAACTTCTTTAATGAGTAATCGATGTTAATAGGGATGAAGTAAGCTGACTTTGTCAATCAGTCTATGATTCCCAAACTACATCATGCTTACTCAAAGTCTTTGGTAGAGTTGTAACAAAATCCATAATGACCAGTTACCACTTCCACTTTAGAATCGATAATAGCAGCAATTCACCTACTTACATCTGATGCTCAATTCTTATATGTTGACAAGTTTGGTACCTCAAGACATACTTTTTGATCTCCCTCTTCATGTTATTCCACCAATAGCATGCTTTTAAATCTTGGTACATCTTTGTGCTACCCAAGTATATTGTATATCCTTAGTTGTATGCATCTTTCAACAGTTCACTTCTTAGTTTTGGCTTAGCAAGTATACATAACCAGCCTTTATACATAAGTACTTCTTCAAAGTCTACTATAAATTCAACTACCTTTCCCTTTTCTTTCTTCCTTTTTATCCCATGTATAACTTCATCTTCAACTTCAACCATCATAGCCTTGTCTACTAAAGTAAGTTGGATTCGCTTACTCACTAACCTAATGCCTACTTCTCTAGTCAAAACCTCTAAATCTAATCTTCTTAGGTCTTTTAGTAAGGGCATTTATGTCGTTATTAGACTAGCTAGATTCCCATGCTGCTTCCTACTTAAGGCATTAGCTACTACATTGGCTTTCCTTAGGTGGTACTAGATGTCTAAATCATAAATTTTTATCAGCTCTTGCCACCTTCTCTACCTCATACTTAAATCTTGTTGAGTAAATATATACTTCAAGCTCTCATGGTTTATGTATACCTTACACCTTTCCCCTACTAAATAATGCCTCTAAAGTTTTAAGGCATAGACCACCACTGCTAACTCCAGGTCATAGACTAGGTAATTCATCTCACAGGGCTTAAGTTAACGTGAAGCCTCTATCACCTTGCCATTCTACATCAATACGCACCCTAGTCCCTGAATTAAGGCATCACTATAAATCAAAACTCCTTTACACTGTAAGGTACAGACAATATTAAGGTGGTCACAAGTCTTTCATTTAACTGCTGAAAGTTTTGCTTACATCTATTATCCCAATCGAATTTAGCCCCTTTCTAAGTCCACCGAGTCAAAGGCACTGCTAGTCTAGAGAATCCTTCTACGAACTTTCTATAATAACTTGCCAACCTGAGAAAACTTCTGATCTCGATTACTATCTTAGCCCTTGGCTACTCCAATATGACTTTTATTTTCTCTGAATCTACTGCCATTCCCTTGATGTTTATAATGTGACCCAAAAAGGCTACCTAATCCAACAAGAATTCATACTTGCTAAATTTGGTATATAGCTTTTCAGCTCTCAATTTACTCAATACAATCTATGAGCCCCATACTCAACGAATAAGGATTAAGTTAATAAATTTAGGGTATCGATGAAACTAACCCGATTAACCTAAAAATTTACAAATAGGCTTGAGACATTAATCGAGGAGACCTCGTAGACTTGAATATAAAAAATATAATAATAATAATATATTTAAAATAAGACAATTTAACTATACTACTTATTATCTATCGTAATTGTATAGAATAGACAGTTCGTAAGCTTTTAGAGATAAATTATATATTATCATGGGACATAAAAAAATAAAATAAAATATATGTGCAAGTGTCGTGTAGAATTTTTAAGTATATGTGTACACCTATAATTAACTAAAATACCCTATTATTTACATTTTAGGCCATAATAAGATAGGAAAATTAATAAAAATCAATAAAAATATTATAAAAATATAAGGGAACAACTAAGAACTTATCAATTTGGGCGTGGCTAAGCTTGTACAAGTGTTTGGAAAATAAATCATGTTATCATACAAGAATTAGACTTAGTATTTAAGCTTAAGAATTTGAAGAGAAAGAAAGGAAAATCATTTTCATATTAGCTAAGCTTTGAAAAATCCAAAACTTCTCTTTGGAAAATCATATATGCAAAGTTAGATATGGAAAAATTAGGGATGGAATTAAGTATATAAGGAAGCAAATTTAGGAAAATATATACAGATTAGGCGTAATTTGGGCACTTAAGCATACGACAGCTAAGGAGGCTACTGGAGCTCAACCACCACCACCACTACCAAAAGTCGAACCTGATCTTTGGTGGTTCCAATAAGGTCGAAGTTGCCGTAGGTGGCTAAAGCTTCATTTTCCAATGAGATCCTATTTCATTCCAATTTTAAGTAATTTTGTAAAAATATAAAACAAGCCTAGAAAATTATTAAAAAAAAAATTATTCTCACATATTTTTATGTATACAATCTAGGAAAAATACTATTTTGCACAAATTTAGTAGCTATCATATACACCCTGAAGAAATCAAAGAAATTAGATAATTTTCAATACTAAAATAAATAGGACTAATGATGTAGTTTTCACTTCAATTTTTTTTTTCTATAAACTATCCTAAATCAATATTGAATTTCTATGTAAAAGATTCTCATGAAATTATTTTCCAAATTTTTATTTAATTTTTGAGCCCTAAACTATGTATTAAATAGTGTTTTTAGTGAAAAGTAACCTATTTATTATAATAACCTCACTTAGATTTTGAGCTTGATTCATTATTGAAGTATTTACACTATTCTAGAGTGGTTGGATTAAGTGATATAGTGAGGAGTTATAAAAAATTGCAATTTAGTCTTTAAAAGTGAAGTTGGGAACTTGGTTATTTTGTTGAAATTTGGTGATTTAATGCATTAGGATGTAAGGTATAAGGCGTTGAGAAGTAATGAAACTGAGTAAGGTTGTTTGAAGAGTTACTTAAAGTTTTAATTTGACCCTAAAATGGAAACTTAGAAGAAAAGTGAGTAAATTAACTAATTATGGGATATTGGTTAAAGGTAAAGGATAATTTAGGGGTTTTGTGAAT
The DNA here is from genome assembly GCA_024138005.1 of Lumnitzera racemosa. Taxonomy (NCBI): domain Eukaryota; kingdom Viridiplantae; phylum Streptophyta; class Magnoliopsida; order Myrtales; family Combretaceae; genus Lumnitzera; species Lumnitzera racemosa. Next base: position 44,538,517 of record JAMXBC010000010.1, read on the forward strand.
AAGTTGTACACTAAAATGATACGCAGAGAATGAGTTAGAAGGAAAATTTAAGACTAAAAGGTAAAAATACAGGACTTTGAAGCTTGGTTAAAGAATGATTTTCCTAAAAACTCTACAAATAACAGAGCTAGAGGGTAGTTTAATAAAGAGCCTAACTTAGAGAAACTTAAAGGTTGTCTCAAAGAGTAAAATTGATATCACAAATGATCCCCGTATGGGTTAGAAAGTAATTTAGAGGATTTTTTCACTAAAGAAAACTATTATAAAACTACTCAAAACCTCACTTACAGGATTTGGCAATTTAAGGTCATTAGTAAAAAAATCATTGATTAGTCAAGAAATCACGATTTGTAAGTAGAAATAACTTATAAAACATATGACGAAATAAATAAAAACAAATAAAACAAACTAATGGTTAATGATTCAAAGATTGAAAAGCTAATTCATTGTATATTTTTAAGGATACTTAAAGAGCAAGAACGTAACAGTCAAGAGTAGTTACTTGTAAGTGCAAGTAAGTTGAGATCGATGCTTTATGGCATGTTGAAGTATCATTTCAAGATACTTAGAGAACTAAGAGTGCTTGTTTATGGTTATAGCTAGATTAGTTGTATACGTGCTATGTTTATGCTTGTAATACTGATTGATGCTTGAGAATTGAACTCTAAGTGTTGTTTTCTACTTAAATATATCATATTTAGCTTGTATGAACTTAGTTGCTCACCTTATAATTTGGACTAATCGTAAGTTGAGTAAGATCTAACCTGACATTCACAATAACCTAATAAGGGTAGCAATTAGGTTGTCAAACATAAGAAGGGGTTGCAGCAAGGTTAGGTACCGTGGTTCAAATGTTGTTTAGAGAAGGGGGTGTTCTCCTTTGCACAAGCCCAGATTTAGTTCAATAATGTTGTGTTGAAACTCCTCAAAATCTAGTTTAAAGCGGATGAACTTTCTTTAACTTTACAATGGACCAGTTAAATAATGCACGATGATTTATCATTTGCCTGTTGCATTTGCAAATAAATAATGATTGAATGACCTTGTTCATTAATGTACTCTTATGACTCTATCTCTTTTTACTGAGTTATTTGAGCTGGCATCCCAATAAATTGATTTGCAGTTATGGAATAATACTTAAAGATGCCTTGTTACAATTATCCGTAGGTTAGTTTTGATGGACTAAGGAATGAGGTGTTGAAGTCTAAAGAATAGATCAATGCTCTTGTTACTTTTGTTTTGCTTTTGTGGGAAGATTATAAGGTCTTCCTTAGGCGCCTTATAGTCTTCATTAGCTCACTGATATACCTAATATATGTAAGGTAGTCCTCCTGTAGAGATATAGAGATCTTTTGAAATCTTTGGAACGTCTAATGGATATAATGTTATGTAAAAGATCTAAACTAACTTTAGATATGTGAAGATATGTTTTGTAAAGTCTTACTCTGCAAGTATTATATACTATAGGTAACCATCTAACTACTTCAAAGCTAGTTGAGTTGTCATCCAACTTGTATAGATTGTACCTACGTTAGCAGCTAAAGTAGATAGCTTCTAGCTTAGGTTAGTTTATACAGCAAGATTGTTATGACTCTATGAGTTTGGGGAGTGACAATTCTAGGTGGTATTAGAGCATGTTTCATAAAGAACTAAGCTTTGAAGCATCTAATTAAAATAAACCCAACATTAGGAACACTGAGAGTGAGGAAAGTTAGTGGGCATAAAAGACTTAGACTTGTAGGTATATATCTAAGTTATCTATATATAAGAACTTAAGCTATATGAAATGAAAACAAGTAAAAGATAATGCTAATATAACTTATGTTGCATTGTGCTTACTTTTAGATTAAAAAATATGGGCTTATTTATGATTGGCTACATTTTGGTTGGGAAGGAAAAGAGTCCCCTACTGACTATTGAGTTCATTTGCAAAAGTTGTTAATAGAATTAGTTGACTGAATGATATTTTATACTATAGGTAAGATTATGCCTACTTATAAAAGGGGATTATCTTAGAGTATGAGGGATGATTAGAAGATTATGGGGGATGAGTTAGGTCCCTTGTATAATGACCACGTTGCAGTTGCAGCTTTTGAGAAGTAGTATATGCGTAATAAGGGAATTATATCTATGATGGTTTCGGTGATGTACTTTCCTATTATAGTGGAATCTAGTAAGGATATGATGTAGTTCATTTATTATGTAAAAATCTAAGTTATGATATGTACTCTTGAGTTATAAAGTTGTATCATGAAAGCTAGTAATGTAGTATGTGTAAAATTTTGTATAATATTGAATGTATTATAAGTTGAAAATAAGTATGGAGATTGGAATGAGTAAGGTAGTAACAAAAGAAACCAGTATGTAAATGTGACTTGTGACAGGTTATTACACATTATTATCATATACACAGGTGATGCAATAGTATATAAATATATATAAGTGATACCATATTTATAGGTGTTAATTTAATTTCGTTTTTCATTAAACCAAGACTTGAATGTTATAGGGAATTAATTTTATATTGTTATGTACATACAAGATATGCTTAATTTAGGCAATTTGTGAATGTAAATGGTCACTACAAGATGTGTAGTTGGAATTCTATGGTATATAATTAGAGGATTGTGTAGAAGCTTCAAAAACTTAAGCTAATTAATAAGTAAATGGACTTTAATGCAAGTTTAAGTGAAATATTGTGATAATTAAGGAACATGTCAAAGGAAGGAAATAGAAATGTGGATGGACAACATGGAAATAAGGAACCACCTCCATGTCCACCAACATCACAAGGCCCACCAAGGAACAATTTACTACTACCTCCACCTCCTTTTAATATCTTGGATCTTACTCAATTTGGACAGATAATGAAAAATATGTATACTATGATCCAACACGAAGGAGCTTTAATTCGACACCTCTTAGCGAATGGAAATACCATCGGTCAAAGATAACCTAAAGTGGAGGCAAGGGAACATTAACCACCAGAAGTTGGTAAGCCCATAGAGTTTATCAAAGCCAATTGGTGCCTCTAAGGAGAGATGGGAAAACCAGCCATGGCTGATGATTAGGTAGCCCAAATTGAGCAAAGTTTTAAAGCTTTTCGAGTACCAGAAGTACAAAAGCTCTCATATGGAACTTTATTACTGAAGTTGGGAGCATAAATATGGTAAGACTCGAAAGCATAGACTTTTCCAAGACCACTTACATAGCAAACATTTAGAGAAGAGCTTAAGGATAAGTATTTCCCTGTGAGTATCCAAAATCGGAGCTCAATCTTATCAAGACAACCTGAGCTCAAGAAAGATCTTTTTCTCAAGGGTTTTGAGCCTATAATAAAGTGCAAGCTTACAGATTATGGTTTTAAAACTTGCAATGAGGTAGCAAACAAGGCACGTCAACTTAAAAATAAATTGATACTAATGCAATCAAAGTGAAGCAAGAAGTTAAGGAAAGCGAATCGATTTAGACCTACTTTTAAGAGATCCTTCTCTAATGTTGGAGGTAGCAAGTTAAGTTGAAAAGGAAAGAAGTTAGTAGTGATGACTGGCAAAGCAACACAATCTAACAAAGGATTTAGTTTCTACGATAAGGATGGGAATATCAAATGTTGGAAATGTGGAAACTAACACTATCCTCGCCAACATGTGCAATTTAAAGGAAAATGTTATTTGTGTGAAAATCAAAATCATGTATCTAGAGAGAGCTCATGGATAAAGAATTGAAATATTATTGTTGTAGATGAGCTAGACACTTTTCAAGATACTGTACATAGTTTGAACCTAGAGCTAAGATTGCTATAGGAACGAATACTAAAATGGTCCTTACATGTGTCTTCATGTTAGAAAGTATGGATGAGGACACTGAAGAATTTGATGAATGGACGGAGGAATATTTGTGTGAGGGTTCGAATAATGACAATGATGGTACAGATGGAGGTGAGCTAGGCTTAATAGCAGGCAGTGCACTAACATTAATTACTAATTAAGAGTTATAGCATAAATTATGCTTAATGATATAATCATATGTGTTAAGTAGTTAGTAGTATCGTAATAGGATCTTAAAACTTGTAAGTAATTATAATAATAATATAATAAGTCATGTAGACATAAATGGAAGAGTTGCATATGCATTGTTTGATACGAGATCTTCTCATTCATTTATCAACTAGGAATTCATGATAAAACACAAAATTAAGGTAGTTGAAATGAAAGTTACAAAATAAGAATCCCTACGAAAGGGCATGTATCAACTTGAAAAGTAGTAAATGAAGGGTGAGTGATAATTTAGGAAAGGGAATTTCCAATTAAATCGATAGAATTACCTATAAGTGGTTATTATGTTATTATAAGGATTGATTGGTTATCTAGGCATGAAGCGAAAGTAGATTGTCGGAATAAGATGGTGATATTAGATGATGGAAACGTTATATTCACTAATTGGTCTAAGAGTTGTGGTGTATAGTTATCTATTATCAAAGTAATTGAGGAAGGGAAAATGGACGATGGAGGCTAGCAGTATTGCTTAGTATTTGCCCTAAAAGGGAAGAAGCAGACGCTAAGTATGTTGAAAATACCAATAGTTTGTAGATTTCCTAATGTATTTTCGAATGATTTGCTTGACTTGGCACCACATAGGGAATTAGATTTTACTATTGAGTTAGTTCTTGGAACTGAGCTGATATCCAAAGCTTCATATAGAATGTCATCAATGGAGTTATAAGAATTGAAGCAACAATTACAAAAATGTTTGGATAAAGGATTTATCAGGTCTAGTGTGATGCTATAGGGAGCCCCTATGCTGTTTGTAAAGATAAAGGATGGAACAATGAGACTATGTATCGATTGTAGAGGACTCAACAAAGTGACAATTAAGAATAAGTATCCCTTACCAAGATTTGATGATTTGTTCAATCAATTACATAGAGCTACAATATTCTCAAGAATTGACTTAAGGTCAGGATACCATCAACTGCAAATTGAACTAGAAGATATACCTAAGATAGCTTTCTACACATGATATGGACATTATGAATTTATGGTAATGCCTTCAACTTGACAACTACACCCGCAATGTTCATGGACTTAGTGAATCAAATTTATCGGTCTTACTTAGATACATTTATGGTAGTGTTTATTGATCGTATTTTAATCTATTCGAAGATGAAAAAGGAATATGCCGGTCATTTGAGATTGGCATTACAGAAGTTGAGAGACAATAAGTTATATACAAAGCTGAGCATATATGATTTCTGGTTAGAGAAGATAGCGTTCTTAGGTCATGTAATATCTAGTGAAGAGATTTTAGTAGATCTAGAAAAGTTTAAGGTTGTAGCTAATTGGAAACAACCTACTACAGTTATTGAAGTAAGAAGTTTTCTAGGGATGGTAAGATATTATAAAAGGTTTATCAAGAATTTTTCAAAGATAAGACAACCTTTAACTCATTTAACTTAGAAAGATGTTAAGTATAAATGGATTAAGGAATGTCAACAAAGTTTCCAAGAGTTAAAAGATCGTTTGATTTTAGCTCTAATACTTACCTTATCTAATCCAAGCAAGTCTTATTATGTTTATGATGCCTCTCGAAACGGGTTATGATGTGTTTTGATGCAAGAAGACAAAGTAATTACTTCTGCTTCTAGGAAGTTGAGGCCTCGTGAGAGAAATTACCCAACACATGAATCAGAATTGGTAGTGTCACGACTTGAGGGGGCTAGTCATGATAGTCACTGTATATCGTACAAAGGATTACAGATTGATTTCCATTACAATCAACAATCCTTTATGTGATACACAAGGCTACAACTACAACTAACAACCAAGAGTTGCGTAAGTGTAAGCAATATCATTTCATGATAATAATAACAAGCTAAAGAGATATAAAACACAATCTATATATATAAAAATGTACAAAAAAGAAGTCTATAATACTTTTTAACTCAAACTGATATCATTTCATTACATAATAGGATTCATAATCTAAATCCACTATCATAAGTACACTCCGATAACATGTTACTCCCACATTAACCCCTTGATGTACAACTAACCTCGAGCATGCGACAGCCCAACTCTACAAACAAATTGGCTTACGAAAGTAAACTACAAGGGTATAAGTTAACTAGCTTAGTGAGATAATCCCCTCAACCATATAGTAATCAAGTTATACATCAATTTAATTCAATCAAATGAATGCATGACAAACAGTATGCTAAACAAATACATGCAAGTGACTAGGTACTGCATGCAATTCAAATTTAACGCCCTCAGAAGTTAGGGTTGGAGATACTTTGGCATAGTCAAATCTAGGTATCATACTAGAACTTATCTCATAACAAAACTCCACGTTTCGTATTTAAAATGTAATGGAATATTCATTCTAAGTTTTAATCAAAATCGAGTTCTACGTATGATTATAAGTAGGTTTACGCAACCCTCACTTACCCCTAAACGGAGACCTCTGAACTCGACCTTTAGTCAAGCGGTTGGCGCCTCCAATGCCTAATGATCTCACGGGTTAGGATAAGATCATATCGCACAAGTGCACCGTATGAAATCTATAACAATTAAATAATCAACTCATGTATGGCCTCTCGCTACCTCCATATAATGTAACAGCCCGAATTAGTTATGCGTGTATGATTATGTGTGTTTCGAGTTAGCTTTTTTAAGTCTAGTAAAATTAGGTCTTATTGTTCAATGATCAATAAGGTCACAGACAATCAGTTCCTAATGAATCTACTATGTAACAATCAATACATTATCATACTTTAAACTAAATTCAAACAGTTATCATACACAAGCATAACCCAACCCCATACAATATTCAATTATTAATCATAATTTATATTCACTAATTATAAACACAAGCAAGTATGAAATCATTAGAAAAATTTCACTTAATCATGATCAACTCAAGGGTTGTAATAGTCCGATGGCAACTCAGAGTCAAGGTCAAGATCACCTGAGAATAAAGAATATAGAAAATTGTAAGTTTAGGAATTTAAAGCTAAACTAGTATCATAATTTGTATTATTTGCTTAGCTTAGTTACGTGAAATTGTCGATTTAAGCTTTTTATCGAACCACGTACAACTTTTTCAATTTAGCTCGGATCGTTATGAACTTATAGTCCATTTTGATCATTTTCGAGCATATTTTTTCATAGCGAGATCCGTTTTGGACATTATGACTTGCAATTTAGTCTGTAATATAAAAATATTACAAATTTTATTATTTTAATTTAAAAGTTATAAAATATTAATTTTAGCTTTTTTTTAGTAAATTTACGATTTAATAATTATTTAAATCATATAATTGATAATTTTCTTATTTTAAGCTTATTTCACTCTAATTACCTATTTTTACCCATTTTTGAGATTTTAGAATTATTAATTCAATTTTTTCTACTTTATTATTTTCTTATATTTTCCGGTATACATATATATATATATAAATATTATTATTACATTTGATTCATTTTTTTTCTAATTTACTTAATTATTAACACTTTTTCCTAATTTACGATACTCTTATATATATAAACATATTTATTAAGTTATTTTATTTATTAAATTAATTTTATCGTATATTATATATACTATTTAATTATACGCATAATTTTACGTATACATCACTATTCATATACGTACATTTATACGTATATTATACTTTATGTAAGAAATTATTTTGACTTTAATTTTATACTAGATACTATACTTATAAGTATAATATGGATATATTTGTATTTTATATACATATACACTTATATGATTGTATTATATATATGTATAAAATATGGAATACAACTAATACTATTGTTCATATATACAATGTCTAGCCCAAATACATGTATAAATATATATACAAAAATTCTTGTAAAATAAAAATACTAGATATAAATATACATACATATACCTACTATTATACTTGTATACACACGCGTGCGCGCGCGCACACACACACACATATATATAATAAAGACTAGGTTTGTATATACATGTACATATATTCATGCCACATATATATATATATATATACTTATACATATATAAGAAAAATCGCTTACATGTGTATATAAATATAAAAATATGAAACACTTGTATATATATATATATATGATATACGTATACTTATACTCATATGTATCATATAATTAAATAATTATTATGTACATATATACTCATATAGGTTCACATGTACACACATATATATATATCAATACCCAAAATAGTAAAAATACAAAATACATACCATATGTATTCTTCTTTATACATACATAGATATACATAAAGAAATACATAGTATATTTATATTATACACATACATGCACATACTTTAGACCATACACACAAAATACATATACTTTTGTGCATATATACATGTAATACATAAAAGAAAAATAATAAATTCCCAATATACATTTATGTACATAGGATAAGGTATATATATACATGTATAAAAATTAAATACTAACCTACCTAGATCCTTTTGCAATTTAATCAATCCTCTTGGTCTTCTTCTTCTCCTTCTTCTTCTTCTAATGAATTTGTATTGTGAGCTTGGTTTTGAATTCTTTTGCTTTTCTTTTCTTTTTCAGTTTGGTTCTCTTTTCTTTCTTTTTTTTTCCCATATTTTTGTCAACTTCTAAACGAATGTTGCAATTAGGATTAAAAAAAATGAAAAAGAAAAATAATCTAACCTAATCTCTTCGTTAAATTGGATAAGACATATACTTTAATTATCTTGTCCTTTGTCCCTTAATTATGCAACACATGTAATGTAAAATTATGCACAGGGGCTGCTGAATATGCAACTACAATTTACGTGTAAGGGAAAGGGAAAATAAGGAGGAGGAAAAAAGAAAGAAAAGAAAATGGAAGAAAAAGGAAAATAGAAATAATTATATGTAATTTTTCTAAACATAAAAATCATAAAAATAATAATTATAAATAAATTTTGAGATTTTATGAAAATTTATTAATTTAATTGATACCCATTATAATTATAATTTTTATGAGTTATTTTAACGTTTTCTTTAAAAGTTTTACACGATTACACAATTTAGTTGATAATTATAATCGACTACGATTATATCACTATTAAGTGATATTTATTCATTTTGTAAGCTTAAAGTTATAGTTTTAGGGTTTCAATTAAGTTTAGGTTTGATTTCGAGTAATTGTGCATATATCGGATTTAGGGTTTTTTATACGCAATTTAGGTTTCAATCGATTTCTAGGGTTTTTATTATCAATACTATGCTTGGTTCATTAATTTCATAAAAATTTTATCATTACTAGCCTTATCGACTCATGATATAGTTTAGGATACTCTGACTTAAATTAGGATTCAGACTACAGATTTTATAGGGTTTACAAGTAGCTATTGTATTTGCTTTGAAAATATGAAGACATTATTTGTATGGTCAACATTATGAGATTTACACTAATCATAAGAGTTTGAAATATTTCTTCACTTAGACAAAATTAAATGTAAGATAGAGGTGATGGTTAAAGCTTATTAAGGACTATGATTTGACTATTAATTATCACCTGGTAAAGCAAATATGGTGGCAGATACTTTAAGTCATAGAAATTATGAGCAAATAGCTTTTTTTATTAACCACCTAGAAGGATTTGATTCAGGATTTTGAGAAATTAAGAATTGAGTCTAAGTAAGATGATGACGAGGTGCAATTGATGAACTTAATTGTTCAACAGACCCCATTGGAGAGAATTAAGATGCAACAAGAACAAAATCCAAGTTTAAAATTGGTGAAAGAAAAGTTGAATTCGAAGGAAGTATTGGATTTTCATATTGATGAAAAAGGATTATTGAGATTTAAAAGTTGAGTTTATATACTTGATGATGTAGAACTAAAGCAAAAAATCATGGATTAAGCACATGTTACTGGATATACAATATACCCTAGAGGAAATAAGATATATAGAAACTTGAAAACCATATACTGGTGGAAGGGAATGAAAAAGGATGTGATTCAATATGTGGGAGGTTGTACTATGTGCCAACAAGTAAAAGTTGAGCATCAAAGACCTATTGGAATGTTAACCATTAGAAATACCCCAATGGAAATGTGATCATATCATGGTAGATTTTATGGTAAGACTTCCTAGAACTAGGGTTGGACATGATTCTATTTGGGTAGTTGTTGATAGGTTAACGAAAAAGTGCACACTTTTTAGCTTATTGAACTAGTGAATCGATGGGCAAATTGGCTATGTTATATGTGTAGGAAATTGTTCGTTTACATAGTGTACTAAAGAGTATTGTTTCAGATAAAGACAATCAGTTTGTAGCAAAATTCTAGGAGAGCTTACATCAATCTATGGGAATGAAATTACACTTTAGTACAGCTTATGATCCACAAATAGATGGTCAATCAGAGAGAACAATTCAAATACTAGAAGATATGCTTAGAGGATGTATACTGGACTTTGGAAGAGATTGGGATCAACATTTGCTACTATAGAGTTTGCTTATAACAATAGTTACCAAGTAACCATACAAATGGCACCATTCAAAGTGTTATACGGAAGGAAGTGTCGATCATCATTATATTGGTATAGTAAGGAACATGCAATGATAGGACTTGAATCGATTCAACAAACTAATGACAAAGTAAAACTTATTCAACAAAGGATGAAAGTAGCCTAAGATTGTTATAAGAGCTGGGTGGATATGAAACAAAGGCTGTTGAAATTTCAAGTTAGAGACCATATATATGTAAAAATAAGTCCATTTCAAGGATTTAAGTGATTTGGTGCGACTGGAAAACTAAGTCTGCATTACATTAGACCCTTTCAACTATTGGAAAGAGTTAGAAATGTAGCATACCAACTCGCCTTACCCCCAATTCTATTGGGATACCATTAGGTGTTCCACGTATCTATGCTAAGAAAATTTGTGAAGAATCCAAACTCAGTAATGGAAACAAAGCTAATTAACTTACAAAAGGATTATACAGTAGAAGAACAATCTATTCAAATACTTGATAAGTGAGTTCAAAGATTATGGAACTGAGATGTGGAATACATAAAAGCTCGCTAAGGAAGTAGCCCTCAAACAGAATTGACTTGGGAACCAAAGACGATGATGCGGAAGAAATACTCATGGTTGTTTTGCAAATTAGGTTTGTAAATCTTCCTATCTTAATTAGTGTTAATTGAATAAATGTTGAAGTATTTAATTGTTGTATTAGGAAGAGTAGATAATTAAAGTTTTTAGGACAAAACTTTTTTGAACGGTGGTGAAAATATAAGCCCTATATTTAATGAATAGGAATCCAATTGGTAAATTTATGGTATCAATGAAACTAGCCCAATTAATTTAAAAACTTACTAATAGGCTCGAGACATCAATGGAGGAGACCCTATGGACTTGGATATTAAAAATATAGTAATAATAATAATAATAATAATAATATATCTAAATTAGTATAATTTAACTATACTACTTATTATTTATCATAATCGTGGAGAATTGGCTTCAATAGTTCACAAACTTTTAAAGAGAAACTATATATGTAATAAAATTATTATAAGGCATAAAATAAGAAGAAGAATATATGTGTAAGTGTCGTGTGGAATTTTTAAATATACATGTATATCAGTAATAAATTCAAATACCCTGTTATTTACATTTTAGGCCAAAATAAGATAGGAAAATCAATTAAAAAAATTATAAATATATAAGGGAACAACTAGGAAGTTATCAATTTGGGTGTGGCTAAGCTTATACAGGTGTTTGGAAAATAAATTAGGTTATCATGCAAGAATTAGACTTAGTATTTAAGCTTAAGAATTTGAAGAGAGAGAAAGGAAAATCATTTTCATATCAACTAAGATTTGAAAAATCGAAAAAATCTCTTTGGAAAATAAGACATGCAAAGTTGGATCATGGAAAATTAGGGATGGAATTAAGTGTATAAGGAAGCCAATTTAGAAAAATATATACAAATTAGGCGTAATATAGGCACTTACAAGTACAACTACTAGGGAAGCTATTGAAGCTCAACCACCACCACCACCAAAAGGCGCATCCAATGTCTAGTGGTTTCGACAAGGTGGAAGCCGCTATAGGTAGCCAGAGCTTTATTTTTCAATGAGGTCCTATTTCATTCCAATTTAAAGTAATTTGGTAAAAATATAAAATATTCCCAGAAAATTAGGAAAAAGAATTATTACTACATATTGTTATGTATACAATCTGAGAAAAATACTATTTTATACAAATCTAATAGCTACCATATATGTTCTTAAGAAATTGGACAATTTTAGATACTGAAATAAATAAGGCTAATGGTGTAGTTTCCACTTCAAATTTTTTCTATAAACTATCTTAAATCAATATTGAATTTCTATATAAATGTTTTTTATGAAATTATTTTTTAAATTTTTATTTGATTTTTGAGCCTCAAACTATGTATTAAATAGTATTTTTAATGAAACATAACATATTTCTCCTAATAACCTCATTTAGATTCAAAGCTTAATTCATTATTGAAGTATTTACACTATTCTAGAGTGGTTGGATTGAGTGGTAAAGTAAAGAGTTATAGAAAATTGTAATTTAGTCTTTAAAAGTGAAGTTGATAACTTAGTTATTTTGTTGAAATTGGTAAATTGATGAATTAGGATGTAAGGTATAACGAGTTGAGGAGTAATGAAACCGAGGAAGGTTGTTTGAAGTATTACTTAAAGTTTTAAAATGATCCTAAAATGGAAACTTAGAAGAAAAGTGAGTAAATTAACTAATTAGGAGATATTGGTTATAGCTTAGAGGCTTTATGAATGAGTTATGCAGTAGAATGATACTTAGAGAGCAAGTCAGAAGCAAAATTTAAGAGTAAAATGTAAAAACAAAGGACTTAGAAGCTTAGTTAGAGAATAATTTTACTAAAAACTCTAGAAATAACTAAACTAGAGGTAGCTCAAAGGGTAGTTTAATAAAGAGCTTAATTTAGAGAAACTTAAAAGCCGTCTCAAAGAGTAAAATTGATATCACAAATGACCCTTGTATAGGTCAAGGAGCAACTTAGAGGATTTTTTACTAAAAAAAACTATTATAAAACCACTTAAAACCTAACTCAAAGGATTTATCAATTTAGGGTCATTAGTAAAAATATTATTGATTAATCAAGAAATCATGATTGTTAAGTGAAAATAACTTATAAAACTTCTAACGAAATAACCTAAAACGTATAAAAAAATATAATGGCTAATGATTTAAAGCTTGAAAAACTAATTTATTGTATATTTTTAGGGATAATTGAAAAATAAGGAGGCAACGATTAAGGGTAGTTACTCATAAGCACAAGTAAGTTGGGATCGATGCTTTATGGTACGTTGAAGTATCATATCAAGATATTTGGAGAACTAAGAGTGCTTATCTGTGGTTGTAGTTAGATTAGTTGTACGTATGCTATGTGTGTGCTTGTGATACTTATTGATGATTAGGCATTGAACTTTGAGTGCTGCTTCCTGCTTGAATATATCATGTCTAACGTATATGAATTTGTTTACTTACCTTATAGTTCAGATTAATCTTAAGTTAACTAAGATCTAACTTGACATTCACGATAACCTAATAAGGGTAATAATTTGGTTATCAAACTAATATCAACACTTCAATGAGGATAGCAAAAATGGTCATTTTCCTACCTTTGGTCAAACTAAGTGATAGAAAAGGTAGTCGCGATAAGGTTAGAAATTGTGGTTCTAATGTTATTTAGGGAGGAGAGTGTTCTCTATTACACAAGCCTGAATTTAGTCTGATAGTGTCACATTGAAACTCCTTAAAATCCGAGTTAGCATAGACAATATTTCTTGAACTTCACAATAGACCAATTAAACATTGTGCGATGATCTATCATTTGCCTATTGCATTTGCATTTAAATAATGATTAAACAACCATGTTTGTTAATATACTCTTATGACTTTATCCCTTCTTACTAAGTTAGTTGAGCTCACATCACAATAGATTGTTTTATAAGTGTAGAGTAGTACCTAAAGATGCCTCGTTAGAATTATCTATAGGATAGTTTCAACGGACTGGGGATTAAGGTGTTGAAGTCTAAAGAATAGATCAATGTTCATGTTACTTTTGTTTTTCTTTTGTAGGAAAATAATTAGGTCTTCCTAGTTGACCTTATATTCTTCATTGGCTCGTTGATATGCCTAGTATTTGTAAGGTAGTCATCTGATGGAGATGTACAAATCTTTTAAAAGCTATGGAACTTCTAAAACATATAAAACTATGTAAAAGATCTAAACTAACTTTGGATTTGTAAAGATATGTTTTGTAAAGTGTTACTCCACTGGTCTTATATACCACAAGTACTCATCTGACTGCTTCAGAGCTAATTGAGTCGTCGTTTGCCTTGTGTAGACTGTACCTACTTTAGCAGTTAAGGTAGATAGCTTTTAGCTTAGGTTAGTTTACACGATGGAGTTGTTGCGACTTCTCGAGTTTGGGGCATGACACAATCCTCAAATATTTTTTGTGCTCTTCTCTTTAGAGTAAACAAGGATGTTGTTAATGAAGACCACTACAAACTTATCCAAATACTCTTGGAACACCCAATTCATAACGTCCATAAACATTATAAGTGCATTAGTGAGGTTGAAAGGCATAACCAGAAATTCATAAAGTCCATATTTGGTTTAAAAGGCCATTTTCTTCACATCCTCTACTTTCACCTTCAATTGACAATAGCCCAACCTCAAATCTATTTTCGAAAATACCTATACTCCTTGCAATTGGTGCAACAATTCATCTATTCTAAGAAGTGGATATTTGTTCTTAACTATCACTTGATTCAACTCTCTATAGTTTATAAACATCCTCATACTCCTATCTTTCTTCTTATCAAAAAGCACTGAAGCTCCCCAAGAAGATGAACTTAACCTTATAAAACCCTTATCTTGTAGCTCTTACAATTGCTTCTTCAGTTCAATAAGCTTAGTAAATGTCATCCTATATGTCAATTTTGAAATAGGTTTGTTGGTCGGTACTAGATTTATTTCAAAGTTTACTTCTCTATCTAGTGGTAAACCAGGTAGATAGTCTAGGGAAATGTCTAAGAATTCTTGCCCTACTGGTACTTGTTTCAGCTTCTTCGCTTCATCGGTCTTTCTACCCAAAGTTGCTAAGGTTGGCCTTCCCTACAACTTATAGGTAACATTCTTTACAAGTCTCTAAATCTCTACCTGATATTAAAAGGGTACTTCTCCTGGAGGCTAAAAGGTAATCACCATGTTGTAGCAACCAATAGTTATATGGTGCCTTGACAACCAATCTATCCCAAAATGATGTCAAATTTTGACATGTCTAATACCAGTAAATATGCTGGTAAGGTCTGCATTATACAACAATCTCAACATTCTAGCATATTCTAATTATAATGCTTTCACTTCCCAAAGGCATATTAATAAATAAGGATGTATTTAGAGGTACAACACATAAATCACAAGCGTACATAAAGGATTCAACAACGCAAGAATGTGAAGCTCCAGTATCAAAAAGAAATAAGCACTCCAATAAAGAATAGTGAGCATACCCACCAAAGTGTCCATGTCTATGGCTTCTTGACTTTGACTCTAATGTCGAAGAGCAAAGACTTAAGATGAAGCTCTTTAGTGGGGTCTTTGCTATGGTCTAGCAATACGGGTGGTGTTCTAAGAAGTAGCTGCTTAAGTAGTCTAAAGTGTTTCCCTGAATCTCTATAGTCTACTACTTGATGGCCTCTCTGGTTACACTTAAACTAAAAGCGCTGATTCATCAAAGTTAGTTCCTTACAATCCTTACTAACATGCCTAATTTTACCATATAAAAAACATACACCTGGAGTCTACTTATATTATGATATGTCATGTGGTCCACAGCAAGGGGTGCATCAAGTTGGCACTAGCATAGGCAAACGGGCTAATATTGAAGCTAACCACATAACTAGCATAGGTGGTGTAAAAGGTAGTCTCCAGCCATCTCTAATCATGATACCTTAGGTTGGTCTCTTAAACCTCTCAAGTAAAGCATAACTCTTCATAGGTCTCTTAGCTAAAGCCTTCTTCTATCTACAAAACAGTAACTCTTCTTTCCTCTTCATTCCTTACTCTATGCTTCGAGCCATTTCCATTGTCTTTGCATAGGTATTACCCCTATAACCTGCCAATCTTTCTTGCAACTCAGGCTCCAACCTAAAGGTAAACCTCCTGGCATGAGATCTCTCATTCCTTCTTATCAGTTCTGGTAGAAAACAGGTTAGGCAGTTCAACTCTACCTTATACTCTGTTACCGACCTTTTACCTTACTACATAGTTTGATAAGCAAGCCCCATCTATTCCCTGATGCTATCAAGGAAGAATTTGTCAAAGAAGATCTGTTTAAACCGTTCCAAGTGATAGGACCGGTTGCTTCTCTATTAGTTTAGGGAGTATTCTCTTACCACTAAGTTGCAGAACCTTTCAAGAAGAAGGTAGCATAAGTTACCTTTTTGTTATTGGGTACCTCTACCATAGCAAACAACTTCTCAACCTTGATAATCCATTCTTCAGCTCATACTTAGTCATCAAGTTTAGGGTGGAAGTCATTGATTATCTTCACAAATCTTTCAAACATGTTTGCACTGGTTTGATCAATTGTACTAACATTTGCAATAGTCTGCCTCTCCTACATCTATATCTCAGCATTGGCTTAAATCACCTGCATATCTCTTTGAATTTGCTATTATTATTATATACTCCAGTGGTTCTATTAGTCCTGAATCTAGCTAAGGATATGCAAGCATGAGCTGGTGGTAGTTGTCTCTACCCTTGTTGTGGCAAGCTTGCCTCACCCTGGTTTGGTAGAGGGATGAGTTTAGGATTGGTGCCTTTGTCACCTTGAGGATGAGAGTAAGAGTTATAAGTAATGTTACGTCTAGGCATGCTACAAGATGGAATATAAGAACAAAAGTTATATAGGTATAACTATAAGCTTATAGGAAAGGTCGAGACATCATAAGGTATGCAATGAATAACTTAATAAGAGGGAATTACTAAAAGCAACAAGCAGAAAAAACAACTCTAATCACACATTCTCAACATAACTTTACCTATGATAACACAAAATTAGCATATATTTCCTATGGATATTTTGTGCTAATTTTGATGCGTCTCTAGGGTCGTATACACGGAGAAGCACCCTAATGGAAGGAACCAAAAGAAAATAAAAGAGGATTAGCAAATCAAGGTAGCTACCAATTAGATATGACTCAACTTACAATTCACGAGATGTGACTCGTCGGTCCAAACTATAGGGTCATTCGCTATAACGTTTTGCTAAAGGAAATAAATAAGAGTTAAAAAATAGTGGGAACACTAAGGTTGATTAAGAAGGAAACCGGTAATATTCAATAATGCAATGATGTGATCTATTTGCATACAAGTAAATGGGGTATATATATTAGCCTTACTAAGGTTACAAGGTATATATGGAAAAGACAAAAGGGCAATTGACAAATAAAATACATAAAACATACTAACAAAGATAAAAAAAAAAAAGAAGATAAAGAATATTATGTATGGAAAGAGTAAGGAATCCTTCTAAAATGTCATGCTATAAGACACGTATCAAGGGGTAGTTGGTGCCATGTACAGAAGCTGTTCTTTTTGATGCAAAGTCTGGGATAATCTTACAACTATAAAAATAAGCTTAAGGGATGTCGGAAGGGGGTTTAAGCACTGGGCAAATCTAGTCCTATTTGCATCAAATTTCTAAACTCAATCCAATAACCCTGTCTAGAGACAATCTCCATTGATTCATTATAAAACTAAGCAAGACGCCCAGGTAAGGGGGCCCCCTTCTCTATTCTCATACACATAACCATTCAACATTTGCTCTCCACATGACAAGAGGGTTGACTTAGGCATCGGAGTGACCAAGCCGGAGCACCCTCCGATGCCCCTCAAAGCCGTTTTCATGTTTTGCAAGTGTTTGCACATCGGGAAGAAAATTAACTAATAACAATTGACGCTGTCTGTAGGAAACTAGAAAAAAAAAATGGACACAATTATAATCTTTACTAGTTCCTCGAAAATCATGCATGGAGAATTCAGTTTGCTATACTAGACTTTCTCCATTTCCTCTTAGAATTGTGAAAATCTATCCATGTTTTGTCATTAAATTTTCCTTTCCCCTTGTTTCCAATCCAATGAACAACTACTATAGAATTTGCCTTGACATTGTACATTGAACAGAAATTTGCAGCCTAAAGGTGGAAAATCATTGTGGTTAACTACCATTTGTATGGCTTTTTGTATATTTGACGGGTTATGTGTACTCTGACAGCAAAGAATTAAAGGATATGATTGAATCCTCCATGAAAGGTTATTGATTCCCCATTTTATTACATTGATCCTGAGCCGTTATACAATCTGGATGAGGACAATTGTTGTTTTTCATCCTTTGGCTATTACCATACCATAAAATTTAGGATAACTGTCTCGGGTAACTATCACTCTTTTCAGTTCGTGAAGTCTCCCAATGCAAGAATACAGAGAATATTGGATAATTTCACAAAAGCTCTATAATTTGAGGATGCGCAAAAAGGGTACGTGCCTCTTGTTTGAAACTGATAGTAGTTGCTTCTATGATGAGTATTCAGGTAATTTATTATGCAAATGGAGACCGTCGAGGTACCTAGGATCTCTCTCGGAGTTTAGTTTTGGCACTTGCTTTATTGATGTATGCACTTAATCATGCTCTTAATGATTCAATTATGATATCGAATTCCTTCGGGATAATTTGAGTATAAATTCATGAAGTCAACAAGCACCCTTAGGAAGGACCCTAAGAGCATCGCTTAAGGGAGTACAATCTTTAGTAACACAAGCAACTTAGGTATCATATGAATTCTTAGATATGCCCTTAAATCATCCATTAGCATTTACAGAATTATTGATAGATTTTAAGAATGATGATGACTGCATTAGTCATCTTCACTGAATATGGAGCCCACTGGATGACGCACATGTTACTTCCATTTGATATGGTCATCAGATGATGTAAAGGCCAAGTCACCCGCTACGATGTCTTTGCGTAGTATGTGGCCGATATGTCAGTAGCCCTTCTCTGTATTCAATGCCAAGAACATTTTGAGTTCTCACCTAGGCTGAATCGAGCTAAAGGAGCTAGAAGTGTTTTATAAGAACACCCACAGCAGCTGTAGCAATTTTCTATCGGCCTGCAAGTACCGAGTTGTTTGCCAAACAAAAGCTTCAAGCCCATGCCTAATGGCGAAAATGTCGAGTATAGTTTTATATAAGTCTTATGCGAGTGTCGAGTGCAATTTTTCCAAGATGCCACTTAACTAGGCTGAGTTTCAATTTGTGTTGGACTTCAACTCATGCCGAGCAGCTAAACTTGAAGAACACTAACTGCTAAGAATCTTTCTATTGTACGTAGTTGCCGAAGTACTAAGTAGATTAAGCAAGTCCGTGGGCCGAGTACTCTCTACAACCGAATTGTTTATGATCAAGCTACTTACTTTATTGACTCCTAAGTTCCGAAGCAAACCATAGCTGCTAGTTCGTGAAAGCTCCAAATAGCCGAGCACTAAGTATATACAACCTGAGCTTATCATCAACTTAAACTGAGCAAATGGAGGTAGTGTACAAATCCACTGTGAGCTATTTAGCTCCTAAATTCCAAGTTGCACTTATGTCATGCCGAGATATTTCTATCGGCTTGCCAGTGGTCGAGATATTCCATGCCGTAAACTCCTTTTGGCCAAGTAGCCGACTAAGTTTCGTGGCCAAATAGCTGACTAACTTCCATGGTTGAGTGGCCGACTAAACTCCCTAGACAAACTGAGTCCGAACTAATTTACTAGTCTAACTTCTTTTCGACCAAGCTGTCCTTATAAGCGAGTCCGAGCTCAGAGCTTCTTTTGGCTAACAGTCCGAGGAAACCAATCCCAAGCTGTTTTTACATGAGTAATCCGAATGGATCTTGTACAAGCTCGTGGTCTGCAACCGTAGTAGCACAACAACAACACACTCCACATGAATTTCTGCTGTCCATTGCAACAACAGCGCAAGCCCTTAAAATCTACAGTGCCGAGCTAGTTCTCCAGCAAAATCTGCAAGATGATACGACGTCCCAGCCTCGCACAGACAGCAAGTTCAAGCTTTCTACACTGATGATCAAGCATCAAACTCCTGTTAATCGAGAGCATGCCAAACTGGAGTTTATTTACAAGAGCCGACCAACCAAATTGTCAACTCAAGATCTTTGTCACACGGTATGCCGAATAAGTCGAAGTGTGCCGAATAATTCCCATGCCGAGCCACTCTTAGCACGCATGTCGATTTATAGACTTTCAATTGCCGAGCTCTTCACATGATAGAGTCGTACCATGTCGAGCTGTTCGATAACATGGCCTAAATGAACTCAATTGAAAGATCAAACAAATAGAAGGAGTATACTAATTTTGCAGTTCAAATACTTTGTCTCTACGGTATATCATTACAGCATTTGATTAGCATCTAGGTTGGATAATGTGAATGGAAGCTGCCATCAAGGCCGAATCATGTTCGACCTCTTTAGGAAGTACGGGGAACGCCTCATAGGATTTTACGTGGCCATAAATCCAAAGCTGAGTTCACGCTAGAAGGTCGCTGCACGACAATTGCCTAACTCCACGAAGACAACATGTTAGAGTTTTACATATTCGATCTATCCACCATGGCAGAGACCAACATTAGCAAATCAGACTTCACTCAAGGATACAGGCCAGCACAAGCAACTAGTCCGGGCTGTTGCGCATGAATGAGAACTGAGTGATTCCAACCACTCCATGACTAACCGGATTCCAGGCTGTTGCACAACCGAACATGTTGAAGCCGAGCTTCTTGCGCAATACACCTAGACTATATACTCTAAATTGAAAAATTATTGAAAATTGCCGAGTTGTTTATTCGATAATTGGATTGTCAAGACTTGAATTGAGCTCTATGCAAAGTTTGAATAACTTTGGGGTCTGGGTGGAGAATAAATTTGGTACAGAGTTTCAAGCAATTTAGCACAAAGAATCCTTGTGAAAAATAACAAAGCATGACTTCAAAATTTGCACAAGTGTCAACCATGAAATTTAAAGTAAGCCTAATCGAGCAATAATAATGTGGATATTAAGTGTAGCTATTGACATGTAAAGCAACCATCCACATGAAGAATATGGGGACATTTGAAACCCATTACATTCTCAAGCCCATTTTAATTACACGCGAAATGCATATAAAATGGATTAGGGCCAAAGAAACCCTTCCATTTTTAGGCCATGCAAAGTATAACTTCCTAACAGGTTACTCCTGAATAGCTCTAAGCCTTATATACTACAAGTGATAATCAAATCAAAAAGCACTAATTCCTAAATCTTATACATTAATGGACCCAAGACTAGTCAACCTATTTTATGCTTAGCACAAGTCATGCTCAACTTGGGCAACTTTCATGCTTCCTCGCTTCTTTAGGTACTCCTGCCTCCTCAAGCTCTTCGCCTCTCCAAGCACTCTCACCTCTTCAAGCGCTCTCGCCTGTTCAAATGCTTTACCTCTCTAGGAGCTCTTACATCCTCAAGCACTTCGGCCTCTCCAGGCGCTCGACCTCTTTGGGCCATTACCTTTTTAGGCATAACAATATTTATAAGTGTTCCGATTACTCCCACATTTCGCCTTTTCAAGCCTTTGCTTCTTTAAGTGCTTTAGCCTACTCAGGATGGGATTGCAACCTTTCCAAAAATCCCATAAAATCAACCTCTGTAAATACTCTATTTTTTTACTTTGTCACCAAAGAAAGTGGGGGGCAAGTGTTGATAGGCGTTTTTGGATAATTATTATATGGGCTTTTATTAGTTGGCCTAATATCTAAACCCAGTCTAATAAGCTAGTCTAAAGAATATCTCCATTGATTCATTATAAATACTAAGCAAGACTCCCAACTAAAGGGCCCCTCTTCTCCATTCTCATTCACATAACCATTCAACATTTTCTCTCCACATAATAAGAGGGCTAACTTAGGTATCAGAGTGGCCATGCCGAAACACCTACCAGAACCCTTCGAAGCCGTTTTCATGTTTTGTAAGTATTTGCATACCAGGACAAAAATTAAACTACAACATGATTGGTCCGGAAAGTTGATTCCTATCAAATTTGGACATTATTCTTGTTAATTTTGTGATATTTTGAGCTTGATTTGTTTATTTATTGTTTTCATGGACTCTGAAAGTACTTTATGAGGTTTTCAAGGATTATTAGGAAATTTAAAGCTTAATTGAAGCAAAAGCATAGACCAAGAAGCGAAGCAAAGCAAAGAAACTTCGAGCAAGGAACAAAGTCCAAAATTTCTTCTAACTATATCCTCTCATCATGAATTTCTTTTCAAATTGAAGTTTTTACATGAAGAACAAGAACAGGCCCTACCACTATGGCCGTGTACTTCAAGCATGTCGTTATAATGATTTCCATATCTTCTATTTTTGTTAGGTTTTCATTCTAATCTTAGGTCCACTTCTTATAAATAGACATTTAAACCTATGTTTTAGAGGGACAAAGAGAATACCATGAGCATTAGTGTTAAGTTTTATAATTACAAGGGGGCTTCTCCATTATTCATCTTTTCTTTTTAGATTTCATGTCTTTCTTTGAATAACTTAGTAAATCATTACTAAACCATACGTTCAAAGGGCGATCTTTATTTATAAAATTCAATCTATGATTTTTCTTATTGTGATTTAGTTACACCGTTCTTATTGTCGTTAGATTAATATTTACATAGGTTATTAATTTATCGTCTAAGTTTGCTTTAGATTCGCAAACCATGTAGTAAACAGATAAGTATAATTAGAAGAGATTGAGTATGCTAAGAGATTAGGTAGTGAATCTTTCCAGATTAGAGCAACCTAATAGCGAGATCCAAGTGCTTAATGAAATCTTGGAATGCTCTATTCAGAAGTGATTTGGATACAAAGGCTCTAGGGTTAAGAATTACTTACAAACACGAGTTTGGTTAATTCAGAATTTGATTTCCATAAGAATAAGATTAGAAATCTCTATGGTCCAATATAGTGTTTGAGATTGAATAATCTCCTAAAACTACGTCGTAAACAACAATAAGATTTACTTAGGAAAATGCCACTTCTTAATTAATTCATGTTATTATGTTATTAAGTTATTCAATTACTTATGTTATTAGTTATTAGATATTTTGTTATTTCATTATTAGTTAATTGTTTTAAATTAATTGCCTAATCTTTAGTTTAATGTTTTATTGCAATCTTTATTTTTTTGTCTTTAATTTATTTTATTAAATCGTTATCGTTAGAAGTTAGGTAATTAAATAATTTATGGGTATCATTGCTAAAAATAATTAAATATACTCACATGACTAATTCCTCATGAGGTCGACACTCAGCTCAACATCCATTTTAATCTATACTATAACTTGACTTGGTGCACTTGCCTAATAAAGTGGTACATGCCCCATCAAGTTCTTAGCATCATTGCCAGTAAGCCAAAAATAGAGTAGTCTAATTAAAAAATTAGCAAAACTCTAGATTTATTAATTACCTTACCATAATCGTAATATTTCTTTTCCTTAGTTATATTGATATCATATCCTCCTCTTCTATTTTATCGCTAACTCTTAAATCTTCTCAACTTATGAAGGAAGAAGCAGTAGAAACCTATTAGATTTTGATCCAGAAATTGAAAGAACAATGCAACATCTCCATAGAAAAATCACAACACCGTTAATCAAATCCTGCTACTCAAACTAAAGGAGGAGTTAGAAGATTTAGAAAGTAAGTAAGAAGACATGGCCATGAATGATGGAAATAACAACACCAATGGTGAAGCTAACAAGATGCTTATGAATTTGCAAAGCTAATGGTAACTGGAGTTGAATCCAACATCGTAAGACCTACAATTCAAACAAATTTCCAGATTCAACCCAATGTCATCTAGATGGTCCAATAACTTGTCCAATTCGATAGATTATCTAATGAGGACAACAACAGCCACATCTTAAACTTCTTTAAAATCTATGACACATTCAAGATTAATGATGTCTTAGATGATATGTAGCAACAGCAATAGAATCATAATGGATGACAACAAAATAGGTCCTCTAATGTCAAGGAGTTGTTGAATTGATATATCCAGAATTCGAATTCGAGATTCCAAGCTAATGAAGTTGTACGAAGGGATAAGGAAGCATCATTAAGGAATTTAGAGAACCAGTTAGGCCAATTGGAAAGATCAATCACTAAGAGGCCACAAGGAAGCTTACTTAGAAATACTGAATCAAATCCCAAACCAGCGGGTTTGGAAGTAAACTAAGGAAAGAAATGTTAAACATCAATCTAACAATGTAAAATAAAAATGCTCCTTGGGAAGCAAACCAAGTTTGATCAATCTTTATTTTAAGTATTTTCATTTATGTCGTTTTCTTTTTAATAAGTTAAATCAGATTCTTAATTCTAAGTTAGTTAGTCATGCATTTTATTGTCTTCCCATTATAGTATTAGGCAATATTAGTTAGTAAGTTTGTCATTCAATTGGATTGTCATTTAGTTGGAATTTTGTGCTTGATCTAATACCAACTTTTAGTTTTTCCAAAAATTTTAGGAACTCAGTCGAAGAAATTCAATTTGGCTTGAATTTTCAATTTATATGGAAGATCATGACCAAAGTCCATGCTCGTGGACTTAGACCATGATCTTCTCATAATTTTAATTTAAGAGAAAGCTAAAAAAAAAATAATTACAAACGAAAAGAACATAGCTTGGACCATGCCTATAGTCCTTGGTCATATACGCGTAGCTTCAATCCAACATGAAGGACAAGAACATAGTCACATTCCATGGTCATGGTCCTTACTCGTAGTCGCCACTAGATTAAAAAACCATTAGTATTTCTTTTCTTTTCTCATTCAACACTCATTGTATCTCACTAACATCCAAATTGCTCCCTATTCTCTCTCTACACTCACTACAACCACTCACAAATTCCTTCAATTTGAGTACAAAATCAGCAAATTTGAGGTACATACATCAACTCTATATTGTTATTCTCTTAGATTTGTTGTTATGATGTGTAAAAGTTCAATTTTAGTTAGGTTTTCATATGAGAAACTTTTATATGCATGTGTATAAATCTAGATTTCTAGGAGTGATGTAGTGTGGACAATGCAATGTAGTATGTCATTTGTTAATTATCTCCTAGAATCCTTAAGAAAGATTTATGCTTTGTGAAGATTGGATGAAGGAAAGTAATAAAAAGGACAAGAAAGTGATAGAAAGAGAGAGAAAATGATTGTTTGTGCATATTGGTATCTTTAATTTATGTTAAGAAAGAATTTTTTTGTGCTTGGTGTTTGTGTGCATTATAGAAGTAAGTTGCGCATGGATGATTGAAATTTGAATGAACAAGTTTCTGATTGAAGTATATTGAATATTATTGCTTGTGTTAATTTAGATGATAAAATTATAAGTTGAACTTTAGTTTAACCTATAGTTTTATTAATCAATGATGTTAAGAATCTAATATTCCAATACAATAAAGTTGATTAGTTCAACTATTGAGCTGAAACTTTGGAAATTTTCATATTCAATGCTAAAGCTTATAGAAATCATGAAGCTCATTGGATTTATTTTTGAAATTATCCTATAAATATGTTGATCTATGATGTTAGCATTCTTAGAATGATGTGATGTAAATTTTGTTGAATTTGTCATTACCTTAATTGCTTAGTGTATTAACTAGCAATGAAATAGATATGATCGATATAGTTCAATTCTTGAATTAAACATTGTAATGTGAATTATTATTATCACATTTAAACATCTTTTTCATTTTCATTGTCAAACAATGCTTAGAGTTAAGCACACAGCCCGCAAAAACTCTAATGCCATTCCACAACCCCCTCAACTCATATTCGAGCATGATTGGCAATATGAAAGGTTCATGTACCATTCCAAAAAGTAGTTTAGCAAGTTTGCTTACATCAACTGGGAGGCTTTAGCACAAGATGGCTATGAAGCCAAAGTTTACTAGTTGATTGGAATTAAAGGATGGGACCAACCGTTGACCATCAATGAGCTGGTATATAGAGAGCTCGCTCTAGAGTTCCTCGATACCTTCAGGTTAGGTATCGATAACCTTACTCAGGGTAGATAAAACATAGTTCACTTTAGATGCTGTAATCTTAAGGTCATCATGCCTATAGATGATTTTGGTGTCCATATAGGGTTTTACCAAATGAATTACCCCAAGGTGTATCTAATTCTACTATATAGAATAATTTACCCGAACACAAAGGAGGTGTTTATAATCCTAGAAAGTCAAAGGCATCTAATTTATGTAATCTTACTCTTAGGTTAATACATCATGTGTTGGCTAGAAATTTCACTAATAAAGGAAATAATCTAAGGGTGGTCAATGAAAGGGATATTCTATACTTGCATAGTGTTGCTACCACCGACAGCTTAACTTAGGACTCAAAATGGCTTGTTTCATGATGAACAAAGCTAATAAGAAGCAATCCAAATTTATTTTTGCAAGTCCCTTCATAACCTACTTAGTGAGGATCTACCTTGGTCTTCACAATAAGGCACACATGCAAAGGATGAAAGCTCCTGTTCCTCTCACCTATGATGTGATCAAATCTATGCACCAGCCACCAACACCAAAGCTACCACTTGAACGAGCTGGTAAGACTACCTCATTATCCTCTAAGCTACAACTGAATGTTATTCAGTAATTGCTACTTTCAAGAAATTTATGAGGAAGTTCTTTAAAAGGTAGCATATTTTGTAGCATAAGGCAAACTGGGCCTTAGTTCAGCAAGAGGTGATTATGACTCATTTATAGATTCAGACACTACAACCACCACGAATGCCTAAGTTCTTTGTATAAGAATCCACTAGAGATGAGATTGAAGAAGAATCCACTACAACCACCACCAATGCCTTGGTGTATTTTTATTTGCTATTTAGATGACTATATCGACTAAATAATCTTTTATTTTCCTTTCTGACTACTTTTTCTCTTGTTAATTTATAAGACTGCAGGATACTAACTGTTTAGATACTTGGATTAGCAGTGGTTTATTTAGTTATTTTTAGCTAGTTAACTTTTCTTTTCTTTTTCTTTAATTAGTTTGTCTTGATGCAAAAAGAAAACAAGGTGCTTAATGATTCGTTGGAAATTCTCTTTTAGACTTCACTCTTTTTGAAAGAATCTAACAATAAAACCAAGGAAGTCCTAGTTTATTTTCTTCTCCTTTGTTATTTTTATTATCTCCCCTTAGATTTTTGGTTTGTATGATTATGTACATTAAGGACAATGTACAACTTAAGTGTGAGAGAAGAATAAATTATCTATGTTACATTGTATTCACTTAAGTTTTTGCCAAAATTTTCAAAAATTTTAGAAATTTACACCCCTAATATACATAAGCAAGCATAAAATTTTTTCAAGTTTTCCAAATCCTTTATAAATTTAAAACACATTGCTAAATTTGAGGAATTAAATTTTTATGATTTAGAGTTATCTATTAAGCTTAAACTTAGACTAAGGATTAAGATAGATATGAATGGGTTAAGAACTAGTTATTTCAATTTTTAAGCTTGAGTTTTGAGAATAGTTATCTATCATTCTTTTTCAAAAATTGGTAGATTAAATGAACAAAGGAAATTTATTATTTGAAAGTCCTTTGAAAAATCAAATTAGTTGGAGGTATAAAATAACTTGATTGAATTGATAAAATAATTGCAAAGAATTGGTATAGATCATCTTAGTACCTCAAAAGAGAAAGACTCTTTCTCGCTACTAATCAGAAAAGTGAAATTAATTAAGGTTATTAAAGATCGATCTTGATTTCTTAGAAAAGTAAGGTGCTTTCTCGCTAACAACTGCTCAAGTAATTAACTAAGCTAAATTAGTAAGGATCAGCCTTAGTCCTTTAGAAGAGTAAGATACTTTCCCAATGCTAATCAAGCTTCAATAAGAAAATCAATTGAATTAATAAGCCTTTTAATGAAAATTGAGAGAAGTAAAGGGACAATTAGATGATGAATTGATGTAATATGCATCCAATCTAGTTTTTCAAGATAAAAATAATTTAAGAAGATTTCACTCCTCTTGAGTTAGAGCAAGGAAACCCTTATAACTTTTTCTTGATTAGTTTATGTCTATTTTGATCTCTATTTTAATTTCTACTATAGTGTTGTGGCTAACTCTAGATCCTCTAGAATGGTCACTAAAATTCAATGGTTCTCAATTTGTTATTATCTTCGCATAAAGAATGCATTGTGAAGGAATAAGGGTGATTTAGACAGAATTTTTGCTAAGCAATTAAAAGCTTAAGGGTGCACTTTTCTAAGATTATAGTTAATTATCTTATCCTTGAGATATTTTCTTTTATTTTCATTACTTCTCTTAAGGATAAGTAAAAGCTTAAGTGCGGGGGAATTTGATAACATAAAATTAGCATATATTTTCTATGGGTATTTTGTGCTAATTTAGACATTATTCTTGTTAATTTTGAGATATTTTGCGCTGATTTAGACAAAATTAGTACATATTTTCTATGGTTACTTTATGAAGTTTTGAAGGATTCTTAGGCAATTTTGAGCTTAACTGAAGAAAACTATGGATCAAGAAGTGAAGTAAAGAAATTTTGAGCAAGGAATGAAGTCTAGAAGAGACCACAATTAAGGACCACAATCGTAGCCCCTATCTGTAATCCTCTTGTCTTGAATTTTAGGCATATAGTTACAATTGTTACAAAGGTTTCCATATCTTTTACTTTTGTTAGGTTTTCAATGTAATGTTAGGTCCACTTCTTATAAATAGACATTTAGACCTAAGATTTAGAGGGATGGAAAGAGCCCCTTGAACATTAGTGTTAGGTATTAGAATTACAAGGGAGCTTCTCTATTATTCTTCTTTCCTTTTTAGTTTTCGTGTCTTTCTTTGAATAATTTAGTAAATCGTTGTTGAACCCTATGTTCAAGGGGCAATCTTTATTTATGAAATTCAATATATGATTTTGCTTATTGTGATCTAGTTACACTACTTATTGTCATTAGATTAATATTTTGTAATACCCCATAACCCCGATTTACTAACTTTCGAATAGTTCATATCCTTTATAGAGAAATATGTACTCACAAGTTAAGTCAATAGATATAAAACACTTTATACTAACTTTATAAGTAATACAAGATAATATATAAAAGTAATTTATATTCATTTAACACCTAATGGGATTATATTAGCATGTGAGATTATTTGGAAATGACACCTATTTGGCTAGATATCTCCTCTTCATTGAATCGATCAATAGCACTTATAGGTGTTAGAATGTTGGAATTACACCTAAACTTGGATATCCAATTATATAAATTAATAAGGAATTAATTAAAAAGTTTAGTGCTTGAGACACATTCTAGAAATTACAATTTATAACAACATTCTTGGAATTAAGTTAAACCCTCATGACTAGATAATAAAAATTAAAAGAACTAACTGTATAGCTTTAATCTTAAATTAGGCTCATTTATATACAATTTTATTAGAATTAATAAGTTTATTGGGTCTTATCACTATAACGTAGAGTTTCATAATTTTAGAACCTTATAACAAATTCTCCATAATCAACTATGTGATTTTAATAATTAATATTAGTGAATGAAATTATATATAAGATATATATGAATAAGTCCTAACTTAATTGATATTTAATAATTATAGAAAAGATATATCCGTAATCTCATTATTTTTCTAAATGAAATATTTTATCCGTACAATTTCATAAATTTCTTCTTTTTCAAATTTTAAATTTAGAATATTGATAGTCATATTTTTGTTGGTTCCATCTAATAACTTGTAAAGGAGCTAGTTAAATATATGTTAGCATGCTACAAGCATAAAACTTTATTATTAACTCTATTGTAGTAAGCACCTATTAACACATATAGATAATTAAATGGACTATACATACATACATATATATATATATATATACATATATATATGTATAAGCCATGCATTCAAAATAGTGTCTATTTAGTCCTACTATTAGTATCTATAACACATTTAGTGTTATTTGAATAATATACACACATGCTATAAATATATATTACTTATTGAAATGATATTTTTACTAATAGCATTATATTACATTATTTTGTTACAATTATATACATATACATATACATATACATATATATAACAAGAGTTATACGATGAGTAACATAATAGAATTATACATGTTCAACATGTATATTTGTAATAGAATGATATATATATTTAATAATGTTTTATATTAGCAATAAGGACAAATTAGTGAACTTAATAACCAAAAAGTAAAAATATGATAATCACTTAAAGAAATATTTTAACATCTTATTTATCCTTCGTTTTTACTCTATCTTATGTAGGATTGGTAGACTAAACCTGTGAACTTATTAGAAACTTTTAGGGATATTTGGCTAGGAGGTCAGGTAAGTGGATCTAACATATGCTTGGAGTAGATATATTACTACTCATAACACTATGTGTTATTTGATGATGTATTGATTGAATATGGCTATATCTTGGGTGAACTGATATGCTACTATATTAAATGTTAATGTGATGCTTATGAATGATTATACTAACTTGGAAAGTTAAGTGATTGCTAACATAATCATTTAGCTATTCACTTAAGTGAACCCTAAGTAATATATTAGATTTCCAGTAGGGAAAGGCTGAAATCTAGACTCAAATAACTAAGTTGAATAAGACTTAAGGTCTGACTATGTGAAATAGTATACTTAAATTGTTGCATAGCATGGCATAGCATAAAAAGTGACATATAAGTCAAAATTTTCAAAATGAGGCTTTCAAGTGATTAAAGAAAAGCAATGTTTTCACAAATATAGTTTTGGAAGCATATAGATTCACATTGCCCGAGTAATCTTACTACACTTTATAGTATGATTTGGTAGACTACTCTTTATAGTTTAATTTGGTAAAAACAAAGTTAGGGGTCCTACTCTCAGGCAGCTCTCTATTGCCTCTAGGTTCATAGACATTGTATCAAGATGGCAGGGTATATTGACTAATTGGATGAGTAAATTAGAAGAGTATAGGATATCGGTACTGATGCATATCACGTGCATGAGCATAGGACGTATTCCTTGCATAGACAATTTGTCTTGGTAACTCTAAATATGAAATTGAATATCGTATGATAATACTATTTGTAAATGTGTTATTCTTGCTTTGTATTTTGTTTTTTATCCACTCTCACTCAACTCATAGTAATTGAAGGTATAAGTTGTCTTATCCTCAAGTAAAAGTTAAGTTAAACAGAGCATCCCATTATAGAGACGAAGAGATTTCAAAATACTAGTAAGGGATGAGCTTTTAGAAGAAGTGATTGACTTTAGGGTATGAGTTAAATACATGAAAGCAACTTTCAAAGAAAAATGTTAGAGCTATTTTACAAAGGATTTAGTGTAATTATAGTGGTCAAAAGTGTATGTTTGTTAAGGATCATAATACTGTATTAAAGTGCATGATTGTAATACTCTAAGTACAACTCACTATGTAAGAGTTTCCACTGTTGTTTTTCATGCTTAATGAGAAGTAGATGAGTAAGTAAAATACAGGTTTTACCTTATCCTTAACTTAAGAATGACAATAACGAACAGTCTTTAGGTACCAAGACCAAGAAAAAAAAATTTAAGTAAACACCTAGAAGGAAGAGCATTACATATTTACCCGAGTTATTAATTTATTATGTGAGTTTGTTCTAGATTTGCAAAGACTATAGTAAATAGACAAGTGAAATTAGATTAGATTTAGTACACTAAGAGATTAGGTATTGAATCTTTCTAAATTAGGGCAATCTAACAGTCAGATCCAAGTGCTTAATGTAATCTTGGAATGCTTTATTTAGAAGTGATTTGGGTAGAGGAGGTTTTAAGGTTAGGAATTAGTTAGAGACATAAGTCTATCTAATTCAAAATCCAACTTCCATAAGAATAGGATTAGGAATCTCCATGGTCTAATATAGTGATTAAGATTAAATAATCCCCTAGAACTATATAGTAAACAACAACAAGATTTACTAAGGAAAATATCACTTCTTAGTTAATTTATGTTATCATGGCATTAAGTTATTCAGTTATTTATGTTATTCAGTTTTATATTATTAATTACTAGATATTTTGTTATTTCATTATTAGTCAATTGTTTAAAATTAATTACCTTATATTTCGTTTATTGTTTTATTGCGGTTTTTATTTTTTGTCTTTAATTTATTTTTTAAAATATTTATTGTTAGAAGTTAGTTAACTAAATAATTTATAGGTATCACTGCTAAAAATAATTAGATATACTCACATAACTAATTCCTTATAGGATCAACACTCAAACTCAACATCTTTTTTAATCTATTCTATTACTTGACTAGGTACACTTAGCTAATAGGATGGAGATGCTCCATGACTTACTATGAGTTCTATACCTATAATCATATTATCGTACTTTAATCTACAACTTATTCCTATTGAAGTTCATACCTAAGTTGTCTAAGATTTAAAATCTATAACTCTGATATGACTAAAGCTATGAAACCCCAAAACCTGGGAAATTACAGCCCACTACATATCCCTATAGCCTATTAACTCGTCAGGTATCTTAAATCAACCCACTAACTTCTCCACATAAATAACATTCATCGATAACCCGTAAAATCTCCAAATCAAAATTCAGGGATGTATCTAACATCCTTAATCCATAAACAATTATAGAATGATCAATCTCTTAAGAAGCTTACTTAATGAAATTGAAATACAATTTTCTCATTTAATGATAGCTATCTCAAAGAAAATAAAATAATAGAGTTCTAGATTCCCATACTCTCTGCATCTAAATGATAACCATAAACCAAATGCTCTGATAAGAGAAGTCTCAGATAACTTCTTATGACCCAAGAAACTAAAATAAAAACAAATACATAGTCTTCTTCCATGACTCAACTAAGATGAAAAGTCTAAACGAAAACTAAATAGAACCACTCCCATCGTCATAGTAATAATCAAAGAATGTAGCTGCATCGTCATAATTCTCATACTCACCATAGAAATAGTCTTCATAATCTCCATAATCTGCTCTTGAAACTAAAAATAGAAAATCCCTAAGGGGTGAGCAAAGCCCAATACAAGATAACTAAGCATATGCACATGAACATTAAACCTATGCACAAGTACACACATTTATAGTTTCTACATGCAACAACAACATATTCTTATCTTTTATTTAGTGCAACAATTGGCATAGTTTCAACATCTCAAAACTTAGAGTAACTCCTATACACAAATAAGTATTTGTATTGAGTCCCCCCAAAAATGGTAGGAACCAAGGATCACCTCAATCTACCTAGATCATGTCAAAGTGAGATTCCAATCAAGATAGCTTCGCACTAAGATCATTAGGGTACGACCTAAGGTCATTGGTCCTTCTAGTCCCTTAGGCCTAAACAAGCACACACATTACACTTTAAATTTAAGATAAATAGTCATTAAGTCCATTTAAGATGAACTAGACCTACAAACACAAGCAACACACAATATCTTGTACTCAACTTAATGGATTGCTTGGATTCTGAAACTGTCACCTCACAACCTATTCACATGAAAATAAATACCCATACTTAGTCTCTAGATGTAACTAACATTACGCTTAAACTTAACAACTCAATCTTTACACTTTTAAAGTTTGTGTCACTTAAGGAACCTAAGATCACTATGATGATTGATTGGTTTGTAAAATGCTTTGAATGATGATTTATGTTTAGAAATACTTTAGAAAGGTTTAGGAATGGAAAGACACATTTAGAAAACATTAAGAAATAAGGGAAAATGTTGTTGTACTCGTTAAGGAACTTAGCATCTGGATGCTACTTTGCGTATGGTCTTGAAGCCAAGAATTTAGGAGTGCTTTCTCCTTAGCGTCCGGATGCTAGTAGGGGTAGTGTTTGGATGCTAGCCTGTAGTCTGTAGATTTCTACAGGCTGTAGCAGTGTTTTACCCCCTACACTTTGGTCCCCCTTTTGCAATTTTCAAAACCCCCCTTTTCAAGAGTGTTTCCTAAACACAACCTCAACCCTACACTCCTCAAAACATCAACCAAATACCAATCCACAATGGAAAATCCAATTAAGACCTTTACAATTCAATCGAAAACTTAATAAACAAAGCATGTAAGGGACAAATATTCAAAACTTACCTTCAGGATTTGAAACTTGTACCCGCACCACCAAAAAGCAGCTGCAACAACCTAGATTCATTGCTTAAATTCATTTTCCTGACCACCCTAGATAGAAAAATAAATTTTCAATAGGTTTTAGTCTAGAACTTTAACAAATAAGCGTTCTAGACACTTACCTTAGATCATTCTTTCTCAATGTTACTTTAACATGTTGAAATCCCTTTCTTACTTCATGTCTCGCATGGAAGCCCTAGTTCACAAGTGTTGCACATGTGGAGAAGTCTAAAAAGGATTATTGAAATGAAATAATCATCATTTATACTTAGGGTTTTAAGAACTTTTGCTATGCTTAAATTACCTAGTCCCTTTTCAATAATACCAAAGCACACTCTTACTCAAATTATTTATTTATTTTCTTTTATTCTTTTCCCATTTTGTTGGGTTTTACATATTATATGTACAATATGTATAATTTGCTAAAGTTATATATACATACACATACACAAAAGTACATCATATATATTATATATGTTATCTAAAACATAACATGTGTTCTACATTATATCACATGGTATAATTAAGTAAAGATTCATTGTAGGATATGAGACCATCATTATGAAGTTAATGCTCCTCATAATTAGAACTTAAAGAGACCAATTGTAAACCCCGCAAATTTAGCTATTTAAGATAGAATTGAACCAAGGATCACTAAATAAATAAGACTAAATTTTATTTGACTAGAAAAGTTAACTTGGATCATGCATAAAACATGCACTACATAATTAATTCCGAGCAGTTACATTACGCGAAGGTAACAAGAGGCCATACGTGGGTTGATTATTGATTGTTATTAATTTTGTACGGTGCACACATGCGATATGACCTTACCCTTACCCTTACCCGCGGGATGACTAGGCGTTGGAGGCACCAACCACCTAGCTATGGGTCGAGTCTAGAGGCCTTCATTTAGGGGTGAATGAGAGCTACATAAACCTACTCACAATCATATGTAGAACTCGTTTTAATAAAGCTGGTAATGAATGTGGCATTACATTTTAAATACGAAACGCGAAGTTTCGTTATGAAATAAGTTTTAATATGATACTCGGATCTAACTGTACCGATGAATTTTCCAACCCTGACTTCAGAGGATGTTAAATCTGAGTTACATGCAATACCTGGTCACCTGTATGTATTTGTTTGGCATACTATTTACCATACATTCATTTGGTTGAACTTAACTATTTTATGACTTGATTGCTATGTGGTTAAGGGAAATTAACTCACTAAGCTCTTATAGCTTACGTCCCAACAGTTTTCTCTTGTAGGTTGCTAGACGATCAGGCATGGGTTAAGAGTTGAGGGTTGAGTGCCAACATCGAGATCCATAGAAGTTAGACTCTAAGGGCAAGCTATATGGTTCATTGGAATTATTGTATACTACATTTAAAGTTTGTGACTTTAGTAAGTTTGAGTTTTAAAACTTTACTAACCAATCTTATTATTTATTAGGGGATACCGATTCTCTGCGATTCTATCAGACTATGGCTTATCGGATATCTATAGTCACATATATGTGGTCGTAAGTTACTTAAATAAAACTTTAGTGATTAATTATTTAGAATCTTACAATCTCTGACTTGCAAGATGATTTTCTAATCATGGGTACATACATAATATGAAAATTTTAGGCAATCCTACTAGGCTCTCCTTTAGGGTCATGACACAATTAGAACATAAGAAGCTTACATAGCATTTTTTACTTTTTTCATGGAATTAATCTGGCCTCTAGTTGACTATTTGATTCAATTGATTTTGACTCGTCTAATCTACATTGCAACAGTGGATAGCCCTAAAGAATACATTAAGAATTAAGATGGAGGATAAATTTCTCACCAATTATCTTTACTTTACATAGAAAGAAATATTGCTGAAAAATTTTGTATGGATTTTATTATAAATGAATTTTATTATAAAAGGTTAAACTAAGATGATTTTTTATTGATATTTGGTAATTTTAGGTTGCATTTTTTTATTTATATAATAATGTCATAGTCTTGGTAATTTTGATGATATTAGTTTTGGACCTCATACCCTTTAACCCTGCATCCATCCCTAATGGTATGTAATATCCAATGAATCTTTTTTCCATTCATTGGAGGCTATAAGTAGAATAGTAATTTTCAAACTTCTTGTTGTATCAAACCTCAAATCGAAGCAAGGAATTCAGCAACATCATTGTTAGTGGTAAAAAAAAAAATGCTAAAGGATTAAGGTCAGACTTATATCAGCAATTCTTCAATGTTATAAACTCTCTATGGATTAATTTCTATTTTTGCCGAGACCAGAAGATAAATATGTTTTATGAGTTTTTATCTCATCTATTTATTGGTAGCATTCCTTGTCCTTTGCATCAAATAACTTTGGATATACATGCATAGGAATAAAAAGGACTAACTAAAAGTAATAGGCCAAGTCAATTTATCCCATTTGAGACACCACATCCCTGCCACATGTTAGCCTTAAAAGCCTATATGCTAAGGCATCTAAGAGCCTACTACGTATCTATGATCCATAATAAATAGATAAAGAATAGGGTAATAACCACTTATCTCCAAATACATTCCACCTATAAGCACCTTATTCAATATCTAAAACTTCTTTAACTTATTTAGTTTAATAAAACTCAAGACTCTAAATGAGGAGTCTCAAACTCCAACAACACATAAATTAATAGGGAGTCACAGGTTACCCCCACACAATCTACAAAATAAACTCATAATAAATTGATTATTTAAAAACTCTCCAATAGTTTTAAATAAAACGAGTTTAATTCCTAAGCAAATCCCATCCCGTCGTTAAGTAGTAATAGCCAGTCTCTTCATCAAAGTAATAATAATCATAACATGCTTCCTAAAAAAAACTTAGAAGTCTCCATAGTACTTATACCTACAACTAAAAAACTACAAGTCCTCAAAGGGTGAGCTACGCCTAGTATGAAGCACCAAACGTACATGTGTGTGTGACATATAGCCAAAATTCACATTCAAACATAAATAAATTAATGCAACAAGCACAATTTAATTATCTTTTTATTAGCCAACAAATAGCATAACCCTAGCATCCTGGAACTTGGAGTGACTCATGGTTCTTATGTACACAATAAATATATACATAACAGTATTGGTATAGGTCCTTCCCATTATCCAACTAACCTTTCCTAAATTCTAACTGGGTCAACTCAATACAAAACCCCTAATAAGCAGATTGTGTATGATCATCAAGTACCTTGTTAACCCAATTAGACCCCACTAAAGGGAGGTTAAAGCCAAGCACATGCAGCATTACATTATTAAATCCAAGTTCATATTAATTTCAGATACATATATTATAATTACTACCCACATAAGCATAACAAGCAAGCAAGTGTCCATAACTGTCTCAAGTGACTCATCACTAACTAAAACTATATCACTATAACTTGACAAATTAATAAAATTAACACTAGTTTAGTCCTCAAACTCAACCTAGAGTGAACTCTTATCTATCTTAACCACTCACTCTTCACTTGTGCATAAACCACTACAAGAGAAAGAGAGAACTGTGCAAGGAAAGGGAGATATTTAGAAACTATTTCATTGTGTAAAGTTGATGGAAAACATGTTAGAGACTTTTAGGAATCAAAAATAGGGTAGGGAAACTTAAGGAAAAATGGTTAAGAACCAAATCATGCAACCCACAACATGGCATTTGAATGCTAGGGTCCTTGATGTCTAGACAACCCAAAAGAACTCAAATGAGGTGAGTATAAGGGGCTAGTGTCTAGATGCCAACTACAATCTGTAGCTTTCTACAAATTGTAGTTCATGATCTTCTCTAGCACTCACCTCAAAATTGATCTTCATTGCAAAACACTTCATCTAAACACGTTTCCACCAACGACACTTGACCTGTAATCACCCAAATTCTCCTTAAACACCAAAACTTAAACACTTACAACCCTTTTTGTCATCAAATTTAACCGTACTCTATCTATTCTTCACAAAACCAAAACAAAACCAAATGATTAAGAGTACTTACTTGTTTTCCCAGAAGAGCACCACTTAAAACACGAATCACTGCCTTTTCAATGTTGTAAAACACAAATCCAATAAGGTTTTTCATCTTTTGCTAAAGAACAACGAATTTTCCTTTATCATATACAAGAAACTTACTTAGAAACTACATTACCTTTGTGGATTTGACACTTCCTTTCAATCTTTGGCACCAAAATCGAGGATCCGAATTTCAGACTCCAGGTTCAATAGCAACTGGAGAGTTTTCTAGTAAGGTTAAACAAAAAGGTAATAAGGTATTATAGATAGGGCTCACTTAATATCTTTTATTAATGGAAAGGGTTTTCTAATTTTTCTAATGACGACAATGCTCTTATATTGATTAGTCAAAAACATGCCATACCAACCCTTCAGATAACTTTATTTTGTTTATTTACTTATTTTAAATTTTTCTAAGTTTTATAGCTATATCCCTCTTAACAAAACTTTCATCCTCAAAAGTTATTTACCTTGATTCTAAAATAACTCTAGGTACTTTTTTCTGATTTCCTCCTCTAACTCTCAAGTTGCTTCTCTTTCAAACCAATTTGACCACTAAACTTTTACATGAGTTATAATTCTCCTCCTTAACTTTTGGACTTTAGTGTCCATAATCTTGATTGCTCACTCCTCTACTGGCATATCCAGTTGTAACTGTAGGTGTTCTAAATCCACCACCTGCACATGCGGTTCTTCCTTCTACTCTAGGCTGAGCTTTTTATATTTTCTCAACATTAATACATTGAACACATCATGTATACCCTCAATCCTTAGAGGAAGATCTAACCTACAAATCACTTTCCCAATTCTCTCTAAGATCCTGAAAGGGCCAACATATTTGAGACTAAATTTTCCTCTCAACCAGAATCTAATAATAACCTTTGTTGGAGACACTCTTAGTAACACCTCATCCACCACTTGGAACTCTAATAGGTGTCGTTGCTTATCATCATGGCTTTTCTAACAACTCTGGGCAGCTTGCAGCCTTTGCCTAATCAATCTAACCTTATCTACAGCATCTTGTACCGTATGTGTTCCTGTCAACTATCTTTCACATACCTTATCTTAATGAATAAGTAACCTGCACTTCCTTCCATATAGGGCTTCATATAAAGCCATTGGAATAGTCACCTAGTAAGTATTGATATAGGTAAACTAAACTATAATCCCATTAACTACCAAAATGAAGTGTATAAGCCCTCAGCAAAACTTCCAAAATCTAAACGGTACATTCTAACTGCCCATCAATCTAAAGGATGAAAGGCAATACTAAATTGTAGTTTTGTGCCCATTGCCTTGTGCAAACTCCTCCAAAATTTACTCACAAACCTAATACCCTTATTAGAGGTAATGGATACTAATACACCATGCAATCTCATAATCTCCTTAACATACAACTTAATGAGATTCTCTATCTAGCACTTAATATCTATGGGAATGAATCATGCATACCTAGTCACTAGTCCATGATCACCCATACCTTGTTATGCTTTGCCAAAGTTTTGGGTAAGGCAATGACAAAATCCACAGTAACATGGACCTATTTCCTTTGTAGAGTAGGCAATGGTTATAACTCCCCTATTGGCCTTTGATGCTTAATTCTAATCATCTAATAAGTTTGATACATGGACGCGTGCTCGATTATCTCTATCTTCATATTATTCCACTAGTAATGGGCCTTTAGATCTCTGTACATCTTTCTTCTCCATTGAATTGTACATGCTGAATAATGTGCTTCTTTAAGCAATTTGTTCTTCAACCCTGCATATGATGGAGGACATAACCTACCTTTAAATCTCAAAACCCCTTTTGCATCAATTGCAAACTCAAGTACCTTTCCTACTTCTATCTTGCTCTCAATCTCTTCTAAACTTTGATCCTCTACTTAGATGGCTTTGATTCTATCCATTATAGTAGGTTGTACTCAAAGACTTGATAATTTAACACTTCCTTCTCTAATCAGCATTTCTATCTCATGTCTACACATCTCTTCTAATAATGGTCACTGTGAAGTGAGCAACTTAGCTAAGTTTCCTTACTTCTTCCTACTTAAAGCATCAGCCACTACATTCACCTTCCTAGATGATATTAAATGTTTAAGTCATAGTCTTTTATCGACTCTAGCCAGTGCATCTATCTCATATTTAAATCCTTTTAAGTAAAGAAGTACCTAAGGCTTTTGTAGTCGATGTACATTTTACACTTTTCACCTGCTAAAATGCCACCACTACTTCAATGCACGTTAAACAACTGTAACTCTATGCCGTGAGTGGAGTAGTTCTTCTCATATGGCTTCAATTGACAAGATGCTTAAGCTATTACCGTACCATCTTTCATAAGGATACACCTTAAACCTTAAATGGAAGCATCACCGTATGTCACAAATTTCATCGCACCATGAGGTAATGCAAATATCAATCTAGTCATTATCCTTCAATTGCTGGAAGTTTTATTCACACCTATAAATCTACTCAAACTTGACCTCTTTTCTGGGTCAACGAAGTCAACGAGGCTACTATTCTTAATAACCCTTCTACAAACTTTCTATAATATCTTGCTAAGCTTAAGAAGCTTCTAACCTCTAACATTGTAGTAAGTCTCAACCAATTGATTACTACTTTTATCTTTTCATGATCCATTGCTATGCCATCCCTATCTACAATATGTCCAAGAAATGACACCTGCTTAAGCCAGAAAACACATTTACTAAACTTAATGTACATCATTTCTTCCGTCAACTTACCTAAAACAATTCTTAGGTGCTTAGCATGCTCTTCATGACTTTTGGAGTATATAAGAATGTTATCTATAAATACCATGAAAAATCTATCAAGATACTTTCTGAATACCATATTCATGGGGTCTATGAGTACTATTAATGCATTGGTGAAGCCAAATAGCATCGCTAAGAATTTGTACAAGTTGTACCTTATTTTGAAGGTGGTCCTTTCAACATCCTTTGATATAACCTTTTACCAATAACACCCAAAATGCAAGTTGATTTAAGAAAAGACTTAAGCACCCTACAACTAGTTGAAGGGATCATCAATCCTAGGAAGGGGATATTGTTCTTTATTATTTCCTGGTTTATGTCCCTATAATCAATACGCATGCATAAATTGTCATCCTTCTTCCTTACAAAAAGAACTAGAACTCTCTAAGGTGAATTAGCTTGATGAACCCCTTATCCTATAACTCTTATAGCCATTTCTTCAACTCTACCAACTCTATAGGCGTAATTCGGTACGTTGACTTCTATATAGGTATGGTTCCTGGTACCACCTCTATTTTGGATTCAACTTCCCTCTTAGGTAGCAACCCTAGTAAATCCTCTAGGAAAACATCAAGAAACTCTTGAACCACTAGTCCTTACTCTAATTTCAACCCAACTCTACTTGGTTTAGTTACTAAGGCAGTTACAATAAGCTTTTCCCATAACTCATAAGTGAGACTCTGAGTTGATTTTGGCATCTCTATCTAATAATTGAAAGGTTCTGCACCTGAAGTTAATAATAAAAAATAAAAAAAATAAAAAAAACCACCATGTTATGACAATCAATAGTGGTGTGGTTCTTTGATAGCTAGTCCATGCCTATAATGATGTCAAAGTTGAACAACTCTAACACTAGCAAGTCAGCTGGTAAGATTCTCCCTTCAACAACTACTTCCACATTTCTACACACTCGGTTTAAAATCACCCCACTTCTCAATGGTGAATTCAAAGACAACTCAGAACTTAAAGTGAAAACACATAGACCATAAAATTTCACATAAGATTTATCTACACATGAATGAGAAGCATTAGCATCAGACAACACATAAATGTTATGGTTATAAACAAAGAACATACCTGCCAAAGTGTTTGTATTCGAGCAAGTCTCTTAATGCTAAAGAGTGAATTCTCTCATTGGGGCTCTTTGGTAAGGTCCTACATGCTAAGGTCGTATGGCTTTGGAAACTAGAGAGGGTCTAGTAGCTAGAACCCTTGCAGTGCCTTGATTAACTGCATCTTTGTCTCTGGAATCAACAATTTAGTGATACCTTTGACCACACTTAAAACAAAACCCTTGATGGAGAATGGTATCTTCTCTAGAATCTTTACATAAATGCCCTATCTTACCATAGAGGAAATAGGCCCTTGGAGTCCATTTATAAGACAATAGATCATATTGTCCAAAATATTGTATACATGTTATGATAGGTGCTAGAGCTCTAACCTGAAGAACTTGTGGTAAAGCCATAGGCTTAGGTTACATCATGATTGGTCTATCCCTATGGTTCCTAATAATACTTCCTAGGTAGGCCTCTTGGCTACCCTTTCAATACCCGATATAAGATAACTAGATAATGTCTTTTTAACCAAAACTACTCTTACCCGACAACTTAGCTAGTCCTACTTTCTCTTCAACAACTGTTCAAAACACTTGTCCTTATTCATTGCTTCTAAGCATACTATAGGTTAGAACCTTATCATTCATTCATGTATCTCTGGATCTAGCCATGAATAAAGCAATTAACCTATGACTATTCATCTATTCTTGTTGCCTTCGGTATTAAGCATTCCAGATGATCTAATTCAACCTCATAGTTTGCTACTAACTGTATCCCTTGTTGAAGCGTTTGATAAGCTAACTGCATCTATTCCCTACTACTACTAGGAATGAAACAATAAAAAAAAAAAAAGCCTATTTGAATCCATTCCAATTTAGTTGATCCATATTTGGTAGTGTATATGGAGCACCATTCCATCATTTTGAGGCATCACCTCTCCACATGATCACAAAATAATTAATTTTATAATCTAGCACCTCGGATATAGCAAAGGCTTTCTTAGTCTGTCTTATCCAATCTTCTATAACCATTGCATCATCTGGCTCATGATTGAATTCCTTAGCCACTTTTAGAAAACATTCCATCCCTATTCCCTAGCTACCTAGTAGCCTATCCCTCTTATCGCCAAGCCTCAGCATTAGCCTGCATTATCCGCATATCCCTTTGAATCTACAGATGCTATTAAGCCATCATCGCATTCATGGTATTTAACATTTGAGTAGCAATCACATTACAAAAACCCTTGCACTGGTTTTTATTCTACTAAGGTGGCTCTACACCAAGTGTAGGCACTCCTTGATCCCACACTCCTTGATTCCACTGAAGCTGCCCTTTGTTGGGGCATTAGGATTATATTTATTCTAAGCAAGGAAGACAAAGGGATAAGAGTAGGGTTTTTAGTCCTTTTATCTTGGAGGTTGAGAAGAAGCAACAGAAGCTACACCACTAGGTTTATGAATTCTATAAAAGGAATAAAACATAAGGACAAAGATAATCAGGAAACAATGAAAGGATAACAATAAAGAATAACTAAATAGGATCAACGAAATAACATGGATAAGGTAAGGTAATCCATTTAACATCAAAAGTTCTAATCTTATTGCTACTTAACCCATACTCTACCTATTCTATTCACATCTTACCATCTTATAAATCAATAGCTTAAATTTTCTAGTGACCTATAATCTTTTTTTTTTTTTATACTACTAAAAGCTATAATGCCTCGAGATTT
The DNA here is from genome assembly GCA_024138005.1 of Lumnitzera racemosa. NCBI lineage: Eukaryota > Viridiplantae > Streptophyta > Magnoliopsida > Myrtales > Combretaceae > Lumnitzera > Lumnitzera racemosa. Next base: position 44,582,498 of record JAMXBC010000010.1, read on the forward strand.
GAGATGCTATGGCTCCACCCTAAAAGCTGACATGCTAAGGCATCTAGTAACTTGCTACCTTTCTATGATCCACAATAAATAAATAACCACCAAATCACATTAAATATCTCATCAACATTTAATAAAGAGTAGTGTGATAACAACTTATCTCCAAATACATTACATTTGTAAGCACCCTATTCAATGTTTAAAAATTCTTTAAGTTTTTCAATTTAATAAACTTAGGACTCTAAACAACAAGTCTCATACTCCAACAATACATAAATCAATAGGGAGTCATAGGTGAACTCTATACAACTTACAAAATAAACTCATGATAAATTAACTATTTAAAAACGCTCCAACAGTTTCAAACAAAACAAGTCTAATTACTAAGCGACTCCCCTCCTGTCGTCAAAGTAATAATAGCTAATCTCTTCATCAAAGTAATAGCAATCATAATTTGGTTCCTTAAAAAACTTAGAAGTTTTCATAGTACTTGTACTTGCAACTGAAAAAACATAAATCCCTAAAGGGCAAGCTATACCCAATACGGAACACTAAATGCATATGCACGTGTCATATACAACTAAAATTCACATGCAAGCACAAATAAACTAATTGCAACAAGCATAATTTAATTATTTTATTCATTAACTAGTAAACAGCACGATCCTAGCATCTTAAGACTTGGAGTAACTCATGACTCATATGGACACAATAAATACATATATATATATATATATACATATATATAAAATAGTATTGATGTTGGTTTACCCATCACCAAGTAACCCTTCCTAAATTCTAACTAGATTGTCTCAATATCAAACCCACAATAAGTGAATCATGTACAATCACCAACCCTATTAGACCCTACCAAAGGGAGGTTGAATCTAAGCATACACGCATTATTAAATCTGAGTTTGTATTAAATTCGGTTACATATATTATAACTACTACCTATATAAGCACAATAAGCAGGCAAGTGTCCATACCTTATCTCAACTGACTCATCAAAACCTGAAACTATATTTCTATAACCTAAAAAATCAATAAAATTAACACTAGTTTAGTCTTCAAACTTAACCTAAAGTGAACTCTTATCTATTCTAATCACTTAATTTTCACTTGTATATAAACCACTATAAGTGAAAGAAAGAACTACTCAAGGAAAGGGAGCTATTTGAAATCTATTTTATTGTATATTGATGGAAAACATGTTAAAGATATTTAGGAATGGTAAATAGGGTAAGGAAACTTAAGGAAAATAGGTTAGAAACTAAACCTTGTACCGTTGCAACATGGCATCTAAATGCTAGGGTCACTAGCACCCAAACGCCCCAAAAGAACTCATAAGAGGGGAGTATAGGGGGCTACCGTCTATAAGCCAACTGCAATCTACAATTTTCTATAAACTGCAGTTCATGATCCTCTGCAAGATTCACCGCAAAATCAATCCCCACCAGAAAACATTTCATCTATACACCCTCCCACAACGACCCTCAATCAATAATCACCCAAATTCTCCTAAAACTCAAACATCCAGAATCCTTTTTGTCATCAAATTCAACCTTATTCTATCTGTTCTTCACAAAACCAAAACCAAACAAAAGGATTAAGAATACTTACTTGTTTTCCCAAAAGAGTAGCACTCAAAACACGAATCACCACCTTCTCAACGTTGTAAAGCATAAAACCTATCAAGTTTTTCATCTTTTATGAAGAAAAACAAATTTTCCTTTATCATACATAGGAAACTTACCTAGAAATTGCATTCCCTTTGCGAATCTAACACTTCCTTTTGATCTTTAGCACCCACAATCAGATATTCAAATTTTGGACATTACTAGGGTTAAGCAAAAAGGTAATAGAATATTAGGTATAAGGTTAACTCTTTTATTAAGGGAAAGGATTTTATAATTTTTCTATTGATTAAAATACCTTCGTAGGCATTAGTCAATAGCATGCCATACCAGCCTTGTCTTATAACTTTGTTTTATTTTATTTTATTTTTTTAATTTTTTTAGTCTTTAAAGCGATCACAGATAGTTATAAGTATTTCTATATATCAATTTTGTTATGTTTCCTACCATGTTGTAATCCAGTTACTATATCGCTTTTAGTAAACCATTTCTCGTATAAATACCTAATAAGCTCATCAAGTTGTAGCTACTTTTAACAATATATCTAAGACATAAAATTTGTAATGATCTTAACTAAATATATGTTGGTAGTTGCTTTCTCGCTCGAAAAATAGGCAGTTTGTATTTCAAAAGAATAGAAGTTGTTAGAGGTGAGTATTCAATGGATATTTTTAAAATCAACATTTTAACTGTAACTAAAAGGTGAGGGGGAGAAAAGTGACAAAAAGGAAAGCTAAGCAATATATTCAAATATTAAGATAATATGGCATATTATGTCGTAAACTTCTAAAAATTTAAGTAAAGTTGGATTCAAATGGAGGAGTATAATGACAACAAACTAACAGTGATTCATTTGAAATAGTATCTTTAAAGTTTGTAATCAATATAACTAAATTTAACGATTCAAATTGTATATGGTGTTAATAACGTATAATGAAAATGTTGTAGAAACGTGAAGAAAATCAAGCAACACGATATATATATATAAAAAAAAAAAACAATAGAGAAAGAGAGGAAGAGAAAAGATAGCATTACAAAAGCAAGTTTTATGTGGAAAACATTTATGTGAGGAAAATTTATTGGTTTTGCATCCTACATGTTGAATAACTCTATGAATCTTTTAATGTAACTATGCAATGATAGAAACAATCAACTTGCACATCTATTTTTTGTGAATCTTTACAGTTAAAATCTTCTTTACTACATCTAAATACTTCATCTTGAACTCTTTATTAAGTTAATTGAATCACCTAGCATAAATCTTTTGTTGAATCAACATAACCTCAACATAAAGTAGTAAATAATCGAAAAAGGCCACCACCTAGCTATTATAAGTACACAAAATTATTGTATCCATTTTACTTAAGACCAATATTGTTCACTATCTAAAAGACTACTTTGTTGATCAACCAATCATTGCTAGGATTGATTATTCATCTTAATACTTCCAAGACCCAAAAACTAGCATATGCATAGCTATGGCAAAAACTTATCACAAGTTATATGCTTCACAATTTGATGACATCAAGGATTCTAGTGCACAAATAAACGTAGTACACCAATTTAAACATTTCAATCTACGCATCATATACTCATTTCTTATTTACTTGATCCAGAATTGTTCCATACTCATTTAGGGTATTCTTTTTCTTCTGAACTGGGATATTTAGATTGTTCTAAACACTTTAATAGAAGAAATTTCCTTTGAGATACTTGTCAATTGTTAAAGATTCATAGATTTATTTTTCTTTAAAGTGAACAAGTATCAAGTTTTGTTTTCAAGTATTGCATGTTGATTTATGAGGATCACATCATGTAGCTTCCATAACTTGTGCCCATTAACTTTTCACAATTGTGGATGATTATTTAAGATGTACTACAACTTTTTTTGTTGAAAATGAAGTTTTGGACTACGTCTATACTTTAGAATTTCATTATCCATATTCAAAACCAATTCCACATCACTCCAACGACCATCTGTTCAAATAATGGATCTAAATTCCTCTCAAAGAATGGCAATCTTTTTTCCTTACCTTCATCATTGTTCATTAATGAATAATAACATATACCCCTCAACAAAATGAAAGAGTAAAGCAAAGTATAGACATTTGCTTAATACCTCTTAAGAACTAAGAATACATGTTGATTTACCAAAGGAATTTTAAGGGGAATGCATCTTAATCATAACCTATCTAATAAATAGGATGCCAATGTCTATTTTATATTAGAAAACACATTATGAGCTCCTATTTAGTGGAGTAACTATTTAATCAACCTCATAGTATGGCCATTCATGAGTAGTGAGATGTTTATGTTATATAACTAAACTTACTCCCCATAAAAATAAATTTAATCCCAAATGAGAAAAGAGTAACTATTTAGGATATGTAAGTGCTCAAAAGGTTATCGAGTATTTAATTTGGTTGAGAAGAAGATAGTCATGACTAAAGATGTTATTTGCTTTGAGAAGCAACTCCCTATTAAGCAACTTGACAACAAATTGCAAGTTCTAGATCCATATACTAATTCTCCTTATCATTCTTTTGTAACTTTTGAAATTGATGCTTATTTTCCTATTCATATAATAAGTTAAGAAACTCATACTTCTCTTCTGTTGCTCATCATTATCTTATGAATATGGATAGTAGTTCTAACTTTTTATTGCTTACACTTATATAATTCTTCTCCTTTCATTGTTATAAGACATCCTACTAAAGAAACATGGACTCCTACATAGCTTTAAGATTATATGCATACAATTGATCACATTTTCTCATTTAATTCTTGTCTTAGCATTGGTTTCTCTACTCCTAACACCAATCATAGTGCATACCCTTTATTTCCTTCAAGTACCTTTACTTCTTTTATTCACCAAAATATGTAGATTCTTTGGCAATGTTTTAACAACCAAGGAACCCTTTTTTTTTTTTTTTGGAGCAAAATGGTTACATGAGTTATGGTGGAAGTTATGAATAATGAGTTGCAAACTCTTAGGAATACTTAATTCTTAGGTATTGACTATTTTGCCAAATATAGAACTAATAAAGTATAGAAAAATAAAAAGCTCAATTGGTGGCAAAAGGTTACACTCAAGTTGAAGGGAAAGTTTACCATGAAACCTTCTCTCTTGTGGTTAAGCTTTTTACACATATTTTAGTTGCTGTAATTATTCCCATGATTGGCTTTTCATCAAGTAGATATCAATAGTGCTTTCTTACATAGTTAGTTAAATGAAGTGATATACATATTGTCTCTCTAGAGTTATTCTAAAGCAAAACCAAAGGTAAGATTGTAAGCTAGTAAGGTCTCTTTTAGACTCAAACAAGCACTATGCTAGTAGAATCTTAAAATCTCCAAATTCTTGATCCAAAAAAGTTTCCTTCAATCCAAAAATTATTGTTATTTGATTACAATCTCTAATTTTGATGTGTTTCTTCTGGCTTTGTTGTATGTGGATGACTTAGTTCTCATAGGTACTATTACTCAATCCATTGAAATTTCAAAGCTTAGACTATATAAGGCGTTTGCTATTAAAGATTGGGTATGCCTAATTCTTTTTGGGGATTAAGATGTATAAAACATTAATCAAAACTTTATTGGATTAGGGAAAACTCATTCCTAATGTTCTTTTTTATGCTAGGACCCTAGGTGCTCAATCACCCAAATACCCTTTTCCTTTAGGACTTAAGTTGATGCTACATCAAGAAAACCATTGAATAATCCAAGTTTTGATAGATAAAAGTTGGGAATCTTCTTTATCTTACATTCACAAGCCAGATATTTCATTTCTCATATACAAACATAGTTAATTTTTTTGTGCTCTATATATGAAGTATCTTAAAGCTGCATTTCATGTACTAAGATACCTCCTATGTTATCTATCCCTTGGTATAGATTTTTCCCTTCCAATAATGCTCTTAATATGTTAGGATGATTTCATTCTAGTAGAAGTCACATTAGCTCCTTCATAACTAGACTTGGATCCTCCTAACCTATCATCCTTTGTACCAGCCAAGACAATTCGCCTAAAGGTCTTTCCAATCTTAATTGGCATGATGATATGGATGTTACCAAATGACTAACAATTCCCTATAACTTCTCAAGAATCATCCTTCACAATCATCCCCTTAGTGTCATGTTGAAGGGGGGCCTTCTCAACATCTTCGAGATCTCTTCCGTTTCCCCTTAGCCTTGTTAGCTCAATACCCTTGGTCTTCTCAAACTTGGTGCCTTCGATTGCTTTATTGGCCACTTTCTTCTCGACCCTCTTCTAAGCTAACCGAGTAGCCTGCTCCTTCCTCAAGCACTCGGCCCTAGCCATCTACGTCCATGAAGTTCGTGGCATCGCAAACTGGGAGCCTAAGACCTACAAAACAAAAAACATGTTTAGAGCATGAGAAAAGAAACTTCAAAAATAACTTACAAGAAAGACTGTATTGAGTATGAACCCAGGCTCCAAGAAGCTCCTTTCAACTTTGACAAATAACTACCATGATTCTATGCTCACCTTAATACAACATCAAGGAGGAGAGTACGTTGAACTTCTGTGTTACTCTCAACCTCCACCTCATCATCGAAAAGGATCTATTCACTTCGGTAAAGCCAAGCCACCAATGTCTTTACATTTCAAGGGACCTAACCCAAATGTCAGAACCAATAGATCATAAAATTGGGCATATGATTATCTTATTCTCTCAAGAATTTTATGTTACTTGTCCAGATTGGAGTTGTCCACTTCATCTAAAACTCTAATTTCTAGTTCATTCGGATTGGCATAAACTTCTTGAAATCATGGATAGAATCTTCTTTCCAATGTAGGTCGAGTTGTAGATCCATCCTATATTGTACCTCTGTGAAAAGACGAATTACCGAAAGAGGGTATGTAAACTCAGGAAAATCGATAATCTGAATCCTAATTTAAGTCCGAGTTTCTTAAACTGTGTCATGAGTCAATAAGGCTAGTAACAATAAAAGATTATGAAATTTAATAAATCGAATATAACACTGATAATAAAAACCCTAGAAATTCATCGAAACCCTAAATCACATACCAAAACCTTAAATCCAATTTATGCACAATTACCCAAAATCAAACCTAAACTTGATCGAAACCCTAAAACTATAACTTTAAACCCATAAAATAATTAAATATCACTCAATAGTGATATAATTGTAGTCGATTGCAATATTGACTAAATTACGTAATTGTGTAAAACTTTTAACGAAATCGTTAAAATAACTTGTAAAAGTTATAATTGTAACGGGTACTAATTAAATTGATAAATTTTCATAAAATTCTAAAATTAATTTATAATGATTATTTTTATGATTTTTATGTTTAGAAAAATTACATATACTTATTGCTAATTTCTTTTTTCTTCCATTTTTTCTATTTTCCTTTCCTTCTTTTTCCTTCTTTTCTTTTCCTCTTCTATTTTTTTCCTTTTCACACATGAATTCCAACTGTAAATGTAGCAACCTACGTAATTAAATTTTGATTACAAGTGTCACCAAATTAAGAGATAAGGACAAGATAATTAAAGAATGTGTCTTGTCCAATTTAATGAAGAGATTAGGTTAGATTATTTTTCTTTTTCTTTTTGTTTCCTTAAATCTTAATTACTAATCATCACGCCTAGAAGGAAATCTGGAAAAAAAAAACAAAAACAAAAACCAAACATAAAAGAAGGAAAAGAAAGCAAAACAAAAGGAAAACTAAGAACAAGAAGAAAATTAAGAAGGAGGAGGAAAAGAAGAAGCAAATTTGGATTACTACCAATAAATTTAGGTAAGTATATTTTATTTACTTATACATATGTATATTAAATAGTATGTGCATGTATATACTAATTATCCTATTACATATACATGTATGTATGTATAAGTAGATAAACAAATGCATATAATCCTTTATGTGTGTATAAATATATGTATGTAGTTATGTATATATATCTATATATATATACATACTATTATGTAAAATATACAGTATATGTATATACATGTATGTATAAATAAGAATACATATAATAGGTATTTAGAAATTTCACTCTTGGATATATATATAAGCATGTACACGAAAGAGAAAAAAACAATAATAAAATAAATAAATATATATATATATGCATATATAAATAAATGTACATCTAGTATGTATTTAGTGTTTTCACAAATTAAGTATAGATATATATATATATATATGTACACATGAATATGAATATTTATGTATATATGTATATAATCTTTATTTTCATATATATATATATACATGTGCTTCATATTCATGCACACATGTAAGTTATTGTTTTTCTTATACATGTATATATATATATATATATATATAATATGTGGCATGAATATGTGTGTATATATATATATATATAAACCTAGTCTTTAAGATATATGTGTACAAGTGTAATAATAGGTATATGTATGTAAATTTATATCTACTATTTTCATATTATAAGAAATTTTGTATATAGAGTTATATAAGTATTTATATATATATATGTATATCGTAGAATATTAGAAAATAATAAATTAGAAAAAAATAATAATAATTTAATAAGTCTAAAATCTCAAAAATAGGTAAAAATGAGTAAGTAAGATAAAATAAGCTTAAAATAATAAAATTATCAATTATATGATTTAAATAATTATTAAATCATAAATATATTAGGAAAAAGCTGAAATTATTATTTTATGACTTTTTAAATTAAAATAATAAATTTTGTGATATTTTTATATCACAGTTCAAACTACGAGTCATAACATCTAAAATGGACCTCGCTATGGGAAAATACGCTCAAAAACGATCAAAATGAACTACAAGTTCATAACAATCCGAGCTAAAACAAAAACGTTATACACGATTTGATAAAAAGCTCAAATCAATAATTTCGCGTAACTAAGTAAATAAACATTACAAATTACGATACTAGTTTAGCTTTCAATTCCCAAACTTAAATTTTCTATATTCTTTATTCTTAGGTTATCTCAACCTTAACTCTAAGTTGCCATCGGATTATTACGACCCTTGAGTCAATCATAGATGAGTGAGTTTTTTCTAATGATTCCATACTTACTTATGTTTGTAATTAGCAAATATCAATTATGCTTAATAATTGAATTTTATATGGGGATGGATTATGTTTGTGTATGTAACTGTTTGTTAATAGTGAAATTACTTTAAAATATGATAACATATTGATTGTAGCATAGTAAATTCGCTATAAACTGATTGTTTGTGACCTTATTGATCACTAAATAATACAACCTAATTTTACTCGACTAGAAAAAGTTAACTTGAGACACGCATAATCATACACCGCATAACTAATTCTGGCCATCACATTACACGGAGGTAGCGAGAGGCCATACGTAAGTTGAATATTTGATCGTTATAGATTTTGTATGGTGTACACGTGCAATATGACCCTACCCTAACCCGTAGGATTACTAAGCATTGGAGGCGCCAATTGCCTGACTAAGGGTCGAGTCTAGAGGCTTCCGTTTAGGGGTGAGTGAGGCTACATGAACTTACTCACAATCATATGTAAAACTCATTTTTAATAAAGCTGAGAATGGATATACCATTACATTTTAAATATGAAACATGGAGTTTCATTATGAAATAAGTTCTAGTATGATACCTGGATCTGACTGTGCTAATATATCTCCAACCCTGACTTCAAAGGGCATTAAATCTGAGTTGCATGCAATACCTAGTCACCTGCATGTATTTGTTTGGCATATGATTGATATGCATTCATTTGGTTGAATTTAATTTAATGCATAACTTGATTGTAGTATGGTTGAGGGGATTATCTCACTAAGCTAGTTAGCTTATACCCTTATAGTCTTCTTTCCCAAGTTGAGTTGCTCGTGGAGTTGGGCCACCGCATGCTCGAGTTTAGTTGTTCATCAGGGGGTTGATGTGGGAGCATGACATGATTAGAGTGTACTTATGATAGTTTATTTAGATTTTAGATCTGATTATGTAATAAAATGATACTAGTTTAAGTTAAGAAGTGCTTTAGACTTCTTATCTGTAAATTCTTATATCAATAGATTGTGTTTTATATTTCTTTAATTTGTTATTATTATCATGAAATGATATTGGTTACACTTACATAACTATTGGTTGTTAGTTATAGTTATAGCCTTATGTATCGTATAAAGGGTCGTTGATTGTAAGGAAATTCAATCTACAGTCCTTTGTATGGTATACAGTGACTGCCACGACTAACCCCCCTTGAATTGTGACAAGGTAGGGGTAGCCCTCACTTCTAACTAAGTATAGAATGCCTCAAATGTTACTAGAATCCTGATGTTGAATGGGACCAACAACATTAAATAGGTGTAGTGGTAATTTGAGAATCTGGTCACAAACCTCACGAATGGGTATCGAAGTCCTCTAGTCTTGAAGTGTTCGTAATAGAGATAGAATTCATCAACATAAACAGTGCAACTCAATCCTCTTCTTTAGGAGTGTATGTATGTAAGCCCACTACCTTATTTAGAAAGTACATAGTAAGCAAATGGCTCACTTCTACCTAGGTAATCTCACTTTCTTAACTATAAGGAATGAGGTCCATGTCAGGAACCTAATCAAATATCGATACAATTGCTTCCTCCATACGATGACGATCACCATCTAGGTATTCATCATAGGGGAATGCAGTAACCCACATTTGCTTCCATTTGTATAGGCTTATCCTCTTTAAACCACCGTCACTTTCTCCTCTATATCGAATCATCGTTGTTTATGTCAATAGGTGAAAAAGCCATAAGACTTTAATCTTGAATCCTCACTAAGATCTATCATCTCTCAATGTTGCAATGAGGAAGATGAAGTTCACAAAGCAAGTGTGAAAATTTAAGTGAGGAAACTTAGAGTTGTAGAGAGTGTATTCACGTAAATGATACGAATTCTATACCATAAAGCCCTTTTATAAGCAAAGCATTAGGGTTCAAGCTTCAATGGTTATGGGAACTTTAAGGCATGTATGAGCCCCATAAACTCGCATGTTGAATTCCAAGAGTCTATAGTCTTACATGTTGGATTCCGAGTAAATAATTTAAGGCATATGTGAAAGTTAACCGATTAGGGTAATACTTTATGTGTGGATCCTAGGAGTTAGAGATGGTACGTCATGAGTCTAAAATGTTGAAATATAATAAAATAATAGAATTTTAGCTAAAACTAGATAATTTTACTAAATTACATTATATTATAATTTACCTCGTGTAAACATGTAAATTAGATAATAGAAAATAAGTGAACATTAATGATAAATTATTTGTGTACAAAAAATATAAAGTGACCTAAAATAATACATAAATATACCCAGGCATAATTATTATATATACTTATATACCTGAAAAATGCTTAAAACACCCTAAACTAAGTATAATTAAACAATTAATTATAAGAAAAATCATAAAAATTGCTAAAAATTTAACAAAACATCATATTCACTTGTGTAAGGCATGGACAACTCGTAAGCCAACTATTGATGGATTAAACCACCATTAGGACACTTAACAACATTAAAAGACTATAGTGTATAAGCTTAATTAGAGAGAGAAAAGGCTACTTTACAATTTACAACCTAGGAAATATCACCAAAGATCTCTAGAATGTTGTTTAGCTCCTTAGGATTGTAGAAAAATTATAAGATTAAGAAGAACAAAGAAAAAAAATTCTAAAAAAAAATAGAAGTGATACTATGCAAACCAAGCGATTCAAAGAAACCCAAGTGCAAAAGCTACTTGGGCGTGAACCACCACCACCCCCTAACAATGGAGGTAGTGACAAGGAGTGCTACAGGGTAGTGGTTAGCGTTGGTAGCTAAAGGCCAATTTTTCCTATAAGTCGATTTTGGTATCCAAATTTCCTTATAATTATAAAAATATCAAATTAACTTTGAAAATTATAGAAAAATTTATTTAATCATATTTTTATATATAATTTTAGGGAAAATATTATATTAAAAAAATTTAAGTGGATATAGTACTCTCTTAAGAAACCAAGCGAAACCTATCAATTTTCAAAATCGTTTTGAATAACCCTATTAACATAGTTTTAACGCTAAATTTTTTTTGAAGTGTCCTTATATTGTATGTGAATATTGTATAAAGAGCTTTTAGACAAAAAATGATTTCCATAATTTTTAGGGATTTTTTAACCTTTAAATTAGACCCAAAAAATGTCATTTTTTTGAAGATTTAGTGCATAAAGCTTAATGGAACCCTTAGTATCAGGTTCAGAGGTTTACTTAGAACACATTCTATTGTGAAGAACAATCTAGAGTTGTGTAGTTTGAATTGGAGTTGAGATATGGGTAAGTTAGTGAATATGAGTTTAAAGCATTAATAATAAGTATATGAATTTAAAGAATTTAGCACTTTAGTGTTGCTTGGTATGATAAACCTGATATATAAACATAATTTAACGTATCTATAACCTGGAATAAGATGTTGGATGAATTATTTCAAGTAAGCTTGTAAAATGACCCTATTCAGACACTTCTTCAAAAGGTTGGTCTGCTAGAAGAGTTAATTTTTAGCCGAGAAACTTAATTAGAGAGTTATATGATATGAAATACTTAGCTAATATAGCGTACATAAGTTAACTAGAGAATTCTTAGTTAGTAAAATTGTTTTTGAATACCTCTTTAGAGAGTTCCTAATTAACAAAGATATCTTCAAATACTTCTTCAAAGAGTTCCTGGTAAACAAAATTTGTGTTAACACTATCAATCAGATACTTGTTCAAAAGGTTCTAAGGCAAAAACTACATTAATTTTAGTATTCAAAATCTTGTTTAAAAACTTCAGTAACAAGTTAAAACTTAACCCAAGACTTAATAAACTTATCTAAACTATATATAAGACATTAAAAAGTAATTATATCCTTTCTACTTAGCAAAATCTAAAATATTTATATTCATTTTTTAGGGACTTACGAAGGGATTGAGCACGAGAAGCAAGATTAACTCACATCAACATCAAGTAAGTTGGGATCAATACTTAACGGTATGTTGGATTATCATATTAGGATACTTGGAGAATTAAGAGTGCTTGTTTATGGTTATAGCTAGATTGTTTGTGCATGTGCCATGTGTATACTTGTGATACTGATTGATGATTAGGAATTAAACTCTGAGTGTTGTTTTTGCTTGAATATAGCATAAATTACGTGTATGAACTTAGATGCTCACCTTATAATCTAAACTAATCTTAAGTCAACTGAGATCTAACCTAACAATCATGATAACCCAATAGGTGTAACAATTACGTTATCAGACTAAATATTGACACTTCGATGAGGATAGCAAAAATGATCATTTTCCCACCCTTAGACAAACTAAGTGACAAGAAAGAGGGTTATGGTAAGGTTGAGAACCGTAGTTCGAATGTTGTCCAAGGAGGAGAGTATCTCCATTATACAAACTTGGATTTGGTCTAATAGTGTGGCATTGAAACTCCTCGAAATCTAAGTTAAAGTGGATGAAATTTCTTTAACTTCACAATTAACCAGTTAAACATTGTGGAATGATCTATCATTTTCTTGTTGCATTTCGCATCTAATTAATGATTGAACAATCATGTTTATTGATGTAGTCGTATGACTTTGTCCCTTCTTACTGAGCTAGTTGAGCTCACATCTCAATAGATTTTTTTGCAAGTATAGAATAGTACCCAAGGATGCCTCGTTATAGTAATCTGCAAGTTAATTCCAATAGGCTAAAGAGTGAGGAGTTGAAGACTAATGAATGGATCAATGATCAAGACGTTTTTTTTTTTCTTTTTTTCTTTTATAGGAAGACTATAAGGTCTTCTTAGGAGACCTTATAGTTTCCATTGGTCCATTGATATATATATGTTATGTAATTAGGTCTCCTTATGGAGTTGTATAGTACCTTTGAAAGTTTTAAAACTTATGATGTACATAAAACTATGTAAAGGACTTCAACTATCTATAAATATAGAAAACTATATTTTTTAAAGCATTACTCCACAAGAATTATATATCATAGGTGTTTATCTGATTGCTTTAAAGTTGGTTAAGTAATCGTTTGCCTTGTGTAGAATATACCTACATTAGTAACTAAGGAGGATAACTTCTAGCTTAAGTTGGTTTACATAGCAAAGCTGTTATGACTCTTCAAGTTTAGGGCATGGCAGGATGCAACACATTCATCCTCTAGATGCAATACGTAATCTACACTTGCATCAAATGAATGAGACTCTTTAAACGTGAAAAGACAAGTGTAGAGTCCTACTAATCAAGGCTTGCTACCTATCCCATGTAATGATCACATGAAAATAATCAAACCACAAAATTTGAATTCAAATGAATCGTCTTCAAGAAGCTACAACACCTCAGATTTGTTGTAGTACAAAACCTCAAAGTCTTTACCACATGGAAGCATAGATAGCCCTAGCAAAATCTTTGACTTAGAGATGAACCTTAGCCATAGAATAAACCTCAAGTAGGTTAGATACAAGGATTTTTAGTACAGTAAGGACACTAAAGGTCCACATGGCATGGTACCCAAGTAAGATCTTTAGCCCTCGAGAAAACACCTTAGTAACCAGGCCACTTCATGGTGGACGTTTAAAGTCCATTCAAAATTTAAAGCATGGTGACACAGTAAAGCTCAAAAAGTGCCTTAGCAACCCATCCTTATGTCTAATCTCCTTATCGAAACCTTGATAATAAGACTTAGAGGGTAGAGAGGGGAGTAAGTATGGTTAAGTGTTGACAGGCAATTTTAGGTCATAGATTCTTAAGTCTCATACAAACTATGGGCTAATGACCTATGACTAATCCAAGGTGACCCAAATCCAAACCTTGGAGGATTGTTCATAGTCAAGTCAACCTCATCTAAGCCCAAACCAATGTACGATCGGGTTGAAACATTGGTTCCCATAGCATAGTTAGACCTATCGCATACGAGGACTTTAGACCTCTATGGTCCATATATGAAGCTTGGATTTCAGGCATCAAGGAATGCCATGGTCTCATTACTCGATAGGAACAATTATGCTATTAGGTCACCTCTTGGAATCTCAAAACATATCTATTTGAAAGATACATTTACCTATTTGGACAAGATACATATCTATCTAAGATTCCCTCCATGAAACCTATAAATGGGGATCAAATCTTATAGGTAAAATACTTTACATACAAACACATAAGCCCTCTCATTCTCTTCCTTTCTCCTTAATCCCATAGATTTGTTGGCTTAAATATTGAAGTGGTTGTGCCAGATAACCTTTTGGTGCCTACTGATTGTGTTCTCTCTCGTAGACTTAAGCCTATCTCTTAGGTCGAAGGCGAAATATCTATCATTGAAATTCAAGCAACAATAACAAGGATGGTAACTTCATTTTCTAAGGGCATAATTAGTAGGAATCAAATTCCTGAATATGAAGAACTAAGTTGCATTAATTTAATTCCCTTATATACTTGTATTAGTTGTAAGGTTTTATTGGTTAGTTGTAATGAATTGGGATTAAACCTAGTGCATTATATTGATATAGAACAAAGCCAAGAAGCGAAGCAAGTGAAGAATACACAATCAAACTATTGGTTCTTGAGAACCCATTTGGATTGAAGAAGCAAACAAAGCCCAAGCATAGAGATCTATGAGCCTAACTAACGGCATTGAATTGAGCCAACTTGATGGTAAATCTAAGCTCCAGCCTAATGGAAGCCATATTGTCAAACTCGAGTTAACCCTCCCAATTCATCCTAACCTACCATAAAATAGATCTAAGTTACCCATTCGACCCTTATCGATAGTGATCTTAGTTCAATCAAATGACCCAACTGATCTAACTCGATTCCTATAAGAACACACTAGATTTTTTCGGGTTAAAATATATTATTTTCTTGTATTTTTTAGAAAATGCACTAGTTTTTTGAAAAATAAATGTAGATTAAAAAATAATAAATCGTAGAAAGCTCTCAACTTTCAATTCTCAAGGATAAAGGTAATTTTTATTACTTTATACATAAATATTAAATTATATAATAATATTTTTATTGACCCTAGTTCGATCCCGGTTCATTCCCAGTTAACCCTCTCAACCCTTCATCCCTTGTCATTTCCGAGTCAACCTTCTAGTTCGAGTTTGATTATATTGGACAAAAGTCTTTTAAACCGACTCAATGATTCCAATTTTCTAATGATGTCTTTCCTTGTTTTATTTAATTTTTTTCCTTTATATATTTAATTGTTATTAGAATATTCCTTAATGATTTATTATTGGCCAATTAGAAATTAGTTCCATTAGCTAAGAACAATTTATTTCTATTGACCAATAGAAACTTAGTCCTATTAGCCAATAGAAATTCATTTCTATTACCTAATGGAAATTTAGTTCTATTGACCAATAGGAATTAAGTTCTTTTAGTATTAATTATAGGTTTTTTATTTTCTTATGGAAATGTCTTTATGATTGTAGAGTCTATTTAAAAGTCCTTATTCCATTGTAACAAACATCATCAATTTATGAAATATTTTTCCTTAGTGCAAATTCTCTCTCTCTCTCTACTCTTATCAATCTTCTTAGGTTATGGCAAGTAATACCTTGATTGAATTTGTATGAGTCATATCATGAATTCAATCAAGTGAGCGTCTTATCCTTTAGTGTGTAATATCTACTGGAAATTCACTCAATACATTAACCTTACAAATCCAAAAATCCCAATTTCTCCTAAATTTGGGGTTCCATTGCAAATCGATCCTAACGAGTTATTTAATTTCTTAACAACCTTGGTCCTAAGCACATCATAATTTGGCATCAAAGCACAAGTTTCGATAATGAGAAGTTGTATATTCAATAAGTTATCATAGTAGTGTTTTATGACCATGTGTTGTACTATTTAAATTTGTGGTGAAATTGAAATTGAGATGTTATTGTCATTATAATGTATAGTATATTGTTATGTTGTTGAGGAGATTTTGGTATTGTTATGGAACAATGTTGTGGTTTTGGAGAAGAGCTATTGGAATGCACCAAGTGTTTTTTGAAAATTCCCAAAAGAACTCTTTATCTTATACCCTTAACTACATACCCTATACACCACATACCATTAACTCGAAACACTTTTCCACCCTAAACACGATCCTAAACACAATCTAAACCCACCAACCTATTCATCAGTTACCCTAAACACCGTATACTCCATTATCCATCCAAATACCATTCAAATACCCACATAAACACATACCTCACTTCTCTAAGCTCTCAAATCCTTAAAGCAGCATATCAAGAGTAAGTAGTTTTGCTAATAGACTAACGCAAGGAGACTTGAATCTTGAGGAGTATGCTCGAGAATACAAATTCTTTTTGGAGCAATATTACCTATATGAACCTCATAACCACACCATAGATAGATTTATAAAGGGACTAAGGGATGAGATAGCTTGGGAAGCGAGTGCCTATGGCTATGAATTCTTAAATGAAGCTATTTATCAGACAAAAGAAGTGGAATGTCACTAGCAAGTGTATCTTCTCTATAAGAAACTTCAAACCTCTTGTGCTAATATGTTGAGGTAGCTAGAAGCAATTATACCTCCTTATAAAAGGATCGATATGAAGCAAGTGCAAAACAAATTTAAGTGGTGTTAAAGTAAGAGACATGCACACGCAAAAGAAGTATCTCGAGAAGAAATGTTTTAAATGCTTGGAATTGGGCCATTTTGCAATTCATTGCCCAAACCATATGCCTAAAGAGGAGAAGCATGATGTGAAAATTACAGAGGAAGCACAAGTGTCTCTTAATACTGTTGATAAACCTAATGCTCATGAAGCCAAGACACATGAGAAGGATTACAAAGTTGAGTGTAATGATCTTAGTGTCGACTTACATACCATTGCATCCAAGGAGGAGCTACAGACTATGATGAAAATCTTTGAGCAACCATCTTTGACTTCAGAGTACCCTGTATCTGTGAGCTACGTTATGCTAATGTCTTACAAGTATTCCTACATCATTAAGATCTTATTGAAACTATATGCCCATACACCTTTATTGGAATTCATGAATCAATGATGAACTATTTTTATGGTGTAAATAACTGGATGTATGTCATTTGGAACATTGATTGTAAATATATTCAAGCATATCTAGAGGGAAGTGTGGCTATTAATTTGACTGAATGCATTATTAGAGAAATTGTAGAGTATTGGGATTCTTGCATATTTACATATATTAGTGGTTTGAACTTTAAAACTAAGCAGTATATTGCTGAACTTGACAATATTTCTAGTCATTAATGGAAAAGTAGTTGTATTTGTAATTTTGTTTATTGTAAGGTAACATTGGAAACCTTTAATGATGTTTTGGTTATAGAATTGAGAAGTTGTGTAATTACTAATTATGATTTAAGTCTGGAGAAGTTTCTTAGTATTGAAAGGAAACGCTTTTCTTTGTCAAGTTTCACTCTTGGAAGTGGTTTGTAAGGCTGAAGAGGAGTATGAAGATTCAAATGAAAGGGAGTTGATCATGAATTGCACTAGGATTGAAACACGAAAAGAAAAGACATCTATGCCTTATGTGCTCTTATGGAATCAATCTCCTCTTTTGCTATGTACTCAGAGAATGAAATTTGAGAGAAAGTTGATTTGTATGATTAAATTAAGGGAAATGAGAGGAGAAGTTAAGAGAGGAGTGAAAAGTGAGTTTGCTTAGAGAGGCAAGAGAAACAAATACTAGAAACACAAGAAGAGAGTAAACACTTTACTTTTTATAGCTAACTGTTTTATTTTGTAAGAGCATTCCAAGTTTTCTGAGGTAAAAATATTGAATACCATGCATTGCTCTCTAATACAATTAATATATAGGTGACAAGATGATTGGACAAAAACTCCATGTTACAAAGATTGTTCCAACAATATGTTTTCCGTTTCATGTCGTAAGAGATGTGTTTGATCCAGGAGGAGTTTTCATTAACCAGCCACTTAATTTGACGGAAAATCAAAAACAGTCATCGGATGATGATAAAGATTAAATTCCCCAATATAAAGAGTTGAGTTGCATTAATTTAATTCCCTTATATACTTGTATTAGTTGTAATGTTATATTGATTTGTTGTAATGAATTAGGATTGAACCTAATGTAATATATTGAGATAGAACTGAAGCCAGGAAGTGGACTACGTGAAGAATACACAATTAGCCTATTGGTTCTTGAAAACCCCATTGGGACGGAAGAAGCAATCAAAGCCCATACATGGAGATCTATGAGCCAACCTAGTGGCATGGAACTAAGTTTGCTAGACAATAGCACCAAGCTCCACCCTGACAAAAGTCTTTTAAACCAACTTAATAGTTCCAATTTTCTAATGATGTCTTTCCTTACTTTATTTAATTATTTTCTTTAGTATTGCATTATTATTAAGATATTCCTTAATGATTTATTACTGGCCAATTAGAAATTAGTTCTATTACTTAATAACAATTTATTTCTATTGACCAATAGAAATTTAATTTTATTAGCCAATAGAAATTTAGTTCTACTAGCTAATAGGAATTAACTTCTTTTAGTATTAATTATCGATCTTTTATTTTATTATGAAAATGTCATTCTGATTGTAGAGTCTATTTAAAAGTCCTTATTCCATTGTAACTAATATCATTAGTTTATGATATATTATTCCTAAGTGCAAATTCTCTCTCTCTCTCTCTCTCTCTCTCTCTCTCTCTCTCTCTCTCTCTCTCTCTCTCTCTACACTCTTATCAATCTTTTTAGCTTATGGCAAGTATTACCTTAATTGAATCCGTGTGAATCATATCACGAATTCAATCAAGCAAGTGTCTTTTCCTTTAGTATATAATATCTATCGAAAATTTCACTCAATACACTAACACCTCAAATTCGAAAACCTTAGTTTCTCTTAAATTTGGGATTCCGTTGTGAATCAATCCAAATAAGTTATTTGATGTCTTAGTGATGTCGGTCCTAGGCACATCAACAATTTAATTTGTGTGGAGGATATCTTGTCATTTGAATTAGAATTGGTGATTTGGCATCAGTTATTGTATGATTTCAAATATCATATGGCATGATTATAAACGAGTCTATATAAATAAAGTTTAACTAGTTGAAGAGTTAGTATAATGCACAGATAAAAGTTCAAATGATTACTACATATTTAAAAAAAAAATTCAAAACAATCAATAAATATCAAAATTTAGAATATGAAAATCATATCGATATGTCACTTGAGAGGGGAAAAAATAGCAATCATAGTAGTTATCATTGAATTCCAAAGAATGATTTTGCAAAGTAGACAGCAGTTTTGATTGATAATGCATTAGGTTGATTATTTTCTCCTTCCATTATCTATGCAGTAAAAGATATAATAGAATTTTAGTATTTATGATTTTGTATAAGTGTGTAGTAAGAATAGCTCCTTTAACATTGAATTTGTCTCAATTGAATAAGCAATCGAGAACAATTTGTCAATACAATATTGTTTTATTCAATGGCTAACATTATATTAAATTAAAATATCATGAAAAATTATGGAAATGCATCATATTAGATTATCATTCTGTACTAAATAAAAGAGTTTCAATTATATTAAATTTGGTAAATAAAATTATAAAAATATATAAATGATACAATAAAAGGTTAATTATTAAAAAAAAAAGCAAGAGTTTTCGAAGTTTATGTATTATAACATGAAATGAAAAGCAAAATTATGGAAATATATTAATAATAACGTAAAAATGCAAGATATAAAAAGGAAATTATTTCTAAAACTATATATTATAATATAACATGATTAATAAATGGGTTCGTATATGTTCCTTTATAAAAATGTCTACATTGGTCTCCAACATCAAAAACTGTTTGTAAACCCACCTAACTAAAAAATTCCATTAAATTACTCAAGTATGATTAATTAAATAGCTTAAGATTAAGATTTTTAATGTTTATAGTTTGATTCAAAGATTGTATAATTTACTTTGATTTCTTCTCTAGTATTTGCTCTCTCTCTCTCTCCTACCCCTATCTCACTACCCTACCCATTGATACTACGGCATCATCAATACATATATATATTAATATTATATCAAATCAGTTTGAAGTTTTCCTTATATACCTTATTAGGGAACTGCTTGATCATCTAGTAATAATCAAATTAGATTTATAAATGAAATCTATTTAACATAATCACAACATGTGCAATAGCCCTATAAAACAATTATGTCATTAATTTTTTTTTAAAATGATCATTTATTACTTGAAGTTAAAATTACTTGTTTAACTCTTGGCCAATTATGTTTTTCATCATACTTGTCCATGTAATACTATTTACAACATAATCACAACATGTGCAATAGCCTTATAAAACAATTATGTCATTAATTTTTTAAAAAAATATGATCATTTATTACTTGAAATTAAAATTACTTGTTTAACTCTTGGTCAATTATGTTTTTCATCATACTTCTCCACGTAATACTATTTACTATTATAAGTATTTAGTGGATTGAAGATAATACTATTTTTTCTATAGAGATGTGATTGTTATGATGTATTTATTTTAGAATTTTTCAATTGATTAATGGTTTCAACTCAGACATGAGATATGCATACCAAATTAGTGGAATTATAAGACTAAATATGCAAAGATAATTAATAATGGTCATGTACAATGTGAGATTTCACATAAGAACCCATTTCAATTTAGGTACGGAACACAACCCTTTAACATAAATTGCTAGCCCTAACTTGTACTAGTAGAAGGAATTTATTCTAACTAATTAAAAAAGTCTCTCACTACAATTTAGTTCCTTTTCTTTAACACTCCATTTTAGGAAATATTTTAGCATAAAAGGAATAAATGGAAATGAAGACAAATGAGAGAGAAAAAGAAGAAAATTTAATATTTATTTGGCATTTTGATATATAAGAAATTAATGGAAGGAAATACAATACAATTTTTTCATTTCCACTGTTTGGTTGACATTAGGTAAAGGAAATTAAAAAAAAAAATTGTTTATTGACAACTCTAATCTTCTTATGATTTAGTGAGCTTTTAGCAAGCTTGAGCTAGAGCTTGATAAGGAATTTAAGGCTTCAACTTAACTTACAAGCTCGTTTAATTAACAAGCATAAACAAGTATGAGGTTGAGAAGCTTAAATTTTATTCAAAATTTCTAACTTTATCTTTTTTGCATTTTTTTTAAATTAATTGAAAATTTAACTTTTGTAATTAACTCTTCTTCTTTTCTTGCTTTTTTTGCTTTTTTACTGTTACTCCTAATTAAATGGAGATTATGTATACTACATATTATATACTACATATATTATTTTATATCAAATCATATAATATACATAACATAATTGTTTAAGGGTTTTAATATTATAATATAATATACAAAGCTCACAAATGGGCTTACAAGTCTAAAGACTCAAATTTGGCTCATTTACAAATCAAACTGAAACCTAGTTAAGCTTAAATCGATTCAAGTTTAAGTAGTTTAAGAGAATCTCCATGATTTATGGTCCTAACTAAACTGTTTTGACAATATTTAAAAATTCTCCACCTATTTCTCTTTAAAACTATAGATTTGCTCACATCTTTTATCATCAACTACGAAATTTTCACCATTTTCCATCTATTTCTTTTGAGTCCCTTCCCTTTCCACTCGATCATATTCAATGTATGTGTGAATGATGAGGTACAAAATAAGAAACCATTTCGTTACCTACGAGGAATGTGCTGTAACTAAAATTCAAACTTGAGGGCCCGTGAACAAGTACTCCAGCTCCGGACATTTTAGTAGCATAGGCCACGACAATTTTATTTAGGCCCACTTTATTTTTCCTCTTTCGTATCTTATTTTCCCTTTACCCTTTTTACTTTCAAATATAATCTTTTCACAAAAAATTCGAAATAAGTGGTTCTCCGATTAATTATGTTCTAGTGTTTAAAAATGATTATTGATATATGAAAGATTAAATTACAAATATGGCCCTTTACGCTCCCTTTACTGAGCTTAATACCTCCATCCTTGAAATTCAGCCTTCAAACCTTACATCTTTATCAAATGAACTTTCAAGACTCTATTTTACCATTTTTCCTTTGATGAAGTATTTAAAAGAAACTAAAATTAAAAAATACATAAAATCACCTAGAGAGCTCCTTTTTTAATTTATAGGTTTTGGACATTTTGTTGTAGATCACATAGGATCTAAAAGCACTTTATTTTAGGATTTAGTATATGAAAGTTCAATTATAAAAATAAGAGAACCTTTTACTTGTAAGATGAAAATAAAAAATATTATGTTTACAAATTACTATTTATGAAAATAAGGATGTTCAAAAGTTATAGGAAATTTTCAAAGTTAGAAGGTTGCATAATAATAACCACCGAAAGTATTGATCAATATATATCTATGAATGAGATGATCTGATTGAAGCTATCGCATGTGTAAGTCTCACACTTCACATAACTTTAGATAAGTGACATAGAGATGAAATGTGAAGAGGATGACTTAGCGAGAAAAGCAAGATGAGGAACAATTAGTCTCAGAGATTTAGGCATTTAAAGTATCAACCTCATTTTTCTCAAGTAGAGACGATTTATTCTTTATCTAAGCCTTGTTTAATTTTTGAAGAGCAGTAGCTTAATAACATAACATTGTTTCTCTAATGTGTAAAATGTATTTAAATGAAAAGAATCTCTTAAATATTTAAAGATTTTGGCCGTTGATGATATTTCTCATATTGCATAAGTAGTTAACATACAAGATGAGTATGCTCTTCTTAAATTTAAATCCATAGCTTCTCTAAGTACATAAGCCTGCCCAATAAAGAACAAATAGAGTAGTCCAACAATCCATATTTTAAACCTACCATATCAAATTCTCCCAAATCATCCCCTGTTTATGGATTTGACAATCTGAACCATCATCAATAACTTAAAGAGTCAACTAACTTGTCTAATATAGCTCTCTACAGTATTGACCAAAAGAAATTGACTTTTGAGTGGGAAAAGAAAAGATTCGCATCCTTTTTTCCGTATTATCTTCTAGGTGTTGAACTTTTTTTTTTTGTTGATTTGAGAGTTTCATTACCTTAGTCTAAGTAAGTAAAATGTTATGCTTTTCACAATTACATCATGGGATTTAGAACTAAATGAACTTAATATCTATATTTGACTTCAAATTGTTGAGTTTGGTTTATTTATGCAAGAGCAGTAATCATGGTTAGGCATGACAAACTGGGTATGTGTTGCCTTTTGTAGGACACAATTAAGATGATATGGCTTTTGGTAAGTATTTCAAATAAGCATGGGTCTTTGATATGGTGAAGCTATGTCTGATATGCTTTGAGTTACCTAGAGAAAAGTTGCCAATGAGTTACAGTTGTGGTAAGGGATGCAACTACAAATGTAGGCAATAAACTAGACTACTAATACTAGATACAAACAATGAACCTAGTACAAAACGAATAGTGTGTGGTTATCGATTGTGGGATATTTGCGAATATAATGGGTTGGTCCTCGAACCCTTAGGACATTGTTCACTATTTTATTTTGACTACCTTCTACATAGATAAGATAATTGATTGGATATGTATTTGTTGTATGCTATTGATTGTATATTAGCATATATGTATAATTGAAAAGCATGTATGGACTTTGTTATGGAAGATTCTTGATGTCTTACATGTTCCCATCACTTGTACGAATATATGGTGAAGTGGTCGCATCTCAACTATTTTGCACCTTGATTGTAATATCCTTTAAATAGAATATAATATAACTCTAGTCATCGATGCATCTTTTAGTATAGTAGCTTACTAGAGTTCACTAAAATACAAATGTTAAGCATGCTTTTTTTTTTTTTTTTTAGTTTGTTGGGAAGGAGGATGGGTAAGTGGGGCGAGCCAAGGGTGAAGTTGGGGACAATAAGTGACCTATGAGGAAATAGTTAAATCAATGGACAAAATAGTATAGTGTTCAACATCAAAGCATAACTTAGCAAGAGAAGTTTTGATCTAGTCATTATATGCGGTATTAAAGTAGTTTACCAGCCATAGGGGTGGAGTCTATACCTGGTGTAGTCTTGAACCTATATAACAAAATTGACAAAGATATCTATTATATAAAATGGGGTAAATTGTAATATCTCTTAAAGAAAAGGTAAAAGAATTCTAATTATGAAGACACTTTTTAATGTAATGGTTGAAGCTCATAGGAACTCCAAGGTTAAGTGTATTGTAGGAAATGGAGTATAATGATAATAATAATGTTGAATGCATATGAAGAATGATGGGAATCAGGCCCCTTGACCAATCACTTGTAGCCGAGCTAGAGGACTCTAAGGACTCGCGTAGAGAATATTAACTTAAAACTAAAGCCAAGACGAAGATCCCTACACAGAACTGATCTCCTGTCGACCTATCTTTTAAATCCTCACATGTCTCAAACATGCTCCTGCCTAGTAACAAAGTCTTATTCCAAAAGACTAGCCTAGTTAAGCTCCCCAACCAACCATAAGTGTTTGACTCCAATTCAACTGACTTCTTTATTGAACTGCTTAGCTTCCAACCTAATCCAGATTAGGTCAGTCCCTGACTACAAACATTATTCTACTTCCACCTACCTTGTATCATATTTCTTCCATCCAACCATCAAGCGACATGTGTCTTCTAACACAATATTTCAAATTTATTCTTTCTTTTCCATACTGAAAATTCTTTGCCCTTTCTAGTATGATTTATCTAACCTAATTGTAAAATACCCTTTAGTCTTTTTATGCATGTAAAGTAACCCTGATAGATGGGTATATAAACCCCTACTTTCTTGTATGCAGACAGCAATTAATCAATACAGAATTATTTACGTTGAGCAACCTTAGCATTCTCATTATCATTCAACTCTTATTTATTCATTTTAGTAAGGAGTAATAGCAAGTGACCCTTTAATTCAAACTGGTGTGTCATATCCGATGGATTATAAGCCGAGTAGGATCAAGTGGTGCATCATATCCATTCGGTAGATACCCAGACTTTGCTAACTTTTTCCTTATTTTCTTTTTTTGTTTGCTTTGTTCTAGTGCTTCTCTATATGTTCAACCCTGGAGACATAACAGCTTTGCTGGTATTAGAGTACAATTCTGCCAGGACGTGTATAAAGTTGTAGTAAAGTTTTAGTTTGCTTTGCTGTTAGTAGCTGCTATGTTCCCTCCATAACTGCTACAGTATATTTGAGTGTAAGTAAGTGTATTTTCTTTATGACTCTATTTTTACTCTATTTTTAATTACAAAAATAGAGCAAGTCGCTATTGTTCTGTTCGAGTTATTGTTGGGAATTGAAGTTGTTAGTAAGTTATTAATTTGTCTAAGAAGTATTGCACCATGTTAGATTCGAGTGTTCAGGTTGTTATTGGTGATTAGAGTAGTGGTGCACAACCTAATCATGATCATAATGATAATAATACCCCAAGGTTGGTTGATGATAAACTTGATGGACTGACCAACCTTATTGAGAGTCTAGTCATAGCAATACAAGTTAACAGACAACAACCCTATGGTGTACAACACCATAACCCGTAAGAAAATGCCCCTGAGAGACACCATGGCTAAGGTAATTGAATCAATCGCCCAGTTCAACCGCAGTAAGCTAGAGGAGTAGCAGACCGAGCTACTAGACGAATACTAGAGTTAGAGAAGATTGAGGAAGGTGATGAGGAGTTGGATGTTGAAGAATTTAGGGAGGAAGAAGAAGGAGCTAACTATTACCAGACATAGGGACAAGAACGTCGAGTCCATCGAGGGTTAGACAATGTCAAGGTTCAAATCCTACCTTTTAGTGAAAGTAGAGATGTAAATGAATACTTGGAGTGGGAAGAGAAGGTCGAGAAAGTATTTGAATGTTATAAGTATAGTAATTCTGTCAAAGTCTAACTTGTTGTACTAGAGTTTACTAGGTATGCCACTATGCGGTGGAAAAATATGAATGCAGTCAGAACAAGGACGGAAGACGAGGTATTAGAACTTGAGATGAGATGAAAAGGCTGTTAAGAGGTAGATTTATACCAGAGACCTACCTACAAGATACGTTTGCAAAGTTGCAGGAGCTTCACTAAGAAAGCCAACTTGTTGATGACTATGTTAGAGAGTTCCAGTTGCTTATGATCCAAGCTAACGTAGAAGAACCCAAGGCTTGCACTGTATCAAGGTTCATCTCTGGACTCCGATATAAAATTTGCCACATTGTGAAGGTACAAAGGTTTTATACCTTAGAAGCAATGATAAAGATAGCATAAAAGGTCGAAAAATAGAGGAGAAGTGCTCCGAGCCAACCTGGACCAACATTCTCCCTGACCCTTAGTTTCGTACCATCCGATTCAAGCTGAACCGAAGAGGCCATATAGGACCAAGGATAAGAATGACCGATCTGATGATAGCCAAGAAAGCTAACAAGGCCCAGCCGATCAGCCGAGTCAACCCAAGGTTAGGCCAACCCAAAGAATATATGAGAAAAGGCAGACCTCTAGACGGAAGACCAATGAAGTGAAATGCTTTAAATGCGTGAGCTTCAAACATATGGCTGTTAAGTATCTAAACCAATGTGTCATGGTGCTCTAAGGAAATGTAGTGGACAGCATCGACGAAAGCGAGCTTGAGAAGAAAGAGGATGTTGGAAAACCTAAAGCCAAAGAGGAAGAGGAGACATGTATCTATGCCAACCAAGGAGAAGTGATGACCCTAGTCTTGAGATAAGTACTAAGTTCCTTGCCAAACTCTGAAGAGGACTAGAGGGAGAATCTATTCCATACCAAGCACACCATCAAAGGCCAATTATGTACAATCATTGTGGATTGGGGAAGTTGTACTAATATTATTGCACAGTCCTTTGTACAGAGGTTGGGTCTGTCGACCTCAAAGCGTCCTCGACCTTACAAACTACATTAGCTTCATAATAAGGATGCTTTGCACATGACTAAACAAATGATTGTACCTTTCAATTTTAGGAGTGTATATAAGGACAAAGTAATGTGTGATCTCGTCCCCATGAGAGATTCACATTTGCTGCTTAGATGACCTTGGTTGTTCAACCAACGTGTTACTCACAACAAGTATAAGAACACTTATCCTATTGTTAAAGATGAAAAGTAGATTGTGTTGCAACCCTTAACCCCATCCCAAGTAAATGAAACTCATAATCAGCTCACAGAAGCTAATTAAAAGGATACCTTAGTGATGAGCAAAAGAGAGCTCCGAGCTACTGAAAAGGCTGAAGAATCTATATTCCTATTGATCAGAAGATTATTAGAAATGAGAGATTTGGAGGATATCCCTGATGAAATCCAAAGCTTGCTAAATGAATTTTCTGATCCGTTCCCTGAAGAATTGCCTAAAGGATTGCCTCCAGTTCGAAACATTGTATTAATCTACAATCAGGTGCCACCCTACCAAATGGACCTGCATATAGAATGAACCTTAAGCAGATTGCCGAGATAAAAAGATAGGTAGACAAACTCATAAAGCGAGGATATGTAAGGGAGAGCATGAGCTCTTGTACTATACTAGCTTCACTCATCCCTAAGAAAGATGGTTCATGGCATATGTGCATCGACAACCACGTAATCAACCGAATTATTGTCAAGTACAAACACCCGATATCAAGGCTCGATAACATGTTAGATGAGCTTCATCGCACCAAGATATTTTTGAAGATTAATCTGCAAAGTGGCTACCACCAAATTTGCATAAGGCCAGGCAATGAATGAAAGATTGCCTTCAAGACTCAACATGGACTCTACGAATGGTTGGTTATGTCATTCGACCCTACTAATGCACCGAGCATATTCATGAGGTTGATGAACCATGTAATGCGCCCTCTAATTGAAAAATGTGTGGTCATATACTTTGATGACATATTGGTATACAGTGCCAATTTGAACAAACATGTTCAACACCTCTGCGAAGTATGCAACATTTTGCAAACTGAGAAGTTGTATGGAAATATGAAGAAATGTACGCCTTGCTAGAAGGAGGTGATATTTCTAGGGTTTGTGGTTTCAGTAAAAGGACTTCAGATAAATGAGGAAAAGATTTGAGTTGTTCTTGAGTAGCCGACGCCAAAGAATGTCACTAAGGTTCGAAACTTTCATAGCCTAGCTTCTTTCTATAGGCAATTTATCAAAAACTTCAGTACCACAACCACCCCCTTAACTAAGCTGATAAAGAAGAATGAAGGGTTCAGGTAGAACGATCGAGTTGAGCAAAGTTTTAGGGAGATCAAGGAGAAGCTCACCTCAATGCCTGTCCTTTTACAACCAAATTTTGACAAACCCTTCAAATTGGAATGCAATGCATAAGAGTGAGAATTGGTGCTATCCTGATGCAGGATTAACGACTTGTCGCCAACATAGCGAGAAGCTTAGTGGTCCTACCTTAAACTATTATGTCTATGAGAAAGAGTTGTACTTTCTTTACCGATCTCTTACTGTTTAGCAACACTATATGCTACCATGATAGTTTGTTATTTATACAGATCATGAGTCTCTAAAGCATCTAGGGAGTCAGAACAAGTTTTTGAAGAGGCAAGCCAAGTGGTTAAAATTTATGGAAGGTTTCTCATATGTCATTTAGCATAAGAAAGGAAATGCAAATGTGGTCGCCAACGCTCTGTCATGATGACAAACCTTGCTAACCACTTTGCAAATCAAATTATTGGGATTCTCACTCATTACAAAGCAGTACGCTCATGATCCTCATTTCAGCCCCATTATCGAATAATATAGGAATCGAATTGCTATCAAGGGATATTATCTTAAGGAAGGCTATCTATTCAAGGACTGAAGGTTGTATATACCAAACTGTTCCATGCATGAGCTATTGATCAAGGAAGCTCATAGCGGCGGATTATCAGGTCACTTTAGGGAGACTAAGATAACCAATTTGTTGAAGGAGAACTTTTACTAGCCAGGTTTGGCTAAGGATGTCTATAAGATAGTTAGTAAATGTAAAGTGTGCAAGCGAGCTAAGGGAAAGAGAGAACCCCATAGAGAATACATGTCGCTACTAACACCAACCTTAACTTGGGACAACCTTAACAGACTTTGTCCTAGGGTTACCTCGAACATCTACAGGCAAAGATTCTATCTTTGTTGTAGTGGACCGCTTCAGCAAAATGGTGCACTTCATTCCTTGCCATCAAACTAACAATACTTTGTATATTGCTGATTTGTTTTTGCAAGAGGTTATTCGACTACATGGGATACCAAAGACTATCGTCTCCAATCGGGACATAAAATTTTGAGCTATTTTTAGAAGAGTTGGAACTAAACTTGTATTCAACTCCAATAGTCATCCTTAAACTGATGGCCAAACTAAACTGGTAAACAAGATGCTAGGCACACTACTAAGAGCTATCATGGGAAAGAACTTGAGGGATCGGGATCGGGATCGGGATTGGGATCAGGATTTGTGCCTAACAGTTGTGGAGTTCGCATACAACCAAACTATCTATAACACTATTAGGAAGACCCCATTTAGGTTGTCTATGGCCTTAACCTTACTATTCCCCTGAGTATGATCGGTACTCCAACAACGACTAAAGAGAGTCAATCCGGAGTTAACCGAACCCAAGAACTACATGAATTACACCAATCTGCAACCAAGAAGATTGCTAAATTCAATTAGAGACAGCACGAAATTGGTAGCCAAGGCCGCCAAACTATATCCTTCCATCTAAGAGACTTGGTATGGGTACACCTCAATCGAGAACAATTCCCACACTTGAGACAGAACAAGCTATCTCCTCAAGCCGATGGTCCGGTCAAAATCCTAAAGAAGATCGACCACAACGCATACCAAATCAAGTCGCCTAATGACTATGGTGTTTCTTCTACCTTCAATGTGTCCGATCTAAACCCTCACCAACTAGCAAAAGAAGAAGACCCCGCGTGCACCTTAGAAGAAGAAGAAGAAACCCCTTCAAATTTGAGGGAAAATCATTCGAACCTCCAGGCAAATGATGGGAATAAGCCCTCAAACCAATCACTCATAGCCGAGCTAGATGACTTAAAGGACTCACGTGGAGAATACCAACTCAAAACCAAAGCCAAAACTGGGATCCCTACACCGAACTAATCTCCTACCAACCCGTTTGTCAAATCCTCACATGTGTCAAACATGCTCTTGCCCAACAGCAAAGTCTTGTTCCAAAAGACAGCCCAAGACTAGTTGAGTCGAGCTTCCCAACCAACCATAAGTGTTTAACTCCAATTCAACTAACTTTTTTAGCGAACTGATTGGCTCCCGACCTAATCCAGATTAAGTTGGCCTTGACTGCAAAAATTATTCTGCTTCTACCTACCTTGTATCATATTTCTTCCATCCAACCACCAAGTAACACATGTCTTCTAACACAATATTCCAAAATGATTCTTTCTTTTCTATACTAAATATTCTTTGCCTTTTTTACCCCTTTTAGTATGATTTATATGACTTAATTATAGAATACCCTTTAGTCTTTTCATGCATATAAAGTAACCCTAGTGGATGGGTATATAAACCCCCACTTCCTTGTATGCAAACAACAACTAATTAATACAGAATTATTCACGTTGAGCAACCTTATTATTCTCATTATCATTCAACTCTTATCTATTCTCTTTATTAAGGAATAGTTCAATTTAGGCTGATATGTCATATCCGGCAAATTGTCGGCCAAGTAGAATCAAGTGGTGTATCATATCCATTCGATAACTAATAGGATTCCAAGTACCGACCCGACGCCACACCAAGCTTCAAACCATATGGAAGGCTTGCTCACAATCCTCATGCAAGTGAGTGACCTATTTATAAGATGTTTCAACATTGGAGGGTCTGCCCTGCTGTCACACCCCGAAGCGGCAGAGTTGTAACAGCCCTGCCGTGTAAACCATTCTAAGATAGAAGTTGGCCTTACAACCGCTATCTTAGACCCGATCTACATAAGGCGTCCACGACTAACCCGCTTTGAAGTAAACAGATTGTAATTTAAATAAATTATTTACTTAAGGAAGTAAGGAAATATATATATATATATATATATACACTACAATTCAGTTATTACCAGTAAAGTTTACAATATTTCTCTGTAATATATTTCCTAGTTATTACATTATTTAGAAATGAAAAATTCTAAAGTAAAAGCTTAGACCTTAAAAATATATGTTTATTCTTCAAATGTTTTTCCTCACTCCCCAGGATCCAACAGTTGCTAGCTTCAAAGTAGTTGTATGCCGCTTCTTAGCCAGCACCTGTACGACGTCTATAGAGATGTGAGCAACCACAGCTCAGTAAGTTAGAATAGAGGAATTAAAACTATACCATAAACACAACAAAGTTATCAACCAACTTATTAGGTGCAATGCATGTTCAAGCAAATACCATCTCACGACGTTGTCCGACCCGTTGTAAGATTAGAGAAATTGCGCCCACTCTAATCCGAATTGAGGAGTTGCCATTAATGCAACAACTCATGACTAAACCCAAGCTTGTGCAATGAAGACCTTGCTCCTCCCGCGACTACCTTCGAACCATTGACTTCACCCTCGCTGCGACCTCCTCTCCTGTCACTTAGTTTGACTAAGGATGAAAAAGGGACCATTATGCAATCCTGCGTTATCCCTTTCGAAGGAGTCGGTATTTAGCCGAAGAGTCCTAAGTTCCCCTAATGGGTTGCTATATAGGTCCAATTATGATTATAGGTCGTATATTTGATTGGGTCCAGTTTAAGGTAATCAATCATTTCATACAAATCATATAATACAAGCTAGAACAACAGACAGAATCATAGCATCACTCATAATTAAGCACATGTACACAACCAACTATCTAACAAGCACAACTAAGCATAATCTCAAGTCTCCAAAATATAGCAACGTATTAATCCCATCTTACCTCGACTCCTCGCTCACTCACTTGACGTCCGACTCACTCAGGCCATCGCCGATCATCCCTATAACACAAACGTGTTTCAGTTTTTCATATAACTATTATAAATTTGTTTTATCCTATAAAGCTTATTGTTATGTTTTGTTTAGGGTTTAACATACCTAATTATCTAGGTCTTAAGTCTTTTACAATTATTCTAGGTTTGGGGTTAGGTTCGACTTCAGTTTCCGCATCGATTTCTAAATTAGATTCTAGTTCGATTTCTAAATTAGATTCTAGTTCGATTTCTAAGTACTGTTTTATACCCGAACTCTAGAAACTTGTTTTAACTCATAATGTGAAATTAATCACTTTACTTCTAGATATCCTAAATACCATAATTACTCTTAGTCAGTATTTTATTATATCTAGGACACTTAAATCCTTAATAGTATACCGAATTTACTCCTGATGTAAGAAATTTTTACATTTTTCATATAATTACGTAAATTCAAGTTTCCTATCAGATTTATTGTATATTTTTATTATTATCATAATATCAATTTTTATTCTAATATTTTCTATTTATTATATTTCTAATAATTATGTATTATGTATTATCACCTATTATGTATATAATACACATCTAATATTTCTAACACTCTAATTACCATCTCCCAACATCAATTATCATTTCAAAATGTCCAAATTCATCCTAAAACAGATTTTACTCCTAATTATCCTAATTTACAAAATTAACTTAAAATTTACTATTTTTCCCTATTAGTCATATACAACATAATTAACCTAATAATTACATCTAACACCCTAAATGCTACAAGTATCATACTTCATCAGATTTCAACATCCTAAAATATATAATTATTCACTAAATCAGTAATTAACCTTTTAATTACTTAATTAAGCCTAAATTACCCATTTTATGCCTCATTTTAAGGCCTAAAAATTATCTAAAATTTTCAAAAATTAATTTTTGAAAACGGGCTTCATAGTACTATTCTATATCATCTAAGTAGTCTACACAAAAATTTTGGGTTCAAAACTATACTCCTAAGGCCATTTATTTTTAAACCGAAACATGCTCGATTTTGTATGATTTCTTAAGGACTATATATCACAAGACACATTTTCATCAAAATAATATTTTTCCTAAAAACTACATACAAAAATATTTCAAAACAACAAAATTCATAATTTTCTAAGAAAATTTACTATTTTTACAAAATTATATAAAATCGAGCTAGAAATCGGACTCACCGGTTTGGGTGGCTCCGGCCACCACTGGCCGCCTGGCCTTGTCATCCGGTCTAGGCACTTCCACCACCATGTGGTGGTGGTGGCCGTCCACTCCCAGCTACTCGTCTGTTGTGGGTTCCCTTTTATGGCCCTAATTGTACAATTTTTTCTTATTTTTTTTCCTAACCCTAATTTTTCTCTCAATTTCGCCTCTTCCTATTTTTCTCACTCTCCAAACTAACCAAATGAGCTTTTAAAATTTTCTTGCTATTTATAGAGCTTTAGGGAAATTATTGTGTATTAATTAAACGAGACAATTACCTTATCTCTTCTTTTTTCCACTTTCTATTTGTTGCATTTTAATTGGTTGATTTTTTTTTCTTCAATATCAAATTGCCACACCCTACTTTTGGACTTTTCCACATTTTTCTATATTTTTCTTGATTTTTTCCTTAATTAATTATGAATTTTATTTAATTATTTATTATTATTTTAGCACATTTCGCGTATTTTAAGTAATTATGTGTATTTCTACATACATGTAAATTCATATATAGTACAAATAAATATTCTTAAATATTATTTAGGTTATTGTATGATTTTTAGTATGCATATAATTTATCTTTAACGATTCATTAATTATCGGAATGCATTTTAAGCATTTTCGATAAATAACGAGTTATATATTTAAAGTTTGGAATTTTTATATTCTTTTATTTTATTTCTTATTTTCTTAAATTCAAACTTGCGGGATCATTTTACTAATATTTCTAGTTTTACTTATAATTTAGACTCGATCGGATCTTTCAGTCGATCAAAGCCTTTAATGACTGGTTGTGAGGCTTACACCTGCCCTATTGGGTATACCCTATTATGTTGAGTACACCCCGCTCTACCCTAACTAAGTTCTCTCACAGAACTATCTATGAATTATGGCAATATTGAAAGACTCGATGTACTTTATGAATTCTGTCCTGGCCTATTGTTTGTGCCCTGCTTTGCTAAGTCTTCCTTGCTATACTTGATCCATTCTGCCCTACTGTATTCAGCTCTACTCTATTCTATCAGGTCTACTCGAATCAGCTATACAAGATTGTCCTGTCTTGCCCATCTACCCTACTTTACCAAGGTCAATTTACTCAACCGAGTCTGTTCAACCAAGGTTTGCTCTATCATGACAAGACTGCTCGGATATTCCATATCAACTCAGCCATACTGAATCATATCAAACAAGTCGGCCACGTCTATGTCAAATCAGCCTGGCCATGAGAAGCCGGCCATTATCATGTTAGGTTAGCCACTGCCACATCAGGTCAATCCAACCATGCGAGGTCGGCCTTGGTCATGTCAGGTCAACCACGGACAAAACATATTGGCCCCAAATAAGATAGGTTATCTAGAATCAGATTTACCTAAATCAAAGCTCTAAGTCTCCAACATCTCTTTAAAATCAAACATCAACCCCGTCACCCGAGAATCATGTACAACTACACATATTACTTATGTTACTTGGATTTCCTTTCTTCTTATATTTTCCTTTAGTTGTCATTCATATTTCATTTATAATTACTGGAATGCCACTAGGGCATCCTTTTGTCATTTTATTTACGACTTTACCCCTCTTGTATAAATTAAACACTTGTATAGGGTTTAAAGGAGATTTACAACATTAATAAAAAAACCCTTCAGCCTTTTCTTGTGAAATACTCTTCTCTACCTGCTCTTATCAATCCCCTTAGCAAGGATTGTAACGAGCGACCCTAGGCTTAATGTTCATGCATCATCTTAAGTATTAGCTTAGGTCTATGTGTAGTTCTATGATGCATCATATCCATAGAGTTAGTACGCAGGATTGTTAAACCATCAACTTCCATTTATTTTTCGATCCATCTCGCAGCCCAGACCCATCCCTTAGTTACGCATGATATCAAGTCTGTATGTTCATCCACAAATTCATATCATCTTAGTATTAGAGCACAGTTCCAAAAAGGGAGTGTATGAAGTTGTTAAGAAGATTTGTTTGTGTTTGTTGATTAGTGGTTGTTATGTTCCTTTAGATATTGGAATTGGTTTGATTAAAGTAAGTTTTGAAAATATTGAACCACAAATTAACAAGCCTAGTTCCTATTGTACTATGTTGTACTTTATCCTCCATTGCAAAAACAGAGAAGGGTTATTCCTATGTACACCCGTGCAATTCAGTCGTATTAGCCATAAGTTGGTGTAACGTTGTACTATTGTAGAGGTGATAGCTAAAAATCAGAATCGTGCAAATTTGTTACTGTATTGGTAAAGTACGCGACTAGGTTGACAAGTCTTAAGAAAGTAACTGTTGTAGGGTTTGGAGTCACGAAACCATAGCTATAGAAATCACAATAAGGTTTTGAATTGGGTGCCTTAAATCGAAGGTAGGTGTTCAATTTTTCTAACAGCAGTATTTAGATTCTATAGTTTGAGTCGTTGAACTTGAACAAAGGGTCATTCAATGGAATTCTTCCGTATAGTCGCAACAACAATTAGTAGAACATATTGTGGTTGTTCGCTGTGAAACCGGAGTTTTCGATATTAATTTACAGTGTTTGGTGGTTGTTAGCTATAGAGACTTTATTATTATAGCAATAACAGGTGGCGATGGTCTCCTTAAGTGTTGCTAGTCAATTTGGTGCTAGTGGTGATTACGGATGTACTAGTAAGTTATGCTACTATCCTAAGGATTAACATAATGCTTGGTGCTCAAAGTGTAAGTGTCTAAACTAAGTTAAGGGAGTGAGACCACGAGGTGCCAAGCTGTTGCACTTTGAAGAAGTTATCTAAATTGTTTTGTTGACTAAGAATGCCGAGCTGAAGAAGTGCTGACATGTCATTCTAGTGAAGTGTTGTTCAAATTGAGACCAGCAAAAGGTGTGAACATTTGGCTTGTTATTTCCGTTAATTTGCTGAGCCGAACCGTTATACTCCTAAGGTTACCGAGCAAAGTTGTTTGGCTATTCAACTTATCGAGCCAGTCTGTAGTGTCTAAGCTTAGGCGACGAACTGCTATAACCTAATAGTCAAGCTCATTCTAGTATCCGAGCTAAGTCGAAGTGCCGAAGCGAAGTGGAAGATTCGAGCTATGCAAGTATCCGAGCTACTGTGTTCTTAAATCACCAAGTGTTGAATAGTTCTAGTCATTACCAATGAGACTTCTTTTGAGCCGAGCTAGTCTGCTGAAGTGATACCTCCATTTAACATGGCCTATGACAATCGAAGAAGATATGCTTATGACTATGACTATGAAGATATAAGGTTGAGAATACCTATGTTTGATGGTTATGGACCCCTAGACAAATACTTGGATTAGGAATTTCGATTAATAAAGTCTTTGAAATGTATCCATGACCCAAACGTAACAATGAATACATCATAAAAGATAAACTTCAAGACCTTGCTAAGACTTAGTACAAGAATGAATTAAGGCAAAGGATCCTAAGAGGGCCGAGTAATATATGGAGCTCAATGAGACCTACAATGAGAGAGAAATTTATACCCCCATCATATCAAGACAAGTTGTATAAAGAGCTATCTACCTTGAAGCAAGTACTAAAGAGTATCCAAGAATTTGCTAGGGAATACAAGGCACTCTTGAACTGATGTAAGTTGTATGAATCTCTTTTATGTACTATCTCAAGATTCATAAGAATATTGAAACCAAATATTGCCCGACGTATTAACCCCTCAGGAGTAAGAAGCTTAAATTGGGCTATCCGACTAGCCTTAAGAGAACAATCCATCGTTGCTACTGACCATTATGATGTGCTAAAATAGCTAGAGGTTATACTTGATCAACTTAAGGACCTCAAAGAAGAAATAAGGTATCACGCCCCGAAGTGGCAGAGTCGTAACAGCCCTGTCATGTAAACCATCCTAAGATAGAAGTTGACCTTACGACCGCTATCTTAGACCTGATCTACATAAGGCATCTACGACTAACCCGTTTTGAAGTAAACAGTTTGTAAATTAAATAAATCATTTACCTAAGAAAGTGAGGAAATACATATATACACTATGATTTAGTTAGTACAAATATCGTTTACAATATTTCTCCGTAATATATTTCCTAGTTATTACATTATTTAGAAATGAAAAATAATTCTAAAATAAAAACTTAGACCTTAAAAATATGTGTTTATTCTCAAATGTTTTTCCTCACTTCTTAGGATCCAGCAGTTGCTAGCTCCAAAGTAGTTGTTTGCCGCTTCTTAGTCAACACCTGCACGACGTCTATAGAAATGTGAGCAACCACAGCTCAGTAAGTTAAGATAGAGGACTTAAAACTATACCATACATACAACAAGGTTTTTAATCACTTATTAGGTGCAATGCATGTGCAAGCAAATGCCATCGCACGACGTTGTCCGGTCCGTCGTGAGATTAGAGAAATTACACCCGCTCTAATCTGGGTTAAGGAGTTGCCGTTAATGTAACATCTCACGACCAAACCCAGGCTTATGTAATGGAGACCTTGCTCCTCCCGCAACTACCTTCGAACCACTGTCTTCACCCTCACCGGACCTCCTCTCCTGTCACTTAGTTCGACTGAGGATAAAGAAGGGACCATTTTGCAATCCTGCGCTATCCCTTTCGAAGGGGTCGATATTTGGCCAAAGAGTCCTAAGTTCCCCTAACGGGTTTCCATGCATGTCCGATTATGATTATTAGTCATATATTTGATTAATTCCAGTTTAGGGTGATCAATCATTTCATGCAAATCATACAATACATGCTAGAGCAACAAACAGAATCATAGCATCACCCATAATCAAGCATATGCACACATCCAACTATCTAACAAGCACAACCAAGCATAATCTCAAGCCTCCCAAAATACAGCATTGTATTAATCCTAACTTACCTCGACTCCTCGCTCACTCACTCGAGGTCCGATTTGCTCAGGTCATCGCCTATCATCCCTATAACACAAACGTAGTTTCAGTTTTCATATAATGATTATAGGTTCATTTTATCCTATAACGCTTATTGTTAGGTTTTGTTTAGGGTTTAATATGCCTAATTATCTAGGTCTTAAGTCTTTTATAATTATTCTAAGTTTGGGGTTAGGTTCGGGTTTGGTTTCCACATCGATTTCTAAATTAGCTTCTAGTTCGATTTCTAAGTAATGTTTTATATTCTAACCCTAGAAATTCGTTTCAACTCATAATGTGAAATTAATCACATTATTCCCGATCTCCTGAATATGATTATTACCCTAGTCAGTATTTTATTTCATCCGGTACACTTATATCTTTATTAGTATACCGAATTTACTCCTGATGTGAGAAATTTTTACATTTTTCATATAATTACATAAATTCAAGTTTCCTATCAGATTTATTATATATCCTTATTATTTATATAATATGAATTTTTATCCTAATATTTTCTGTTTATTATATTTTCAAAAATTACATATTATGCATTATTGCCTATTATGTACATAATGCATTTCTAATATTTCTATCACTTTAATTACCATCCCTAAACATCAATTATCATTTCAAAATATCTCAATTCATCCTAAATCAGATTTTGCTCCTAATTTTCCTAATTTACAAAATTAACTTAAAGTTAACTATTTTTCCTTATTAATCATTTACTACATAATTAACCTAATAATTACATCTAACACCCTAAATGCTACAAGTATCATACTCCATCAGATTTCAACATCCTAAAACATATAATTATTCGCTAAATCATTAATTAATCATTTAATTACTTAATTAACCCTAAATTACCCATTTTATGCCTCATTTTAGGGCCTAAAAATTATCTAAAAATTTATAAAATTAATTTTTGAAAACAGGATTCATAGAACTATTCTATATCATCTAAGTAATCTACATAAAAATTTTGGGCTCGAAACTACACTCCTAAGGTCATTTATTTTTAAACTGAAACATGCTCGGTTTTGCACGATTTCTTAAGGGTCCTATATCATGAGACATATTTTCATCAAAATAATATTTTTCCTAAAAACTACATATAAAAATATTCCAGAATAACAAATTTCATAATTTTCTAATAATATTTACTATTTTTACAAAATTACACAAGAATCGGGCTAGAAATCGGACTCACCGATCTGGGTGGCCATGGGTGTGTCAGCCTACCTGGGCGTTGCCACCACCATGTGGTAGTGGTGGCCGTCCACTCCCAGCTGCCCGTCAGGTCTAGGTTCTCCTTTGTGGCCTTAACTTCACAGTTTTCCTTTTCTTTCTTTTTTTCCCTTGGTTTTTCTCTCAATTTTCGAGTCTCTCTATTTTTCTCAAATTTCTAACTGTCCAAATGAGCTTCTTAATTTTTCTTGCTATTTATAGAGCTTTAGTGTCATTATTGTGCATTAATTAGACATGACTTTGCCCAATTTCCTTGATTTTTGGTTTTTGTGTTGTCTAATTTTAATTAGTTAATTTTTATTTTGTAGATTCTGACCTGCCACAACCTGATTTGGATCATTATT
Source organism: Lumnitzera racemosa (assembly GCA_024138005.1). Lineage (NCBI taxonomy): Eukaryota > Viridiplantae > Streptophyta > Magnoliopsida > Myrtales > Combretaceae > Lumnitzera > Lumnitzera racemosa. The sequence continues at coordinate 44,622,801 of JAMXBC010000010.1, forward strand.
GATTTTTCCTGATTTTTCTTTATTTTTTCTTAATTAATTATGAATTTTATTTAATTATTTAGTATAATTTATCTCTAGCGATTCATTAAGTACCGGAATGCATTTTACGCATTTTTGATAAATAACGAGTTATACACTTAAAATTTGGAATTTTTATATTCTTTTATTTTATTGCTTATTTTCTTAAATTCAAACTTACGGGATCATTTTACTAATATTTCTAGCTTTACTTTATAATTTAGGCTCGATCAGGTCCTTCAACCGATTGAAACCTCGAATGGCTAATTTTGGGGCTTACATAAGGCAGCAAAGGAATACTCAAATAGAGAAAGCCAACAAGAAAGAAGCCCGCATAGAGGAAGGAGAAGAAGAGGTGAAGGTTGTTGGAGAGACAAGCAGTAAAGGCAAGAAAGACCGAGCTGAATCACGGTTGAAATCCCATGTTCCGAAAATGGTACCATTTCCCACTATAAATGCCATGGATGATAGCTACAAGAATTACTACATATGCCTTCATCATATTAGAATCTTGCGTCTAAGTCATCTAACAAGTTTACATAACACTAATATAAGCAATTATAGCGTCGCACTTGTAAGCTATTATCAACTATGGATTGGAGTTTATTAGGGCCACAGCGATGGATACATATATTAGGGATACATCATGTTAACCTTTGGGACTCTCATGTTGTAAAGATTTAAGGTGTGTAGATGGAAGGAGAAGGAAGAATCGATTTACGAGGAAGCAGGGGGAATGCTGATTACAACTGATCAAGAGATCATGATGTCTAAGCTAGCCAAGCTTGAAGAGGTAGAAGCACTTGCAATTGATGAACCATCTTACGACCTGCCGACACAAGATCTACAAGCCCCTAATCTTTTGTATGACCTTGAGATCATGTTACTTCCTGTAATTGATAGTTGCTGGGACTACCAAGGTATAGTTGATCGGATCCATGATGAGTGGAACGAAGATCCAAGATAAAAGATTTGATTAATAGAGCTCACGATGAGTGGAGAGAGCATCGATTAGAGATGCCCTTATTGCAAGAACTGAAGTGTATTCTTATGTTTAAATTTCAATTTTGTTGATTGTTGTTTGACCTCGAAGGGATCTAGAGCCACTAACTACCAAGTTTTAGGTTGAAACTCTTCCAAGAGGAAAGGGATGATAGGATTCTAAGTACCGACCTGACACTGTACTAGGTTTTGGACCACATAAGAGGCTTACTCACAAGCTCTGTGTGAGTGGGTGACCTATTTATAAGATATGTCAGTGTTAGATGGCCTACCCTAACCTATTAGGTCTTCCCTATTATGCTAAGTACGCTCCGTTTTTCCCTGACCAAGCTCTCTCACAGACCTATCTATGAACTATGGTAATATTGAAAGACCCAACATGTTTTATAAGTTCCATTTTGGCCTACTATTTGTGCCCTGCTTTACCAGGTCTTCCTTGCTATGCTTGATCTATTATGCCCTATTGTGGTCGACTCTATTCTATTCTATCGGGTCTACTTGGATCAACTATACAAAACTGTCCTATCCTACCTGTCTGGCCTACTTTATGAGGTCAATTTGCTCAATCCAGTCTATTCTGCCAAGGTCTGCTCCGTCATGATAAGACTGCTTAACTATTCCATATCAACTCGGTCACACCAGATCATATCAAACAAGTCAGCCACGTCCATGTCAGATCAGCCCAACCATGAGAGGTTGGCCACTATCATGTTAAGTTGGCCGCTGCTATATTAAGTTGGTCTAGCCATACGAGATCGGTCTTAGTCATGTCAAGTCGGCCATGGACGTATCAGATCGGCCCCAAGTAAGATATGTCATCTAGAATCAAGTCCACCCAAATCAAAGCTCCAAGTCTTCAATATCTCTTTAGAATCAAACATTAACCCCCTCACCCGAGAATCTTATGTCGCTACCCATTTTACTTATGTTATTTGGATTTCCTTTCTTCCCGTATTTTCCTTTAGTTGTCGTTCATATTTCATTTGTAATTACTGAGATACCACTAGGGCATCCTTTAGTCATTTTATTTACAACTTTATCCCTTTGTATAAATAAAACATTCATATAAGATTTAAGGGAGATTTACAACATTAATGAAAAACCCTTGAGTCTTTTTTTTTTTTTTTGGAAAGCTCTTTTTTACCCACTCTTATCAATCTCTTTAGTAAGGATTGTGGCAAGTGACCCTAGGCCTAATGTTTGTGCATCATATCTGATACTAGCTTAGGTTCGTGTGTGGTTCTACGGTGTATTATATCCATAGAGTTAGTGCACAGGATTACTAAACCATTAACTTCCATTTATTTTTCAAATAATCTCGCAGCCCGGACCCATCCCATGATTATGTATGATATCGGGTTCGTATGTTCATCTACAAATTCATATCAATAGTTGCCAAACTTTGCTAACTCTTTTCCTGTTTAATTTTTGTTTGCTTCATTATGGTGCTTCTCCGTGTGTCCGACCCTAGAGATGTATCAAAAAGGGTAAGAAACTTAATATAAGGATCATGTAGAAGGTTGTATAGAAGGTCATGGGTATTAATGAAGTGTTCTTATCTAAACACTTAAGGTACATACCCTTAACTTATAAAGATACTTCAAGAATAAATAAAAAACTTAGAAGCTTAATCATAAACTAAAATATGAACCTTGATTATAAGTCATCAAGATAACTTAGAACCCAAAGACGATACTTAATACAAGGAAGCTTTAGTTATAGGTAAGTGGATATTGTATGATTAGGAGCAGACTTTTGTTTACTCATTAGCTTTCAAGTTTATGTAGTTCTACTGCAACGTACTTGGTTGTCTAAGTTTGATGCTAAACCTTAGATGTTTCGCTTGCTGAATATGTGATGATTGTGTTCTTCTTGGTTAATTAAGCTTGGTCATGTACTTGGTTGATTGAACTTGGTTGAACTTAGTTAAGAAATTAGATTATATGATTTGTTGATTATGTAAGAAGTTATTAGGACATACTCTGACCTTAGAAAATACCAGGAAAACAATTCGATTTTCAACGTGTTCACTTAAGCAAACCCAATATAAGGTTTTAGTTCATAATTATGAAGTACCCCAAAGAAGGATTGGGATTATTTAAGTAACATATGATACAAAACTAAGGTGTGTTGCTTGGTAACTATGCTTAGTATCATGCTAACTCATTTCTTGGTACATTAATTTCATGGCACGGCATGACATAGCATGGCATGAAAACAACCCACGGGTCAAGTTTTCTAAAATAAGATACTGCTAAGCTAGGTTAGGCTTCTTTTAGCATATAGATTGCATCAATAAATCTTCTGACCACCATGTAGTCAACTAGGCTAATATTTGGCTACTTATTATAGCCTCACGCTTGAATTATCTAAGGATCCCTTGGTAACTTCTAGATGCCCTAGGTTAGGCTAGGCTATTAGTATCGATGCATCTGTTCATGTGCATAAGCATGGCATGGAAGTCTCGCATGAAATCTTTGGCTAGAAAATTGTTGATATTTGTATGTGATGTCTAACCTTTTACATGAATTATTATCTATTAGACTTGCTTGTGCTTTATGCGTTGTTATCCACTCTCACTGAGTTCACAGTGAGCTGAACGGATATGTGTTTTATCCGTAGGTCAAGGTGAAGCATAAGAGGGGCACCACTACCATTAGGGAAGGAAAACTTTTTTGAGAGCACTATGTTAGAGTTAGCTTTGTTAGAAGGATTTTTGTTAATCAAGGAAATGTCAATGTAAATATGTTGTAAATAGAAAGAAGGACGTAAATGATGTAAATGAACTTATTGACGTTTGGGCCTCTATTTTGAGAAATTTTCAAGGTGTAAAGCTAAAGTTGAAGTCCAAATGTGATACTATTAAGTATAACTTTTTATGTGCAAATATCCTTATTCTTAGTTCTATAAGCAGGTTAGTTGAGGGAGTTGCATTCATAACCAAGCTGGGATGTGACATGGAGGGCATAAGTAACTCCCTGAAAACCAGCTAACACTAATGGATAAAGCCATACAATGCCAAAATAGATAATATCTTAGTGATGAATAATACCTTAGTGGAAATAGTTGTTATCAAGTTGTTACATTAACTGTATAGCTTTGCTATAATGAGCAAGTCAAATAACCTTAAAATCTCTTCTTTTTTATGAGTTATATGTTATTTAACATAAAACATACATGCGATTTAACATTTGTAGTCACAAGTACACATCATTATATTTAGGATTTATCCATTACACATATTTCATGGACAAATAAATTTAAGCATATTTTCAAACTCTAACTACCCCTTCACTTTCTATATGGAATAAAGGGAAATTCAATTTTAATTCATTAAGAATGGAATAGATATATAATAATTACATGCCTATTAAATTATTTAATCAAATTAAAAAAAAAAAGAGAGAGAGAGAGAGAGAAATTATAATGGTGTAGAAGCAAAATATTCATTATGCCCTAAGAAGCTAAAATCTCAATAACCTATACCTTTCTATCTTCATTATCATCTAAAGACCCTAGCAACTGCAAAACATTATTTCCAAACAAATCAAGAATTGGTTCATATTTAATAGTAAGGACTCAATTTAGAGTCCCTAAATGTTGTGTTAACATTTTGAGAAACTTTTTGTTAAGGACTTCTCTATTTTAATCCTAAATCTTTATAAAAATTCCTTACCAATTTTTTTAACATTTTTATTGATCCAAATAATACTCTTTAACCGGTAAAATGTATTTAAAAAAGAAAAAGAACATCTATCTATTCTTTATTGGGCTGTGTTTATAAGTGGAATACTTAGAAAAGTGCTTGAGGTGTCAGATTAGTATCCTAAGCAACCATCTATTTTGTAAAGGAATATATTACTAAAGTTTGTTATTGATGTTTTAAATCTTTTACGAGTTTCATATTATTACCATTTTTCAAACTAATTCATAAAATATTAATTTAAAATTGATGTGAGTAATTATTTTATTATTATCATAAATTATTATAATAATATTTTACTTGACAAAAAAAAAGAAAAGGAAAGAAACCAATGCTATCAAATGGCCAAATTATGGCCATATGCTTCATCGTCTTAACATTTTGTCAAAGCATGCGATTTGGGTGCTTTTAAGCACTCTTTGGTGCAACCCCATTAGGGTGTGTTTATAAAGAGTTACTTAGAGAAGATACTTAGGCTTGCCACATCAATTTTGCGAACAACCAGTCCTTATAAATAATCCATCACTTTATAAATGAATACTTAATAGAAGTTACTTATCAAATTTTTTTATTCTTTTGCAAGCCCCATATTATTATCATTACCTTTTAAATGATACATAAATTATGTTTAAAATAAATATTAAATGGTGTAAAATTCTTTCATTAATATTTGATATTATAACTATTATTACATAAAAAAAACCTTAATAATTTAAAATAGAAAGAATTGTTAACAAATTTATTGACTTAAATTGAAAAAAAAAAAGATGGTGAAATGCTTCACCAATTTTAATAATGGTGAAATTTGGCATGTATAGATGCTCAACCACTACTTTTCCTTTTAATTCAATTGAATTAAACAAAAAAAAAAAAAAACCAACTTCATGCGACGCAAGCAAAAGCCAACAAATGTGTCAAGAATGAACCAATACCATGCAAGGTACCAAAGGCCTTCTAAGCACATATAGGTTCTATGAAAATATAAGAGGTCGTGGCAAGTACCCCTTACAAATATTCTCTTATAAACACATATGAGTAGACCTAGGCATGGTCCTAGTTAGAACCGTAACTCGAACTAAACCCACCCCGGTAGGTCTATGACCTGAATCTGGACCTATCTCACAAGTCTGACCTGCCATAAGGAACCAACGGATTGGTGAGTCATTGACGAGTCCAAATTGAAAACCTATGATGACCTGGCGGATACAACCTGTCCCGACCCAACAAGTCAGACTATGCAACTTTTTTTTTTTTCAAATTTTTCCACTTTTGTAAGTGTAGAAAAAAAAAATTGTTCATTTAATTAGTTGTGACAAAACTTGTCAACATTTTCTAAAATTATTACCTAACCTATACACCGTTGCCTAGCCTATATTATGTATTATTCCCTTAAGTAACTTTTTTACTTCACATGGATTACTTTTTTGCCTTTAACTTCACCTACATATTCACTTCACATAGAGTACTTTTTTGCCTTTCACTTCACATGGATTACTTTTTTGCCTTTAACTTCACTTGCAAATTCACATGACCCACTTAGTGTTTTTAAGTAAATGTACCTGCACTTTGAAATTGAAAGTGGACCATAATTGAGGAGAGATATAGAAATAAACGAGACAGAATTCAAAAATGAGATGTGATTGAATAAGGTAAATGAAAGACACACATGAAGAAGAAATTATGGATAGGAAACCCTAAAGGATGCATTGCAAATTCAAATTCCAAAATGGAAAATTATTTCTTTGAAAAGCTTGTCAACTGAGTAAACATAAAGTCTGAAAAGCTGTGAAAAAAATTGATGTTGTTAATATAGGTGAACATTAGAATCTAGAAAATACAGACCCTATAAATTGGAGAATTACATTCGACTTGAATGCGCAATTTTTTCTGCTATTTGTTTTCCACAACACAACTTTGCTATTTAATATGTTTGATTTCTCATTCCAATATAATAATGCTCACATATATTTACTTTCGCATCCCCAACTTGTATTAATTTTTAACACATAAATTCATATCAATTTTTTTTTCATTTAACAACCTGTATTTTTAGATTATGGCAAGTTTTTTTCGCAGCGTTACAACTAAAAACACTAGTAGTGGCAAAGGTAAGGCACAAGCATCATTTAGTGCCCTCATGTAGAATGTAGAGCTAGATTACTATTTCCAAGACTTTACACAAGATCGAGCTGCCGATATAATGCAAAGTCCTCCATTAGGGTTGGAGCAAATGATGCCTATGTATAACTTGGATGTAGATGAACAAGATGCAATCGAGGAAAAGGAGCAACATGAACGAGAGGTAGAAGGCCCTCCGGGTACTGGAATGAAACTTAGTAGTAAGCCACCAAGGCCACTAAAATCATATATATTTACTAAACATTTCTGCAAAGTTGCAAGTGAAGATGGAAATATTCATGCATTTTGTAATTATTTTAACAAACACTAAGCATGAAAAACTAGTGGTGAATATGGAACATTGAGAAAGTATATGCGAGGAAAACACCCGACGGAGTATGGCTTAGAGAATACCCAACAGCAAATAATAAAGCTAACCACATCACAACGGTCTGCGTTGTTCCATTTTTCTGAGGAAAAGCAAAAGGAAGGTTTGTGTAAAATGATAGTTGGTATGCATCTTTCTTTTGAAGCAAGTAGTAATCCATTTCTCGTATCATATGGACAAGAATACTTAAACCCCAACGCTCAATCATTTTCTTCACAAACATTACGTAGAACAAATATTTATCTTTACCACACCGGCAAGTGACAACTTGCAGCTATGCCAAGTGCTCTTGATGCGCATGTTTCCATCTATGCTGACATATGGACAGATAGATGGAATCAAAATGCATACATTAGAATAACTTGCCATTGGGTAGAAGAAAAGTGGCAACTACAAAAAAGGTTACTTACGTTACGAAAATTTAACGATTGCCATACGACGCAAAATATTTATGCTACTTACACACTATTCTAGAAGAATGCGAGTTGAGCAAAAAAATATTTTCTATTGGTTTTGATAACACTGCAGCCAACACTACATCAATACCGGAGTTGCAAAGATTATGCTAACCCATACTCGAGGGCATATTCTTCCATGTTCGCTGTACATATCACATACCGAACTTATGTGTAAAGGATCATTTGTCTTATCTAAAATTCAAACGTATCCCATCAAATAAGTAATTGATCAAATTTTAAACAAACCAACGATTCATAAGAAATGGATAAAATTTTGCAAAAGTGTTAAAAAAACACCCAAAAAATTCAAAAGATATGTACAACATAGGTGGAACTCAATGTATGAGCTCATCTAGAGTACTATCCCATTCAAAGATTATTTGTGTCGATTCACCATGCAACATATCCAGAAGGTTCCACTATAGCCAAGTGATTGGAAACATTGTACCAAGTTACTTGTTATATTAAAAAAAAATTTATGATTGCAATAAGACATTTTCTCAGGTATACCAACCTAGCTCTCATTTGTTTGTTATGGAAGTAGATGTACGTTATGATCTACTCTTACAGGAACCTATTAATGATATGGCTTCTAAATGGTTAACTTATTATAAAGAAATTCCTGATATTTATCTCTTTACCACTATATTGGATCTTCATATTAGAATTGATGGTCTCTTTGATTATATAAATATTTACTATGAGTATGTCGATAAGTTCTCCGATACACAAGATGTCTACTCAATTTCTACGGATAATGTCCCTCGACAAACAAACCAGGTATTACATGAGTTGTTCTAACATTTTTCATACATTTACGGTGGTTAAGTTCTAGTGAGTCCATCACCCCCATACTACTACCCAGCTAAGCAATGTTAGCAATTTAACTATTGCAGATCGTCTGCTATCACAAAGATTGAAAAGGTAAAGAGGTTCTAGCGGGGCCTCAACGGAACTTAAAAACTATCTTAATATAACCTTTGAGTTTGGTAACAGTATCTACATTCGAGACTTCGATGTTATTGAGTGGTGGAAGAGGCGTGCAAAAACATTTCCAATTCTTTCTCAAATAGCAAGACATATCATCGCAACTCCAACATCAACAATTGTTGTTGAACAAGCTTTTAGCATGAGTGGACTAATTGTAGATGATTGTAGAGCATCACTATCGACAATAATCGTAGAAGCTCTTACATGCATTGAAGATTGGGCAAAAGCAGAAAGGTGAGTACAGGAACCAGTAGGACATCTAGCGAAGATGATGAATACTTCAATGATTTCAACCCATCAAGTGAAAGCACAGTAGGATCTACACCAAAGCATTAACGAGGTCAAAATGATTATTTGCCTTAAGTTTTATTTCTTAAAGTTATGACACTTAGTAAAAATTTCTTCATAATTATAAAATCAATAAACCGATTGTTTTGAAAATTAGGATATCACATTTAACATTTTAAAAATGTTGCCAAAGAAAAAAACTTAGAAAAATTTTAGGATATTTTTGTTAATATTAATAATCTGATTAATGACGTAAACTTAAACTTGTTTTTTATATTAAAATTGACGAAGACACTAAATTTTTTTTAAAAAAAAATGTTGAACTATGAGGATCTGATTATAGCTAGTGGATATGTAGACATCTATGGGACAACCTTAAAATGTGAAAATTCGTTTTCCCTATATTTCTATTTCGCCAAACAATACTGTAAATATTTATTACTTTTGTTATTTTTCAAATTGTAACATATCATTTTATTATTTTTTATAATATCAATGTATTATATAATCTATAATATAAATGAGTAAATAAATTGTTATTTTTCTATTATACTTTGCGTTGTTTATACATGTGTGTGTAGCTAATGTTAATATTTATATAAAAGAAAAAAAAAAAAAAACAATTCATAGGTCTAGGAACCGGACCGTAATCCGTCGGTTCCTTGGACCTGCCCTTTGAACTAGCTCTCACAAGCCAGTTTCGGCTCCTTATTTTTTACCCATGACCCGATGGGTCCAGGTCCGGGTCCTGGGCGGTTCAAACCTGTGCCGGGGTCTACACGTGCATGGGTTGCTTGGTGTTGGGAATTGTGGGAAGGAAGCCCGTAAAGCATGGTCTTGGGCATTGCCCTTTCTACGGGTTGTTGTCAATACCTTCTCGCTATCGACCATTATGCCCACAAAAGAAAATGAAAAATATAAACAATCCAAACAAAAATAAAATGAAGAGGAAAAAAAGAGCCCGTAGCCGGAATGGTACAAATAAATGAACTGATGAAGATACAGTTAAATTTGAGAAGGCTTGGTATTCTTCAATTTATTTTTTTGGGGGCACAGGGAGAGAGAGAGAGAAAAGGCCGGGGGGCGCGGTTTGCGGCGGGAGGAATTTGTCCGAAGTGATAGAATTCACCGGGTTGCTAGAGGTAATTGGCTTTATCTATGGTGGTCGAACAAAAATTGGTCTAGTGGCAAAGTGTTCTCAAACAATAGGGGCATTTATGTAATATGCAATAAACAGAATATTTGAACAAACAATTCAGGAGGATGGGTATATAAATTGCTATGCATATTTAGGTAATTGTAATTTCAAGTGAATAGCTATTCCATATTTAAAGTGCAGTTAAATATCTAATAACTATTCATGGGAAATTTGAATCATCAACGTGCAGTAATTTTCTTTTTTGTCTCATAGATTATTCCGAGGTCGTATCTATCCTTCAGGACAATAAACATGGACCCATCAGAAAGATCCAGCACTTTCTGTTTCTCTTTCGTGACGTTCTTTACGTGGACTTGGAGCATACTTTCCAGTTTCCACAACTACTTGCCGACACCAACCATATCATAAGCCTCACAAGCAACCAGACCAGTAAGCGTCGATATTTTCATATTAATTGCCCTATTTAAAGCTAGTAGGTGGCGATGTCGCACAAGCAATTTCGAGATGGGTCATTTTCTATTACCGTTTCGGTGTAACATAACAACCATTTTGACTGATCCAATTCAAAGTCGGCACGACAACATAAATCCGTTACCTCTCAGTTTAACCGTCAACCGCTGATCTCCAATTCATGTTACAGTTTTGGAAGAGAGCTACTGGGATAAAACGAACAGGTCAAGGCAATTCTAATTTGCTGTCAGGTGTATGATCAAGTTATACTTTTTCAGGTTTGTTCATTAGCATTCTGAGACATACAAGAAAGAAGAAGAAACACCAACGTAAACTGTTCCGCATACTAAAAGCAAATAAATTGAATTAACGAGTTTATGAAATATACACATTGGAACCCAAAACAACTATACAAAGAGCAAAATTATTTCTCATCTCGGCAACAGCTACACCATCAGTCAACAAAATGATCACCACAGAGTTCCCTAAAGCAAATCTCAATCCATCACCATCTTTAAACATCCAGCTGCCGCATCGCCAGAAACCACCCATAGAGCATGGGCACAAACTCATAAAAACTTCTAATATTTTCCTTCTTTTTTCCTCTTTCCCCCCTCTTTTGGGGCCAAAAAAACTCTTAACCAATAACATACGCTATGTCCCACCAAAGGTGCAAACATACACTCACCATCTTGCCCTTAGCTTATGGAATCCAAGTAATGGTTGAAACGCTTCCTGTTGTACTCCAACAGACTTCCGTAAGTGCGGTCAGCGATTCCAACGAATAGAGATTCTGTATCCGGGCTAAACGATATCCCTGCGATCTCACCAAACAAGTCGATCTCCTGAGCCATGGTGTATCCAGACTGGATGTCGAATACATGTACAAAATCAGCAGGCTCGGCCATTGCCATAAACCGGCCATCAGATGTGAACCTTATAGATCTAATTGCCCCCATCCTTCCCTTAAGGACTGCGATGGACTGGGAAAGGTTCCTTATGTCCCATAGTCTGCAGGTAGTGTCTTGGTTCCCTGTGGCCAAGGTACGTCCATCTGGGTGCCAAGCCGAGGCAAAGGAATAGTCCAAGTGCCCTTTCAAGCTGCTGATACTCTGCAATTCAAATAAGTATCAAGTTGCTTCAACATGTATAAGTTCAAAGGCAGCAAACTGTTATAAAAATATTGGAGCATCCTACTTTGCCAGACTGAGCATCAGCTAGCAAACAATCTTCACTATCCCCAAGTACTGCTAGTAGTTTTCCATCAGGGCTGACTGAGATGTTCTGCACAGAGGAATAAACTGAATCATAAAGATACAAAATGGGAAATGATTTCAAACACTAGTGAATATGTAGTGGAACATTACTTACGTTGACAGACCAATCAAAGTTAAAGGTATTGAGGCAAGCAAATTTCTCTGCATCAAAATCCCTCACCTGAGCATCATTGTTTGCAGCCACAACTCTCAATGAACCCCTGGAGCAAGACTAGCTTATTAACATCTCGAGAAAGAATCTTGAGACCATCTAGCAAAGAACAGTTGTAAAAGTGGATCTTACGTTGGGTTGCGGAATATGTCAACACAATTGGTGATTGGATTATCGTCAGCTGTAACTTTCGTGCAAAAGGCAACTCCAGAATGATTCAAGAACTGGCAAAAAAAGATTTTATCCGTCATTGAAAACAAACACCACACTTATGCATTTGACATACATACTGGAGATAATAATTACCTTGCAGATTAGCTCCCCTTGGAAACCACCTGCCACCAGCAAATTTTCCTCTATAGCCATTGTGCTTATTTGCACTCTAGACAAAGAAGGTGGTGCCAGAATACCAGGCATTTTCTGCAAAACAAAGGCATTAGCCTAGATTAGCAAGAAGAATTCTCTCATTTTGAGCTTTTAATATCTCTTGTTAAATGAAGTCACCACTTACAAGGGTAGAAACAATTGGTTTTGCAACATTAACGACCTCTTTGCTCTTCCTCTGCAATGAGGACCAATGCATCACTGAATAGTTTTGCATTAGGTATACATCATGCTTTGATGTTGCCCATACAAGATTACGCAGCTGCAAGAAGGCAAAACAAAACAAAAGCTGAGCACCCACAAAAGCACTAATACATAAATTAGTCCTAAACTCCCAACTAATTCCCCACTGCAGGTAAGGACAGAAGTCTCCTTCAATCCACGTGAATCGTGTTGCAGTAAATTTCACTAAACGCCTAAATGTTCAAATCATGTTTCAGGAACCAAGGCCAAGTCTCATAAATAAAAAGACAGTATCACCAGGCTAAGCCACCCTATGACTACTGGTCCGACTAAGCAATGCCATTTTGTAGGTAACTCGTCTGAAGATATATTGACTACAGAACAAGCCACAAAAGGAGAACAACACAGTAGAATTCTCATTCTACCTACATTTCTACCCCCATATATTGCAAGCTTTTAATTAACTGGTCAAAATTATTTTTGGGTTAGGCAGTTCAAACATTTGAAGTTGATAAAAGGACTGTTAGGAACTCTTCTTATGGATGAATCCAAAAATTAAGCAATTGGTGTATGTAAAGTTACAGATATACATGAAAGCAAATATGTTGATAAAATAAAATGCCAAAAGAAGCATACATAATTAAAGATATGCCAATCACAAACTTCCTTAGAAGCACAACAATGGACAAAAATGCCAGATATATGCTGTCGTACTACATCCAAAAACAGGAACACGGAAGAAAAAGCCAAAAATAAATGAATGCATGAAGCAGTTAGTTGCTACTCAAGACTCTAGCAAAAGGTTTCCTGTCCCGGACTGGGTCACTGTCTGAATACATAGTGTTTAACTAGAATTCAAAAAAAAGATGCGATTCATCGCTTTAAAGGCTGAAATAGAGAGAAGTATAGCATTCCTATGCCAAAGGAGTTAATTGACATAATAATATTTAACAAACAATACAAAAAATGCAGTTGCAGCTAATATTGTAAAAGAGAGCAAAACATGATTTCTGGTGCACCTTAAGAAGTCCAAAGAAAATTAAAGAGTGGTTTGTCCCATTTTTCAAGATTTGAGAAAAAACCATATCTATAGCTTTCAGTAAATTGTTTCCTATGCTCTAAGCAAAGTTGTATCCAAAAATTTTGTTCCACCACAGCTAAATATGTTATTTCATTGCCTCCAACTACCACAAGTCCTTGATGCCATACTCTACCAGAATTAGGCACATATAGTCATATAGATGCACACACACTATCCTTCACAGAGCATTTCATTTGAAATCAAGCAGAGGATGCCAGTTCATAACACAGACAACAGGCATCAAGTGAGGTGCACTCTTCTCAAATTTTTTTCTTCAACTCAACATCATAAATATTAATTTCAAGAATGTAATCGACCCTTCATGCCACACCCTTCAACTCAACATCACAAATATTAATTTCAAGAATGTAATCGACCCCTCGTGCCACACCCATAACAGATTACTGTCTTCAATAAATTTTCTAGTTATGTTCCTAAAAAGGAAACTAAGGGAAATTATTGAAACCCACTTTTTTTAACAATTATTCCAAAGATTATAACATCTGAGAGCTTCTCAGCATCTAAAAAGAAGCCCATGATAGAGTAGTAGGTAGGGTTAGATTTAAACATCTATATGGCCCTAAGAATGCAAGAGAACTTCTGCAAACTCCATACCTTCCCGTCCAATGAATGATTGACGAATGCAGCAATTATCAAATATTATGGTATCCATAATGGACATAATCATATTCATTAACCTGCAAGATTTTCTTCATGATTGCCACAGATAATGCAGCCAATGCAGTTAAAGAAATTTATTGCGAAAAATGATATGATACAACAATTTATGTGCCTCCTAAAGGACAATGGATCTGACATCATGTATAATTTAAGAATTTAAAAAAAAAATAATAATTAGTTAGTTCAGGTGAATGCTAGTGGACGTGAAGTCATAAGTCAAATAAAAAAGTATCCTAAGCAAAACATGGTTTTCTCTAATATGTGGAGCTACCTCAAAAGTCTGACAGTATTAGATCCTGCCCTCCAAAATATATTACATGGATACCCACCAAAAAAAAAAAAAAAATGTTTTGGTTATTTCTCCCTAAAATTTGGACAAAAATCTAAAGATAAGGGATCCAAGTCTCCACCTGAAAATGTATAATTGTCGATTTCACAAGCCTTGTATTGAATTGGAAGTCATAAAAGTTGTTATCCTTCTCAACTTGCAAGCACTCCTGTTGATACAAAAATATTTATTAATCATTTTTACATCATTAATATTGTGCAAATGCTCAAGACTCCACAATTCAATAAGACTCAATTACGAAACAAGGGCCTGCAAAGCACAGCTCTTGACCGCATAGAAGAGTGATTCAACCTCAAGTTACCAAGATTTTAAAGCAGCAAACTGAAGATATAAAATTTGTATTCTGAAACATATTGCTAGAAGGTCTGGAAAAAACAATTACACTATGAAACTATGCAATCCCCTCCATTGATTTTCACTTATATATATGTGTGTGTGTGTGTGTGTGTGTGTGTGTGTTTGATCTGATTCAGATAAACATACAGGGTAGAATTAGAAACAGCAAGATAAGAAACACCTAGAACACAACCGACAGCCTCCAATTAATCAAAACAAACAAATTTCAAATCAGCCAACATAAGTTTTGATCACATAACCAAACAGCAACTTGTTTAAAACAGTACATCAAAGGTAACCACTACAGGCTGAATGATAAGGGAAAAAAAAAAGAAAATATTATAAGTCGGGTTCTTGTAGATCAAGAGTACAAGTGTCGGAACTTGCAAGTGCAAAATCTCGGCACAATATGGTCATGGTGGACAAGATAAAACCCGGTTCGTGCATGTAGTTTCCAGACAAAACATTGGTATTATAATGAAAGAGAGCCTGACATGATCTAATAAAACACAGACCTTATCAATATCTTGACGAGAGTTAGCGAGAGACTCAAAGTTCTTGTACTGCTTCAATCTCTTCTCACGATACTCATCTCTCGTATATTTCATTCTTTCCCATGGTATCCCCTGTACATCTTTTCCGTTTCTCGCCTCAAAAGCAGACGTATCAGTCTTTTCCTTACTCTGCAAAACCCCAAGAGCATAATTTTCAAGAGAGAAGGGAAAAAAAAGACAATTTTTTTCCACTTTCCGTCATCTCAGACAAATTTTTCACTTTGAAAATTCAAAAAAACAAAGAATAAGAAAAGAAAAAACCCATAGAACAACATTTGCAAAAAATCTATGTATGTTTTACAGTATTTTTTTCCTTTTTCCCCTTCAGAATGTATCTGCATGTTACACTGAAACCCATTAATGTAACACACCGTAAAAACGTATGAATTAGGAAAACTTGAGATCGTACCGATTCAAAGTCGTCTTCAAGGTCAGACTCATCTTCTGACTCCATATCGGAGCTACGAATTGTTTCGGGGTCAGAGAAAGGGTTTTCCTCGTCGAAATCATCATAATACTCATCAACAAGGTACTCAAGATCGTTGTTGTGAAATTGCTCCATTGCGAACTGCAAATTCATGCACCTCAATTAGCTTACCCACATGCACCACCACAGAGACACAGGCTCTAAGCTATTTTTCGTTTTTTTAACTTCTTATAAAAAGTTCCAAAGCAAATGTTTAAGATTTTCGTATGAAAACAATAGGGTAACGTCTAAGTACCTAAAAAGAAAGATCTTTGCAATAAAAGACCCTATAAACCCAAAAACCCAGAAGAAATCGACGCAACAGGACCACAAGTATAAAAATCTTGCCCCAAAAACAAACAGAAAATAACGATGAAATTCAAGATTTATCCTGGCCTTGTTGATTGAAACCAAGATGAGTAACGGGTACGGTTAAATTAGGTAAGAAGTAGCGACTTACGAAGAACGGTATCTTAATGAATGAATACTTGTACATGCCAAAATAGCTAAGAAGGGCTATGGAGGTGCCTAACTTATAAACACAGGCACCAAAGACTGAGGAAAAGGACATATCAATGTGGGACCCACGTCGGATCCACCTACTTTAATTGGATTTTTCCAGTCGTCCAGATTTTTTTTATATGATGAAATCGCTATTATTTTTATCTTTAATTTAATTATTTTTAAATTTAAAACATTAAATAATATGTAATTTTAAAATATAAAAATAAATGATAAAATTATAAACGAAATCAATTATATTAAAATAAAAAATGAAAATCATAAAATTTTTTACTTTAATTGCTTGGTTTCGTTAACAAGGATCTAAGCACCCATTAACAAGAAATTTTTCATCGTTTTTTCTATTAATACTAACTACACCATTTCACAAATCA
Source organism: Lumnitzera racemosa (assembly GCA_024138005.1). Taxonomy (NCBI): domain Eukaryota; kingdom Viridiplantae; phylum Streptophyta; class Magnoliopsida; order Myrtales; family Combretaceae; genus Lumnitzera; species Lumnitzera racemosa. Next base: position 44,639,733 of record JAMXBC010000010.1, read on the forward strand.
CGCATATTGAAATTCTTCACCGTTTCAGATAGAAGGAAATAATCCGTGGGCGGTGAGGGAGATGGGGTCCACCCGACCGCCCACGCTCTTTCTCTCTTTACCTTAAAACGGTGCTGAAACGATGAATCGGGTTGGAATTGCTGAGACTGTTCACTGAAAGGAAATTATGGATTCCGGTTTTTCACTCTGTTGAGGGAGATGGACGATGATGCCCGAATTTAATAAGATTCACTACCTCCTCTGTTCATTCGGAATTTCGGAGAATTTCTCGCTAGGCAACAATAATTTAGGCCGTATTTGGTAATTAAAACCTGTGATGAAGTATTCTTTTCCAGTTTGAAAATTTCTCTTGTTTTAATTTTTTTTTTTTCCATTTTTTAATCTGTATGCATTTTTCTTTTGGTATGGCATATCTTTTTTCCATTAATTAATGTTTGGCCAAACATGTTAAAATATTAAATAAATAAAATTTACACATTTTCATCTTCTCTTTTTCTTTTGGGGTAATAGGGTAATCTAACTTTAAAGTATGTGTGTATTTTTTTTTAACTTTTAGTAAATGAGTTTCGAAGCAAGCATTACTGGGTATTTCGCATATGAGAGGTGCATTTTATCTAGACTACATCAAATTATTTAATTTTTGTTTAGTTTTGAATCATTTATAGAAGAATCAACATCCATTATAAAACAGTTTCTTTTTTTTTTTTTTTCTCCCTAACTATATGATACACAACTAAGGAAAAAAGAAAGAATTCGAATCTATGGATCCATAAGAAAGAATAGTTTCATATCAATTGGCACAATCAACTTATGAGTTTACATAAGGTTAAGTATATTAATTAACTTAGTAGAATTTGAATTGTAATAAAAATTTAAGTGAAAGGAAAATTTAATATTTTCTTTTTCTTATCTCAACTTCCACATCAACAACAACCTTTAGAAATTAGAAAATTGAATTTGGGACATCTCATTGCAAAGATTAATATTTATAATGTTTGGTTATGAGAGTCTTAGCTATATACATACAACTTGAGATACTATATTTTAAGTAGTGTTGTCCTCTTTCAATTCAACTCGATTTGACCTAATTCATCTATAAATTTAGTTAAAATTACTTATTTAACCTTCAATGACAATTATCTCGTTTCAACCAATTAATCAAATCAATCCAACTTAGTTTCAATAAGAATACATGGGCTTTTCAAAATTAAAGTATATTATTTATTTTATATTTTCTAGAAAATATATCAATTTACTAAAAAGTAAACCATAAAAAGCTTTCAACTTTTAATTTTTAAGAATATAGATAATTTTTATTATATTATATACATATAAATTATATTATAATATTTTTATTAATCCCAATTTGATTCAATTCAACACCTTTTGACCATCTTAATCCTTAATCTCTTTTCATTCTCATATCAAACTTTCGATTCAGATTTAACAATATTACTTTTAATTAGAAGTCATGTTTTTAAATTTTCAAGGCATGTTTATGTCCCTATAATAGGTTGCATAAGGTATAAATTAGGAACTTAATAATAAGAAGAGGAGTTTCCCTAATTCTTTTGATATGATAGGACATAATTTTTTTCTTTTCTGTCAAAATATATAGAGATATGTAAGTGAGTTAAACGTATTAACCCAACCCGACCCGACCTGACTGGATCTTAACCCATTTAAAAAGTAGATTAAGAAGATCAGCCTAAGAGCTAAATGTATAAATGAGTTAAATAAACCAATCAAAATCGGCTCACTTTAGCCCGTGGGTTAAACGGACTAGACTCATTTGGCCCGTTTTTAAACAAATAAAAAAATATTGACCCAAACCTATTTTAAAAGCGAATTAAACGAGCCAAACGACAGACCAAAGCTCACTTACGCACATTTACAAATATGATAAGACATAATTAAGTCTTTTCTCTTTCTTTCTTTTTTCTTCCCCAAACTTAGGACATAATTAATTTAAACTCCATTTCTTGAGGCAACACTAACTAATTACCAAACTAAATAAGTATACTAATGTTAGTATGTAACCGAGGCTTTTAGAAACAATAAATAATTATCCAACCGCTAGCTTAATGGATTACAGCTTATTTAGTAGACAGTTTTGGAAGAGCTTCACTCCGAACGTTGTATTCGGACACCTATACGAGCCTAACTATGTAACAAGATGTTGAATCCACCATGTTCATTGTTCGGGTAGGAGAAAACAGATACACCATTAGGAGCCATGACACTCTTGGCACAAAAAACAACTGAATTTTTACAGAGATAAACTAGGAAGACATCTTCTGCGATGAATTTGCAACAACAAATTTTTAATAATACTTACCCGTCTCTTGTAAATTAGGATATTGAGTTAGTTTTATCTCTATTTTATTCATATATTATTTAGATTTAATATTCCTAAATTTTACTTTTTTCCAATTGAGAAAGATAATCTAATTTATTTCATTAGAATATCAGTATTTATACTACTATACTATAGAAGTCCTATTTAAATTTTCCAGTTTTTTTCTCCATAATGTTGACATATCTTATTCTTATTCATATTTTATCCGTATTATATTTTAATATACAAACATATATAAGAGTAAGATACAGTACCAAAAATAATATTTATGAAAGAGTTCTAGAAAGATCTAACCAATTGCATTCAAGTGGCTTGGTTTATTGGTACTCTAATTCAATCTTATTTGTCTATTAGTCCTTATTTGTTTCCATTAGCAATTAAAGAATAACCTATTTAGTTAGCCCACAAAACATAATATTCTAAAGATTCTCTACAATGTTTTTTTGGTAATTCGAGAAAATGATTCCTGAAGGTTAGTAATTGCCATCTTCATTTATGGCTCATGTGGGGGGATGAATGGTGTCTTTTTGTTAGGAAGGTGTAAGTCCAATTTTTCTTTCTTAACAATGTAAATATGGGGGTTAGTATAAGGGTGAGTAAGGCAGGATATATAAGGTATAGAGTCTTACTCGGATCTTACTCTATGAGTGAAAATTTTGAAACTTTATTAATTGTATCATATCCTGTAACATCTTACAACCATAATGTATCATATATTCTATAAATTGTACAAAGTACGTAGTATCTTATGAAAACTATAGATTTTTTCTTTTAATTTTTCTTATAAATTTCAATATAGATTTTTTTTTTTTAATATGAAACAAAACTAACCTTTTTATTTTTCCAAAAACAATCGCGCTAATGAATGGAGTCTATTAAGGTTTATTTCCAACCAATTTGTTTCCTTTAATAGTTGTTTAATAATTATTATTATTGGTTATGGTTAAATCAATTGAGATAGGTAGGCTTATATGGAGTCTAGGTGAGATGGACTTAAGCTTCATCTCTTATCTGTAATAACTATAAAAATCCTTGATAAGTGTGGCTACGGGAGCTCTTTGACACTCAAGTTAATAAGGAAAATCAAGAACAGAAGAGAATGAGCACTAAGGACATAAGGGATAATGATCGTCCATGATATGTGTAGTGTATATTGAGTAAGGAAAAGAGAGAGAGAGGAGGAAGGGGAAAATGAGAGAATTCTAGGAGAGTTAAGGAGGGAGAGTGTTCTACTTTACTTCACACCACTTGACGCCTTTTATGCAAGTCACCTAGATACGTGCTGATTTGGTATTTGTTTGTATTGGCTGCAGGTAGATAATGTACTCCACAATAGAGACTGAGCTACACTGTGGGTAGTATGTTGTAGCTGACTAAACCTCTGAATTAGTAGCCCAAAGGTCTAACAATTGCAAGGGTTATTAAGTGTGTTAGTCGTATTACGAATATTAAATGTTCATTAACGAGTTATAGTGAAGAATGGGTACTAAAGACAAAAGTTGAGTCGAGACACTGAGGAAGGGGTTAGCTAATATTTAATCAAGGGCAAGTTGAGCCCAAGATTATGCCAAATAGTTAGTATGTGACAAATCAATAATCAGGATGACCTCACTTAGACAAGATTTCGATGTTGAGCAAGTTACAGTATAGGGGACGAGCTTGCCAACAGCTCGTGCTCTTCTTACTGTAACTACATAACTTCATTAGTAGGTTATAGTGCAAGGGATAAGCTCACTGTTTGCTCATACGCACTTCAATGTACCTCATGATAGGCTTCACCCATTGGGCCTTAGCCTAAGCAAGAATCAAGCATCAACAATTCTTATGGATTAACTTTTACAAAAAAATTATATAAAGCATTCTTTATTTATGTAAATAAAATATTTATTTTTTAATATTCATATTACAAAGATATTTAAGGAAATAAGTACATCTTCTTAAAAAATAAAAGCAATAAATATTGTGCTTAATACGAGATTTACAAAGTTTATAAAAATGTGAATAAAAGATTTATAAAATTATATGATTTGATGATGGATGTAATGATAATATAGGATAAAACAATTAACTATGGGAAAATAAAGACATAACATGGAAAATGGAAAAAAAAAACATAAATTCAAATTAAAATATTTTTTTTTCTTCAAGGTATATGCATCAATAAAATAATCCTTCTATATTTTAAGAAAATTAAATTTGGCTCTAGTAATAAAACTAAATCTTTTGCTAAATATAAAACAAAAAAACTATTTCACCATAAAAAACAAGTAACGACCGTAGCTTATGACTTATAGGTAGCGCTAGAAATAGAAACTAAGAACTCAGGTTTCCCTTTTTGAACTTTACTAGATGATAAATTCAATAAAGGAAGAAAGTGTACAAAGAAAACAATAATGGAGTAAAAATTAAAGATAAAAGGAAAGATATTAACAAATGTTTAGTTTAGTGTTTCCAATAGTCTAAGCTTTACTTTATTTTAATAATGTTATGTCATTTATTTATTAATTTTATTTGATTACTATTACAATGAGGACCTTAAAATCCATACTCTATATGCTTCAAAGCATAGGTTTTATGATAAATATAAAGTATCCCGAAATCTTATCCATACCCTATATTGTAAGAAAAAATTTCAAGAAATTGTGACCTAGAACGTAACTTGTGGTATTAATTACCCATCTAGAACCTACTGATTAAGTAAGATCTATAAGCCTTGTGACTAGAAATTCAGAATCGATATATAAAGCTTAAGGCAATCAGATAAAGTATTTGATTACACTTAAATTACACGACGAAGTTAATAAAAATGACTCTATAAGTTTAAATTTAGGAAAATAAGTAATAAAATAATTAAATATTATAATATTGAATTATAAGTATATTATCTGTTATTTATTAAAAATATGTAAAATGAGTTCTAATAAATAACAAATCAATAGAAAAAAAATCATATGCACACTAAAAATTATAAAATAACATAAACAATATTTAAGAGTACTTATTTATACTATATATATAGGTAAAAATGCCCAAAATTACCTAAAATACTTAAAATATACTAAAATAATGCTAAATAATTAAATAAAATTATAAAAAAATCAAATAAAAATAAAAAAAATGGAAATGTTTAGAATCAAGTCGTAGCATGTTGGAATTAAGAAGAAAAAATTAACCAATTAAATTAAGATAAAAAAAAGTGAAATAAAAGAGGATAAAGGACAAATATTATATAAAAATTAAAAGAAAAAAAAATCAAAGTAGCTCTGTAAATACCCTAAACTTCAATTGATACTCATTTGGTTAGTTAGGAATTAGAGAAAATTAGAGAGAAATTGTAAAGAGTGAGTTAGATAATTTTACATAAAAAATTAGAAAAATTATGTACAATTAAGGCTTATAAAGCAAACTTACAACCCATAACCACCTGGAAATGAACCACCACCATACCTTACCCCTATTGCCTCTTTCTACAAGTACACTTAGGACCACTACTAATGGCTAGAAACCAATCGGACATTTGAGTTTGATTTCAACCCAATTCTTATTTAATTTATTTAATTTATTAAATTTATTTAAAATATTATGAAATTTATTATTCTTAGGTTTTTATGTATCTAGATTTAAGAAAAAATATTAATTTGATGAATTTAAATTTATAAATATACAGTGCTTAAGAAATCCTGAAAACCTCGAGTTTATTTTGATTTAGAAATAAATAGCTGTAATAATGTATCTTTGAGCCCAAATTTTTTGTGTAGGCTATTTGGAGGATGTATGTAAGCCCTAAATATAAGATAACTAATCGTAGGATTGAACTGAGTACACAAAGTCTAGGATGATCGGTTAAAGGATTCAATCAAATCTAAATTATAAATTAAAGTTAGAAATATTAGTAAAAGCGATTATATAAGTTTGAATTTAAGAAAATAAGTAATAAAATAAGAGAATATAAAAATTTCAAATTCTAAGTATATTATTTGTTATTTATCGGAAATGCGTAAAATGCATTCCAATAACTAACAAATCGCTAGAAATAAATTATATGTAAACTAAAAATCATAGGATGACTTAAATAATATTTAAGAGTGTTTACTTGTAGCCCACATATATTTACATGTAGGTAAAAATACGCGAAATTATCTAAAATTAGCTAAAAAATTGATAAATAATTACAGAAAATTAGAAAAAAATCAAAGAAAAATTAAAAAAAAAAATAGGGAGATTGGGAATGATCCAAATCAAGTCGTGGCAGCTAGGGAGAAAGAAGAGAAAATTTGACCAATTAAATTGAAGCAATAAAAAAGGTAAATAGAAAGAAATATAGGCCTTATCTTATCTAACTTAATACTCCGTAATTGCTTTATGGCTCTATAAATAGCCAAAAAAATTCAAAAGACTCTTTAGACAGTTAAAAGATTAGGAAAATTGGAGAGCACCAAAATTAGAGAGAAATTAGGGTTTTAGAAAATTTTTTCTCAAATCTGTACATTTAGGGCAAGTAAACCGAACCCACACATTACCACTACCTAAAACCAAACCACCACACCACCATCCCACTCCAAACCCAGCATTTGGATTGGCCAACCACCCCTAGGCCGTCGTTGGTGGCTAGAAACACAAGAGTCAAGTGAGTCTAATTTTTCAGCCGATTTTACAAAATTTGGTAAAATTATTAATTTTGCCTAGAAAATTATGAAATTTGTTACTATGATGTTTTATTGTATGTAAATTTAGGAGAAAATAGTGATTAAGTTTAATCATGTCTGTAAATATTTCAAGAAATTGGACAAAACCAAACATATTTAGAATTAAAAATAAACAGGTTTAGAAGTATAGTTTTAAGCTCATTTTTTTTTTCTACAAAATACTTAAGTGATATAGAATAGTGCTATGAAACCATTTTTTTAAAATTAATTTTCTAAATTTTTAAATAATTTTTTAGTCCTAAAATGATGAGAAAAATAGGTAATTTTGGATTAATTACTAATTTAAAAGGTAATTAGATATTTAAAGATGTTAATCTCTGATATGGAAACATAATCCTAACATTTAAAGTGTTACTTGCAATTAATATGGGAATTATGTACTAAATGTGAGTAATTTAGTAATATGTAAAATTGGAATTTTAATAAATATAAAATAATAGGTTAAACTAGATAATATAATAATAATATTAGTACATATTAAATCTGGTAAGAAAATTAATTTAGATAATTATTCAAAAAATGTAAAAAATTTTCACACCGAGAGTAAATACGGTACACTAATTAGGATTAGAATGTACCAAGTAGGTCAAAATACTGAATTAAGACCTAGTATGATATTAGGATACTCAAACTTAATATCATTAATTTCACATTAAGATTCAAAACGTATTTTTATGATTACTCATAGTTGAAATTGAATTAAAACTTGAACTGAAATTGGATTTGGAAACTGAACCCCAAACTAACGTAAGATGAACCATTAGTAAATGATAGGTATATAAGGAGAATTAAGTTAAATCATAACTTAGAATATGTATTATCTAAGTATAAGTACTAAAAAGAGTGTATTTATATTATAAAACATACGGAGATGACTTAACCTGCGACCAGTGGTTGAGCAACTCAAGATTTCAAGTAAGTTGGGTTTAATACTTCATTGTATTTTATAGTCGGAGACTTAGGTTTGTGTATGATTGCAATTGTAAGTAGTCTTATGCATGTGCTTGTGTATCTAATTTTGTACAAAAATCTGTTTTATGTTTGATGACTGTTGTGATTGGAGTGGTATAAAATTGTCTGGTCATCTTAAACCGAATATAACCCTAATCGACTTAAATACCCTAAAAAGACATGCATTACAACCTTATAAAGGATCATTAGGATTCTTCAACCAAATACCGACACGTTCGAAAAAGATAACAAATTGGTTTTTTCCTCATCCTTAGTCGAACTAAGTGACATGAGAAGAGATTACGGTAAGGATAAGGGCATTGGTTCGAAGGATAGTCTTAAGAGGAGCAGTATCTTTATTGCACAGACCCGGGTTCCATTATGAGCTATTGTATAACATGAAAACTCCTCAACCCGAATTAGAATAGGTAAAATTATTCTAATTTAACAACGGACCAGACTACGTTGTATGATAGCACTTTTTTGTTACATTTCATGAAAATAATTATTCAATAACCTTGATTGTGCTTATATACATTCATAAGTCTGCAATTCAATTTATGGAGCTATAGTTGCTTATACCCACATAGATTCTTTTGTAGGTTCTAACTTCTGATTTGTGATGCTGTGATATAATTACCTGGAGGTTAGGTTTCTTTTGAAGCTATGAGGAGTGAGAATTCATTGGCAAAAGATCAAGTCTTATTCAAAGTCTTATTAGTATCTTTAGGATAAAGAACTGATATATGATATGTATATTAGTTAACTTCTATATTATGTAGGATCTCTAGCGAATCCTACGACAATATGAATGTAATTCTATATATATTGACTTAAGGTTTAATTGTTGCTATAAATTTTAGTTAAAATCTTAGTCAAACTGTTTACTTCAAACTGACGAGTCGTTAACACTTTGTGTAGATCATATCTATGATAGGCACTATAAGGTCAATTCCTATTATAGATTGGTTTAAACGGCGGGACTATTGTAACTTTGTGAATTCGGGATGTAACAATGTAAAACAATGGTATAAAGAGATTTTTCAAAATATTTTCAAACATGAATTTTCAAAATTTTTAAATAATTTTTTGGCCTTTAAATCATATATACAATTACTGATTTTAGGCTAAATTAATGATTAAATGTATAATTACTAGCTTAGTATCTACTGAGGTATTTTAAGATGGTAATATCTGATGTGGTATGATATTTTTAGTATTTAGAGTGTTAGATGTAATTATTATGTGTATTATGTAGTAAATATATAAAAACTAATAATCTGTGAATTTAGAAATCTAATAAATAGAAAATATTAACTTAAAATTGATAATATAATAATAATAGTAATACACAATAAATTAGAAATGAAACTTAAATTTAGTGAATTTTTTTAAAAATATAAATTTTTCTCACATTGAAAGTAAATTTGGTAGTTAAATTAGGATTAAAGTATACTGTACGGACTAGAATACTAGTTACGGGTCAAAAATAATATTTGGGATACTCAAGTATAATGTGATTAATTTCATATTATGGTTCGAAACATATTCTTAGGATTTACATATAACATCTGTAGTTAAAAATTGAATTAAAACCTAAATTGGAACTAGATTTGGAAACCGATTTAGAAACTAACTTACAAAATATCGGTAATAAGTAATATATAATATATATATATATATATTTGGAAAATCAAATCAAGTCATAATTTAAAACTTACATATCATAGGGATATTAAACACTAAAAATAATGCTTATATTATAAGATACGAGGAGATGATTCACCTGCATCAAGTCAAGTGAGTGAATCAAGGATTTCAGATAAGTTGGGTTTAATATATTACTGTATTTTAGAGTATTATATTAAAGTACCGGATGCTTAGGGTTGTATGTGATTATGCTTGTAAGTAATTATATGCGTATGTGCTTGTAAGTAATTATATGTGCATGTGTTTGTATGTCTGTGATTACTTGCTGAAAATTGATGTTATGCTTTGGTGGATTATTGTGAATTGAATGGTGTGAGATTGTTTGGTCACCCTAATCAAACTTAATTATAAGCAACCTAAATACCTCAATTAGACATACATTGTAACTCATTATAAAACAGTTAGGATTCTTCAATCAAATACCGATACTTTCGAAAAAGATAGCGTTGGACAGCGTAGGACAGTGTAGTGACATTTTCTTCTTCCTTAACTAAACTAAATGATAAAAGAGAAGGTCGTAGTAAGGATGAGGGCAATGGTTCAAATGATAGTAACGGGGGGAATGATGTCTTCATTACATAAACTTAGGCTTAGTTGTGAATTGTTACATAAACATGAAAACTCTTCGACCTGGATTAAAGTAGGTAAAATTACTTTATTTCACAATAAACCAAATCACATTGCATGATGACATTTGTATATTGCATTACATATAATTAATTGTTTGAAAAGCTTATTTGTTTTTATTATGCATTTTTAAGTCTCCATCCTAATTTACTAATATGGTGGTTGCTTATATTTTTATAGATTTTCTTATAAGTTCCAATTGAGATGTCGCAATATAATTATCCTGAGGTTAGTATCTTTTTGAAGTGACTTAGGGGAGTGAGGATCAATTAGCTGAAGAATTGAGTCCTTTAATGTTTTATTATTATTACTCTTAGGTTTATGTTCTAATCTTGTAAAGGACTCAATTCTTGATATATGACTCAACAAGCTTGTAAGTCTAATTTAAAAACAAGTCAAGTTGAGCATTGATAATTTTTATTTAAAATCTTTTTCCAAATAAAATGACTTAAGGAAATTTAATCAAGTCAAATTGAACATGAAAAGTATTATCTCAAGTCAAAGTCAACCTTATATATAAGCTTAATCAAGCCTGAGCGGTGCAAAAGTTTTGAATCTTCTAGTTAAGCTCCAACTTGAGCTCAATATTATATTATCTTAAATCCATTCATTAACATTCTAAATTTAGATATTTCATAGGAGAAAAGAAGGATGAAATTGCAAATTTGAAAGTTTACAAAAGTATCAACATAATGTGCTCCAAGATATATTTTATAACTTTTTTTTAATTAATGCCATGTTCCTTTTTAGTCATCTTATAGACATGGTTTTCTTAATAAATTGTTCGAATTTGATAGGGATGAATAAAGAAGGAATGAAACCTGTTATATCCCAGCAGAAGAATATACTACGTGAACTATGAGGCGATGGCTAAAGGCAATGCCCAGAAGTTCGATTTTGGAATATTATGGCCAAAGGGGAAAATGTCTTAGAATGTATTTTTATTGCGACATTGTTGTCCTTTTATTGTGTCAAAGTAAAAAAAAAAAAAATTATTAAGTATTACACATCATGTGTTATTATCCAGCTTGAGCCTTTTAATCAAAATGAACTATTATTTAAATTATTCAAGAATTATTTAAACAAATACAATTTTTTTAACTAATATATATTATAACTTACCATTTTCCCAGTTAAATAAATCAAAAGTAGTGAAGATTATCATTAATTCTTGATGTTATGTCTTAGTAAGGTAGCAATCAAGTTATGGCTATAATTTAGCATAAAAAATTTGAAAAAAAATAAGAAAATAATATTGCTGAAGGAAATTGTTTTCCTAGCACCGTTACCTTTTACTTCTCCAGTCATTTCTAATCAACCCCTACCGATAAAACTGCGATACCACAACTTTGCATGATTAAGATCATCCAACACTAAATTAATGTAAAAGGGGAAAAAAAAAAAACCTTTTTTGCCAGACGGACACGTCCTAAGTGAATGAATATTAAAATCACAAGCATTAATTTTTTTTTATGACAATCAATAGATTTTCTGTTTATATATGATTTTTCATTTTATACATTTTTGCAATGTGATGAAATTTAATATGTTCTCCATACTATTTCGATGTTATATCAATAATATCGAAGACCTTAAGGATCTTTTAGTGTCTTACATGTATTTAATACCTAACTTTCACATAATTTATCTATTATTTCATGTAATAATTTCCTTCTATTCAAATCGTTTACTAAAATATCTATCCACTCTCAGTTTTTCTTCCATCTATCCTCAATGCTTTGAAATAATTGGTCATTAATTTTATGTATTACAACTATAACATTGAAGTGAAAGGAGGTGATTTTTGTGTTTTACGTAGTTGTAAATATTGTGGTAATATAATAAATAACTAATAGATGCATTACAACTGGAAAGGGAAATTATAATTAGATAAAAGTTATAATTACATAGAAATAAGAGAGAAGTTACATTTTTGTGAAAAAAAGTAAAAGGTAAGTTATTATATAATTATCACATTTATCTTTTTATATATCCATAACGCGATGTAGTTAGCACTATGTTGACATGAAAACGCCTCCTAATAAGATAGAAGAAGATTCCAATATGCAAATATAATTAGCCAACAAAGTTATGAATAACCCTTGTACCACATTAAAAACCAATTATGACTCTCATCCTTTCAAGAATTAATGATTCGGGAATCTCTCGTCAGTTTCCTGATAATAGTCTGTCATCTAAGGTAAATCTTTCACTAATTTTCGGATAGCATTCTGATGATGTTTAAATAAGGATCACTATTGCAAACCTATGCATAAACACCTACAGAAAATGACTGTAATAATCATATTTGTGTAGATCATCAAATTTTTAAGTAATAAATACAGGTTATCTATTGACTAGCATTTTTATTACATGGTCCCCAAACCTAAAACTGTTTAACTTGAGATTTGGGATAAGCTTCACTAGTCCAGATATTCTAAATATATATATATCTACTTAACTAGATATACTCTCTTATTTAAATATATTCAATTCTAAATATGTCAATAAATATCTTTCCTAGATATCTTGACCTTATTGTTTAAATAAATCTTTTACGCCTAAGTTGATTTAAACATTAAAATATAGTGTTGAAGTATCTTACAATGTTGCTCGATAGTTATATGTTTTATTTTAAAGGAAATTATATAATGAATCAAAAATACACTAAATAATTTTCCAACCACAGGTAAAAATATACTAAATAATAATACCAATTTTATTTGTATGCTTTCAAGGAGATATTTTAAGCGAGTTAAATTGAAATTTTAAGGCTTTTGCGACATGGTAATAGGCTCCAATTGGGCAATATACTCGTTAGGCTGCAACTTCAAAACAAATTATGCATTAGACTTCTGACAATTCTGCAAACGTATTAAATTTAGAAACGTCAATTAAATATAAAAAAAATTACTGTCATTCTTTAAAAGGAAAAAATCACTCGTATTATTAGCATTTTTTTTTTTTATAGTTCTTATACGATATGATAAATAGCAAAGGGGAAGAGAGAGAGACAGAGTATCAAGAATCTAAAATCAAAGTGCACTAGGCTGTTGTGGAAGAAACAGAAAAAAGATTTATTAAAATTAATATATTAGGTAACATAGTAACCATGTATAGATACATATTAATGATAGTGTGAGCTTATTTAAAATGGATAATATTGAAAATACTACTTAAACTATAGTAGAAAATATAATTTACTGACCGGACTTTTAACTTCTATAAGTTCGTACTCAAATGAAACTTTTCATGTCTTTGTTAATACTTGCTACAGGTATATATGCCATGTATCTCGTTTTTTATTGGTAGTTAAACTAAGTAGATGATGATTATTATACAAAAAAGATTTCAATTAAGTATTAAATCTAATAGATTCAAAATTCAGGCAATAAATTAAACTTTTGACTAAATTACAAGTAGTATTAGCCATATTATCCCGTTTTAAAGGTATGATTTATATTTCTCCGTATAATAATTTTACTACGGCACTAATCCGTTGAACTATCGCAACCATAAACCATATTTATCGTTTTCCTTGCTTTGAGTGAATTGACCACTGACCAGGTGTATGTTGACTTCCCCAGCGTTAAATGGCCCCCACCAACCTAAAGCGGTTGAGGCAAGTACATGTCTATTGTCCAGTGGAATTCTTACAGTTGCGAGTTGCAAACCCTTTTCTTTTCTTTTTTTTTTTAATCCTGAACAAGGGATATTGAATTACTTATCCAGCGTTAAGTACATTAGCGTTACTATTACTTTCACTATAATTCATGGTAAAATCAAGATTAAGTATTCTATGTAGGATAGATAGGGAGTTCAGTCACTAATCACTACGACTCATCTGCTTCTTTGTAAAGTTAACCACCTAATCTGCTGTTTAGTTAGCACTTCTTGGAATCGTCTTTATCTCACATCCCTAGATTGATTTCCATTCTTCCCTTACTTCTTCTATCAGAAATCTATTGGCCCAGTCCACTTTCATATAGTTGCTGGATACCGAGCTTACAACTCTCTCCATATTTGATTCAATCACTATTTTTGGTCATCCTTTAGCTTTAATGAAGTCCAACGCTTCTTTAATGGTCCATGCTTTAACCATTTTAGTATTTGTCGCATCTAACACTTTTGAAAATCCACCACAAATTACACCACAATAATCCCTTCCAATCCCCACTGTCATACTAAACCTTTTACACTTAGTTAGATCCACCATGTGCATTTACTTTTATAATTCCACTCATTGGAGCCTCCAATTTTGAATCTATAGAAACCCTAAGCCCGTTCTCTGCTCACCATCTTTTTGTCTACAAGATTGCCATTCCTTTTCAAGATAATTGGCAAATCTCACTATAAGCCCCGCAATCAAGTATTCAATATATGATCCATAAAATTTAAGACAATTAAGTAAGTTGTCCAATTAAACCTAAATTTTATGACGAAATTAGAAATATTAGTAAAAGTGATCTTGTGAATTTGAATTTAAAAAAAATAAATAATAACATAATTAATTATTATAATGTTAAATTATATGTATATTATCTATTATTTATCAGAAATATATAAAACGAATTCTGATAACTAACGAATTGATAGAGATAAATTATATACATACTAAAAATCATGAAATAATATAAATAATATTTAGGAGTATTTATTTGTAACCATATATGTATTTACATATAGGAAAAAATACGCGAAATTATTTAAAATGCTTGAAATATACTAGATTAATACTAAATAATTAAAAAAAATTCATAAATAACTAAGAAAAATCAAAATAAGTATGGAATATCTAGAATTGGGGCATGACCATTTGAAAATTAAAGAAGAAAATCAATTAATAATAATTAACCAAATAAAAATTGAAATTAGAAGAGGATAAGAAACAAATGGTATCAATTAATTCACTAAATAACTAAAGTAGCCCCACAAATTTAGAAACCCTCCATCAAAACTCATTTTAGATTGTTTAGAATCAAGAAAAATTTAGGAAAAAGAGAGAACAGAGGAAAAAATAAATTTACCAAAAAAATAAATAAATAAAATAGAAAATTAATGTGTAATGAGAGCCTTAGTAGAGAACCCAAACCTGACGACCACCTGGGAAGAGTAGACCTACGTCTGGTGGTGCTGACAAGACCCTGGTGGCTAGAGCTAGCAACGTCGGTGAGTTTCAATTCCGATTTTTTTTTTAGATTTTTGTTTAATTTATTAAAAATATCAAATAGATATAAAAAATTATGAAATTTGGTATTTTGAGATATTTTCATATTTAGATTTAGAGAAAAATATCAATTTGATAAATTTAGGTTTTGGGATATACTGCCTTTAAGAAATGCTCAACCTAAGCTAATTTTCGATATTGAAATAAATAACCTTAAAAATATAGTTTTGACTTCAAAATTTTTGTGTAGGCTATTTAAAATATATATAACAATGCTATGAAGATTTTTTCTAAAAATTTATTTTCCAAAATTTTATTTAATTTTTAGGCCTTAAAATCATACATAAAAGGCAATATTTGGGTTTAATTTTATAATTTAATATTAATTTGGTGAAAATTATGATTTAATATGTAATTATGTGTTTTAGGATGTTAATAGC
This sequence comes from Lumnitzera racemosa, assembly GCA_024138005.1. Classification (NCBI taxonomy): domain Eukaryota; kingdom Viridiplantae; phylum Streptophyta; class Magnoliopsida; order Myrtales; family Combretaceae; genus Lumnitzera; species Lumnitzera racemosa. Next base: position 44,655,693 of record JAMXBC010000010.1, read on the forward strand.
TGATGTAATATAATATTGGTAATATTTGGAATGTTAGAAGTATGTATTACGTGTATTATATAATGAATAATGGGTAAAATAGTATAATTAAGCTAATTTTGTAATTTGGGGGTTAATTAGGTAAAAATTTTGATTTAGGATGAATTTAAATATCATGAGATGTTAATTGGTGATGAGAGGTGATATTTGGGGTGATGGAAATACTAGATGTGCATATTATGCATATATTAGATAATAATAGGTAATATGTAAATATAAGAAATTAATGAGTAGAAAAAAATATTAGGTCAAAAATTATATAATAATAATGATAATAATATACAATAAATATGATATAAAATATAATTTTAGGTAATTATATGAAAAATATAAAATTTTCTCATATCAGGAGTAAATTCAGTAGTTAAATAAGGACTAGGATATACAGTACGAATTACAATGATGATTAAGCCAAAAGTGATATTTCGGATACCCGAGTATAATGTGATTAATTTCACATTATGGTTTGGAACGCGTTCTTAAGATTTACATATAACATCCGTAGTCGAAATTGAAATAGAATCCAATTTAAAAACTAATACAAAAACTAAATTAGAACCCAACCTAGATTAAGAATAACTGTAAGAGATTTAAAAACTTGAATAATTAGGTTTACATTGATACTAAAACCCTAAAATAAATATAACAATAAGCGTTATAGGATAAAACTTATCTATAGCAATTATGTGGAAATTGAAACAATATTTGTATTATAGGGATTATTAGTGATGGCTTGGATGAGTCGCACCTTAAGTGAGTAAGCGGGAAGTCCATGTAAGTTGGGATTAATATATTACTGTATGTCAGAGTACTAATTTGTAGTACTCGAAGACTTGAAATTATATTTGATTGTATTTGTTAGATAGTTGACTATATGCCTGCCTATATGTACTTATTTTGAATTTGATAATGTGATTCTAGTTTACTACTTTGGCTTCTATTCGTGTGATTTACTTGTATATGTATTGCATATAACTAATTTGGTTGATAATCTTGTTTGTGTTTGATATATAATTTTAAGCCTCCATCTTAAATTACTAAGTGATTGATTGCTTATATCTTTATAGATGTTGTTGTAGGTACTAGTTAATAAGTGGTCATATAACAACCCTAAAGCTAGCAATTGCTGGATTTTGGGGATGAAATTTATCTAAAGAACATATATATTTTTAAGGTTTTAGCTCTTATTTTAAAATCTTCCATTTTCGTATAATATATTTCTTAGGTAATATAATATAATGAAACCTTGTAAATATTAATTGTAATATTTGAATCCTAAGATATATATATATATATATATTTTCATACTTTCTTAGGTAAATAATTTTTTTTTATTTATAAACTATTTACTTCAAAGCGGGTTAGTTATGGATGTTTTGTGTAAATCAAGTTTAAGATAGCGTTTGTATGGTCTGCTTCTATCTTAGAATGGTTTGCATAGTAGAATTATTATGATTTTGCCACTTCGAGGCATAACACCCGTTACATCCCATGGCCTGAGTTCTTTATTTTCATATATCATTGTACATTTAGCTTTCCAAAGGCTTCATATGATCCAAGCTAACTTTGACGCCACTTCCTTTCATAGATTTGCTTAAGCCTCATGAGGAGCTAAGATGGAAGCTTTTCACTTCAATCATGTCTCTTTCGACGCCCAATCACTCCAAACCTCATCAATTTTGTCTAGGACCAATCAAGTAAGGTATGTTCGACTGACTCTTCTTCTCCACAAAATACACAACCAGCGTATGCCACTATATTCCTTTTCGCTAAATTTACATAAAATGGTAGAGAATCTATTATAGCTCACCATAGAACATGTTTGATTTTTAGTTGTAAGTTTAAGCTCCATAACCAATTCCATTCTTTTGTTGATAAGTCTCCTAAAGACAAAGCAATTATTCTCAAATCAATCTCATCACCCTCTAATAAGAAGAAATAAGCTGACTTTACAATATAGTCTTTGCTTTGTATGAATGGCCAAATAGGTTTGTCCTTCTATTCTTTAACAGGTATGAATATCTCTTTTATTACCTTAAGGTTTGCTACTAATGTGTAATCTTAGATTGTATTTAGTCTCCATGATCAATCTTCTATGTTTAGCAACTTATCCACTATCAAATTTTGGTCTACTTCTTGATCTTGACTATCTAACACAAAATTTTGTATGGTTAGAATCCAATGATCCTTCCGTACCTTAATTTCTTTCCCATTTCCTAATTGCCAAATACCTTTATAGAACAAAATATCTTTACCTTCAAGAATACTGGACTAAGCCCATGAAGCTTTGCATCCTTTAGTTACATTTCTAAAATCTAAACGAGGAAAGTATAGGCCTTTTAGTACTTTGACCTAAAGAGCCTTTGGATTATTCATTACTCTCCAAGTGAGCTTAGTAAGCAATGATAGGTTAAACTAGTGCAGGTCTTTTAGCCCTATGCCACCCCTCCGTTTAGGTCTTTTTAGAATCTTCTAACTAACCCAATGAACTTTCCCTTCATCCTTATGTTGTCCTTACCAAAAGTTTGCAATGAGGCTATTGACTTTCTTACATTAACCAATAGGAATTTTGAAACACCCCATAGCGTATGTGGGAATTGCAAAGGCGATTGCTTTAATAAGAGTTTCTCATCAGTGTCTTTTGTTCCATCCTTAAACTTTTTGCTCAATCTTATCTTTTACAAATTTCAAAGCTTTTTTTTTTAATGGCCCTAAAGTGTTGGCAATCGTAAATAATGCCTTGTATCTTTGGTGAACTGTACTTTTAGTTGTTGTACAACTCTTCTTCTTATGTTTTCTAGCACATTATTACCAAAGAACACGTTAGATTTGGTAAAATTTACCTACTAGCTAAAAGCTACACAATACTCATTCAAAATCCCTTTAAATCTCTTTAAATTGCCTTCTACTACATTCAAGAAAAAAGGGAATCATCAGTGAAAAAGAGATGTGTTATTGATAACTCTGATTTTAAACATATTTCACATGGTGATTTTATAGTATTTCCCTTACATTTTTTGGTTTTCTTTAAAGAAACTGATACTTAATTGAGTAAAATTTTGATTTTAAAGTTTGAATGCATTCTTGAATCGAAAACGAAGAAAAGAAATCAGGTTTTACTTAATTCGGAGTTCAAACGAAGGAGTTATGAAGTTTTGAAGTTACACAGTTTGGGACATGACCATGTCCTCAGGCCGTGTCCATGCAGGGAAATTTGCCAAGATAAAAAAGTTACACAACCTGGGGACACAGTCATTTCCCAGGTCGTGTCTAGTAAAGAAAATGAAAACCTTATAATACAGTATAAAAAGACATATTAGGTTTTCACAAGACATATGAGACATTAGAGAAGAGAAGAGACTTGAGGAGAAGGAGAAGAAAAAGGCAAAAGCAACATTGACTTCAAGATCGGAGAGATTTTTCATCAATCAAAGGGGTTTTTCATGTTTTATTTTATGTTTTTGATGGAACTCGTTTTTAGTTTCATTATGATAGCTTAGAATTCGTGTATTTAGGATTATGGAACCTAGGGTTTTATGTGACTCTTGGGTTGATTTATAATTCTCAATAAAGTTTTTATCTTTTCTTGATTTAATTATGTTATTTAATTGTTAATTGATATTTTTAGAGTATCAATATATGATATTATGCATGATGATTGAGAAATTACATGTGTAATGAGATCTTGCCATAATTGAAAAGAATTATACTTAGAGATAAGATATATGTTTCTTCCGAAAAGTTGTTCTTTGGTATAAGAATTCATCATACATTAATACAATTCTAAATTATATTACTAAGTGAATAGATTCCGGTAAATAATTTAGGATTAGGGTTAATAAGCTTGAGAAAGGTATTAACTTTAATTGTGAATCCCTCTGATCAAGAATAATAGAAATTGAATTAAATATATTTTAAGCGGTCACATGTTAAACACTAGGGAAAATAATTCCTAAATACGTTATTGCATACCTGACGTCATTCTTAGTTTTATTGATTTCTAAATTGCTTAATTAAGTCCCATAATTAATTTAGTTTGTTAATTTTAGTATTTTTAATTCATTCAACTCATCATAATTTTCCGGTTAGATAATAAAGCTAAGGTTAATATTAGTAGTCGAAGTTTCTAAGGGATCGACTCGGACTCACATCCGCTATATTAAAACTGATAGGTGCACTTGCCTGATATCAGTTATCATGGGACACTCTCTCTTCATCCACAATCCATGTAGTTGACCTTGACTCACAAGAAAATTAAGTCTTTTTGAAAGAACATCAGTAATAAGTATGAAGACAAATAGGGATAGAGGGTCCTCCTATCTTAACCTTCGAGTTAGTTTCATACTCCCTACCACTTTCCCATTAACTAGTACATTATATTCTACTGTAGAAACATACCACATGATCCATTCAACCCATTTTCTATTAAGACCAACCTTAAAAAGACCTCCCTAAGAAAATCCCATTCGACTCTGTCATATGCCTTGTTCATTTCCAACTTTATAGCATAAGTGTACTCCTTTCCTCTTTTCTTATTCTTAAGATAATGAAGACATTCATGAGCTATTAAGATATTATCTTATATTAGCTTACCTTATATGAATGCACTCCAATTTTTAGAAACTTTCTGTTGAAGGAATAGTTTTAATCTTTTGACTAAAATTTTGGTGTAAATACCTTATTTTTGCCCCCTTTTTTTTATTTTTGGATCCTAAATTAAAAAAAAAACACAAAAAATATAAAAATAAGAAAACCCAAAAAATACGAAGTTTAGGAAAAAATAAAAAAATTTTCAAAAAATAATAAAAGCATAAAAAGTATGAAATTTGGATAAAAAACGCAAAATTTGAGAAATTTAGAAAATAGGAAAATTTGGAAAAAAAAAAAGTTAGAAAATTGAAAAATTATAAAAAATTTAGAAAAGTTGAAAAAAATAAAAGATTTTAGAAAATAACATGTTATTAGGATAGATTTTTAATTTTAATTTTGGTTTTGAAGTTGAGCCATTGAACCTGAGCTTAGATTTAAATCTAGCCTAGGCTAACCGAGTCTATATGTGCATATATGGATAAGGCACAGGCCAATGCCCTAATGGTTAAGCATATGGATTGGGCATGGGGTTTGAGTGTGAGGTCTTAGGTTTGAATCTTGACCAAAATAGGGAAGCCTTTTTTCTTTTTACTTTTTTGTTAACTAACACACTACCATATGTTAGGATTTGATTGCGCCACATATCCTGATACATGGTAGCATCGAGTTGGGCGGTCTTGCTAATATAGCGCCATATGGTGTGCTACATCAGTTGTCACGTGTCACATAATGACATGTAGCAGGTCGAGAGTAGTTGGTACGGCTGACATGACGCTACATCAATACTTTCCTTCTTCCCTCGTTTTTTCCCAAATTTTCCTCCTTTTTCCTTCTTAAGAATAGCCCACTCCTTCAATTTTAGCTTCAATTTCTGCACAAATTACACACACAGGTACATAGTTTCTTGCATCAATCTTACATTAGACATGGCATGCTTTGAATTGGTGTTATGAAAAAATCTAGATTCAATCAAAAGCACATTTAAATTGGCTTTCAAAAATCAGAAAAAAAAAAACTGAATTTTCGTGCATTTGCATTCAAATCCGATTTCGAGTTTCCTTAGTTTCTAGGTGAAATTCATGTATAAATAAAGGCTTAGAGACCATCAACAAGAACATACAACCTTTGACAATCACTCGAAACACCCCCTCTCTCAATCTCGCAAGCTTTCTCTCTCTAACTTGCTCTCTCTGTCTCTTTTAACCCCTCTCTCCAGCCACTCCCAAGTCGAACCACCACCATAATCAAACTGCCCATCACCTAAGCCCTAGAACTTGACCACCTTCAACCTCAGTCGTGGCTTGTGGCAACACCACCAACTCGTAACGACCTAAACCCTAACTGCTGCCCCTCTCTCTCCTTGAACCACCACCTTCAGCCATCTTTGACCCAAACTAACACCATGGCCACTCTCTCCATACCCTTAAACCCCCGAGCCAACACTCCATTTGCACCTAGCTGCTACCATACCAGAGGAGTGAACGCCACCATTGATTGCCACTTCTAAAACCACCAAAATGAGCTCCATTAACCATGACATCAATCCAAACCCCCCCTATTCCCCAATAAAAAACACACAAAACACTCTTTACTCACTCGTTTTGGTGATCGAAACAAGCTGAATCACATCATAGTTGCTATTACTATGGAAGCTTGACCTGAATCCAATGACTCGATTCAAACTCGACTTGAGATTTGATCTAGTGCCTTGATCCAACTTGACGACCCGATCTAACCCGATCGACCCACTTAAGTTCGACTCGCGCGCTTAAAATCCGTTCGAAGTTTTTGTTTATTTATTTATTTGTTTTACTTATTTATGTAAATGTAATCAAATAAAAAAAAGGGAAGAAGAAGAAGAAGAAGAAAAACAAGAAGAAAAAAAAGAAAAATGTAATTTTGTTTTATTTTATTTTTACTAGTTTAACTAAATAAGATATAATAAGTAATAAATAAATTAAGAGGTAAAATAGGATTAAAAAAGTAAATAAAAAAGGAAAAATAAATAAAACAAGAATAAATAATTGTGTTTTATCACTTAGAAAAATCGATTTTTCAAAAAAATAAAGAAAAAGTATATCAACCATTTTTCAAAATTAGGGCCCTTCTTTTAGATTTTCTAAAAATGAAAATTTCAATTTAGAACTTTCATTTTTAGAAATTTTCTCAAATAAACTAAATTGAACTAAAGCCATAAATTCGACATTTTTTCAAAATTAAAATCAATTTAACCCACTAAAGTTTTCATTAAAAGAATTACGTGCATCTAATTTCGAATAGCAGGTATATAGGTACGTATAAAGCGACAATAAAAATAAAAATAAAAATCTAATTTTCCTTTTTACTTAAGTAATCTAATCAGAAATAAATAATAATTGAGTTTTATCTTTTAAAATTAAGAGGTGATTTTTAAGTTTGATTGTAATTTTGGAAAGTCAATGGTACTTGTAAGGGTTTAAAATTCCTAACTTTCAGATCTATGATCTTTGATTTCAAAAAGCTATTTCAAATTTTTTTTTTTGTGTGCAGATTAGTGGCTAAGATATAACTAATCCATCTAATTGGTTATAACTTAATTATTTTTTAGTACTTCGGTCAGAGAGCGACTTCAAAGTTGTTTTAAAAAGAAACAGTTTTTTCTTTAAACCGTAGTCAAGGATTAGTATTAAACAAATATGATTTAGTACTAATTGATTTAGAAAAAACTTAATTTTTAAAGAACCGGAAAGGTAAAAATCCAAACTTGATAGCTTGGCGACTCCACTAAAGAAGTCAAGAGGGTTAGCCATTCAATTTTCCAAAATTAAGATTAATCTCTAAAATCACCTTAAATGCAATTTATTTACTCATTTTTTTATATAATTGTACTAATGTTTTTTTTTTTTACAAGTTTGGTTTTATGTATTTAATTATTTTAAGGGAGGGGGGGAATTTGTTTTATTGTATCATGAATGCATGATAGATACAGTCGAACTCGAGCCGTTTTAGGACTTTAAGATAGGGAGCATTGTATAAGTTCCGGAAGTAGTAGGGTAACCACTGTTCGGGGTCGATTAAGCTATCTCACTTAAATTTTGATGTGACTAAGGAACAATTTTTTTCATAAATGCGTGAGGTCATAGAGTTTAAGGACCTTTAGAACCTACCCTTTTTGCATACATTTCATGGGATTGACCAATAACTAACAAAGCGACAATGTTATAAAAAGAAAGAAGAAAAAACAACGAAACCCAAAGATTTCTTTCCCTGTATTTTTCCTAGAATTCATGTGTGTAGAGAGTTGTTTTTTGTAATATCTTTTCATGTAATTTGTCTTTCCTTTGTAATTTATGCCTTTCTTGTAATATTTCAGAAATGGCCAGCTCATCTATCATCTAATGCCAAGGTCTTCGCCAAGGAGATTCATGTCCATAAACCTATAAACCTAAAAACCGTACTCAGCTAGTGGTTCCAGACCTTAAACCCAAGAGAACAATAGTTTATTACCAACAAAATTAGACCCATACTCTCACTAGTCAAGGTGGAGGTTAACATCACGTTAATAAGGGCCTTAGTCCATTTTTAGGAGCCCAAAGAAGTAGCTTTTCAATTTGGACTACACCTAATGAACCCAACTCTAGAAGAGTACACCTAATTACTCCAAGCTCCTCTTTTGGATGAAACATACATCCCAAAGCTCAACTTCGGCCCAACTTACATTTTTTCAAAATTCTTAGGGATCCGTAAGACTGAGATAAATGGGGTCCTAGATGATTGCAACAAACACGTCATCAAGATATGGGATCTAGTCCATTGGTTCCAAAACGAGCCCAACTCCAACAAATAAGCTATGCTCCCTGGAGATTGGAAAGAAAATCAAATCAAAGCCTATGTACTAGCAGTATTCGCTACTATCTTGTTTCCAAGTGGGTCCTTTCTTATACACTTTAGGGTGGTAGAGTTAGTGGCTTAATTCTAGGAAGGGAAGTCTTACATTCTTGCCTTACTTGCTGAGTAGATAAGAGCCTTAATTTCCTTAAGAAAAGGGGTTGTACAGATCTCAGGTCGAGCATGACTCGACATTTGGGAATGATTTTATAGAGGATATTGCAAAGACTGATAGGTTTAAATTAAGAAACTGAAATCGAGGAGGGAATTTTAAGAATAAGCATAAGGTTAGTAGAATTAAGAGAGTTAGGAAACTTACCTGTTGCAAAGAAGTTTTGAACAACTTTAACAACCGAGCTCTTAATGACAGACCAATATTAGTGGAAAAAAATTCTAAGGTAACCATTTAATCCTAGAGCTTTGAAAGCTCTAATTTGGAATGTCACTTCTTTAACCTCCTCTTCTATAACTTGCATGCAGAAGACCTCATTATCTTCTTCTATGAAAATCGGAATGATCTAATCAAGTACCTAGCCCATGTTACAGTTTTGTTCTTTTACTATATAATTGTTCAAAGAATTCAACAAACATACTTCCCATTGCTTGTTCCCCCTCTTTCCATACTCCCTTAGTGTTTTTAATTCTGAAATTCATTTTTTTTTTACCTTCTCATGATTATCATCTTATGGAAAAATTTAGTGTTTCTATCCCCATAATTAAGCCAACTTATTCTTGATCTTTGGTGCCAGTATTTCTCTTTTGGACTTCATAGTTCTTCAATTTCATTATTAATCCTTTCCACCTACTGATGTCCTCCACATCCTAATCCCCTTGTAGTATGCTCAATCTCCTTAACAACTGCTTTATTTATTTTTTATTGTTAGGTATTGCCTTCCTATTCTAATGCATAAGATTTTTACTGCATATTTTCAATTTTGTCATTTCCTCAAACATAGGATCAACAATCGCCATGGATCTCCAACTATTTTCAATCACATTTGCACAACCCTCCATATTCTTTATGGGTTTTCAAATTTGAAGCTTCTTCTTCTCTGCTATGTCATCTAATAATGGTACAAACAAGGGCGCATGGTCTGAACCTATAGCGAGTTCATGGTAGACTTTCATTTTTGGAAATATATTGAACCAAGAGCTCGAAACCAAGGCTTTATCTATTTATCTCTTTTATTAGCACCCCATCAAATCTTTTATTACGCTAAGTGTATTTTTTACCCTTAAAACCGATTTGAGTCATTGATCATACTTCTAAAACCTTATAATTGTCGCTTGCTCCTTGCTTTCCCTTACTCTTCTCATGATCGTCAACAATTTCATTAAAATCTTCAATATACATCTACGGTTCATCAATGAAAGAAGACAGATGGAGTAACTCCTTCCAAGATTCTTTCTTATCATTAAAATGTGTTGGAGAATAAACCTAAACAATCATACCTTTATCCTCAACCCCCTCTTTTTTTTAATTTTCATCGTAATATAATTTTTTAAGCTATCCAACACTTTAACCATAATATCCTTTGTCCACCAAAGAGCTAGCTCACTTGCTTAACTAATAGGTAGGACATAGAAACCATCAAAGAACCTCAAATGCCTTCTTTTTCTTTCAACAAAATTTGTTTTATTTTTTATTTCCATAAGAAACACTAGACAAGGGTTTAGTTTATTTATTAGGCCACTTAAGTGTTAAATTGTCAAGGTTAGCCTCAATCCTTGACAATTCCAGGTTAAAATCCTTATGTCCCTCATATGGTTGCTATTAGCCAACCACCTCCACCATTTAAGTCATTACCAACCACACTAATAGGAATGTCTACCAAATTTCCTTCCTCTATAGCACTATCTTGAGCGAATTGAACCAACATTTTGAATTGTATTTTTTTTTTATATTGATCTTAACTGCTGCCTTTCTAACATCCTTACTTCCTTCACTCAAACTTGCTATTCCTTTTGGTTTAAAAGTGATCAATTCATGTTTTGACTTCTTCACTGCCTTCTCCACCTACTCCCCATCCTCTACTTTTGGTCTTTTAAGGTTCAGAACTTTTAAGGCTCTAATGATAGTTTTTGGTACAAAAAGTTCAGGTTGATCAGGTAGCGGTTGTTTTGTGGTTTCAAAATCATTGTCTTCAAGCGGTAATTCAATAATGTAGTTAGGTTTCATGCTTGTGTTATTAGGCTATTCAAGTTTGTTGTTTGGAAAAGAAGTTGTTGTGGTTGTTTAGGTTGGTGATTTTATGAGGGCTCATCTTGTGTTAGGATTAGATAGACTTTTGCATGGTGAGAGAATTATTGCCTTTGTGTTTTTGGTGACTTAGGTGAATTGTGTAGTTTTGGAGGAGATATTTTATGAATTTTTGATGATTTTGGTTTTGGGTATTGTGGGTGACGTTCAACTTTTCTCCAGCTACCTTCCAATTCTGCCTTATCTTCATATGGAACTAAAAGCCATCACAAACACCAAATGTACACATCTTAGGACCAAATCTTGCTTTTGAGCTATTTTTCTTTATACATCCTTTTGCTACTTGACCTAAGCATCCACAAATGAAACAAAAATTTGAGAGACGCTCATATTTCAAGAGCACTTTGTATCTTTCATTAGTAATTCTACTAACCCAAACTTCTTTTCTCAAAGGTTTCCTTACATTTAACTTCACTCTTAACCTTAATAAGCTTCTTCTGAGGCCATTTTCTAATTTCGGGTTTTCAATATCAGCTACCTCTCCTAATGATAGTCTAATTAATTTTGCACTATATTGAATCATTTGGTTGAGTTTCATTCCATAGATCTAAACCTGGTAAACAACTGATTCTAATTGAATTTCATTAGTTTTGAAATTGGGTCTCTACTCTTCTAAAATAAGCACATTACTTAAGATTGACCAGGGTCCATTAGCAATAATTTTTCATACCATATCCAAAGATTCAAAGGAGATAATGTATCTATTAGCTCTGATTGATGTGAATGAAGCTTCATTATAATCTTCTTAAGCCTTCCTCAATACATTCACATAGCAGGTTTGTTCATAAATTTATCACATAATACCTTATTTACCATGAGAGACTCTTTTTTGCTTGTTCTACCCAAGTCTAAATCTAAGATAATAAGCTCCCTAGAATTGCTATCCACTGATTGGTCTATCAATGGGCATTTTCCTTTATTATTGTTGTCCATGTTATTTGAAAACCATAAGTAATTAATTAGAAGGCTGACAATAAGTAGTGACTATTTTGATTGTTTTTCTTTTTTTTTTTCCTGGGTTTATATGAAGAGTTACTAAAGATTTAACTAATTGTAGTTTACTAAAGATTTAACAAAGCACAATGAAGAAGGAAGAAATTTGAGTGTGAAAATGAAGAGGACATATATTTGAATATTGATTCGACTCTCATAGTTATAGATCTATACTTATGGGAAACGTTGAATACTGGATAATATGTAGATTATGTCATGAGATAACATAAAGCACTTACTCACTAGATTGTAAAATCAATCGTCAAATACAAGATTTAATTGGTGCTCAATGAATGTAGATGAAGTGATGATTTATAAAATTTAAGAAAACAATGAAAATGATAAATGAATAAGGTGAAGAGTGATGCTAATATAAAAGTGAGGTCACGTAAGTTGGTTATTCAAAACAAAATTCACCAGAGTGGTGAGGTCACGCTTACTTGAGGAGATGATTTTCTCACTCTCTACAAATATGGAGAGAGAGTGTGTGCTTCATGAAATTTGCCAGTTGCAAACCTTTATGTTAAATCATTATTCCATAAGTTAGAGCTAAAGAAACATTAGAGATTTAAGGATAAATATTTGTTTTCTATTTTCGTGAATATATCCTCATCAATTATATATATAATTTGTATTACATAATTTAAAAAAAAAGAAAGAAAACCTTTTCTCTTCAACTTGCATTAAAATGAAAAGAACAAAAGAAAATTAAATATTTACATTTATGATAATTTGGCATGTTGGAAGTTGTAAATTATAAATTTATTTTATTTTTACATATACAATGTAGATACACATTTGCTAGTACACTTTGATGAGAATATATTGATTTGGAACTCGCTAGAGTCGGCCAATTGGAGGAGCAAATATATATGGAAAATTGAGAATAAATTACTATTATGTTCAAACTAAATTAACATGGTACGGTTGCCTAAGAAAATAAATAAATGAATTGACATGGCCCCCATGGTCCAGTTAGAGCCTACCAGTTGGTATACGATCTGCATGGTCCACGTGGGGACCTCGAGTGGAACTGATGCTGCGGCAACACTAATATCCTCAAAACCCCACCACGTGGCTTGCGTTAGCTGACGTGCCTTCTCCTACGAAGCGTCCGGATTTCCTTACCAACGGCGTTCATCTCTTTTTTCATAGGACACCTACCGTTTCAATAAAGCGGTTGGCTTGGTTGATTCCCCAAAAGAAAAAATAATAATAAAGCGCGGGTTGGCTTGTCTTGACCGTGCGATGATCCGAATCTTCAGTCTGTTCAAAATATAAAAATTGACAACTATCCTATCTTATTTTATTATGGTTTCAAACCTTATTTGGGGAATTTTTCCATGTTTGACTGTCTGTTTTTTAAGTCAAACGTTTCATTACATATTTAATTTATATCTAGGTATATTTAAATTATTGAATTTTTATATTTCAAATATTTATGTATAATAAATATTTATTAAATTAAAAGTCAGGTCCGTTAAGGTAGAAGAGGAGACTATAAAATTTATTCAAGTACTATATATATATATATATATGTATATGTATATAGATTTGTCGTCGTTCCCATCCCAATATTTATGCTTCATACGGTGAGTGGAACGTGAGAACTGAAAAATGAAAATTCAAGTGCATGCAATTCAGTTGAAAAGACCTTATTTATTTAACTTGTTGCAAAATCAAAAAGATAAAAGGTAAATAAATCTAATTAGGCAAAACTCTATGCTAAATGCGATTATCGATTTTAAAACATACTTATTGATAAAAACTATAAATTTACATTAATCAATTACCATAATGAATATATTAACAATATGTTATAAATATATACAATAAGTACTACTTCTAATGATGTAAATGATTGTATATATTAAAATATTATGTGATTACTTCATGTTAATGAATAAATTATAATCTCTCGAAATACTGTAGTGAAATGTACCAAATACGAACAATTATATTATTTTGCATTTCTTAAAAATTATAATTATTTTAGATGTCATGTCATTTGCATTAAAAGTTTATGCAAAAATTTGCAGTAATTCTAAAAGTTATTTCACTTGTGTTAAAATGTCGTGTTTCTTAGACAAAAGCCATGAATTTCTTTAGAAAACATAAAGCTTGTTATAAAAAAAAATGGGGAGATTCTACGATACCCTCTACTATTTAGACATGATCAGTCCTGTCTTTCATTTTATTATTTATTCACATATTTTAAAATTTAAACCATTGAATTCAAAATTTATTTAATGGTTTAGATTTAAAGAAATGCTAATTAAGAGTGAAATAGATAGTAGTATTGATCCCGTAAAAAATAAAGACTGGACCATAAAAAAAAATGTGAATACAAAGTTAAAAGCAAATATTTGAATCCAAATGGTACTATATAAAAAAATTGAAAGAATTGATTTATATTTCTTTAAGTTTGAACTATTAAATTAATGGTGAATTTAACAATTTGGATTTAAAAAAATATGTAGATAAATGGTGGAATTGGAGAGCAACATTAATTTTATCAAAATGGAAGCCGGGATCATAGAAACTCTTGAAATAACTTATGTTGTTTAGTTTAAGGAGGTATTATTTTTAAAAGGTTAAATTAAAAAGACATGATCTTAAACGGTGCTACTTAAAAAAATAAAGGAAAAGAAAAGAGAAGAAAAGTTAAGCAATTTGTTATATTTTAAAGCGGTACTATTAAGGAAAAAATAACATGTTATTTATTTTTTTAAAGAGTTATGTTTCTTAAAAAGATTAATCGAAATATGTATGGTTTCAACTATTTATTAATATTGAGAAATTATACAGTTTCGTTTTTTATTTTGACGGAATCGATCCTGTTCATCATCTTATTATTCATTTTCATATTTTTAAATCTAAACAATTGAATTTGTAATTTAGTCAATGGTTTAAATTTAAAGGTGACCAAATCAAGGGTGAGATAGAATCCCGTAAAAAGAAGAAGACAAAACCTTAGAAAAATCCTATTAATATAATGAATAACAACTTAAATCGTGTTGATGAAAAGGTACCATTTTTGGAAATGTGAAGCTAACTTATATTATCTTTTGAAGAGGCATTATTTTTAAAAGATTGAAACCAACAAAGCATTACTCAAAGTATACTATTTAACTTTAGCAAAAAAAAAAAAAAAAAGGTATACTATTTTAGAAAAGAATGAGACAACTTAAATTGTTTTTTCTTTTTCTTTTTATATAATTAAGAAAAGAAATTTGAAATTATATATTATAATAGATTTTATAGAAATTTAAAATGACTTAAAAAATGATATATATATATATACACATATATTTTCATTAATTTTCTATTATCCTATTATTGTTTTTTAGAGATCAGTTTAGTTTTCTATTCTACCCCTAATTTATATCAATTTAAATTTGAATTATTAAATTAATTGTAAATTTAACTGTCTAAATTTAAAAAAACATACATTAAAAATGGATTGGAGGATTGGTGGAGGAAATAGGGACTCGACCGTATTTTTGATATCACATCCTCCCAAACCTAAACTTGAAAACTATATCAAAATATTCAAAAATGGGAAAGGAATATCTATCTTTATTGGTTTAGTGATCTGGGGTCGTGAGATGGGGATTTCATAATACCTCTTTCTTTTGTCCGCTGCCTAATTCGCTCAGCTTTGTTCGTTGGGTCCCAAGAAAAAAAGCAGCACTTCGTGTCTTATTTACGTTGGCTGTAGTCGACCGGATACTTAGCGTGTCTTCTCCTTGATTCGCCTCAGCAGACGCTGAGCATCTCATCTATGAATCCCCCTTCACCCTTTATGCTTCTCAGGATTTAGACAAGATACTGGATTTTATAGGTTAGATCAGCTTTTAAAATTCTTTTCCAAACTAATGGAGATAGGATAACTATAGATCACATCAATTTTTTTTCTTATCTTTATATTCATAACACAGTCTCGTTGACAGGTACTTTATAAAAATAATTATTAAGAGTTTGAAGACAAATCTTTTTATTTTCGTCAATGTTGATTAAAATACTGAAAAAACCACTTTAATGCTTGTATTTTATGCAACCCTATGTTACCCCTTACCTGAAAAGGCATAACAAAACCAAGTAACCTTATGGGGTTAGCAAAGGCATGTTGGGCATTACAAAACGATTGTCAATTCTGTCTTACCCCGTTATCAAGAGTTTTAGCACTTAAAATGGTGTATATCTCATATGCAAGGTTGCAAAGATGCCTACTGAGTACAATCAATCACAACCTAACAAGTACCACACTTACGCCTATATATAACGTACACTAACAAAACATAGAAATCTAATGCACGCAGTGTCATCCTTCATTAGCTATTCATCACCATATCACAAAAACCAACACATTCCAATGAGTTAGACAAACAACTAATCCTGATAGTCGGTCCTTAATCTACCTTGTCCGAATGGTTACGAGCGGTTCAATATACTGATTAAGTTGTTCCTACGTAACTTGGTTTTATTTCTCTACTTCATTTAATATCCCATAAGTTGATGTTTTAAGGTAATTGCCAAAACCTATCTTCTAACTATATTAGCTTTTTCAATTCTAATTTTTGAACAAGTCGATTACCTAGATTTTTAGTATTCTTTAGAAATTCAGTTACAATCATTAATTATTCAATTTGGTTTTCAAACAATTCATGATTAATTGTTTCTAGTCTCCCTAGTCACTCACGTTTTGTAATCGCACATGTCGATGTATTAATTCATAGGAGAAATCTTTCTTTGAGGTTAGGAAGAGGCAAGAGTTAAAGTTAACATTCTTTTTGTTTTTTCGTTAAAGCTTTTTTTTTTTATCGCTAATATGACTTTCTTAATTATGCTATTTGTGTTGTTATACCTCATTTATAATCATATATCAATTTTGTACTTAACTTAAATAATTGAAAGAATTTGGATTGAGCTATTAATCGATTGATTTATCGTGTTTAAGATTGCTTTTTCCGGAGATCTTCAAACAAGTGATTCTTATTGAAGTGATTTAAAAATGAAACAACATATTGTATTTAGAAGTGAGCTAATATAAGATAGATAGAGTATGACGCCCTACTTCTACCTATGTTGTTGATACACATTTCAAAATTTTTGAAATCGAAACTTATCCTAACAACTTGGAACCACCCTAAGACTTGCATCATGTAGAACTTACATAATATAAGTAACCTTACCAAACCTGTAAAATTTTCCTAACTTTCCATAAACTTTAACTTCACAAGCTTTGTTAGTAGTAAATTCAAGTTATATATTTTTTCTTGGGCAAAAGGATTTCTTTTTCAAGAGTTACATGGACTTGAATGTTAAATAGTACCTTTTATTAGAACTAAGGACGAAGAGACAAACAACAGTAAGAGAGAGACAGCACATAATCATGTTACAATGAAAGAGAAATCAAGTTTTAGGTTTATGGTTTGTATTAAGCTTGGAATGTTCTTATTTAATATGAATATAATATTGTTTTCATTATTTTAGCTTTCTTTACAAAAAAAAAAGTATAAGGCTATTTTTCACTTACTAATATATATTATATTATTTAATAAATTTTGTAAGATGGATATACAGAATCTTAGAACCTATATCCTATATACCTTTAAGTGTAGGCTTTAGGTCGGTAGAGGGTATAAAGACTTCGTACTTGTACCCCACCCTATGTAACCAGGTTTAAAAAAATTGCTACTTTAAATTTACTCTATAACTCTTAATACCTACTTGAAAACTGCCCAGTCAAGTAGGATATATATAGGTACCATGTACAACAGGTTTACTAAGTTACATGAACATGTACAAATAAGTTTTGATTTGCGGGTTAGCTCGTTTGAAAAGTAGGCTAAATGAATACGATCTGTAGAACCCGCAAGTCATAATAGGTTAGTTTAGATTAGCCAATTTAATACATTTATAACTTTAATTCATGAGCTAATTCGTTTAGCCCGCATTTTAAATGGGTAAATGAACTTGACCTATTTAATCTATGGACTAAAGAGAGCTGGGTTGAGTTAACCCATTTAACTTACTTGCTTACCTTTATGCTTACTTTTGGCTGTATTTAAAGTAGTATGCTTAAATTAGGATGTCATAGTCTTTTAACTTTTTACCCTTGTATTGATTGAATATTTTATACATGAGTCTCTTGGAGCCACACCGACCTACTTGGATCTTAAGCCTACTTAATTGGCCCCACGACTGACCTGATCTACCATCACTTGACTTGATAAGCTCACTGACCAACCTCCTAGAAGGATCTCCAAACAAGTTAGCACCCCTTGACCACTTGCCTTACCATAGGTTAGTCATAATGGTTATTGGATATGTAGATAAGGCTCAGAGACTCAGTTAACCTTTATAACCTTACGATTTTGAAACACATTGGACTCTATGTTTCCACTACTAAGATCATATGGATGTGCTAAAATGATCAATGCTCTCCAATATTCATGGTGGCTCTCCTCTATAAATAGCTCTAAGTGTTTTGTTTGTAAACTACTTTGACTTTTTGTACACTAAGCTTTTCTTGTATACTCTAAGCTTTCTTGCCTACTTTCTTATTATTTGAGTACTAACTTAAGTATTAGAGTAATCATATCGGACAATTTTTCGGTGTCCTTCACTGTACTATCTTTTGTAGGCCTATTGCCCTTCACATAAAGCCCCACTTTACAATACTCTATAGGTAGAATCCCTAAACGACACTTTGTATTTAGTTTATCTTTAGGATTATTTCACCATCACTTTCATGTTCTAGAGCATCACAGAGTTATATAACTTAATACTATTTACTTTGTTAAATCGATATAATGGTTAATAAAAATATAAATATCAAATTGTTAAAATAAAAGTAGTTGAAATCAATCAAATTTATGCAGTTTAGTAATTCAGTAATAGCTTAAATTATCAACTTTCCTAGCAATTGTTAGTATTACTATTGAAGATCTCTCCACTGCTCTATTTGAATTTTGGGTATATAAGGACGCTGGAGTTTCTCGTGTTCATTATGGTTGTTTATTGTATTCTGCTTTCGATTGTTTAATTTAAAAAAAAAAAAAAATCAGAAACCTTGATGATTGATATAAAATTTTTTGGGAAGTGATTTTTGAATTTATCTAGAGAAATAAATTATAGAATTTCAAGCAGCTCGAAAACTCACCAGAGCTTGCGAGCTCCACAAGATCATATAAGGTACCGATGGTTAAAGCACACTTCGATTTTAAAATTAGAAACCTGCCGCTGGGTTAGGTCCCAAGTTATGCTTGTATTCTCTACCGCATTATATTGAAAAATGAGTCCAATTGAAAAATATATCGAGATATTAATAAAGAGGAAAACAAACATGATATTTTAAAAGGTTTATCAAATCGGGAAGGTATATAAAATTATGAGAATTTCTTTTGGTTTTTCCTCTCATGACAAGTGTCCATGTTATCCATTATTTTTTCAAAAAAAAAAATAATAATTGGCTTTTAAGAACATATGTTAAAAAATTGTTTTGTTTTATATCATTATATGCTTTTTTTTTTGGTAGTTATAATGAAAAAACGAAGATTTGAACTTGATTTATCTTATTAGGGAATCAATATTCCTATAATTAGGCTATAAATCCATTTGCATCATTATATGTTGTATTTAAGAGGAGAATTGAATATGTTTTGCAAACATAAGTTGCCATCTCTGCTCTTTCATCTGTTGAACAATTTGATCGTGCAGTGTCTCAACTCCTGATATCTTACATATTTATTTTCAATGTTTGTTTTATTATGTCCTTTTTATCGGTTTGAAGTTACCTGATATCTAATCCGTGTAAAGCCAATAAGCCTCCACCTCTAAATAAATATGGAACCAAATCATTACGGGTTTACCATTTAGTTTATGTGGGGTACAGGATGATCGATTAATTAATCTACCTTCCCGAGTAAGTAAAATGCATGAAAAATAGAAAATATCCGTTGAAGCAACTCAGTTTACATAAGATAACAGTAACTTACATATATATATAATATATATATATATATATTTGTGTGTGCAGTGGATGAAAAGCTAATAATGTTTGGATAAGTTATAGTGGTGGTGGGTGATGATTGCAAAAAAAAATATTTTAAAAGTACAGTTACATGTCCAAATATGTTTAATACTTACTCATACGGTATAAGTACACATGCATGTATTAGGCGATGGAGCTTTCTCGGATATATAAATTCAAAGACAATTTAATATAAAGAGTGAGATAAAAAAAATCTTCTTGTTTATAAATAAATGAATATAAACTTGCCTTTATGAATAGGAGAATTTGTTACAATCAAAGGAAGAACAGTGTGACAACCATAGTAGATAAGAGATTACAACACGTGAATGTAAATTTCAATTTGAGATATCATAACAAACATAATAGATCTAACAGATCTGGTATTGAAACTATCATTAGAATACAATAACAAATAGAAAATGGAAAATAGACAATAGATTTGTAACAAGTATCTAAGTAATAGTAAGGAGAAGAAGAGGGTATAAAAAACCCTTATGAGAATCTGTTCTCATTCCATCTTTCCTTCCTCTTCCGCTTATTGGAGTCTGGTAAACTTGAATCACCATTACACCTCACATAAAATCAGATTAGGGTTAGTGGTTGTACATCAGTGAAAGATCTAATCAATAAGAAACATGATAAACCCTTAAACAAACACGGGAGACCTATGAGAAGTTAGGGTTTCACATTGTACTTTGCTAACAAACCTTAAGAGAGATATTGGTGAGAGTAATAGAGAGTTTGAGAGATAAGAGGACCAAGTAAGATTGAGTGACTTTTGAGTGCTATTAAATTACTCTAGTAGTAATAACAGGAGTATGGGTTGGCCCTAACATTGGTGATCTCGTCATGACGAATTCAATAAGGACTCATCTTCTTGATGAAAAGATAGAAGCTTCGAATGCTAAGAAATTAACAATGTAATAAGAGATGAATGACAAATTCCATGCACTTTAGCAATAGTTAGAATAGTTACAAACTATATTTCTAAAGCAACAAGAGGGGAATTAGAATTTATTAGTAGGATCTTCATTAGTTTCTCCAAATTCATCATCTTCCTAGAGTCCTTCTAATGAGAATTTTCTCAAGGGAATTAAGTTAAAGGTGCCAAAATTCACTAATGATGATCTAATTGCTTGGATTTGCAAAGCTAATCAGTTCTTTGATTTTCATTAGATTCTTGATGAGCAAAGGCTCACAATTGCCTCTTTTGCAATGGAAGATAGAGCATTAAGATGTTACTAATGGATGTACCATAATCACCAACTTAGTTCATGGTAGAGATTTATTAAAGCGTTGGAGAGACGATTTGGTCCATCTGAGTTTGAGGATGTTCAAGAGCTATTGGCTAAGCTTACTCAATAGAGTTTCATGGAGGAGTAGCAATTTGAATTTGAGGCTTTATTGAACAGGGTAACTAGCTTATTTGATTGTTTTATCACTAATTGCTTTATTTTTGGATTGAAGATAAGTATTTGTGGGAATGTCCTATTAGCTAAGCCTAAGTCACTAACTTAAGCTGTTTCTCTTGCTAAAATGCTTAAGGCCAAACTTTTGAACCAAATTTTCTTCAAGAAACCATTCATTCCTAATTCCAAGTCGTTTACTTTGCAATTCTCTAAAACTTCATTTCATTCTTACCTTTGCTTTCTTCTTAACCTCCTTTGTTGCCTACACCTAAACCAACCTTACCTATTAAATTAATGACTTAAGATGAATTACAAGCAAGACGTGATAAAGGCTAATGCTACAATTGTGATGAAAAGTATCATAGGGGTCATAAGTATAAAGTTAAGTTTCTATTGTTAGTGTAAGAAGAAGAGGAAGATTCCAAGGTTTTCTAGGAGGATCAAGTTGAAGCTGTAGATCAAGAGCTTACAGATGGACAAGAGTCTCTTTCCATTGGTTATCATGCTCTTTTAGGTGATATGGTACTTAAAACTTTGAAATTTCAAGGTCTTCTTAATAAACATCAAGTCCGTATACTAGTTGATTATGGAAGTACTCACAACTTTATGTAATGAAGGCTTGTGAAGCATCTAGATTTGACTATTGAATCTTCTCCCATGTTCCAAGCGATGATTGGCAATGGTTAGAAATTGATATGTGAAGGATGTTGAGTAGATGTTCCCTTACTTATTCAAGGAGTGGAATTTGTTGAAACTTTCTATGGCTTACTTATACAGGGGATGGATTTGGTTTTGGGGGTACAGTGGCTTTAATAGTTAGGCCTTATTGTAATTGATTACTCCAAATTATCTTTACAATTTTGGAAAAGCAATTGTGCTATCACGTCGATTGGGGATCTTATCTTTGACAATTCTCCCATTTTTATCTAGCTAATTTAAGTGTTTGCTTCGGATTGATGCTATTGCATCTTGTTTTCAACTAAAGGCTTAAATGGTGATTTCTACTTCAGCTCAATCCACCTGCACTATGGCTATAGAGCATGTATTGGGAAAATTTGCTCATATCTTTGAGGCACCTTCATCATTGCCTCCCTTACGTGATGTTCAACATAGAATTTTTCTCAAGGATAACTGACCCACCAATATCAAGCCTTATCGTTACCTTCATTTTCAAAAGAAGGAAACAGAGCAGTAAGTGGTAGATATGTTGAAACAAGGAGTTATTCAATATAGCATTAGTCCATATTCTTTTTCGGTTCTCTTAGTTAAGAAGAAAGATGGTATGTTGCGTTTTTGTGTAGATTATAGAGCTCTGAATCATGCTACTATTAAAGATGAGTTTCCTATTCCCATTATTGACGAATTACTTAATGAATTGCATGGTCTCTCTATTTTCTCTAAATTATATTGAAGGGCCAGTTATCATCAAATTCGAATGCACCCCAATGATGTTGAAAAGACTGCTTTTCGTACTCATGAGGGTCATTATGAATTTTTAGAAATGCCATTTGGATTAAGTGTAAACCCTAAAGCCAAGCCAAGTAACCATAGGTTTGAACTTAAAACCCAAGGTTTAGGACGATCGGCTAAAGGATCCGATCAAACCCAAATTATAAACTATTTAACAAAATACCAGTAAAAATGACCCTGTAAACTTAAATTTAAGAAAGTAAGTAGTAAAATAGGAGACTATAAAATTTTCAAATTTTAAACATAATAACTACTAATTACTGAAAAGGCAAAAAGTGTAATATAATAACTAATAAATTAGTAGAGATAGATTATATGTATACTAAAAATTTTAGAATGACCAAAATAATATTTAGGAATGTTCACATGTACCCTACATGTATTTACGTGTAGATAAAAATACGCATAATTGCTAAAATAGGCCGAAAATTAAGTAAATAATTAAAGAAAAATACAAAATAATTATAAAAAAATCAGAAAAAAATCAGAAGGAGAGGTCTGCAACTGGATCAGGTCGTGACTGAAAAGAAAAAAAATTGGCCAATAAAAATGTGCCAAACTAAAAGCCTAAAATCAAGGAAATGGGCAAAATCACATCAAATTAATGCACATTAATTACTATGTTTGTCTATAAATAAGGAAAAAATTCACAGAAGACATTTGGACAGTTTGTAATCTGAGAAAAATCGAAACACAAGAAAAATCGAGAGAAATTCCAGAAAATAAAAAAAAAAAAACTGTGTAGATTAGCAAGGTGAACTGGAACCACCACCCACCACCACCTGGGACCGAACCACCACCACCATCCTACCCTAGGACCAGCGTCTGGACCGGCCGACAGCCTTGGACCGGTTTTGGACGGCCAGAAATCCTTGAACCGGTTAGTCATTTACTCATCCCGATTTTTATATAATTTCGTAAAATTAGTTATTTTGCCTAGAAAATTATGAAACTTGTTATTCTGAGGTTTTATTGTATGTAGATTTAGGGAAAAATATTGATTTAGTTTAATTATGTCTGGAAATATAGGGTTCTTAAGAAATTGTTCAAAACCGAGCATGATTAAACCGGAAATTAAATAGGCTTAGGGATGTAGTTTGGGGCTCAAAATTTTTCTGTAGGACTCTCATATGATTTAGAACAGTGCTATGAAGCCTTTTTTTTAAAATTAATTTTCGAAAATTTTAAGTTAATTTTTAGCCCTAAAATGATGGTAAAATTGGGTGATTTGGGATTAATTAGGTAATTAGATAGTTAATTACTGATTTGGATCTTGATTAGATGATTAAGGAAGTTAATCTCTGCAGTGGAACCCTAATCCTAGCTTTTAGGTACTAATTATGGTTAATTAGGGAAATTAGGTAAAGAATATGAGAAATTAGGAATATGTGAAAATATAAATTACTAAATTTAAAAAAATAAAGTTATTTAGATAATATTATAATTGAAATCAGAAAAATAATAAATCGGAATTAATATTTAATTTTAAGTAAATATCTTAAAATGTAAGATTTTTACACCTCGGGAATAAATCCGATATCCCAATTAGGGTTAGTGTGTACCGAATAGTTAGAATACCAAAATTACGACCCAATAGGATATTTGAATACCCGAGCATAAGGTGATTAATGTCACATTGGGATTCGAGCCTAATTACGACCTAGGAATTAAAACTAGAATCTAGTTTAGGAACCGAACCCCGAAATAAAATACAACGAATTATTAGTACGTTGTAGGTATACATGAGGAAAATGAGTTACATTATAAATTAGAATAAGAATCCATAAAAATAAGTACTAAAAGGACCTCTTTGCATTATAGGACACCCAGAAACAAATCAGCTCGCAATTTGAGGATCGAGCGACCGAGCAAATTCATGTAAGTTGGGTTATTGCTTATTGTAATAGAGTACTAGTTTTGTAGTGCTCGGAGACTTAGGCTTGTATATGCTTGTGATTGTAAGTAGTTTGCGCATGTGTGATGTATCTGAATTCGTGCTGGAATTTGTGCTGTGGGTGATTTTGTGACTGATTGAATTGTTGTGGTCTTGTTTGAACACTCTAACCGGAATTTAATCTTAGTCAACCGTAATAACCGAAAACGTCATGCATTGCAACCCGTTAGGGGATCATAGGACTCTCCAACCAAATACCGACCCCTTCGAAAGGGATAGCGCATGATTGCAAAATGGTCCCTTCTTCATTCTCAGTCGAACTAAGTGACAGGAGAGGAGGTCGCGGCGGGGGTGAAGTCAATGGTTCGAAGGTAGTCGCGGGAGGAGCGAGGTCTCTATTGCACAAGCCTGGGTTTGGTTGTGAGCTGCTGCATAACATGGAACTCCTCAACCCGGATCGGAGCGGGTGAAATTTCTCTGATTTCACAACGGACCGGACTACGTTGTGCGATGACACTTGATTGTTGCATTGCATGAAAATAATTGTTTGATAATCCTGTTTGTGCTTGTATGCATTCATGAGTCTCCAATTCAACTTACTGAGCTGTAGTTGCTCATACCCTTATAGATCCTTTTGCAGGTTCTGATTTGTAATCTCTTCAAGTACCATGCCGCCCTACAATTATCCAGAGGTTAGTCTTTTGAAGCCAGGGGTGTGAGGATCAAGTTATTTAGCTTAATGTGTAACTAGACTGACCTTGTAGTTAAAGGATGAAGACTGTTAGTTATTCTGAAAATTAGTAAACTGTAGTTATTATGTAAATCTTCCTGGGAAGCTCTGTGGACTTATTTATATGATTATCTATGTTTAATAGTAATATGAGTTACTCATCATATTTGTAGTATAATCATTAATCGAACTGTTTACTTCAAAGCGAGTGGTCGTCGACGCCTTATGTAGATTATCTCTATGGTAGGAACTGTGAGGCCAGTTTCTATCATAGAGTGGTTTACACGGCGGGACTGTTGCGACCTCGCGACTTCGGGGCGTAACATTAAGTAATGCCCTTGCTACTTTTTAAGCTATTATGAATATAATTTTTCAACCTTACTTGAGAAAGTTTGTGATTGTGTTTTTCGATGATATTTTAGTGTATAGCAAGTCATTAGACCAACATATATAGCATTTGACTATAGTGTTACAAATATTATTTCATAATACTATGTTCTTAAGAAAACCAAGTATGCTTTTGGTTAGACTATTATCGATTATTTGGGCCATGTTTTTTCTATGAATGTAGTACAATCAAACCCTTTAAAGGTGAAAGTTGTTAGGGAATAGTCATTACTATAGAATTTGCAGTAATTAAGGGCTTTCTTAGGACTCTCTGGTTACTATAGAAGATTTATTAGAGCGTATGCTACCATTGCTTCTCTACTTACTAATATGTTATAGTAGGACAATTTTAAGTGGATTAAGTTAGCTAAAGAAGCTTTTAAGAAGTTGAAGCAAGCTTTAAATTCTACTCCCATTCTTGGTTTACCTGATTTTTATAAGGAGTTTGTGGTGGAGACAGATACATCATCTACAAGAATAGGGGCTATTTTGTTACAAGAAGGCCACCTTATTGCATATTTTAGTAAAAAAAATGCCTTCTCATCTCACGAAAGCTTTAGCTTATGTTTGAGAGTTGCATGCTATGGTGGAAGCCATACGGAATGGCGTTATTATTTGTTAAGGGTACATTTCATTGTTAGTATAGATCATAAAAGTTTGAAGGAACTCTTAAATCAGGTTATTCAAACATCAGAGCAATATAAATATTTGGCTAAATTGCTTGGTTATGACTACACTATAGTATATAAGTCAAGCTAGGATAACAAAGTAGCTGATTCTCTTTCAAGGCAGCATGATGTGGCTTATATAGCTTATTCTATACCTTGCTTTCATTTGTTGGCAGAGTTACAAGAAGAGTATAATCATTTACTAGCTTTTAAGCTAGTAATCAATGCTTTGCAAAATGGGAACCAAGTGAAATGAGAGTTACAATGGAGAAATGGTATTTTATTTTTCAAAGATAAGGTCTTTTTGGTGCCTACTTCGAAGCTTATACCGAAACTTCTTTATGAATTTCATTATATACCAGCAATTGGACATTTTGGAGCACTCAAGATTTATAAACATCTTGCTTTTGAGTTTTACTAAGAGGGCATGACATTGGACATGGAAGCTTATGCTCAAACAATTACTGTTTGTTAGCAAATTAAATACAATACAAGGTGTCCATAAGGTTTATTGTCACCTTTACTGATGCCTGATCAGATATAAGAGGATGTTTCCATGGATTTTGTGACTTCACTTCCTTAGTCACAAGGATACTCAGTTATTTTAGTAGTTATGGACAAACTTTTTAAATATTGCCATATTAGTGCATTGGAGACCCACTTTATTGCTTCAAAAGTGGCCTCATTATTCCTTCATGTGGTGGTTAAGTTGGTTGGGTTTCCTAAGTTAGTGGTTTCTAACTGAGACCCCATTTTTGTTAGCCAATTTCATAAAGAGCTATTTCAATTGAGTGGCACCAATTAATCTTTTAGTACTGCATATCATCCTCAATCTAATGGGCAAACTGAGGTGCTTAATCGAGTGATTCAATAATATTTGAGAGGGTATGATAAGAATAAGCCTGCGACTATCTCTAAGTTGAGGCTGACCTATCTTAAGTTGACGCCTACCTATCAGAAGTTGAAGCCAACTTGTTCTAAATTGAGGCCAAATTGTTTGAAACCGAGCTTGATCTACTTTTACTAAGGCCGAGAGGAAGAAAAGTAGCTACTCGACATCAAGTCTATTGCTTACCAAGAAGCCAAAAGACTATACAACTGAGGCGTTAAGGCTAAAGATCCACTTAGTATGGAATGGAAAGACTAGTGCCAACTAATCATAGAATTCGGTAGTTATGGGCTAACCTTTTAGGTATCTTGGCCAAGTACTATAAGACTTTAAGGGCTCCTACCCGAACCTGGACATCCAATTGCTAACCCCACCTAGTTTGAATTTTGCTCCTTCCAGGACAACTTGAATGACTGCATGTTGACTTCTTCTATTAAATGCACAGTTTTGTATTTTTGTGAAATATTTTCTTATTTTTAATTATGAGCCCATTCTTTAGAGTTTAAGGCCTTATATTTTATTTATAGTTTTACTACTAGGGCTTTAAAACTTCCTATAAATAACCACATCTGTAATTAGCCACACAGAATTAACATAGAATAAAGAAGAATATTCAAACAGTGATTACACTTGAATATTCCTTTTTGAGTAAGGATACTCTTAAGCTCTTAAAGCTTGCCTTTTCTAGATTATTGAGTGTACTTTACTCTTTAATCTCTTTAGTGTTCTTATCAATCTTGACTTTAAGATTGTGGTGAACTCCTTATTTGAACGAGTTAGTGAGTTGCATCTGACCCTCATTTGAAACTTGAATGACATTTAGTATTTGTGAGTTGTATCGAACTCCATTTCGAACTCAATCCTTGATTGTGTTTATGTCTTGGTACGTAATATCTATCCACATTCACCATCAAAACCCTCATTATGTCCCTCTCTCTCTCATTTCCCTTAAACCTTAAACCCCCATTCATGGCTTGAGTCTTGCTGCGTTCACTTGTGAGCTGTATCATCTTGGTATTAAAGCTTTGGGGAGACATGCGTGTTAGTGTTCTTCAATGTTTAGTTCATAGTTTGAGTATTTCTACTTATCATCATTCAATAGTGTAGTGAGTTGTTCAAGTTCTTAGCAATAATTTTTAGGTTACTGTTAGTTGTATTTTGTTGTAGTAGTATTTGTGGAATTGTCTTAGTAGTGGTTCTAAGTTGAGTATAGTTGAGTGTGTTACGAGCTTGTTAAATTTTCTCTTTGGAATTTATTGTATGGACCACAATGTCTAAAGATAGTATCAATAATAGTGGTGATAGCCCTTGTAGAAGCTTAAGAAGACGTATTGATAACTTGAAATATCAGATTTAGAACCTCACTGATTCTATCTAAGAACTTACTAGTTTAGTTAGAGGCCATAGACATGTTAGTCGAGGTGAAAGAAGGAAACAAACACTCACTAGTAGAAGTGGCTCTAACGACTTGATAATGATGAACGATAGTCGAGAAGAGTTACTGAGTCGAGAAGAAGAGAAAACTAACCTGAGTTGAGAAGAAGTAATGATAGAAGTGTTGACGCTGAAGGAGCTCGAAGAAGAGGGCTAAGGTCAAGAAGAAATATGGCCAAGCAGAGCTCTAACAAAAGTAGTTAATCCAAGGTGAATCGACTAGCTTATAATGCTAATGATGAAACCCGAACACTTGGATGAGGACTTGATAATATCAAGCTTAAGCTGCTAACTTTTAATGGAAGTTGTCGACTTGAAGAGTTCTTAAACTAGGTTCCTTGAGTTGAGAAGTTGTTTGAATGCTATGAATGTGACAATCGGACAAAGGTTAAGTTGGCTTTATTATCCCTTGTTGAATATGCAAGCCTTTGGTGGGATAAGTTAGTTATTAAGCGAGATGCCAAAGGAGAAGAACCTATTAGAACTTGGAGGCTTATGAAGAGGTTAATGAATCACTGCTTTATATCGACTTACTTTAAGTAAGAGATGCTCCATGCTTTCCAGCACACGAGGCGAGGACGAAACATTGTGGAAGAGTACTTACAAGAGTTTAAAACTCTAATTACCAAATGTGAGGCAGTTGAGCCTTAGGACCGCACTATTGCTAGGTTCTTGAGTGGACTCTGAGATGATATTGCCAACATAGTCAAACTGCAATTATTTAACTCATTGGACAAGTTGATCAATTTAGCCTTAAGGGTAGAGAGATAGAGGAGAAGAAGGCACCACAGGCTGAGGAATTGACCTCAACAAGTTAGCCCTAAGCCTGAAAGGTATGCTGAGAGACAACTAAAGAGGAAGATGGAGAAAGGTGAGTTTAGTCGACTTGATTAGGCTGAGACAAAGAAGGTAGAGAAGGAAAATGTACCTGGTGCTAAGGCTCGAGAAGTTAAGTACTTTAAGTGCTTAGGCTACGAACATATTTCTTCTTAATGTCTGAATAAAAGGGTCATGATCCTGAAGGGCGAAGGGCCTAAAGCTCAAGTAGAGAGTTAGAGTGATAAGATTATGGAAGGTAAGTTGATAGAAGAAAATGTCTATGTTGATCATGATCTGGATGGACTCTTATCCATGACGAGCCGACCTAAAGGGAAACCCAGGTTAGAGGGAGAACTTTTTCTACATTCGATGTTTAGTGAATGGGAAGACCTGTTCCCTGGTTATTGATGGAGGAAGTTGCACTAACATCGTTTCTATCGAGATAGTGGAGAAGATGAGATTGCCGACCTACCGACATCCCCGACCTTATGGACTGAAGTGATTTAACAACAATGGTATGGTCCATGTACATAACAAAGATTTGATAGCATTCAAGATGGGATAATACAAGGATGAGATTGACTTCGACATAGTGCTTATGAATGCAGCAAATTTGCTTCTTAATTAACCTTAAGAGTACGACCAGAAAGTGATCCATGATGGCTTCCTTAACACTTATATGGTTTGAAAGGATAGGAAGAGTTATTGCTTGACCGTCATAAACGTTGAGGGAATCCAGAGCAACTTGACAGCTATGGTGAAGAGAAAGGGGGAGAGAAGTTTGTTTAGCATCCAAGTCCATGCTTAGTACTTAATGTCGAGGACAACTTCTTTTCAGCCCCATGGTAATGATAGGAATTAGCCTGTGACTATCTCAAAGCCGAGGCTGGAAGTTGAACCTAACTTGTTCCAACCTAAGGCTAAATTTTTTGAAACCAAGATCGATTTGCTTTTATTGATGCTAAGTTGATACCAGAAGGCTGAGAGGAAGAAAAGCAACCACTTGACATCAAGTTTATTGCCTATCGAGAAGTTGAGAGACCACACAGCTGAGGCTTCAAGGCCAAAGATCCACTCGGCATGGAATAGAAAGACTAGTGCTGATTAATCGTAGAACTTGGCAGCTATAGGCCAATTTTTCAAGCATCTCGCCCAAGCACTACAAGACTTCAAAGGCTCCTACCAAACTCAGACATCCAATTACTGACCCCACCTAGTTTGAATCTTACTCCTTCCAGGACAACCCAAATGACTGCATACCGACTTCTTCTGTTAAACTTATAGTTTTGTATTTTTGTGAAATATTTTATTATTTTTAATTATGGGCCTATTCTTTAGGGTTTAAGGCCTTGTATATTATTTACATTTTTACCACTAGGGCTTTAAGACTTCCTATAAATAACATTTTTGTAATTAGCCACATAGAATTAACATAGAATAAAGAAGAATATTCAAACAATGATTACACTTGAGCATTCCTTTTTGAGTAAGGATACTCCTGAGCTCTTAGAGCTTGCCTTTTCTAGATTATTAAGTGAGTTATATTTAATCCTCATTTGAAACCTGAGTGACATTTAGTATTCGTGAGTTGTATCAAACTTCATTTCGAACTCAATCCCTGATAGTGTTTCTGTCTTGGTGTGTAATATTTATCCACATTCACCATCAAAACCCTCATTACGTCCTTCTCGCTCATTTCCCTTGAACCCCAAACCCCTGTTCGTAGCTTGAGTCCCGTTGCATTCACTCGTGAGTTGCATCAGGATATGTGATGGAATGTCCTCATGAATGGGTAAAGTTTTTACCATGGGTTAAAGGAACTATTAAGGTGGAAGTAATAGAGAAGGAACTAATGGATAGGGATGTAGTGCTATACTTATCAAGGGAGAATTTGTTGAAGGCTCAGCAGCTTATGAAATTTTATGTTGACAAGCATCAAATTGATGTTTCTTTTGACAAAGAGGACTTGGTCTATGTCAAACTTCAACCCTATAAACAGCTTTCTCTTTCTCAAGGATTTCATAAGCTTTCATAAAAATATTATGGCCCTTTTTTAATCACTAAGAAAGTGGGCCTTTGTGCTTGTGAACTAGCTCTATTGGATTCGGCCAAGATTCATAATGTTTTTCATGTGACCTTATTGAAGACAGTTAAGGGTTTGACTATTCCTTCTTTGGCCCTTCCCCCAACCTTGTCATAAGGCCATCTAGTTATTGAGCCACTTTTAGTACTGGACATTAGGCGTATACGTAGATAGGGTCAATAGATACCTCAAATTTTGGTTTAGTGGTAGGGCTTATTACTAGAGGATACATCTTGCGAAGATCTTAACTTATTTTGACAAATTTATTTGACTTATGACCTTAGGGATAAAGTCACTTTTCAAAGGATGGGGGAAACTATTACAACCAAAGGAAGAACAATGTTACAACCACACAACACATGATTTTAAATTTCAGTTTGAGATATCATAACACAGACAACACGTGATTGTAAATTTTCGTTTGAGATATCATAACAAACATAATAGATCTAACTAGATCTAGTACTAAAACTACCATTAGAATACAATAACAAATAGCAAATAGATAATAGATTTATAATAAGTATATAAGTAATAGTAAGGAGAAGAAGAGGGTATTGAAAACCCTTATGAGAATCTATTCTTGTTCCATCTTTCCTTTCTCTTCCACCTTCTAGAGTCTGGTGAACTTGAATCACCATTACACTTCACACAAAAATAAATCAGGGTTAGTAGCTATATATCAGTGAAAGATCTGATCAACAAGAAACATAATAAACACTTAAACAAACATGAGACCTATGAGAAGTTAGGGTTTTGCATAATACTCTGCTAGCAAGCCCTAAGAGAGAGATATTGGTGAGAGTAATAGAGAGTTCAAGAGAAGAAAGGATAAAGTAAGATTGAGTGACTTTTGAGTGTTTTGGAATTACTCTAGTAGCGATAAAAGGGGTGTGGGCTAGGCCTAACATAACTACTTACCAATAAATAAATAAAATGGTCAGCAGGGGCAGGCTCCATTTCCTTCCAAAGATTGAAGTTATCCATGAGTGTGCGTCATTTTCATGTTTGTCCCTTTCGAGGGTTTTTAGCTAATACAAGCTCTGATTGCGAATGCAAATTATTCAATCTTTACTATCTGTACATAACTAAAATGCCACTTTGGTGAGTATCATAACGTGTCCAGTTTCATCCCTTGTTTTTTTCTCTAAACTAACCATAATAAAATAAAATATACATCTTAAATTTTTTACGGATATAGTGAGAAGAACATTTGAGAAGTTGCTAATATAATGAATATAACACGGATGCATGAACAGCCATAAATATCTTTCTTTTTCTTTCCCTGAAAACGATGAGATTTTTGATATAATTCGTGCTTATCATTGTTGCATCCAATCCTTAATATTAACGGCTTTAACAGTGTTATATTCTTAATGGCATAATATAAGAGTTCCTTTTTTTTTTTCTTTCTTTAAAAATTTAATCACATCAAACATTTGTGTCACTCTTATAACTCGGTGTAGTATGAAAATATGAATTCCTTTTTTCTTTTTTTAGGCCAAAAGAAATAAATTAGGTAAAATTAAAATTGTAAATGTTTCTATTCAAGAAGAGGCCGTCTTCATTATGTTACTATTCGATATGAGGAACATTTCCCCAAAGAATTTTATATCTTCTTGATTGTATTATGGAAAAAATTGATAAATTTATCTTCCAAAAGAATTTTATATATTCTTGATCTTATTATGGAGAAAATGGATAAATTATTTACATAATTATGTCAATGATTATTTGTACTATTAACTAGTTGATACCCAATTCTCGTTTGGTCTCGAGACCCAGCATATGACGAAGCTAACCTAGAAACATGCGGTGAACAACTAGCTTGTTCTCTATACTGCAACTTGCTTGGCGAGCCCCACAACACCTTACTCAAGTGAGCTAGCTCGATTATCGAGCTTGCATGTGCTGACCATCTGGCATTAACTCGAATCTTAGCTTAACTAAGCACTTACCTAATGTCTTAGCTCCTCCTTTGTCTTTAGAGCTGGCTTTCCACTACTGCTCATTAATGGCCACCTGACATTCGCGATACGGTCAACACACTTGATAGTCCTTGCGAATGTTAGACCTCTAAGCTATAAATTTGGTTGCTAAGCCGATTGTGGCTAATCACCTTCAGACTAACCCAGTCTCCATTGTAGCGCATGTTGTTTGCCGATGACTAGTATAAGCAAACCTTAAACTGCCACGTGTCCAGGTAATCCACATGCACGT
This sequence comes from Lumnitzera racemosa, assembly GCA_024138005.1. Lineage (NCBI taxonomy): Eukaryota > Viridiplantae > Streptophyta > Magnoliopsida > Myrtales > Combretaceae > Lumnitzera > Lumnitzera racemosa. The sequence goes on from JAMXBC010000010.1 coordinate 44,689,486, forward strand.
AGCCCAAAAATATGTAGCTTAAGAAGATACCATCAAAACTTTGTTTGAAGTGGATAATCGCACTCGCACATTAACAAAGGATCACTTAGGGCCTTGCAAGCCTAGACTACAACCCTCGACACGTGACTAACGCAATAAGCAAAGATAGAAATTCTAAGACTACACCTTGTAAACACCCCTCAATAGACTGCTTGGTGAAATCGTGTATGAGATCTGAGAACATTAGCTATGACCATTATAATCGCAAAACTCCAAAAGCGGCGAACTTAGGCAAGTATCGTGACTACTACAGGATACGTGAACATAACATTGATGAATGCCACTACCATAAGAAATAGTTGAAGGCCTTATCTGCAAAGGCCGCATTGACCACCTTGTTATAGATGAGAAGAATTAGATACAACGATCGACCCAGTACCACCAAGTAGATCAATAACAACAACACCACAACAAATAGACCAATGCCTCAGTAGATGAACAAAATTATTGAGGATGGTGAGGCTGAATCAACACCATATTTAGAAGACCTAGCCTCCTCTTAAACACCATAACTATAACGGCCTAACACAAGGTATGCCTTGTAAGAACCAAGAGGTTGAAGATAGATACATCAATTACTTTTACTGAAGTAAACGATAAGAAAGTCTATCTACCCCATAGCAATGCTCTCATCATAAACGCTAAAATTGGATACTTAGACGTCCTTAAAACGTTTGTTGACAGCAGTAGTTTAGTAGATACACTTTTTTATAGCGCTTATGAGCAAATGAAGGAACAACTTGATGAACCCCTACAGTTATACCAATATAGCCTCATAGGGTTCAGAGGAGGCGAATTAGTGCCAGCGCGGAGGAAGGTAAACCATTGGCATAAGTGAGGCATGAGGTGACCATACCTTATCTAGGTTGCTTTACCTTAAAGCCAAATCTAGAAACAATATCATGAACATAGAATCGACAATCTCCTTAGCTTCACTAGTACGGAGGGAGCCCATAGAAAAGATTGAGGAAATCAAGCTATCTAGCGCGTTAGGAATGACAATAAAAATAGGGCTAGAATTGCCAAACAACGATAAGGCCGAGATTAGAGACTTCTTCAGGAAAAATACAGATGTCTTCACATCTAGCCCAGAAGATATGCCAGGATTCATCAACATATTGAAGGAAACCTATTATTTGAATATTGATCCTGCCGTCTTACTATTCAAGCAGAAAAAATGGCACTTCGTCCTGAAACACCAGGTAGCAATTAAGGAGGAAGTACAGAAGCTGCTTTGAGTAGGTTTCATAAGGCAAGAAAAATACCCTATGTAGCTTACCAATACTGTACTAATAAAGAAAGCAAATGGCAAGTGGTGAATGTGCATCAATTACACTAATCTTAATAAGGCATGCCCTAAGGATTGTTTTCCCCTACCGTACATAGATTAGTTTGTCAACTTGATGTCTAGCCATGTGCTTCTTAGTTTCATAGACGCTTACTCAGATACAGCTAGATTCAGGTGGCTCCTGAGGATGAAGTCTACACATCTTTCATCACAGATTTTGGGACCTATTGCTACAAGGTAATGCCCTTTAGTCTAAAAAAGGCTAGAGCCACATACCAAAGGCTAGTCACCTATAACCTCAAGCCACAGATCGGTAGAAACATTGAGGTCTACGTTAACGACATGATTGTTAAAAGCAAAACTAGAAGAGGCCACATCAATGACCTCCGTAAGACATTCTAAACTCTACACTAGTTCTAAATGAAACTTAATCCCTAGAAATGTGTCTTTGGGGTGGCATCAGGGAAGTTCTTTAGTTTCATGGTGATAAAGCGAGGATAGAAACCGTCCTGAATATGATTAAAGTAGTTCGAGACATGAAAGCTCCGACAAAAATAAGGTAGTGCAACACTTAATAGATGGATCACTGCCTTTAATCAATTTATATCCAAAAGCGTGGATAAATGCATAGAATTCTTCAAGTTATTGAGAAACCCCACTAAATTCAAATGGACAATTGAATGTTTGCAAGCATTTGACGAACTAAAGGAATTCTTGGCGACCCTACTTATACTCTCTAAGCTAATCCTTGGAGAAAAGTTATGCCTATACCTTGCAATCATTAATAGACTACTATTCTTGGTCCTCATCCAAGTAGATGGTCACAAACACTAGTGAGTCTATTATGTCAGCTACATCTTACAAGGTTAGAGCTTAGGTACACGAAAGTGGAGAAATTTACCCTTGTAGTGGTCATTTTAGCTTGAAAGCTTTGGCCCTATTTCAAGTTGTCATATTGACAAATCGATCACTCAGAGTTGTCTTACAAAAGCTTAACACCTCGATTAGAATTATGAAATACTCACTTGAGCTCAGCTTTCATGGAGTCCAGTTCTACCTGAAATAGGCGATTAAGGTACAAGTCCTTGCTAACTTCATAGTTGAATATATTATAGTGGACAAGCCTTAACTTAAGCTTACCATACCTGTATAGACCATCCACGTTGATGGCTCTTCGACTAAAGGGGGAAGTAGGGCTGGAATTACACTACGAGAGCCGTACATAATGAACATTCTCTATGCTTTAAAGTTTTGTTTTCTAGTAAGCAACAACAAGGCTGCATATGAAGCACTCATTACTAGCTTAAAGATTGGCAAAGACATTAAAGTAGAGAAGCTCAACATATACTCAAACTCCATGTTAGTGGTATAGCAAATCAAAGGAGAATATGAGATAAAAGGGGAACCAATGGTTAGAAACTTGCACTTGGTATAAGGTTTGCTTGTGGATTTATGTTATAGGAAGTTAACAAAATCCCTCGAGTAGAAAATGCAGAGGCCAATAGATTATCTAGGATAGCCTCCTCCATTATCCTTACATTACATGATGACGATAAGTTACTCTTCATACATTACCTCCCTGAGCGAAGCTTGGAGGTATAGGAGAAGGAAGTTCTCAAAATATAAGCTGCAAGTCCTGAGCCTTCTTGGATGGATCCATTCATAAAATATCTTAAGACTGGGGCATTACTCAAGGACCAAGTTGACATAAAGAGGCTAGCTTACATTGCAACCAATTACACATTGATTAATGATGTGCTTTACTGATGAGGACATAGTACTTTGCCTTTCATATGCCTCAGGAAGGAAGAGGGCACCTGTTTCCTCGAGGGGCTCCATATAGGAATTTACAGTAACCACATCTAGTCCCAAGTAATATACATTCGATCACTCAGGTTGGGCTAACAATGAAAACAAGCATTGAGTCCTTGGTTTAGAAATGCCATCCTTGCCAAAAAACATTGAACAATCGCTTATGCCCCTAGTTTAGAAGTATACCCTTTGATAAGCCCCTAGCCTTTTGCATAGTGGGGATTAGGTGTTCTCAGCCCCTTCCCAAAGGCATCATTAGGCCAACAATTCATCCTAATGGTACTTCACCAAATGGGTGGAGACATTTGTTATAGCCACCATCATAGCTTGAGCCATTGAAGGATTTTTGCTCACCCACATACTATCTCACTTTAAGGTACCGACTGATCAGTGACAATGAGAGGTAACTCAATAATAACCAGTTCGGAGAATTTTGTGATAAACATAACATTAGGATACACTACACCTCAGTCACTCATCCTCAAACCAATGGCTAGGTTGAAGTTATCAATAAGATAATCTTCAATATCCTGAAGAAAAGGGTGGAGCAAGTAGGAGGTAGGTGGGCAAACTAGCTCCCAAACATCCTTTAAGGATATTGCATGATTTAAAGGACTTTCATTGGTGAAACCCCATTTTGCTTCACATTCGAAGCAGAGGCGGTTCTCTCCATTGAGCTAGAGTTACCCACTAGTAGAACCTAATACTTCGATGTGAACACTAACCATATGGCTCTTCGAGAAAGCCTTGACACCATCAAAGAAGTGTGCAATGTCACATGAGCCTGCATAGTGGCTTATTAGTAGTGAGCCGCTCGATACTACGACCGTAATGTCAAACACAAGGTCTTTCACTTAGGGGACTTAGTAAAGAGGTTAAAAGATTGGATAGTTTATGGCAAGTTTGATTTAGAGAGACATATCCAATTGTAACTTAGGAATTTTTGAAATGAATGTTATAGAATATGATAAACAATAATCAATAACTAATATTTTTGTTGAATATAATTAGTTTGTTTAAAAAGTATATGGGTGCATAAGAAAGGGGTACTTAAATTTGATGGATAAACCTCCATTATTTAATATTAATAGGTTAGAGGGTTAGATTTAAGATAACAGTAGTTAAGTTTTAAAGGTTAATTTTGTACCTTGGTCAGGTATAGTTTTATAAGATGATGGTATGAGAGTTAGAATTAACATCCCATTTGGGGTTCGCTTGAGTCAAAAGGACAACAATTAAGTGAGTAAAAGAGAGTTTGAATGCTTAAAGATCAATTTTATGTAAAGAATTATTAGTTTAAATTTGTCATTATGAGGATTGGAGATATATAAGTAATATGGTTAGAAAGATAAAACGTGGACTGATAAGTAGAGTTTGTGGTTAAATGCTCTCATGACTAATGAAATGAATACTGAAAAATACTATATTTGCAACCCTTATTATGAATTTAAAAGTAATGGATCTAAAGGTGGCAGCTAGAATTACACAGATTTCTTTTGAAAGAGGCAATATGGTAATTATGGAGGCAAAAGGTTATTTCAAATTTGATTAATACAATATTGTATTAGTAATAATGTGGGGTTATTGAAAATTGGTTAAGTAAAGATATAAAGAGAAAGGTTGAATTTATGAAAAAGGGAAATTGGAGAAGACTAAGGAATAGTAATTGTTGCTTTTAGTTTAAGATTGTTGGATTGGACTTTATTGTAGGAAAACTCAATTGTTTAAATTTGAAAGAGTAGATAGGTAATCTTATATTGGATAAGGCTTATACAAGTGCAGGATATGGGATAAAGGTTTGGTTTGGATGACCTAGATAGTATCAAACCAATGTAGTAAAAATAGAAGGGAGCATATGTTTAAGATCTTAAAAATTTACAATCTTAGTAATCATTTAGGAAAAAGGGAGCATAATGGGGAATTTCTAAAATCTCCTTACTTCAAAGATGGAGACTATTGCCTAAGAAACTCAACGTAATTATTTACTTAAGTGTAGAAGTAAAGATATTAAATTTGAAGTTCTTATTTTTTCTAGAAGAACTAATGATATTTGAGTTCATAGAGGCTAACAAGTTTGCATGGTTATTTTTACAGTTATGATATGATAAAGGATGAGGTGAAAAATTTCGGTTTATGTCAATCAGAGAAGTTTATGTGAGAAGACGAAGTCAATTTTGTTTTTGGAAATGGGCTTACGAGGGGAATTTTAACAATTTGAAGAAGTGGGTTGAAATAGGAAAGGTTTTTAGTAGATTCAAATGGTTCATGAAAGAAGTTTAATAAAGGTGTTCATAGAAGGAACTTGATAATGAGGAAACTAGAGTTGATGCTACTAAGTTAGCCAAACGATGAAAAATGAATTATAAGTTCTTCTTTCTTCGTTCATTAGACTTAAAGCTTGTTGCAAATTTCAAATGCTAAGATACTTCACATCTTCAATATAGCAAATAGAACAAGTTGATCATATCATAGTGAAACTAGAAAAGCTCCAAATGAAGGTCAATATTTAATACGGATGAAAATTTTGACGTTAATATGTTAGAGTTAATATCTAAGTCTTTTATTTGACATCATATACCATATCTTTTGAGTAGTTGACCTATGTCTTAAACTTTTATTACTTAAGCCTACGTTGTTACCCATTCTTAATGTAGTATAAGTTCTTTATTTTTTTTTTCTTGCATTTTTTTGAGGATTATAATGCTTTGATACCATTTAAAGAATGTCACGCCCTGGGTGCTTATGTCATAACAGTCCTACCATACATACCTATAATCGATGATAGCATAGGGTCCATAGCTACCATTTCACCATAAATATACATAAGGCTTTACTTTTGAGCTGATAGCATTTAGTAGAAGCGAAGTACATCTACCAATAACCTTGAAGAACGATGCTTCTTTTACCTTAAAGTTCCTATTTCAATTGTGTAGTGGAGTGGTTTGTTAGCTTCTGTTAATTAAACCTCACTCATTTCTCTCTTCCTAAGTTTTTGTAGAGTTAACTTATAAAAGAATAACAATAAGGATATGAGCAAAATCACAAACTTAATAAGTGGCAAGGGATAAGTGTTATACATAAATAGGCAAGGTAAGTAAGTCCTTATAGAGTACAATGCAATAGTTAGAGTACCACTCATACGATGTTGACTAGTACGTTGTGAGATTAAAGAAAATAACCTAACTTTAGCTTGGATTTTGAGAAGTTTTATTACACTACACCGCTTAGTGGGCCTAAATTTCCCATAAATCCGATGATATGCAATTGAATTTCTCTTGTCTCCTTTCCCATTTCGTACTATTCTACTTGATATTTTCGAACTTGAATGGCAACCTTCTCTCTTATCACTTAGTTTTATAAAGTTTATAGAAGGAAACTCTATAGTTCCTCATTGTATGGGTGGTATTGATGAGAAAATGCAAAATGTGGTTATGCTATGCATGTATAATTTTTAGAATAAGATGTTACATTAGTTTAAGTTAATTAGACAATCAATCAGTAATTTAATACCGTATCAGAATAGTATATATACAAGTTAAGTAGTACAAATCATCAAGCAGAATTTTTACATCTACATTCACTACATTCTCACATACAACTAATTTAGAAACATAAGTAATATAACGGCTTACAACTCCTTGTTAATACATTAAGAATTGTCGTGAGGCAGGTTACTTACCTAGATTGTAGATACCTAATATTTGCTTGAAAGTTGAGTTGAAATCTTATAAAAAGTTTGATATTAGTTATATTTTAGAGTTTAGTTACTTTATACTGTTAGTGATTTTTTAATTTGTATCATTTTATAGACCTTAGTACTTCATTATATACTTATAAAGGAAGTATTAATATTCATGAAAGAAAACTTGATTTTTATAAGGAATGTAATTATTATATATAGTATGTGTGTATTAAGGGTGAGTGAGTAATCCTGTTATACAGGGTACCCACTTGAACTCTACTCAATCAAGTAAGTTTTACTATAGGTATTTAATGTCATAAGGTAGGTTTTAGGTAGTAATTTCCCAAAACTTGTACCTACAGGATAGGGTACAAGTTTGAGGTTAGGGTACCCTATACCCACACTGAAACCTATATTATAAAGTATATAGGGTATAGGTTCTATGGTATCTTATACCAACTATGTAATAATAATTAAATAAAATTAACGAATAAAAAAGAATACCATTTTATTTGTGCTGGTTGAAAAAAATAACAAAATGCAGCACGTAAGTTTCCTAGACTTAACCTAATGTCCTCATGTTAGTCTCTTCCTCTTCAATCTTTTCTTTATTACATTTTCTTTCTACTCTATTTTCCTCATTTACAAAATCTGTCTATACTAAAGTTGAAAAAGAAAAAATTTACATAAAGCCACTTAAATAAGATAGGGATAAAGCTAATATGAGTACCTGAACTTTCATATTTTTTAATTTTAGTACCTAAACCTTACGTTCATTCATTTTAGTGTCCCAACTTTTTAAATGAGATAAATTAATATCTTCGTTATAATGGTTGTTATTATAAAATGGTAGAATAATAATATAAGTACATCAACTTTCATTTTATTTTCATTTTAGTGCCTAAACTTTATTTTTTATTTAATCTTAGTACTTCAACTTTTTTAAGTGAAATAAATAAATATTCTTTATAATTGTCGTTATAATAGAAATGCAAATTTGTTTCATTTAGAAAGTTGGAATACTAAAATGAATAAGTCTAAAATTTAGGTATTAAAATGAAAAAATTATGAAAGTTTGGGTACTTCTAGTGGCTTTATCCCAAATGTTATTAACTTATTTTCTTTTGATACAATAATTTCTTTGTATTGGGTTTAAAAAATATCTCATAATAAACTTATATAAAGTTGTTCAAGTCAAGATTTAGTTGACATTAGCATTTGTATATTTTTCCATTATCTAAGATTAGGGTTTGTATTAGGTTTGAAAAAAATTTAGTCAATGGGCCAGGATTTAGTAATTGTGATGCATAAAGGATTATTATGGATGCTGACTATAAATTAGGAAATTGTAATTTGTAATTTATGAATATTCTTATTACCAAAATATGTCAACCTCCTAAATGAGTCTCATTTACAATTATTTATTTAGTGTTTTAAGTCGAGACTAAGATTTCACTAAAATTGATATGTTTATATAATAATGATTGGTGACGAAAATGATCAAAAAAAAAAAAAAGAAATTTGAAGGAAAGAAAAATAAATAGAAACTAACTATATTAAAATTTATGAGAAAAAAAGATTTATAGGTTCTACATGATACCCTATATTTTGTATAAATTAAAGGGTATAAGGTGATTCTAGAGTACTAAAGAGTAGGGTACATGTAGCAAAGTTTGAGAACTTGCATTTATAAGGTGGTGTATAGTTAGAGTCTCATACGCTACTTACTCTGTACCCACACATCTCTATATAGATTTTGGAAGGTAGTCTTAGGATCATTAATATAAAAGAACTAATATAAGATATTATTATTGTTGTATAGCTTTTGCAAATGGTAAAATAAGGTTATAAGAAAACTTAAAATATATGATAATTAATATTCAAGAGTATTTATATATTATATATTTTTCATATATTCAATATTGTAAGTGAAAATTAGGCCAAAATGCTAAAAAAACTAGAAAATAATTTAACAATTATCAAAGATGGAATAAAAATGTCATATTAGATATAAGAAAACATGGGAAAAAATTTAGGGATTTTAGGACGTTAATAGATAGGGTTTTGTGATTTTTGTTTAAAATAGATATTTTTTAATAAAATGGGAAGAAATTTGGAAAGATTATAAAAAATAATAAACATGAAAAATTAATTCTAAAAAAATTATTATAAGAAGGTATATTATAAAGTATGTATAGGTAAAATGATTCCTTAAAACAACATGGATTGAAAACTTCAAAATTATTGAAGTGAAAATCACCAAAATGGCTAAAACTACCACTATGTGACGGCTATCGCCACTTCAACCTTATCTAACCTCTTAAGAGGAGTATGGAGAAGTTTTTTAAATTTTTCCCCAAATTTTAGAGGCTTGGTTTGGGTGGTGTGAATTTTTGAAGTGAGGAGAAGGGCATTTGTAGTGTTCTAGAATTATTATTAAATTCCAAACATGTCTAAAAATTATGGAAAATTAGATACATGTTTTAATAATGTTATACATCTCCCATTAATATTTCACAAATTTTGGACAAGTGTACAAATTTTAGTGAATTTTTGAAAAAAGTTATCTAATATTTTAATAAATTTCTAGTAAGTTTTAATTCATGGAAAAATTTCCATGTAACCTTAACCTTAAGACATTTGTCTAACTAAATTTTGAACAATTTTTTCAACTTGTACAATTTTTGGTAAATTCTTGAAGAAGTTATCAACTTATTTTATACATTTTATGATATTTCCAATTTTTATAAATTTTTGTTTACTTTCCTTACAAGTTGTTGGATATTTTTATGACATGGCATTAGTTTGTTGACATTTTTAGAGTTTTTTCTTTTTATATTTCTTGGGCATTTTACGATGTTTTATTAGGCACATTTATTATATTTTAGCATTTTATGTAATTTTTTATTACTTAATTTAATTTTTCTAAATATATTCTTTACTTTTATTTCGGATATGTCATGATGGTGTCTTATATGTAAGGGGCATGGGTCATCATTTTGCTTTTTACCTTTATTTATTATTTATTTATCTTACTTTATTACAAGTTTACTATTTATTATTTTATTTTTATTTTTTATTACCTACTTTTACTTCTAGGGGCAAATTGGTCATTTTCTCATTTTTAATTATCTTTTAAGCATTGGTGGATGTTTTATAATTAATGTCTTGACTTTTATCTTATAGTAACTTATCCTTTTTACTACTTATTGATAATTTTTAACTTCTGTAGCTTATATATGTATATTAGACAGTAACATGACCACCCTCTTTTGAAAGCTGCTACCTATGTTAGCCTACTCTAGACTACCCACTTTAGGTAGTTTCCACTTTAAGTGACTCACATTCTGCTTCACTAAGTAGCTCTTTCCTAGGTAGCCTTCTCTTAGGTTGTACCTTTTCTAGGTTACCCTTTTTCGTTGGGTTCGCCTCTCAATGAGAGTATCAAATGTTACAATCTAAGTCAACTGAGAGAACCCTAAGTTTTTTTATTTTACTAATAGAATTTTTGCTATCACTTTCAATGTTTTCTATTATTATCAACTCTGTAGATCTTAATTTTACTTATAGGTTAGTGTTTCTAGTCAATGATCATATTTTAGGGTTATTTAAGGCTATGAGTTAACAATTGAATAAGAACCTAGGATTTAAGGTTTATATCCTTATGTTTGCTTAGCAAGTTAGCAGATCTTACATTCCCCTTTACGTATGCATGTAACCTTTATCCATGCCAAGTTATGACCTCAGGTCGATTTTCATTCTTGAACATAAGCCCCAAGTTAGTCTTTACACTAACATTACGGGTACTCTCATCAAGGCATCGGTTTATACTAAGCCCAAGCCTTGGGTCAATTGTCATCCCCAAGCTCTTGCCTAAGTTAGTTCTTACACTAACGCTAAGGGCACTTTCCTTTAGGGGTCGATCTACACCGAATACAAGCCTTGGGTTGGTTCTTATCCCCAAACCCCTTGCCTAAGTTAGTCTTCACACTAACTTTACAGGCATTGTATCCACTTTAGAGCATTGATCTACACCAAGCTCTAAGCCTTGGGTTGATTCTCATCCCTAAGCCTCTTGCTTAAGTTAGTCTTTACACTAACTCTATAGACATCATATCCACTTTAGAGCATTGGTTCACATTAAGCTCTGAGCCTTGGGTTAATCCTTACCCCCTAAGCACTTGCCTAAGTTAGTCGTTACACTAACAATATGCGTACCTTTTCGCATTTGGATTGATTTTCATCCTTACATGTATACAGAACAAAGCCATCACACTGGGTCCATATTTTAAACTTAACATAATTCTAGGGTAAGCGAGCAAAGCAGGTATATGCGAAGTTACCACAATTGAACAATAGAAAAAGAGAGCTAAAGGAGAACAAAATAACAGACAAGCAATGGAGAGCAGAAAAGAAAATTGTCATTCCTTTAACTAAACAAAGTACAAGGCCTTCAGGGTTGGCATATTGACCCTTGTTACATTCATAAAAGAAAAGAAAACCGTGAAGGCATGAGCCTAAATCCTAGCCTACTGCTCAATATTAAGATTGAATATATTCTCAACCTCGACTCAGCTTCTTTCTCTGGACTCTTCTTTAAGAGGAATTGCTCTCAACTTCGACTTGGCTTACTAGCTCCATCAGGATAGTTGTGACTACATCCTTAACTAAGATGAGCTTTAAACTATGGGGACTCAAGTGATACTTGATTTCTAAGCAAAGGAGTTAGTCTTCCACAGAAGCAGTAATGGGGATAGCTGATCCAACCACTCCACTCGAAGCTTTAAGCTCTAAGGTCTTGCTTGCATCAAAGGAAAAGGAAAGTTGATGCTTCTCCCAAATCAGCTGATTGCCCATTGGGGCAGCTCAGATAGGAGATGAGGTATGATTTGCTTACTCCATCTGGGCTACTCATGAAGTGAACCAAGGGACTTGCGAAGTAGATGATTCCCTACGAGCACCACTTCGGTCAGCAGGTCAGGGTGGAGACATCTTTGAAGGGAAGGGCTAAGGAGACATCCTTCCCAACTTAAACATTCTCTTTCTCAGTCTCATCGCCTTCAACATACTCATGACAAAGGAAGAAGTAAGTCAACTCTCAGCTATACCGTATAAAAAGCGTTTAGATGTTTGGCTTGGTAAGGTAAGGACCTATGTACCCTTTATATGGGAACCTAGAGAACCCCTAATTATATGGGAACCTAAAGAACCCCTAACTATATATGTGGCATTGATCCAATGGCTTAAGTGCATTGGAAGCCTAGGTGATGCCTTGGAAAACAGTAATGTGTCATATAAGTAGTAAATGGCTTCTAAAAGGTGCATTGCCTAAGACAACATGCCTACTTTATCTGGAAGATCCCATGATGTCACCAAAATATTTACTTCAACATACTTGTCATCATAGAATGATGTGCCTACGCTAAGGCCTAGTGGTGCCTTAGCTTCCGTAATCTCGAGAAGCACCCAAAGGATTACTTGTGAGTAGGAATAGGTAACTTGCTTGGGGGAAAGGTGTTAAGGAAACTTCACAAAAAATAACACGAATCAATCTACTCGAAAAAACATCATTGGCAACATAAAAAACTTAGACATAAATAAAGTCTAAATGTGAAGCAACAATGTATAAGTGAAGAAAGGCAGTAAAAGTAAAGATAAACAAAATGGAAATGAGTTAACTACATTAGCAAAGCTTTTTCATTTAAGTCTATGATAATTACATTAGAGAAGGGGAAACTCGCATCTGATTCCCCCTTAATGGAACATAACAAAGATAAGCAAAAGTGGGCATACATCACCCGAGCCATCAACTAAGACAAGAAAACATAAGGTTACCCTTAGCTTACTCTACAACAACATTCTTTCCTTGACCTTCCTCTTGCTTGACCTAAATTTGCTAACCCCCATACCCTCCCTTGTCCTCCTTATCAGTTACACTAAAGCTAATATTGGAACCACTCATTGAGTCACCAAAAGACTTAACCTCCTCTCTATTACCATCAACAATCTTGGGGTCATCTAACTAATTTAGGAAAGATAAATCAACCTCAGGGAACTTTTGGTGAACTTGCATTTGGATATCCTTGGCCATCACCTTCTTAGCAGAGGTAAGGGAGTTCTTAGTCAAAGGGTTATTAAGGGTCTCTAGAAAAATGTCTTGCTTAACCTCAATGGCAAGACCCTTCCCTTTAATTGTACACCTATTAGCTCTTTCCCTTTGGCCTCCAACTCGACTTGCATGGTAGACAGTTTCTCTTCAATAGCCTTAGTGGAGTCTTTGGACTTTTTCAGGTTGCCCCTTAGCTTGTTGACCTACCTACCTAGCTCCCTATGCTAGCGCTTTAAGCTATTGAACATGATGGCTAGGTCCTCATGTACCTTCTTCTCCTGATCTAACCTTTCTTGGAGTTTCTCTACCTCAGCCTTTGCCTGATTACCTACCAAATACTAGTATGCTTGGTTATGCACAAGAAAAAACTCGAGAAGATCATACAATTGTAGGCACAATGTACAGTTAGTCAATAGAGTAGACCTAGATACTTTAACAAAAACTAAGAACAACTCACCTCATTATGCCTGCTCGACAACTCTACCAAAGCTTCAACATTGCTCTTATTGGTAAATAGCTGTCCAAAGCATGCTTGCAATTGCTTAAACCTTTGTGAAGGTTTGCTTGTAGACCAAGGAGTAGGTGATTGCATGTTTGCTACCATCAATTGCTTGTCGCGACGAACCAATGGTGCAACATCTCCATCATTAGGGAACTCGATGGTAGGGACCCTAACATTTTGAATGGTCTGCTTTCGATCCTCCTATTGAACATCTACCTAAGCATCCCCTCATTGAGTCCCCTGTAAAACACCTACACTCCTAACTTGGTTACCCCAAACTTGCTTATCACCAAAAGCCATCCCATTAGGCTTGGAGCTAACAATAGGTACACCCACTTGCACATCACCTGTAGCATGCAAAACTACCTCAGGACACGTTTGCTACTTCCCCCATCTTTTTTTCTCTTCGAAAGACAATGTGAAGTCTCCCTTTCTTCCTCTATAGCAGGTTGTCTTCTTTTCTAGCTTGATCTGGTTAGACCCTCTAATCACTTATTTTAATCAGTGAACAGCTTTGCTCTTAGCTTTATAGTGGCCAACTCCGTAGTCGCAAGAAATCAATAAAATCATTATGTAAACAAATAATATGAAGACAACATACTTACTATACTGAGGACAAGCAGGTTCGATGTCCCCTACTCTAATGACGAAGCGACGCAGCAGATAACTAACCACCCCTCCTTAGTGAAGGGTAGCAAATACCTGTCTTAAACTTAAAAGGTGTCGAATCATCTCTGTACTTGTGATAGATAGATAGAAGGTAGAGTTTCTTCTACCCCATTAAGTTCAATAGCTCGATACTGGTCATGGTATCCTCATCTACCAAATCAATAAACTTCTTGCTTTGAAAAGGCCATCTCTATTGAGATGGGAAGCTTAGCGGCTTGGGAGTGTAAACATAGTAGAAGAACTCTTTCTAGTCATCGACCTTGTTCGGAAAATCACAAAAGATCGGCAATGACCCCCTTGGTTGGTAACATATACCCAATTGTTGGCTACCTTCTTGACATAGAAGAAATGCTTGAATAGTTGTGCTGTTGGCCTCCATAACTCCCACAAGCTTAATGCCTCAAATGCGAGTAGTTATGCCTAGGTATCAACTTTCAAACTCCTTAGGCAACCTTAAAATAATTAAAAAAATCCATAAGGAACTCTAAAAAGGAAAGATGAAGACCAAGCTCGAATAACTTCACATAAATACCTAATGATTGTTCATCTCTTATGTAGTACACTTGTTGTTCGATCATGGGCACCTCCACTCACCACTTGGATACTTCCCCAATTGTTTAACTCACAAGCTTCAGTTTCCACTTGTTCTTTATGTAAGCAACATGAGCACATGCTTTATCATTAGCATTGGTCATACGTAGTAACTCACCCTCCTTATCCTCCTCACCATCAAGGGGATACACATCTTGAGGCCTTCATTACGTACATTCTCTTCTCTCCACCCAAGATAGTATGACTCATCTTCATTACTTGCCACGATTGCTTTCGTCATCATCGTTTTGAGGAGAGTATGGTTATCACCCCCTTCTTAGGCCAAATCCTTACAACCTTCATCCACTTTGCTGGAAATGGATGGATGAGAAGACTCACTTTGCTGATCAATTGTGCTCTGGTTAACCATTGTCAAAGATAAACTAAAAATAAAATTATAGTAAGGAGGAACTAACTCACAAGTAAAAATTTGATAGAGTCTCCCCTAATTTGACAACGTAAAGTGAAAGATGAAGACTTGGCCACCCCCTTATATAAAAAACCAGGAATAGAGGGCGAATGGTTTCTCCCATTCCTAGAGAATGAACACACAAAAGAACGTGCATTAAGTTTTAGTTGTTTACATGTCCTACTTTGTAGGCTAAAGGCCTTGATTGATCTACACATATAGATCGCCGATGTAACTTGACAATAGAACATCCCACATGTGTAGCTACCCTTGAGGGATCATTAATGCATGTTACACTTTGCACAAAGGTCATTGTGACACTTCGGGTAGTCCAATGGTCGCATCAATCATGTTGGAAGCTAATGTATAAGAAGATAAACTTGATTAGAGATGCTAGATGTTATGGTGCCAAACAACAACATAAGCCCCTCCACTCGTAGGAAGGCGATCCCACTTCAACCTGGTTGCCTTATACAAATTACTCTCCTCGCATCCTAGATGTTGAGGAGAAGGAAGGAGGGGTGTAGGGTTTAAATGTTGATACCTAATTCTTGCCCGGCTTGAGGCCTAGCACACAAGGAAGCCCCCCAAGAAACATGCAGGTGAATAGCATGCTCGTTTTCTATACTGCGACTTGCTCGACAAGCCCTATAATGTCTCACCCCAAGTGAGTTGGCTCGATCATCAAGCTCAGATGTGTTGACCACCTAGCATTAACTCAGTTTGAACTCATCTTCAACTGAGCACTTGCCAACCGTGCCCCCTAGCCCCTCCCTTCCCCCTAGATGTCCTAGCTCTTCCTTTGTTTTTAGCACGCGTTTTCTACTGTTTGACACCCATGATATGGTTAACATACTCTACAACTGTTGTAGATGTCAAACCTTTGAGCTACAGATTTGATTCCCATGCTGATCATGGTCGACTACCTTTAGAGTTTCCAAATCTCTACTGCGGTGCATGCTATCTAATAGCAACCAATATGAGCAAATCCCAAATTGCTACATGTCTAGGTAATCCCCAAAAAAGGTATCGGACAACATAAGGTAAGCGGATCCCTCTTGACTCTTTCAACTCATTTTCCATACACAATCTTAACTCTTAGCACCCTACACACATGTTAGGCAAGCACTACCTATTGGGCTCTTAGTACTTACCTTCTCTTTCCTTTAGTCATTCTTACTAACTTGAGCATCAAAAGGCCCTCATGACTATACCTATAAGGGGATTTTTTAGGAATCAAGGAGTAAGAAGTGAGATCCAGGCCCAATTCGTCCAAGCTCTACTCAAGCCTACTCTTTCCTAGTTGATTAAACCTAAATCAACACTACTGATATTCAATTGCTACCATGAAAATCGTTGATATCTAAACACTAATATGGAATAAACTAAACTAAGAAACGAATGCTTTTTGTAGTATTTTATGCTACAACTATTAGACTTTTTTTCTATTTCAAGTCTTAACATTTACTTTTATATTTCAACTGTTAACATTTATTTTTATTCTATTTGATTGCTCTTGAAAATTTATATAAGAGTCCTTCTGTTAGCTTTGTCAAAAATTTTATTAAGGTTAAATGATTTACTTGTTAAATAAACAAGTATAATTATTTAAAGACGATAAAAGCAAAATACATAAGCAAACATCAAGAAATCAAGAACAAAATTCAAATTCACATGGCATAGGAGTAATCAAAACTAATTTTTCTTTATGAGCATACCAGTTGTATGTTTTTTTTATCATACTTATGAACTAAGTATGAAAACTCTACTACATATTCTTACCACAACGAGAGCATTAGAGGTTCTTATTGATAGGTCATTTTATGCATAGGTCCCTTAAGCTTATACTAGCACATGGTCTAAGTTGTTTGAGCTTTGTTCGAGTTGTTGTAAATATGGACTGAATTGATTAGGCTATATGCCTGAGCTCTTAAGCCGACTTAGGCTTCCCTTAGCTTAGTCATCTAGCACCTACAATTAAGGCTAACCTATAGATAAACTAGATCAATCTATATAAAGTCATAGCTATAATTGGCTTGGAACCCGATCACACCAATAGAGGATCTCCAATTTTCCATATTATAATGGCTGCTATAATTAAAGAATAATTCTCACTAACTCATTTTTGAGATACTTAAAACTTGCTTTAGTAAGAAGATCCACTTTCCCAAACCATTATGATCCGCTTTCCCAAGATGGAGATCTATCTTCAATATTTATCTTATCCTCAATCACTATAAATAGGTGATTAGGCTAATGAATAAAATCATCTACACTCTCCTATGCATATGCTTTGCTATTGTGGTTTTGCACCCTCACTCTCCCTCTTTAAGCTTTAACTTAAGTACCAAAGTGACTTCGCTGCATGCCCCAATTGTTCTCCTCACTTCTTGTTTGTTTTACAAGCTATCTTGCACTTTCATAAGACTTTCTTACCCTAGAACTCTACTAGCAAAAATTTAGAGACACTAGTTCTAAAATCGGCTAATTATTATAAATAATTTTTCATTCATAGTTTCTCCATAACCTCTCTGGCAATCTATAAAACTTATTATTTATAAGATACTATAGTAAGAGAAATTCTTAACACAATAAGTTTCAAAACATCCTTTAATGAATGAGTTTTACTAATCTTATATTGTTTCAATATGCAAACTAAGCTTACTACTTTGATGACTATCTCTTATACTACCACGAATCCCTTTTCCATAATTAGTTAAGTCAAAGCTCCTAATATCATTATCATGTAACTTAGCTATACTTGAAAAACAATTATTATCAAAATTATGATGGTACTGTTACGTTAAACATATAAAATTGATAAAGTCGTATAAAATCATACAAAGCTAGTAAAATCGTATATCGTAATTGATAATTCAACCAAAAATCTATAGCTAAATGATTTTACATTCATTTTAACTTAAAAAAATATAATAAAATGATAAACTAGTAGAATTGTATGTTTGACTTGGAATTTTAAGAACAATGCAATATGAGTAGGCTAAGAAACCAATTACGAAGATATTGTGTATATACTTGAAAAATTGAAAAAACAAAACCCTATTATAGTGCATGGATTAAATACAGGTGAAGTTGGTTTTCACTTAGCCGTGCTCCCATGGAATTATATAATTATGTGTTTTTCTTTATTTTCTTTCCTATTTTATCATTGGTAGTTTATAGACACATAAATAGTGCTTATAAAACCCTACAAACATCATTATTGAATGCTATCACTTTTTTGTTAGGGTTTCTCTTATCAAAATCTTAAGATTTTGGCAACGCGCCATATCTACTAAAAAAAGCCCTTAAAATTTCAATATTTTATAAATTTTAATATTTTATAAATTTACTACAATCATTAAATTTGTGAATTGGTGGTTGTCTCCCTAGATCACATCAATTCATTGACTACTTGGGCTTCCCTTGTATAATTGACTGCTTATTTTTCTATCTCAATTAACCATGACATCTCCCAGGTTGACCACTCTATACTCTTAGTTAACTACTTCATTTATCTAATTAACTACCCTATTAACCACTATCTTTTACTTTATATTTTTTAAGATTAAATCTTATAGTTTCAATATAATACTTCTTCATATATATTCCTTGATCTAACTGCCATCTTGATTCATCGTGAAATTAAAAATCTTATTTTATATTTTATTAAACTCTCCAAATTGTATTTTAGCTCATTACTTGTTTATATTCTCATAAAATTCCTACTTTCTTGATAATCTAATCACTGATATGACATAATAAGAAAACCAATTCTTTATGATTATAAACACAATTATATTTCTAACATGGATAGATCTATCTTCAATCATCATTCATATTTAAGGTGTCTTTTTTGGTTGTTTTTTCGTCTTAGAGTCATGGTTAATGATTTCAAAACTTATCTTGATTATGGTGAAATCCTTTATCATAATAAATCGATCATAACACTATAATCATTGGACATAAATTTTCCTTGACAACATTAAAATCATCTTAGTAATGGGTCTATAAAAGATTTATATGAATTTGTAGATTTAAGGACTTAAAGACAACTTATCTCATCTTTAAAAATCACTTTTCATAACTTTATATGCCTTCGATCTCCATAGAATTCAATGATCATCCAATTAGAAATTATAACTACTATTTAAATAACTCTAATAATCATTTTTATTGGAAAGGTAGGCTCTTACCTTCTTTGATAATCCGACTTTTTGTTTCTTTCATAAAGCCCAACCTTTTAACACATGTTGATTTATGTTAGCAACTTGTAATTATCAATGCAACATGTCATGCATTGAAATAAAGAGATATGAGTAGTCCACCACATACACATATCATGGTACGAGTATGCTAAGGCTCAAAACAACTAAATATCCATAACATATAAAAATTCTTTAATCTCTGTAATGTCTATGCTAATAACTTCCATCCTTAATATCATATAGCTCTAGAATTTTAAACATTTGAAAAAAGTAATTTAAAATAACTAACCCATTACAACTTGTTTATGATCTTCTTCTATTCATTAATGTTGAACTCTTAAGTTCTGAGGTCATAACTATAAAATTTAACTTCTGCTGTATCTTAATAGAATTTCTCCATAAACGGTTGATTTAATGTCTAATATGTAATTATGCACTAATATGTGCATGTCATGCAAACACAACATATATAATATATATTAATGCAACAATCACCATTTATTAATCTTTGAACTAGCTCATATAAACATTACAGCCTCAAGCCATGGCAAATCAACAATAGGCTTAGAGTAACTCACAACTTCAATAAATAACACACATACACACACAAAACAAATAATATATATCGAAACTTGAATTGAAACCAATAGTAGCATTATCCTAGAGTAATGATATAGAAATTGGTATGCATGTCGACTTCAAGGCTCACCATAAAAGCATCCATAATGACCTACCTATAGTCACTTCCTAATGTACTAACTCGATTAATGATATTACAAAGGTCAATAACATATTGATATTGAAAATTAACTCTTCCATTCTTTTACCTTAGTACCTAACTCCATATATTAACTAGCTAAATCTTTTCAAGAGGAGGCTATTTGATAGTAGGTTATTATATCAATCATTGAATGGAGTTTCCAAAAACATCAATCACCTTAGGTTTTCGTTAGCCTTGTACAAGTGCACGCAGTAAACAATCAAGTACATCCTTGAAACTTGGTAATTGATAACAATAATTCAAATAAATGGTAATAAAGCTAATATAATAAATATAAACATTCTCATCCTATATTGATATTTATATAAAACTAAAATCATTAACCTATATATATGGTTTTAATTAAATTTTAGCGATTAGATTTAAGGGAAACATTTTAAGTAAATACTAATACTAACCTATAACTCTTTAAATAATTTAGCTTTTAGGAAGCTAGTAACTTAACTAATAACTAACTTAATATAATCAAATTCTAACTCAATAGTTAACAAATTACTTATTTACCAATTAACAATTTATTAAAACAGTAATTAACAAATTACTAATCTTCATTTAAGTATAAAACTCAATTGAAAGTTTTTTATTTTGTATTTTCGTTTTTTTTCCTCTTAAAAGTAGTAAAATCAATGTGTTGAATTCCATCAATATCTTTTCAATAATGAAACCAACTTTAGGATGTAGATTGTCTGCCATTAATTCTCTTATATCTTTTAGCCTAAATTCAATAGACTGATTGTTGATTCTAGCCTCTAATCACATAATCTTTCAATTAGATATCTAATCTTTCAATCCCATACCATTTAATCTAATAATATTTAATTAACTTATAGTACTTGCTTGTAACAACGATAAACTAAGTGTTAAGGACCATCTCTCTCCCTTGTTTGTAGAGAGCGAAAATCTTCTCATTTGTTGAGAAGATTTCTCACCTTTCTTATGACTCTCTTTTGTTATTTTCATACATCATACTTTTCTAATGAATAATGAACCACTATATACACTTTGCTATACATTCTTTTCACCATTACATCATGATTAATCTATCATTGCTTATCATTTGCATTTGCATTTACATTTACATTCTGCATATCTTAGTATTAATTTATATCAACTAAATGAGTTGCACTTGATTAAGTACGACATGAACTCTTTATTCTTGACTTTCCTTTACTTTGTAATTGTTCTTCATTTTTTCTTTCTTGTTGCTTAGCTGATCCATTCTTATTTTAAATTCAATTGTTGTCTCTTTTCTTCTACACTTCTTCATTTATCCCTGCTATCCTTGGTATTGTTCCTATAGGCCATAGATTAGGTTGAGAAAAATCTTAATTCCCAATAAATTCTCTATTCTTTTTCTCTTACCCATTTGTTATCATCTTATGTTTCAAAATTAAAGGATTGTCACAACAAAGGAAAAGCTGTGATTACATTCCAAAATGAATGTAGTAATTTAGAGGTTAATTTGGTCTTAGAGATTGATGGAAATAGATTGAGTTAAAAAGAAGTTTTGGTGATAAGGAAAGTGTTTGCTAAGAAGATCTTAAACCACCTAGTGGTTATAAGTATCTTAAGGAAAATTTAGGAAGATTTAGGGAAGTAATTTTAATGGAGCAGGTCCTAATCATTATTTTGTCTGTTTTAGTTCTTTGGATATATAAAGGAATGTGACTTAAGGAGGTCTATGGTTGATACAGGGTCGTTTCTTTCTTTTAGAGGAATGATATTCAGATTATAATGTTAATGAGATTAAACTAAATTTAGTGGTGTTTTGGATTCAAACTCATGGCTAGAAATTAGATCAAATAAATGATCAATGTTAAAATTATGATTCTACTCTTAGTGAATAAGTTGATTGTGAACCAATTGCTTCTCATGGGACTTTAGACACAGTTTTGTGAGGGTTCATGTTAAAATTGATTGTTATAAGTCATAAAAGAAAGACGCGGATAAATCCAATGATTGATAGATATAAGATATTTTTCAAATATGAAAAGGCTCTTTGATTTTTGCTTTACGTGTGGAAAAATAGGCAATATCTTTAAGTTTTGTATTGATAAGAGCACAACCAAGGAGCTGTTTGGTCCAAATTTAAAGGCTGCCCCTATTTGAGATAGGTTATGAACATTGTCGAAGAGGAGGAGTGATGTGGATTCCTGGAGGAAAAGTAAGAAAAGAAGAATTAATAAGGTACCAATTAAACCTAATCAATCTTCTTCTTCTAAACTTGGAAAAGCCATTATCCTTTCACCCACAAAGAATAAGATATTATCTCAACCTAATGTCTTAAGTCTAAACTTACAACCTCTTGACAAGATTAAATAGAACTTTCTTCTTTCAAACTACAAATTCCATCCTTAATTTCTAAACAAAAAACATCATCTCTTGACTCAGCAAACACTAAGAATCTAAGTTCAGCCTTGACTAATCAACAACTAATATGACTCTAAAGTTGGCCTCAAAGAACCTTTGGTCCCCATATATAGTTTAATTGCTACTAAAAGATAATGAGTAATTTGATTAAGCACACATTAACACTTTATCTTTATTGATCTTTAGTTTTTTTATTCCTAAAATAGTAGTGAAAATTTTGAAGAATATGTCACTTAAGAGGAATAGAGAAAGGGGTGTGGAGCTGTTGTATAAGAAGTTGTAGGATGAGTCTAAGAATTTTGATCCTCTTTGTGATTGTAGGTTCAATGTAGGTAGTAAGAAGATTGTTTGTAGCAATGCTTCAATTAAGCAGAAAAGGAAGTTGAGAAGGAATCTAGCAAAGAATTAGAGTAGGAGATTAATGATAGTGTTTTTATTGAAATTCATAATCAAGAAGTAGCTAATAATTTTATGGGCAATGGTGGTTGGCTTGAAATAGCTATGAGGTTGCTATGAAAATCTTGAGTTGGAATTGTGAAGGATTGAGTCTTCCTTGATAGATGATAACTTGTTTAGATTAGTGAATAAGTATAGCCCATGTATGGGTTTTTTTTTTTCTTAATGGAAACAAAAACTAAAAATAAAAATGTAGATAACATTAGAAGAAGACTCAAACATATAGCAATCAATTCTATGGTGGATAGATGAATTAATGGTTAAAGTATCAGCAACTAATAGTAATATGGTTATTAGAGAAATGGAAAGGAAATTTGATGGTAAGTTAGGGATTATTTTATGAGTACATTCTCTTACTTCTTATGGTGGGAAGGGAAAGTTGTTGAATGAATTAGTATATATTTCTAGTTTTACAACAAGCCTTGGATGTGTTTAGGGAAATATAATAAAATTTTTGAAGACTCATGAAAACGGTGGATGTAGAATGAGAAGCGGAAGACAAATGGAGGGTTTCGGGTTGATGGTATTCAATTTTAATCTCGTTGATGCTGGTTTTGTTGGACGAAGATTTACTTAGCAAAATAAGAGATTTGAGGGAGCCCTTGTAAGAGAAAGGATAGATAGAGTTTTTTTAACACATGAATGGCTCTCACAATTTCCAAAAGTTAAAAGTTCATGAGTTACCTACAACTGGTTTAGATTATGTTGCTTTATTAATGAATCTATGTGGGAATATGACTAGTCTCGTAAGAAGATTCAAGTTTGAAAGTGTTTAGCTTGAAGTTGAGGGATGCCAGCAAGTTATTTGAAAAAAGTTAGGATGTTTTTAGGGGTTAATGACATGGACTTAGCTCTTAGTAATCTAGATAATTACAAAGTTAACCTGTTGAAAAGGATCCCAAAGTTGTGCTTAATAATAAGTTACAATTAGATAAGTTGTCTAAAAGGCCTAGTGAATTATAAGATTTGGAAGTCAAGGAATCTCTTAATGAGTAGGATGTCATTTTAAAGGAATTAGAAGATTTATGGAGAAAGGAATGGGTGTATTGGTACTAAAGATCTTGAATGAATTGGTTGAACTATAGAGATAGGAATATGGCATTTTTCCACAAAACAACTTTAAATAGAAGAAGTAGAAATATAGTTATGAAAATAAAAAATGATGATGGACCCTAGATGGAAAATGAAGAAGATATTATAAGGGCATTTACTGATTACTTTAATAATCTATTTTATAGTGAAGTTGGTGGGGATATTAGGTTCAGCCTGTTTTCTCTCAAGAGGATAATAATGATTTCAATATAGAGGTGATTGTAGAGGAAATAAAGGGTATCGCCTTTCAAATGGGGCCTTTAATGGAACCAAAACTTGATGGTTTCCGAGGTATCTTCTATCAATCATACTAGAATGTAATCGAAAGCACTATTGTTAAAGTAGTTCTCCATTTTTTTAGTTCAGGAATATTAGGTTCTCTTAAGTAACATGCTTTGGTAGTAACAAACGTTGAAATTATCTAATCAAGTTTTATAAGTTAAATGTTTTTAGGATAACAGTTATAAGGAAACTTAGGAGCAATTACAGGTGATATCAGGCAAGTGCACCTATTAGTTTTAATATAGCGGATGTGAGTCCAAGTTAATCCCTCAGAGACTTTGAGTACTAATATTAACCGTAGCTTTATTATCTAACCGGAAAATTATGAAAGTTTGAATTAATTAAAAATACTAAAATTAACAAACTAACTTAATTATAAGACTTGATTAAGCAATTGAAAAGAGATAAAATTAAGAACGACTTCAAGAAAGTAATAACGTATTTAGAAATTATTTCCCCTAAAGTTAATCATGTGATCGCTTAAAATATATTCAATTCGGTTTCTATTATTCTTGACTGGAGGGATTCACAACTAAAGTTAATACCTTTCTCAAGCATATTAACCCTAATCCTAAATTATTTACCGGAATCTTTTCACTTAGTAATATAACTTAGAATTGCATTAATGTATAACGAATTCCCATACAAATAATTAACTTTCCGGAAGAAACACGTATCTTATCTTTAAGTATACATGTAGTTCTCTTCAATTATGTAAAGATCTAATCATACATGCAATTTCTCAATCAACATGCATAATATCATATATTGATATTCTAGAAATATCAATTAACAATTAAACGACATAATTGAATCAAGCAAAGATAGAAACTTTATTGAAATTTCTAAATCAATCCAAGAATCACATGAAACCCTAGGTTCCATAATCCTAAGTACACGAATTCTAAGCTATCACAATGAATCTAAAAGCAAGTTCCATAAAAAACGTAAAATAAAACATGGAAAACCCCTTTAATTGATGAATAATCTCTCTAATCTTGAAGTTGGTGTTGTTCTCGCCTTCTCCTTCTCCTCAAATCTCTTGTCTTCTCTAATGTCTCTTTTGTCTTTTGAAACCCTAATATGTCCTTTTATAGTGTATCAAAAGGTTTTCTTTTTCTTTACCAGATACGACCTGGGACACGACCGTGTCCCTAGGTCGTGTAACTTTCTGCCCCTGGCCAATTTCCCTGTATGGACACAGCTTGGGATATGGTTATGTCTCAGACTGTGTAACTTCAAAACTTTATAACTTCTTCGTTTGAACTCTGAATTGAGTAAAACTTGATTCCTTTTCTTCGTTTTCGATCCTAGAACGCGTTCAAACCTTGAAATCAAAATTTTACTCAATTAAGTATCAATTTATTTAAAGAAAACCAAAAATGTGAGGAAAATACTATAAAATCACCATATGAAATATTTTTAAAATTAGAGTTATCAACAGGTCATTGACTTTAGTGAGAAACTCAGAAGCTACTCTTAAGCTAGAGATATAAGTTAGAAGTAATCTTAGAAGGATTTAATTAAAGATAAAAAAGGTGTTTCCAATAAATTAGAAGGTTGTTTAGAAGCTTAGATAGACAAAGTCTAGAAGCTAAACAAGTTAAAGATACTTAGAAGCAAACTTAGAAGATATTCTCCAGTTAATAAATGAAGAAAAGATAACTTAGACACTATATCAAAAGAAGTGCAAATCAACTTAGAACTTATCAATTCGTAGATATTTTGTTTGTTTTCTTGCAAGTTAAGGCTCAACTCTACTAGATACGTATATTTGGATAATACACTATTTAGGTCCACTGAGTGAGATGAATAAAATCTTCAAAAGCAAAAGTTCCATGATATTCTAGAAGAAGGCTGGATTTTGTGAAACCATCTATGACTCATGCTTATCTTGACTAATGGCCAAGTTTTATCAGTTAGAAGCTATCTAAAAATATTAGAAATTTAAAATTCAAAGTGGCTAGATCTTATGGAAAGATAATTATCATATTTTAATAGTTAACAACTTGGATATGCTTCAAGGAGTTTTAAATCAATCAAAGATTAGTCCAGTGAACACTATACTAGTCGTTGTAGAAGAGATTTAAAAAAACAAGAAAATTTCAAAGGAAAAATAAAACAGTTCAATCTGAAAGGATAAAAAAAGAAACATCACATATCCTTTAGTTTTAAATCACCTGAAGTTTATTGTATTTTGTTACTTGGATACAAAAAAGAAAAAAATAGAGAATTTAGTCTTTGCACTTCTATGTGATACACCATTGTATTGTTTAGAGAGTAATTCACTATAGATTTGTGTATCTTGTAGTGAGTTTGAAGGTAGAGCAATGTGACTAAAGCTTGTAAAGGTAGATTATACTCTCTTATTTTAATATAGTGAAACATCCAGTATAGAAGACTAGATCCTAACGATGAAGTTGGAAGAGTGGATGTAGGCATAAAGCCAAACCACTATAACTTCTTACGTTTGAGCTCTCTCTAACTCTTACTCATTTTTATTATTATTGTCTCTTTATATTTACGTATGATTATATCAATCTATAAGGCACTTATAGATTGATACAACCATATATATATTGTCTCTTTATTTGAAAATTTTCAATCATTGTATTAAGTGATTAAGAGGATTCTATTCGAAATATTTTATTTGCAGTCAATTCACTCCCCCCTCTTAATTGCTTAAGAGGGACCAATAAGGTACTTTATCTTTATCCTTAAATTCTATAGATTTGGTTCTTATACCCAAAGTTTCCATTCTACAGTTGATCAGTTAGTTTAGGCCAATTAGTCTTTATAATTTCTTGTACAAAATAATTTAAAAAATCTTTGTAAATAGATTAAAGCTTTTTTAAGGGTTTTATATCTAAAAATTAAAGTGTCTTTATCTCAAGAAGGTTGATACAAGATAATATAAGAGAATATTTAAATATCTTTCTTGCAATTCTAATTTGGGCATATGATATCCTAAAAATCAAAACTCTAGTTTGATAGTATATTCAAATGCTGATTATGTAGGGTGTAAGATTGATAGAAACAGTAATTTAAGTACTTGTTAATTTTTAGGTGATAAGTTAATTCTTGGTCATTTAAAAAACAAAATTTAACAGCTTTTTCAACAGTTGAAGTTGAATATGTGTCAATTGGAAATTATTTTGCATAGATACTATGGATTAAACAACAATGAATGGATTATGGTCTAACATATAAAGATATTCTTATTAAGTGTGACAATATAAGTGCTATAAATTTAACAAAAAATCTAGTACATCATTTTAGATACTAGCATATTGAAATTCAATATCATTTCATAAGGGATCATCTTACTAACTATTATGTGAGTGTTGAGTTCATTTCTATAGATTTACAACCTGTAGACATTTTTACAAAGCCCCTAGAAAGACAGGTTTTGCATTTATAAGGAATGAGCTTGGTATATGTAAAATTTTCTATTGAATTTGTAGTACTTGTAAATTACTTATTATTATTTTTACATTTAAATTGTATAATTTGTCAAAAATAGCTTGCTATACATTTTTTTATAAATAAATAAAAATAAGCATAGCTGTCATGTGTGTTATAACAAATAAAGTTTGCCTCACCCCTCCCCCTCCCCCTCCCAAGTTAGTTTTTAAACTTCCCTTAACTCCTACGTTCGTAAGCTTTTTCCTACTCTTTCCCAATTTTCAAGTCCTCTAACCCACTACTCTACTCTTCTCGCTCTCATCCTCTTTAAAAGCCTTATTCTACTTCTCTTTTGATCACAACTTCTTTCAAAAATCAAGGAAACATATAAGAGAAGGTCATTTAGGATCATAAGCAAGGGTGTCAAAACAGTTATTTCTTCATCTTCTTTAAATCCAATTGCTCATTGAAGAAGATCCTTAAACTAAAGCCCTAAGCCTTCAATTGAGAAATCAACTGAGAACTCTTATTCAATGGGAGATAAGAATCCTAATCACTATTCGTCTTCATAGAGTGAAGAGCACACATCATCTTAAGAATTATCTCTACCTAAATTCGAAAAAACCCTAAATCTACCTTGTGATCATGCTTCTTCAAACTCTAAGTCTATAGAATCAAATGTTCCTCTTCAATAACTACTAAAGAAGAAGAAATTTGCTTAAAAAGAAATGACCCTTACTGCTCCTAAACTTAGAAGCTTGCTTAGAAGGAAGACTAGGCAAAGCTAACCAATAACTACTAAGAAAACATCAAGATCTTAGAAAGAAATCAAGAAAGTAACTTGAATACAGGTAACTATATATGAAGTCTCTATTAAGTAGTAACAAGGTCTATCATAGCTCTTATCTTGATATCAATTTCTTTGAGAAAAATGGCTTTTATTTAGATGATTAATTAGAAATTCAAGGTGCAAAAATTCTTTGCACAACTAGGGGTAAAGTGAATAGTGATGCAATAGCTAAATTTTATATTAATATGATTGAGGAAGGGAATAATTCTATCAAGAGAAAAGTTAGAGATTTTGAGGTTGTGATTTGTAAGACTGACATTATTGAATGTTATGGTTTAATAACTTGGTGAGAGATCTTGATCTAAGGAGAGATCAAATTTATTTTGACTTGATAAATGGGGTAGACCTACCTAGTTATGGAAACCTTAGACAATGTGGTTTACTTTAGAAGCCAAATTACTTCACAAAGTTATGACCAATTGTTTATTACCTAAGAAAGGTAGCTTGACTTCAATTACAGGAGAGGATACTAGTGTAATCAGATTATGATGAAGAAAGAACTAATATATTTAACATCATTTATGATTATACATATGTTAAAGAATAAGCGTGGGATGCCTTATGGATCTGTCATAATGAAGCTACTAGAGTTTGAAGGATTTCAACTCCTTAAAGACAGTCCATACCCACTTAAGGATAGAAAGGTTAGAGATTCTGTACTGCATCACATGAGTATTGAAATATATAAGAAGATTTGGTTTGCTCAGGATGGGTCACACTTTGTTCATCCTGATAATAGGAAGAACAAATTAAAAGTGGAAGATTTGTTGGCATTAGCTAAGGGGAAGAGGATAAAAACTAATAAGAAAGTTACTAAACAAGAAGCTAGGAAAACTAAAGGAAAAGCTCCACTTATTGAGGAGGAAGCCTCGGCTAAGAAGGAGGAGATCAAACAGCCTTCTAACTTAGAAGTTCAGAGTGAAGCAGCTGTTCTATAGGAAACAATTAAAGAAGCAGCTGTTGAAAAAGATGAAGGTAAGATAAAGAAGGATAATTTTACTTCAGAAGTCACGGAAGAGTTTCTATAAACTTATAGGGAGAAAATCATAAATTCCATTTAGGTTTGTTTTAAAACCACTTACAAGCTTTTGTTAGAAGAAATTCGAGAAAAAAACTTTAGATATGACAAACATCTTAGAGTTTTATACTGTTAGTTGGCAAATTGAAGGTTTTAAACTCAAGAAGCAAGGAGGTCTCTTTGTGTTTCATGAACACAAAAGCCTAAGCCTTCAAATCCAACTACTAAATACTAAAGTAAAGATTATGGATACTAGTCTTTAGTAGATTCATTTTGTTATTGCAAGGCCACTTTCCTCCTTGTTTCAACTCGGCCTCCACCATCTTAGTGTCATTCTTCTACTCCAACTTTAAGCTAAACCACATTTCTTGCTCCACATCACAAGCCATCATCCCTCTAAGCCATATCAACTTCAGTTTATGTTTAGTATTTAAGATAGTTTACTCTATCTTTGTATGGTTTGTTCTGATGTCATAGTTTACTATTTTGTGATTTGTTCATTTTCCATAAATTTTAATGAAATGTGTCTATTTCAATGTTAATGACAACTTTCTTCATGTTTTGATAATTTTCTCTTTATATTTCTTTTATTATTTATTGATAACAAAAAGGGAGAGAATTGAATTAATCATACATAAACATTAAAGTTACCTAATCAAATTTTTTAAGTTAAATGTTTTTAGGATAAAAGTTAGAATGAAACTTAGAAGTTTTTACAAGTCGTTGACTTTAGTTAAAAGAAAACTTAGAAGCTACTCTTAAGCTAGAGATATAAGTCAGAAGTAATCTTAGCTAAAGACATAAGTTAGAAGTAATCTTTGAAAGATTTAGTTGAAGTTGAAAAAGGTGTTTCTAATAACTTAGAAGGTTATTTGGAAGCTTGGATAGAAAAAGTTTAGAAGCTAAATAGGTTAAAGATACTTAGAAGCAAAATTACAAGGTATTTTGTAGTTGATAAATGAAGAACAATAAGAATTAGAAGCTAACTTAGAAGCTATATCACAACAAGTGTAGATCAACTTAAAACTTATCAATTCGTAGAGATTTTATTTGTTTTCTTGTAAGTCATGGTTCAGCTCTACTAAATATGTATATTTAGGTAATACATTATCTTGTTCCATTAAGTGAGATGGATAAAATCCTTAAAAGTAGAATTTAGAAGATATTATAGAAGAAGGTTGAATTTTGTGGTACCATCTATGACTTATGCTTATTCTCATTATTGACTAAGATTTATCAATCAAAAGCTATCTAAAAATATCAGGAGATTTTACATTCAAAGTGGTTAGATCTTATGGAAAGATAATTGTCATATTTTAACAATTAATAACTCGAAGAAGCTTCAAGGTATTTTAAATCAGTCAAATATCAGTCCAATGAACATTATACTAGCTATTACAAAAGAGATTTCAAAACACAAGGAATTTTTTGAAGGGAAAATGCAAGGGTTCAATCAGAAAAGATAAAAAAGAAACAATATCATTCTACTCTAAACCACATTAAGTTTACTATATTTTGTTTTTTAGCTACACAAAAAAAAGAAGAGAATTTATTCTTTGTAGTTCTGTATAATATGCGTTTGTATAGTTTAGAGAGTAATTCACTATAGATTTGTATAACTTATAGTGAGCCTAAAGGTAAAGCATTGTAAATAAAGCTTATAAAGACATTGTATTCTCTTATTTTGATATAGTGGAACATCTGGTATGGAATATGATATCCCAAAAATTAGCAATTAGGACGTGGACATCTGAATATTAGGGTAAGGCCCTATTCTTCTACAATTAAGGTTGACAATCAATTTAAAGCGTGCAAAAAAGTAACTCGATTATGATAAAAACTTACGAGGAACATGATAACCTTAATTAAGAAATTCTCATAGGCTAGGAAGTAAAAAATTTAATAAAATATCAAGAATATAATCAAAATAGTTGAGATTTAC
The DNA here is from genome assembly GCA_024138005.1 of Lumnitzera racemosa. Taxonomy (NCBI): domain Eukaryota; kingdom Viridiplantae; phylum Streptophyta; class Magnoliopsida; order Myrtales; family Combretaceae; genus Lumnitzera; species Lumnitzera racemosa. The sequence goes on from JAMXBC010000010.1 coordinate 44,720,991, forward strand.
TTTATGCGAGCCCTTAAAGTTATATTTAAGGCAACCGTACCTAAATTTAAGGTTTTCAAGAAAACTTTTCGAATTAAGTCCAAATTAGGTTAGAAAAAATTAGTTGAAGTGACTCAATAAAGTTAGATTTTAAAATAATATCATAAAAATATAATTTTAGCCTAGTGTAGTTATTCAATATAGCATAAAACTCATTGAAACCCCTAAAATTGAGCTTAAAATGTGACGACGCTCTAAAGATAACTTTATTAAGTTATAAAAGGAAATAATATAGCATAATAGACTATATGAATATATATTTATTTTTATAAATGTACCTGATATATATAATAAATATACCCATAAATTAATTCGAAAGTTTAAAAATATATAATATATAACGCCACATGACTCTAACTTGCTGACTTTCGAGTAGTTTATATTCTTCATAGAAAAATATACTTATAAGTTAGGTCAATAGTATAAAATGGTTTATATTAATGCTATTAGTAACTATAAGAATATGGATCTTAGCAATAGAATAATAAGTATAATAATATTATTAATGATACAAGATAATATATAAAAGTTATTGAAATAGTATAAACCTAGTTAGTTGGATACCTCCTCTTCATTAGATTGATTGAAAGTATTCATAAGTGTGAGAATGTTTGAATTATAATATACAATTATATAAATTAATAAGAAATTAATTGAAAAATTTAATGTTTAAGATACACTTTAGAAATTATAATTTATAATAATGTTCTTGGAATTAAGTTGAACCTTCGTAACTAAGTAATAAAAATTAAAAGAAATAATTGTATAGTTTTAATATTTTAATTTAAGCTCATTCATATAAAATCTTCTTAGAAGTATTAAGTTTATTGAGTATAATCGCTACAACGTAGACTTTCATAATTTTAGATATAGCTTATGATAAGTCCTTCAAAATCAATGACTTGATCTTGATAATTAATATTAATGAGTATAATTATATATATTATGTATATAAATAAGTCCTAAATAATTAATGAAACTTAACTATGTATTACATGTTACTAATATTTTTATTAATAATTACGCTAAAATTTACTTGAAATAACGATATATGGGAAAAGAAAATTGCAACTATGAATGATTTTTTATTAGTAATGCTAATAGTAAAGAAAGGGAATATTCTTTGAATATTCTAAAAGTTAGGATGGATATTAAATAATATATAATATAACTAAAAGAATTATTATATATTTTAACCGCTTTATAAAGGTGGTGAAATTGTGGCTATATAAATGGTCTTATGCCATTTATGAAGTTGGAAACAAAGAGATGAGGCAAGGAGAAGAGAGAGAGAAAGAGAGGAACAAGGGAAGAGAGAGAGAGAGGACGAGAAATTGTAGATACGAAAGAGGAAAAAAAAAAAGAAAGAAAAGAAAAAGAAAGAGAAGAAAAGAAAAGAAGAAGAAGAAAGGATTAGAAGGTTTAAATTTTCTAGCATTTGATATTTTTAGATAATCTCATTTCTATAATTATAAATGTTAATTTTGAATTGATATTTAGTAGTTGTAGAAAAGAGGTATCCATTACCTCATTATTTTCCCAAATATAGTATTTTATCTATACCATTTCTTTTTTTTAAACAATAAATTTAGAATATTAGTAGTTTTAAGACTTATATGTTAATAACAACAATTCTTAAAATGAGTGGATCTCTAGTAATAATTATTTATTAGAACTATTAAAATTAAACTTTATATTCTTACAAATTTAACATCATTACTATTGTAAAATTTGAGTATATATGATTTATTATATTTTATTACACAATTATGAGAAAATATATATTTTTTATTACATAATACAATATCAATATAATATTGGTTGCTATACAGTTTTATCTGTATACTATTAGAAATATCATTTAAAAATAATCTTTTAAATGAAATAAATAACACGTATAGTCAAGTTCCTATGAACTTCACAATACTGACCTTACTAAAATTACATCACTTTAGGTAATAAAATAAATGTTTTATGTAATATTATGGAAAATATCGCTCTACGATGATCTTTTTAAAATTAAAACGTAATATAAAGAATAGTAAGTATGTTTCAGTACAATTAAAACGATATAATATAAGTAGTAGTAAAATTACGTATATTAGATATTATTAAGTAAATTGCTATAATTTATATGATAAAATAAAATACTCAAAATATATATGTGTATATATATAATGTGTGTATATATAAATATATATATATATGGAACTCTATTAAATAATTGTATAAATAATATCTTAATTAAACAATAAATATCTAACGTTTTTGTAAATCTTACGAAAACTGAATATGAGCTTTTGTATATATAGGACTTTCAAGTGGGTGAAGCCATGATATTCCAAATCTATCAAAGTGAGCTTCAGTATAAGTAAGTGAAATTAATGCTTAATGATATTTTAGGATATTATTTTAGAACATTTGGAGACTTTGACATATATTTACTTGTTTTTGTAGTTAACTGTTTGTGCATATGCAATGCTTATGTTTGAGATCACATTACTATAATGGGAGTTAAGCTCCATGTTATAGTTATTCTGTGAACGTTATTATGCTTGAATTGTCTGAGCTTAGTTGATCATCCTAAAAATGAACTAACTTAAACTCGGCTTAACATTTAACCTAATATGCATTACAACCCACTAGGGGTAGTGGTTAGGATTTTCGAGCTAAATACGAACTCCCTTTGATAAGGATAACTGAAATGGTCATCGGAGGAGGGTGTTTTTTATTACACAAGCCCCAGTTTAGTTTCGATTCGGGAGAGCATGACATTAATCTCTTCAACCTGAACTAGAGTAAGCGTAATTTTTCTAATCTCATGAGAGACCGAATAACCTTATATGATGGGATTATAAGTACCTTATAATGGTAGTTGCATTTGCTATTTATACCTATTTAATGGGATGTTTTAGATTTCCCCATAAATTGTGTAATCAAATTATCTCCCTAATTGTTAATTTTTGGTGGGGGTAACAAAAAGAAAAAAAAGGGAAGATCTATTGGATAGAAATACTAACTTTACGAAAGCAAAGAGGAAGATTGGGACCAAAAGATTTGCACATGTTTAATATGGCCTTATTAACAAAACTAGCCTTGAAACTGCCCTTAAACCCTTAAGCCTTTTGGGTTAAAGTCTTGAAGGGGTTTTATTTCCATAATACAAATTTTACAGAAGTAAGGAAATAGGGAAAGGCATCTTGGGGTTGGTTAAGTATCCTTGAGGGCAGAAATGTGTCATTAGAAGGTGGTTTTTGGCAAATAAACGATGGAAAATCAATAAAAGTATGGGATGATGATGAATACCTTTCATGCATAATTTTTCCTTGCAATAATTGAACATGGAAGCAAATGTTGACTTAATAGTTGAAAACCTTATTAGCTTTAAAGGAAGATATTAAGATATGGCAAATTTCTCACATTTATTATCAAATCTCAAAATCAGACCATTAAAGAAGTTGTGTTACTTGTAGAAGCCTTTGAGGATAAGCTTTTATGGCCTTTCAACAAGATTAGTGTTTGTATTACAATATCAGTCTATTTTTACCTGGCAAAGAAAGTACTTTTAAATACTCAAAAGTTACTCGTTATCTCCTCAACAATCTTTGCAAAATAATGGAAAAAGTTATGAAATTTAGATATTTAAACCGTGATACTATATTTCATATGGTGATGCATATCGCAGGCAATGAAACTTGGAAGGAAGATGATGGAATCTGGGTTCGAGTGAGAACGGAAAATAGAAGGTGAGAACAGGGGGTTTTGAGTGTGAATGTGTGGATATCAAACACTAAGACACAAACATAGTCAGGGGTTTGAGCTCGAAATAGGGTTCGATATAACTTATGAACATTAAATGTTGCTTGAGATTTAAATGAGGGCTAGATGTAATTTACTAACTGGCTCAAATGAGGGTTCACCACAATCTTAGGGTTAAGATTGATAAGAACATAAGAAAGGTTAAAGAGTTACTTAGTACTCAATAATTTGGCAAATGCAAGCTTTGATAGTTCAAATAGCCTTACTTAAAAGAGGAAAGTTTCATTGTAAAATATGATCATCCCTATTTTGTCTATCTCATCTCCCTTTATGTTATTATAAATGTTGTTATTTATAGCAATTCCTAAACTTTAGTGACAAAACTGTAATTAATGTACAAGGTCTTTAACCATAAATAATTGGGCTCATAAATAAAATAAAGAACACATGTATAAGAATACAAAATTGTGCATTTAATAGAAGTCAACATGCAGTCATTCGGCCAGCTTTGGAAGGAGTAGGATCCAAACTGGGCGGGGTCGGTAGTTGGGTGTTTAGATCCAAGGAGTCTCTGTAGTCTCACATTGCTTGGATGAGATACTATAAAGGTCGGCCTATCTGTAATTGCCGAGTACTAAAGTTAGTTGGCACTAGTCTTTCCGTACTGTGCTTAGTGGTTTTTTGGTCTTAAGTGCTTAGCTGTATGGTCTCTCGTCTTCTCAGTAGACAACAGACTTGATGCTAAGTGAACCCATTTCTTCCCCTTAAACTTTTGTTATTAGCTCAGCCTTAGCCTTAAATAATTTGGCTTTGAGTTTAAACAGGGCTTCAGCTTCTGGAAGGTAGGCTTCGGCTTGGAGATAGTCGTAGGTTGATTCCTATCATTACCATGGGGCTAAAAGGAAGTTGTCCTCAACGTTTAACATTAAGCATGGGCTGGTTGCCTTAAAAACAAACTTCTGTTCCCTTTTTGTTTCACCATGGGGTGCCGAGTGTCTTTGGATTTCCTCAACACTAATAGGGGTTAAGCAATAGCTCTTCCCATCCTTCTAAACTATGTAAGTATTGAGGAAGCTATCATAGATCACTTTCTAGTCATATCCCTAAGGTTGGCTAAGAAGTAAATTCATGGCATTCAGAGAGACCACGTTGAATTCAATCTTATCCTTATACTGCCCTGTCTTGAATGCTATCCGAGCTCTTTTATGCACATGGATCATACCCTTGTCATTAAACTACTTCAATCCATAAGGTCGGGGGTACAGGTAGGTCAGCAATTTTATCGTCTCCACTAACTTAGCAGAGACAACGTTGGTGCAACTTCGTCCATCTATATCTAGGGAACGGGTCTTCCCATTCACCAAGCATTAAATATGAAATAAATTTTCCCTCTATCTAAGATTTGTTTTCAGATTGGCTCGTATCACTATGGCTAAGAGTTCATCTAGATTTTCGGTATAGACATCTTCTTCTATTAACTTGTCTTCTAAACTCTTGTCAGTTTGACTCTTTACTTGAGCATTCGGTCCTTTTCCTTTCAAGACCATGATCCTTTTATTCGGGCATTGGGATATAATATGTTCATAGCCTAAGCATTTAAAGCACTTCACATCTCGGGCCTTGTTGTCAGGTGCCTTATGTTTGTCGGCAATCTTTTTCTCAGTATGAACTGGTCAGCTAGGCTCTCCTTTCTCTTTCTTCTCTAGCCCTTTTCTCTTGGCATACTGCTCAAGCTTAGGGTTGCCTTATTGAGGTTAGCTAGTCGGCCTCTGATGCCTTCTTCTCCTCTATCTCTCTACCCTTAATGCTAAATTGATCAACTCATCTAATGAGTTGAACGGCTGGAGTTCAACTATGTCAACAATGTTGCCTTGGAGTCTACTCAGGAACTTAGCAATGGTGTAGTCTTATGGCTCGGCAATCTCATATTTTGTCATCAAGGTCTCAAACTCTTGTAAGTACTCTTCAATACTATTTCGACCTTGCCTTAGGTGTTGAAAGGCATGGAGCATTTCTTACTTAAAGTAAGTTAGCACGAAGCGTTGATTTATCAATGAATTCATAAGCCTCCAAGTTCTGATTGGCTCTTCTCCTTTGACATTTCGCTTGGCAAACAACTTATCCTACTAAAGGTGTGCATATTCAACAAAGGATAATCAAGCCAGCTTAACCTTTATTCGATCATCACACTCGTAGCACTCGAATAATTTCTTGACTTAGGGAACCTAGTCAAGGAATTGTTCAGGTTAGCTATTTCTACTAAAGGTCGGTAGTTTAAGCTTGATATTATCAATTCCTCGGCTAGGTGCTTGGGGTTCATCCCTTACATTTTGAACTGGTCGATTCATCTTGAATCGACCACTTTTGTTGGAGCTTTGTTCGGCCACATCTCTTCTTGGCGTTTGCTTTCTTCTTCGAGCTTCTTGATTTGCTTTGGAGTCAACACTCCTTTCATTTCTTCTTCTCGACATAAGTGGGTTTTCTCTCCTTCCTGGCTTGACAGCTCTTCTCGGTTGTTGCTCATCGTTATCAAGTTCATTGGAACTACTTCTACTGGCGGGTGTTCGTTCCTTTCTTTCTTTTTGGCCATCATGCCTGCGAAATTTGATTAAACCAATGAGTTCTTGGATAGAGTTAGTGAGATTTTAAAGATATTCTAAGTTATCAATACGTTGTCTTAAACTTCCGCGAGGACTATCACCACTATTATTGATACTATCTTCTAAAATTCTTGTTTGTATAGTAATCTCCAGAAAATTGAATAAATAAGTCTTGCAACAAAAACACTATAGCAACTTAGAAACGACTACTACTTGGCTTCTGTAGCTATTAACAACTGATAAACACTTCCACAACAGCTATAATCAACTACCAAATTACTGTTACTTGACTAAACAACACAATACTATGACTACTAAAAATACGAACACACTATACTACAGAATGATGACGAACAGTTGTTCAAATGGTTAAATAAACTTTGAAGAACACTATTACGTGTATCTCTCCAAAGCTCTAATACCAAGATGATGCTTATTGTGGGTAGCGAAACTCGGAAGGAAGACAATGGAATCTAGGTTCGAGTGAGAACGGAAAATAGAGGGTGAGAACAAGGGGTTTTGAGTGTGAATGCGTAGATATTATGTATTAAGACACAAACACAATTAGGGGTTTGAGCTTGAAATAGGATTCGATACAACTTACGAATACTAAATGTTGCTTGGGATTTAAAGGAAGGCTAGATGCAACTCATTAACTGACTTAAATAAGGGTTTACCACAATCTTAGGGTTAAGATTGATAAGAACATAAGAAAGATTAAAGAGTTACTCAACACTCAAATCATCTAGCAAATGCAAGCTTTGATAGTTCAAGTGGACCCTTTTCTTTCCCTTAGTCTTTTGTTATTAGCTCGGCCTTGGCAAAAGTTGTTTAACCTCGGCCTTAAACAATTTAGCCTCGGGTTAAGACAGGGCTTCAGCTTTTGGAAGGTCGACCTTGGCTTGGGAATAGTCGTAGGTTAATTCCTATCAATGTGGTGTATTTACTCAATAGCACTACATGTGTACATTAATCAAGAACAGAGGAAAGTTATCATTGGTAGCAGCTATCATTTTTATGATGAGCATGAAACCATCGATCATGCCTTATATTGCTACCCTTGGGAACATTTAGTATGGTTTTGGACCCTAGGGTTTCACCTAGAGGAGTCAAAAGAAGATAGCTTTCTTGATTAGATATTATCTTGGGTTAAAAAGGTTAAAGACTGTGCAAATGGTGAAGGTTATGTACGAAAGCTAATTAATTAGATGACTTGGGTGGTGTAAAACTATCGAAGGAATGCTATATAGCTATTTATAAAGTTAAAAGGTTGGATCCAAAAAGCATGGTAAAAAAGGGTGCTTTGGATGGCTAAAGAATGGGAAGATTTTAGGAGGAAGGAGATTAGGTTAGATGATTTTAGGAAAAGATAAGCTTTTCATATAGAAAATTGGAAAAGACCAGATGATGGCATTGTGATATTGAATGTTGATGGGTCACTTACAATGAGTAACAGCTCAGGAGCTATTGCAGACATTGTCGATGACTCCTTTGATCGTGTAGTAGGGGTCTTCTCAAGGATGCTAATAGCCAGGAGCAGGGAGTTTATAGAGGTGTATAGTGTTAAAGAAGCCCTAGTGCTTATGGAAGAAATGGAATGAGCTTGCATCATTATAGATTTAGATGCTTCTAATATCATTGTAGTTTTGAATGGGAATTTAGAGGCATTGGGATAGACTTTGCATCTAGTGATTAAAATAGTTTAGTCCTTTGCTTTGTTGCTCTCCAATGTTAATTTGTTCATATTTCTAGAAAAGCTAATTTAGTTGTTGATTGGGTAGCCAATCCCAACCTGCACCACCTCTTGCCCCTCCCACAAATCTGCTCCTTTTGATTCTAATGTAGTTTTTTTCTCATTCCAATGTTTCTTGTTCTTCATTAGACTCTGGTTAAGCAATGAAATGAAATTTTGTTTGGTCGTTATAAAAAAAAATAGTGATTAATCATGGATTTAAGTTATGGGATCCACTTGATTCTTGCTTTATTAAATCCAATAATTTAATTCACTTTCATATTTAGTAATACGCATGTTATAATAGAAATCCTTTCTACCACTTCTATAATCAAACATGAATTTCCTCCAAATTTATTATCTCTTTATAATCAAAGTAATTCTCATATACTACAATCTCCTTAGTAAATAAACTTTATTAGCTCTTGTTTGTATATGTGCTACCCAGAATAACCCTTATGCGCCATAAACACATAATGTGTATACTAAATCGTAGTCTTCCAATCTCCTTTGTAAGCACACATATATTAGGATTTCTATTATTGCAATTTTTATCACCAAAAGAGTGAACTATTACTTGAATTTGAATTGGAAGTCTCAATAATCACACAACCCAAAGCAATATTCTTAGCTCCAAACAAGTGTCTAACCGCTTGCAATCCCTGAATGAAACTTTAAATTAGGCTTGATTCTAACGACATAAATTGAGATTTAAGGTAACATTACTTATCTCTTCACAATTCTCTCAAAATTTCAAGTTTCTTTTAAAGCTCCTATTGTTTCTTGAATGAAATCCCTTAGTGGCACCATTAATTGAATACAAAGTTTCTAACTTCAAGTTCTTCTTAGAGAGAAACACTCACTGAAATGGAAAGTTATTGCATTAGGTTAAATATGAAAATTCGAATGAATTTTAAATTTAAATAGCTTAAACAGTCGCAAAAGTAATGACATAAAGCAATAATAAGGCAGAAATGCTTCATAGCACGAAAATTAGGGCTGAAAGTAAGAGTGAGAAGGATGTGAAAATGTTTTAATGCGATATGGCAATATCTTAGTGCCCTGATTTGTCCTTAAAAACAATAAAGAATAATAATAGTGATAACAAAATATCCACAAGAGTGAGTTTAGCCGATAATAGAGAAATTGAATCAGCAAATTTGATTTTAAAAGGATAATGTTCATATAATTAGATTATAATAGTTTTAACTAAAGTAATTTATTAAAATTATAGCAACAGAAAGCTCAACTGCGTTATTAATACAAATGTACTCGATTAACAAAGTCAAGACCTTGCTGCAGAACTCTATCCAACTAAATTATTCAGAGGTCAGGACCGACGAGCAAACTTAGTTTACATTGCCGTGTCGAATTGAGCTAGAACAAGTAGAAGAACAGATCAAATTAATCACCATTTTGAAAGCATAATTACAACTCTAAAAATGCTGATCTGATGGCAGACTTTGGGCATCGAAAATGGAACGACTCCGAGCTTGATTCCACCTAAAAATAGACGAGCAACGATGTCGAAAATGCCATATGCACCCATCTGGCGTAAGCTTTTGTGTTTGATGCTGTTAAAGCTTCCAGCTAGCATCGATAGAGACCAGCGATATTATCAATCACTCAGCAATATCCGATTTTAATGTATTATATATGTGTATGTGTATGTGTGTATATATAGGTAAATATATTTATATTTAATTCTGTCATTTTGCTTATTTTCATTTCCGTTGTTCCAAATAGGTATTACTAAGAAAAAGTAAGTGCTGTTAAAGCAATGAATTAAGCTACCAAATACAGATGTGTACTGTACACTGATGGCACATTTCCATTTTTTTTTTTTTAAATAAAGAGTGTTTAGAATTTATTATAATATTCACACGTGATTCCGATGATGTTCCCCTTTTCGCTTTGCTCCCATATTCTTGTTTGTTAGCTACACGTTTCAGTCGTTAACAAAAACTATTTATTTTTGGTTACATTAAACAAAGCTAAATGACCTGCTTCCTATTGCAATTTGTTTTCTTATGGAAGCAACATTATAAAGGAGACGGATATTTTTGGAGTGGCCAATCAGAAAAAAAAAAAAAAAAAAAAAGAGTCAGTCGATATTAGAGATACCATGTATATGTATTAATAATAATAACGTCCAATCATATCTTGACGGATGATAGTAATTATCGATAATTGTTTTTTTTAAAAAAATTATTATTGATATTTTACGAACACTAACGTTTATTACATGTAATACCCCCACGAATCTTTTACTGCAAGTGGGCATGAGAATGTTGTAGTGTATATCTTCTACTTTTTTTCTCCTTCTGATCTCAAAATTATTAATGGGATATGGTTCCTCTTGGTGGCCATCACTGCCAATCTTAGTGGAATTTGTCAGGCCTAATATATATGCTTTTTGGCCAATGGTTTTTTCCCGAAAGATATGTGGTCACATGTGAATAGATCCTGACAACCGAAATCTCAAAAAGCAAGCACTTTAACCAAACCAACAATGGAAAAAAAATCTTATCTAGAACAAGAAGCTTCAGACAGGAGGGGGTTCTATTCTTTGACATTGTCGACTTCTCATTTGTTTTCCAATGATAATGATGCTTCAGCTTGATGCTACCGCTACCTAGCTCAGTCTTGCTTTCACAAATTTGAATGTTTTTAGGACGATGAAAAATGGGTGTTTGTCATACTTGATAATCCGTTATGAATTTAATAGCTTGTATTTTTCAAAACATTAGTCATTGGAAAATGAGTTGATCTTTTCTTTTGTCCCAAAGTGACCTAGTTAAGCTGGCAGATTGGCCAAGCCAAGCTGGAACGGACCGGTTGACCCATATCATAAGAAATTATTGTTTTTTTTTTTAAAAAAAAAAACAAAAATATTAAAGCTGGAACGGAATGGATGACGTTACTTGATGTGCTTTAAAAATTTTGATATCATCAAAAGATCTAATGAATATAACGTCAAATTTAATCACAATTCAGATGTTGCAAGATATATCTACGTAAGTTTGACTTTTTTTATAAAAGCAATTTACAACTAAAATATAATTAATAAAATAAAGAAATTAAGTAACTTCAGGTCGACTTCAATTTGACCCTTGGACATTGACTTCCTTACATATAGTATATAATTTGTATTCAAATACTCGGGAATACAAGATGGACAGAACATTAAAATTTAAAGTAAATATTTTCCCCCATCAATAATAACAAACTTTTGGCAAACTTTCCAAGATTTGTACTGTTATCTGCAAATACTACATTTGTTTCTAGCTCATACTTGGTCATATATGCCCATGAACGTTGATGTAAAAATTATTACAAAAGACACCTGAAGGTGTATATTAATTATATGCAGAGAAGGACATAACCAGGAACCTGGACTTTCAATATGGTGCCTCAGCGGAAATCATGATATCATATATATATATATATATATATATTCGGAATTTTCTTTTCGGGACATATTTCTTTTTATTTATTTTTTGTAATTGAATTTTCACCATGACAATAATTAACATTTGCACGAGATCTAAATAGGTAATAACTGATGGTGCGGGATGCCTCTATGGAAAATTATAGTGAAAGGTGTATGCATGGGAATCGGTTGGATCAAAGAAACTGTATTAGTTTGTGTAGAAATATAGTAAGTGGCAATGCAGATATGTACCAATATGTTGTAATGTTAGTAGTCGATGGCTTGCGACAATGTGCAAATGCTGGAGCTACAGGCTGTAGAGTTCATCCTCTGATATCTAGAAAATTAGGCTTAAAAATACAAGTCTTTTCTAACGAAATGGTTGAGGCAGCTTTTATTTTCACGTCTACCAAGGTAATAGGTTTTTCTTTTCTAAATGTACGCAAAGTCAAATATCAAAACAGTTTATAAGTGAGCGGATTTAAGGTCTTCTTATTTTCTTAATTAAAAATTTTAGAGGGAATATAATTTTTTTTTTTTTTTTTGCACTAAAGCCCAGAGCTTGTTTATTCTTTTTTTACATTCTCATTTTAACTCCCACGGTAAGTATGGTCTTTCTTTTTACTCTATCTCTCTCTCTCTCTTCTCATCCTTTTCCTTTTGATCACACTTAATTCCAAGAGGATTCTAGAACAATTGTACATACATCGAACTTCCTCCAAAGTATTAGGGTTTTATTTGCTTCTTTTGGGCTTCTTCAAAGTAAAGTTATGGTTTTTCCATAAATTACACATAATGTACCAAAATTTTTGAACTAGATAACGACTGGCCTTTTTTCTTTTGATCAAACGTGGGGTTTCCTTGGTAAGCGGACTCCAAATAGTGTAATTATATATTGTTATATGGTTGTTGTTGTGTTCCACGACACTGGCATATGGAGAGATAATGTGTCGTCGTTTTGTTTCGTTGTTCTGTTCACAGGAGAAATTTAAGCTCTTTGTTTCATGGCTAGCTATTAGCATACCGCATAGTAATTAATGGGACAAGCTCCTTGCCTTTGTTATTTTAGATTTGTCACAATAAACTTTATTTAATAAGTGTAACATACGCAAATAGCGTTAATACTTACCTTTCTAGCCCTTATGTCAACTTCTATATAATCTTATTGTATCATAGTACAATACAGTTTTTTTATTAGTAAATAACAAGAGAGAAATGTTTCGGTTATTTGTCGCATGATGGGCAGTGGTATACATAACATAAAAATTAGGCTTCGTAATTCCGCAATTTGGGATTTAACCCATAAATTCGGAACAGCATATTATGATTGTAAATGGGTTTGTATATAAAAAAAATCGATATAAGACAAAAATAGTTTAGATCAATTTAAATATAATAAAATTCATATTTATGTTTTGGGATCAACTTACATATCTATTTATATACTTGTTAATTAAACAAGTCTCATAAATATGTTATGGGCCATTTAATTTTAAAATAGCTAAATTTTGAAAGTTAAAAGAGTATTATTTTCTTCTTCTTCTTCTTTTTTTCATGAAAATACAAAGAATGATAGCACAAGCATAACTCTAAATATTGATTTCATTTGTTATTATACTTATAATCTTTACTTTATATAAGAATTTCAATCATTTAAAAATATACAAATACTTAAAGGTGACAATAAATATGAACTAGGCTATATTTTTTTACGAGAAGCGACATATGATGATTGAAGTAGGTATTTTGAGTAATTGGAATATTAATCAATCTCAATGCCATCATGTTATAGAAATGGTATATAATATCTTAAGTATATTAATATCGACAATGGCTTCAAAGCCTCGTTTAGTAGGCTATCGAGCTCTTGATTATCAACATCGTAGCTTATAGCTCATTGAAGCTAGAAGCTAAGAGATTGGTTTTATAAAGAATATAATAAATTAAATTATTTTCTATATATTTGAACATTATTTATTTTTTATTAATACAATTTTATTATATGTAGATTTTTCTTTTTATGTTTCTATAAGGAAATTACTACTAATAGAAATATACCACTAGGACATAGTTTAATTTAATATTAAGATATTATATAATCAATCAATATTTAGATTTGTTATAATTGATTAGATTTTACTTTTCAAAACTTTTACTAGGTTGTAGTTTTATGTATAAGTGTCAAGACTATATCATTTACTGTACGTTTACTTCGTTGAATGGAATAAGGCCGTGATGAAATTGGAATTCATATAGAATGGAATAAGGTTGTAATGTGTATTACATTATTAACTTAGATGTCATAGAATTACCATTACTTTGTTTAGTTGACATGTTTAATAAGATAATACGATTTGAATAAGTAAATAGAATGACAAAATTGTCCTTATAAATATCATTATAAAATAGGGCATTTTCATTGTATCATGTCTTCACTTTTTTCCATCGTATCAAAATAGGAACCCTAACCACCAAACATCCTTCCAAGTCAAAAACCAATTTGAAATTAAAGAACAAGCTTCAACAACCGTATCACAAAAAGAACAATTTCCATCTTTTGTATCACAATTATCAAATACTTTTCCCTTTCTCTCGGTGGGAATACAATGTGATTTTGGTTATAGAAGAAATTTTTTAGATACTTTGTTTTGTTGTGAAATTTATTTATCAATATTATTTCCCTTGTGACATACAAATAGCAAGAGAGATCGAGAAGTATCGGAGTTCACTAGAGTTCGAGACTATAGAGATACAAATGGCTCTAGTATTAGAACCTTAATAGAGATAACAAGGTGATTTATATATGTATACGATTTATATATGTATACTTTAATTTATTTTTTTTCTTTTCTTTTTGTAAAATAAGTTACCATATTCTTTTGTTGTCTCCGGAGCATAAAGTGGTTTATGTGAGTAAACCACTGTAATCGAAAGGAAAGTTTTCATAAGAGATTTAGGTTATGGTATGCTTTATATTATCATATTCTTTGAATGTACATTAGTTCCCAAGTTAAAAATTATGATATCATAGTAATTTTTTTGAGTTTTTCCTCCACTTTACATAAATGTGCATGATTCTGATTTATCCAAAACTTTAAACCGTAAAAAAGCCACATTAGTTATAGTTAAGATGTTGAAATGAACAAACATCATGCAAAAAGGTAGGAAGGGGAAAATTCTACAGATTGTCAACAAAAATTTCAACTTTTGCTATCTTATTTGACTCTAATTGCTACCTATTGCAAGCAAAAATCATCATAGTTTTCATCAAGGAGCTAATATGCATGGTCAACTAATTGCTTAACCTTTATCTAAAGAAGTTGTAGAAGATAGAATAATCGATTGTTAATGATCATGAGAATTTGGTGATTATTTTTTCTATAAAACACCTGTTTGTTATGTTGGGTTTTTTGGGCCTTTTTTTTTCTTTATTTTGAGTTCATTTATATTATATTTTCTTATGGATCAATGTTATAGACTCCCTTCATAGTTGAGGTTTATAAAAATGTTATTTAGTAGCAATTTGTGATATACTATCACATAATGTTCACTTGAATTGACATAGTAATTGATGTTGTTGGTGCTAGTCCTTATGATATTTCAAGTGGTGAGTTGTGGCAAGTGATAATAATGTCAATTTGTTCTAATTCAATTACTTCGCCGAATTCAAAGACCAAAAATATGTTGCTTTTGTTGGGAAAAAATTCATGGATTAGAGTTAAGAAAAATGTTATGACTTGGTTTGAGAAGTTAGAACATGAAAAGGAGACACTTAAGATGAAATGCATCAAACTTCAGCATGAATATCAAGGATGGCTCCGCTTCACTATTGAAGGCTTTGATCATAGGGAAATGATGTTCTAATGGGTGGTGTATCTTATGTTTGTGATGATTAGTGCAATAGCGCATGTTATGCTTTATAAGCTAGGAAAAACAACTTCGATGTGGAATATCCATGCCTAGCGTGAGATTACTATCGGAATTGTTGCTTCTAGGATTTGAAAAGAAAGGAAAGCTGATGTTGAAGACAAATTTGTAATTTCAATGTTGTACTGTTGTTGTAATGAAAATCCTATCTCTAAATTATGCTATTTTCAATTTTATTATGTTTCCCCCCTTGTATAATATTGATAGAGTTTATGTCGAATGGAGTTCATCACGTATCAGGTATTGAATTGTTTCTTACTCTTACTGAAAGAACACTTTGTAATGAGACTCTATTTTTATCAAAAGATTTCAGCAATTGGTTTGTTTCATTCTTGCTACAACTCCCTTATGGACTTTTATCCGAGGAACAAGGATTTGCATCATATAGTCAAAATATATATAAAACCATATAGAAGTGGCCATTCTTGATTATGGTGGAATTTTATTCTTATATTTACACTATAAATTATAGCATAATGTGTAAATTTGTTTTCCTTACCATGATACTCTATTGTTCTCCCTTTATCCGTGTGAATTGCTATAGCTTTATTTACCAAAACTAGTTTAAGAATAACGTTAGATAAACCAAAGTAAATAAAGAAAATGAAAAGGCTATTTAGAAATAAATAAAGGAAGAGTAAATATGAACCTCACCTTACAAGTTTGAGTTGAAAATGGGTAATATTATATTATATAGGAAACTTTTTAGAAATGAAGGTTACTAAGATCATTGTTACCATAACCAGTATATATTTCAAATTCAAATTTATATGTTATTGCTTGGTTGTGAAGCTTTTTTATTTTTTCCCCTGCCCCTTTTAGACATAATTTCACTTGATTCATACGTTACGTAGAGCATTTGAAACCAAGAAAATTCATTAGTTAAAGTACTTGGATTGGAATTAGTTAAACGATCCAATTGATTTGAGTGTTTATTGTTAATCTTAATAATTTATTCATGGAATGTTGATTAATTTCTTGTGATTATATTCATTTGTGACTAAAAGAAGAAGTACCTATGCTTTAGTGCAATGTTATACTTTACATAATATTAAAAATTGTAATTATAAAATTGTATATGTACCAGTATTTTGATTCTTATAGTTTACATAATATCAAAAATGATAAATATGGAACTGTATCCTTGGTTTTATGTACAAGTTTTTTATTCTTCTTACTGCTAAATTAAGCACATGCCAAGGAAAACTTCTAAACATATTTTGATTCTTCTTGCTGTTAAATTAAGCACATGCTAAGGAAAACTTGTAGATAGCAATATGTGATCAAATAAGACACTTGCAAAAATATTATATTAACACCTAAAATTACTTTAACAAAGGAAGCTGTAAAAACCTTCAATTTTTATCTTAATAACCATTCCATAAATAATTTGGCACCAAATGACTAGAAATATTATAACTCTTTCACATGCCAAAAAAACCACCATCAACTCCAATTCCATAACTATCTCAACATGATTAATACATAAGTTTGGCAACTAAATACACCAGCAAGAGTAAGGACATAAACATGTCCATTTTATTCAAACATTAACATAAAGGAGTGAGGAAGAAATTTATTTTCCACTTCTTTCCTTTCATATATGATATTTTCATTGATTTTACACAAAATTTCCACCATGTACTCCATATTTGTGTAGTGAAAAAAAAAAAGTTAAAGGAAACAAAACTCCACATGTAATAACTAAGCAAGTATTAATAGTAACTGGACACTTGAATAATAGCCTTGTCCAAAAACAAAAACATGTCCAAAAAAAAACATAAGCTGTCCAAAAACATTAGCTTCTCTTGTAATTTTTCAATCTAACATCAAAATAAACAACTATCACTTTCAAATGGTGTATAGAAGCTTTCGCACAAAGGTCAAACGCTTCTCAGGTTGAAGCTTATATAAAAGAGTCACATGGTCCGGTTTTCCAGTGAGCTTCAGTATTGTGTCGTACACTTCATCCTCAAATACTCCCTTAATGCTTTGAAGAAAAGTTGTTAACTCCTCCATATTTATTTATGCTTTATCGGTTGTTACTGCTGCACCACACTTTCAATAGAATTCCTTACATCTTGCATCTCATCCTTGATAGAGCTAGCTATCGATAATAATCCAGATATTGCATCATCTCTAACTATAAATCTCCTCCTTTTTATAGAAGTGTGAGTCACACTTTGATGGATGGATAGCTCTTCTACCTCTTCTCTTATTGGTACCTCGTCTTCAATATCTTGTATCGGTGCTTACTCTTTATCTATCTTTTCTATCACATCCTGAGTTATCTAGGCATCTGCACTTATAGCACGATCATTTGCATAGATTATGGATAACTCATTTAGGAAAGGGAAGCTCCTAGTAATGAATTGAGCTACGTTTCCATGGACTTAGAGAGAAAGATTAGAATTAAATAGTACATTATAGTAAAACATATAAAGGATAGATCATTGGCAAAATCACATACAACATACCTCTATGTAAGCATCCTACACATCCTTTTCTGCAGTGACCATCTTTCGGTCATTATCCCTTCCAAAGCCACTAATTGTCTTCCCATAAACCATGTCATAGATAATACTCCAATCTTTCTTCAATGTCCTAATGTGCAACTCAATGTGTGGCCTACCATTCAAGCCACAATTGGGTAACCTTGCATTCAACATCTTCTCTAACTCCTAAAGATATCCACTTCGGAACCCGGTGTCAACATTATGAGTACCATTGTTATATAACTCAATCATAGATGCAACTAGTGCATTATCCTCCATTTCCTTTTAACTTGTTTCACAACTTTAGTATCCATTTGAATGGACTGCATTTCCTCCATGTCAGAAGTTCTATGAGAAATAATAAACATCCACAGCAAAACATAAAGGCATGATAATGAAAGATACAAAACATAAGAGAGTAACATGGAAGATAGAAATACTAAATTAAAAATACAATACAATGTCAAAGTACAGATTACCATACATGTTAAAGGAATTACAACAAAATAAAATCAAAGTATAAGGAAATTCATTAACATATATGAAACATGTCAAATTCAATTCCTGGTTTGTCTAAATGCAATCCACTCATTGAACATTTCGATTACTAGTTGCATCCTCCAATTGCCCCATGCGTCATTGTTTTGAAGTGTCATTATTAGATCATCTCCAGTATCCACAACATTTTCTTCTATGGTATCCATATGCTCCTCAAGGGGATCGGAAGTTATCTTTGTCCTAATCAAATTGTAGAGCAAGTAACATGATAAAATGACTCAATTATGGATTCTAACAGGATAAAATGAAAGACTTCTAAGGATACTCCATCTCATTTTAAGAAGTCCAAAACATCTCTCTATCACATTACGAGTAGAAGCATGTCTAAATTTGAACAATTCTTCAAGGGATCTTGGTTGATAACCTTGACGCCATTCATTTAAGTGATATCGTTGACCTCTAAAAGGTGCAAGAAATCCCTCGCAATTGGGATAACCTCCATCTACTAAATAATAGCATCCTAAATGAAAGGTGTAACATTAGTTATTAATTCAAATAATTTGTAATCGAGCAAACATAAAGTTATAAGGACTTCAATAAATCATACCATGAGGAACCTTAAGACCATGCCTTCTAGTGATTGTATCTCGAAGTACTCTACTATCTGATGCAGAGCTTTCCCATTTAGGTAACACATACACGAATTGCATATTTAGTGTGCAAACACCTAGAACATTAGTTGTAATCTCATTCTTTCGAGTTCTATATTGTGGTTTATCTTTCATGGGCACTCTAATTAGGATATGGGTTCCGTCTAAAGCTCCCAAACAATTCTACATAATAAATAGACTATTGTAAGCTATATAAGGTATGCTGAACTATCTATAAAGTTGAAATAATTCCACATTACACCTTAAAAAATTTCCATTTGTCCTCGATGCAGTTGTCAGTAATGGGTTTAGGCTTCATCAGTAATCTATTGCTTAAACGTAATGTTGCATTCAATACACTGTGGAAATACTAACTAACTATTGCTCTAAATCTCTTGAAATTATATTTGATTACTCTATTCTTCATATGGTGAGCAAGTATATGCAAAAACATTGCAACTTACTCATCCACAAGCATGTTCCTAGTTGCCCTTAACCCTCCTATATTCTTTAACATCTCACATAGCTTGAAAAATGCATGCTTATCTAATCTTAATTGTTTAATACATGTGATATCATCATTATGAACAAGCCTCCTAATGTAATCATGATGTTAATAGAAGTTCAATTCATAAGATCGGGCTCCAGGACGATAGCAATGCAAGGCCGTAGCACAACATAACAACATGAATTGAGTTTCAATGTTACAATACTCTACCCATAGCATTAAAAGGAAGCAAGCATATTTCTTCTTTTTTCGGGATTCATTTTCTTGTAATCTCATTTGATCTATAGCTGAAAAATATAAATATTCTTTAATATGGTAATATCACAAAGCTAAGCACAATTAGGTAAATTACAAGCAACTAGAAGGAAGGCAGAATGAAATATACACATGAAGAGAATATATATAATAAAGCCATTGAGATTATTTTAGCTGATTTTCAGGTTTAAGACATATTGAATTCCTAAATCCCAACTACCTTGTTCTCGTCAATTTTGTAAGTTTTGAAACAAAATAAAATAGAACCTAGCAAGTAGAGTAATAAAGTCTGTGCTTTGGTTATTTGCATTTTTTCACTATAGTACTTTCTGGTTGCAAGCACCTTTTACCATTAATCCAAAAGGATAAATTCTCTAATGGAAAAACATAATATAAATTACTAATAAATCATAAACAAAAAGTTAACAAGTGAATATTGTCACTATTCACGAAAAATGGAAGACCATTGAAACTAGTACACCTACTTTCTACTCATCACATATCTTACATTAGGCATTTTAATGTCCTTCAATTGCTTAAAATTTTCATAGAAGAACAAAATAACTTTTGCTTAGTTCTATTCTAAAGAACATGTCTTCATGAAAATGTACCCAGTAATACTATCTCATCATTGTACTTCCAAAAAAAATTTAGCTGAAACACCCATCATTACAATATGGACTTCAACTAGTCCAAATTACCTTTCTTCATAGTTTTACCAATTTATATGAGTCATTTTTTTTTTTTTAAAAATGATATTATTGTGTGTTTTTAACAACAAACCATGTTATAGCAATATAATCAAACTCCTCATAGAACGTGATTTAGAACCAAACAACTCAATTAATACTACGCATTCAGTATAGAGAGATGTTAACATATATTAAATCATCAACCGCTCGAAATTACAGTAAAGATGCATAAAAAAATATGTTGGATTTTGTATCTAAATCAACTAGTTGGAATTTTATTCTCTTATAAGCATTTTATCAAATTCCCTAGTTGAAAGAGAGACGAACACTATTTCAATAGGTATAAATAAAACAAAAAACCTAAAACTATTTTACACAAATATTAGAAAAAGGGGCAACTATAGATGCTAACTTACCAATTTCTTGCTTCAATGGTGAAACAGAGGGAAGATGAATATCTTCACACAACACGGAGACTGAGAGGGAAGAGAAGGTCGATGCTTTGTTTGATGGGTAAGGTTAAGGTTTGGCGCTTATAATTTTCGGTTAAGGTTTTTTTTTTTTTCCTTTTTAACTAGTCTATGATGTTTCAATTGTTACAATAAAGTGGTAGGGTCTATTTGATTCCAAGGTTATGCGTTTTTTTAAAGGGTAGTTGTGGTCATTTTGTAGTTTATTTAAGGGTAGTTTTGGAATAAGAAATAAAATAAGAGTTCTGAATCCCAATTCTAAGGTGCCACCAAAGAATCCCAATTACAAGATTTTTATCAATTAAGATTCCTTAGAATACTAGTGGTAGGAAAGTGAACAACGTAATAAAGAGGTGCTACGTAATAAGGGAGGGATGAAATGGTCATTCCCTTAAAGTGAACAAGCTATTATTGTTTGCAAAATGTTTGTTTTATTATCATAGTTTTTCTTATAAGTTTATAACTATTTTATAGATTTAGTTACAACTTTTAATCAATATATAGATACAATCTAAACACAAAAAATGTTTATTAAAGGAATTGAGTTATAAGTTAAGGTTTTCAAAATAAGAACCTATTTAGACACACATGGTTTAACACAAATTGTCAACTCTATTAAAACTTGTAGCACGAATGCAAATATATTTTCTTTATTGCTAGTGAAGTATGGCTTTAATATATATATATATATATGTATGTATGTGTGTGTAAAATATAAATCATAGTATTTTTTTTTAACCATAACTATTTCTAGTCTTAATATCTTGTGGTGCTTGGCGTTTCAAATTTCAATTTACAAACTTGAAAAGGTGAACCCTGGAAATAAAGTTATCTTGGAGACCAGGCTTTGATTTGCTTATTCTGGATAGGAAATCACGTTTTTCATGGATCATGCTTAGTGTGTTTTTGTGGGGAATTCGTGTATATATATATATATATATATTGCATTTACTAGCAGAACAATACACTTTTTAAATACAAAAGAACGAGAATCATATTCTCCTATCCTGATCTCATTTAATAACAGTGAGGCTGTTGTGATTTAAATACAACAAATTTTTCAAATCATATTGTTGCGCAATGCGCACAATGGTTCGGCAGGAAAACGAGTAGGAATTTATATTAATCACATAATTCCCAAAAAGCATGTGGGCTTATTATTTGACTAGGCACAAGATGCTTCAGGTTTATTTAACACGACACAAGGGCATCGAATGTCATATTGCACCCAGCCACCTACTTATATTTTTATTTCTGGTAGGTTTTGAAAACATTAATTTCTTGTTGCTATAAGCGAAAGTTAATCTTCAAGTAGTGGGAATTAGCGAGCAAGCATGTTGACGACCCAATGTTGAATGCAATCACGGATCAAGGTGAAACGCAAGAATCGGAAATTTTGATTACCGAGGTTGAGAATAGAAACCTTAGTTTTTATCAAATGCCTACCCAAATCAATCGTGGTGGATTGTAGGATTAGATTTATAAATGTGAAAACTTTTCTTCTATCGAAACTATGCCTGATTATTTAAAAGTGAAATTAGCTTCAATGTACTTGGAAATTGATGCCTACAAGGACAGTAATTGTAAAGACCTAAGGTTAATAAGCAGAATATATGAAGTTTTGTAGGATCATGCTCCTAAACTTGAAAGGCATAATCAATCCGCTCCATATTCACACCATAGAATGAGCATGTAAGATCTGGCTCCTAAACTCTCTAACTTCATGTCTAAAAATGTTTAATTACTCCCAAAAAAAAAAAAAAAAATGGTCCCCAAACGCAGTGAGCAAAAAGTCCTTGCATCAAATGTAACGTATGCCAGGAATAAATATACAGACGGGCCTATGCACCAAATGCAGCAATAGCTGGATAATTTGTCTTATTTATGGTGTAACAAACAGAATAATCTTAGTGTCCCTAAAACTGGAGTAGCTTCAAACCCCATATTATACATATATAATTGTGATAAACTAGTTGTCTCGTCCAAGGATCGTCACTGATATTAGCCATTATTTACTTTTATTCCTTGCAGAGACATGTCATACCATATCTTTCAAAAAACCAACTCTTCTCACAACAACTAGCGAGTCAGCAGCACTCCCCTACCCGCATATGTTTTTTCAACGCTTATTTTATACATTGCATTGCCCCAAATTGTTGCCCCACAAGATGTTAACGCTGTCAATTCGTAGTCATCACTTCTGATACCTTGATACTCCCGATACTTTCAACATAGGCGCATTCATAATCAGCAATTATTCGAGTTAGATAGCCCATTTACTTTTCTCGATCTACTAGTGCAATCATGAAGCAATAATACTGATATTAACCCGGTTCTTTTGAAAAAACTTATACTTAGCTTCCTTTTTTACTTTTAAGACATCCAAACAAGTTAATAGTTATTTCTTAAATTCATTCCAACCTTTTTGATTCATTTTCCTTTAATTTTTACGGGGGATTGAACGGTACTTTTAATAATTTAAGTGTTGTATCAAACTCAAAAGGTATAGTATCCCCTACTTTTTTCTATTTGTACTAAAATTATTTAATTCACTTGTTTAACTCATTGTATACTCTGATTGGATTTTTATATAAAGTATAGAAATCGAAGAATTATATTTATCCAATCAAATTAAAAATGATTCTAGTATTTTTGTATTCAAAGTGTTACATATTTTTAGTATAATAGGAAACATACCAAGCACTTCTCTCATCCTCTCCGATTTCAAGTCTAATTTCTACTTCATGAATAATAATCAGATGAATTAAAGCCTAATGAATACTATACTACATTTACACATAGCAAATGTCAAATCAAATCAAACACATGTAATATATATTAACTAAAATGCAACAAGCACTATTTATTAATTTAAGTAAAATTATTTACAAACCCCTTAAGCTTTAGTAATACCCCTCTAAGTGTCGCCACCTCCAATTTTGAGGTGGCAAACTAAGTGCATTAGGGTAACAATTAGAAGGCAATAAATATCGAGGCTTGATAGATAAAAATATAATGGAGTTGACGAAGTTCTTTTGTAAAAGCTAAAAAGCATTGAGAAGTCAAATGGAAAAGTAAAACTTGTTAAACAGTAAAATAGATAAAGGGACACATTCTATATTTTCCAAAGGAAAAACCATATGTGGTTCAGTTGGACCATGTATGTGTCGGACCATTTTGGGCCAAAAATTCCTAGAGGGTAGTTTCATTACAGGCGTCTTGGCCCCATCTTTGAAATTCTTAAATTTATCGAATTTGATGATCTATCACGTGAATCATTGCTATCTACAAAGGTTTGTAACAATACTTTATTCCGTAAATATTATATTTTAACTGTAATTATCCAATATGTATTGAAGCAATCCCTCAAATTTCTTTCTTTTTTTTCACTTTCATTCGTAACATCTCGCTTTTTCTTTTGCAATTCTCCTTTTTTTTTTTTTTTCTTCCTTCCTTCTCTCTCTTTCTCTCGCTCTATCTATTTATCTATCTATAGCTGCTGTCGTTTGTTTCATGCAACTATTTTCGTAATTCATACTCGTAGAGCATGTTTTATAGTTTTTCCTGTACAACACAGACAACCTACAAATAGTAATTTATTAGTTAAAATACTGTACGTACTTCGTTGTATTCACTTTAACTAAATTGAATTTCCTTTCCCTGTAACTAACCAATAGATTTTGGTAACTAAAAATAATATTGTACATGTGGTCCGAATTTGTAATTTACTTGAAAATAATGTATTGTTCCTTTTATCCTCCATAGTCCTCTCTAATACTTCATATTTTACGTGTGATATTGCAGACCTCTATTTTGTAAATTCCTTCATGTAACATGTATACTAGTGAACTACTTCTAACTGGCAAAGTTTCACTAGTTTCCTTTATTTTTTTCTGGATTTTTTGTTTTCAGTTTTCCTGTAAATAGCCTTTTTGGGGTTTTTTTTATTTTCTACTTTTTTTTTTCTGTAATTATTCATATAATTTGGTAAAAGCTAATTTCTTATTTAGTTGCTGGTATGCCTAATAATAGGTTGATGTAGACTACAAATGAAATAAACCTATTTACAAATTATTCAAGTTCTACTTAATCATTATTCAAGTTTGACTTGACAATACTTGATTCGAGCTTTAAGTTCTATAATGTTTAGCTCAACCAATTAACAAGTCTAATCAAATTTAAGTCTAGTTTAGATAGTAATATTATTTTAATTAGAATAGTAATCTTTTCGGATCATCAAATTGAAATGAAATTAATTGGGTTGAGTTTAAGCTTGTTAAGTGTCTATTTAAGTTAAGTTTAACCTCAAAATTATAAGTGTTATTGAGCTCGATTCAAGCTCAAACTTCAAAATTTCGAAACAGTTTTGATCATGAGTTGAGTACCATATCATATAATTTCACTCATTTATAAATTACAACCTTAAAATGATTTGCTTGATATTTTTCCCAACCAAAGTATTCTTGTGGCTGAATACACAAATTGAACTGATGAAAGAGGGAATCAATTCTATCATGTCTCATGCATGAGTCGTAATTGACAGAACAGTGATAGGATATAGGTCAATAGGCATCAACCTAATTTAGGAATTTCAATTGCGTTACCTCAAGCTTTTTTGGTTACTAGAAGAAAGGAAGTAGGAACTATAATGCACCAAAAGGGGGAAAAAAAACAGAAGGAAACGGGAGTCATTGGATCTCAGTGGATAGTTTCAATTTCTCAGAACTTGCTGTCTCCGGATAACATTAGGAATTTCGGACATATCAATAGTGGACATAACAAGAAATTGCATCATGTAATAACTTGTCCTTTTCACCTTGAAAGGTAAAATATAGTTTGTAAAACCGGTGGCCTCTCAAGATCTTTTAATAATACC
Organism: Lumnitzera racemosa; assembly: GCA_024138005.1. Classification (NCBI taxonomy): domain Eukaryota; kingdom Viridiplantae; phylum Streptophyta; class Magnoliopsida; order Myrtales; family Combretaceae; genus Lumnitzera; species Lumnitzera racemosa. Next base: position 44,746,925 of record JAMXBC010000010.1, read on the forward strand.
CAAAAGGCACGATTCACTTCGGCAAGATGACTTCCTAAAGCACAAATGTTGAGGACTTCAATTACATATTAAACTATCAATAAAAATATATGAGAATGATTGAACCAATTTGCATGTAGAGAAAAACCTTTCACAAGTTTTCTTCATATAAAACCATTTACTTTGTGCCGAGTTCCTTGTTCATGAAGCAACTCACTGGGATTGGCTGATGTTATTCACGGTATGTTTATCTGATGCATTATCGATTTGCCATTCACGTATTGTTGTTTTCTCACGTGACACAAATTACTAAAAATCAACAAATTGCTTGCTTATGTCATTACTAACTAGTTATTGAATGAAAAGGGGCAGTTAATCTCCAAAGACAAAATTAAGGAATTGATCAATTGATTTTTTTTTTTTTCAAGAAGCACAAAAATGAAGCTTCAGTTAGAGGAACGGTGCATCAATGTTCACTTTTGGTCTAAAAGGATCAAACCCCTATCACAAATCATCCAAATCAACATAGTTATAAGTAAAAAGATTTGAGTCATTTCTCTTCTATCTTGGAGAGACCATCAACAAATTGATTTGCCTCTCGATATACATGAGAAATTTATCATATTAAGCTGAAATATCAATAATTGGCTTAGCATTGTAGTAGACATCCTATTGTAATTAGCACAACTCTATTAACTAACCTTTTTCTAATTAACTACTTTTTTGCAACTAACGGTAGAAGGGGATTCGAATTGTATTCCATCTTTGACAGAGAGAAGAGATTTGTGCCAACTATGCTACAAAGGTTTGGCTATTAACCAACAAGCAAACAATCACATTGAATGTCCATATTAATAAAACCATGATTTAAATACATTTCGAGACACAAAAGGACTGCTATCTAAATATGCACATTTATTTGAACAATTTGGTTAAAAGTAATAAAAATAATCAAATGTGTATAGAGTGGATTAATCGCGCAAAAATATGAAGAAAAATCAATTTTATGCTTAAACAAAATTGAATTTCCATGCTTTTAGCATTTACGGAATTGGCGTCCAAATGTTAGAAAGTCTAAATGCTTGTTCAAACGGTAGGAAAGGTTAGGTAAATTGTTTAAACGGAGTATTATCTTGATTACAAGGTGTCATGCCTTCGATACTGTCAAGTCATAATAATCCATCGTGCATATTAGTTTTATGCCAGAAATTGCCCACTTAATCGCTAACATAACTTTGACATATAAAAAGCTCATATGACAAACCACTCTGAAACATTCACAGTATCACAAATATACTAACATATATAATAATAATAATAATAATAATAATAATAATAATAATAATAATAATAATAATAAAGCTAGGTATAGAGTATTTATAAAAGTATATAAGTACATAATAAGACTCAAAAGTAGGAATCCATCTAGATCACTTAAGTGATCTAGTTGCAATCTACTTAATCCTAAGAAATCAAAACATTTTAAAAATATAGTTTCCTCATCAGTTCTTTCTTACTCTAGCTCAAATATACCCTTTTTGCACACTTGGAGATAATTATCACGCGGCATATTTACGTAGAATCTGTAAGCAAATTTATAAGGAAGTAAGCAAACTACAGCTCAGTAAGGGGCATGAGGGAACAAGCATGTACAAGATGAGTAATACAACCAAGTTATCAAGCAGTTATTACATGTAATGCATGAATAAGCAATGTGTTATCTATACGTTGTTATCTAGTCTGTTGTAGGGTTAAAGAAATTACACCTGTTCTAACTCAGGTTGAGGAGTTGGGATATGACTGCCATAATACCAATCATAAAGGCTATGAAGCCTTCTTACAGCCAATTCTAAGTTTATGCAATGGAAACTCTAGTTCCATTCATGACTACCTTCCAAGCCAATACCTCTAACTTCTTTACGACCTCTTCTTCAGTCACTTAATTTGACCAAGGGTAAGGGAAGGCCAGCGCATTGCACTTCATCAAAGGCGTTAGAATTTAGCTAAAGAAATCTATTTGTCCCCTAATGGAATGTGATGCATGTTTATATTTTTAGTTTGTGTTTCAGTTAGTCTGATCAATGTGATTGACCAATTAATAACATATAAAACAAGGTTAAGCAATATAGAAAACATATAGCTTATGTCACGACTTGAGAGGGCTAGTCATGGCAATCGCCGTATATCATACAAAGGATTGCAGATTGAATTCCCTTACAATCGACGACCCTTTTATACGATACACAAGGCTACATCTACTACTAACTACCAAGAGTGCGCAAGTTTAAGCAATATCATTTCATAACAAATAGTAAAATTATAAAAACATAATACATTATCTATTTGTATAAAAGTTTACAAGTACGAAGACTGAAACATGTCTTTAATTCAACTAGTATAACATTTACATATTCAGATCTAGAAACTATAAAAAATACTCTCCGATCTCATCCAGCTCTCACACTAACCCAAGGTAGAAACTAATTTCGGGCATGAGATGGCTTGACTTCACAAAAGAATGGCCTGCGAGAAAAGACTATAAATGTATAAGCTAACTAGCTTAGTGAGATAATTTCCCTCAACTACACTGCAATTAAGTCATACAATAGTTATGTTCAACCAAATTAATGCATGGCAAACAGTATGATAAACAAATACATGCAGGTGATTAGGTGCTGCATGTAACTCAGATTTAATACCCTCCGAAGTTAGGGTTGGAGATTCATCAGTACAGTCAGATCTAGGTATCATATTAGAACTTATTTCATAACGAAACTTCGTATTTTGTATTTAAAATGTAATGTATATCCATTACCAGGTTTGTCAAAACGAGTTCTATATATGATTGTGAGTAAGTTCACACAGCCCTCACTTACCCTTAAACGAAGGTTTCTAGACTCAACCCATAGCCAAGCGATTGGCGCTTCTAACGCCTAGTCATCCTGCATACTAGGGTAAGGTCATATTGTATGTGTGCACCGTATGAAATCAATAACAATCAATAATCAACCCACGTATGGTCTCTCGCTATCTCCATATAATGTGACTACCGGAATTAGTTATGCAGTACATGATTTATGCATGATCCAAGTTAACTTTTTCTAGTCGAATAAAATTAGGTCTTATTTATTCAGTGATCACCCTAAATCACAAATAATCAATTCTAGTGAATCTACTATGCAACAATTATTATATTATTGAAATTTAAAGTAAATTCACCATCATCAACAATTATCATGCACAAGCATAATGTAAGCCCAAAAGCCGAGCCAAGTAACCGTAGGATTGAACTTAGAACCCAAGGTTTAGGGCGATCGGTTAAAGGATCCGATCAAATCCAAATTATAAACTATTGAGAGGAATATTAGTAAAACTGATCCCGTAAACTTGAATTTAAGAAAATAAATAATAAAATAGGAGACTATAAAATTTTTAAATTTTAAGCATAATAGGTAGTAATTATCGAAAATGCGAAAAGTGTAATGAAATAACTAATAAATTACTAGAGATAGATTATATGTATACTGAAAATTTTAGAATGACCAAAATAATATTTAGGAATGTTCACGTATACCCCACATGTATTTACGTGTAGATAAAAATACGCGTAATTACCTAAATTAGCTTAAAACTAAGCAAATAATTAAAGAAAAATACAAAATAAATATAAAAAAAATTAGAAAAAAATCAGAAGAGGATAAGATGAAGTAAGATCAGGTCGTAGCAGCTTCAAATCAGAAAAAGAAAAATTAACCAATCAAATTTGGACAACCTAAAAACCAAAAACTTAGATAAATGAGCAAAATCCCATCAAATTAATGTACATTAAATTCTACAATTGTCTATAAATAGGGAAAAAAAATTCCAGAAGTCCTTTGGTCAGTTTAAGATCTGAAAAAAATCAAAACATCGAAAAAATCGAGAGAAAATCCAAAAAAATAAAAAAAAAGGAAAACTGTGCAGATTAGGCAAATAAGTTAAACCCACTACTCACCACCACCTGGGACCGAACCACCACCACCACCCTACACTAGACCCACCGCCTGGATCGGCCGACAACATTGGACGGGGTTTGGACGGCCCAAAAGCTTCGAACCGGTTAGTCATTATTCACCCGATTTTTGTATAATTTTGTAAAATTATTTATTTTGCCCAGAAAATTATGAAACTTGTTATTATGAGGTTTTGTTGTATGTAGATTTAGGGAAAAATATTGATTTAGTTTAATTATATCTGGAAATATAGGGTCCCTAACAAATTGTTCAAAACCGAACATTAGTAAACCGGAAAATAAATAGGCTTAGGGATGTAGTTTGGAGTTCAAAATTTTTCTGTAGGATGCTCATTTGATGTATAACAGTGCTATGAAGCCATTTTTTTAAAAATTAATTTTCGAAATTTTTAAGTTAATTTTTAGCCCTAAAATGATGGTAAAATTAGGTGATTAAGGGTTAATTAAGTGATTAGGATGTTAATTACTGATTTGAATCTTAATTAGAGGTTTAGGGAAGTTAATCTCTGCAGCGGAACCTTAATCCTATCCTTTAGGTACTAAGTATGGTTAATTAGGGAAATTAGGTAAGTAATATAACAAATTAGTAATATGTGAAAATGTAAATTAATAAATTTTAAAAAAATAAGGTTATTTAGATAATATTATAATAGAAATCAGAAAAATAATAAATCTGAAATGACATTTAATTTTAAGTAAATATCTCAAAATGTAAGATTTTTACACACCGGGAATAAATCCGATACCTCAATTAGGGTTAACGTATACTGAATAGTTTAAAATACAAAAATTACAACCCAATAGGATATTTGAATACCTGAGCATAACGTGATTAATATCACATTGGGATTCGAGCTTAATTAAGACTTAAGAATTAAAACTAAAATCTAGTTTAGGAGCCGAACCTCGAAATAGAACATAACGAATCATTAATACGTTATAGGTATACATGAGGAAAATGAGTTATATTATGAATTAGAATAAGAATCCATAAAATATAAGTACTAAAAGAACCTATTTGTATTATAGGACACCCAAAAACAAATCAGCTCGCAACTAGAGGATCGAGCGATCGAGCGATCGAGCAAATTCAAGTAAGTTGGGTTATTGCTTATTGTAATAAAGTACTAGTTTTGTAGTACTCGGAGACTTAGACTTGTATATGATTGTGATTGTAAATAGTTTGTGCATGTGCTTGATGTATCTGAATTCGTGCTGGAATTTATACTGTGAATGATTTTGTGACTGATTGAATTGGTATGAACTTGTTGAACACCCTAACCGGCATTTAATCTTAGTCGACCCTAATAACCGAAAATGTCATGCATTGCAACCCGTTAGGGGATCATAGGACTCTCCAACCAAATACTGACCCCTTCGAAAGGGATAGCGCAGGATTGCAAAATGGTCCCTTCTTCATCCTTAGTCGAACTAAGTGACAAGAGAGGAGGTCGCGGTGGGGGTGAAGTCAATGGCTCGAAGGTAGTCACGGGAGGAGCGAGGTTTCCATTGCACAAGCCTGGGTTTGGTTATGAGCTGCTGCATAACACGGAACTCCTCAACCCAGATTGGAGCAGGTGAAATTTCTCTGATTTCACAACGGACCGGATTACGTTGTGCGATGACACTTGATTGTTGCATTGCATGAAAATAATTGTTTGATAACCCTGTTTGTGCTTGTATGTATTCATGAGTCTCCAATTCAACTTACTGGGCTATAGTTGCTCATATCCTTATAGATCCTTTTGCAGGTTCTGATTTGTGAACACTACAAGTACTATGCCGCCTTACAATTACCCAGAGGTTAGTTCGCTTGAAGCCAGGGGTGTGAGGATCAAGTTACTCAATATAATGTGTGACTAGAATGACCATGTAATTAGGAAGGAAAGACTAATAGCTATTATGTAATCTAGTGAACTGTCATGTTTGTGTAAAACTTCCTAGGAAGCTCTGTGGACTTATTTATAATTATCTATGTTTTATAGAATTTTGTAATAATTATCATAATTATAGTATAATTATTAATCGAACTGTTTACTTCAAAGCAAGGAGTCGTCGATGCTTTGTGTAGATTATCTCTATGGTAGGCACTGTGAGGCCAGTTACTATTATAGAATGGTTTACACGGCGGGACTGTTGCGACTTTGCGACTTCGGGGCGTAACACATAACCCAACCCTATACACATTCATTTATAATTTATAATTTATATTCACTAACTACAAGTACAAACAAGTATGAAATTATTAGGAAAAACTTACTTGGCCATGGCTAACTTAAGGGTCGTAGTAGTCTAGTGGCAGCTCAAGGTTGATATCGAAATCACTTGAGGATAATAAAAATTTTGTAAAGTAGGGAATTTTAAGCTAACTAGTGTTAGAATTTGTAAGGTCTATTTCATTTAATTACGTGAAATTACTGATTCGAGTTTTTTTTTATCGAATCTCGTGTAACTTTTTCATTTTAGCTCAGATCGTTATGACCTTATAATTCATTTTAATCGTTTTCTAGCGTATTTTCTCGTAACGAGGTCCATTTTGGACGTTGTAACTTGTAGTTTAAGTTATGACGTAAAAATATCACAAAAATTATTATTTAAGTTTAAAAATTATAAAATATTAATTTTCATTTTTTCTTAACATATTTATGATTTAATAATTATTTAAATCATATATGTGATATTTTTATTATTTTGAGCATATTTTCCTATTTTTGAGATTTTTACTTTATTATGATTATTATTATTATGACCTTTATTATTTTTATTATTTCTCATTTTCTTATTATTTATGTACTTAGTGATTTATACATACATATACATATATCTATATATATTTTCGGTATACTACATATATATAATATATGTTATACGTTATATGTATGTATATACTTATTTTATGAAAACAAACATACTTCTTATGTACATATATATATATTCATGTATTTGTATTTATATATAATAATATACTTATATAATTTCTGAATACTTAAATATATATAAATAATCTACAAATACCTATTCTTATATTATATATTCGGTATATATATATTTCCATAATATTTGTTATAAAATATATATACTATATATTATACATATATTATGCCGTATACCATAAGGCATATACTCTCTATTATATATATATATATATGTCTTATATACATACTTATAAAAATACCCCACTACATATATACTATACAACTATACACATATTTATATACAAAAATAATTATACATGTATACACACATATATATATAGTTTACGGTACACACATATACATATATATACTATAGTTATTTAATATAAATACTTAATACTAATCATATGTATACTTAAAAAAATATATAATACATACTCTTCCGTATAATATACCTATATACATACATGCATACATACATAGCCTAATACATGCATATACATGTATTACTAATGTTATATTAAAAAAAATACTATACAAATACTTCATTTATACATGTATATACTATATAACATACATCTATACTAAAATAATTTACTTACCTTTTTCTTCTAATTCTTTCTTCTTCTTTTCCTTCTTCTTTTCTTTCTTTCTTTTTCTTTCTTTCTCTTCTCATGGTTTATGCTTCCAGGTTTTGGTTTTTGTGTGTGCAGATTTTTTTTTTTCCAGATTTTCCTTTTATTCACGTGAGGAGCTAGTTTAAAATTTAAGCTAAAATCTTATCTAATCTTTTATATTAATGAGGATATGATAAACTTAATTGTTTCCATTTTTCTTTTATTTTATATTCAACGCATGGCATTTTATTTTAGTCACACGGGTTACTGATTTTTGCTTTCCATTTCCAGAACATGAAATTGGGTTAAAGGAAGAAAAGAGAGAAAAGAGATAAATTGAAAATAAAAGAGAAGGAAAATAAAAATTAATAATAAATATATGTAATTTTTCGAAACATATAAATTATAACAATTCTTATCGTAAATTAATTTTTAAATTTTTGTGAAATTTTATCAATTTAATTGGTATCTAGTACAATTAAAATTTTTACGAGTTATTATAGCAATTTTTTTTTTTATAATTTCACAAGAATAGGCGATTTAGTTGAGAATTTGTAATCGACTATAATTTTATCACAATTGAGTAATATTTAATTACTTTATAGGTTTACAATTATAATTTTAAGGTTTCCAACAAATTCGAATTCAATTTTGATTAATGATGCTTAAAGCAGTTTTAGGGTTTTAGTATATGATTTAGGGTTTCGATCAATTCTTAAAGTTTTATTATCGATGTTATATTTTATTTATTAAATTTTATGATATTTTATTGTTACTAGCCTTATCGACTTATTGTACAGTTTAGGACACTCGAATTTGAATTAAGGTTTAAGTACTAATTTCCTAGGGTTTACAACTTAGCTACCAATCAATATCTTAATAATTATGTACAAGCATAACATGTGCATAAACAACTACTTACAATCACAAGCAAGCATATGCTCCAATCTTTGTAAATCTCACTTACTTGTATTGAAGCTCACTCCAATAGGTTTGTTGTGTCAGTATTCTTCTCTTTTGGAAGTTCTATATATATATGTACCAAAAACCTAAATTTGGTTTTCACAAAATATATGAAAACGTTAAGAGTTTTATCTAGTTCTTCATATTATGCTATAACCTGGTTGGAAAACTAATTAGATAGTTATTTTATTGAAATTACATACATACATACATACATACATACATACATACACACACACACATGTATATACATACACACTCATTTGATACACCTAAGGCATATGATATCCTTAATATTCTTATTTAATTATAATTTAGCTAATATAGACGCATACGTACGTATATAAGTACCTAAAGGGTGTTATTTATGTATTAATATATATATATATATATATATATACATGTGCGCGCGCGCACACACACACATACATATACGCTTTAATTATCATATTTTACTATATAGATTTTACTAAATTATTTAATATTAAAAGATATACATAATTATATTACTACTTATAATATATCGTTTCATTGTTTTGAAACGTACATTTTATTGGTCAAATTATGTTTCAATTATGGAAAGATCATTGTAGGACAATATTTTCTATGATCATTGAAAATATCTATTTTATTACCTAAAGTTATCCAATTTTAATAAAGTTAGTATCATTGAGTTCGTGTAAACTCAATGACATGTATTATGTGTTCTACTCAAAAGATTTTTTCTAAAGGGTGCTTTTAATCGTAGTATATAAGTAAATATATAAAATAAATAGCATTGCATTAATATCATACTATCAAATTAAAATATACTTTTCACATAAATTTCAAGTTAAACATGATAAATCACATATTGTTTACCCCCTAGGGTTGCGAACAAGACGAGCCGACTTGTTTAAAAATTATTGAGCTCGAGCCTAGCATGTTTTAGAGCTTGAAATTTAGTCTCGAGTTCGACTTGTTTAGATAAATGAGCTTTATCTTGAGTTGAAGCTCAACTCATTTACTAATGGAGCTCGAGTTGAGCCAATGAGCTGAGCTGAGTTGAGCTTAAAATAAGTCAATTTCGAGCTGATTTTGAGCTTATTAACGAGCTTAAGTTTACAAAATTAAAAAATATATAAATAAATGGATTAATATATAGTAAATAAGGATTAGATTATATATTATATAGATATTAACTTTTAAATTTTAATAATATATAATATTTGCAATATAAATAAAATTCGCAAACTGACTTATAAGCCTAAAAGACCGGTTTGCAATCCTAAGTCAGTAAGCTTACGAGCTTGAGCTCCAACTCAAGCACAAGCTTGAGCTTTCGAGCTTGAGTTGGAGCTTAAGCTTGACTTGTTTAGGTAAATAAGCTTCATCTTAAGCTCGAGCTCTGTTTGCTTATTAATCAAGTTTGAGTCGAGCCGAGCTTTAAACGAGTTCGACTTATTTAGGTAAATGAGCTTCATCTTGAGTTTGAGCTCAATTTGTTTATTAATCAAACTCGAGCTGAGTTGAGTGTTAAATGAGCTAAGCTCAAGTAGTTCGCGAGTTGCTCGGCTCATTTGTAGCCCTATTTACTCCTAATATGTATATATCATAATTCAATTCATATAATATTACGAGATATGTAAAAAACATCGTGTAATCCTATCTAATCAAAGTATGTATAATTATGATTTAAATAAATAATTAACATATTTTAACCTATTAGTACTAAAAACATGTTCTAGTTAATAATTTTAAGCCATTTAATTATGAAAATGCATAATAAATAGCTCAGATTATTAAATAATTCTACAAAAATTTCTATAGACTAAAAAAATATAGAGAATTTAACCAACAACTTGTTTCATACAATCACGTTTTTTGCTTATATATGTAAAATTACATTTTTGCCCTTAAATTAAGGTTAATTAGGCAAAGAATCTTATTTTAAAACAAAATAAATTCCAACTTATCCTACTATCATTACAAGTATCTAAAAGTCATTATATGTCAAATTCATTGATTATTTCTATTGAAACTAATTTATTTTAGAAAACGCATATTTTAGCTATTTTTATGGAAAAAATACAATAAATACTAGACATGTATAAAATCAAAATCGGGCTATATAACATTAAACTAGATGTAACAAGAATCCTACAAGAAAAAATTTTAGCCTCAAACAATATCATTTGATATATTTCTTTTTAATTTAAAATTTTAGATTACATTTCTTAACGAAGTATATAAAATAATTAAAATTTTATCAAAGTAATTATACAAAATAAAAGTACATCTAAAATAACCTAGGAATAAATTTTTCCATAATTTTCCTAATTGTTTTAATATTTTTTAGAAAATAGGGAAAAATAAGGTAGAATTTTGGAATTTTTGTTCGTTAGAGCTTCGATGGCCGATAAGTGATTGTCAACAGACAAGGGTACTGGCTCCTTTGTTAGGGGATAATGGGGTTCGCTGTTGGGTTGTCATTAAGGTTGGAAACGATAAGAGAGCACTGGAGTACCCTATTTTTTCAATTTTTTTTATTAATTTCCTTTGATTTTTCTTTGAGTATCCTATGTTTCTAAAAATGTGTAAGTACAAGTCCTGGAGTCCTATTTATACAATTTTGGTTCGAATGGTATTTCTTTAAGGGTTAAGGAATTTTTTTGTTCAATTATTAGGTGAAAAAGATTAAGTAGGAGATGGCTATTTGTTGTTTAATCTACTTTTGAGTCATCTTGATTTTTTTATTGATGCTGCCACAGTGAATCTAGCTTAATTCTAGGTTGTTCTAAAAGTTTTAGATGAGTTTTAGATGATATTGTAATGTATTTTTGATGTTTTATATATTATTTATTAATATTTAATAGTTTTGTTAATATACAAATATATCTTATATATAAATAATGCATATAATGATAATCATATTCATGTAATGATGTTTTACTTATATTAGTAATATTTGAAGTCATCACTTATTATATATATTTATAGAATTTCGGATTTATTTACAAGTATATTTGTTATATATACCAAGTATATTCATAAATATATATATTTATATGATATTTTATGCAATATTATTTAATTTTATAACTTAAATAATTTATCTCTAAGATCTTGTTACATTTTGAGCTCGATTTGAGAAGTTTCAACAAGTTTATATTATGTTGAATAATTGCACTTCTAAAGCTAAAATTAGGGTTTTTGAAATTATTTTTAAATTTCAACTTTATCATGTCATATCAACTAACTTTTCTATTATAATTTTAAAGTTTGAACTTAATTGGATAAATTTTCTTGAAAGTCTTAAATTTGAGTATGATTACCCTAAAAGTAAGATTATAGGGCTAACTTTTGCTTGATTAACTAAATTTATAGCAAGAGATCACTGACTTGTGATTCCAAAAAGCCATGGATACTTTTCTTCCACCACAACTTTCAACTCCCAAGTTGCTTCTACTTCAAAACCACTACCCAACTATACCTTAACGTATTCTAGCTCTTTATTTCTTAACTTATGATCTGATTATCTAGTATTTTTATGAGTCTATCTTCACATGTCAAATTTTCTTGAAACTCCATAGGTTGCAATTCCATTATCACATCAAAGTTCTTTACGAGTCTCCTCAACATTGAGACATGAAATACACCATGATGTTTGGATAGATTTGGAGGTAGTGCAAGGCAATATGATACTTTGTCCACCTTCTCTAGTACCTCAAAAGGGCCTAAATATCTTAAGCTCAATTTTCCTTTAGACTTGAATCGTTTGAGTCCTTTAAGCTGGCTTATCCTTACATATTACGTGATTTTCAACTTGGAATTCCAGGGATCTCCTCTTCATAGCTGCCTAACTTTTGTATCTATCTTGAGCTTCTTTCATTTGCTATCAAATTATCTATACTTTCTCATTCGTTTGAGCAATCGGGTTAACGCCTAGCACTATACGCTCTTCACTTTCCCAACACAAAGGAGATCAACACTTCCATCTATTCATATGGGGTTATTTGTACGATAGCTTCGTAACTATTATTATAGGCAAACTCCATTAATGATAAGTGTCTATCCCACTCTCCACTAAATTTTAGTGTACATTTCCTCAACATATTTTCCAAAGTTTGAATAGTCTTTTCACATTGCCCATTTTATTGTGGATAGTATGCAGTATTGAACTTTAATTTAGTACATAGGGCACAATATAAACTTTCCCAAACGTAAATTGGGTGTCTCCATCAGAAACTGTAATGAGTGATACTTCATGCAATCTAACAATCTCTTATACATATAAATTATTCATTTTCTTAGGATAAAGTTTGTAAAAGTGCCCATACTTTTATATATATATATATTTTATTTTAATACGTAAACTTTAAACTTATTTATTTTAATATTATAATTTTTTAAATGAGGCAAATTAGTATAATTATTACAACAACCGTTATTATAAAATGGCAAGATCATTATATAAATGCATCAAGTTTCATTTTATCTCTATTTTAGAGCTCAAACTTTATTTTATATAATTTTGGTACTTCAATATTTTAAAGTGAAATAAATATGTATTCTCTATGATAACCTTTGTAACAACGTTATAAAAAATAAGAATAAGAATGATTAACTAAAGCAGTCCTATACATCCATTTTAATCCATTTTCATTTTTTCTATTATTATTATTAATGATATAATATACATCATATTTTATTTAGTGATATAAAAGCTTGCAAAAGTTAGAAAAATCACATTAAATAAAATTTCAAGACTCGAGCCTATTCTTTGTTATTCTTTTTTTTTTTAAATATATTATAATTGTTCATTATTATTTATTGTTTTTTTGTTATGTTTTATAAAGGTTATTATAAATAATACTTATTTGTTTCACTTTAAAAAGTTGAAGTATAAAAAAAAAAGTTTGAACATTGAAATGAAAATAAAATGAAAGTTGATGTACTTATATTATTATTCTTTCATTTTCTAATAATGGCCATTATAACGTAAATACCATTTTGTCTCATTCCGAAAGTTAAGAGATTAGAAGGAATGAGTTTAAATATTAGGTACTAAAATGAAAAAAGTATAAAAGTTCAGGTAACTCTATTGATTTTATCCTCCATTTTCTTCAATGAATAGCCAGTACAATATGGTAGAAAATATGCACATTTTGTCAATTTATTAACAGTCACTCTTATCGGGTCATGTCCAGTTTGTATTCTAGGAAAGCTACAACAAAGTCCATTGTAATATGGTCCTACTTCCATTGTGGTGCTTCTAAGGGTTGTAGTGTACCTCCTAGCTTTTGGTGCTTAGTTTTAACTTGCTAGCATGCTGTACACTTTGTTATAAATTGTGCTACATCTTGTTTCATTCCATACCACCACAAAGTAGAGTTCAAATCTTGGTACATTTTATTCCTACCTGGGTGTAGTATATGTCTAGAAGTAACTTTGTTCATTATGTTTTTAGGTCAATAACTTAGAGCACACAGATTCAGCCTTTAAATCTTAACACTCTCGCTTCATCCATCTTAAAGATAGGTAGTTCCTCCTTATGTACTAATCTAGACTTGATTATCTTCAAGTCTTCATCTTCATCTTGTAGCTCCTTAATTCTATCAAGTAAAGTTGGTTGGACTGCTAGATTCATAAAACACATATCGGGGTCATGTTGTAAATATCCCATTTTTGCTCCCCTTTTTATTTTTTAGAATTTTTAACATAGTAAAAATAGTCCTAATTTAAGAAAAAAAAAAGAAATTTAGAAAAAAAATTTAAAAAATGGAAAAATTACAAAAAATATGAAAATAGAAAAATACAAAAAGGTAGAAAATTACAAAAAAAAAAAAAAGAAGAAAATACAAGAAAAAAAATTTAGAAAAAATCACAAAAAATAGAAAACTTAGAAAAAATAAAATAAAATTTAGAAATTTTAAATAAGTTTTAATAGCTCAAATAACTTAGGAGAGGGCCGTTAGGTGTAGGCATAAATTCAAATTTAGCCTAGGCAACCTTATCCATATGATTACACATATGAATAAGACATAGGTCAATAACCTAACGGATAAGCACTTGAACATTAGTATTGGGTTTAGCTTGAGGTCCTAAGTTTACATCTTACCAAAAGCATCAAAATGCCTTTTGTTTTTTTCCTTACAACACGCATAGCATACATTGTTACGTGTCAGGACATCATCATATCATGTGTCAACTGTAGCATGCATGGCATTGCCACATACGTGGACCATATGGCACGTGTTAACCATATGACTTGATACGTGTCGCCACATGGCATGATACATGTCAGCCATATCACTAGCCATGAATCTTTTTGGACACGTGGAAACTTTTCGTTGGATGACTTGACTGACATGGCACCACATTCGCACCTCTTCCCTTACCCGTTTGCTAGCCTTCGCTTCCCTGCCCCCCTCTGCTTCCCTCTCTTTCCTTCATTTCTGGTATGAAACTAGCTTACTCCCCTCACTTTGACTTAATTTTTAATGCAGATTCCACATACGAGCATGCCATTTTCTTTGTCTAGCCTAGTTCTTTGCATGGCATACTTTGAATAAAGCTTGAGAACACATCTATATTCATACATTTAGAGCATTAAATTGGCTGAAGAAATAAGGAAAAAACTAGAAATTAGGTGATTTACATCCAATTTGACTTTTCAACTTTCCATGGTTAACCAAGCTGTTTTAATATAAATGGAGTTGAGAAATTCGGTTTTTTAGGGGTGGGGGGGAGGGGGGCGAGCTTATGGTACACAATCTGAAATCCTCTATTAAAGCTTCCCTTGAAGCTTTCTCTTTAGCTTATAGCCACCCATTCTCTTTCTAGCTTATCTCTCTTGTTTCTTACCTTTGAAGCTTGAAACCACAATTACTGAACTCCCCATGCTACAAGCTTCCCAATGCCACAACTTTAAATCATAGCCATAGCCCTTAGACTCATCCTTAAACCACCATTCTCTGACCCTTGATTACCGTAACTTCTAACCACCACTGTTTGAGTATTTCTTTTACAAATTGACACTACCACGAGTTTCGTAGCACTCTAAAAAACCTAACCCAATCTCTCTTTAAGCTCAGCAAATGCCACTTGTGCTAACCACCACCACTACCCACGACACAGCTTCGACCACCACCCGTACGACTCCTAGCCGCTGCAGCATCAAGTCTACCCCTCTAATCCTAATTTGAAATCCATAAATCCTCTCTCTCCCATAAATTTCATTGCTTATAAGTGCCAAAATCGCCTTCTCCTCGTGTTGTTGTTGGCCTCTACTATAAGACTTGATTCCCATGACCTAAACCTGACTGAGTTGACCTAAAGCTCGCTCTAGATCCAACCCATGTACACTCCTCTAGTCTGAATTGTTTCGGTTTTTGTATTTTTTTCAAATTAATTTTATTAGATGTAATTGTAAATAAAAAAATAGAGAGAGAAGGAAAAAAGAAAAAAAGAGAGAAAAGAAGAAAAAAAAAAAAGAAAAAAAGGAGATATAATAGCTTTTTTATTTTTATCTTTTAGTTAAAAATTAAGTATATATAAAAAAAGTAGTTATTAAATCCAAAAAGTTCCAAAACATAGTTTCCTCATCAGTTCTTTCTCACTCTAGCTCGAATACAAGCTTTTTGCACACTTGGAGATGATCATTATGTGGCATATTTACTCAAAACCTACAAGCAAGTCTATAGAGAAGTGAGCAAACTACAACTTAGTGAAGGGTAGGAAGCAAAAAGCATATATAAGCTAAGTAATACAACTAAGCTATCAAGCAATTGTTATATGCAGTGCATGAACATACAATGTTATTTGATTTGTGTGAGGTTAGAAAAATTATATCCACTCTAACCTAGGTTGAGGAGTTGCAATATGATAGTCACAATACTAATCATAAAGGCCACGAGGCCTTTTCATAGCTAATTTTGAGCTTGTGCAATAGAGACTCTAGCTCTACTTATGACTATCTTCAAACACAATGCCTCCAATGTTGCTACAACCTCTTCTGTTGTCACTTAGTTCAATCAAAGGTGGGGAAAGGCTAGCTCATTGTACCTCGTTGAAGGCATTGGAATTTAGCTGGAGAAATCTAACTGTCTCTTAATTAAATGTGATGCATGTTAGTTTATAGCTTTAGTTTGTGTTCAATTAGTCTAGGTAAGGTGATCAACTAATTCATAACATACCAAGCAAGGTCAAGTAACACAGTAAAATGTATAGCTTAGCTACCAATTAGCATTTCAGTAGTCAAGCACATGCATAACATATGCACAAACAACTATTTAAAACCATAAGCAAGTATATACTCCAGTTTCCATAAATGTCACTTATTGGTACTGAAGCTCACTCTAGCAAGTCTGTAGTGTTAGTGTTCTACTCACTTAGAAGTTCTATATATACTAAAAACCCATATTTAGTTTTTGTATAATTTACAAAAACCTTAGGATTTTATCTAATCTTTTGTATTATCTTGTAACTTGATTGAAAAACTGTTTAGATAGTTATTTTATTGAAATTAAACATACGCACATACGCATATACGTACGTACACACACACATACACGCACGCTTGTGCGCGTACGTGTAAACCCTAAAGTTAAGCCAAATGACTGTAGAATTGAACTTAGAATATAAAGTTTGAGATGATTGGTTAAACGATCTAATCAAACCCAAATTATAAACTATGGATAGAAATATTAGTAAAAATAACCTTATAAACTTGAATTTAAGAAAATAAGTAATGAAATAGGAGACTATAAAATTTTCAAATTTTAAGTATAATAATTATTAATAATCGAAAAGGCAAAAAGTGCAATATAATAACTAATAAATTACTAGAGATAGATTATACGTATACTAAAAATCATAGAACGACTTAAATAATAATTAGGAATGTTCACATGTACCCCACATGTATTTACGTGTAGATAAAAACACGCGAAATTACTTAAATTGGCCAAAAAGATAGTAAATAATTAAGGAAAATTTTAATTAATTGAGAAAAAATCAGAAAAAAAATCAGAGGGATAGGGAATGATGAATATCTGGTCATGGCAAGTCAGGAGTTGAAGAAGAAAAATTATCCAATTAGAATTAAGCAACACAAAAGCCAAAAATTAAGGGAGTTGGATAATATCTTACCTCATTTAATACATATTAATTACGAAAAACTTCTATAAATAGGGAGAAAATTTATAGAGCTCCTTTGGACAGTTAGGGATCAGAGAAAAATAAAGAGCTTCGAAAATTCAAGAGAAAAACCAGAGAAAAAAAAAAGAAAAGGAAAACTATACAAATAGGGCTAATGAGTCAAACCCACACACCACCACCACCCCACTCCAGACCTATCGCCTGGACCGACTGACACACCTAGACCAGTGTTGGAAGGCCAAAAGCCATTGGATCGGGTAAGTCTCTAATCTATTCTGATTTTGTATAATTTCTTAAAATTAGTTAGTTTGCCCAGAAAATTATGAAACTTGTTATTATGAGGTTTTATTGTATGTAGATTTAGGGAAAAATAATGACTTAGTTTAATCACGTCTAAAAATATAGGATTCTTAACAAATTAAGCAAAACCAAGCATGATTAGAACTAGAAATAAATAGGCTTAAGAGTATAGTTTAGAGATCAATTTTTTTTTTTTTTTTTTGTAGAATGAGTAAGTGATATAGAACAATGCTATGAAGCCATTTTTTTAAATTTAAAATTAATTTTTGAAATTTTAAAGTTAATTTTTAGCCCTAAAATGATGGAAAAATTGGGTAATTTTGGGTTAATTAAGTGATTAAGACACTAATTACCGACTTAGATAGTAATTAGATGCTTAGGAATGTTAATCTCTGATGTAGAAACCTAATCTTAGCTTTAGAGTGTTAAGTGTAAGTAATGAAGGAATTATGTACTAATTATAGAAAATTGGGAATATTATAAAAAATTAGGTTTAATTAGATAATATAATAATATAAATCAGAATATAATAAATCTGAAATAAAATTTAATTTTAGGTAATTATATAAAAAATTGTAAGATTTTCTCATATCGGGAATAAATCCGATACCCCAATTAGGATTAGTGTGTACCGAATAGTTTAGAATACTAAATTAAGATCTAATAGGATATTAGAATACTCGAGCTTAATGTGATTGATTTCACATTAGGATTCAAGCATATTCAAGATTTCAAAATCAAAACTAGAATCTAACTTAAGAACTGAACCGAACCTCGAAATAGGGTAAAATGAATCATTAGTGAATAATAGGTATTCATGGAAAAAAATAAGCTAAATTATAACTTAGAATGTGAATTATTAAAGTATAAGAACTAAAAAGACTTATTTGTATTATAGGATATCCAGAGACGAATTGGCTTGTAATCGAGTAATCGGGCGATTGAGAAACTCTAAGTAAGTTGGGTTATTACTTACTGTATTAAAGTGTTATTTTATGGTATTCGGAGACTTAGGATTGTATATGGTTATGATTGTAAGTAGTCTATGCATATGTTTGATGTATTTGAATGCATGCTGAAATTTGTAATGTGATTGATTGAATTAGTGTGAAATTGTTTGAACACCCTAAATGAAATTTAATCTTATTCGACTTTAATAACCAAAAATATCATGCATTACAACCTATTAGGGGATTATAGGATTCTCCAACCAAATATTGACCCATTTGAAAGGGATAGCGCAGGATTGCAAAATGGTCCCGTCTTCATCCTTAATCGAACTAAGTGATAGGAGAGGAGGTTGCGGTGAGGGTGAAGTCAATGGTTCGAAGGTAGCCACGGGAGGAGCGAGGTCTCCATTGCACAAGCTTAGGTTTGGTTGTGAGTTACTGCATAACATGGAAACTCCTCAATCTGGATTAGAATGTGTGAAATTTCTCTGATTTCACAACGGACCGGACTACGTTGTGCGATGACACTTGATTGTTGTATTGCATTACAATAATTGCTTAATAATCTTGTTTGTGTTTGAATACTCTCATGAGTCTCTAATTTAACTTATTGAGCTGTAGTTGCTCATACCCCTATAGATCCTTTTGCAGGTCCTAATTTCTGATTACTGCAAGTATCATGCTGCCATATGATTATTTAGAGGTTAGTCCTTTTGAAGCTAGGGGTGTGAGGATCAATTTACTTAGTAGTGATGTGTAGCGAGAATGTCCTTTGTAGTTTGAGAATGAAAGATTGATAATTATATTGTAATTTGAGGATGGAAGACTAATAATTATTATGTAAATTAGTGAACTGTTGTGTATATGTAGAATTAGTGAACTGTTGTGTATATGTAGAATTAGTGAACTATTATTCAAAATTTGTGAAATTTACCATAATTATAGTTAAACATTTAATTTAACTGTTTACTTTAAAGCGAGGAGTCGTTGACGCTTTGTGTAGATCATATCTATGGTAGGTACTGTGAGGACAGTTACTATTATAGAATAGTTTACATAGCAGGACTATTGCGACTCTACGACTTCGAAGCGTAACAATACGCACATGCACACACATATGCTCATCTAATACACCTAAAGCATATGATATGCTTATTACTCTTATTTAATTATAATTTATCTAATATAGATACACACATACATGTATAAGTACCTAAAGGGTGTTATTGATGTATTGGTACTATTATATATACATATACACTTTAACTATCATATTTTACTATATAGATTTTACTAAATTATTTAATATTAAAAGATATATATAATTATACTACTACTTACAATATATCGTTTTGAAATGTATATTTTATTGGTCAAATTATGTTTCAATTACAGAAAAGTTGTTAGAGGATGACATTCTTTGTGATATCATAGAAAATACTTATTTTATTGTCTAAAGTTATCCAATTTTAATAAAGTCAATATTGTTAGGTTTGTGTAAACTTGATGATATGTATTATGTGTTATATTCAAAAGATTTTTTTAAAGGGTGATTTTTAATCCTAGTATGCAAGTAAATCCATATAGCAAATACTATTATATTAATACCATACTATCTAATTAAAATATACTTTTCATATAAATTTCAAGTTAAACATGATACATCACGTATTGTCTACACTTAACATGTATATATCATATGGCAATTCATATAATATTATGAAATACTGCAAAAACATTAGGTAATCCTATCTGATCATAGTATGTATAATTATGATTTAAATAAATAATTAACATATCTTAATCTATTAGTACTAAAAACAATGTTTTGATTAATAATTTAAGTCATTTAATTAGGAAAATTCATATTAAATAGCTTGGATCATCAAGTAATTCTACAAAAATTCCAATAGACTTAGCAAAATATATAAAATTTAATTAGCAACTTGTTTCATGCAATTGAGTCTATATCCTATATACGTAAAATTACATTTTTACACTAAAATTATGGTTAATTAAGTAAATAATATTATTTTTATACAAAATAAATTCTTACTTATCCTACTATCATTACAAGTGTCTAAAAGTCATTGTATGTCAAATTCATTGATTATTTCTATTAAAACTAATTTTTTTTTTCAGAAAAATGCCTATTATAGTTATTTTTAGGGTAAAAAATATAATAAATACTAAACATGTATAAAATCAAAATCAGGCTACATGGATAAAATTAATATCATTTGATATATTTATTTTTAATTTAAAAATTCAGATGAACATTATATTTCTTAAGAAAGTATATAAAATAATTAAAATTTCATTAAAATGATTATACCACATGAAAGTACATCTAAAATAACTTAGGAATAAGTTTTTCTATAATTTTCCTCTTGGCTTAATATTTTTTAGAAAATAGAGAAAAATAAGGCAGAATTTTGTAACCTTTATTCATTGGAGTTCCAATGGCTAGTAGGTGGTTATTGGCCAGTAAGGATGGTGGCTCCTCTGCTTGTGGTTGGTGGGGCTCATTGTCAAGTTGTCATTAGGGTTAGAAATGGTAAAGGAATAGTAAAGTACCCTATTTTTTCTATTTTTTCCTTATTTTCTATTAATTTCCTTTGACTTTTCTTTGGTTATCCTATGTTTCTAAAATGTGTAAATGGTAGTCTAGAGTCATATTTATACAATTCTAGGTCGGTTAGAGTTAAGGGTTAAGGAATTTTTTTGTTTAATTATTAGGTGAAAAAGATTAAGTTAGAGGTGACTATTGTTGTTTAATCTTCTTTTTGAGTCATCCTGATTTTGTTGTTGATGCTACCATGGTGAGTCCAACTTAATTCCAGGTTGTTCTCAAAGTTTTGGATAAGTTTTAGATGATATTGTGATGTATTTTTTATGTTTTATATATTATATATTAATATTTAATAGTTTTGTTAATATACATGTTCCTATATAAATAATATATGTAATGAGTAATCATATTCATGTAATGATGTTTTACTTATGTTATTAATATTTAAGATGTATTCTCTTTTTTATTTTTTTGAATTTATTGCTTATTATATATATTTAGAGAATTTTGAGTTAATTTACGAGTATATTTATTATATATATAGAGCATATTTATAAAAAAATATATATTCATATAGTTTTATGTAATATTATTTAATTTTATAATTTAAATAATTTATCTCTGAAATTTTGTTGAGTTTTAGGTTCGGTTTTAGGAGTTTTGACAGGTTTTATGTTACATTGAATAATCGCACTCTAATGCTAAAATTGGGGTTTTATGAAATTATTTTTAGAATTTAACTTCACTGAATCACTTTGACTAACTTTTCTAATCTAACTGTAAAGTTTAGAATCAATTAAATAAGTTTTTCCAAAAGCCCTAAATTTAGTTGTGGTTGCCCTAAAAGCGATTTTAGGAGCTCACACATGGTCTAAAGCTATGATGGTTTCCACTTGTTAGTCATATGACAACCTGGGTTTAAGGAAGTCAGTGGGGTCAGACATCCTACACAGACATTGACGTCTAACCATTTCAATGGTGCATCTAAAACCAAGTTGGTATAATTATGATATATGGAAGCCATTTAGGTGGTTTGTTTTGGTAATCCAAGCAACATGCCTAGTACTATAGGAGCTACATATCTCTTTATGAAGAGGATAGACTTTAATTTTTCATTTTTTCTCATTTTAACTCAGCTTTGGAGTAGTTTTAAGTTTATAAAGTAAGGTTTTAGTTAGATAAAATAGATCAGGTTATTTTTTAGGCTTAAAAACTTTAATTTGTAGAACTTTTGTAGTGTATATGATTGGGATTGACTTTACTTAACTTTAGGATTCTTTTGGTCTTATACTTGTATATCCTTTTATTCTAATCCATGTTTTTGTTGTATGCTTTTCAATGATTATGAGATATCTTAGTTGTTTGTGGAATCATGATTATTTGATGGTGTTTATGTGATTGGTTGCATTATTTACATGATAGTATTAAATATGTGAAGTTTTGGCTAGTTGTTATTCATAGCCTTTTTAATGTACGATTGACCCTCAAATTTGCATAAATTAAAAATCTTGATATTTAAAATATATTGAAGGCTTAGTATGAATAGGACTTATTGTTTTCATTATTGACATGGGAATTTGTTGTTTCAAGCTCAAAAACTCTATATTTCACTCTTAATGTAATTGAAGTTGTTCTTTGTGATACAAGAATGTACATAGACTAGAAATTTAACTAAAGTAGATAGTTTATGACAAACTAGTTGTTTACCGAATCCTTTGCGAAAAACTATATGGAAAAAGCATTTTTGCTATAGAAAGAACTTTATTTATTTCAAAAGTAGAGTCAGCTCTAACAAGTTTGATCAAAACTCATGTAATAATTATTGAAAATAATCTAAAAGCACAAATCACATAAACCAAAGGAATTAGAAATCACAATCCTAAGCTCGAATGTTCAAGGGTTACTTTAAATTTCCCATTTAAAGTAGTGTAGTTAACTTTAGTTCTTAAAGTTAAAATATCTAATTTCGATCACTTGGATTAAAAATGAGTACAATGGCCCAGTACTTAATTTAAATTCCTTATAGATATGACCTTGTATTTGCTATTGTACTACATTCACCACTAGTGTATTTGTTGTGGTCACAAAACTCATATTTTTATAAAATTTATAAGTATAGGTAGGTGACACCTTTAATATTAAAAAAAGCTAAAGCAATTTAGCATCATTGTTGAAGAACATAGATGCTAATATTAGATTAATAGTTTACTTTAGGAATAAGCATTCATGTTTTTTATTTTTGTTGTTTAGATTAATTGTAGTGGCTAATTTAGTTTAGTTTGTCGATTTATTTGTTTGCCGATTGTTCTTAGAAATTTTTTAAATTGAGTTTGATAATTGTTTGTATTTGAAAATTTTGTTTATCTACGTATTTGAGCTAATGTGATATTGTGTTTATTTTATTGAAAGTTGTGTGGATTGTTGAAATTTTTTGATGGAGATATTTTATTTGTGATTTAAAGTTTGTAGGTAATAATAATTGCAGTGGATTAATCATAAAGTGTTATAGAGTTAATCTTGCAAAAGTTATGTTGAGAAATTTTATGTTGCTTGAATTAAATTAAGGATCAAGTTGTATGAGATAGGCATAGGTTGATATTATAAAATTAGAAGGTTTAAATCATTAAATTTTGGTGGATTTTCTTCGAGAATATTGTTGTATGCGAAGTAACCAAATTAAGACTTGACATTATTATGTGATTTAGAGATTGATAGAATTTTGAATGGAAGATTGAGAATGATCCTAAGAAAGAATGAAAAGGAACTAAGTAAGGTTAAATTGAGTGATACAAGTGGAACTTTGAAGGAAGAGAACCTTAGTGTGATTTTTGAGGAAGTGGATAATGATAAGACCACCAATACCATTTGAATAGTAAGAGTATTTGATGAGGACATCAACCCATGTCGACAAAGTAAGAAGAACAATTTGTTCATGTCAAAGTCATGAAAGTTGGACGAAGAAAGAATATGGTCATATGGTGAAGCATATAGAAATTCTTGGACTTAGAGAAGATCCTTAGTTGCAATATATATTGTGTACAAATAATATACGGCATGTATCTTAGTTGGTGAAGTGGCATACATGGCATGTATATTACAAAGTTCAAAACACGACCTCTATGTTATTCTACATGGCGTGTCTTCACGACAATGCAACATGTGGGGCTTGTATCTTTCTTTCATCTATTGTTATTTTAAGTTTATTTGTTTATTTTATTTGTAGTTATCATATTTACACTATTACTATTAGCTAAGTTTTTGTAGTATTAGTATAAGGTCCTATTCTTTCTTATAACAAACAATGGGGGTTTAATTATCAGTATTGTTAATCTCTATGGGTTTGTTAAACCTTAATGCTTATGAGTAGATTCAGTGAGATGGATTTCTCTTGAAATCTTTTTGTGTGATGATTAAATTATTCTGTGAGTGCACTAAGTGATATGTTTATCATTTATTGATTTTTATTTTTGTAAGTTAATTGAAATAGAATTCAATAATTTCTTAGTTCAAATATTGATTGATTTGCCATTTGATAGTTATCCATATTGTTTTATTTCCTTATATCCTAAAACCCCTAAAAAAAAACTTTTCTTTTCATTATATGATCCATAAAATTTCAAAAAGAACCCATATTTACGTTGTTGCACACAATAGATTGTGATTTGTAACTACCTTATAGTCTAGGTCACATCATATTTTTAGTATAAGAGCTTAAGTTCATTGCGCTTCACAATGATAAGTTAGATCTCTGGATTCATTGTTTGAAATTTTTGGAGAATTTGTAGATCTAAGTTTTAGTTTTTGTTGAGTGACTAAGGATATATTTTGTAGTGATGGAGAAATTCTATAGTAAGGGTTAATTGAATAAGGGATTGTGTTGATTCATATTGGCAATTATTTTGGTAATATGAGCTTGTCTATAATGCTATGTGATTCAAGTTAGATGATAAGCAAGAATTGCTTTTTCAATTGGTGGTCAGTATAGAGATGAAATTTTATTTGATACTGTCGATATAGACAATAGCCATATATGTTTAGGAACCTCATGGTAGTCTTATCATGATGTAATGAAGAGCACTTATTATTTTACTAAGGACATTGGATTTCAACTATTACCATTGATTCCAAAAAGATTGCAAAGGGACTTAGAAATGGTAAAAAGTACAATACAATTGTGGAAGAATGAGAATTGGAGTCATATGGAAATTGAAAATATAAAGTTAGCCATTCCAGAGCCTCTAAATAATCATGAAGGTGAAGAAGGACCTAAAATTGTAGAGTCTCCATAAAAAGTTATTAATAAGCATCATAGTAAGAAAGAAGTAGGTATTGAGGAAGAGAGATTAGATTAGGCCAATAAAGAGCCCACACGTGAAGATAATGATGTTCTTGTCTAAGGTGTTTACAAGGATGGTGTAAAGTTAAAGGCGAGTATGAATATGGAACTATGCCAAGAATTGTATATTATCGATTTTCACCTACCATTTGTATGCAAGATCAATTATTGCATGTTATAAGTTGACTTGTGGTGATATGTTGTCAAGGCTAATTGATGATTTTCTGAATCTCCAAATGTTGGTAGACATGGCTCATGATGAATAGAAAGCATACATGTGGGCAAGAACCATTCATATTCACCTAAGTTATTCTATTTTTCTTCATCTTAGTCTTTACAGGTTGGTGTTCGATCTAGGAGGATTGTTAGTTCAAGATTTAAGTTGAATCTTACCTAAGAAGGAGGGTATGATGAGGACATTGACCTATGTCGACAAGGTTGGAAGCACAATTTGTTCATGTTAAAGTAATGAAGGTTAGACAAGGACAGAACATAGTTGTATGGCGAAGCATGTAGTAATTTTTGGACTTGGTGAAGACCCTTTGTTGCAATATACGACATATACAAATAATACATGGCATATGTCATGGTATGGGAGCTCGTACGGGGTCCAACCCTTGTTTGGCTAATCATATTTACTTAGATTGTAGAGGGCAAGCTAGCCTTTTCCCTTTCTACATTTTCAAGATTGTTCCAAGCCCTTCTTGCTTTAAGAGCATCGACTATTATTGTCACCGTCCTCCATATGATTAGAAGGCTCAACTTCTTTATTGATTTTGGCCTACCGTAGCTATTATTAAGAGAACAGTATCAACTCCTGACTACTTTATTCATGGCAGGCTTACCTTGCCATAAGAGACTACCCCACTCTACAAAGAAATCATCTGCTAACACCACTCACTTCACATTAAGCCTCAAGTTGAATACCTTCACTTCTATCCAAAACATAGATCATGATACTTTTCCCTACCTAAATCTACGATGCCTTCGTCATAGGACCAACACTTCGCCACTACCCCTCCCTATAAGTTCACCAACTTTGTTCCTTTATTGCCCAACTTCAGCTAAGGGAGCAAATGGGATTAGATACCCCAATAATCTTAGGTGTAAATGAAACAAGATCATCTCTGTTAGAACTTTAGGGCTTCTATAGGCATCACCTCGCCCTCGCTCTCTTATCCTTCAAGATTACCTTTTGTTAGGTGGCTTAATGGTAGGATCTACCCTTTAAACTCATTTCATTTTCTTGAGATCACCAATCCTTTTCCACTTATTGTTTAACTCCACCTAAGATCACCTTCGCTAGGATTCAAGGCTTCTACAAGCTTCTCTTAAGCCCCCACCTTTTCTTCTTGCTCTTCGAGGTTGCTTCTTGCTAAATGGCTCAACGATAGGGCTTACCCAATGAAGTGCATTTTATTTTCCTAAGATTTAAGTACACTCTTGTTATAATGCAGCTTATGACATGATTGTCCCTTTAGCAACGATGTCCTCTGCCTAGTGGTCACTCCTCCTTTTAAATATTATCCATACGAGTCTAGTTGTCAACAAGAACTACCCTTTTCATTAAGTACATCAACAGTACTTAGGTGGCTTGTTTGGGCTATAACTTTTATGCTCTGATACCATTTATCTTGGGAACGGGAGGTTCACCCTCTCCCCATATGCCTATACGGTACCTAACTCTTCTTTACCTAATCATATTTACTTAGATTACAAAGGGCGAGTCAGTATTTTCCCTTTTTGTAATCCCAGTATTATTCTAAGCCCTTTTTGCTTTAAAAGTGTTAATGTCCTCCATATGATTAGGAGGCCCAACTTTTCCACTTATTTCGACTTGCCGTGGCCATCGTCAAGAGAATTGTATCAGCTCTTAACCAGTGCTGATAGGAGGCTAACTCCGCCTTGAGAGACTACCTAGCCTTGAGAGACTATCACACTTGTTGATGCCACTCACCTCACATTAAGCCACAAATTGAATACCCCCACTTCCATCCAAAACATGGACCATGACACATCTATCTTGATTGGTGACGGAGCATACATGGCATGTATGTCACAAAGTTCAAAACACAACCTTATGTTATTCTACACAACGTGTCTTCATGATTTGGCTACATAAAGGACTTATATCTATCTTTTATCTATTATTATTTTAAGCTTATTTATATATTTTATTTAGAGTTATCATATTTACGCTATTGCGATTAGTTAGGGTTTCATACTTTTAGTATATAAGGTCCTATTTTTTCTTATAATAGACAAGATTGGTTCATTTATTAGTATTATTATTTTCTATGAGTTTGTTAAACCTTAGTTGTTATGAGCAGAATCAATGAGATGGATTTTTCTTGAAATCTCTTTGTGTAATAATTAGATTAATCCACAAGTACATTGAATAGTTTATTTATCATTTATTGATTTTTAATCTTTGAGTTAGAAATAGAATTTAATAATTCCTAGTTCAATTATCAATTGATTTACCAATTGATAGTTGTCCATATCCTTTTATTTCCTTGTTTCACTATATTATAAAACCCCTAAAAAAATATCTTTCTTTTAGTTATATTATCCATAAAATCTCAAAAAGATCCCATATTTACATTGCTACGCGTTATAGATTATTATTTGTAACTATCTTATAGTTTGTGTCACATAGTATTTTTATCCACTACCACCACCTCCTCTTCCAAGGCATGATAGAAACTGTAGCTACTTGTAGGGTTGATCATCAAACTAAACTAAATTGAATTAGACAAAATTGCAAAATGCGATTCTTGTATGTTTAGGTTTGGTTTGGAGAGGATTCAAAGTCTTTACGGTTCGATTTTGGCAAGGAAATGAACCAAACCATTTGAACTCAAACTAAACTACTTCTTAATAAAGGATAATAGATAAGCTTTTTTTTTTTTTCCAAGCTCTATTGGCATTTTGATATAATCCTACTTATCTTTTCTTTTCATGCCGTCTCTTATATCACTCTCAACCTTTATAATCCACTCCTTTTTCGTTTACCATTGTCTCTCATATCTTAAATAGACTCTTACACTTTCACTATCACCTAAAATGTAATACACCAAGCTATAATATCTTTTAACTTTAATTTTTACATAATGTTTTTCAATTTAGACATCAATATTTGATTTAAAATACTCCTATGATTATTAGTTAGAATAAGGTGTTTTTAACAAGTGTTTCAAATTGAACCGAACCATTTTAAATACGGTTCATGTTTAATTTGGCCCTTTAACCTAACCAAACCAAACCAACCCACAAACTCCCCAAGCTACTTGTCACATAATTGATCAATAGTATTAATCTTCTTTTGGTGTTAGTCTGAATAATCAATCCTTTTAAAAAATGAGTTTATTTTCACAGTATGTTTCATTTGTCTAAGATCTAATTTGACTAATAGAGAAAGGAGAAAATAACAAAAGTTTCTTTTTACTTTTCTTTGTCAAATTAATAAAAACATTTGGCGACATATGATACAATTTTCTTTTGCCAAGAAATTTTACATGTGTTGGGATATATTGTTTCTTTCCTTGATATAACGCATTCTCACTGAGTAATGATTGTCAACAAAATTGAAGCTTAGTATTTGATCTGCCAAGCATTTGATGGTACATTAACTACTCAGCATAGTCTAAGTAACACACAAAACTCTTAACTCTGTCACTTCCACAGTAGGTACATGAAAGTTCGACAAATAATTCATCAGGTAAACTTATTTTATTCCACTATAACTTGAAACATCCGGATAAGAAACTGCCAAGTTCAAAACTTCCAGAAATTCGCACATCCTACGGGGCATCCATCTATAACCTTGAATCAAAATTTTAGCCAAAATGTGAAAACTTTATATTAAACCACTACTAAAACCAGCAATATGAAAACTGCCTTATTCATAATATTGACACGACTATCAAATAAAAAAAACTTAAACTCATAGAAATAACATGAGCTTTTATTTTCTTTTACATCATATTCCTCCTCGTTTGTACGATGGATTTTTAATTGAAATCCATTAAATTGATGATTTAATTAAATGAGGTTAAAATAATGCAACAAGGGTTCAAGCTCATGACCTCCTACTGAAACCTAATTAAGATCAACACTATAACCTATTAATCTAGAATTCCAAACCTATAAAAATATCGTAAAGTTGCATGCTTAAAAAGACAGAAAACGAAACTTTCAAGAAAGAAAACTAATCGTGTATGTACCATTGTGAGAATGTTGATCCATTAATATTATGGTTATCAGAGGGGGGTGCGTCTTGTATATTTATATCTAGGATACCATTTGTCTCATTGATACCAATGGGAACTCAACCTTCTCATAGTCATTATCAGTGTGCTTGGAAAATTGAATCACATATGTAAGACTATCCCTTTTATTTTCATGCCTTTTTATGTAGCTACGACATTTATCAAACCCATTGTTGTTTATTTATATAATGCTATTGATTACCAGCGGAAATTGGGTAAGATACATCACATAATTGGAAATTCCATCCCTAAGAAATAGTTGTTGGAATATACGTACGTGGAGACGTATTGGCATATGAACAAAACACTCAAGTGTAAGTAGAAATTTTGCATAAGATTGCCACTACACGAGTTTTTATAGGATATTCAATCTTTCCAGAGCATATAGTACTTAGGGATAGGTTTGGAGAAAGGGTTCAAAACTTTAGGATTTTGGGATGGATTTTGAGATGGATTTTGAGATTTACAAAAAAGCGTTGAGAAAACCCAAATTCAGTAAAAATTAATTAATTAATATATATATTTTTGTAGTTATGTTTAACTGATAAGAAATAAAAATGAAAAAAAAAGATAACTTAACAAGAAAAACTATAGTTTAAGGTAGTTTTTTGTTGTGTAATTTTCGTAATATTGGATTGAATAAAAAATTTTATCTCATATTTGGTTTGTAAATTTACTTGATAACTGAACAAAAATTAGGCTAATGAATTAGATAAAATATCTAAATTTTATTCCATTTGAACTACAGTACAAAAATAAAATTTAATGAATAAAAATAAAAAATATTCAAGTTAATAAAAATTATTTTTATTAAATATTACAAAACATTATTTATTTTAAATATAAATAATTAATTTTTTGATCTAAATTTTATATTCAATTCTATGCAAACTAAACATGGTACAATAAATTTATACTATCTCTCCTTATACTTATTCTGTTAAACTTTTTTTATCTAATCCAATCCTTATAATTAAATGTTAGCTAAAACTTAATACCCTCAGACCTTATACTTATTTACTCTCTCCTCCTCTCCTTGCTCGCTCAACACAGCACATAATAGAGTAAAGATTGCATAACGACTGGTGCATCCTTTCGTCCAGTCGGCCTCGTCAACTTGTCCTTGTTTGGTCACCCTCGTTAGCCTAACTCCACGACTCCACTCCATAATCGACAGTCCACGTCTAGTTACCCTTGTCCACTCTCTCGATTGTCTAGCAATTGGAGAATGTTTATATGGATATTTATTGTTGATGGAAATGATAGAAGATAACTGAACTCTATTTAATTTAGTTTTGATGAATATTTATCTAAATGTTGTTGTTTTGATTTCGAATTTGTAATAAGGATTTGTAATTATAATTATTTGAAAATTAAAATGTAATGCGATGTGATGCATGAGAAAATTGATATAAGTTGATTTTGACTGCTTTTGTAATAAGGATGTGATTTTTTTTTTTTAATATATAATAGAATTGATAAGATTTTAAACAGGTTTTCTCCAATCCCTGAATTTTAAGAATAGGATAAAAATCCTATATGATTTTGGATTACTCTAAAGTAACTGGATAGGTTTGGATTTTGTAAATATCGTCTCAAACTCACCCGATAGCATTCCTAATTTTGTGATGCTTATTATTTGAAGTTATAAGTGTCGGTTTTTTAAATTGATATTAAATGAGAAAAATAATGACTATTTAAAATATTTACTATTTGAAGCCCATTAGTGGATATGTTAAATTAGTACTAACAATACATCTGGTCGACTTTAGAGATTGAATGAAATAATTGTTTTATTATATTCTTATTATTATCAAATAACTAATCACAATTCGTTAATAACGCCAATCTTTTCTTAGTATATTTTAATATCTATTTGTTCATAGTATGTTTTAACACCTACCTATGAGACAATAGGCTAATGACAAAGCATGGATTTGGGTGAGAGTATATTGATACTTGTCTATATTTTCCTAATGTATTGGTAATGTGATTTTAAATACAACCAAATAAAATACTTGTTATGAATTTCTATTATATTCCTTAAAAAAATGCATTTCCATCATTATCTTTACCTTTAGTAAACCAATAAGAATAGTAGTGGATTTAAAATACATAAATAATCAAAATATCAGCTAATAAATTCTATCGTAGCTTGTATATAGTTTCATTATTGCCTTGGGTCTTTCTAATAGTATAGAAGAGTTAAATTATTCATGAGCTATTTTTGTTCAAGTTTAGACTCTAGAATAGACAAGACGAGCTCGATCTTGACCATGAACTACTTGAATGATTAATCAAATCAAGCTTGATTTTTTATAGTGTTTTGCTTAATTAGCTTATAAACCTAATTGAATTTAAGTAAAGTATAATTATTAGTCAAGTTGAATTCGAATTCTAATCTTAATGTTATTATAATTAGGAAAATATTTTTTTAGATAAATCAAACTTAGACAATCTTTTAAATTAAACTCGAGTTTATTGAATCCCACTTTGAATTGAACTCAAGCTTAAGCTCAAAATTCAAAACTTGTTCAAACTAGATTTAAATTTGAGTTTTAAAATTTCAAATCAAGTTAAAGTCGAACTCAACATTGCATCTTTTTAACTCGATTCGTATTCATTTAACATCCTACTTTAACCCAACAATTTCAAACTACCAATGAAGATCTTTGCAATGGGTAAGAGTGCTTCCAATTTTATCAATATTGAGTCACTAAAGGCAAAAACCCTTATGGTGTGAACGGAGCCGAAAGCAAAAATGATTGAATTGCAGATTGGTTTGCTTTAATTTGGTTTATTGTTTGGTTTCGCCAATCCCTAGTTGATGGTGGTACAACACATTTACTTGGTTATCTGTAAACTGAGACACCACCATCTCAATCACTTGTCTTTATATTATGCTCTATGCACTCTCATACATAATTAACCGCACGGTCATTTTCCCAATTTTAATTTTTCATGGGGCCGCCATATAATTTTCGGTTCTGTATATGGCGGATGCTTGGGTCTACAACAAACTTGCAAAAGGAGTCAAAGAATAGCTAAAGCAAAGAATCTAAGCACGAGATAGCATTCGATCGATTTTTGTATACCAAAATCTGCAAATAAAATTATAAATTGATATAATCATTTCACTACACTGATTACCAAATTAGGCTGGCATAATATGACGCAGTTCTATAAACACATACAGTAGCAACCTAGGATTCAAAACCTAATACACCTAGTATAACAGTTGCATGCAACCTCATCCTTGCAGATTGAATTGCAGTAACAAGGATGCAGGAATGCTGGTTCGGACACCCTAAACAAGCCAAAGAGAGAAACAAAGCGATCAAATAAATTATGGCATTGCAGCATACAAGTTAATGAACACAAAGGACATCAGCTATTGGGATTACCTAATAAGTAGCTCACTAACATGCTAATGGACCATCTCATCCAACTTCTGCCTGTACTGAGCTAGACGCTGTTGCATAAAAATAACAGTGCATTAGGAAGCAGCATCACAACTATGGTAGCTAACGCTCTCATGAAACCAACACTGAGAATTGCAATTAACCCTATGTAATCGCTAAAATCTTAAAAGATTTTTGAAAACCCTGTGATCCATGACTGACAGTTTGAGAAAACTATTCTTAAAGAACTTCAGTTTCTAATTCATCACAGTTTATATCTCTTCCAGAAACCACATCGAGCTTTGAGGACTTTAAATCTTTTATGTTCTATACTAGTTGGCACATGAGGAGAGAATAAAATGTGCTATTCACAATTATCTACAGAAAAGAATCTCTCCAGTGTCTTCTATGAATCGATTCTCCTCTCTATACACCATTCTTTGATCTTTTGATCCATTTACATAGGGATTAAGTTGAAATATTTGTAACATTATTCGTCATGTCAAAAGCTAAAATTCAGTTCCTCATATTATTCTATTCCAAATAGGAACTTTTAATCAGGAAACATTATAAGATGGCAACAGATGTAGAACAAAGTAAATATATGTCATGCGTAAAAATGATAAATGCTGATAATGAGAACATATGGAGACTTCAGACGATACATACTCTAGTATAAGCATATACACCAGCCTCGGTGGGTGCAACAGGACTTCCTCTCCTTATAAATTTCCCTTCTTTGAATATGTAAAGCATAGGTATTCCAGTTGATAGTTCTAAACTGATGACCTGTGAAAAAAGAATGGAGAAGTTTTTGTTAGAAAGTGATCTGGACATAATTGGAATCGGCAAGAATGCATTTTACCTCCTGGGAAGTTAGTTTGTCAAGGTACATGATGATGGACCTCAACGAATTTCCATGGGCAGCAATCATTACATTCTTTCCAGCCACAAGTGGTGGTTCAATCTGCAAAGCAACATCCATCGTTAAAAATAGCAATAGATATTTTACCACACAAGTCCAGCACATAATGTCTCCACTTGTTCATCAATATCAACGATGCAAAAGTGAGATGCAAAGGGGAAAATGACTGAGAACCTGATCTTTGAAATAAGCAACTGCTCTCTCAGCACACATTTCTAAACTTTCCCCGTTTGGTGGAGGAATGTCATAACTTCGACGCCACTCATGGACTTTCTCCTTCCCAAATCTCTCTGCCGTTTCCTGTTTATTCAGACCTTGTAATTCACCATACCTAAAGGTGACAAGTACTTTAAATCTTAGAAATTCGACACAAGAAAAAGAAAATAAGACCATAGATGAGAGAGAATTATTACATTCTTTCATTTAACTGCCAAGCAGTTATAACTGGGATAGATTGCGTTATAGTATCTTCACTGAAGATTTGACTCCATTTTTTCGCTTGCTCATTCTCGCTGTGCAAGATAATTGGAACCTACAGACAGGAAATTATGTTATGACAAGGAGTCACTGTGTCTAGGTGATGGTGCTTCTTAAAAGGATTTCATTGATGGAACCTTATAATGAAGATGCCTTTCTATTTCCAGCAACCATGAAATTGATATCTTTTTGAATACCAAGCATTTTGCTGCCCAGAAAATTGAACTTAATACTGGCAGGGTTGCACAAAATCTAGAGACATCTACAGCATTATCTCAAAAATTGCGATTCACTACCTGAATTTGCATATTTTTGGAATTTATGCCTGATTTTGAAATTGCTACATGTCGTACCTAATTAAACTTTTGCTTCTCACAATGTTTGAAGTAGCTAAATATCAATACCTAAGTGAAATTTTATATTTCAAAGCCAACCACAACTGTACAATAAATCAAAAAAGAAAATAATGTGGTAAACATTCTTTAGTCAAAGAATATAAAGGTACTAAATTGACAAATGAAAGAGTATAATATTTAGTAACTTCAATCTTAAAAATAACCAAAATTCAACTAGTAATTTTGAAGTCTCTAAATATTACTAGGTGAAGTTATTACTTATAAGAGCTGTTAACTGGTTGTGCTACATTTTTGATAAAATCAAAAGAAATGGGTTGGCAAGAATACCTTCTTGCGACGGTGCTGAGTCATGGCAAGCATTGCAGTCATTTGGGCACGAATGAGTGCTGATGTATATATGATGTCAACAGGTATGTTGCTGATTCTCTTCCCAGCTTCAATTGCTTCTTCAACACCCTTCTTTGTCAGTGGGACATCGACGCAACCCGTAAATAGGTTCTTCTCATTCCATAGAGACTCACCATGTCGAATTAGTATAAGTGATGCTTCACCTGTTCCAATAAAAACATGACAAGGTAATTTTAGATTATGTCCAGCCAAATTGAATCGTTAAAATACACTACAGCATCTGACTTAATGTAAAATTTAAGATTGGCAAGCAAGTTTTCCCCAGTGTAATGTGCAACAATTTCGGCTAAATGTTAGCTCAACATCTATGATCTAGAATCCCCAACAACAGAATAGATAATCAGGGGCTAACAAACTGAATAACACTTACAGAATATCCAAAGTTCACAAACATCAAACAAAAATTCCTATTCTAAATCAAGTTTATGAAAGGGAAGGCCCAAATATTTGTGCCCTGGATAGAAAACTTGAGAGTGCAGCTGGTTACTGCAAAAAAGGAGCCCTTGTTCCATGGGAAATTTAATCGCTCATGCTACTCATTTAACAGTTAGCTTGATGATACAGGTGTTGTTTACATTTGCTCTTCAACAACTATGACTCAAAATAATAAAAGACAGGAAATTGGCATACTTGATTTCTTCTGGGAGTCAGAGGAGGTGCCTTTTAAAGGAGTGGAAACTGAATCATGTACTGGAGCTGGAGAAGCGGAAGCACTAATGGAAGAAAAGCTTGTTCCGGAGGAATGGCTTCTTCTGCCCATCCGTTTTTTATCAAGTCTGAAACCTTGCAGGGGTAGCCGTATTGAAACTATTCCTAACTCTTGATGTTGGCAATGCTTTTTGAGTTGACCACGAGGCTGATGCGTGATGGCTTGGTTAAATGCAGGAAGAGCAGCAGCCATTCTAAAATCTACATTGAAGGTGAGTTAGGTGCTAATTGATAAAAAATTGAAAAGGCCTTGTCAGCTTAAAAAGTGAAACACAGAAACAAGATATCCTCATAAAAAAAAATCATCCAGAGCCATATACTTCCATCTCTTTCTAGGAGAAATTGAAATCTAAACACTCAAAACCAAACAAAGCATGGTATCTAGTGGTTCAATTGGAAAAAATAAGTATTTAGTTATTAAGCAACAGTCATCAACCCATACGACTATAAATTCGGCATGCAAAATGCTCTGGTTCGCTGAGGGAGGTCGCCTGTGTACGCAATCCCACTTCGAATTTTGCAAAGGAGGCCATTCTCGAGTCTCAGGAGGCCATGGAACAGCCACTTAACACAAGAACTATTGTTCAATTGGACAAACAACTATTGATAAATTTCAACATGCGAAGTATCCTTGAAAAGTCAAAGATCAAAGACAGACAAAGCGGAAAAAGGAACTGCTACCAATTAGCATGCATAGACCCATAAACAGTGATTACTTATCCAGGGATTTTTCAAAGGTTGTCTCAAACAAAAGCGTAAATTAAAAAATAAATAGATAAAAAGGTACATTCAAAAAATCCTCGAAATATACTATTTTCATGAAAAAAGTAAATAAATAAAAGAGACTCACGCGATTAAAGAGCGAAACTCAAAAGCCAATATAAGCCAAGAACACGGGAGAAATAACAATAAGAAGCCGAATAATAACTGGTATGGACATTTAAAATCGTACCTTGATTTATAGCAGAAACTGAGCGGACAAACCGAGGTTTGAGTAGGTATAAAAGTACAGGGTTGATGTGAGTTTAGAGAAGAGGGAAGTTGACGGAGAAGAAGATGAAGAATATGGTATTATACCTGTTAATATCGAATGATCAAGTGAATAATGATTGTAATGTGTATACGTTATAGAAAAAATCGTAGGTATTTTTGTTTTTTTTTTTATAGAAAGAGGAGGAGAAGAGGATGCTTTTGATGTTTTTTAAGATGCGCAAAACAGAAGCAGAGTGATGAGAAAAAATTAAAATGGATGTCGTGAATTTATATTTGACGTTTTGGTATTTACTATTTCAGCTCTTTCTACTCACTAACTCTAATTATTCTTTATTATATCTTTTACTCATTTGATTTTGCGTTAAGCTTAACAGAGGGATTATTCGACTCAGAGCAGATTATTCCCTTACCCAACGGAAAAACAGAAAAGAAATTTTTTATCTATTTCTTAAGTCTGTTTTTCACTTTTGGCACATGCGTAATAAGGAAATAAAGAGGAAGCAGCTTTCTAAAATATTATTCATATATATATATATATATAGCTATTTTTTCTTTGATGGGATAGACATAGATCAAGAAAACTTATTTTAAAAAATAAAGATAATTTAAATATTAAAAAAAGAAAAGAAACTGCTCGAAAAATGGGATTAAATATACCTCAATGTTGCATTGAGGAGGCAGGAATGTTTTATATGGGAATCAAATGCAACGATAACCAAAAGGATTAGTTATTATTATTATTATTTTTATATATTTGGAAATATCTATGAAATGGATATAATTAAATACATATATAAAAATAATTGTAAAAAATATCTCTAATTATTGAATGTTTAAATTAAGTTGAAAGTCAAATAAATAATTTTGATTGTTAATAATAATTAATGAAGAGATAATTAAATTGTGATTCTATATTCTCTAATTCAATAATACTAACACGTTTTGTATATCTATATAATGACATATAAGTTTTTATAAAATTTTAATATGTAAAAATATAATTAGTACTTTTTTGAAAAGTGTGTTTTTTAATTATTATTTATCAAAATTTTATTGATACTTATACATTTTTCATCTATTTACGTAGCGTATTTCAATTTTTTTTTTCTTTTTGAAGAGTGGAATCCAAGCTAAAATCATATTTTTTCCTTATAAATGTAAGGAAAGTGAATAGAAACCTAATCATGATTCTATTTTGGGCACATTCCTTTATATCAAACATGATGTAAGGTAATTATAAAAGTTGTTAGTTTTGCTAATGATTCAAATAATATATATATATATATATATTATCTAGTTTTCTACTTAAATTCTTATTTAAATCCTTATTTTTTTTCCAATTAATCCTCAATATTTTCGAACCTTAATAAGAAAAGGAATTCTATCAACATTGTTAAATTGTTTATTTATTCTTAACACATCAGCTTTTAATTAATTTATCAATTAATAATATTAAACATATTTAATTATATATCTACGGTTCCCTTTGGAGTATAACCATAGAAAAACTAATTAAAATAAGTTTCTTCCTGTTATATGTAGTCTCACACCAATAATCAGATTTGCGGAAGAGTGATGGATGATATGCTGAAATCATAACACTTGATCGTAATTATTTTCTTAATTTTGGAATGCACCAAATCCTACTTTTCTACGAAATCTAAACGATATTTCAATTAGGATAATCTTAAATGTTGTTTATTGTACTTTAAATTTAACCAAGCAAGTATGAGAAGTTTCTTTCAAATTACTTTCTTTTCTTTTTTAATTTTCATGACGAAAACTAAAAATATTCGACACGCTTATATGACAAGTTGCGTATAAATGCATGCGCATCAAATTTTTAATTCTAACCAATCGGCCAAGCACATGTATCAGAATTCATGCCTCCTATACATTTAAATTTAGAAAAAAAAAAAAAAAGCTGATATTTTAATTAATGGCTGAATTTTCCTGGTTTGACTCTAGATTGTTGGATTTAAATTTCGTTTAACCGAGTCAAACATTGATGCCGACTACTAAGAACCAGAAAGAAGAAGGCATATTCGTATTTCATACTTGTGAAAGAAATGTTTCTATAGGCATTTCGTTGTTTAAAGTAATGCGTATTAAAGTATAATCAGACCCTCATTTCTTTATTTTTAAGAAAAAAAAATTTAAATCTAAAATGTTAAAAAATTTATTTATTAACACATATATATATTATTCAATCAAAATATAAAATAACTTAATCCAAAGGGAATAATTTCTTTATTTATTAAATCTCCTCTTATATCGGTCTACATATCTCACCTATTAGTATTAAAGATTTCAAGAGATTCCACCTAAACTTTGTAATGGTCGATTCGGTTGGTTCTAAATTGTGAACTAGTTTAAGCCTATCTTAAGCGAGCTTGAATCGATTGTTGAACTATTAGGTTTTAAGAACTTAGTCAATTGAATCATCACAACCCAATGGGTTGACGGGTCACTGAACTGGTTGGTCGAATTGCTTTTGAATTAACGGTTTGGTTCAACTGTTTAAGGTTGGGTTAACCTTGAAAAATAAAAAATATGTATATAATATATTATATATATAATACAAACAAATATATACTACATGTAATATATAATAATTAATATATTATATATATACGATAATATACATATAGACTATTATTATGCTATATAGAATATACTATATAATATATTATATATATAATATAACATCACATATTCACGTTTACATGATCCAAATGAATTGTTTCGGGATCGAAAAATATTGAACTGAAAAAGAAAATTTTTTATTTATAAGTAACAATATAAAGTTTTAAATTTAGTTGAAAAAAAGATAAATAATTCACAAATTATTTATAATAATTAAGAAAAATTTGAAAAAAAAAAGCAAAAACAAAACCTATGATGTAAGGGTTGCTGAAATGGCTCTTGAATCGTTGATTTACTCTTTTATCGACCTGTAAACTGGCTATTCACTACCGATTTAGAGTCAATCCAATTCGATGAACACCTCTATTTCTACTATTCAAAATGTTATGACTAGTTACAAGTAAATGCACCACAATTACTTATTATACTTTTAATTTTTAACAATATAATATTTAAAGTTTTGATTTTTGCAATTTAGTATTTGTTTTTTAATTCAATTGTAATTTAGTCTTTATGCCAATTCATTTGGCAATATAGTGTTAAGAATTTAAATTGCAATCAAGGTGAAAGTATATATAGATATTAAATTGAAAATAGAAACTTTAAATACTAAATTTTCCAAGATTAAAAGTAAAGACACTTATAATGCATTTAATGTTTCAAATGAACTAGTGATCTCCAAGCAATAAACTTACCAATGACATGAGCTTTCTAAGCTACTAACCGTTTGCAGTTGAATTAGCCATAATTTGGGGCACATTCTAAAGACACCATTGAGAAATAATAAATTTTTAACGAAATAATAAATTTTTAACGCTTGCAGTTTCCAACAACCTTTGATGGCGTTTAAAGGACCAAACCCTATTTTTTCTGACTTGCCCTACATAAATTAAATAAGACTACCAAACTAAATTAAGCAACCCTTCAAAGTGTTCAAATCAGCAACACACACCTACCACCACGTCCAATAGTGAGTTTGCGTGGGGTAATGATGTAAGTCAATATTCATGTGCTGATGTTCTGCCATTGCCATGTAAATGTAAAGTCTTATGGACTACCAACCCATTTCGCCCACCTAACACTACGTTTCAAGGAAATTAGTCCTGAGCCACGAAAATCTACATAAGCTTTTTGCTAAGTGTTGTTCTGTCCATTTGAGAATCCGTATAAGCTGCAGAAAAATAATTGCTGTTTCATTGGGGGTAAAAGAATATTCTTTCTCATATTCTTCGTATCAATCAATTTTTTTGCCCGTGAACATCTTCTTGCAAATATATGAAACATAGTTTAGGATAATACTCACTCTGTGCTTATGCAGTTATCAACCACTGGTTTACACATTACTTAATAGGTGACAGTTAAAAAAAATTATGAAAATCCTCCTTTTATTGATCTAAATTGAGTTTTGCTTCATTAATATGTTTATACTTGAAATATAATAAAAACGAAAGAAAGAAAAATATGCTTCATCAATCTTAGAAAAGCCAAAAAAAGGGACATATACAATATTAATAGTATATTGTAAATATATTTGATATAAAGAACAAAGCATCTAATGATGAGCAGCACGAGCGGTTTAAAGTCTTCCTTCTTGGTGTTTATAACAGCATCTTCATTTTACTCAAAGGCCTAGAGCTATTGTTTAATGTCTATAGCTTGGCTTTCTTCTCCCCTCCCTAGGCTATTTCAATCTTCAGTCTTCAGTAATTTGGTCTTAATTACCATGACCTATATGTTTGGACACTCAAATGTCGGATGTTAGATGTTTAATACCTTAACACTTAAAACATTTGATCTCACTTGATCTTTTCTTGTGATGAACTTGTTCATTTATGGACACCCTATATAGGCAAAAGAAGCATTCTTATTAGTTGCACCCTTTTCACAACCTCTGAATCCAAACGCTCAAAGTGCGAATCCTTAGATTTTGTCGTGACCTGAGGATCATCTAGATCATCACAGTACTACCGTATACTGCGAGAAGAATTGAGATCAATTACCACCATTGATCATGAATCTTCCTCACAATATGCAAAGCTTCTACAATAACCTTCACCTCTATAAGGTAAGAATATTAAGTATTAATAATAGAGCAATATGAAATAAATAGATCATTAATTAAGTTTAACTATCATATCTAAGGATTACTATCATCCCTCTAAATAAGTTTGTAATTTAA
Source organism: Lumnitzera racemosa (assembly GCA_024138005.1). Classification (NCBI taxonomy): domain Eukaryota; kingdom Viridiplantae; phylum Streptophyta; class Magnoliopsida; order Myrtales; family Combretaceae; genus Lumnitzera; species Lumnitzera racemosa. The sequence goes on from JAMXBC010000010.1 coordinate 44,789,074, forward strand.
AACATAGAAATATTAGTAGATACTGAAATACTCAAGGGACATAAACAATACTAGAGAGACTAAATATAAAACTTAAGTTCACTCATGCTTCAGCCGTCCTACATGTCTCCTAAATGCTTGACCTACCTTAGGCATACCTCGACTTGACTCTAACCAGAGATCAACTTGTGATAACTAACAGTAGGGTTGCAGGGTTATGAGCAAACAATTAGTTTAGTGAGTAACCTTCCTACCTTACTAATAAAAAAGTATAAGTAAATTTATCAAGTAAGTGTATGAATGCATACACAGGCATATGATATACACACATCATACATGGCTTGTTGGTGATTGTGTAAAGCATAGTTTTACGCTTGTATCCGTGTTGGGAAGTATTTAAGTATGTTAAGACCCAAGTATCCACATTTACTATCCTAATAAGAATTCTCATAATATTAAAATTATAGGCAATAGTAGATACAACTTGGCCTTAAGCTGAGGATGATACTCCCCCGAACTAAGTTGTTCCTTAAAGTTAGGGTAAGAATATATTGCACAAATACATCGTGTGAAAACAACTCAATAAAACAATATAATAATTGGATTCATAACTGCATGATCGTCTGCTCTACTATATGGAGTTGACACCTTTTTCTTTATGTAAGAGGATGCAATGCATGATCGGTTCATTTATAAGTCGAATCATTATTAGTCTGGATACATGGGGTGATTAAGCAAATATAATTCAAACACTTCACTCACCTAAGTTCTAATATAGCAAGCAAGTGTGTTCGGAATATCTTATGGTATTTTGCTAACAAGAGTCAACGAAAGCAAACACATATGAGCTCTTACATCCCGCAACATACATTAATTTCATTCATCAAATATAATTACATGGTGCATTAACTACAAGCACAAATCATAGTAAAATAGGAGACAGTATACTTACTCGGCAATAACATCTACCAATCCTCATTGTCCTCTATATTCTCAAACTTAGTATCCAAATCACTTAAGTAAGGTAATTAAAATAAATAAGACTCATCTTACACTTCATCTATTCATTATCCCTACTATATATCCCTATTGTCATAACTTTCTTGTTTTAAATTGGAATTTTACATTCTTATAGTCGATTTCCATTATTTTCGAACCTTCTTTCATTTGGTAAGGTCTTCTAAGGTATTTGAGTTCACAAGGTTTTGATTTGGACCAAATAATTTCATTGGTCAAAGGTTTTCATTTGACCACTTTGAGGATTGAGTCTAACTTTGAGCTTTAGGCTAAATCTTGAGTATTGCACTCTTAGGCTTTTATTTAAGTATTTTGAATATAATTTTCATTTTATTTCCTAAAGTTTTCAATTGATCTTTGATTTTACTTTCGTAGGCTTTAATGGGCCTTTTTTATTAGTTTTTCGACCTTATTTCACAATAAGGCCTATAAAGGTTGGTTCTAATGGGTTTTTTGACGAAATAGGTCTTTAGTATATTAATTGATAATTCCATTAACTTAGGAGTCAAATTTGGTCCTATTGTTATTGAGCTTTATTTTGTGTCTTTTTAAGGGTTTTTTGGCGCAAAACTCAATTTAATTTGTTGTTTTCAGCCTAAGCCCACTAAAAACCTTAAGGTAGATCCAATTTTTTAGAGTGTTCAAATTTGGACTTTTATATTTATTGGGCTTCTAATCTTATTTCTAAGGTACTAGTCACTAACTAATCTAGTTTAAGCTGTTAACTCAATACTACCTAACTTAACTTGATTAATCACATCTTAAATCATGCTTTACACTAATTAATCATGTCATTACAATAATAACTCACAATTTTCAGCTTAATAGCTTCATTAATATTGGTAGCCTAATAGGGTTTTCTTTAGGTTTTCTCTACGATTTCCATCTAATACTTATTCTATGGTGTTTTTATGTTTTAATCCCACTTCCTTTGTTTTGAGCTGTAATTACATATTATGATAAAAATAAGATGAATTTACACTAAGGAAGTGGTGGTATGCAAGTTTCCTAGAGTTTCATAAAGTTTTCATGCAAGTCTTGTAATGTTACTACACTATCTTAACTTATTCATGCACATGATCAACCTATCCATAGTAAATGGAGCTTTTCTTTGATATTTCCTAAATAAACCTTCTAATATTAAACTATAATATTGTGTTTCAATAGTAAAATGAGTGTCTAGGTCCTAAATGTAAGAAACTACAAGTTATAAGTGTAAATATGAGGAGATAAGATGGAGTTTGTTCACCTTATGCAAGGAAGTGAGAATGCAACCTTTGCTTGGCTTTTCTGATAACTTGGTGGCTCTAAAGAGTACTATAGGTTGTCATTTAGGTGTTATGGAACTGTGTAAGTTGGCATGGGTAGTAGTTTGAAGAGTCGAATGGTGTTGATGGAGAAAAAATGGTGAGGTTGGTGCAGTGTTTGAAAGGATTTGAAAGAAAGAGAAGAGAGGTAGGTAAGGGGAACAGTTTGGGGTTGGTTTGATGCTTATGTGTGCTTTTGAGTGTGAAATGAAAATGGAGATGAAGAAGAGCAAAGGAAGAAGGGGGTTGGCAATAGGGGAGAGAGAATGGGGTAGTAGGAGATAAGGTTTTGCCTTGGTTAGGAGGGCATAAGGATCAAGGTGAGACCACTTGTACCTTGATCCTTTACCTTATTTAGCATTACTTTGTCTAAAAAATATCCTATTTATCTAACCTTTTTGTCTCGTGTTCGTAATTGATCTTATCTATTTCTTAACTAAGAAGATTAGGGTTGGTGGATGGATTAAAGGGTAATTAAGCTAATTAATTGTGATTATACTTAATTAAGTGATTTTAGGCCAAATTAGGGTATAATTAGGTTTTTCCATATTGTATTACTTTGATTAATTCCATTTACCTATATTATCTCATTCATTAGAGTCATTTAGTATTCGGGATCGATTAGGGTTTTCGGGCTATGTATGAGACTATTAATTCAAGGTTTTTGAGTAAATAGAGAAACTGTTTGCAATTAGCAAAGAGTTTAGAGATATACTTAGGGTTTATTAGTTTAATTAGGGTTCTAGACTTCCAATTAGAGTTTCAATTAGTCTATTGATGTTTTTCAATTGTTTTAAGGTTTTTGACACATTAGGGTTTTTTAGGTTTTACTCGTACAATTAGAGTTTTTACTTCTTATAGGGTTTTTCAACTTGTTACTTTGGGTTTGTAACTTATTATTTAGGGTTTTTTCGTTTTATTTAAGGTTTTTATCTTCATATCTTGAGAAATTTTAAGGATTATCCATTGACTCTCATGTTCAACTCTAAGTTTGGATTTAAAAATCCATAGGGTTTACAACCACCCACCTAAATCCTTAAAAAGATGGGCGTATTTACATCTCACATCCTCTTCCGTTTCCCAACTCTCATCTTCTTCTCCATGGTTTCTATACAAGATCTTGACATACTCAATTTCTTTGTTCCTTAACTTTTGGGTCTTACAATCCTTTATTTTCATTGGATGCTCCTCATAAGTCAAGTTCTCCTAAAGTTCCAATTTATGCAAGACCAACTCATGAAAGACATTGTGTATATTTAACAAATTTGGTGGAAAAGCCACTTTAGACGTGAGATTTCCAACTCGCTCCAAGATTTTAAAAGGTCCTACATACTTAGGACTTAACTTATCTTGTACTTTTGCTTTATGGATACTCTTGATTGGATTCACCTTAAGTACACATGATTTCCTATACTAAACTCCAAAGGTCTCCTCTCAAATATTTACCCAACTCTTTTGTCGATCTTGAGCTTCTTTTATTTTCTCCTTGATAATAACTACCTTATCTATGACTTCTTGCACTAGATCAGGCCTTAAGACTACCTTTCTCACATTATCCCAAAATAAGGGTAAACAACATCTTCATCCATAGAGAGCTTCATATGAGGGCATCTAAATGGTTAAATGGTAGCTATTATTGCAAACAAACTAAATTAATGGTAAGTGAGCGTCTTAACTCTCTTTAAACTCAATAGCACATGCCTTTAACATGTCCTCTAATGTCTTGATGGTCCTCTCAAATTGTCTATCTATTTAAGGGTGCTAAGCTATGTTGAACTTCAGCTTGATCCCTATTGTCTTCTACATACTAGCCTAAAACTTAGAAACAAAATGTAGGTCTCTATTAGACACAATGTTGGCTGGTACCCCATGAAGGTCTATGATCTCCTTAATGTATATCTTATTTAACTTCTATAAGGGTTAAGACATGTTGACCAGAAGGAAGTGAGTAGACTTGGTAAGTTGATCTATATTTACCCATATGGCATTGAATCTTAGGGTTATCCGTGGTAATCCGCTCACAAAGTCCATAGTGATCTGATCCCATTTCCACTTAGGATGGATAGTGGTTGTAGTAATCTTATAGGTCTTTAATGCTTAACCTTCACTCTGTGATATACAGCATACTTAAGCACAAAATAGACTGCATCCTTCTTCACGCTATCCTTCTAAAAGCTTTTCATAAGGTCTTGGTACATTTTAATTCCTCTTGGGTGTACCGCATAAGAAAAGTAGTGAGCTTTATTCAGGATTTCCTTCCTAAGTTCCTCAGCTTTTGGTACATAAAGCCTTCCTTTAATTTGAATCATCCTATGTTCATCCACCTCAAAGTCTAAGTATCTTCCTTTAATTCTTTCTTACTTCACTTACACTAAAACTAGGTCTGTTTGCTGTGCTTCTTGTATTCTATCGATTAGAGTTGGTTGATAAAGGCATATTTTTTCATGTTTTAAAAGTACAAATTAAAATAGAATTATTATAGATTTTATAGAAATCATTAAGAATTGGTACTTAATTATTTTCATTTAGACATTTCAGGAATTAGAGGATTCAAGAGTGGAATTAAGGAAGATTTAGGGGAATTTTAAGCAAATAAACGAAGTTTGGATCAATACATGCAAATGGGAATTAAAGGTAACTGGCTTATAACTTACAAGCTTACCTTTGATGGCTACGCTGCAGGCCTAAATGCAGACCTTGCACTTATACCGTTGCCTTCATGAAAAAAGAAACTTTACATAAGCCAACCTTAATTTTTCATATAAATAGCTTATGTTTCATTTTTTGAGGGACTTGGAGACATACTTTTCCTTAGACATTAAGAATCGTAGAATAGTTCTTAGATAGTTTTTGAAGAATTCTTCGGGAGAAGTGCTTTGATCATTAAGAGGATTTTGCTTGTGCTGTGGAGACCAAGATTGAAGTTGTAATTGAAAATTGTTTATGTCCAATACAGAATTGGTGACATCTATTTCAATTATTTTTATGCAATTCTATGAATTACTTATGCTTTCAATTATGAATTTCCTTGTAATTTTAATCAATATTTGTGTTTTTGTTTTCAAATTCATGGCTAACTAAAATTATTTGTGGGATTTGATAAAAGCTTGGATAGTTAAGATGATGATTGTGTTCATGTTATAGGATTAAGAGATATATGGATGATTCATGATTGCAATGTTTGGCAATTGATATGCTAGTTCTTATCTAAAGGTTAATACAATGTTCGGTAATTGATTATTTACTACGACATTAAGGATAATTGATTTATGACATTAGACAATCATAGTATCAGGAGATATATGATTATAATTTAGAGTCCATCGTTAATTAGAAGATGCAAAAGTTGACTAATTAATTAAGGGTTTAAATCCTTAAGTTTTAAGGTATAATAATTTTGCTTGAATGATCATATAGCTATTAATCTAAATAATATGATAACAATTTGATTTGCGTAATCTAGGGTGGATTCTATTTTCCCAGAATTCTTAATTGATTGCTTAGTTTTAGCTTTTTTATACTTATTTTCTTTTTAATAGTTTTAGAGTAATTATTAGATTAATTAATTTAATTTTAATTGCTTCAATATTGATAAGAACTAATATATGATTAGTAATTTCTTAGTTCTTAAGGGATCGATAACCTTACTTTTCTATATTACTTGATTCCGACCTAATATACTTGCTGGAGTATTTGTGATTTATTTTTATATATATAGTCTAAGCGAATCAAGTTTTTGGCATAGTTGCCGGGAACTGGAAATATTAAACCTTTTAGTTATGTTGGTAATTTAGGTATAGTTGACGATGTGTGTTATTGTTATTATTTTTTATCTCTTTGCAGGTGTTTTATGCGCAGGAGTGGAAGTGCTAAATTTATACTACTGGATTTAGAAATAGAGAGCAATTTTCATCAGTTGAGGTGAGAGAACAGAAGAAGAATAGATGAGATGGTAGGTAACGAGGGTGATAATCAGATATAAGGAGTTCCGTGAACATTACGAGATTATATAGTACCTACGGTAATCGATTCAGCTGTAAGGAGGACTACTATTCAAGCTAACAACTTTGAGTTGAAGCCATCCCTTATTCAGATGGTTCAGATAAATCAGTTTAGAGGATATCCCAATGAAAGTCTTAATGAACATATTATAGGATTCCTTCAGTATTGCAATACAGTGAAGATGAACAATGTAATAGACGAGGTTATCGGATTACAACTCTTTCCTTTTTCACTAAGGGATAAAGCTAGAGCTTGGTTTTATTCACTGTCATAAGGGTCTATCACCACTTGGGTTGATCTTTCATCGAAGTTCTTAAGGAGTTTTTCCCACTGGCTAGGATCGCAAAATTAAGGAAAGGTATCACCAACTTTATTAAGTTTAGTGGTGAGTCACTTTATGAAGCATAGGAGAGATTCAAAGAAGCGATTAGAAAATGCCTACATCATGGCTTACCAGACAATCTCCTGATTGAGATCTTCTATCTTAGTCTAGACGGGACTTGAGGTCCTTAGTTGATGCTACAGTTAAAGGTGCTTTGATGGAAAAGACATATAATGAAGCAAGTGCACTGATAGAAGAAATAGCCTCCAGTGCACATACTTGGCAAAACAAGAAAAGCAAGTTAGGAGTAGCAGCAGCCAATAACAATAGCACTGTATCTCAATTGACTGCTCAAATAGCAGCTCTCATTACTTAGGTAAGCAAACTTACCTCAACACAATCTTTTAATGCTAACCCTATTGTTTTTTGTGAGTTATGTTCACAACCACGTTTGACTCTTGAGTGCTTAACTGGGAATCACTCAACTCTAACCAATGGAGAACAGGTGAATTTTGTCAACAATTTTCAACGTAGCAATCAAGGACCATATTCGAATACATATAATCCTAGGTGGCGTAATCATCCAAATTTTTCATGGAGAAATGAAAACAATGCATTCCAACTACCACCTGGATTTCAGAAGCAAGATCTTGCTCAGAATGCTCGACTTCAGCAAAATCAGTCTAGAATGGAAGAGCTTATATTGAGTTATATGCAAAAAACCGACACCTTGCCACAGAATTAATAAGTGACTATTCGAAACCTAGAAAATCAGATAAGTCAGATTTCTCAATAGTTGAGTAACAGACCATCGGGATCTTTACCCAGCAATACTGAAGAGAATCCCAGAAGTGACAATGATATTATGCTGAGGAGTAGAAAAGCATTGGAAACAGTTGACAGACGAGTTGAAGAAAGGGTGGAGATTCTAAAGGTAGAAAAAGGGAAGGAGGTGGAAGAGGAACCAACGTAGAAGTCACCAATAGTAAAACCGTATGTCCTTTTAGTCTTCCTTCCAGGAAGATTGAAGTAATAGCAACTAGACACTCAATTTTCCAAATTCCTAGATGTCTTCAAGAAGCTATAAATCAACATTCCTTCTATAAAAGCACTACAGCAAATGCCTTCCTATGCCAAATTCATGATGGATTTGCTCACCAAGAAGAGAAAGATTGATGGGAATGAGCTGGTAATGCTTATAGGGGAGTGTTCCATAATCCTTCAAAAAAATTTATCCACCCTGCCTAAAAAACAAAAAGATTAGGGGAGTTTTACTATTCCTTGCACTATAGGAAATTTTTATTTTGATAAGGTTCTTATTGATTTAGGTGAAAGTATAAATTTAATGTCCCCGTCTATTTTTAGGAAGTTGGGCTTAGAGATTTTAAGGAGACTTATGTCAGTTTGCAACTTGCTAATAGGAGTATCAAATACCCAAAAGGTATTGTTGGGAATATCTTAGTGAAAGTAGACAAATTTATCTTCATAATCAATTTTAAAGTCTTGGAGATGAAAGAAGACAGAGAAGTACCACTGATCCTGGGTAGACTATTTCTTGCAACAAGTAAGGCGTTGATAGACATAGAATAGGGTAAGTTGACTTTAAGAGTTATGGACGATAAGGTAATGTTTAATGTTTATGAAGCCATAAATCATTTTGATGATTACAAATCCTATTATACTATTGACATGTTTGATGAGATTACCTGTGAGTTTATAGAAGAAAAAGTAGGATTGGATACTATGGAATCAGTTCTTAGGGATTTGGATGATTGGAGTGATGATGACGAGCCTGAAGAAGAAGGTAAGGAATAGGTGTCAGAAATCAAAGCTCGATACTATGAAGAACTTGGCACTAGTGAGCAAAAGCCAGTTCCATCGTTGACATAACTCTTGATACTTGAACTTAAACCTTTACCTAGTCATTTAAAATATGCGTATCTTAGAACAAATGATACTTTGCCAATAATTATCTCCTCTTCTTTGACACGTGACTAGGAGAAACAACTTCTATTAGCTTTGAAAGAAAATCAAGAAGACATCGGTTGGACCATTGTTGATATAAAGGGGATTAGTCCCTTAATTTACACTCACAAGATATTGCTTGAGGCTGAATGTAAACTCACAGTACAACTATAGAGACGACTTAACCCAACTCTCAAGGAGGTTGTGAAGAAAGAGGTACTCACATTGTTGGATGTAGGTATTATCTACCTTATCTTAGATAGTAAGTGGGTTAGTCCCGTTCAGATAGTGCTAAAAAAAGGGTGGCATGACTGTAGTTAAAAATGAGATTAATGAGTTAATCCTTACTTGTCCTGTGATCGGGTGGAGAGTTTGCATAGATTACAGAAAATTGAATTATGCCACACATAAAGACTACTCCCCCTCCATTTCATAGATAAAATGCTAGAAACTTTCAAGGCATGATTATTATTGTTTTTTAAATGGATATTTTGGTTACAATAAAATTCATATCATACTTGAGGACTAGGAGAAAACCACTTTTATATGTCCTTATGGCACTTTTGCCTTTAGGAGAATGCTCTTTGGTCTCTGTAATGTACCCGTGACTTTTCAAAGATGCATGATGTCTATATTTTCTGATATGTTAGAAGATTTTTTTGAAATATTTATGGATGACTTCTTTATCTTTGAGAAATAATTTGATTCATGTCTAACTAATTTAGGCTGTATGCTTAAAAAGTGCAAAGAGACTAATTTATTTCTGAATTGGCAAAAATGCCATATTATGGTAAGAGAGGGAATAGTTTTAGGTCATAAGGTGTCGAAAAAGGGGATTAAAGTTGATAGAGCCAAAGTGAAGATAATAGAGAAGTTGCCACCACCTATTTGAATTAAAGGTGTCAGGAGCTTCCTAAGGCATGCTGGCTTCTACAAGAGATTTATCAGAGGCTTCTCTAAAATCTCTAGACCTTTTTGTAATTTACTTAAAAAAGATTCTGCCTTTGTTTTTTACGATAGTCGTTTATAGGCATTTAATCTATTAAAAGAGAAGTTTACTTCGGTACCAGTGATCATTGCACCGGATTGGGAATTTCCTTTCGATATGATGTATGATGCTAGTGACTACACTGTAGGAGCAGTACTGGGGTAGAGGAGAGGTAAGTTATTCCATATTATATATTATGTGAGTAGAACTTTAAATGAGGCACAAAGAAACTATGCCACGATAGAGAAAGAACTTTTAGCGGTTATATTCACTTGTGACAAGTTTAGGCCTTATCTCATAGGTTTTAAAATCATAGTATATACAGACCATGCTACTTTGAAATATTTGTTTGCTAAAGCTGATGCTAAACCTAGGTTAATTCGATGGATATTATTGCTGCAAGAATTTGACCTTAAAATTAGAGATAAAAAGGGAATTGAAAATGTAATTATTGATCATTTATCTCGATTACAATTGAAGTGTTTAGAGCTACCCATTAATGAAAAGTTCCTTGATAAACAATTGTATGCAATAGAGATCAGAGGATTACCTTGATATATTGATATAGTTAATTACCTGGTTAGTAAAATCATACCATACGGTTTCTCATTTCAAAAGAAAAAGAAGTTTTTACATAACATGAAATTTTATTTATGGGATGAACTATATCTTTTTAAAAGCTATGCTTACTAAGTAATTAGACATTGCGTGCTTAAAATGAAACAGCTTAGTATAATTCAATACTATCATTCTAAAGAAGTAGGAGGCTACTTTAGTGTGGAAAGAACTGCAGCTAAAATTTTATCTTATGGATTTTATTGACTTAATTTGTTTAGTGATTGCAGGAATTATATTATGTCTTTTACTCAATGTCAAAGGATCGGGAATATTTTCAGGAGACATGAATTACCACAAAAGAGTATTCTAGTAGTTGAGCTTTTTGATTTATAAGTGATGGGGGGTCGCATTTTTGCAATAGGCAATTTCGAAAACTATTAACAAAATATGGAGTCATTCATAAACTTACCACCCCATATTATGCACAAACTTGTGGGCAACTTAAGGTTTCCAATAGGGAGATAAAGCGTATCCTAAAAAAGACTGTCAATGCATCTAGGAAAGACTGGTCTCTAAAACTCGATGATGCATTATAGGCTTATAAGACAGCTTTTAAAACCCCTATAGGAATATCTCTATATAAAATTGTTTATGATAAATCATGTCACCTACCTATTAAGCACAAGGCTTATTGGGCCATAAAATACCTTAATTTTGATTTACAAGCTGCAAGTGAAAAGCAATTGCTCTAATTAAACTAGTTAGACGAGATTAGAGAAGAAGCTTATGAAAACGCTATGATCTACAAGGAGAGAGCCAAGCGATTGTATGATAGGAACATTCAACAGTGGGAGTTTGTTCTTAGTCAGAAAGTGTTATTATACAACTCTCGACTGAAAGTATTCCTAAGTAAGTTAAAATCTTGATGGTTTGGACCATTTCAAATAGTTAATGTTTTTCTTTATGGTACAGTTGAGTTAAAGGCAGGAGATAATCGTACTTTTAAGGTAAATGGTTATCTCCTCAAACATTATTTTGAAGGAGAAAACATGGATAGTGACACCACTATGGTGGTAAGCGAGGATCCATAGTAAGATAGGAAGAGTCGGGTTAGTGACTACAAATTAAGCGTTTTATGGGAGGCAACCTATGTCTAATCAAATTTAATTTTTTTTTTATCATTATTCTTTTTATTCATTATTAATCAATTTTTATTTATTCAAAAAACAAAAAGATAAAAGTGCGAAATTTGAATTCAAGGCCGCCGGCTTACCCATATACGCCGGTAATGTACGCCGCTGGCGTATAGATGTAAGTGTTGGCATACAGTACTTTTAAAAGCATGTCCATCGGTTTTCTCTCTCTCTTCACTCATTTTTTTCTCCTAAATTCTCTCTCTAGTTTCTCTCTCTCTCTCTCTCTCTCTCTCTCTCTCTCTCTCTCTTTGTAGATTTCTCTTAAACTCTCCCTCTCCTATATACCCACAACCTCATACACTTACTCTCTTTACTTGTTTTTAAACACATTTCCATTCTTCTTTACAGATCTATGATTTTGCATCTACTATGTTACCTAAGAAGATGTAATCGAGAAAGAAACAGAATATGACAGTTACTTCATTGTCTAAAAGTTCAAGCAGCGATCTACTATCACATTAGTAGTATGCTAGGGAGCGAAGGAGGAAGCTACAACGAATGATATTTATGAATCAGCAATATCTGGATTAAACTATTTTGCAAGACTATGGAATGAATGATAGAACCCAGCAGATGATTCCTAATAAAACATGGTTTTGGTTATTTGAGGTAAAAATACTTACTTATAGAAATGTAGCTATTGATTTTTTATCCACTTTACAATTGGAGGGAAGTAGGCATATGTCCACTTTTACATTTCAAGTTTATGGAGAAATTCATATAATTGAATTGAGTTGAATTAGCTATTTTCTAGGTTTATATGAGGAGGAGGAAGTCAATTTACCTAACTTTTAGCCTAGTGATATGTTTGCTGAGCGATTTTGGTTCCAGTTGATTCATCTTAGGTAGGATGATTTTGTACCTTTAAATTCACTCGCCATGACTTTCTCAACAATGGAGCACAGGCTACTCTACCATATCCTTGCTCATAATTTTAGTTGTAAGAAGATCAGCCCTAGTAAGGTAACCAGTTTCGACATGTTTTATTTATATAGTATGATTTCTAAATATTAGATAGATCTGGGAGTAGAGATAACGAATTTTATCAATAGGTAGATTGATGATACTAGGATACAGGTTATCTTTTGTGGTGGATATATTACTGCATTAGTGAAGAGTATGGGGCTTTTTCATGAGCTAGAGGGGGGTAATGATATCTCATGTAAACCTATTTCTGCTACACCATTTAGGGGTTAGGGATTGGTCAAGATAAATAATAGGCCCTATCTTATTGATGAGGAGGATATTCCTGAAAATCTTTCTCTTGTTGGTAGAGTATCTACTTTATATCATCCTCTAGATAGCAGTTATGAGGAATTGAGTGCTGAAATTAGAGAAGTTTAGGATGAAATTAGGAAAGAAAGGAAGAAGCGTAAGAAGTTCCGGATTGCTATGTTCAATGTGTTGAAGTCTGCTATCTCATGTTTTCAACCAGCAGTTGTAGAGCAGCTCCATTATGAAACTTCCAGTGTAGAGAGTAGCAACACTAACAGAGACAGTTAGATATTTACATGCTTTTCTAATGTTTTATTTCATTTTCAATTTTTTTTTCTTTTCTTCTCTTTTTCTTTTATTTAGCTGTTTGGTTATTTTTGTTTAGTACCCATCTGTTTGGGTAACTCTAGATCATTAGCTCTACTATGTACATTTTAGTATACTTTTATGCTATCTTTGCTATTTCATGTTTCTTTGTATTTGATGAGACAGGTCATATATGAATTCAATGATAGTAGTGATCTTATGCTTGGAATTTTTATTGTTACTAAAAGTTTGAATCTAGGGGAGTATTAGTTTTTTTTTTTATTTCTTATTGCTACAAATTTTTATCTCCTCTTGCATATTGAATAGAAGACGGTGTGGATACTATTTATCCTACAGTAGGAAAAAGGAATTATAGGAAATGAAAATATCAATTTTGATGCCGGTTTTTGTTTACAAATAGTTACGCTTTCCTATCAGCTTGAATTTTACTTGTTCTTAAATTTCTAGTTTTGAATCTAGAGATTATACAAAGAAATTGTTGATAGCATTTGATTGTGATTTAAATAATTGACTCACTAAAGTGCCCTACTCACCAATGTTGAGATTTTTGTACTCAGTTAAAATTAATTAGCTAATTCTTTAGGAACCTAATTTACCTAAGTTTTTAGCCTTAGAATTTGAAATTTAAAAGTCGGTCGAGCCCTCAAGTGAAAAGTAAACAAGTTCACTTCTATGTAAGGTAAATTAGTATATGGTATTTTTAGTTGCTCTAATGAACTTAGTGATTCCTATAAAAGAAGTTTAAAAAATGTTAGTGAGCATTCAAAAAATGAAAAAATGAGAGCCTTTATTCCAATAACTCAAAAAATTGAGTTAAGAGTGTCCTAAATTAAATGTTAAAGTGAGGAAGAGTTTGTAAGGGTCCCTTTTAAACCTGGACACTTAGGTGATGAGCTTGAGATGTGTCGACTCAATACACTCACTATAATGAGAAGGGCGAAAAGGTAAAAGTTTAGTATTTAAACTAGAAAAAAGAGGGGAATGGAAAATGAAAATTTGAATCCAATTCAAGAAATCAATTAAGGCTTGTAATAAAAAGAAAGAAAATCTAAGGATAGAGCAGATACCATATGCTTTCACTATTTTGTTAATTTGTTTATTAGAATAATTAGAGGGATAATATGTTTGCTAACAGTTGTGAAGTTTAAATGGGTGTTTTTCCTTTTAGGACTGAGTATCTACTTTTGAAATAGAAATCTTAAGTTAAATGCTTGGATTAAAATTTGTTTTCTCTGCAATAACTAATTAATTTCAATTGTAGTACTCTAATCACATATTTCGAATTGGTTAGAGTAGTAGGCATTATAAATTAGTGAGTTTGAAAATGTGAAATAACAGATGTCTTGATTAGCAATTGAAAAATTTGTATTTTCAATGATAGATTTCATTAGTTTTGTTTATTTTACTCGAGGACAAGTAAAAGTTCAAGTGTAGGGGAGTTGATAAAGACATATTTCTCATGTTTTAAAAGTGCAAATTAAGATAGAATTATTATAAATTTTATAGAAATCATTAATAAATAGTACTCAATTATTTTCATTTGGATACTTTAGGAATTAAAAGATTCAAGAGTGGAATTACAGACGATTTAAAGGAATTTTAAGTAAACAAATGAGGTTTGGATCAATGCATACAAATGGGAATTAAAGGCAGTCGACCTAATAGTTAGCTTACAACTTACAAGCTTGCACCGCTGGCTTTTGATGTCTACGATATCGGCCTAAATATCAGCCTTACACTTACACCACCGGCCTTCATGAAAAAAAAAAAACTTCATACGAGCTAACCTTAATTTTTCATATAAATAGCTTATGTTTCATTGTTTGAGGGACTTGGAGACATACTTTTCCTTAGACATTAAGAATCGTAGAATAGTTCTTAGATAGTTTTTGAAGAATTCTTTGGGAGAAGTGCTTTGATCATTAAGAGGATTTTGCTTGTATTGTGGAGACCAAGATTGAAGTTGCAATTGAAGATTGTTTATGTCCAATACAGAATTGGTGACATCTATTTCAATTATTTTTATGCAATTTTGTGAATTACTTACGTTTTCAATTGTGAATTTTCTTGCAATTTTAATCAATATTTGTGTTTTTGTTTTCAAATCCATGGCTAACTAAGATTATTTGTGGGTTTTCATGAAAGTTTAGATAGTTAAGATGATGATTATGTTTATGTTATAGGATTAAGAGATATATGGATAATTCATGACTACAATTTCTATGATTTCAATTATAATTGTTCAATTGATTATAATTATTAGAAACTCTAATGATACGAAAGTTGATATAGGGTTTGTTAGAAGTTCTTAGTTGATTTAATTAATCAATGTGGAAGCAGAGTTAATTAAATTAATTAGAAATTATCTAAAGGTTAATGCAATGTTTGGTAATTGATTATTCACTAAGACATTAAGGATAATTGATTTAGGACATTAGACAATTATAGTATTGAGAGATATATGATTATAATTTAGAGTCCACTGTTAATTGGAAGATGCGGAAGTTAACTAATTAATTAAGGGTTTAAATCCTTAAGTTTTAAGGTATAATAATTTTACTTGAATGATTATATAGCTATAAATCTAAATAATATGATAACAATTTGATTTGCATAATTTAGGGTGGATTCTATTTTCTTACAATTCTCAATTGATTGCTTAATTTTAGCTTTTTCATAGTTTTTTTTTCAATAGTTTTAGAGTATTTATTAGATTAATCAATTTAATTTTAATTGCCTGAATATTAATAAGAACTAGTATATGATTAGCAATTTCTTAGTCCTTAGGCGATCGATAACCTTATTTTGATATACTATTTGATTCCAACCTGGTATAGTTGTTGAAGTATTTACGATTTATTTTTATATATATAGTTTAAGCAAATTATTTGCTCAACCATGGTTGCCAATTCTACATCGGCTCCTTGCTAAGTGAACTTTAAGTTGAATCTTTCAAATTCCTTAATTAACTCTTGTTGATTAGTTAAAAGAGAAGCGACTTTTGCATGATCCTTCCTGCTGAGTGTATTTGCAATTGTATTTACTCTACTAAGGCAATAATTTATGTTGAGATGATAATCTTTAATTAACTCTAGCTCGCATCTTTACCTCATATTCAACTCTTTTTAGGTGAAAAGGTACTTAAGACTTCTATGAACCATGTATATCTTGTACTTTTGACTGTACAAATAGTGTCTCCAAATCTTCATTGTAAATATTATTATTGCCAACTTCTGGTCATGTATAGGGTAATTTTGCTCATGAAGCCTAATAAATGTGTATTTTACATACTTTTTTTTTTTACTTTAAATTCCTATAATTTTTGTGTAATTTATAGTGCTTTTATTAAAATAGTCACATAAAAATAATACATTATACACTTAATGGGTTAACATATTGAAATATTGAAAAATGATAAAAAAAAAGATGACTTAAATGGCTAATTTTGTATTTACATGTTTTGATTCCAATAATATGCCATTTTTAATATGTTTCTTTCTGTACTTGTAAGAGGAAAAATGTATAGAATCAAAAAATATACATACAATTTATTACAAGTACAAAAATATTCAACAAAAAAGAAACCTGAAACAAGCTATATGCCCAACTTATCTTTTAAGTTGACATGTTTATTAAGAGCATAAAATTCATTTTCCAGTTAGGGCAATCGCACTTGTATATGGGCTATCATAGATCCTGCTTACATGTTTGGAAGCTCCTTTAAGCAATCATTGTTCACGCCTAGAAGAGGAATTGAAATAAGGTCCATTGTAAACCCATTACACTGGATCGCATCCCTTAAATTGGTTTTGCAAATCAACGGCTGGAAGAGAATTGAAGGACCACCGTGACTACACACACGTGATCACCTTGTCCCTATCTCAATTGCAATTCGCGTTGCGAGAAACTAATTGGAGATTATTCTATTCGCTCATGTGCCAGGAGAAAAGGGGAAAGTAAATTGGACTTTAGAATTTCATTACCGTGGGCCGCCCATGTGTTACCTCCAAGCCCACCACCGTGCCTGGCAATTTATATACTCACTTCATTTTCATTGTAGAGCGGATCCTATTTATTTTTCGTAGCTGCAACACATAGTTAGCGACAGAAATTGGAGAGCAGTGTTTGGGGCGTCTCTGCCCTCGAGCTTCTGCGCCACCTTTTTTATTTTTTTTTTATTTTCTTTCCTTAGAATAGGTAAATGCACATCAACCCAGAAGCATGAGTGGGTAATCCTTCGGACTGGATGCGGGTTCGGGATCTCCAAACTAAGATTCTTCCATTTCACTTATTTCTTTGTTTTGGATGCTGATGTATCCATTGTTTTTCACGTGTTTATTTAAGATTTCATCAATGTTGGGTTGGATTGTTTAATGGTGGTTTTGGTTATTTTTTGTTCGTTTTGATATGCAGTGTGGATTGTTAATTTTATTTATGGAATTTGTATTTTGATATCGGAACATAAAATAGATTAGGATAATGTAATATGTACATTTATTCTAATCGTATCTATGAATGACTAATGTTGATTAGTAATTGATGCCTTCTAATTCAGTTATTAATCATATTCTTTTAAGGTATTGGATAGCCTTGTTAATTAATATATGATAGTTATTAGTTTTAGTTTAGTGAAAATGGAAACTTTATGGGTTTATTTTAATAGAAACTCAAACTTTATCGGTTCTCCTAACTATAAATAAGACTAATATAGCTAAGAGTTAGCACACCATTCCCTTGTGATTGACCTCGAATCCACCACTATACTACACTTATATAATTGATGCACTTGCCAATTGGTTTCTTAAGCTATTTTATAAACTATGTATAAGTGTAGGTGAATAACGACTTTAATAGTCGGTAGACTTAGGTCTTATTTAATTGCTTCATTTTGAAATGTGAGAAACTAAAGAAAGCCTCAATTGCTATAAAGCATATGCTATGAATTTTTTACCTTGAATCAATACACAACCAAGTCCATTCCTTAAGACATTGCTATACATAGTGAAAGTCTCATCGGTGTTAGGGAACACTAAGATTGATGTTGACACCAACTTATGCTTGAGCTCTTGGAAACTTCGCTCCCTTTTATTGGTCTACTCATACTTAACATTTTTTTTTTGAGTCAACTAAGTGAGTAGCCTGGTTATAATAGAGAAATCCATAACAAACTTTCTATAATATCCTACTAAATCGAGGAAGCTTTGTACCTTAGTGATTATCTCAACCTTTTCCAATCAACAATGGCCTTAACCTTTTCGGGTTCGGATAATTCCATTTACTAGATATGACATGTCTAAGGAAAGAAATTTCTTGCAACTAAAAATCACACTTTGATAGCTTAGCCTATAGTTTGCTCTCTCAAAACTTGCAACACCAATCTTAAACACTCTTTATGCTTGTATGAAGAAGAGTACATGAAAATGTCATCAATGAAGGAAGTCATGCACTTATCAAGTAAAGCTTTGAATATATGGTTCATTAAATCCATGAAGGTAGTTGGTGCATTAGTAAAATTGAATGGCATAATCAAAAACTCATAATAACCATATATAGTCTTGAATGTAGTCTTGGGTACATCCTCTGGCTTAATTCTTAATTGATGATACTTAGATTTGAAGTCAATACAAGAAAAGACACATGTACCCCTCAATTGGTTGAATAGATCATCAATTTGAGGTAATAGATACCTATTCTTAATTGTTACATTGTTGAGCTCTTGGTAATCAATGTGCAACCTCATAGGCATATCCTTTTTCTATACAAACAACATGTTGCTTCTTATGAAGACATACTAGGTCGGATAAAACCTTGATCAAACAACTTCTACAATTATTTATTTAACCCCCTCAATTCCATTGTTGCCATTCCATAAGGTGCTTTGGAAATAGGCTCAATTCCTAGCATCAAGTCAATAACAAAGTCAATTTTCCTCTTAGGTCATAAACTAGGAAGCTCGTTTGGAAACACATGAGGAAATTCGTCAACTATTTAGATTTCCTCAAGTTTAAGCTTTTCCTTTTCTACTTTTATGGCACTCATTGAGGTTTCAACCCAAGCTCGTAGTCCTTTATCTATAATCAACTTAAAGGAATATGATTCACCTAATATGGCTATAGTAGGATCTTTAGTGAAAGCAAATCTTAGTTCCTTAAATTCTACCTCTTTTTCTCGACAATTCAATGTGGCTTTTACTGCTAATATCTAACTCATGCCCTTCATGGCTTCATACTTATTCATGTCAAGCACTATTATGTTGGAGGTTCACCATCTTAAATCTTTAATGCATAGTATTTCACCATTCTTTATGTAACTACTACTCTCTTAGTAGGCATTTTAACTCCAAAACTTGATTCGATAGTAATATCCTGTAGTCCTGCTCTTCTCGTAACTTTAGGTATAATAAAAGAGTAAGTCGCTCTAGTGTCAAATAGAGTGTACACAAAGTGACTGGAGATTTGGGTATTCCCAGAACCAAAATATTTCCATCTTTTAACTTGTTGCTTATATTGGTTCCATTAACTCCTTACTCATTCTTTATATAACCCCTACATCTACTTGTGTTTATCATACTATTGCAATTCTCAAAGACCAAAAATAAAGATAGGGTTGGTGACATACTTATAACTAGTCTTGTATTTGCATCATTCCCCTCTATTAAAAGCAATAATTTACTCACCAATCTCCTTAACCTCATGGTCTCACTTGCCCTATAGATTGTAAACTATAGCCTATATAGGGGCTCTTAATCGAGGATAGGTAGGTCTTACTCTATCGACCTGTCTTTAAGATGTTAGGTGGTTAGGTAAAGTCAAGGGGCAAGGGGTTGTATTGCTATAGCTATCTATCTCTTAGGGCAACTAGAAGCAATATGCCTAATTTGCTTATAAACAAAGTATGTCATGGTATTCCTCTTAGGGTACTTTGAGATGCCATGACTAGAATCATTGCAATGATAACACTTATGCTGTAACTATGGGCACTCTTAAGGATAATGCCTCCTATGACATTTCCAACATCTAACTCCCCTGGTTCTTGAACTAATAGTTATACTAGAACCTAATAAACATCCATCATCTTCTTTCCTTTTTTTTTTTTTTTAGAAAATTAAGCCCTCCCAATAGCTTCTTACCAAAAATAGTCAACCTAGACCTTTCACACCTCTTATAGTGTAGCTTAGCATTCTTAACAATACTAAGCATATCTACGGCCTCACGATAGTCTCAAGGTCAAGACTCTACTACTTGACCTCTAGTCTTAGAATCAAAGCCTTTAATGAAAATCTTTTGTTCAACTTTCACTTACTTAAAACTCCTCTACAACAAATTGTAACAACTAAATAAACTCTACTAACATGGTTCTAAAGTATGACTTTTTCTTTGAATTGACAAGAATGCATCACTATAACTTAGCTAGAGAGTCTTAGGGAAATAGTTAGTAGTAAACTTTCTCTTGAATATGTCCTATGTAAATGGCTCTCTTAAAGATCTCCTCTTAGACTCCCAAAAAGTTCGGGTGTTAAGCCTTAGCATATAAGTTGTATAAGTCACTCTTAGATGGGTTGTTATCTCAAATGCGTCAAAAGTCCTCTCTACCTACAAGAGCCAATCCTCAGCTTCCTTAGGTTGGCTTGCCATTCCCTTAAAATACCAAGTACACTTGATAAAGTTAAGCATCATGGACCTTTGAGGTTTATGATCTAAGGTTGTTATGGGAGCTAGCTTATTTGGCTTTGCTAGCAGTGACGATAGTAACACCTCCCCAACTAGAATCTAAGGTGGAGCATGAATTAGGAGTAACCTATCCCTCTCCCTAAAGACTTTAGCCATGTCATGAATAGTAGCTGAGATATCATCTATGTGGTCCACTAGCAAATCTCATCTAAGTAAGCTTGTTGGTGGGTTCCCAAATTCTGATTCTAATTTTGTTTCCAAACATGCTTGAGTCGTGAAGGGATTCTACCTTGACAATGCTTGTTCTCATCATAAAAAACAAGTCCAAGTAAGCTCCATATAGATAGAATCACAACTTGTCCTTCTTGTAAATAGGGTTTCATAGTTCATTCTTCACATAAATAAGATTCACAACTCGTTATTTTAGGCAATTTTTTCATTACTTTTTTAGCAATACATCAATTAAATCCACAATTTAGTTAAAGGAAAATTCATCAAGTCCATTGATAAAAAAAGAAAAAAGAGGTTAAACCCATAGGGGATCACTTTTATTTAGTGAGTTTTCCACCAAAATTATCCTAAGTGTAACGAGATAGTTTTCATAAGTTCTGCAATCATAAATACAAGACTCCCAATATAAAATAACTAAGACAAATACATCAAAACTCGGCAGCCTTAAACATAACATGCATAACATCTACTAGTAAGGCGATTATCCTATGGTCGAAGTGACACTAGAATATATGTGTAGATGATCTGTAAGATTACTAGTACTGGTAGAGTTACTCAAATCTCTAAGGTCTATGAAACTACTCAAATACCCTATGTCTCTTAAGTCAACTAATCCAACTGAATACTAGGAGTTCTTAGTGTGTATGGAGAGGTTGTTCGAGTCTCACTCGAATAGGTAAATGGCTCTTTGCTCGTCCTCAAGCTTAAGCCAACCTCCTCCACCCGAGATATAAGTAGCAAGTAAAGGAACCTCAATTACTATAAACTGTAAGTCAACCTTCATTGGAGTGCCTTTAACCTCATCCTCCTCCTCAATTGGTTGATTTGGCGCCTCTTTCAACATTACTAGCTATAGCTTAAGTGAGTCTTCCCTTGAAGCACGCTTAATCTCCATCGTCCAAGTCTATCATGTCAAATCTAGGGAGCTCCTCAACTAACTCCTTAAGCCAACTCTCATCAAAATTTGGAAGTGCTAAAATCATAATATTAGCAGCCATCTACTCCCACAACTCATTTGTAGTAAGGGAAACATCAATCTCCATCAAAGAAGGATGATTGCCTCTAAGTTCCCTGACCTATGTAACCTCACATCCAATCGAAGTCCAATATAAGATGTTGGATGCACGTGGTTGATAGGCCTTGATGACTAAGAAGACCATCTTAGGGGGTCAACTGGTTAATCTCATCCTCCAAGATTGATACTCTAGCATATGTACAAACTCTACTTATGAGTAAACCAAACCCCATTGGGCATCAAACAAAGCATCATACTTAGCCCGCCAAAAAGGGGTAAGCTTCTTATGCCAATCAAGCATCACGATGCTTATGGTTATCGGTGCTCCCAATAAAGCCAGATCCTCACAAATCAATTGAAGATAAGGATTATAGTCTAATAGAGTCTTACCCTCCATCATCTGCGAATCAGTTTATTGGTCTAAGGCTCTGATAAAACCTCCTTAGAGCAATAAAGTTCATTTTATTAGTTTTAAGGTTATTATTTTAGTATCTTTTAGTCTTAAAAATTTTGAAGTATAGTACTTAACTTAACTCTATCCCTCTCCAACTTACATGGTTGATTTCAGAATTATCTAGGGTAAAGTTTTAATTTAATTATACCTTAGCTCTAATACCATCTTAATACTATCACAACCTGAGGGGCATCTAGATCATGGCAGTATCATTGGATACCATGAGAAGACGCAATATCAATCACCATCATTAATCATGAATCTTCTTCGTAATATACAAGATTTTACCTTTGTAGGGGACTAATATTAAGTATTAATAACAGAGTCATATGAAATAAATGGATCATTAATTAAGTTTAACTATCAAGTTTAGGGACCATCACCCCCCTAAATAAGTCTGTAATTCAAATCATAGAAATAATAGTAGATACCAAAATAATCTTAAATGCTATTGAAATTCTCAAGGGACATAAACAACACCAGAGAGTCTAAATATAAAACTTAAGTTTACTCACGCTCACACCTTCCTACATGTCTCCTAAAAGCTAGCTTGACTCACCTTGGGTATCCTTCATCCTAGCTTTAGCTAGAGATCAACTTGTGATAACCAACCATAGGGGTATAAGTAAACAACTAACTAAGTGACTAACCTAGCTACCTTGTTACGGACAAATAGGTACAATCAAGTTTATTAAGTAAGTGTATGAATGCATGTAGAGGTATATGATATAGACATTGTACGCAGCTTGCTAGCAACTATATAAAAACATGGTTTTATGCCTATTGTTGCTTGGGTTAGAAAGTATTTAGGTACATCAAGACCTAGGTATCCACATTTACTACCTTAACAATAATTCTCATAATATTAAAAACACCCAGAGTAGTAAACAGGGCTTGGCCCAAGCTGAGGGAGGTACTCTCCCAAGTCAGTTAGTTCTCAAAAGTCGAGGTAAGGACATATTACACGAATATGTTGTATGAAAACAACTTAGCAAAACAATATAATAGTTAGATCCATAACTGCATGATCTCATGCTTTATTATATGGAGCTGATGCTTTTTCTTTATGTAAGAAGATGCAATACATGATTGCTTCATTTATAAGTTAAATCACTATTAGTTTAGATTCATGGGGTGATTAAGCAAATAAAATTTGGACATTATAATACCTTAAGTTCTAATTGAATAAGCAAGTGTGTTCGGAATATCTTAAGGTATTTTGCAAGCAAGAGTTAGCCAAAGCAAACATATACAGGTTCTTATATCCCCTAAAATGCAACAATTTCATTTTTCAAATAAAGTTACATTGTGTACTAACTATAACCACAAATCATAGTAAAATAGGGGGCGGCGTACTAATTTAGCCATGAAGTTTAACAATCCTAATAGTCCTCTATAATCTCAAACTTAGTGTCCAAATCACTTGAGTAAGATAATTAAAGTAAATAAGACTCATCTTACGCTTAGTTTATTCATAATCCCTCTATAAATCTCTATTTCCATTTATTTCGTATTTTGGTTATAACTTTCTCATTTTAAACTGGAATTTCACATTCTTATAGTTGATCTCCATCTTTTTCAAGCTTTCTTTTATTGGTAAGGGCTTTTTAAGGTGATTGAATTCATAAGTTTTTGGTTTAGACCAAATAATTTTGTTGGTTAAAGGTCTTGATTTGACCGCATTAGGGATTGGGTCTAACTTTGAGCTTTAGGCTAAATCTTGAGTATTGTGCCTTACACTTAGGCCTTTAGGCTTTTATTTAAGTATTTTGAATATATTTTTAGTTTTATTTCCTGAAGTTTTCAATTGAGTTTGATTTTACACTTGTAGGCTTTAATGGACCTTTTTTATTAGTTTTTCGGCCTTATTTCACAAAGAGGCTTATACATGTTGGTTCTAACGAGCTTTTCAACTAGATGGGCCTTTAGCATATTAATTTATAATTCTATTGACCTAGGAGGTCCTATTGTCGTAAGGCTTTATTTTTAATCTTTTTAGGGGTTTCTTGGTCCGCTTTGCTTCTTAAAACCTTAAACCTAATTTTATTTGTTTTTTTGGAGCTAAGCTTACTAAAAACCTTAAGGTAAGGCCAAGTTTTTGGATTGTTCATATTTGGAATTTACATTTATTAAGCTTCTAATCTTATTTCTAAGGCCTTAATTACTAAGTTAGTTTAGGCCATTAACTTAACACTATTTAACTTAACTTGATTAATCACATCTTAAATAATGTTTTACACTAATTAATCATGTCATTACGCGAATAAATCACAATTCATAGCATAATATTTTCATGAACAATGGCATCTTACTAGGGTTTCCTTTTACTTAGGGTTTTTTTTTTCCATCAATTTCCATCGTACACTTATTCTAGGGTATTTGTTTATTTTAATCCCATTTCTACTTGTTTTAAGTTCTTGTAATTACATATTATGATGAAAATAAGATTAATTACACAAAGGAAATGGTAGCATGCAAGGTGTTGATGGTTGATTTTTATCTCGGTGTGTGAACACTTACAACACAAGAAAATGACTATAGGGGGCACCAAAGGTTACTCTAGTAAGACCACTTCGATGCTTAAGTCAACTCCCTCATCATGTGGAGAGAAAATGTCAAGTAGTTAGGAAAAAAATCAGAGAATGGAAGAGGGTCTCCTTACTTAGGGGTCCTACCTGGTATTTATAGTAAGTTTATGGAGATTATTTACGGATTAGGTCGTTGGACTAAGCTTTGATATTGGGCTCACATAATAATTTTCTAAAAATGCCTATCAACACTTATCCCTTACTCTCTTTGGTGACAAAGTTGGAAAAGAGAGTAGTTAGGGAAGTTGATTTGATCGGGATTTTTGGAAAGTTTGTAATTCTAGCCTAAAGATGCTAGAGTATTTAAAGAAGCAAAAGCCCAAAGAGGTGAAAAGTGGGAGTAGTAGGAGGGTCTAAAGTGGCGATGGCCTAAAGAGGTCGATGTACCTGAAAAGGTGAAAGTGCTTAAAGAGGCTGCAACACCTGAGGAGGTAAGAGCACTTGAAGAGTTGAAAGCTTAATGAAGCCAATGCACCTAAAGAGACGAGGGCCTAAAGAGACTAAAGCAGCTGAAGAGGCTAAAGCAGCTGAAGAGGCAAAGGCCTAATAAAGTCGATATGCTTGAAGAGGTAGAGGCCTAAAAAGGTGAAGGCTTAAAGAGGCTGATATGCTTGAAGTGGTAGGAGTACTTAAGGAGGCATAAGCGCTTGAGGAGGTGAAAGTGCATAAAGAGATAAAGAAAGCATGAAGGCCCCCCTAAGTAGCCATTGGTTCGTTAAAGTATAGGACCTAGGAATTAGCGCTTTGTGATTTGCTCGTCACTTGTAGTATGTAGGGCTTAGAGCTATTTAGGAGTAGCTTGTTAGCAAGTTATACTTTGCATGGGCTAAAAGTTAAGGGCGTTTCTCTAACCCCCATCCCATCTTTGAACTCTCATTGGGGCATTACATAGATAAATAACATATTGTGTGTAAATCAAGTATGAACATCATTAATTAATTGATACATTGTACAACATAAAGCAATATCATAAAAATAAATAATTGAATGATTCATAAATAATAACAAAGAGGTTTTACTCATCTTTCATCAATGTGAATTAATGTATAAATGAGCCTCTTGAAGTCAGGTAAGCTCATTTTGAACCATGAAAGTCATATGAAATGGTCTTTGTATATGATATGGATCATTTTAAACCATAAAAGTCATGTATCCTCAGGCTTGCCTAAGCCCAATAGGCACTTACCTAGCAAGACTTGCTAATGCAGATTCTCAAAAAATCTTATTGGGCACATGGATTACTCGACCATGGAAGGCCGAGACGTTCTGAATGCTGATTGTCGAGATATTTTGAACGTAAGCCAAATATTCAAGTGCTTGAAAACTTGGAGCATAGGAGCTTAGCATGTTTAGGATGCACTAGTGTCGAGATTGGCTGCCAAAAAGCTCAATATGCATGAGTGGGCACTCTACTATTTGTATTTTTACAACGGCTCGGCAAATATAAAAGAGGATGGCTTGGCATGGAGCTTTGATCTCACCGAAGTTTGGAGTTGTTAAAGAAACAATTTAGTACAATCTTCAGCTCGGCTTTACCTCATCCAAGAAATCTCACTTCTAACAAGATCAAAATAATGAATTATTCCGCACAACTAGAATTTCTTGACATAATGAATATCCTAATTCGTCACGGCACATGAGCCAATTACTAAGTCAGCAATAATGCAACAATGACACTCGGCAACTTAGAAAACAATAGTTGCTTTTGCACATTAAATCAGTAGCTCGGCAAATCATGGACACCAAGTGACTAAAGGTAAGCGTGCGTAATCCAGTTGCTACTCCTGCTCGGGCCTTAGCTGTAGTGGAGAGCACTTTGGGTCGACAAGGGACTAAAGGTATTCAGAGCTTGAACTGCTCTTGTTGGACATGCAAGTAAGTTGGCACCGCAGTTCCTAGTCTGTTGCTATCGGAGTTAGCTTGCTTTTGCACTTTTCTCGGTAAAGACATGAAATCTTGTTCTAACTCGAGTTAGAATCTTGTTTTGTCGTTGCACTCATGTAAGGATAGCTTGGCAAAGCTACTGAACGGATTTGTCTTCAAACTCAGCTCTATGCTTGATGAATAAGCAATTGGTCGGTTCGAACAATCTTTTCGAGGCTGCTCAAAGAAGCATAGAGCGTACTATAGTGGAGCTCGGTTCGAGTGTTCCCATGAATGGATAGCTCGGACGCTTGGATTCTACTTAGCTCGGATAATCATAGTCGACTCAATTTGATGAAGTGGACTCGTATGTAGACAAAGTTCGCCTTCATGGCTGCTCTTATTTTTCATACTTTACTTGAGTTTTCCATGGAGAGGATCTCTAATCTACTCGGCATCTAAGATGAGAAGGCTAGCAGTAAGAACTTGGTTGTGGTCAAGCATGCTGGGAGAGCTCAAGTTTGTCGTAAATCGAGTTCTGGTCGAACCCATTTTTCTTGAAAGTTTAGGCTCATGTTTTGAGTAGAAAAGCTCAGCCCCTTGGGCTTTAGAAGAATAACTCGGCAAGAGTTACTTGGGCCGTATTCGTGGAAACTCAGTGTTACGACGTTAATAGCTTAGCATCTCGGCATGGTCGGCAGCACTTGCTTGGTACAGATTGAAAAAGATCCTCGTCTCGGCCATGCCGTACGAAACATAAAATCATTCAACTAATCGGCCAAAGTTTTTCATCCATTCAGCATAAGTTTCTCGGCTCCTTCGATCGTAGCTACTCGGCTTCATGGAGAAGGTTCAACCCAAACTTTGTTCATTATTTAGAGATAGCTTGGTGGTGTTCTTCTTTAGCCATATATGGAGCTCGAGTTTACACCACAGCATCAAAGAGTAGTAACCTGGTTCTTGCTCGGAAAATTAAATTTCGGCATTTAGTTGGCTTGCTCGAATATGGGTAGTCAACGTGCTTAGAAGTGCTTTAACTTGAGCAAATCATGAAGTATAAGATTTCTCACATTGCCGATTGATCTTGCTCGGCATGATGGCTGTTCGAAATAGCTTAGCCTTTCTATCATGGTTGTACATCAGAGTAGCATATATGCTAGCGTCTCAAGTTGAATATCTCGGCTTTGGCGAGGCTTAATAGTGAAATTCATTAGGGCGCATCGGATTGATCGGCTTGGCATCATCGAGCCGTGTAAAATAACTTGGCCTACAACTACTAGAGGCTCAAGTCTGTTACTAGGGCATCATTGAGCTGTACAAAATAACTCGGCCTGCAACTAAGGAACCTGACTTAGGTCTTTATTTTTGAAGTAATCGAAGCTCGGCACGGTGGATGAAAATATGACTCGGTGAATCTACTTGGCAACTGTGTGAAGCTTGGAAATTACAAAACACATCTCGTATTTCCTTCCAACTTCCATAAATAGCTCCTCCATGAATAATGTGTTTTCATGCCAAAATTTCTTTTTATATAGGATGCACTAGCAACCGCACCCAATTAAGAGAGATTCAATCACATGAGAGATTTCTTCTTCTAAGTACAGTTTACCAGACTGTCTACCAATTTAATCTTGGTTGAGTACCGGTTTTATTTACATAGGATGCAATAACGGTTAAAATGGAGACGGTTTTCAACTTTTAGTCAAAATGATATAGAAACTACTAAGGAGGAAATAGAGGAAGATAGTTACCAACAAAAAAAAAAATGAAATTGTGGAGGTTGTGCTTCCGCAACGAAAAAGCCGTCGTAGCTTTCTTTCATTTTTAGACTTACGTATTTTCCAAAAATGAGTACAGCATGGCAGTTTCCAATTTTCGAAATACGAGAACAGTGTGAAGAAATGAAATATTCTCAACTTTGAAATCATCCACCAAAAGAAGAGAACATACAAATCCATGAAATATAATCAACAAATTATGAATAGACTTGTATGAATTCCAAGAAGATATGAATGAAAGCAAGTAGAAAAAACCGATTTTAGAAGAATCCATCAAAGGAAGAACATCTCATTCAACCCTTTCCAAAATAACATCAGGAATTGTGACAATAAATTATACGTTCCTACAAACAATGCCAATTGTTGATGGTTGATTTTTGCCTCGTTATGCAAACACCTATAACATAAGAAAACGGCTATAGGGGGCATTGGAGGGTGCTTTGGCGTAGCCACTCTGATGCCTAAGTCAGTCGTCTTGTCATATGGAGAGAAAATGTCAATTAGTTAGGAAAAAAAATGAGAGAATGGAAGAGGGTTCTCTTACTATATTATCTTTACTAGTTCATACACTTGATCAACCTATCTAGAGTAAATGGAGTTTTTCTTTGATATTTCTTACATGAACCTACCTAACATTTATTTATAATATCATGTTTCAATAGAAAAATGAGTATTTAGGTCCTAAATGCAAGAAACTACAAGTTATAAGTCTAAATGTAAGAAGATATGATGGATGTTGGTCAGGTAGGGATGGAAGTGTGTGAGGCATAGAGTGGTGATAGTAGAGAAAAATCATGGGGTAGTGTGGTAACCAAGTGGATTATAGAGAGAGAAGAGAGGAAGGGAAAGGGGACATTTGGGGGTTGGTTTAGGGCTTATGTGTGTTTTTTAAGTGTGAAATAAAAATGAAAACAAAGAGGAACAAGGGAAGGTGGGGGCTAGTAAAAGGGGAGAGTAAGTGGGATAATGAGAGATGAGGTTTTGGTTGATTTGGTTAAGAAGGTACAAGGATCAAGGAGGGACCACTTATACCTTGATCCTTTATCTTATTTAGTAATGGTTTGTCTCAAATTATCCTGTTTGTCTCAAATTATCCTCTTTGTTCAACTAGCCTTTTTGTCTTGTCTTTTAATTAATCTTATCTATTTCTTAATTAAGAAAATTAGGGTTGGTAGATGGATTAAAGGGTAATTAAGCTAATTAATTGTGATTATACTTAATAAGGCAAATTTTAGCCTAGTTAGGGTATAATTAGGGTTTTCTCGTATTATATCACTTTAATTAAGTCTATTGATCTATATTATCTTGTTCATTAGAGTCTTTTAGTATTCAAGACTGATTAGGGTTTTTGAGCCACGTATAAGATTATTAATTTTGGGTTTTCTAGCAAATAGAGAAATTATTTGTGATTAACAAATAGCTTAGGGATATACTTAAGGTTTATTAGTTGAATTAGGGTTTAGACTTGCAATTAAGGTTTTAGTCAACCTGTTGATGTTTTTTAGTCAATGTAGGATTTCCATCATATTAGGGTTTATAAGGTTTTACACATATAATTAGGGTTTTAGATTTTTCGACTTGTTATTGAGGGTTTGTGACTTATTATTTAGGGTTTGTTCATTTTATTTAAGGTTTTCATTTTCATATCTTGAGTGGTTTTAGAGATTATTCATTAACTCTCATAACCGACTCTAAGTTAAGATTTGAAAACCCATAGGGTTTGTAAGTTTAACTTCTTCTTTAAGCTTTTGGTTTAACTTAGCAATATTTGGCTTTATGATAAGGACCCTTTGACTTAGTTTTGGTCATCTATCTTAACCTTTCAACCCTTAAAATAGGTTTTATACCATCATCCAAGTAGGCATGGTAAATGGGCGACCCATGTGCCTCTGCTACCTTAAAATTGTGTGATTATGTTGTAACCGGAGAGGGGGGGGGGGGGGGGGGGGGGGGGGGGAGGGGGGGTGGTTTGGTGGTGTAGCCTAGTAGTTTTACCTAAAATCTTCATACCACATATGTACCCATCATATAAAGATCGCATTGCAAGTCAAAGATTGTAATGCTCAAACTAGTAAGTTTTTAAGGGTGCTTATTCAATTTGCATATATCTACTTAACTATATATATATATATATATAAGTGATTCAACAATCCACAGTTACTAGAACCACAAAGAGTCGGAATCATCTACTAAACAATAAGAAAGGGTAACTATATCTTGATAATCATAATATCACTAAATACCTTAAAAGTTTAATTCAACTATACCACTTGCTTTCCTAAACTTATGTTTTACTTTCTCATTCTGCTGGAGTACTTTACACTCGAATCCTAACCTAACCCTAACTTTATAAGACTTGAAAAAAAAAAAAACTATTGGGGGATAAGTCTTATCTAGCTTAGTGAGTAATCTTCCTACCTTATCATTAGACAATGACAAGCAAGTTGTTTATCAAACATATGAATGCATGTATAAGCACATTCAATACAAATAGTAGACATAGTAGGCCAGTAACTATATACAGTACGGTTTTAATGTCTATCGTTTCCTAGGTTGGGAAGTATTTAGGTATGTTAAGACCTAGGTATTTATGTCTAATACAAAATCTCTTAACAATATAACCACTCTCAGTAATAGACACGGCTTGACCTCAACCAGAAGGTGGTGCTCCCCAGAGCCGAGTAGTTCTTAAAAGTCGAGGCAAGAACATGTCGCACAAAATACGCCGTACAATAAACAATCACAATACATAATATCAATATGGATCATTCCAAGCACGATTTCTCTCTCTACTATGTGGTGCTGACACCCTTTAACTCATGTTGTAAGATGTAATGCATATCTAATTTGATTAGAGGCTGAATATTTATTAATTTCGGATTCATAGGGTGGTTAAGTAAGTATATTCTAAACACTCCAATGCCCAACGTTCTAATGCAACAAACAAAGGTGTTTGAAATATCTTAAGATATTTTGCAAGCATAGTTTAACCAGAACAGGCATACATAAGTTCCTATATACCCCAACATACATCAAGTTCAATTATCATATATAATTAGATAGTGCACTAAATACAGGTAGAAAACAAAGTAAAATAGGGGGTAGTATACCTACTTAGCCTTAAAGTCAAGTATTCCCAGTAGTCCTTGGTAGTCTTGAACTTGGTATCCTAAATCACTTAAGTAAAGTAACTAAAATAAGTAAAACTCATTTTAAATGTAATCTATTCACTAGTCTTGCCATAATTTCCCTATTTCTACTTATTTCGTGTCTTGGTTATTACTTTCTTGTTTTAAATATGAATTTCGCGATCTTATATTGGATTTTTATTGTTTTTTAGTGTTTTTTCATTTGGTAAAGTTATTTTTAGGCTCTTGGGTCAATAAGGTTCAATTTGGGCCTTATAAGTTTGTGGGCCCATAGGGTGAGTTTAGTCACTTTAGGGTTTAAGCCTAGTTTTGAGCTTTAAGCTTAGTTTTTGATCATGAACCATGCACTTAATATTTTAGGCTTCCTTTTAAGTATTTTTTTGTGGACTTTTCTACCCAACAATTTAAATTTTCACCTTATGGCTTGGTGTTTCTCTTGTAGGCCTAAATGGGTCATTTTTACTAGCTCAAAGCCCTTACCTCCTAACGGGCCTATAGGGGATGGCTTGAATGTGCCTTTAGAATTAATAGACCTTTTATATTTTATTTTATGAGCCTTTTAATTTAGGGATTAGATTTGGTCACTAAGTTATTAAGCTTTATTCCTTGTTCTTTTAAGGACTTTTAGGCTTATCTTGCATTCTAAGACCTTAAGCCCAACTCTACTTATTATTTTGGGCTTAAGCTTACTAAAAGCCTTAAGATAAGTCAATTTTCTATTAGGATTCAGATCTAGTTCTTTTCATTTATTGAGCTCCTAATCATATTTCTAAGGCTTTAATAACTAACTAAGCTTGTTTACACCTAATTTGCATTCTAGGAGCCTAAACTTGATTTTAACTTATTCCAATGGGCTAAATATATTAATGAGTTCGCTAAATCTACTAATGAGTCCATTAAATAGCCCATTTTACTAAGTATTCTAGATTTGGTTCATCTCATTAATGGGGCTTCTAACACTATTCCTAAGGCCTTAATCACCAACATAACTAATTTAGGCCATTAACTCATCATTACTCTACTTAACTTGATTAATTACATCCTAAATTATATTTAACACTAAATAATTATGTTATTAGGGTAATAAATCAAAATTTACAGATTTGAAACTTTCATAAAAGTGGTGGCCAAGTAAGGTTCTTTTAGTCTTTCTTTCATTTTCTTCAATCCAATACTTATTTTAGTATGTTTCCTTATTTTAATCACATTTCCACTTGTTTTAAGTTAATAACATCACTTAACATGGTGAAAACAAGATGGACACATATCAAGTAGGGGGTAGCATGGATATTACTTGAGGTTTCATGGGGTTTAATCAACATCTTTTAAAGTTACATACGTAAAACTATCTCTTATACCTCTAAAATAAAAATAGCAAACTAGCTAAGTACATGAATGAATGTGTAATTATAAGGCTTACATGATTATAACATATTTATATAGTATTTCTAATCTTAAACTCTCAAGATGTCATAGGTATAACTTATGTAAATAAGAAAGTCAAATTGAGTGAGTTTTACCTTAAGCTGGGTTGTACGAGTTTCAACTTTTCCCTTTAAAAATGAAGTCAAAACTTACTTCTTTTAGGACAAATGTTTATCGACAAGAAAATAGGATGTGTATGTATGTGTGATCTTTTGGTCGTGGTGGCTTGTCATTTGGTTACGTATGGTGGTGGTAGGACTATAAGTTGCTGATGTACGGAAGGGGGTTCAACAACTCCTTTTTGTTTTCTTCCCTTTTCCTTTAGTTTTTGTTTAGGTTTCTTAAGAGTGTTTCCAAGCGTTTTATATGCGTGAAGAATGGTGTCAAATGAGGGTTTTGGAGGGGTAAAATAACATATATCGAATGATGCGTACTGCAAGCAAGAGTAGACAAGGTTGGTCGTAGAGATGAGTCCAAGCTTTTTGAAAGCTTGAAAAAGGGTGATGAGAAACATGCAAACAAACACAAAAAAAAAAGAATGAAAAGTAAGCAAAACTTATGAACAACTCCAAAGGATATGACACACCAATGGAACTTTCAAAGACTTACGGCACAACTCGATATGATGCTCGAGTTCGTCCAGTGAAGTTACTTGCCATTTAGCCTTGCTTAAAAGTTAGGATAAAAGTAAAATGAGAGTAAACAAGCAATGTTAACAAGAGGAAAATAACCAGTTTATTAATGATAATCTGATAATGCAGCTGCATATATAAGGGGTATTTATACTTGATAATTAAGGGTAACCTGCCTAAAAAGGAAAAAGAAAAGATAAAAAGGGGTATTATCCTCAAGAAGTAATGTATAAAGTATACAAAGGGTAAAAATGAATATTTAAGAAAAAGTAATGATTAGTGCAGTAGATTCTACAAGTGGTCCTAAATATATGGCAGTATTGTATTGGTGGTGCTGTTATAGTACACAGACAAAGTAGTGTGAGCCGGTTGGGTGGCCAAGTAGGAGTATTAAGTAAGCATTAACTTGTCTGAATAGGAGTGGTTGAAGATTTGTATAGGATAGGAATCTTGGCCTCTTGATAGTAATGATGCGAAGTAAGTGATGGGGTCGAACAGGATCGAGCTGGTGTGTGGAGTGCTGCAGTTGTTAAGGAATTCATCTACTTGGTACATAATTTTTGAGAGATGGGAAGTCATTTGACACGGCATAGATATTTAATCAATAGTAAGGAGCAACTTAACCTCGGCCTCGGTAAGGGATGACTAGAGAAGGAGGATTCATCCCGCTAGTCACTCTAGTCTGCAGGCTCGACTGTGGGTTAAAGGCTTAGTAGCTCGATTCCTATCATTCCCTCTAGGTTGATTTGGATTTGGGGTCAAATCTGACTGGTCTTCGTTCAATTCTTCATTAGGATGATATAGCTTAAAGTTGGTAATGTTGAAGGTGTTTGAAACCCCATAATCTTCAAGTAGCTCCAATTTGTAGGTATTGTTGTTAATCTTTTGGAGGATTATGAAGGGTCCATCAGCCCGTGCAAATAGTTCATTCCTCTTTTTGCTCGAAAACCTTTCTTTGCTCAGGTGTATCCGTACCAAGTCTCTACACTAAAACTCTTTCATCACCTTACCCTTAGTCTTCTCTTGCATTTTTGTGGTAGCTTGGTCAATTTATTGAGTAACTTTATCATAGATTTGCTATAAGGATTGTGCTCAAGCTTTTGCATCAGGGTCTTCTTGCTTAGATACAGGTATAAGGGTATGATCGGGGGGTAACTTGGGATTAAAACCATAGACAACTTTGAAGGGGGTCTGCTTAGTGGTGTCATGCACAGTTTTGCTATAAGCAAATTCAATCATAAGCAAACAAACGTCCCAATCAGCCAAGTTCTTATCTACTATAGCTCGGAGTAGTGATCCCAAAGTGCGATTGATTACCTCTGTTTGGTTGTCCGTTTGGGGGTGATAGGAATTGTTGAATAGTAGTTTAGTCTTCATTCGTTGCCATAGGCTTTTCCAGAAATGGCTTAGGAACTTAGGATCTCCGTTAGAGACAACACTTCTTGGTATACCATGTAAACGAACAATTTCCTACATGAAAAGAAAACAATAGCTAAAGCATCGTTAGTCTTAGAGCAGGGCACAAATTATGCTTTCTTATTGAATTTATCTACAACGACCATTACAGAATCTTTACCTGGGGTTGTTTATGGTAATCCGGGGACAGAGTCCATACTCAACTTAGTCCATGGTCTTTTCGGAACAGGTAAAGGCAATACTTTCCCTTACTTAGCTTAGCATTTGGCCCTCTTACATGTGGCATAGCCCTTAACAATTTAGTATACATATTACTATATTTTTTGTCAAAAGAATCACCCACTTAGCAATTCATATGTTCTTCTCTCTCCAAAATATCTAGAGTACTCTACTGTGGCCTTCCCTAATTAGTAACTCCCGTAGAGAATAGGTTGGTACTCATAACTTCCCTCCTCATAATAAGTATCTATCCTCCACGTAATACTCATCTACTATCCTCCTATCAGCGCATCACTCTAGTATAGGTTTAGAATGTGGGTCCTTAGAATACTGCTCCTTGATACTCGCAAACCCAAACAGTCTGGTCTACAGTCTGGTTAAGAGTGCATATCTTCTTGTAAAAGGATCTTCAACTATGTTGCTCTTTTCCAACTTGTATTTTAACAAAAAATTGAATCATTCAAGGAATTCAACCTACCTCGCTTACTATTTTGACAACTTGGTCTGACTTTGGAGGTACCTCAAGGACTTATGGTCAATATATATGACAAAATCTCCTGGCATCAAGTAATGCTACCACACTTGGAGTGCTTGGATAAGGGCCAAGAGCTTTTTATCATACACGAAGTAGTTCATTTAAGGTCCTTTAAGCTTCTTGTTGTGATAGGCAATTGGTCAGCCTTCTTGCATTAGGATAGTGCCAATACCAATGCCTAACGTGTCACATTCTAGTTCAAATATCTTTTTGAAGTCGAGTAAAGCAAGTACAGGTGTGAAAATTAGTCTTTCCTTTACCTCTGCAAAACTCCTCTCTTCCTTTTCTCCCCATTTGAATTCGGTCTTCTTCTTCATCAACTTAGTAAAGGGTACAATTAAGGTGCTGAAATTCCTGATAAATCTCCTATAAAATGATGTCAGTCCATGGAAACTTCTTACTCCAGCATAAGTAGTTAGAGTTAGCTACTTGACGATAGTTGTGATCTTTTCTTCATCTACTCGTAAGCCTCCTTCTCCAATTGCATAGCCTAAGAACACCACTTCCTCTTAGAAAAAGCAACATTTCTTAAGATTGCCAAATAACCTCTTAACGCGAAGGATATCTAATACTGTACGGAGATTCTCAATGTGACTTGACATATTAGCACTATATACTAGGATGTCATTAAAGTATACTACGACACACTTCCCTATTAGATTTCTCAGCACATGGTTCATTAGTAACATGAAAGTTCTCCAGGCATTTGATAAGCCAAATGGCATTACCATCCACTTGTAGAGTCTATGTTGAGTTTTAAATGCAGTTTTTCATTCATCTCTTGACCTCATGCGAATTTGATGGTAGTCGAATTTCATATCAATTTTGCTAAAGATCTCTGCTCCACTCAACTCATCTAACGTGTAATCTAACCTAAGAATAGAATACCTATATTTGATTGTAATCTTGTTCACGGTTCAGTTGTTAACATACATATACTAGGTTCCATCCTTTTTTGGAACTAAAAGTGCTAGAATAGCGTAAGGGCTGAGACTCTCCCTTATATATCCTCTCTCTAGTAGTTCATTAACTTGTCGTTAGAGCTTAATAGCTTGTTTCGAGTTCATCCGATATGCTGGTTTGTTTGGCAAGGTAACGTCAAGTACCAAGTCATTGTAGTGCTCGATGCCTCTGAATGGTGGTAATAGTTTTGGTAACTTCTTTAGAAACAGGTCAGCATATTCATTTAGCAACTCCCTTACTTCTAGGGGTAGTTTACCTTGCTCTCTCAACTTTAATAGTCGCTTAACCAACATAAAGGTCGACACGTTGGCTTGAATAGCCTTTCAGAGCTTAGCTCTACTTATCATTAGAGTCTTCTTCGATCTTTGAGTAAGGTTTGCTTATAGTTTGTTAACTTCACTCAACAGCATTGGGTTCAACATGATCTTCCTTCTATCCTTCTCGAACATGTAGGTTTTCCTGTATCCATCATGGATAAATCTTCTATCGTAAAGCTACGATCAACTAAGTAGCATATGTGATGTACACATGGGCAGCATTTCACAAAGAATCTCATTGGAGTAACTCCCAATTGTGATCAGTAGTAGTACTTGCTAAGTTAAATGTAGTGTTCCTTTCTCATTCAACCAATACAACTTGTACGGCTTTGGATGTACAATAGTCAGCAACTTCAACTTCATAATCAAATCGGATGATGCTACATTGGTAGAACTACCGCTATTTACAATGAAAGCATACAGCTGATCATTCACCTTACAGGTGATACGAAACAAGTTCTCCTTTTGCTCCTCCTTGCATGAGGTTCCAAGCTCACTGTACATTGGACAACTAGGATCAACTAATCTAGGTCCTCAACAAACATATCCTCTTTAATTAATTCATTATCCTTAGAAGTTTCTTTCTCAGTAATGCACTCTTCATTTGGTTCCTCATTAGTACTTTCTACTTCTAGCTTCGGAGCTTCTCCTTTGATGACCATAGTCTTTCGATTTAGACATTAAGTAGTCATATATCTAAACCCTTAGCATTTGAAGCACTTGATATGGCTTATCTTCCTACCAGATCCGTACCTTTTCTTGTACATTTGGATCAGTATGTCACCTTTTATTTGGCCCTTTTGCTTGGTCTTAACATCTATTTGCTTAGTTACCTTGATACTTAATTAACCTCGTTAGCTCCCGTGAACTGGTTAGCTTAGTTGAATAGGTTGACTAGTCGGCAATTTGGCGACATTCAACTCCTCCTTTGCCTCTTTACTTATTTGGCTATCCGTACAGCTTCATCCATTGTAGTAAATTGTTAAAGTTCCACAATGTCTCATATGTCACTCCTCAACCTAGTTAGGGACCTAGAAACTGCTCGGCCGATAGTTCCTCCACTTGACAGGGAATCATAAGCATTTAGAACTCTTGGACATACTTGTCAATAGTTCGACCTCCTTATCTTAGCTCTTGAAGCCTAGCATTAACACTTGGGTTAATCATTCTTTCTGTTAGATAAAAATCTCAAACTTTTCATTTTGGCATTACAACTGGCACTATCCTTCTAATTTACACAACACATACTCCCTTTCAAACCAAAAGTTTAATAACCAGCAAATACGGTAGCCAAATTAACGCAGAAAATTGTCCCGTTTCACACACCTAAAACAGAGTATGAATAGGGAACTTCGAGTACAAACTACTACAATCTAAACAAAACCTTTGCTCTAATACCAAGATGATGCGTACTTTAGCTAAGAACAGATAAGGTTAATTATAAGGGTAGGTCCAAGCTTGCTGAAAGCTAAAAAAGGGTGATGAGAAACACATGAACAAAAAAAAAAAGGAAAAGTAAGTAAAACCCACAAATAGCTTCAAAGGATATGATACACTAATGGAACTTTCGAGGACTTACAACATAACTCGATATGATGCATGAGTTGATCCGATGAGATTACTCACCACCTAGCCTTATTTAAGGGTTAAGATAAGAGTGAAATAAAAGTAAACAAACAATGTTTACAAGAGAAAAATATCTAATGTATTAATGATAATATGATGTGGCTACATGTAAAAGGTGTATTTATACCCGATAATTTAGGGTAACTTGTTTTATCCTAAAGAAGTAATGTATAAAGTATACAAAGGGTAAAAACGAATATTTAAGAAAAAGTAATGATTAGTGCAGTAGATTCTACAAGTGGTCTCGAATACGCGGCAGTATTATATTGGTGGTATTGTTGGTGGACGTAGACAAAGTAGTGTGAGCTGGTTGGATGGTCGAGTAAGAGAGTTGAGTAGGCATGAACTCGTTTGTATAGGAGTGGTTAAGGATTCGTGCAGGATAAAACTCTCAACAATAATGATGTCGAGCAAGTGATCGGGTCGGATAGGACCAAACTGGTATGCATAGTGTAGCTATTGTCAGGGCATTCATCTATTCGAGACATAATTTTTTAGAGATATGAAGACATTTAGCATGGCATAGATATTTGATCAATAGTAAGGAGTAACTTCGCTTCTTCAAGTGAAGATTGGAGTAAGAGGATTCACCTCACCAGTACCTTTAGTCTTTAGGCTTAACTGCGGGTTAAAGGCCTAGTAGCCTAATTCTTATCATTGAAGTTAGATTAAGGGGGAGGAAAAGTAGCTATTTTGGAATAAGGATACATATTCCCCTCTTAGTGCTATTGTACCTTATTTGTTTTTTGCCAAATGAGGAGGGATTTGTCTCCTTAAGGACAAGTGTCCTTTAATTATCAATTAATCATTTGTCTTTTCTTTTTAATTGAGTTTGACTTGCTAATAATTAAGATGTAATGAGAGTTGGTAGATAGATCAAAGGGTAATTAAGCTAATTAATTGTGATTGTACTTAATTAAGTAATTTAGGCCTAATTAGGGTGTAATTAGGGTCTTGCCATATTTTATCACTCTAATTAAGTTTATTAACCTATATTACTCTATTGGTTAGAGTCCTTTATTATTCGGGATTGGTTAGGGTTTTTAGATTACGTTTGAGGCTGACAATTTAAGGTTTTCATGTAAGTGTAGATATTATTTGCAATTAGCGAATAGTTTAGGAATATACTTAGAATTCATTAGTTGAATTAGGGTTTTCGACTTCTAATTAAGGTTTTACTCAATCTATTGATATTTTCTAATCGTTTTAAGGATTCTCATGTATTAGGGTTTTATACATATAATTAAGGTTTTAGGATTTTACTCTCTTTAAGGTTTTTCAACTTATTATTCAGGGTTTGTGACTTATAATTTAGGGTTCAATTCTTTTATTTATGGATTTCATTATTATATCATTTATTATTATATCTTGAGTAGTTTTAAGGATTATTTATTAACTCCTATATCTGACTCTGAGTTCAAATCCAAAAGTTTATAAGGTTTATATTGTCTCCCTAAGTATAACATTGGCATTCTTAAGTAGATATTTTAATATAATTACTTTGGTTTCATATGATTAATTAATCTTGATTTGTAGTTAATTATGATATAAAACCCAATTAGAAAATTAAGGTATAATTAAATTTCTTAATTTTAATTACTAGTACACTTGGCACAACTTAAGTGCATTTTAGGGTCTAATGTATCAAATTAAGTTAGTTAGGCTCATTGGATCATCTTGTCTAATTATTTTAAGGAATTGAGATAATTATTGCTGTTTAAGTATGTTTTAGAGGGTAAATTAAGGTTTTAGGGCAATTAAATAATTGGCCTTCAATTAATGAATAGTTTTACTATTTAATTAGAGTACACTAGTTGGGTTAGGGTTTTTGACTGTAGATTACATTTTTATAATTTAAAGGCTCGTACGAATTAGGGTTTCAATTAGGATTTTAGTGTTTGAAGGTTTATTTAAGGGCTATAATATTCATTTTAAGGTTTTGAATTCATCGTTAGGGTTATCTATACCAATATTAATCTTTAGTTTAGCTTACGCTTTATCATTTTTGGAGAACTCTCTTACACTTCAACTATCAGTCCCTTTCCTATTGGGGTTTGGTGTTAGTTTTGTTAGATTAGGTTGACCTTAAGAGTTAACATTAGTTATCGGCATTTGTTTATAAGATTTTACGGCTTTTAAGTGTAGGGGTTAAACTAGTGTTAAGACTGCTATTTAGGGTTTTAGGGGTTTGCATTAGGGCTTTTTAGCATAGTCTCTCAAGTTCAAGATTTGTCATCTTACCAATACTAAGGGTATTTTTTAGAAAAATCTATTAACTTCAAACCCCTATTCTAGGAAATTTTCAAGGTTTACACATGCTTTTCATGTGCTGAGCCCAACGTAATTGCGTGCCTATGGCCTTCTTGCCTATGTCCCATTTTCTCTCACATGTTAATCCATGTATTGCCCATTTATTCTTGTGTTACCTATGTGCCATTAATAGGCTTTGATGTTCATGAAACATATGTATATATATATAAGTTTTCAAGTGTTTTTGATACTTCTTAGTATACAATTAATTAATCTAAAAGAAATAAAAAATATTAAAAATTAATGGATACCATAATATAGATTCATTGAAGCAAATTTTATTTTTTGAAAATGAAATAAATTATACCTTAAAATTAGATTTGAATAATACTTGAGGTACATATATGTATGTTATATTATATGTACTATATAGATGCTTGAAAAATATATCCATACATATATCATATACGTATATTTATAGCATATAGATTTGCCATGTAAAGTATATAAATGCATAGTATACAAACTTATTACATTCATGTATATTGGTACATTTGTATGTACAAATATGTTTATGTATATAATATATATTCGTATGTATATGAAATATATATATGCATCTATAGTATGTACTTACTACATATTAATGTATATATTATACTATACATTTTATTAATAAAAGAACAAGTGAAGGAAGAATTGAGAATTAAGATGAAAAAGTAAAGAAGATATTTAAAATTGTGAATTATTGGTGATTCTCAAAAAATAAAACTAATTAAACAAATAAATCAATTTATTAAATATTCCACTTGATTAAAACTACTTCAAAGAATACTTTTATTTTATTTTCATATAAAAAAAGCCTGCATTATACCTATATGCTTTTGTGTTCAAGTCTAGGTAACCTACCAACCTTATCATACTTGGTATACTTGTGTTTGCTTCTTAGGACCAAGCCAACCTGTGCCCTTACCTTCTACCTTTGTCACATGACCATACCTAAGCAACCTATGGGTTAGCCTTAAGCATTCTCTTGCTCGTGTACCTAGCCTACTCATTATGCTTACTTACAATTGGTGTAATGGTGTGGTTTTGCTTTGCTACCTCAAGAAATTACAAGTATAGCTAATATGTATATTGGATTTTAATTATATGTACCTTCTAATTTGCATGTATATAAGTGAAATATAGTTGAACCTACATAATTTAATAGTCTATAAATTAATAACCCCTCTAAAATGATATATTTTTCTGCTCCAACTTGAGTTAGTTTGTAAAATTAGTGATTTTGATAAATTAATAAGATAATAATTTTTAGAAAGACCATTATATAAATCTACAGTTTCGTCAATATTATAAATAATAATTCTTTAAAATTATAGACAACACTAAGACAGTATAGTTAAATATGAATCTATTATCATTTTTTTTTCTTGAAATTTAAATCTAAGTAGATTTCATCTCTAATTTTTCTCATTGCATTCAAAAGCTTAAATGTCTTCTTCTTGAACTATAATAAAAAATTATGAAGAGTTATTATTGCCACGAGTGCTTCCTTTAGCATGATTAGAGCACTCCTTAAAGTAATAAATTATTAATTTATCGATTAATTAATACCTCTCTAAATTAATAAAATTTCATGGTCTTAACATTATTAATTTATAGAAGTTTTATTTTATTTATCTATTTCTATTATATTACGCAAATGGTTTTCTTTTGATTTTACACTTCCATGTCAATTCTAAAAGAAATAATGAAATAAAATAAAAATTGCCCTTATTAAAGTATACCTTATCCTATCAATATTGATTTTCCAAATGATCTTAATGATTCAGGAAAAAAAATGAAGATTTAGGTAAAAATGTCTAAATAATATTAATTTTCTAAATGGTTCTAAATAATATTATTTCCACATGTTCTATGGTAGCAAATTACTTCAAATTGTTTGAATAAATTTATATTTGGATACTATTCATGATTCAAATTAAGTCACTTTCTATATGAAAATTATATATATTATACATAATTTGGTAATTAAAACATGCTAACAAGAGATAGAGAGAGAGAGTTAGTGAGTTTTATTTTTTTCTTTTCTATAGATCATATATAACAAATTATTTTCTTATGGAACCTTTAAGAATAGTAGATCATATTTACATTTTTCCTTTTGGCATTATATTATAATTATTATTCAAATTTTTATTCATGTTTTTTAGTAAGCTCCTCAACTAGAGTTTACATATAGATATAGATACATAGATTTAGATTTAAATTTAGATATAGTAATCTAATAGGTTTGCAAAGGGAAAGCCTAGCCTACTCCTATTCCTCTCATGTGTTTACCTAAAATGAAAAATAAAATAAACCCTACTGCCCTAAACCCTTTAGTCATGCTCTTCCCTTCTCTTCCTTTTCACATCAACTTTCTAGGGTTTTCTACCTCTTATGTT
Source organism: Lumnitzera racemosa (assembly GCA_024138005.1). Taxonomy (NCBI): domain Eukaryota; kingdom Viridiplantae; phylum Streptophyta; class Magnoliopsida; order Myrtales; family Combretaceae; genus Lumnitzera; species Lumnitzera racemosa. The sequence continues at coordinate 44,832,531 of JAMXBC010000010.1, forward strand.
ACAATGCATGGATTCAGGAGTATAGGCAAGAGTTTTTTTACTTGAACCCATAAAAAATCTATCAAGTATAGCTAATATGTACCTTAGATTTTATTTGACCAAGTATAGTTCAAAAGTTTCTAAAGATTGTTTATAATAATTAACTCACACAAACACTACTCTCGCTATATTATTTTTGTTTGATCGGATAAGAATTAATAGAACTTATTAATCGGGATATACTGCTTCAAAGAGAAATAATGAGTAGTGTAAATGTGTCATATATAAAAATTATTTAAAAAAAACTACTAAGTATAAGTGGTTGGTTGAACAAAGGTGATGGATTCCAAACTTATATATAAAATTAGCCTTATTCTTGTCTTTTGATGATTAAACGAAGCGTGGTTACAATTTCTCTCTTCGTCAATCAGTGCTAGTGAGGGTATGTGTGTTGCATTAATACATGATGTATGAGAAAGATAACTAATAAATGAAAGAGGATTTCTTCTCTTAAGATAAGCTATTGGAGATACATAGAGGTTTGGTCCACAAGCCAGTTCTTAAAAAGTTACCAATGTAGAATAGTAGAGTTGGTCATTTGGATTTGGCAGGTGTTTATCTATATAAGTTCAAAAAATAATAATTATGTAGGTCCTAACAATCAATTTGGCAATGAATATATTGGTTTACGAGATAGTATTATTCTTAACACTATTTCTAGTACATGGAGAAAGCTGTGAGAGTATAGTTGGATGGATTTGCATAGTGGTTTCTATCTATGTATTTGCAGTACCTCTTGGTAACATGACTAGTACTATTTCATATTATGAAAATACTTAGTTTTTTATTCTTTCAAAAAGCCTAATTTTTCTAATAAAAAAAAAAACATGAAACTTAAGGAGAAAAATTGTTAATACTAAAAGCTTAAAGTACATGACATTTGAACTCATACTCTCCCATTACAATGAGGCACAGTAAATGGGTAACTTGTGTACCTTCATATGCCTAAAAATTGTGTACTTAGAGTGTTCATTCTTTTCACGTGCTAAGGCCAGCGTACCTATGTGCCTACAGTCTCGTGCCTACACTCCATTTTCTCTCACATGCCACTTACATACTATCCATGTATTCTCTTACTACTTACGTACCATTAATGGGTTTAGAAGTTCGTGAATTATATGGATTTTTTTTCTAGCATTTTTTGTGCGTATTATTTTGAAACTAATTAATTTGAAAGAAATAAAAAAAACTGAAATTAGGGATAATATAATATAAATTCGCTAATGCAAAATTTAATTTTTTAAAATGAATAAGTTATACTTGAAAAATCAATTTGAATAAAACTGGTGTTATATTATATGCATATAGATGCCTTAAAAATATATCCATGCATATACTATGTACATACATTTATAGCATATGGATTCATCATGTAAAGTATATAAACACATAGTATATAAACTTATATTATTCATGTACATTGGAAAGTTTATAGGTACATATATGTGCATATATATAATATATATTGATACATATACTATCTATAGTATGTACCTATTCCATATACATAATTACAGCTTTACAAGTGAGGTAAATTACTTAGGCCAACTCACATAACATCTAAAAAAATTGTAGGTTAGGTTAATAAATTTTATTCCACTTAAATGTGGGTTTTTCTAACTTGCCCACACTTAACCTATTGGTCAAAGCAGGCCAACCTGTAAAAAAAAAAGGAAAAAGGAAAAAGAGAAAACTTGTGATGATCTTTTATTGCACTTTATTTAGGTGTATTTTGGATCCTAATGATGGAACTTTAACAAATAGAATTGATATCATATTTCATTTCAAAGCTTATTCATTCATTGAAATCTAAGTAATGCTATATGATATGATCATATCTAATTAACCATAATTATATTGTTCAACACATCATACGATAATAATGTATTTATTATTAACTATATATATAATAGGAAATAATAAATATAGTAAATGGTTATTGTATATACCAATTTGTATAAAACATTCAAAATAATTGTATAATGAAGTTGATCATCATATTATTATTGTATGGCATATAATCGTTGTTATTATGTAAAGCTAATCATAAATATAGTTTGATATGCTGTCAAATAAGTCTAAGAAACAACTTACTTATTTTGTTCTTTCATCTTTATGTTTGACTTTTACGAAATATATAAATGTCGAAACAGATGTATGTATGTATATTATGAATATATTTTTGTAGAAGTACATAATGAATATACATTGTGTCACAATCTAAGGGACAACTAAGTTGTGATAGTACCTCTGTATACTACAAGAAGATCTGAGACCACTATTATTACTAATCAGGAACCTTTGTTGTACTATACTATGCATCATCACAACCCTAGCTTCCACTAGGGAAACTAGTATAAAGTAATATCACTGCATATAATTAAAAGATTAAATATATAATATTAAATAACATAAAGTGTAGGGCTAAACAATACTCCCCTAAGTTAAGTTATACAAACCATAATTAAGTAACTAGTAGTCTACGCTACTATAACTCTTAAAAAATATAATAGATAATTGAGAGTCCATAACCATCTCAAAGCTACTGGTAGTAACCTCATGCATCTTATGGCCTTACTCTAGCTAGAAGTCATGCTATAATAATAAATTGTAAGGGGGTAAGCGATAACTATTTAGTGAATAACCTTCCTATCCTACTAACAAACAATTTACAAGCAAGTTATTTAAACATACATGTATAGTGTAGACAAGCATATGAAATGTACACATTATATACAAACCTGTCAGTGATCGTGTAATGCATGGTTTTACACCCATAGTTGCCTAGGTTAGGAAGCATTAAGACACATCAGAATCGAGGTCTTTACATTTATAGTCTGATCAAATATCATCTTCTCTTGGTGGAACCAAAGTAGTAGACATGGTTCGCCCTCAAGTAGAGGATAGTACTCCCTAAAGCTAAGTAAATCCCAAAGGTTGAGGCAAAAACATATCCTACAAGTACATAGTGTGATACAATAACAAAATAACATAATATAGATTTAACATTTATGATCTCCCACTCTACTATGTATTGTTAATGCCCTTTTTATATTAATAAAGAAACATGCAATGAATAACCAATTCATATTAAGGTTAAATAATTATAATTTCTGTTCATAGGTGACCAACCAAATATATGATAGACACTCAAAAGCCCTATTTACTAATACAACAACCAATTTTTGGTTTCGATATATCTTGAACCTCAAGCATAACTATTTCATACATATGTCATTAAGTACATAAGTATTTCCTAATCATCAAGCATAACTATTTCATACATATATCATTAATCAATCCTCTATACTATAAGTAAATGCAAGATAAGATAGGGTTCGATATATTCACTTGGATACAACGTCTAGCGATCCTAGTAATCTTCGGTTAAGTAGCTTCCTGGGTCTACGTCACCTAAAGATTATAATTAAGTACATAAGTATTGTATCTTGACCTATTTAGTTAGTCCTTCTCATCCTAAACCTTTCTCTTTTATTGTTTTTGTATTTTGGCCATCTAGGCTTATTGATAATTCGTGATCAACTTCCTTTCGTAGTACCCTATACCTAGGAGAAATCAAATCTCCGTTGCCTCCTTGAAAGAGAGATATCCTAGACTACTAGACGATGGGTACATATTTACTCGACTACTATTGTATTATACTATGCTCATGATATAATATGAATAGATCTGAGAATGTTTATACAAAATGAATGAAAGTGAAAAACGAAAGAAAATTAGAGAGTGGGAGAAGGGGTGGCCAGCGTAGAGTGTGTAGGCATGAAGGGGACAAGATAGTGCTCATTTGTATGCATGGTATATGGTCCTTATGTATACCATGTACTTTTATGTGCTTTTTACCTTATTTGGTATAATATTCTCTCATAAAGGACAATTGTCCTCAATTTCACCAACTAATGCTCTTGTCCTTTATTATTAATGGTGATTATCTTGTTGTTAATTAAGATGTAATGAAGGTTGGTTAAGGTTTAGAGAGTAATTAGGGCGATTGACCACAATTAGGCTTAACAAAGTATATTAAGCATAATTAGGTGAATTGTAAGGATTTATTACATTTTACTATTTTAGTTCAATTAATTATCATGTCCCACGTATACTCTTACAGTTTTCTTAGGGTTTTGGGCTTGTTTACAGTTATCAGTTCATGTATATGTTTATACTTGATGAATGATTTTCAATATATGATTTAGTTTTTCTCATTACTTTAGGGTTTTAAGGAGTTTGGTAGGGTCTTATAGTTGTTTTAGTGTTTCTTACGTATTAGGGTTTTTAGGACCTTACACGTACAGTTAGGATTTTAGGGTCAAACTCATTATAAGGTTTTCAATCTTCTTATTTAGGGTTTTTTACTTAATAATTCTTGTTTGATCATCTTGTTTAAGGTTTTTATCTTTATGTTTTTATAGGATTTTGGAGATAATCCATTGACTCTGTAAACTCCGCAAATTTAGCTATTTAGAATAGAATTGAGCCCTAATACTATAGATGCCTTGAAGAGTCAATAAAGTTGAGAGAGATAAAAAATTTTATAAATCATAAATATAACTATATTATAAGTAGTAAAAACCTTAGAAATTGATTAAAACCTTACATTACATACTAAAACCCTAAACTGACTTACACACTATTAACCAAAATTGAACCCGAATTTGATTGAAACTCTAAAATTATAAATATAAACCTATAAAAAGTTAAATATTATTCAATAGTGATAAAATTATAGTCAATTGTAATTTTCAACTAAATAGCCTATTCGCATGAAATTATAATAAAATCGCTATAATAACTTGTAAAAATTATAGTTGTACCGAATACCAATTAAATTGATAAAATTTAACAAAAATTTAAAAATTAAATTATGAAGAGATTTGTTATAATTTATATGTTTCGAAAAATAACATGTATTTATTATTAATTTTTATTTTCCTTCTCTTTCATTTTCAATTTATCTCTTTTCTTTCTTTTCTTCTTTTTCCAAATTGCAATATCTTAGAAGCAAATAGCCGCCCACGTGAAGAAAGAAAATTGCTAAGTATTGAATGGAAAATAAAAGAAAAATGAAAATAAAAAATTGGCTAATTATTTAGCTTAAATTTTAAGCTAACTCACATGTATAAAAGGAGGAAAAAACAAAAGAAAAAGAAAAAAAATCTGCACACAACCGAAAATTCTGGACAACAAAACCATGAGAGAAAAAGAGAGAAAGAAAGAAGAAAAAGAAGGAGAAAAGAAGAAGAAGAAGAAGAAGAAGAAGAAGAAGAAGAAGAAGAAGAAGAAGGAAGAAAAGAAGAAGAAAAACTAAATAAATAGGTAAGTAATTATTTTAGTAGTATAGATGTATAATATATAGTATATACATGTATAAATATAGTATTTATTTTTCTACATATAACATTATTAATACATGTTTATGTGCATAAATATTTAGATTTAATTTTATATATGTATAAGGCTAGATATGTACATAGGTATATGGAAAAGTATGTATTATGTATTTTTTTAAGTATACATATGATTCGTATTAAGTATTTAATTAAATAATTATAGTATATATATTTGTATAATATAGAGTATATTTTACGGTACACCGCATATATTATAAAATATATGTATAATATATAGTATACATATTTTATAATAAATACTATGTAAATATATATACCAAGTATATAATATAAGAATAAGTATTTGTAAATTATGTATATCTAAGTATTCGGAATTACATAAGTATATTTATAAGTATAAATATAAATACATGAATATATATATATGTACATAAGAGTATGTTTATTTTCATAAAATAAGTATATACATACATATAGCGTATAACCTATATTATGTATATATAGTATACCGAAAATATATATAGATATATATATATATGCATATATAAATCGTGAAGTACATAAATAATACGAAAATGAGAAATAATAAAAATAATAAAGGTCATACTAATAATATAATCATAATAAAGCTAAAAATCTCAAAAATAGGAAAAATATGCTTAAAATAATAAAAATATCAATTATATGGTTTAAGTAAATATCAAAACATAAATATATTTAGAAAAAGCTAAAATTAGTATTTTATAATTTTTAAACTAAAATAATAAATTTTGTGATATTTTTATGTCACAATTCAAATTGCAAGTTATAATGGTCAAAATGGAACTTGTTACGAGAAAATACGCTCGAAAACGATCAAAATGGACTATAAGTTCATAATAATCCGAGCTAAAACGAAAAAGTTCCAAAATACATAAAGGAAATCTCATAACTTATAAATATGAGAAAATAGTTACTATTAATCCCATTGAGTATGATAAACCCTATACACATTATACTTGGGTTATATTGGGAAAAATTAGATAAAATATAATAGACTTTTAGTTGACTAAGGAGTCTAACTTCTCAGAATACTTATAAGTATTACTGTATTTTAGGTGTTTAATATCGAGTTTTAGAAACCCCAAAGCTTGGAGAATGAGCAATAATCTAGGTGAGGGAGTTCTAATGACCTGCTACTTACTTGTACTCGTTACTTATATGGTGTTTTGTTGCTTACTGTTGCTTGTATGTTTGAATGACTGTTCTGCTTGTATGTCATCATCTGTGTGATCATTTTTTTTTTAATTTGATAAATATAAATATCTAACACAAATAACCGGTTCTATTCGTCGCATGTCTATGACTCAGTAAATGTATGGATGGAGAGTGCTAGCTTTGCAAAATGTTGAAAAGGGTATTTTTGGAAAAAGTATTCCTAATCTTAAATGTATTTTGTACGATTTTGATAAGGGTCACAGTGCCAGAAATGATATTTTATCGTTAAGGCAAAGTTAGCATGGTGTTATGCCCCGAAGTCACAAAGTCACAACAGTCTCGCCGTGTAAACCATTCTATGATAGTAACTGGCCTCACAGTGCCTACCATAGACATGATCTATAAAAGACGTCGACGACTCCTCGCTTTGAAGTAAATAGTCCGATTAACAATTAAACTACAATTATGATAAATAGTACAAATTTCTAATAAACATATATAATTATATATAAGTCCACAGAGCTTCCCAAGAAGTTTTACATAAATACAACCGTTCACTAGATTACATAATAATTATCAGTCTTTCATCCTTAACTACAAGGTTACTCTAACTACACATTATACTAAGTAACTTGATCCTCACACCACTGGCTTCAAACGGATTAACCTCTAGGTAATTGTAGGGTGGCATAGTACTTGAGGTGTTCAGAAATCAGAACCTGCAAAAGGATCTATAAGGGTGTGAGCAACTACAGCTCAGTAAGTTGAATTGGAGACTCATGAATGCATACAAGCATAAATAGAGTTATCAAGCAATTATTTTCATGCAATGCAACAATCAAGTGTCATCGCACAACATAGTCTAGTCCGTTGTGAAATCAGAGAAATTTCACTCGCTCCAATTCGAGTTGAGGAGTTTCCATATTATGTAGCAGCTCACAACCAAACTCAGGCTTATGCAATGGAGACCCCGCTCCTCCCGCGACTACCTGCGAACCATTGACTTCACCCTCGCCGCGACCTCCTCTCCTGTCACTTAGTTCGACTAAGGGTGAAGAAGGGACCATTTTGCAATCTTGCGCTATCCCTTTTAAAGGGGTCAGTATTTGGTTGGAGAATCCTATGATCTCCTAACGGGTTGCAATACATGATATTTTCGGTTCTTGGGGTCGAATAAGATTAAATTTCATTTAGGGTATTCAAACAATTTCATACCAATTCAATCAGTCACAAAATTACTCAGATTACAAATTCAGCACAAATTCAGATAAATCAAATACATGCGTAAACTACTTAAAATCACAATCATATACAAGCCTAAGTCTCTGAGTACCATAAAACTAGTACTCTATTACAATAAGTAATAACCCAACTTACTTGGAATCGCTCGATCCCTTAGTCGCAAGCTGATTTGTCTCTAGGTATCCTATAATACAAATAAGTCTTTTTAGTACTTATACTCTATGGATTCATATTCCAAGTTATATTTTAACTCATTTTTTTCGTGTATACCTATGACGTACTAATGATTTGTTGTACTCTATTTCGGTGTTCAAATCCTAAATTAGATTTTAAATTTTGATTCGTAAGCCTTAAATATGCTCGAATCCTAATGTGAAATTAATCACATTAAGCTCGAGTGTCCAAATATCCTCTTGAGTCTTAATGTAGTATTCTAAACTAGTTGATACACGCTAACCCTAATTTAGGTATTGGATTTATTCCCATGTGTGAAAATCTTACATTTTGAGATATTTACTTAAAATTAAATATTATTTCAGATTTATTATTTTTCTTATTTCTATTATAATATTATCTAAATAACCTTAATTTTTTAGATTTATTAATTTACAATTTCACATATTACTAATTTATTATATTAATTATCTAATTTCCTAAATTAACCATACTTAATACTCCAAAGGCTAGAATTAGGGTTCCACATCAGAGATTAACATTCCTAAACATCTAATTACTATCTAAATCAGTAATTAATATTTTAATCACCTGATTAACCCCAAATCACCCAATTTTTCCATCATTTTAGGGCTAAAAATTAACTTAAAATTTTCAAAAATTAAGTTAAAAAAAATGGCTTCATAGCACTGTTCTATATCACATGAGCATCCTATAGAAAAAAATTGAGCTCCAAACTACACTCTTAAGCCTATTTATTTTCCATTCTAATCATGCTCGGTTTTAAATAATTTGTTAAGAACCCTATATTTTCAAACGTAATTAAACTAAATTACTATTTTTCCCTAAATCTACATACAATGAAACCTCAGAATAACAAGTTTCATAATTTTCTGGCCAAAATAACTAATTTTACAAAATTATTCAAAATCGAAAAATTTAAGGGACTAACCGGTTTGAAACTTTTTGGCCGTCCAAACCCGGTCCAAGGCTGTTGGTTGGCCTAGACGGTGGGGCTAGAGTGGTGTGGTGGTGGTGGTGGCTCGGTCCCAGGTGGTGGTGATGTGTGGGTTTCTCTCACTACTCGAATCTGCACAGTTTCTTTTTCTTTTTTTTTTTTCTGGATTTTCTCTCGATTTTTTTAGGTTTCCTATTTTTCTCTAATGCTAAACTGTCCAAATGAGTTCTGAAAATTTTCCCCTATTTATAGATGATTTTTGTAATTATTATGCATTAATTAGACGTGACTTTGCCCAATTTCCTTGATTTTTGGATTTTGTGTTGTCTAATTTTAATTGGTTAATTTTTCTTTTGTAGATCTTGACTTGCCACGACCTGATTTGGATTATTCTAGTCTCTTTTGATTTTTTTCTAATTTTTTTCCATAATTAATGTATAATTTTCTTTAATTATTTACTTAGTTTTTGGCCAATTTAGGTAATTTAGTGTATTTTTATCTACACGTAAATACATGTGGGATACATGTGAACATTCCTAATTATTATTTTGGTCATTCTAAAATTTTTAGTATACATATAATCTATCTTTAGTAATTTATTAGTTATTAGATTACACTTTTTGCCTTTTTAGTAATTAGCAATTATTATACTTAAAATTTGAAATTTTTATAGTCTTCTATTTTATTACTTATTTTCTTAAATTCAAGTTTACGGGGTCATTTTTTACTAATATTTCTCTCAATAGTTTATAATTTGGGTTTGATCAAATCTTTTAACTGATCGCCCTAAACCTTGTGTTCTAAGTTCAATCCTACGGTCACTTGGCTTAGCTTTAGGGCTTATACATGGGTTCTCTACTTAATGGTGAGAGGACTCGCTTTATTGTGCATCTAAGGCCTTAGTTAATTTTGGCTTGTGAGATGGACTCGCAAGTTTGTGCCCGAGGGGCCTTGGAGGGTGGATAGTCCTAGATTGGAATCCTCCTATTTGGATTGAAATTTTTTCTCATTTAGGGTAATAGTCGAATGTCGCCTAGAGGGGTGAGGCCCCTAGGTAGCCTCATGTGGGTAAGCTGAGGTGCCATATATAGGTAAGTATAAAGGGTAATCGAAGTGTAGATGACGTAATTCTACACCTTCCATAGTTCCGAACTCCTATGGATGTGTTGCTTGCATTCATTATGCTTACATTCATTTTGTATGTAGATAGCTTGCTTGCATGTGTAATAACTTGCTTGAACGGTGGTGGTGAGGAACGAACTCACTAAGCTGTTATATGTTCACTTCCTCATAGTTTCTCTTGTAGGTTTACTTACATTAGGATTGGGATAAGTCTCGAGTGCAGAGTGTGAGATGAAGATATGTATCTTAGTATTAGGAATAGCTAAGTACTCTTTAGATGATATATAAACAACCTTTATTGATAATTTAATTTTTCTTGTATTTCTTTTGTTATATTAGTATGTCCTATCTTATTATTTGGTAAGAGATTTCGATTCTCTGCGATTCTAAGGAGCTGTAGGATATCGAACACCCATAGTTATTTATATTTGAATTTTTCAGTAAATTAATTACTTAAAAATCAGTAACCTTAGTAATTAATCATTTAGAGTCTTGTAATCTCTGACTCGCAAGGCGGTTTCATATTATGAGTGCACATATGTCATGAAAATTTTAGGTAATCCTATTAGGCCCTCTATAGGGTCATGATAGACTCTCTCTTAGTTAGTATCTAACTAAGCTCAAATCCCATAAGGTTCATACATTGGAATTGAAAGATTATGAAATGTGATTTATAGTTTATGAATATTCCACATAATTTGTTCATGGGAAATGAAGGATAGCATAACTTGTAGGTTAACCACTTAACTTACCAATTTGTCGTAAAGCAAGGTAGGTTGGTTTACTTGGCTCGTTTGCACAACTCTCTATATAATTTACACAATATATTATACATTTTAATAGTAAAAGAACAAGTGAAGAAAGAAATAAGAATTAAGGAAGAATAAAAATTAAGAAATTAAAAGTAAAGAATTTATTAAAAATTTGAATTATTGATGATTGTTAAAAAAATGAAACTAATTAGACAACTAAATTAATTTATTAGATATTCCACTTAATTAAAACTCCTTAAAATAATGCTTTTATTTTAATTTCACATTAGAAAAAAAAAAAAAAGCTTACAAGCTACTTGTTTGCTTTTGTGTTTGAGCTTAAGAGCCTACCTACCTTATCATACCTGGTGCACTTATGCTCATTTGCCTCAACTAAGATTTACTCATGCTTGTGTCTTCTACTTTTTTCGCATACCCTTACTTAGGTAGCTTATGGGGGTAAGCCCAAGCATGCTCATGCTCACATGTCCAACTACTTACCGTACTTACATCCAAGGTCACTTATGGATGAATCTCAACAACATCTACTATCTTACATTTCAAACTAGAGATTAATCTAGATATAATTTTCTCAATTGGTTCATTAACCTCACATCTCATTAATAGTATCTCGTATTCTTAAGCATAGTCACTAACACTCTGTAGATGAGAAAATAGCTTCTATTTATAATACTTTGGCATAAAATTCTTTCTCATCAACCACTTCATCATATTTTAGGTGGCTATCTCGGCTTCACCATCCTCTTTTCTTTGAATGCAATTATTTCTCCACAATAAGGTAGCAAAATCTATAAACTCTAGAGAACTTAATTTGATTCAAGTATACTCATCATACCCATAACAAACAAACAACCACACAACTTGGCTTTTTTAGTCTAAGTATTCATCTGGCATTACATCTATCAAACATTGGAATCAATAACTTGATAGTTTTTAGTCCCTTCATTTGTCAACTCTCATTATGCTTTAATAGGTAAGTTGTAACAGTCTCATCTTGCAAACTATTATAAGATAGAATTTGGTCTCATAACTACTATTATAGACCTGATCCATACAAAGCGTACTTAACTCAAGCACTTTGAAGTATCCAATGTAAAACCTATTTGATATAAAACCTATTGTGTAGTCTTTCAAAATAACTTTTATAGTAGACCTGTAGTCCTTTTCTATAGTGAAAATATATGTACAAGTTTACATTTGAGATAAAAGTATACAAACCCATAAGTATTTTTGCATATCTTGGGCCCAATTAGTTTTCTAAAAGGTAAAAGCTAAAAAGAGATAAATCCAGCTATGTCAACATTAATCTCACTTTCCAGCTCTATTTGTTAGAAATTTGGAATTAGGTAAACTGCTACGTTCGTCTCTAAACCTGCAAAAGTAACTATAAGGGAATAAGTAACAACTTACTTAATAAGTGGGATAGAGCTAGAAGTATGTATCCAACATAGAACAACCAATGTTTTTAATAAAGTTAATTAGATACAATGTATGTACAAGCAAGTATCATCGTACAATATTGTTTAGACTGTAATGAGATTAGATTTAATCCAAGTTGAGGAGTTGATGTCACGCAATTAGGAATTGAAACTCAACATGCGCTTGTGTAATGGAGAATACCCTCTATCTGAGATTACCTTCAAACTATTATCCCCAACTTTACCACAACCTCCTCTTTTATCACTTAGTTTCACTAAGGGTAAAGAAATGTCTATTTCAACTATCCTTATTGAAGGGTCTATGTTTGGCTAGATAACCTTAGCCATTTCCCTTAGTAGGTTATGATACATGTTAGGTTAGAAATTAAGTTGAATTTAAGTTAGTTCATTTTTAGAGTGATAAACCAATCTTAAGCAATCCCACTAGAACAATGTATGTAGAATAAGCATAACTTGGATGTAGACATGTCATTTTTACCCTCTATAGTTTTTAGGAACTTTTAAAGAATAATGAAAACGGTCTTATTTTAAAAAAAAAAATAGAAAAATACCAAAGAATTGAAAATTATTAAAAAAATTCGAAAATAGAAAATTAAAAAAAGTGAAAAAAAAAATAAAAATCCTTAAGATTTTAGAATAAAGTTTAGTAATAATAAAATTAGAATAACAATGGCATAAATTATAATATTAGGGATTAGTAATATAGAATCACATAGAAATAATAAGGGTTGGACAATTTAATCATGGTTAGATATGGTCTTTTGAATAAAAAGTCCATTTTGGGATTGATTTAAGCTGAGGCTAAGTTCAAAATCCAAATCGGACCTAAGTGAATCTATTATTCATATGCCATTTATTTGCATAGTTGAGTTAGGCATGGGCCAATGGCCTGATAGTAGAACATGTTAAGGCTTACATTAGGAGGTCTTGAGTTTGAAACCTACTAAGCGCCTTGTTTTTATTTTTTTGTACAAAAAATGTGTCTTTAAGGCACATTTTCTTTGCATTCATCACCAGGATCCAAATTCTTGATTTTGCTCCTTTTTTTCCCACTCATTTTTTTATAAATATGCATGCGAATTGCATACTCATATACATGATTGCATAGTGAATTCATATTCTACACATGGCATACTTTGCATCAAGGCCTAAAACCCATCGAAGTTCATCCATAAAATCTTCTAAAAGGAACCTATAAATTAGAAAAAATATACCTTCAAGCTACAACTTCAATAATAGAATTTGCAATTAATGAACTTTCCTTCCTCATTGAAACTTGAAAAACCATAAATAGGCTTCATCATAATCACTTCGGGCATTAGCTCTTATCCCCATTTCCTCTCTCTCTCCCCTTAGCTTAGCTTTCTCTCCTTGTCTCTCTTTAGAAGTTGAAGTTTTTTTGTCATCTTCAAGATACAGTTAAGCTACAACTAACTGCCCAACACTTCAACTTCTCAAATTCGTCTACCCTCGACTACATCCATGACTCCAAGCCCCTCCAGCTAGCAAACCCTAATTACCTACTACCGATAGCTTCACATGGTTCGAAGCCAACTTTATAGCTACCTTCACAACACCAAATAACTCTAGTTTCACTTCCCTAACTTTTTCTCTCTTAACCTTGAACCACCAAATGTTGGCCAACCATTAAACCACCACTAAAGAGGATAACACCACCACCATATTGACTTTCATCAATGAAAGACTTATGAATTTGTGATTTCCCCATCAAAATTCCTACTATAATTGCTTGAATTGGCCTAACTTAGTTGTTGCTTCTTCTTCTTATTGTAACCCAGTTATTTGCTCTAAATTTGGACTCAACTCGATCCAAACTCGAACACCTTACCTACATTTACAACCCACTATGGCATTTAGGTTGGTCTTCTTGATTTTATTTTACTTTTTTTAATTTACTTGTTTTAGGTTATAAAAAATACTTTCCTTTTCAAGAAATTGAGATAAATTAGCATTCTTAAAAAAAAAAGAAGGAAATAAATCTTTTAGTAAATGAGACTACTAAAGATTATTTGTTTTCTTTTGAAAACCTTTTTTTTTTCATTTCCTCTTTTTAAATAAATGAAATAAAAATAAAAATTTCTAAAAGATTTGTCTTTTCTTTTCTCACTTAGAAAAAATATAAATAAACCCTTTACAAAGGTAGGGCCATTTAGAATTTTCAAAAATAATATCACCCAAATTTAGGGCCTTTTTTCTAGAATATTTTTAATATAAACTAAATGTATTAAAAAAACACAAATTTGGTTGGTTTTTTAAAATTTAAAATAAACTTACATAAGTTTTCGTAAATAAACTATTAAAGTATGATCTTAAGTAGCAAGCACATAGACATCTGTGGGTAACTAGGGAATGATATAAACAGTGTTTTTTTTTTTTTTTTTTTTTTGTAAATTGGTAGATTTGATTTCTTAATTTCTTCTCTTTGTTAAGTAAAAATTAATTTTCTTTATTTCTAGCTAATTAGAATTATTCTTTTAAGTTAAAAGGGTATTTTCAGAAAATAAAACTAAATTTGGAAGGTCAATGTAGTATCCATTTAAGGTTTAATAGGTTAGCTCCTCAAACTTAAAACCTCTGGTTTCAAAAATCATTCTTTTAAAAACTGATTTAATCAAAGACTATTAGCTAAGCTATAACAAATCCATTCAATTAGTTTTAACTAACTTTTATTTTTTACCTTGATCTATTGGAAAATCTAAACTTTTTAAAAAGATTTATAAGAAACTAGATTTTTCTTAAGTATAGAATGAATTAGCATTTAATACTAATCGGATTAAGAAAAATAAAAGCAAAATATTTAGGCTCAACAATTTAACGACTCTATTGGGGAGTTCTTCTCTAGAGGGCTAGCCACTTAAAATCTTCCAAAATTAGAAACATCTTTCAAAACACCCATGTTAAATTATATTCTTTTCTTGTAAATATTTTCATTCCTAAACAATTGTATTAACCTTTTATTTCAGCTAACATTTGGAGGGGTTTACTACATCATAAGTGTGGGTTGGATACAATCAAAACTATACCATCTTAGAACTGTAAGAAAGGGGGTCATTGTGTAACCTTTGGATGTTGTAGAGTAACCACATTCCGAGCCACCCAACTTAAGCTTCAATATGTCGAATGAACCATTTCTTCAAAAACATGTGAGGCCACAAAATTTAAGGGCATTTTAGAACCTACTTTTTTTCATAGACAAACCTTTGGATTGATGAACAAATAATAATGAGCCATGCTAACTAAGACTTGTTACTATGTTGAAGTTCCTGTATTATCCATGTAAATTTCATGTACATTAGTTCTTTATATAGGGATTTTTCATTGTAAATTTGCAATTTTCTTTGTATTTCCTTGTAATTACATTCTTGAAGAGATATCTTTATATTTTTGAAATTTATTGTAAATTTTATTTCCATGTAACATTATATCTTAAGATTGTAGTAATGGCATTTCAATATACTTGCAACCTTAAACACTTAATATTGTGACATTATTATTTAATCACCAGTCCATTGTATCCACATGTCTTCATATTACATTTTTTCCTTGCTATTACTTAATTGTAATTGTTCATTCTTGTTCATTAAGTCGTAGTTCCTACAAATTAGATTCATAAATAATCATGTTAACTACCCTCTAAAATATTTTAATGTTCCTATTCTTAATTAAAAGTGAAAAAAAAAAGAGAGAAAAGAATCATATCAATTTTACTTATAAAATAATTTTTAGGTAAGTTCAAGCTATCATTCTACGATAGAGTAAGTCCATTAACCTTCAAGTTAAAAGTCTTCAATTTTTTCTAGATAATCTTTAAAATAGTTCGCACCCCTTTAACTTGTATCAAGTCCCACTTAAAATAGTATTCCTTGTTTAAAAATAATAGGATTTGGAAACAAAGATTAGTTCTTTGATTTTAGAATTTTGTTACTCTCTTTGTAAATGTTACAGATAAGTTTAGATTCTAATAACAAGTTACAAGATCATCATTACAAATGGTTGTTGCTCTAATCATTTTGTTTCTTTTTAACCTTCAAATTTGTAAATAATTATAATCTTCTCAAATTAGCGATTAGTATATACCACACTTTCTCAAATTCGTCAAATCATTCATCTATGCAACTATCCTATAATAAATCTTGTAAATAAGTCCCCTTATCAAGTAGAAATCTTTTATAGAAAAGACACATTACTCTTGCAAAATAAAGCCTTATTTTCATCCTTCTCAACAATTAAACTTTTCATGTACTCCATAAAGTTTTCCTTTAATAAAAAAATTTCTTTTCTTTAATAAAATAGATACCCCAAATTATATTTCTTATTGATAATCATTTAAATGCCTATAAGTTGTAAATATTTTCTTTTAGTCCTCATTAGTAGGCTCACTTTGGTTTCTTTTTTCCACTTTAAGTTTTTGCAGGAGTTTTCCAATTATGGTCGCCTTCTTATGTAAATAAACTTGATCCTTATATTTTCCATTGCTTCATTTTCAAGATTTCTTCATTTTCAAACAAGCTGGTCAAGGTCAGTTTAACCCTTTCTCTTTCAAAATAAAGATTTTCAAAATTAAAATAATAAAAAAAAAAGAAAAAAAATGGAGAGTTGCTAACAAGGATTAGTTCTTACTACAGATTCTTAAAATTAATTAAGCTAGTCATCATAGCTAATAATGACAACAATCTAAAAGATACCAATATTGTTGAGTTAAGAATTTGTTCATTAGAGCAAACTATTGGAAAGATGGCTAAATGAATCAACTATTCAATTGACAGTGTTGTATTACTCAGAGCCATAATGCCATCAATGTGGGAAATTTATTGAGGCCCCACTTCTTGAATAAAAAAAAGATCTACTCAAAGATCAATCCTACATTCAAGCCTTGTACCTAATCTTTCCCGACAAACTTAAGGCTAAGTTAGAAAAGCCCCAAATAGTTGGAAAGGATGCTAACCCAATCGGTAACTAAAAAGTGAGAGAACTTGAAAGTGATGATGGATTTGAGTAGGTTGGGATGATTGACTTTTCTACATATGATTTCAAGGCTTTTCTAGAAAAATTCAAGGCATTAAAGTTTAAGAAGTACAATGGGATCGAATGCCCTAAGCTCCATACTAGATTATGTGTCCGTAGGATGGGCAAATATGTTTAGATGATCAACTCATGGTGCAAACTTTCTAAGACAACCTAATAGATCCTATGCTAACTTAATATGCACAACTTGACCTCAACTAGATAAATACTTGGGAGAAGTTAGCTCGAGCTTTCTATGAGTGATATAAGTTTACTATAGAGACAACTCTTTCAATTTAGGACCTATTCACAATGAGTAAAAGAAAAATGAGTCCTTTAAGGATTATGCCTAAAGATGGAGGGGCATAGTAGCTGGAATTGTTCATTCTCTTCCTGAGAAAGAACTAATATCCATCTTTATTAACTCATTAGAGGAATCATATTATGGGCACTTATTGGGTAACACAATGGCTAGTATCATGGATATTGTACTTATTGGAAGCCGAATTGAATAAGCCATAAGAAGGGAAGCTGATAGGAAAAAGACCAACCCTACCATATTTTAGGGCATACATAAATACTATAATGTCATAACCAATACTAAGCAAGAAAGGCCTAAAGATACCTAGAAGAAAGTTCACTCGATGCCTTATCTCATTATATCAAGTCTTTGACCAACTAAGAAAGGATGGCTTATTGCAACATGAAATCCCAATGCCATGATACTAGCTAAGGAAATACAACCCAAATGCATAATGTGGATACTACATGGATCGAGAGGGACAATCTACTGAAAATTGCTTGGAGTTAAAAAACAAAGTCCAAGACATAATAGATGCAGAAGCAATCCGCTTAGACTCAATCAATGGATAAGGGAAAATTTGATGATAATCTTTACAAAGTTTGTATTAATAAAAGATAAGTGATTTAAATAAAGTGCTTTGTTTGCATTTTTCTTACTTTTGAGATCATTCATATAGTAGGGGCATTTCAAAGGATAATATTTCCAAAACTGAAGGGTAGATGGCCTATTAAGTCTTATCAAGAAACTAGGGTAAACAGAAGGATTAAATGCAACAAGAAAAATTATCTCATTGATTAGAAAAGTTTAGGATGAAAAGAGGTAAGACAAATCCTTGACACCAACCCCTTAAACACTTGAAAGTTGAGTATCAATAATGTGAGATTTCATGGACTCGTTCCTTAAGGGAGGTCCATCTTAAGTTTGATGCATAGGATCAAAATGAGGTTACGCGTTCATTTCAATGTCTTACACACAATTATCTTTTGTTGACAACATTGAGCCTTGTAATGGAGTATTTTCATGATTAAACCCCATTAAGAACCACATACAATGAGGCAACTTAAAGGTTAAAGTTATTAATCAGGAGAAAAAGATAAAACTAACTTGTGCTTATCTAGTGGCATCAATTCAAGGATAATTTTTATCATTAATAATTTATTTCCTTTAAAATGAAGAAGAGCCTATAAGATCCATACATACTCATAATTGAAACACTTTGAGCAATAAATTGCTCAATAAGGGAAATGACCATTCCTTTAGCTAGAAGAGAGAGAGAGAGAGAGAGAGGGAAAAAGAAAAAAAAAAGAAGGAAAGAAAAGGATAACATAAAGAAAAAGAATAAGGAAAGCCTAAAATCAACAGAACTGATTGGGCTTAAATATGAAGAGAAAAGCACAAAAGGTTAGAAATTTCTAGGGGTACAACCAAGCCTACCAATAAAGACAATCTAGACATGAATCCCAATCTCCTAAGAGGGCTCAAGCTAGAAAAAGCCTCCTTACCCATCTTAGATTACACGACATCTCAATCTATTCCTGATCACAAAGCCTCTCTACCCTTTCTAAATCACAAATATAAGGCCTTACCACCCGCGATAACACCCATCTCAATAAAGGCTCTTCTAATTATACGAAATAATTCATCTTAAATAAAAAATATTTTTGAAATTAGGGCAAACACATTTTTAATTTTCTTTAAAGGTTTTAACTTGTAAACTCAGGTTGAAAAGTGATTCTTAATAAAAAAAAAAATGCCACTTTGAAATCAAGGACTAAAAGCCTATATTATATTACAATATGAAAAAAAAAACCTAACAAATTGATTAAAAATGTATCACTTACAAGATGGACGATAATTTTTTGAATCAAAATTGAGAGAGAGAGAAATTTACGCTGAGAGGGTAAGGAAGTCTTCTTAGACTAAACCTATTAAGTCCTATTAAACTAAACCTACTTTCAATGAAATATCTATTTCTAAGTAAGAAGATATTTGAAGAAGTCATCTCCAATAGTATATCATTTACCCTTAGTTTAAAGTCAAATGCCCCATGAAGAAACATAATGATCTTCAAGTAAGGAATATCTCCCTTAGATAAAGATTACCTAGAAGATTAAGCAGTTAAGGATATTTAGGAAAGCCCGTTGCTTACATACAAATTTTCTTGGAGGCTATAAGAAATTCAAACTTGTTAGCAAATCACAGAGAGAGAGAGATAGAGAAAGAAGATGAAAATAAACAAATTTTCAAGAAACTTCTCGTAAGTTTTCTACCCCATCTCTTTAGAATTTATCTCTCAAGTTAACCTTAATGGTTATTTCTTTCATTCAATGTATCATACAATGGCTAGTTTTAGTCTAAAGCTACTCACTTCTTGATGCCGAATCTAAGGATTAGTTCCCATTTGAAAACTCTTCTACTAAAATCAACCTTAGTGGCCAAAGTCATTCTTTCTAAACATAGTCGTCCCTATGGCGAATATCATCCAATTTTTTCCATATTAAATAGTTCTCAGTTTAGAAATTTATCATTGTGAATCATAAAGTTATAAAAGTTTTCTAAAGATGTTCCCATCAATCCTTTTGCTACTGTCCCCATTGATTTCCTATTCTTTAGAGTGCTATCGATGTGCTTAAGGTATCGGAATTGCATGCTCTTATAGTGTTATCCTAGTCTAAAAGCTTTTGATCATATGCTTATGGAGAGTTGCCCTGATTTAAAACCTTTAGATTGTATGCTCTTAGAGTACTATCTTAATGTAAAATCTTTGAATTGCATGCTCTTAGTGTGCTATCTTAATTAAAACCTTTGGATCGCTTACTCGTTGGGGCCCTATCTTATCTCCGGATTGCTTATTCCTTGGAGTGCTGTTGTATCTTCTAATTACTTGCTTGTTAGAGCGCTATCCTATCTTTAGATCACTTACTTATTCAATTACTATCCTAGCTTTAGATCTCATGTTCTAAGAGCACATCTTGGTTTAAAGCCTTCGAACTGAATGCTTTTGGAGCACTATCCTAATAAAAAACCTTTAGATTGCTTGTTTTTGAAATGATATCTTAATATAAAACCTTAGGATCACTTGATCTCAAAGCATTATCTTGATATAAAACCTTCAGATTACATGCTCTTGGAGCGCTATCTTGATTGAAAACTTGCTCATGGTACACTATCTTGATTTAAAATCTTCAGATCTCTTATTCATTAAAGCACAATCCTATCTTCTAGAACGTTTTCTCATTGGAGGTATCTTATCTCTACATTGTTTGCTCATTAGAGCATTGTCGTACCTTCAGACTGCATGGTTTTGGAGCACCATCTTAATTTAAAACCTTCAAATCACATACTCTCGAAGTGTTATCTTGATACAAAACCTTTGAAGCACATGATCTTAGAGCGCTATCGTAATATAAAACCTTTGAATTACTTGCTCTTAGAGTCCTATCCTTATATAAAACCTTCGGATTGCATACTTTCGAAGTGCTATTTTGATTTAAAACCTTTAGAACACATGCTCTTAGAGCACCATCCTAATTCAAAACCTTCGGATCGCATGCTCTTAATGTACCATCCTAATAATAAATCTCTTGGCCGTATGCTCTTAGAGTGCTTTCTTAATGTAAAACCTCTAGATTGCTTGCTCTTGAAGCACTATCCTAGCATAAAACCTTCAAATTGTATACTCTTAGAGTGCTATCCTGATATAAAACCCTTAAATTGCATACTCATAGAGAGCTATCCTATTTTAAAGTTTTTGGACTACTTACTCTTTAGAGTGCTATCTTTATTCTTTCCCTATATTTAAATTTTAGATGCACTTAATGTGTGTTCACTTAGTATAAGCCTATTCACGGAGTGTACTATGTTTTCTTGATTAGTCTCCTGCTCTCTAAGCATAGCTATTTCTTTTACCACCAAAATTTTCCCTAAGGATTAATGAAACACACTTTTAAAGATAGCCTACTTATAGGGCACTATTTCTTTTTCAAAAGATTATTCACCTTCACAAATCCTTAGTAGATCAAGCATAGGATAGCTAGTCAGCTACAATACTGTTCAATCTTTCTTAGGGCAAAAATGGTTTGTTTTTGTCTTGGTGATAAAGTTTTACTTAAACTTCTTCACAAAAGGGCAAACTATAGACACTTTATTTTTTCTTTTAGTAGTTTTTAGGAACTCTTTAAGAATCTGCTAAAAAAAATACAAAAAATTAGAAAATTGGAAGAAATGAAAATAAAAAAAGAATAAAGGACCAAAAAATGTGAAAAAGAAAAACTAAATAAAAATTCTTAGGATTTTAGAATGAAATAGAGTAATAATAAAATTATAATAGTAATGGTATAAATTAGAATATTAGGGATTAGTAATATAAAATCATTTAGAAATATTGAGAGTTGGACATTTTAATCATAGTTATTTATGGTCTTTTGAATAAAAAGTCAATTTAAGGTTGGTTTAGGCCTAAGTGAAGTTCAAAATTCAAATCTAGCCTAGATGAATCTAATATTCATTTGTAATTTATTTGCATAATTGAATGAGGCACAGGCTAATGGCTTAATAGTAGAACATATCAATACACATATTGGAGGTCTTAGGTTTGAAACTCACTAGAGGCATTTGCCCCTTATATTTATCTTTTTGCACAAAAAACTTGCCTTTAAGACACATTTTCTTTGCATTCATCATCAAGATCCAAATCCTTGATTTTGCTCCATTTTCCCTACTCGGCCCCTTCATTTTTCCATGATCATGTACATAAATTGCACACTCATACACATGATTGCACGGTATGTTCTACACACAACATACTTTGCATTAAGCCCTAAAACCCATCCAAGTTCATCCATGAAATCTTCTAAAATGGGGCTAAAAATTAGGAAAAATAATTTACCTTTGAATTGGAGCCTTAATGGTAGAATCTGCATTAATGATTTTTCCTTGCTCACTAAAGCTTAAAAAACTATAAATTAGCTTCATCATGATTGCTTTGAGCATTGGCTCTCATTCCTCCCCCCCCCCCTCTCTCTCATATTTTTTTTAACTTCCTCTCCCTAGCCTAGCTTTCTCTCTCTCTCTAAAAGTTGAAGTTCGTCGGTCATCTTTGAGATAAAATGAAGCTATTGCTAGCTTCCCTATACTTTAACCTCTCAAATTCATCTACCTTCAACTACAATCATGACCCTAAGCCTCTCCAGCTAGCAAACCTTAATTGCCACTCCATACGCCATCACCCACCACCAACCTTTGCACCTAGGTCGAAACTAACTCTACGGCCACCTTTACAACACCAAAGAACCCCAACGCAACACCCCCATTCACCTTAACAACCATTGTAGTTTCTCTCTTCATCCAATCCACTAAATGTCGGCCACCCTCTAAACCATCATCACTAAAGACGAAAACACCACCACCAAATTGACTTTCATCAATAAAAGACTCATGAATCTATGATTTGCCCCTTAAAATTACTACCATAGCCGCTTGAATTAACTTAGCTCAATTGCTACTTCTTCTTCTTGATGTGACCCAGTTAGTTGCTCTAAACTCAAAATTGACCTGATCTAAACTAAGTGCCTTACCTACTTCTACAACCCCCTTTAGCATCGAGGTTTCTCATCTTGATTTTCTATTATTTATTTATTTATTTTAGGTTGTCGAAAAAAAATTTTATTTTTAAGAAATTAGGATAAATTAACATTCTTAAAAAAAAAGAAGAAGAAAAAAAATGTTTTAATAAATGAGATTAAGGTAAGATTATTTATTTTCTTCTAGAAACTTTTTCTTTCCTTTCCTCTTCTTAAAAAAATGAAATAAAAATAAAAATTTCTAAAATAATTTTTTTTCTTTTCTTAATTAGAAAAAATCTATATTCTCAAAAATAAAAATTATAAAAAAACCTTTTACAAGTTAGGGCTCTTTATAATTTTTTAAAATAATATCATCCAAATTTAGGACTCTTTTTCTATAATTTTTTTTAATATAAACTACATGGAATAAAAAACATAAATTTGATTGGTTTTTCAAAATTAAAGTAAGCTTATACACTCAAGTTTTCGACAATGAACTACGAAAGTCTGATTCCGAATAATGAGTATGTAAGCACTTGTGTGAAACTATGGGCAACTTCAAATAGAGATTTTTTTTATCAAATAAGCATATTTAATTTCATAATTTCTTATATTTTTAAATAAATTAATTTTATTTCTTTCTTTCTTTCCAATTAGAATTATTCTTTCAAGATAAAAGGGTATTTTGAAAAAATAAAACTAAATTAAAAAAATTAAGGTGGTACACATTTAAGGTAAATAGGTTAGGCCCTAAACTTAAAACCTCTTATTTTAGAAATAATTTTTTAAAAAACTGATTTAATTAAAGACTAGTAGTTAAGTTACAATCAATTCACCTAATTGGTCTTAACTTAACTCTTTTCCCATCCTCGATCGGATGGCAACTTCAAACTTTTCTAAAAGATTTATAACAAACCATATTTTCTACAATTGTTAATCAAGGATTAGTATTGAACAAGTTAAGCTTTATTATTTCGGATTAAGAAAAATAAAATTGAAAAATTCAAGCTCGACAATGGAGCTCAACTCTCTCCACAACTAATCAAATTTCAAACCTATGCACTGCACATGCATAAGTAACTAACTATAACCACAAGTAGAAACAGGCTAAAGTCTCCAAGTATTTTGAAATAATACTTCAAAATACTACGAATCATTGATCCTACTTACTTACATTTTGATTGCTCACTAAACTTGGTTTCTAAACTTATCCCCCATTGAAAATCCTTATATGTTTATCTATTTAATTATTTTAGTTTCTACACAAGTCGTGAGATACCATCAATTTATTCATCCCATAAGAATTAGGTTGATTAGAAATTTATTTCATAGGTTATTTCTACTTAAGGATAGGAAGTTTAAAGTTATTTAATAAGTGAATTTTTTCTCTAGCACCTTTGAACTAAATTCTAAGTTAAGTCATCATTGAAGTTTCTTAGACTGGAAAGCTTTTGAGTCACTCTCTGATCTAAATCGAATTTAAGTTCATAACTAGATCTACCTTTGAATTAACCTCTAAGTTTAATATGTCCTTAAGATTTCTCAAGGAATACCCTCTAAGGTAGCTTTTAAGTGCTCACACTTATCTATTTCATTCCAAATACCCTATGAGTTACCTTTTAGGTCAGCCATTAAGTTTACCCAATTTTAAGTCTCTTAATAGAATACCCTCTCAACTATTTTTTGTGTTCAACCAACTTCAAAATTATTAAAATTTACCTTAACTTAGTCTTGGAGATTCCCCTAATTATAACTCCTCACAAAAATTTCCTTTAACTTAACTTCTAAGTATGTATCTAGTAAAATTTTTACTTAATTAACCCGCTAACTTAACCTTTAACTCCACTCAAATTCCTTATAACTAATTGATTTGCTCACCCTTCCCCTCAATTCTAGTTAAAAGAGCTTTACTAATATTACATTTAACTCTAAATTATCCCATTACAACAAAAAATTGCATATTGGGAAATTAATTGATTTAATTTCATATTCATGAAAATGATGACTTCTAGTAGTGGAATCTAACCCAACATGACAAATCCTCAATAAATAACATCATTAGTCAGTTTGATTTAGAATCTAAGGTGAGGTCTTTAAGGAAAAATTAGTTAATTTATCAAAATATCAATTTTATCCATAATTTAGGAGCTCCAAACTTAAGAAAAATATAGAAAATAATTTTAATGAAAAGTCTTACACAACATTTTAGTATCAATAATGAATAGCTTGTAAAAAAAAAAATTAGAGTTTGAAAATATGTTGTTAAGGTGCTTTAAAACAACATCAAAATCTGTCAAAGTCTAGCAATTTCTTAAGGAAATAGTAATAGTTACTAAATTTTAATAAAATAATATTTTTCCTAGATTCTACATATAAAAACATATAGGAAAACTCGATTTCATAATTTTTTAGCAGTGGTTGACATCTCTAAGAGTTTAACTAGTAGTACCTATTTCTTGTGTTTCCAATAATTATTGGATAATATGTAAAATTTAGCTATTTTAACTATATTACTATTATTTATTATATTTTTGAGATCCATGCCTATAAGGTTTATTTGACTAATACTCGTAGCTTACACATAAAATTCCTATCTCAATCAGGTTATTTTGGTGAACATCTTAAATTGACTGCTTGAAACCTAATTGTGAAAGTATTAGACTTACATAATAATTAAACTGGATGTATATACATGCCTTCTAAATATTATTTCATGTCATCTCATAAATTTGTTGTCCATATAATTTTATCTCTAGGGCCACATTAATCATCAAAACTCATCTTATGTCTTCTAATAAGTTTCGATAATTAACAAGTGTTGCATTAAAAATTAGCTTTATAGCCATTTCATTATTTTGTTATTATATTTACAAAATCTAAAGTTACAGGGTCGCTTTGTTTATTATATATACATATATATATATGTATATGTATATATATATAGCTAAGTTGTAGAATATTAACTTAACTAGACTACTTTCCTAAAGGCCCTAAAACTAAATGCTTAGGACTTAGGCCTTAGGCTTTAGGCTTGGAAGTTTTGCTTAGAATATTCATATTATGTATACACTCATGACATAAAGATTGCTTTGTAAGTTAGAGGTTGTAAGACTCTAATGGGTAAGTTTCTAATGGTGTTTATTCATTCTACATACATTTACTTGTTTATAAAAGTAATTAGGGTAACCTAATAGTCCATAGTGCACCAAGACTACATAGAGTTGGAATCACTTACCAAACAACAAGACAGGATGATTAAACTTTAATGACATCACAAATTCTTAAATATTATAATAATCTAGCCTAACTAACATAGACTGCTAAAGTAATCTTATTCGTCTAATTTACATGCTTCGAGGCACACTTTGCACTTGGATCTTTGCTCCTTCCCAACTTTTGATTTCTTGTAAAAATGAACTATTAAGCGGTGAGCAAACTAAGGCTTAGCAAGTTCATCTTTCATTACTATTGATCAAGTAAGTTGTCAACCATTATTAACAAATATGCAATTTAACTACACATGAAATGAATATATACGCTATGAATGTAAGTAGTTCATCTATGTAGCTTATAACCATCAAATGTGTAGATTTACGTCATCTACACGTTGATTATCCCTCCTACTTAATTGTATAAGGCACTTTATCTTATTAGCATAAGATTGTTTGTCGCCACCGTTTTATCAGTTGGAACTTAACTATTACCCTAGCTAAGAAAAGAAACTACCATACAAGTTAAATTATGTATATCCTACCTTGGGCCATCCATCATTACAATCAATCTAATGCCCCACAGGCTTACCATCAACAAATCAATACATAGCTCTACAGGCTAGACTACCCAAGTCTTAACTTGGGACATTTAGCATTAACAACCAAAGGAGGTCCACTTGCTTTGTTTCATCAAGTAAAATGCGGTAAGCGGCTATTTTGAGCATTCACCAAGTTGATAAATCTTTTGTGAATCATAAAACATTTCAAAAGTTCATTTTGCAAATTTTTTTAGAAAACTTAACAAAGTTATAAACATCCTAGTCAATAACTAATGGATTATAAACATATGATAGCTATATCCAGTTAATTTATCTAACTATTTACATTTACTAATTTAATAAGGCGATCACATAGATGTTGCCATACAAAACAACTAATTACTTAAACAGACGGTTAAGGGTAAACAACATAACATCAAGCAATTATCAAATATAAGTGAATAGCAGTTCATCAGAACTCCCTTATCTAGTTTATTTACCAAATTGTTCTGGCCTTAGGGCTCTTGAATTAGAAATTATGTCACTTAAAACATAATAATAAAATCTATGTAAGTAATTGGAAGAAGGTTTTCTTAAAGACCTAAGAGTCTACCTAATTACTAGAGTCCACCATAACTTCATAGTTATGATTAAAACTTATTTTCACTATAACTTCATTTTAAGTCTGTTTCTCACATTCTTATAGTTGAGTTCATATGATTTTAGACTTACATTTGCATAGTAGTGTCTATTTTGCAAGTTGGGACCCACAACTATTCATTTGGATATGGGTTAGATTCAAATTTCATGTGTTTCCCTTTTTACTTAGTGGATTTTCTAGTTTAATTAAGTATTTGAGTATTCAAGGCATTGTTTTAGTCATTTATCTTTATTAACTAGGTTTTATATTGTTATCAGACCTTAATTTTATTTTTAGTTTTTGGTAAAGGTCTTCTTGTATCTTATTTAGTTCCTTTAAGTTCTTACTTATAAAGAATTGGGTCTTGTCTTGGCCTAAGGCCTAAATTAAATTAATTAGTCTAAATTATTTACTATTGGGCCTTTAATATATTTGTTTAGACTATTAATCTATTTATGTAAATTAAATTTTATGTCTAAGTCTATCTCTCGTTATTTTAAAGCCTAAACTACTCCTTTCAATTGATTAAGGGCTCTGTTTACAATTAAGCCTATTAGGGGCTCTTTAAATTATTTAATGGGATTAACAAGTTTGTTAATTAAGTTATAATCATCCATTATACCTACTAGTCATGTGTGACTAAATTGGTTTAAGGCTTGAGTTGTTTGGTTTAATTTTAGAATTCATGTCCTAGGGCCTGTATC
This sequence comes from Lumnitzera racemosa, assembly GCA_024138005.1. Taxonomy (NCBI): domain Eukaryota; kingdom Viridiplantae; phylum Streptophyta; class Magnoliopsida; order Myrtales; family Combretaceae; genus Lumnitzera; species Lumnitzera racemosa. The sequence goes on from JAMXBC010000010.1 coordinate 44,860,829, forward strand.
TTGTCTTCAGTCTAATCTAATGGGCTTTATAACTTACTAAACCTATCGAATGATCTATTTTAACTTAAGTTGTAGATCTGATGATATTGATTTGTTGGCTCCAAATGGGTTTTTCTAAGTCTAATGTTCAATTTAGGCCTAATTACTCACTACAAGCCTTATTTACCATCTTATCTTCCAAGTTTGAGTCCTATACCTTAACTATCATTAATTAATCATGTTATTTGGGTAAGGAACTTAAATGTACAGCTTGTTCATGCAATAATGGTGGCAATTCCAATGGGCTTTTCTAAGTGATTTTGCTCAACTATTACTTATTATGTTCTAATATATTATAATCAAGTTAGAATGCATCCTAAACTAGATTAAACTGACATGAGAAAATTTGAAAATGTAATTGGGGAATACTACATAATGGTCATGGCAAGGGGAATTTCTAAGCTTCTATGGTGATTTTTCTAACATTATAACATAATACTAACTAGTTCTACTTTGAAACATCCCTAGACAACTACATTTTGTTCACTACACTAGAAATTTATGAAAATGCATATCTATGAGCATGTAAATATGGTAAATAAAGTTGACGTTTTGAGGGTCTTTTTGCTAGTTTCTAGGTCTAAGAATCATGCTCTTAAACTCAAACTAGGAAGAAAATTGGAAAGGTGTAAGTTTACCTCAATAGAAATTCGAAGGGTCTACTTTTACTTCATTTTTTACTGATGAAATTGTTGATAGTGGATTTTCATCACATGCTCGGCACTATGCCAACTTGTTTTAAATGATTTAAGAATTAGCTAAGGATGATGCCTTTAACTTGAAGCTATTGTAGTTGACCACTTGGTTACCCCCACTCAATTGACAATTCGATTGCTGATCTCTTACTAAAGCTTCTACAACTTAATATCATTCTTCTAACTAATATCAGTGGAAGCCTAATTGCTAAGACCCAATCTAAGAAGGTTTAAATATTCAAATGTGAGCACGAATAGTTTAGCAGTTACCCAGACAACAATTGTTCAACCACCTACTTCTCCTTACAATTTTCTTATGGCTAAATTTAGGAGATGCCATGTGTCACTGGCAATTCAACTATACACCACTGCAATTATCAAACAAAGGCTTATAAGTATGGGAATACACTCTCTATAAAAGCTCTCTATGCATTCTTTTCACTTGACTTTATATTCTTCTCAACACTTAAACACTTTTGTAACTTACGTATTAGAGTAGCTATTTTGGACATGCTTAATAGCCCTAAAGCCTTACATTTGTTCTTCTGCAGATCACAAACACCAACCCAAATTTTGACAACATTTTGGCACCATGTTTATTCGAATCTAAATATGGTAGCCAAAATTTATTTAACAAAAGTGTTGGTGGTACTGCTACTTCCTACCACCCTTTAGGGGTTAGGAGACAACATTTAGGTGATGATTAACTAGCTAAGTTAGAGTAACCCTATGCTAACCTATCTAGGGAAAATCAATAACTTATATGGAAGAATGATGAGATTTTAAGTTTGATACGTATTAATATGCTGTCGAATCAAAATAACAAACAAGATTGCATTAATGGTAAGAATTTAGATGACTCCATTCAATCTCTTGAACAACAACCTAAGGAAGCTAGAGTTCAAGAAACTCAAGCCTATACTCTAAAAGAGCTAAAATGGGAAAGGCTCTAGAGTAAGCACGTCATACAAGCCCAGCATATGTTAGTACTCCTACTTCTTCAAGTAAACAATTTACTTAAAGAAGAGTCCATTTGTCCTAGAAATTTTGGAGGAATTATTCCTTAGCATATCAAACTCCTACAATTTAAAATATATGATGGGAAAAATGACTTAGAAGATCATCTAGAGTATTATCGAACTTTAGCCAAATTATAAGGCTTTATTGATGTTGTTGCTTGTCAAACCTTCCCATCAACACTAATGAATGCCACAAGCACATGGTTCAAGCATCTAAAGCCCAATACTACTACATGTTTTGATAATTTAGTAGAAGTGTTCTTACAATATTTTCTTGCTGGTAAACTCCCATTAAAGGACTCTTCTATCCTTAATACAATCAAACATAAACCTAATGAGAGTATTTAAGAATACTAGGCTTAATTCATGGTCAAGATGGGACAAATTCTAGATCTTGACATGAGTGATGCACTTAATGCGATAATTGATAAAGTAAAACTGTAAGGAGGTTTTTTCAAGTCCTTGGCAAAGAATAACCCTAAGATATTCGTAGAGTTTAAGGTTAAGGCATCATCTTATATCAAGTAAGAAGACAATATCAAAGCTTGATGTGAGTTCGACCAGGGTAGATCCAATGCAAAGAATGACAAGAATCACCTAAGTGTAAAAGATCCACTTATAGACCGTGATGATTGTTTTTGAGCAGGGAGTAGCTGAGATAGGAAGAGACTATGAATTCTGACCTTCAATACTCATACTCCCCTTAGTCGTCCAATGCCAAAAATCTTGATGGATGTTTAGAACCAAATAATCCTCCAATGTCCAAAAAGGATGAGAGGGAATCCCTTTAAGAGGAATTCAAATAAGTAATGTGATTTCCATTGCAACAAAGGCCATAACACTAATGAATGTGTGCAATTGAAGAATACTGTTGAAGATGCCATCTAAAGGGGTTAGTTAAGGAAATTTCTAGCTAGCAACGTAGAGAACATTAAGAAACCAACTCAAAGAAAGAGGACTGATCAAGATTGAGATTATTGACCTATTTAGAATGGTAAGGATGTTTGACAGAATGGTAACAATAATAATAAGGCATCGAATGGTGTTATTAACACCATAATTAGCGGTCCTTCTAATTTAGTTCAATCTTGCTCTTTAACCTTAACTAACACCTTTTGATAGGATTCCAGTTACTAACCCAACGATATGCCAAGCTTTAAACTACATAGGAGGCTTGCTTACAAGCTCCATGCGAATGGATGACCTATTTATGTGCTTTATTAATGCTAAATGACCTACCCTGCTCTGTTAGGTATGTCCTGTTATGTTGAGTATGCCTCGCTCTACCTCGACCAAGCCTTCCCATAAACCTATCTATGAACTATGGCAATATTGGAAGACCCAATGTGCTTTGCAAGTTTTGTCCTAGCTTATTATTTGTGCCCTGCTTTGCCAAGTTTTCCTTGCTATACTTGGTCCATTCCACCCTACTGTAGTTAACTTTATTCTATTCTGCCAGTTCTATTATGATCAATTATATAAGACTGTCATGTCCTACCATTCCGCTCTACTTTACCAAGATTGATTTGCTCGATCAAGTCTAATTGGCCAATATTTGCTCAATCATGATGAGGCTGCTCGCCTATTCCATATCAGCTTGGCCTCATTGGGACATATTAAACAGGTTAGCTATGTCTATGCTAGATCAGCCTTACCATACGGGGTCAACCATTGTCATGTTAGCTCGGTTACTGCCATATCAAGTCGGTCTAGCCATGTGAGGTTGGCCTTAGTCCTGTTAGGTCAGCCATAGACATAATAAATTGGTCTCGAATAAGGCAAGAAGTCCAAAATCAGGTCTGCCCAAATCATAGCACCAAGTCTTTAGCAGCTCTTCAGAATCAAACGTGAGCCCCTAACCCGAAAATCTTGTGCAATTACCCATTTTACTTATGCTATTTGGCTTTCCCTTTTCTTGTATTTTCTCTTAGTTGTCATTCATGTTTCATTTGTAATTACTAGAATGCTACTTGCACATCCTTTTATTCATTTATTTACAATTTTATCCCTTTTGTATAAATAGAACACTTGTATAGGGTTTTAGATAGATTTTGAAGATTAATGAAAAACCCTTGAGTCTTTTTTCTCAAAAATCTCTCCTCTACCCACTCTTATCAATCCCTTTAGCAAGGATTATAATGAGCAACCCTATCATTGGGACTAGTACATCACATCCAGTAAGTCTTAGGTCAGTATGTAGTTTTACAGTACGTCATATCCATAGAGTTAGTGTGTAGGATTGCTAAACCATCTAGTTTCATTTACTTTTTTGGGTCATCTCACGGCTCGGACCCATCCTCTTGGTTTTCGTATGGTATTGGGTTTGTATGTTCATCCACGTATCCGGATCACCTTTGGTCATGTTTGTAATGTGCAAGGTAAAATGTTGAGAGTTGATAACTCAATTTCCTTTTTAGAAAGAGACTCTAAGGGTCCAAAAGCCCTATGATGACATGTTCACCATCAGAGCAAGAATTGCTAATTTCAAAGTCAAGAAGATTTTAGTGAATATAGGAGGTGATAGGGATCACAAACCAATAATGCTCTCCCAAGCTTGAGGACTTGCTCATATAGTTGGCCGAGCTATCCGAGGAGAGTTGAACTTGGAAGAGTAGTGCATTCCCTAATCTAACATGCCAAGTTACTTTGCCATCCACATCATTCAAGAAGCTACCGAAGTGACTGATTTGTTTTTCGAGTTAACCTCTCCCCAATACATCTATTTAAGGCTAAGAATCAAATCAATATACTATCAACCTAATACATACCAAAGAAAAATCGATACCTATCTAGAGCGAACAACTGAGGCCAAACTGGTAATGAGCCACCTTTTGAACTAACCCTTTCCTAACCCTGAACATCCAAGCTGTCGAACTGCTAACCTCGACTTAATCTGTTTAAAACTTACTTTGCTTTGCTAGTAAAATCATTAGGACTAGGGAATGGACAGTTGATACATGCACTAATTTTCCATACATTCGTACTGTCCTTTCCTATTACCTTATAAATTATTCCTTTTCCTTTACTAGTAGGAATCCTTTATGTAATTTACATTAACCTAAGACTCACCTTAATTGGGTCTTATAAATACTTGTGTATTCTAATAGCCACAACAGTCAATACAATTAACATTTAGACATTTTTCTTCTTGTGTGAGTTAAGTGTATCTTACTTACTCTTAACTACTCTTATATGGCCTATTGAGTGTGGACTAGTGGCGAGTGACCTTTAGCTACATCTATACACAATATCAAGTATAACCAAAGCTTGTGTGAGGCATTAGTCCATCATATCTACCATCGATGCACGAGGACCCTTACCCAACCTTCGATTTCATTTAACCTTTGCACCGTCATAAGGTTCGACCCTATCCCCTTAGGTCATGTGATATTAGACATCATATGTTCATTAATGTTGGGCTGTATCATATTAGAGCTTGGATACGTTCAAAGCTAGTTTCTATTACTTTGTTCTTTGAGTGATTTGCCAATGTTTTGTCAATGTTAAAAGTTCTGTTGTCCTCATAGGATTTTGGTAGGTAAATAGTGTTGAAGAAATTTCATGCTCTATTTTCCTCTCTTTCTTGTATGCAAAACAAAGTGTAAGTGATTGCTTATCTATCGTATATAGTTGACACAACAATAGAAGTGTTAGGTATTGTTCTATTGTTGTTATTTGTAAAAAGAACTTTGAGTTGTATTTTAACTGTTAATCTCATGAGATAGTTGACAATGATTGATTTTAGTATTCAAATAACTTTGGGTAATTAAGAGAGTGGCACTTAAAATGGCCAAGGTCAACATGTAAGCTTCACACTCCAGTCAATGGGTGACCAACTAGGCAAACTCACCAACTTAGGGGCTAGTTTGGTAATTTTCATAAATGAAAATAAGCAATAATTTAGAAATGGTCCATATTGAGGACATGAATAGCTTAAGAGAGGCAATAGTCAATTTAACTTAGCTAATGTCTAAGTTTAACCATACAAAGTTGGGGGAGTGGATAGGGTTGCTAGATGTAAATTAGTACTTGATGAAATGAAAGGGGTAGAAGAGGAAGAAGGTGACGAAGTGAAGTACTATGAGCTAGAAGAGAGGAATGTCCACCAAGAGCAGAAAGGTTAAGGATGCATATCTTAAGTTTCTTTAAAAGTGGTGATACAGAGGGCAACCTAGATTGGGCAGATAAAATTAAGAAGCAATTTGAATGCCATAAGGTGCTTGAGAATGCAAAGGTTAGACTTGCTGTGCTAGGGTTTATTGGCTATGTTACCCTATGGTAGAACAACATGCAAGCCATATGTAGAAGAGAAAGAGAACGTGAAGTTAGGAGTTGGGATGAAATGAAGAGAGTCATAAGGAGAAGAATTGTTCTGAGCTACTATTTGCAGGGTGCATTCAAGAAGTTACAAGAGTTAAGATAGGAGGGTCAAGTAGTGATGCTTACATAAAGGAATTTCAAATGCTAATGATTTGATGCAAAGTCATTGAGTCTGAAGACCAAGCTGTATCTCGATTCATTAGTAGGTTAAAGTATGAGATTAGAGATATTTTGGATACCATGGATATCAGATCACTTGATGATGCTATCTAAGCCACCTAGAGGATTGAGAGGTGTTGAATAAAAAGATTCCAACCCCTTATCAGTCAACCTAGCAATAGCTGATCTATTTTGAGTAGACCTGTGTGATTGAAACTAAGTTGCTAAGACTTGACCTACTCACACTACCCGAGTAGATGAGAAGGAGATCTTAAGGAAGTTTAAGAAGGGCCAAAGCTCAAGAAGAAAGACAAGTGAGATCGAGTGCTTCAAATGTCAAGGATTTGGACACATAGCCACTTAGTATCTAAATAAAAGAACTATGGTGATCCAAGGCAAAGCACTAACTATTGAGGTAAGCGTTACCGATGAGGAGGTGGAAAAGCCAAAAGAGATCGAACAGAAAGAATAGTTTAAGGAGTAGGAAATTATCTATAGTGAGGAAGGTAACTTTATGCCTACTACCCTAGTGTTGAGAAGAACAATAAGTATGAGTCCTATCCGCGAGGTTAAGCAGCAAGAGAATTTGTTTCACATTGGATGCAAGGTGAATGGGTTACTATGTACAATGATTGTCAACAGTGGGAGCTACACCAATACAGTCTCTGCTTTCATGATCTAGCAACTAAAGTTAGCCACTAAGCCCCATCCCAAACCTTGTAAACTGCATTGACTCAATGATAAGGGAACCCTGCAAGTAAATGAACAAGTGACTGTACCGATCTGTATTGGAAACTATCAAGATGAAGTGATCAGTGATGTATTACCTATGAGTACATCCTATATTCTACTTAGAAGACTATAGATCTTTGACCAAACCATGATATACGATGGAAGGAAGAATACATGTTCCTTAGAATACGAGGGCAAGAAGGAGAAGTCGAGCCCTATTACTACTAAGCAAGTTAAAATCATGTAGGCCCAATTAAGTCGAGTCCTAAAGAAAGAAGCTTTAGTAATGACATGAGTTAAGTTGAAGAAAAATATAGAGCTTGAAGAGCCGACCTATCTGCTAGTCAGAAGGTCACTACAGATGAGGGGATCTGAAGAAAAGATGCTAACTACCGAGGTAAAAACCTTGTTAGATGAATTTTCTAATATGTTCCTTGGTGAGCTACCGAAAAGTTTACCAACCATCCGAGGCATTGAACATCTAATTGACTAATAACCAGAAGTCATATTGCTGAATAAGCCTACTTATAGGCTAAACCCTGATCAAGCAACTAAGCTGTAGAGGTAGGTATATGAGTTGATGAAGAAAGGGTATGTACGAGAATCCCTTAACCCATGTGTCATGCTAGCCCTATTATTACCAAAGAAAGATAGATCATAGAGGAAATATGTGGATAACTGAGCCATCAATCACATTACCATTAAGTACAGGTATCTCATACCAAGGCTTAATGATATGCTAGATGAATTGATTGGAGCCAAATTATTCTCCAAGATTGACCTCAGATTTGGATACCATTAAATTCGAATGTAAGAAGGTAGTGAATAGAAGACCACATTTAAGACCCAACATGGATTGTATGAATAGCTTGTCATGTTGTTTGGACTATAGAATACGCCAATTACATTTATTCAATTAATAAATCATGTGCTTCAAGAAATAATAGAGAAATTTGTGGTGACTTACTTTGACAACATCCTAGTGTATAACCCTGATTTGGTGACTCACCAAGAGCATCTCTAAGCATTCTTTACAAAACTCTGAGCTAAAAGAATCTATGCCAATCTGAAGAAGTATAACTTTTGCCAACCTAAAGTAATCTTTTTGGGGTTTGTTGTAAATGGTGGTGGAATATGAGTCAATGATGAAAAGATAAGGGTGATCACCGATTGGCCTATATAAACCACTTTGGCTGACATAAGGAGCTTCCATCGCCTGGCATCATTCTAACGTAGATTCATAAGAAATTTTAGTTTGATCATGGCCTTAATCACCAAATTGTCAAAGAAGAATGTTGAGTTCAGTTGGGGAGAGAAGGAGTAAAGGAGTTTTGAAGAGGTGAAGAAGCTTACTACAGTGCCTATCTTAGCTCTGCCAAGCTTTGACAAAGTATTCAAAGTAGAGTGTGATGTGTTCGAGCTAGGCATAGGTGTTGTGCTAATGTAGGAAGGTCGACCTACTGCTTACTTTAGTAAGAAGCTTAGAGAGATACACTCAATTATTCTATCTATGATAAGGAGTTTTACTCCTTAATCCGAGCTTTGACTGTATGGCAGCATTATCTACTACATAAGGAGTTTTTGATCTACATTGATCATGAATCTTTAAGATATTTGAAGAGCCAACCTAAGTTGTCTCGAAGACAAGCCAAATGGGTTAAGCTCATGAAAGGATTCTCATATGTTATGAAGTATAAGGATGGAAAGACCAATGTAGTGGCTGATGCCCTATTAAGACGACATTCCCTCCTAACTGAACTGTAGACTAGGTTGCTTAATTTTTCAATAATAAAAGATTTATATGCTAAGGATCCACATTTTAGTCCTACTAATGCTAGGTGTAAGGAAGGTTAAACACTTTATAACTATCCACGAGAGAGCTGTTAGTGTACAAGGCACACAGGGGTGGATTGTTTGGATGCTTTGGCCAGCATCGAACTCATGAGATATTATCCTGAAGATTCTTTTAGCCAAAAATGAAGAGGGATGTCCGATCGGTGTTGGAAAGGTATGCTACTTGTAGAAAAGCAAAGAGCCAAGCCGAGCAAAGACATTATTTACCATTGCCTATCCTAACTAAACCATGGTCTAAGTTAAGTATAGACTTTATGTTAGGGTTACCAAAGATATCCCGAGGGAAGGACTCTATCATAGTGGTCATGGATCAATTTAATAAGATGGTACACTTCGTGCCTTGCTCTAAAACTAAAAAATGCTTCGACTATCTCTTTTCTTTTCTTAAAGGAAATAATCAAGCTTAATGGAGTACCTACAATCATTATTTCAGTTCGGACCCAAGGTTCATGAGCCACTTCTAAAGAACGTTATGGTGACGAATGAGAACCATGCCATTGTACAGCATATCTTGTTATCCACAAATGGATAGATAGACCGATGTTATCAATAAGATAATGGGAACTTTACTTCGAGTTGTCATTGGTCAAAACATAGTAGATTGGGATTTGTGCATGCCAATCATAGAGTTCACCTATAATAGGATTGCCTCCGGTATAACAAACATATCGCCATTTAAGGTCACCTATGGGTTCAACCTTAAGCTCCAATGGACCAAATACCCTTTCCAAGCTAGATTATGACTAGCCAGCTGCAGAAAGAGTTGAAGCCATTAAGGCCATCCACTAAAAGGTCATAGAATAATTAAGCCGAGTTATTACTAAGCTCAAGAGATGAGGCCAAGGATGGAAGAACAGGGAATTTTAACCAGACTATTTACTTTAGATCTACCTTAGTAGAGAATGGTTTCTACAATTAAGGAAGAGTAAGTTATCTCCTAAGACTAATGAACCAATCAAAGTTCTTAAAAAGATCAATCTTAATGCCTTTAGAATTGAATTACCAAAAGAGTATGGGGTCTCAAACTCCTTTAACGTTGCCGACCTCCACCTGCATGCCCCTAAAGATGAGTAACATAGAGCTGAACTAGATTTGATCCCAAATTCAAATAGTCTAGAGGGGATGCTAAGGATCATAGACCAATAATGCGCTCTAAAGCTTGAGTACTTACTCATATGGTTTGCTGAGCTATCCAACGAGAGTTGAACTCAGAAGAGTAGTACATTCCCCAGTCTAACTTGCCAAGTTACTTTGCCCTCTACATCATTCAAGAAGCTGCCATGGTAACGGACTTGTGTGCTGAGCTGACCCTTCTACAACACATATGTCTAAGGTTAAGTATAAAATTAGCATACTACCAACTTAATACATGCTGAGGTCAAGTTGATATCTAGAACCAATTACCTAAGGCCAACTCAACAATGAGCCACCTTCCGAACCAACCCTTTCCTAGCCCCAAACATTTGAGTTGCCAAGCTGTTGAACTACTAACCTCAACCTAATCTGTTTAGAGCCTACTCTGCTTAACTAGCAGTGTCACTAGGATTACGAAATGGGCAACTAACATGCACATGATTTTCCCAACATTCGTACTATCTTTTTTTGTCACTAGATATTCTTGATGCTTGTTTACAACATTACCCCTATAAATTATTCCTTTTCCTTTATTAGTAGGAATCCTTTTTGTAATTTACACTAACCTAGGACTTACCCTAATTGGGTCCTATAAATACTTGTGTATTGTAACAACTGCAATAGTTAATACAATTAACATTCAAACATTTTTCTTCTTACCTGAGTTAAGTGTATCTTGCTTACTCTCGACTATTCTTATCTAGCCATTGAGCATGAACTAGTGGCGAGTGACCTCTAGCTATACTTACATATAATATCAAGTGTGACTAGAGTTCATATGAGGAATTTGTGCATCATATCTACTGTTAGTGCACGAAAATCCCTACTCAACCTTCGACTATCATTTATCCTTCAGATTGTCTTGAGGTTATACCATATCCCCTTTGTTGTTCATGAGATACCAAATGTCGTGTGTTCATCCACGTTGGATTGTATCAAAAAGTAATGAAGAACCTTGAGGAGTTTAGATAGATTGATAAATGTGAAGCTACATTTTAGGAATTGAAGCACTTTTTTTCGTCCCCATCAATTCTTTTAAAGCCTATTCATGGAGAAGATTTATTTCTCTATCTATTAATCAGTAGCTAAGCTCTATCTTTCATGTTAGTTTGTATTGAAGGAAAAGAGCACTAGTCAATCTAGTATGTGAGTTACATTTTGTAGGGACCAAAGCTAAAGTATGCCTACATGGAGAAGTTTGTTCTCGTCATGGTGGTGGTAGTGAGGAAGTTGATGCCATATTTCAAGGCTCATCAAGTGATTACTCTCATAAACCAACGACTACGACAACCACTATAGAAGCTTAATTCCTTAAGTAAGATGACAAAGTATGCACTTAAGTTAAGTACATATGGTGTTTAATATTGACCAAAAATAGCTCCAAAGGCATAAGGGTTAGTAGATTTTATTGTAGATTTTACAGGTGATGAAGACAATACCAAACTAACTAAAAAGCGTCAGTAGATTTTAAATGTAAATGGCTCCTTAATTAGAAAAGGGTATCGAGTAACACTTGCTTTACAAGGGTTACATAACTTATAGGTCCAATATGCACTTAAATTTAGATCCTTAGCCAATAATAATGAAGCTAAGTATGAATCATTAATTAGTGAGCTAAGGTTAAGTAAAGAGGTTAGAGTAGAAAATTTGGAAGTATTTTTTCAATTCTCCATTGATAGTTCAATGGGTAAAGGGAGATTACGCAATAAAAGATGAAACAATGAGCAAGTGCTTAATCATAGTATGAATGCTCATTAAAGAGTTCTCATCTTTCACAATCACTAAGGTATTAAGGGTACGAAACATAGCCATCAACAAGTTCTCCAAGTTGGCCTCAACCTCACTTTTAGATTTGAATGATCAGCTCTTCATTGAGTATTTGTCAAGCAAGAGCCTAGAGACATTCGAGTAATGTTTGGAAACGCAACCTCTACAATAGGAAAAATCTTAGATGGATGCTATAACTGATTATTTGAATGATGGAGCATTGCTTATTGATAAGAAAGAAGCTCGAACACTTATGCATCAAGTTACCAACTATATGATGATTAACAACTAATTATACAACTGAGACTTCAATCAACCCTATCTTTGTTGCCTTACACCCAAAGAGACATAATGAGTTCTTTTCGAGCTTCACACCAAGGTTTGCAACAATCACGTGAAGTCACAAGCTTTGTATGTTCGACAATGAAGATTGGCTACTATTGGCTGATCGTGATGGAAGACATATGAGACTTAATGTATTACTACTTATAGTATCAAAAACATGGTGTAATAAGTTGTGCTCCATCAAATGAATTGCAATACTTGACTAGTCCCTAATCTTTTGCTTAATGGGGTTTAGATATCTTAGCTACCACTCCCAAAGGCTATTGGGTAATGTTAATTTATATTAGTTGCACTTGATTATTTCATGAAGTGGATAGAAGTCGAGGCGATGGAAAAGATCACAAAGCAGAAGGTGGAATCCTTTGTATTCAAGTTTATTTTATTAACGTTTAAGGTTCCCTACATGATCATTACAAACAATGATCAGCAATTTGACAATGATAAGTTCTTAGCTTTTTGCAACAAGCACGACATTAGACTAAATTACACTTTAATCATACATCCTCAATCTAATGGGCAAGTGAAAGTAGTAAACAAGAACATATTATATAGTTTGAAACAAGGAGTGGACCAAGCAAAGGGAAAGTGGGCTAATCAGCTATCAAACATTTTATTGGGGTATCAGACTAATATAGAATATCAACAGGTGAAACCCTCTTTGTTTGACAATTGGATCAAAGGCTACCCTTCCTATAGAACTCATACTTCCAAGAATACGCACATAGAACTTTGATGTGATGGTTAATTGGTTGGCAACTGCACCAATCAACTTATAATATAGTAGACTAGCAAAGTCTAGGTTCCAATCACTCAAGGACTGTACGCAACACTCACTCTTGCTATACTATTATACTTTCAAATAAATATCAAAATTCAATTACGAAATGAAACAATTAAAAAGAACTAAAAGAAATACATTTATATGAATACTAATTAATAAGCAATAATAAAGCAAGAAACCCTAATTAACCATATGGATATCTAGACTTTATTTCACTAAGGAATTAACATGGATAATTCAAAGAATTTCTAATTTGTTCCCTATTCTTATTAACTAGGAGAGTTAAATCAGTGAGTTAATAAGAATTGATTTACTTCTTAACTTCTAACCTTAATTACACTTTATTCAAATCACTTATGTAACAGGGTAAATAAGATAACATTAAAAACAGAAAATCCCTTTATAACTATTATAATTAAATATGGAAGAATCCTATAACTTATCACTAAGATAATAGAAAATTCTCATCAATTGTAGTAGATCTAATTATACATCATGTTTGAGAACCTTAATGTATAATATCAAAATCATTAAATTGAGACTGTAGAAATAACAATTTTATTCAATACAAAACATACAATTGAATTAATAGTGAATAGGAAATTTCATTATAATAAACAAAATACGCACTTTACATGTCAATCCATGGATTCACGGTCTACATATCTACAACATATGCTACAATCATACGAAAAATATCAATCTACAATGAAATCATAGAAGTAAAAATAAAAATCCTAAGATAGACCAAAAAAATCCTAAGAACAGTGGCCATCTTTCTTGTTTCTCCCTCTCCTCTTTTTTCTTTGTGTCTTATTTATTTATTTATTTTTTTCTAATGAGTATCTGACTTTCTATTTATATGGTTGAGTAAAAATAACTCAAGTATAGAAGTTTTTAAATATCATGGCAAGACCCCTAAGAATACAAGTGTATACTTGGGCATGTACTTTAGACATGTTCTTTTTGTAATATTTTTTCAAGGAATCTAAGGAAATTCTTTAACGAGGGGATCATAGCTACAGAGCATAGATGTGTTCTTCTTTGGACTTCAATCTTCAGCAAAATCTGCTGCTTAGCTCGCTATCTTTGATTAGATCTTCAAAATAAGTGCAATCCTTATCAAAACTCAACTGATTTTCATTCTTTTCACATTTATAATCCTTAAATACCTAAAATTAACAAATTGCTCATCTAAGTGTCAAAATCATTAAAATCCTCATCGAAATAGAACAAAATCACTATAAAATGTCTTAGTAAACATATGTAAATTCACACTTATCAATGGGAAATTAAGTCGGCCTTATAGCCAATTTGGACACAATCAAGTAAATAAGGGATATGATAAGGGCCAAAATTGCAGTGTATCAACACAAAGTGGCATGATATTATACCGAAAAAGTAAAGCATAAAGTTTTTCAATTGGAAGATTTGGTATGTCACAAGGTAGAAACTACAGGAATTCAAGATGGCCAAAGGAAGCTCACAGATAATTAGGAAGATCCAGTTCGGAATCGAGAAGTCATAGGGAATGGCGGCTATAGGTTGGAAAGGTTAGAACAAGTTATACCTAAGGCATGGAATGCTAAGAATCTAAAGTTATAACCGGGGCATAGAAAATCTAGAGACAATATGTTGTTAATTAATGTTTTTTTATGCCTAATGTCGAAAGTTTAGTTTACAATGAAATGTTCATAGTTTGACTTATGATGATATGAAGTGCTATTTTCCCAAATATTTTCATATTCATTGTAATTCTATTATTCCTGACCAAATTACAATTAATGGATTGCCAAATTTTAGAAGTTCATTCCCAATCGATGAATGAACTAAGTTAATAGTTTTAACTTAGAACATGTAAAACCCAAGTCACATAAATAAGAATAATTAAAGAATTAAAGGAAATGAGTGATTTATTAAAATATAGACTTTAGTATGGCATGTAATAAGACATTATACGCTAAGGGAAAAAAGGTCTAAGAAAAGTTCAAACCTTCTTTCCCACTACATTGTATTCTTTCCCCCACTATCCCATAACAAGAAAATATGTTTCTTCTTAGAGAAACCAGAAAACTCAGTAGAGAACTCTTAAGAGGTTCACTAGGGTCAAATTTAAGCCATTTTATGCGTTTCAAGTGAAGCAAACACAAGGTTTTGTGTGGAAACAACACATTTGGGGAAGTTTTCACTTATACATTGAAGGAAACTTGTTTTCTTTGAGTTTTGGTGACGTAAACTGAAGGAATCTCATTTTCACAAAAGTAGGGTATAAGGATTTACAAATTTAGAGAGTTCTTGCATCAAGAAGCACAATGTAAGTCCTTTTGAGCCCTTCTTGCTTATTAAAGTTTTGTTCTTGATCTTGTATGATGGAGTTTGAGATTTAGCTAAGGTTAGGTTATGATTTTCTATTTTAGGTTGTTTGGAGGGTCTTAAGGACTATTGGAGGTGTGTGTGAGGATGGAGAAAGACCTTAGAATCATAGTTGGGCATTGGGGTTAGGGGCTGGTGTTGTGAAAGGGAAAAACCACTAGACATGCCCAACCCCCCAAAAAACTCATAGAACATGATTTTAGGCTAATGTTCAAATGCTAGTCGACTTAACATCAGAATGCCTTGTTTACAGTAGCATACGAAACTTTCCCAATTCATGTTTTGTGACTATTCCAACCTTCTTTTTTCATAAACAACCTTTCCAAAATGTTTTTAAGCAAGTTCTTTAAACTAAAACATCAATCATACATTATTTTTATAAGAGTTGAGTCAAAGCTTCTTATAGAAGCTTATAGCCTAGTTAAAGGATTAAGATTGTAACAAGTAGTTAGTAGCTTTGAGTTGAGTTTAGGGGCTAAGGTGTTGTTTTCTTATTGTATTAGGTTGTAAAGCATCTAGTTACTTGTCAAACTCTTTTGTGAAGTTAGGTACTAGATACTTGTTTGATGGTTGTGTGTGATACGCTAGTAAGTAAACCAGACTTACTAGAAACTTGGCTTAATTAGTTTTACTTCTTGTGCTTGGCTTTGACTACTCACTTGTCAAGTTTAATAGTATTGGTGAGGCGCCTGATAATCTTTGCATGATGTTGTCCCCTATGGAATCTCACACTAAAAAGATCCTAATAGATTTAGGATGGTTATGGACACTCAAGTGTTGGGAAGGACCTAATACTAGTGCCTCTGTAGTACCTATGTATTGTGTTTGTCGAGGTCATAAGTAATCTTAAGTCTTAAGACGTTGAAATTATTCTACTTGTGGACTTAAATAACAAGACCTAATTGGTTGATTGTTGCATTTATGAATGTTACTCATGTAAGCTTAGCTTATTATATGCATGCTCACATACATGTATGTAGTATCCTACACTAAGCATTAGCTCACCCTACAGAGGTTATTGTTTTTCAATTGCAGGTTCAGGTTTTAAGGCATGAGATGAGGTTTATGTTGAGGATTCTAGTTATGATTATCTATATTATGATAAGGAAGGAGATTACTATTATTATGATGATGAAGCAAGGACTTCGTAGATCAATTCTAAGAGTAAATTCTAAGAACTTGTGTTTATTTTTATTGTATTTATATATTTCTATCAAACCCTATTTCGGTTTTCCTTAATTTAACCTATATTAAGTCAAGCACAACCTACTTAATATAAATTACTTAACATTAAACTAAAGAAATACTTTTCTAGAAACATTTAAAAATTGGAGTCCCCAACCAGTTTAGCTAGTAAAGAGTAAATTAAGGGTTTTCGAGTAAAAAAACCCTAATTTAGTCACTGATCCATATATTTTCTAAAAGAAATGATTTTTTTTAAAAAAAAATAACCAGAAAAATAATGTTCTGGGATTAATCTATTAAGACTAAGTCACTATGTAAAAACTCTATTTTTTTATAATTCCCTAAAAATACTAAAAAATATATACAAATAAGCAAAAGATAACTAAAATTATTTTTTAAAAGGAAAAATTTTTTTATTTTATTTTTATACAGTTGTCCCAAAGATATCTACATACTTACTAGTCGGGATCAAACTGGCTGTAGTTTTTTTTAAAAAAAATATTTAGTGGATGAATTTTTTTAATTTTGAAAACTGAGCCAAGTTTACGTTCATTTATCAATTTATTATTTTTTGAAAAAAAACCTAAGAAATCTAATTTTCTCAAATTAAAGAAAACTCTAATTAACTAATCTTTTTCTAAAAAAAACTTGGTTAGGATTTTTTTATTTTTAAAACCTCTACATGTAAAAAAAAAAAAAATCTTTTTTAAATCCTAACTATAAGATATGTAGAAGATACGATTAGATATATATCTTTATATGTATCTCTTTTAAGTCCTAATTATAAGATACGTATCTCGATAAATGTCTTTTCTAAATCATAAAAAAAGAAAAAAAGAAAAAGTGCATCCATAAATAAGAGAAAGAACAAGAGAATTTAACTTCGGTAAAGGAAAGCCAATTCATGTTGAGACAGAGACCCATGAACACAATTTTGGTCCCTTGGAAAATGACATGCATCGCAAAGAAAAGAAGGAAAAAAAAAAAGGGATAAAAATTAGGTTAAATTACGATTACAACTAACCTCTTTAAATTTAAAATTTAGCACTTATATTGTATCTGACATGATTTAAATAAAGTTGAAATGGAAATAAATCGGTAGAAAAGAAAAGAAAAGAAAAGAAAAGAAAGAAAATGAAAGCAATAAAAAATATAATTCTTTTTACTCTTATTAGGATATGAAAAATGGAAAATGAAAGGAAATCAGTGGAATTATTTTATTTCTCATGTTTTTCTTTGTCCAACTACATTATAAGCATATTTGAGCATGGTTTACTTTATCAGAAAATCACACTTTATTTGTAATTTTTTATAATCTTACCAATTTCCTTAAGTTTACATAGTTTTCTACCTATTTAATACCGTTTTAAATGAAAAATCTTAAATGAAATGAAGATGAAAAGCATATGTTGTTTTTCTAATAACCATTTTGTTCCCTTAAAAATAACAAAAGAAATGATATAATACTTCTCAATAAACATCTTTAAGAATGAAATAGTAAAAACAGAGTACAATTTTTTTTTTCAATAATTTAAGCATTTAAACATTCAATTTCTAAAATAAAAAATTAAAACATATACATTGAATGAATATAAAACAGAATACGTGCAGTTTACCTTAAAAAGGACTAAAAAGGGGAACACGGTTTCTTAGTTCCTACTTTCCTTCAAAAACTAAATCCACTCAATTGAATCCGTGAAACGCGGCTGGACTACAGCTCAATGCTCATTCATAACTCTGCTCCTTTTTAGCATTCATCTTGGCCCATGTGACATGTGAGCACCGACACTGACAGCTGCACACAGCAAGCACCTTGCCACTACATCCTCTAATCAAGGGGTGCCACCTCCCCACCACATCATAGAAGTTTTTCCTAAGGTTTCTCGTCCATTCGACTTCGTTGGCTTTAACGAATCTACACCGTTCGATGATTCATATATTTCGCACCGTAATGCATCGAAACATCCTTGATTTCACACAGTTTTTCGCCAATCGCCCTTTTTCCCCTACTATTCATTTTCTTTCTCATACTGCCCCTTTGGAAATTCGACGTTTTAATTATTTGTATTTGTCATGTATTGGTTTAAAATTTAGTATTTAAAATATTATTTTATCAATAACTTATCTATTTTCATTTTATAATTATAATAAAAGTAGTGATTGTAGTATCGGAATTAAAAAATAAAAATTCATTTATTTTTAAGAAAAAATGTATTTTATATATTAAAAATAATTATTTTAATTGATATTTTTATAAATATAAAAAAAATAAATGACAAATAAAATCAACTTTATTGAAATTTATTGAGTATTTAAAAGAGATATATATATTGAATTATATTTATGCTTTTTAGTATTTTATTCTTGTTAAACAAAATATTTAAGTACACACTAACAAAACACTATAAATATGACATAATACTTAAATATTAAAATTATTATAATTTAATGGTATAATTTCGATCTTCCAATAGGATAGATCCAATTTATTTCACTTTTTTTTAAAATTGTAATAATAATAGTTGAAAAAAAAAAAGGAAAAGCATAATATTTAAATATAAAATATAAGTGTAGTAAGAAAAAAGGTAGTGCTATTTTAAAAAAAAAATAATAATAAAGTCACATTATTATGCATTCATGATTACATTTGCTTGAAGTGAAAACAAATATATCGGAGGTAATTACATTACAAGGAATTAAAATCAAGTATCACGTGTTATCAACCAATATGTTATTTCAAAAAATAAAGTTAAGAAAGGACAGAAAGAATAAAATAACATAACCTTAGGTATCGGACTGCAATTTCTTTCTTCTTCTTTTTTTTTTTTAATAAGCTCATTTTCACGTACCCCTGTCCCTTCACTTTGTTATATTGCGTAACTCAATTCATTTGTGATTATCGATAGGCTAAGTCAGTACAACACTCTATTCTCTCTCTCATATTCTCTCTCTCTCTCTGCACAAAGAAGAACAATGGCGAGACTGGCCTTGGTGTTGGCATTGTGCTTGCTTCCTGCAATAGCCATAGCAGCTAGACCAGCGAGAAACCCATTTGAGGTAGTAGGGAAGGTTTACTGTGATACTTGCCGTGCTGGATTCGAAACAGCTGCCACTACTTACATTCCTGGTAACCACTTGTCTTTCTCTACTTATATGAGGCTGAGACTCGTGGATCTGGGTCTTGGAGTTCGAGATCCATGGTTTTAGATGCTGCTGCTTCCGTTCAATTCACTAAGTCAAGTTACGTGGACGGCATTAAACTTAGACTAAAGATGGCACCTTTATCTGGTTTTTAGTTTCGTTTTGTAGTAGTTTTTGATACGGTGTTGCTCTCTTTAATTAGCTTGTTATGATAGTTTGTGGTTTATTTCATGTGCAATTAGATATGGGTTTTTACTTTATTCATCCCAATTGAAATAAGGTTTATGGTGTTGACTCTGCAATTTGGGTTTCATTCATATGCTTCAGACGAAAGGTCTTCTACATTTTCAGGAAAAAAAAAAAAATAATGTGATTTGATTTTAGGACATTTTTATTTTCAAATAGAAAACTAAATAAATAAGATAATAAATTATAGCTGGATTTATCCGGTGAATGCATTTGATAAATAGATAGATGGGGCCTGGTTGCACCTATTTTTGCAAAATCTTGTTAACAATGATTTGCCACCCACTTTGATGTATAGGTGCCAAAGTAAGGGTGTGCTGCAAAGACAGGAAAACAATGGAAACCCTCTTCACACAGGAGGCTACCACAGACTCCACTGGAACATACAAGATCGCTGTCTCGGAGGATCACTACGACCAACTTTGTGATGCTGAAGTTGTTAGCAGCCCTCTGCACTACTGCAACACTCCAGCCGCTGGACGTGACCGTGCCCGTGTCATCCTCACCCGCAACAATGGGATAGCATCTGATGTCAGATTCGTAAATGCTGTGGGATTCGAGATGGCACAGCCCATGAGCGGGTGCGCCCAGGTTCTCCAGCAATATCAGGAGTTCGATGACTAGAGTAATGCTTGAATGTCTTATTTATTTATTCAATTAGTGCTTGCTTGGACAACTTATCCCTTGTTAGTATGATCTGTACTTGATATGTCATCTCTGAGACGAGATGCTTGATGATTCAACATGATGTTTAAGGACTTCTATCAATTAGTATGGTGTGTGTAGTGTTCGGCTTTATTATATATGACTCGTGTTACGTCCTTGTATGGTAGTTAACTCTTATTAGATTGTGTGATTTAAACCTACAACTTCGTTTCTTTCCTGACCACCAAACGGTGTTGGAAGCACAAGGAATAAGTTCCTGGCGTTTTTACCTAAACATATTGGGAGTTTGGTAATTGCCCAAGAAAATTGGGATTTTTATTTTCAACATTAGGGCAGTTATGATGTTATCTAAGGTAGGGAGTGGATGATATCCTTTCTTTATTGTATGTTCTCGGATGATTACTCTTTCCCTATTGTGTGTCCTTGGATGATTACCCTTTGCCTGTTGTGTGTTCTTGGATGATTCCTCTCCCTATTTGTGTGTTCTTAATCATGTCTTTGCCCTGTCTTCTTGATCATGTTTTTTTCTGTTCACGTGCATGTATTGATTACAAACACCGCTCATCCTAGTCAGTTCATAGTAATTAGGATTAGGATTTTGGAGTGCAATGGATAGGTGGTTTTTGCTTATCGCCAAAGATTGGCTGTGTTTGGCCAGCTGGTGGGGGGCCTTCTCTTTGGATCTTACACACCTTCCAGATTTTTGTGGCGATGAAATCATACGATTTCGCTGATGGCTATGGCAGCAAGCCATCGTACTTGGAGTTTGCTGAAGTGCTTGTGGATTAAGCGAGTTGATTGGCTCCCGGTAACTATTATTTGAAGTCTATAATTCTCTTCGAACTTCACACGAATTCACATGGGCAGGAAGATGACTAATTGTTTACGATGAAGTTGCATTCGTGCAAGAATTTCGCTTTGTAGATAGGTTGAGCTTAGATATTAAAGTTCCACAACTCTGAACTCAGCAGTTACAGGTCGTTGGTACATATAAATATCGTTTATCATGATATTGACATAGGCATCACGAAGGATGAGTTTCTAGGGTGAGGATGGGGATATAGCCCCCCTAACTTATTATAGTTCACAT
The DNA here is from genome assembly GCA_024138005.1 of Lumnitzera racemosa. Lineage (NCBI taxonomy): Eukaryota > Viridiplantae > Streptophyta > Magnoliopsida > Myrtales > Combretaceae > Lumnitzera > Lumnitzera racemosa. Next base: position 44,882,375 of record JAMXBC010000010.1, read on the forward strand.
CCGTTTCGTTTAGAAAGCTACCCATCCAATTCGCTACGCAATTAGTAATTTTTACTAATATAAAGAAAACTAATATCTCCATTCTGCATTCTACCACTAGAGATTAGATCTTTTACTTCGGCCTAAAGTGGCATAAAGCTCCAATGGATATGCGATTTTGTCTTTGATGGTGTCCGTGATGACTCTACACTTGATCCACATATCTCAATTATTTTCTAGGACTACGTATCAATTGGGGTTGATTTGGAATATTTTTACATCAAACAAGTATGCAACTTACCTATTACAATAAGCTGGGATTAAACATTAAGAACAGTGTGCACACTAATTCCCAAACAGCAGGGTCTTGCTGCTGACGTTAATTCGCTTGATGATCCATGCAAGCAACTAAGGAAGGCTGCATGGTCGATTAATTTATCTAATGGTCAACAGTCCAGATATATCTTATGTACTACAGGTTTTAAGCCAATTTATGCAGTCTCACATGGACTGTTCTTTACCTAACGCAACTCGAACACCATCGCAAACTGTCAACATAAAATCCTCTCAACAAAAGTTCCTTGAATCTCCCCGCTTCTCCTCTTTTTCAACCCCCTAGGTAAGGAAAACAAGACTTAAACCCATCGAATTCTTAGAACAAGAAATTTCCATTGACGCAAGTGCTGTGGAAAACCAACAAGAGTGTTCTCAACATTCTGATAACCAGATGGGTGCGCAACAAAGTCATTCAAGTAATGGCAATGCTACAGATAAATAGCCAAATGTGCAAAACAGAGCATCCGCATAAGGATTTGGTACTATACAATATCCCAAATGCATATGCATCGCATTTTAGTTGGAATGAGCAAATTGAGGAAGTTGAAAACTCAGCAGCAGTAGGCCAATTAAACTTTGATTATATACTTGAGCAAATGAGAGAGAGAGAGAGAGAGAGAGAGAGAGAGAGAGAGAGAGAGAGAGAGAGAGAGAGAGAGAGAGAGAGAGAGAGAGAGAGAGAGAGAGAGAGAGAGAGAGTACATACAATTGAAGCCAGGCATGAGATTCATATCAATTCCATGGGAGATTAAAAATAGGCTTCAAAAACCATGGAAAAAGTCTGACAATCAAATTTTATTGTCAATCCTTAGGGTACAAATTCCTATGTGAAATAAAATACCTATGGAGATTTGCAACAAACTTTAATGTAACAGCCATGGGTTCAAGATATTATACTGTCACATTTGTATCTAAAAATGATCTTAATCGAGTTACTAATGATGGACCATGGTTTGTTAATGACTCTTTCATAACAATTCATTGATGGGAGCAAAACTTGAAAGTTTCAATGGCTACTTATAATTCAATTATAGTTTAGGTGCATATACTAGAACTAACAATGAAGTACTATGATGCATAGATACTTAGGCTTATGGAGAGGCTATTGGTCCTGTATTAAAACTTTACACATTTATAGTCAATGCAAAGGGTAGGTGATTTGCTAGATTTTGCATTCAAGTAAATTTTAATGAGCCTCTAGTACATTCAATTATACTAAATTAACTTTCTTATTATGTTCAATACGAAGTGTCCTACCTTGAGTAAGATGAATAATAACAATTCCGTCATGTAAACTAATTTAAGATAAAAACTGACTTTACAATTGCTACCGTAAATATAATTCAAATAAGGCGTATACGATTCAATCCGCTTGAAGTATCCATTCTGATACCTATGAAGGATTAAACCTATGGTATAGCTATAAAAAACATGTTCTGTATAACCTATTATCCAAAACATAATAGTATTTACATAAATGTTTAACACTTAAAATTATAATTTACAATCATAATTTACTAAAAGTCATAGGTTTAAAGTCTATTTTCAATAAGATATGAAACTAGTGGATGTCTTAAAGAATTCCCAGTTAGTTTCCTCAAAATCAAAAAGAAAAACTAAAAAGAAAAGTCAAAAGCATAGATTCAATAAATTCTTCATTCTTTACTTTTCCAACCACCTACACACTAACTTAGGGGTAGTGATATTTCAATAACTTGACCTTTACTCGTTACCTACAAAAGAGTTTTTGGGTATATGAGCACAACTAGCTTAGTAAGTAGAACAAAGTTAGAAGAGTACCATACAATCACAAACAAAATTAATAATTATGATGATATGCAATGGAATCAATCACTTGTAACATCACATATTATGTAGTCTATTATGAGGCTAGAGAAATTACACCCGCTTCAACCTTGATTAAGGAGTTTTATCATAACTTAAATTAGACCAAACCCAAGCTTATACAATAGGGAATAACCTCATCCCATGACTATCTTTGAACCATAGCCCCTATCATCGTCGTAACTTCTTCACTTGTTACTTAGTTTGATTAAGGATGGGCAAATAATTATTTTAGTTATCCTCATTGAAGAGAGTCGGTATTTAGCTTAATACTCTTAATCATTCTTTTAATGGTTGCTATACATGTCTAATTAAATTAGTGGTCAAATAAATCTTATTTCCATTTAAGGGTGGTCGACGAATTGAAAATAAAACAAAATGAAGTAATCATGCAGAATAATACACTGAGGAGTTTAACTCCTATTACAATCAGAATATCAACCATATACATGGCATGCGCACAAACAACTAATTTTCAACTATAATAAAAATACTCTTAAGCTTCCAAATATTTTAATACAATAGCTCAACAAGCAGTAAAGTCACGATCTTAACTTACCTATCCAAACATATACTGTGAAAGGCTTGTGTCTTGAATATACTATTCACTTGGAGACTATATATATATACAAAACTCAAATTTAGTTTTTGTAGTTTTCGTAAGAGTTACAAAAACATTAGGATTCTATCTAAATGTATTTTGTTAAATGATTATATATATAAATATATATATATCTAAAGTATATTATTATTTTCCTATAAGTTAAGTTATTAAATATTAATAATATACGTAGTTATACTATTACGAATAATGTATTGTTTAGATCGTATTGAAACATACTTTTAATTAGTTAAATCACGTTTTGATTACTAAAATATTATTGTCGTACATAAATTCTTGTAATATTATAGAAATATAGGTTATGTTATCTATAATTGTTCAATTTTAGTAAAAGTAGTGTTATTAGATTTATATATACCTAGCAATACATATTATGGGTTTGTTTCAAAAGATAACTTCTACAAAGTAGTTTGAATTTCTAATATAACTTATACGTGTCTATAATAAATATCATCGTATTATACTTATTTTATGTAATTAAACTATATTTTATGTAATTTGTCAATATAACTCAATAATATAGATATTATCTAACTCTAATATATACATAAAATATCTCGGTTGTAAAATTATCATTAAATATATTAAAAACTTATTTTCACCAAATCTGACAAGTTTGTATTTATATAGTTTTTATTTCAATATTTATCATATTTTAACTTATTATTACTAAAAAACGAGCCTTTGCTCGTAATTTCAACTACATATCATGTAAATTCGAAATGAATAGCTTAGGGATGCCAAATAATTCTCCAAAAATTTCTATAAACTTCTAAAAATATAAGGAATTTAGTCATTACTTAGTTTCATGCTATCGATTTATCACCTATATACTCAAAATTGCAATTTTACTCCTAAATTACATTTAATTACCCAAATATTATTCTTTTTATACAAAGTTATTTCTAATATATCCTAATATCATTATAAATCACTAGAAGTCAGTATATATTATTTTCATCAATTAATTTTGTAAAAACCTATTTATTTCACATTTTACCCTAATTTTAGCTATTTTTAGGGCTAAAAATTACATTAAATAATAAAAAATATTAAATTAAAAATGTAGCACATAGCAATCAAATATATATTATATCTATTCTATAAAAAAATTTTGAGTAGAAACAACACTATTTAGTACATTTATTTCTCATTTCAAAAATTGTATGAACTGTAACTTATTTGAGTATATAAAATATTTGAAATTTTATATAAATAAAAATGCCACATAAAATTATATCTAAAATAATCTAAGAATAATCTTTTTATAATTTTCTAAAAAATTTTACTATTTTTAGAAAATTTTATTATTTTTAGAAAATAAAGGAAGAATAAGGTAAAACATTAGATCAACTCTTCATCAAAGCTTCAACGACCGTTGAGTGGTGGAAGGGCTTCACAATAGGTTAAGGTTTGGTCCACAAACTACATTTATCCTATCCCTTAATCTGCTTTTATTTTTTTGTTTCTATTTTTCTATGATTTTTTTTTTAAATTTTTCTTCGAATGTTCTTAGTTCGTAAAGTGTTTAATTGAAATCTAGAATTCCTATTTATAAGGAGTTGGGGTTAGTTAAATTTTTTCTTGGCTTTTAAGAATTTTTTTTTCCTTTGATTAATTATCTAATAGAGGTTAGTATAAGGTGTCTTTTGCCAAATGATTTAGAGGTAACTCATACAATCTAGCTATTAAGGAGGTGTTACAACAAATTTCCAGCAATTTGGTTGTAATTGGATAAGTTTTATTTGATAATTTAGTTAAATATTAGTAATGTATATATTGTATTGATATTTAGTTTATTTAATTGTATATGTGTATATATATATGCCATATATATATTACATGTAGTATGTAATTATCCCCGTATAATTATATTCCTAGCATATCTTTTATTTTTAAGATATATTTCTTATTCATTTTTATTAACTCAACACATATTATATATAATTATGTAATTTCAAGTTAATTTATGTGTATAATTATTATATATACTGAATATACTCATAACAATATGTGTATACTTATATAGTATATTGTACTATATTATCTCATTTTAAAGATTAATTAACTTATCTTTAAGTCCTCGTTGCATTTTGAGCTCGATTTTAGGATTTTAGATTCATTTTTACTCTATATTGAATAATCACACTTCTAAAGGTAAAATTGGAATTTTGGGTCATTATTTTTGAAATTTAACTTTACTGGATTACTTTTACTAATTTTTTTATCTTAGTCATAAAGTTTGGTCTCAATCAGATAACTTCCTCAGAGATCATAAACCTAGGTTTGGTTGCCCTAAATGTAATTTTATGAACTCATATAAAGGAATAAAATCATTCTATTTAACGTGTAGATGCATAGGACACTTTGCTTCTCTTCGTCCAAAAAAATAAAGTGAAGTTGAAATGCATTAAGAAGCTGAATCAAAAAATTCAAAGATAATGGAAAATGCAAATGATAATGATTGCATGCAAGATTGTACAATGGATGTTACTCAAGGAAATGTGCACGAATCATAAGTGGCACAAGATTACTGCAAGTAAACAAGAGAAGGAATAACTCATGACCTAAGAATAAAGGAAATGATGGCTATGGAGAGTGGACTCTTGTATAGAGAAGACGACCTACAAGAAATAAGTTATCTGCTATTGATCAAAAGCCTAATCTAAATAGCAAATACCACATGGAAAACAATTATAATGTTGAGTTGTCAAAAATGAAGCGTAGCAAAAAATATGACAATTCAAGTAGTAAAAGATAAGTGGCTACTTTAGATAATACACTCACACTCGAAAATGAATTAGAAAGACTAGAGAAGTCAATTACAAGGACTTAATTCATCAAGAGCAGAGTGCATCTTCCCAAGAAAGTAAAGATGCAAATTAATTTAATGAAAAACAAGACAACAATAGATTGATAGAGAATATAAGAACAAACTTAGATGAAAGTTGTATTTTCATAGTTATTCCAACTAAAGCTACTCCCCTAAACACTCCAAGACAAAGACTCACTACTATTAACAATTTAGCTTAAAAGAGAGTTAACAATGGATAGGAAGGTTACCCTGATATTTAATATCAAAATCTTACATTCTGAATCTAAGATGCCTTGGATTGATTAAAGTTATTGCCCAATGCATGTCACTTTAAATCATCAATAAGAGAGGTTGCTCATCCACCCAAAGGAAATCAAAACTCTATTAAGGGAAATATGACCGTCTCATCAAGTGTTAATGGTGAGACTAGCAATGATAGAGATGGAAGGTTCAATAACCCTAGCAAGAGTAGGGAAAGCAATTAGAAAGAAGAGAGAATATGCAATATTCATTATACACTTGCAACAGAAATAGCCTTCAAAGACATGTACCTATACAAAATCATGAATAAATGGGAAAAGAGCCTAGAGATTATGGTGAACGAGATCTATAGAACTATACAATTGTTGATTCTAGCATATCCCCTACTAGCATATGCCCTACTAGCAATCTACAAGCTTAAGAAAAGGCGAATAGTACCACTTATACTATCTAATGTGGAAGAAATTTTTACTTTAGTAGACAAAAAGAAGACCTTAAGCAACTTTGTTTTACATATTAATCTTATTATGGTTGAAAATAATGAAGTTATTCTCTATAATTCTATCATCACTTAAGATGAAATTGATCATCACCTATTATTGCCTTGACCAATTAGAATTTTAGTATGGAATGTTAGAGATTTGAACACTTCAACAAAACAAGATACGGTTTTACAAGCTTTTACAGAGTTTATGCCAAACATGGTGGCCCTACGTAAAACTAAAATGAAAAAATTTGCAACCTATATTTTTCAATACCTGACTTAGCTAGACGGATACATGTATAGGGGCTTAAGTCAGAGGAATATTGTTATTATGGAACAAACAATTATAGATATTCACATCCTTAAGAACACCTTTCAAGAAATACATGTACAGGTGAAGGTAAGAAATTCTACAATTACGTGGTTTCTTTCAACTATTTATTCTTCTTCAAATTTAAATGATAAGCAGACACTTTGGGATAATCTACAACATCATGCAAATATAGTAAATAATGATCTCTAAGTGTGTGATTAGTGACTTTAATGATGTCATATCTAAAAATTAATGTTGGGGGGAGGACCTTTTCCTGAAAATATAGCATTTCGCTGTACATGCTGCATGAATCTCTATGGGCTTATGGATATAAGGTATATAAGGATACCCTATTCTTAGACTAATGAGTAAAGTGCCCACATTAATACAAAGATGATTAGATAGAGCTTGGTATAGTCATGCTCAAAGGAATTTATAACCTAATTCAAAAATATTTCACTTACTAAAGTAGCTTAGCGATTATACTCCTCTATTGCTAAAAACACATCCTTTGTTAGCAACATTAAAGAAGCAAAGACTTTTTGGTCTTTAACTATTTATTTCACAAACAAAAAGCTTTAAATCATAATATATTACATATGATAAGAGCATTGCCAAATTTCTTAAGAGATTGGAACAAAAGAGTTTTTGGCATGATTTATTATTAGAAGAAGAAGCTCTTAAAGAGGCTAGAGGGAATAGATAAGACTTTAGCTCAATCACCATCCTTTTACCTTACAGAAATGAAAAAAGAAACTCTTAAGAAAGACTTAGAAACATTTTTAGATAAGGAAGAATGGATTTGGAAAATGAAAGCACGTTGAAAAAAGATAAAAAGATGGGGAAAGAAATACTAGATATTATCACATTATAGTACAGAATAGGAGAGCAAAAAATCAGATCCTTGATCTATAAGATGATTTAGAAATTGGGTTCATGATCAAGAAGAAATTTTGAGGATTATATTTAACTACTTTCAAAAGATCTATAGGTCTTCAAAGCTTGTTGCTTCAAAACATAACCCAATAGAAGAGGAAATCTGTCATGGATTAAAGTTAATCACCAAAGAGAGTTGTGTAAAGATATAGTTAGGAAGAGGTTTATCAAGCTCTTAAACAAATAGGTTCTTAGAAAGTACTAGGAAAGGATGGATTTCATGCCTTTTTTCTAGAAAAAAATGTTAGAGTTTCATAGGCCACGAAGTGAGTAATCTTATTAAAATGCTTCCAGCAAGGATTTATTCCTAGGCATCTAAATCAAACCCAAATTTGTTTGATACCTAAACAATTAGATTAAGTATAGTAAAATAATTTATGTTCATTGGGTTGTATAACACAATATATAAGACTCCCATAAAATTACTAGTTAATCGGCTTTGACCTTTTCTTAATGATCTTATTCATCTAGCATAAGCTAGTTTTATAAAAGTTTGAAAAGTAGTAGATAATATTATTCTAGTCAATAAAATATTAAACAGTTTTAGAAAGAAATCAGGAAAATAGGAGTAGATAATGATAAAAGTGGATCTTGAAAAACGTTTTTGACACAATTGAATGGGACTTTATTTAGTAGGTATTTCGAGGCCTTAACTTTCCAACAAGGTGGATTAAGATAATTGACTCCTGTATCACTATAGCTATTATTTAAGTCCCAGTATATGACTATCCATTAAAAGCTTTTCAACCTAGTAAAGGTATCAAGCAAGGAGATCTGATCTCTCCTTATCTAGTCATACTTTATCTGGAATTTTTTAACAAATTAATAGAGAGACAAGTCAAAATGGGAGCTTAGTAAGCATTTAAATTTAGAGGAAATGACCTTTTTATTTCCTACATTATGTTTATAGATGATCTAGTCTTGACAGCAAGGGTAGATCAAGCAAACACATTGAACATTAGAGAAACTTTGAGGAGATTTTTCAAAATTATCAAGCCTAAAACTTAATCCTTAAAAATCTTTTATAATTTTACCTAGAAACACTGCTATAGAAAAGATAGAAAGCATCAAACAAATTTTGGGAAAAGGACAATTGATTCCTTTGGAAAGTATCTAGGTTTTTCCCTTTAAGATGGAAGAAAATCAAGTGCTAGTCAACTTAATATAATTATAGAGAAAACACAAAAAAGCTATCTTGATGGAAGGCTAGGTAGTTAAGTATGTGTAGAGAAATGTTCTTATTAAATCTATTTTAGAATCATTGCCAACATAATATATGCAAGTGTAAAAAATTCCATACGAAATCTTACATAAGTTAGACTCAAATTATAAGAAAATTTCCTTAGAATGGGGTCAGTGATACTCACAAAGTCCATTCGATAAATTGGACGAAAATTTCAAAGTCAATAATAGTTGGGAGGACTTGGACTTATAGATCTGTTTAAAAGAAATGAAGCTTGTTCCCTTCAATGCTAGGAGTTTAAAACTAGGCTTGTTGCTTAGGCATAAATAATTAGAGCTAAGCATAAAAAAGTGAAAGAGAATCAAGATGTGCCTTAAATACATCTTGCATCTCATATAGTTAAAGAGCTACATGAGAGTTGTAACTGGTTCGAGAGTAATGAGTTAGTAGTCATAGGAAATGAAAGGAATACTAGCTTTTAGGAAGACAAATGGGCAAGCAACTTTACTATGAGGCATATAATACAAGGCCCCTTATACAGCTATGCTTCTAAATCGACTGTCTTAGAATGCTTAGTAAATCCCTATCAATTGAATGATGACAAATTGTGTTTTGAATTATCAAATATTATTGTATCTTATATAAGACCCACTATTCTACATGAAGGCCAAGAAGAGAAAGGAGGAATGCTGGAATGAAGAAATTTTATCAAGCTTATAGACTTTGACAAGTAATCAAAAGAAGAAAATGGAGCAGATAAAGGCAATAGGCTTGAATTTAGTACTCAATTTATGCACCAAAAATTAAACTTTTGCTTTGAAGGATTCAACATGATAGTTTACCTATAGTTATTAACTTGAAGAAGAGACAAATTAAGTTGGATGCGTGACGCATAAGATGTAGAGATAAAGAGGAAGATCTAAAACACAAATTTTTATGCATGAAAAAATTCACATTGTAGCTCAAATGTGGCAAAGAAAACATGTAAATAATCTAAGCATTCAAGGTAACATCCAAAATTGGATCAAGCAAAACTACCATATTAAGAAAAAATAGCTAACACAGAGACATCCTCCAAAAGCATTCACCTTTAGATTCATGTTATGGATCTTATGGTTTCAACAAATTCAAGATTTGGTTTAGTCGAATCCATATAATTGGGGCAATCATACACTCATTAGGAAATTAAGTCATGAATATTGGTCCCAAATGAAAAAGGATAAAACCCTTTAAAAAATAGATATCTTGAACCTTATATGGATTGATCGCGGTAGGTAAATGCACTTATTAAGTAATGGTATAGAGAACATAGGAGTCCAAGGTTGTCAATCTCATGAGGATTGTACACATGTTCACTTACGCTGGATTATTCTACTAAAAAGATGATAACGATAGTGATGATTAAAAAAAAGGCTTGAATTAATTAAAAGAAATAAAGATGAATTGAATAACTAATGATAAATAACACAAACTAATAAGAACCATAAATAATGATACATAGATTTTGATGACAAAGAGATTAACATGTAGTAATCCTAAGGTTTCTAACGTACTCTTTATTCTTATTAATAGGAGGAATTCAATTACTAAATTAATAGGAATCACTTCTCTATTAACTCTAATCCTAATTATATTCTATCCGAATTGCTTTTACTATAGAAAAAATTAGAACAACATTAAGAACTAGAATTCCATAAACAAACAATATAATAGTACTAATTTTGGAAGAAATCTATAACTTATCGCTAAGCTTATAACGAATCTCTTCAACTACGATAAATCTATTTATGTATCAGGTCTTATCGCCTCAATACATGAAATCTAATAATTAAGTTAAAACCTTAGAAACAATAACTTAATTGATACAATATACGTAATCAAATTGATCAAAATTATGGAATTTCGTTAAGATAGATGCGATTGAGTACACTACATGTTAGCTAGAATTTATTGGTCTAAATATCTACAAATCTACTCTATAAACATGAGAAAAATGACAACTTGTACGATGAAGTGAATAAAATCCCTAAGAAATGCTATATAGCTATTCTATTCTTCTCTTTTAACATCTCTTCCCCTTTATTGTGCGTATTTAGGCTCTATTTATATCGTCTAGACAAAATCACCCCCAAATGGAAAGTTCCATAAATCATGGCATGTCTATAATTAAGAACTATGGGCATGGAGTTTGGGTCTTGGGTCTGAACTTCTCTTTATGATTTTTCTTTGGGAAATTAATTTAAATTAAATTATGAGAAGATCATGACCGTAGAGTTCAATCGTGATCTTGCGCTAAGTGTAAAATCTTTGAGTTCGATTGGAAATTGAGGATGAGAGCTTCATAGCTAAGGAGCACAGTTGTGAAGTTCACCTATAATCTTCATTGACTTTTGATTATTGATCAAATCCTCATTTGATGCTTGTTATCTTTAGTCATTCTTCAAAATTGGTGGAATTCTCCAAAAAAATTGCACGAATTCCATTTTTGCACCTTATTGCTCCATTAAAGTCTTGAAATAGATTTGATGGGTCCAAATCTCATCTACTTTTTCAAGACTTAGATAATATCTAATTTTTTCCTTGATAGAAATAGGGGACATAATTTACATGGATATAGTAAGTCTTGCTTGGGCTGCTTTAATGGTAGTTTTTACATTTTTCCTGCCATCATACTCTACTATGCTCATGATATAGTATGAAAAAAATTAAAAAGAAATAGATTCAATGAGAATCTCAAAATTTTTAGATAAAGATAAAAGGAAATAAGAAACGTCAGCTCTAATAATTCCGTCTCCATCTACCAAAACAACCGGAAATGTTTCAAAAAAAAAGTAAGCATACAACGTACAAAAAGTTCATGTCCTTCTTTATCTTTGAAAATAGGATGTCCTAACCACCCAACAGTTATTCCATCCCCGTTGTCCATTGAACCTACTCCTTCTATTCTTTTCTTTCCTTGGTGCAGCTGGGCCATCTTAGACTTGAACTAGAGACCTCACTCGTGAAGTAAGTCATCACACATATCGTATACAGTCAAGTGAAATCCAATACGTGAAATAATTTGATCTATGAATAGCATCGTTGTAGTAAAGGTCGTAATGCTAGAGGAATCATTATCACAGGGCATAGAGGGGGAGGTCATAAGCGTCTATACCGTAAAATCGGGCCAGGTCATTTCAGGCCAAGCGGATCATTTATGATGAAAAGGATGAGCTTCAAGAGAATGATTCGGAGTTCTTGCATAGTAGAACTCGGGCCTGGTCACTGCGACCCCCTTTGTGAGGAGGCACCCCTTCTCTCGAAGTTACGGAGCTATTTTGCTGAGTTCCTTATCAATAAATGATTTAATTCAGTAGCGAAATCATTAATAACTAATAAAAATATCATAAGAAATGAGTGTAAAATTACACTCATTATGGACTTAATCTTCCTAAACTCTAATACAGTAGGTAAGTAAAATACAGACAGCTCACTTAATAATCTCACAGAGTAAGCTTATGTAGGTAGAGTAGTGTAAGTGAAGGGGAGGTGGTTAGTTGGTTTCACTTGTCGGTTTGTAAAGTGGATATCATAGCAGTAGAAATCTAGGTAATCTATTACGGTATTTTCCTTTGTTTACAGATAGGATTTTGAAACATAGAGATAAAAACAGATTAAGAAAATTGCAAAGCAACTAATTCATGCAATTGATCTTTCTAAATTAAAATATAAGCATGTTCTAACAATTTGTAGGAGAAGAATCTACCTTTTGGACTAGGTAATTTGAAGAAAATTTTGTATCAAGATATGTTAGGAAGTTGAAGTGTGAAACTTAAAAAGAATCAAAGGATAAACCTTACATATTTTAATTTGGATATTTGTAGTTAAGCCCGGTTAAATCATATTTTAGTAGCAATGTTTGGTGACTGTATGTATGATGATTGTATGTTTTTATTTTATTATTTATGATATCCTAAGTTATCCTCAAAATAAAAAATAAAAAAAAAACCTCCAACACCATTACTCTCTATTGTGAATTAGATTGGGCAACCCACCTAATAACTTGATAGTTCATGTTTAGATTAAGGCTTGAAATCATCTCCATTTATCTTCCCTTAATTCGCCTCCAAATAAATGGTTGTAATTATTTTCATTTTTGAAATACCTTATAATGTCATCATTTTCTTTATAATCTTAACTGATAATTATACGTGATAGAATCTTAAGGGGGTGTAAATTGAGAGAAATCGAGAAGTAAATTAAGATAATCCATTTCTCTGAATTTATTTTTTTGTTGAAAGTTTAGCAATTAATTGTAAGTACAAGAAATAACATATAGTTACTTATTCCTTAGTTGAAGCTAAATATAAAGTCATGGCAAATGCCACTTCAAAGTTTGGCTGGAATCTTTATTCAAAAATCTATTCTTACCGTTGAACTTGCCAATTAGCATGTTTTAGATAACAAATTTGCAATCTACAATTCAACTATCATGGTCTTTTATGCATGTATTGGATACATTAAAATTGGTTGTGATTTCATTTGAGATTTCATTGATTTCTTAAGCCATAGTTTCTGCCAAAAATCAACAATTGGCTAATATGCTCAAGGAAGGGATTTGTTATAATTCATTTCATCGTCTCATTAGTAAGAATTGTCTCCATGATCTCTATGCTAAACTTGAGAGAAATTGTATAGGATTAAATTCGATTTTTAGGTTTCAAGCCCAATATTGAACTTATATAGGTTATTTTCATTTTACGTATTTTTTTTATATACACCTAAAGTTTAAAGTTGTTAAATGTTATACTCAATTGAACATTTACTTGTCAAATTTTATATCTGAAGTTTGAATTTGCTAAATATCATACTTAATTAAATTTTTATTTGCCAAATTTACTGCTTTATAAGATGATATGGTAAGTACTCACTTACCAAAAAGTACAAATTAGAGATAAGGTGGTAAATTTGACAAGTGAAAATTCTTAAGTATGAAATTATCAACTTCAAATTTCAAGTATAAAATTAAAAGAATACTCAAATTTCACATAGTAATTTTGATATTATCTCTGAGTTATATAAAAATTAGATAATAACGTGATAATTTTTTTAAAAAAAAATTAATAGATAGGTAGATGTGAAATTTCTCGTTTTGATATACTCTTACATGTTATTAGGCCAAAGTGCTCTAATTATATATCAAACAACACATTGGTTATCTAAATTACAAAAGCAATTCTTTTTATATCTTCTTATATGGTCATTATGTGTAGTCCCATATTACATATTGAACAGTATACTTGTAACTGAACATAAGTTATTAGAAACTATGATATAATAATTAAACGTGTAATATTTTACTAAATGATTATCACATAACGCTGTAATATAGACAATGAAATAATATTCAAAAGCTATATGTCCTAAAACATATTTTTATATCAAAGATAAGCGTCAATTATAATATATAACATTATATACTTTATTGTTCACAAGTAATTTAGTTAATAAAAGCCCTAAGTCTAGACCGTATGAAGACTTGGCCGAGCTGTTTCTATCCATGACACTTAGTCAATTAGGACTATTTTTAACATGAGATTATTATCTATGGTTAGCTTAGTTTGGCTAGGTTTTGCGCCTACTTTAGTAAGAGTTTGGATTAGATTGGAAGATCGTGAGACAGATTGGAGCAAGTCAAAGACCTGGGTCTAAGGTTAGGTTAGTTAAGCCAAACCCAATAAGTTTGAATATTCCAATTGAGACAAAGGGTATGAATAGTTTAGTGGTTATTACACTCGATAAATGCTAGCCACCCCCTTCCATAAAATCAAGACATCGCCTAGACAGTTCAATTTCCATTGAAGGTAATCAAGGTTGATTTTCTATAGCCAACGGTAAACTATCTTTGGCTCACTTTGCTTTCGTCTACATATTTCTACACACTTTCTTTCTTCGTCATCCGACTTAGGCATTGGCTATATGAAATAGCCCTAACACCTCACTTAGCCCATTTTCTTTTTGTTTTGCCAATCATAAACCCATTACAAAGATCAAGCGACAACATCTAACCTATGTATATCGGTAAATTTGTGTGTTTATAATCTATAAAATGATCAGAGTTTCCTTATTATCGTTTTTATATTGGCATAAATAAGTGATCAACATCCCATACAGTAAGGAGAGACCATATTAGATTGTAACAGTATCTGATATAATTATTACATATATTAATATGTATCATATTAAACAGCATATTTGAAATCTGATATAAGAATAATACTTTATCAAATTATAGTATATGTTGACTTCTGTTACATAGTTATAGTGAACTAATGTAAACAGGTCGTATACGGTGTTACGCTATAAATCAACATATTGTGGTGTCAATTACTGCGTATGATATAACCGCTTTTTATCGTATATTTATTATACATATATATATGTATTACTATATATATTTATATATATATATATATCAGAAACCTACTAATATTCTACCAAAAGTTATTTTTTTCATTGGCCAATAAAGATGGATTTTATTTAGTGAAAAAAATAATTACTTCATTGATCTAATGAATTGATACAAGAGGATTCATAAACATAAACGAAAGGTAGGGGGCACAAAATAGTTAATTGGATAAACCATCACATCCCTTTAAAAGTCAAATTAGACTCCCACCTGGGGAATAAAATGATTTTTCCTACATAAACAAAACCTATCTAACTAACGGGTTAAAAAAGAAAAATAATATGTAAAAAAAAAAATTGACTTTTTCAATATAAAATGAAAATAATCCCACGTAAGGGGTGTCAATATAAAGAAAAAGAAAAAGAATATTTACAAAAAGACTGATTTTTCAATATAAAAGTATGTTTTTATGACATATAACTGTTCAATATTATTTCTCCATACTTATTATATACATGTTAGTATACACAGACCAATATGCTCCTTTAATATGCTAGTAATAGTGTTTAAAAACTATATAAGAAAAAAAATACCATGAATTTTTTTTCTAATATTGGATTACCGATAAGTTGTTTAAATATAATGTAATCTTATACTGAATAACTACAAGAAACCATACATTGAAAAACATTTTTTGTGATATTACATTGCCAATACGTTGTTTGATATGTAATGATGTAGTAATGTACGTAATAAATATGTAACAAAACAAATCTTAGAAATTATTTTTATATATTCCATTACTGATATGTTGTATAATATATAATATAAGTGTATAATCATAACTATACAGGAAAACATATTTTAAAAATTACTTCTGGTGATATTACATTATTATCATACGTCATTCAATATGTAATACAGTAGTATACATAATGTGGTGTTCAAATGTGATGTAATCATATATGAAATAATCATGTAAGGAGCCATATATCGGAAATTACTTTTCTTTTGATATTACATTTGCTTGACATTTAGTCTAGTAATATACGTAATAAATATATAATAGAACATATATTTGAATTTATTTATCTTGTTTAAATTATTGATACATTGTATAAAATGTAATATGAGTGTATTAAGAAAATACTATAAGAAATCATAAATAAAAAATTATTTTTCGTTGATATCACATGATCAATACTTTGTTTAATAAGTAATATAGTAATATACGTAATAAATATAGAGCAAAACATACATTAAAAGTTATTTTTCTTGATATTAATTATTGATACAATATATTATGTCGTTATATGTGAAGTGGTAATATATATGACGATCATATTTTGTAGAATTTAAACTTTCGAAGTATAACTGAATTACGTTTTATAATAATATAAAATAATAGCCCGATCGTTATAAGGAAAAATGCCGGAAAGAAACAAAACATTCACAGAAAATAAAGCTTTAGTTAACTGCAATAGTGGATTAAAACATGACGGCATGAGGCAGTCTCTTTTAATAATCAACGCTAGAAGTAAGCAGGTACCCTTACCGCATAGGATATCCATTATTAGATAAGTTCTGAATATATGAAGAAGATTACATTATAGGTTTTAAATAATAATTTTTAAAAACTTGTTATGATAGGATAGGGTATGAGTATGTTGTTAGAATACTTTATACTCACCATATAAACTATACTTTAAAATTTATACGGTATAGATTTTTGGGTGCCTAATACATATCTTGTAAAATTAATTGAGTAATTCTAGGAAAAATAATTTATCATCTCATTTTTATGTTGCTTTCTTTCTCTTTTACCAACCATAATCTATAAAGGTATTTAGAATATCCCAATTCTTAACTTATCATCAAGTATATTTTATTGGAATTATTCAACACATAGTTTTTTATTTTGCATATAATAATTTAATGATTTGATAAAAATTTTATTTTAATGATTTGAAAAGAAAAGATTTAAAAAGAATTAGCATGACCCAACTAAGGGTTGAATGTTTCTAATTATAGGAATATTCTCTATTTAACCTATCAAAATTTCGTATTATTACAATTAGACGTATTGCAAATATAATAACCTTTCAAATTATTACTATTTGGTCAATTAGTATAGTTACATGTTTGATATTAATTATGTATCTATACAATATTTCGAAAGAAGATAAAGTATAAAAAATGACAAGTTCAACACAGTACCCTGTACCTTGTAGAATTCACAAGGTACATGGTGGTTTTTAAGTACCACATGATAGGCTATGAATACAAAAATTTTGGAATATGTACCTATAGAGTAAGGTATAAGTAAAGCATTATACCTTACTCATTTTATACTCACCCCTAACAACACAATAGAAAAAATAGCGGAATAAAATTTGCCTAATTAAGAGGAGGTTCTTCAAATTAAGATGTGGTTATTGTCAATAACCTCATGACATAGTGGTAAGAATATTTGTCTCTTAGGAATAAATTAGGTTCAAATTTCTCTTTCCTCGTTGTAATAAAAAAAATGGTTATTGAATTAAGTGATTATATTTTTAATCATCGTTATTGAAAGCTCTATTTTATATTATTGAAGATTGTTGTTGATTTTATGTGATTTCATTTCTAATCATTCTTATCTCGAGCTCTATTTTATAGCCATAGATTTGATTTTAGCTCCTCTAAATTAGATCTAGGTCTATCTTTTTTTTTAATTTTATTTTTTTCATGTTGTAGAATTTGCATAGGCTCTATATATTAGAATTGTCTTACATAAGAGAAATTCAATTAATGATACATGCCTTTTTGGTGTCATTTTTATAGTTTTGCTATGTAAATAAATCAATAAAACAAAACAATTAATTTTGAATTGAAATAGATTTTCTTCTTTTGTCCATATGATTATGTGAAAAATTACTTTATATAAAAATGCATAATATTGAAATGTTAAACTATATTGGATGGTGGGTATGTAAGCCCTACAATCAAGTGCTCAAGAATCGATACGTAAAATTTAAGACGATCAGATAAGTTGTTTGATTGAGCTTAAAGATTATAACGAAGTTAGGAATATTAGTAAAAATAATCTTGTAAGTTTGAATTTAGGAAAATAAATAATTAAATATTATAATAATAAGTTATATGTATATTACTGTTATTTATTGAAAACTTGTGAAATCAATTTTGATAATTAATGAATCAATAAAGATAAATTATATGTATATTAAAAATCATAAAATGATATAAGTAATATTTATAATTATTTATTTGTATCATATATGTATTTATGTATAGGTGAAAATATTTGAAATTACTTAAAATACCTAAAATATGCTAAAATAATACTAATTACTTAATAAAAATTCATAAAAAATAAAGAAAAATATAAAAAAATGTATAATTGTTTAGAATTAAGGTATGGCATGTTGAGAAGTGATGAAAGAAAATTAACCAATCAAAATAACTCAAATAGAAAGCAAAAAGAAGTGAAGATAAGGGATAAATGGCATAAAGTAAATCCTCGACTCATCAAAACAACCCTATAAATTCAGTAAACCTCTTTTGGAATTCATTTTGATTAATGAGAGCTTAGAAAAAAAAAAAATAGAGTGAGGGGAAAAGAGAGAAAAGAATAATTTTACAAAATTGAATAAAAATAGTATCCAATTAGGGCTAATAAGGAAAACTTACCACCAATGACCACCACCACCTAACCCTAGAACTATCGTCAAAGGCTACCAATACACTGGGGGCTACCGCTGGTGGCTGGAAGCCGATTAAATAGGTGAGTCTATTTTTCCTTTTGATTTTGTTTAAATTATTAAAAATATCAAATAAATATGAAAAATTATGAAATTTAGTACTCTAAGGTATTTTTGTATGTAAAATTAGGCAAAAATATCTATTTAATGAAATTAGGTCCCAAGATATATAGTAGTTAAGAAATCCTTAAACTCAAGCTAGTTTTTGGTTTGATTTAAATAAGTTTAAGAGTGTAGTTTTGATTTTAAAATTTTCATGTAGACTATTTAGGGTATTTATGATAATGCTACAAAGAGTTTTTCTAAAAATTTATTTTCTAAAATTTTACTTAATTTTTAGGCTCTAAAATCATGTATAAAAAAGGATATTAGTGGGCTTAATTTTGTGATTGAATGTTAATTTGATAAAAATTTTGATTTGGTATGTAATTATATATCCTTGGATGTTAGTTGCTAATGTCGGATGGTATTTGTGGAGTTTGAAGTACTGATTGAATGTAATATGCATATTACGTAATAAATATGTATAAAAGAATAATAGGAAAAATGATATATTTAAGTTAATTTTGTGATTTAAGGTTACTTGGATATACATTCTGATTTAAGGTATAATTAAACATCTTGATATGCTATTTAGTGATGAAAGATGATATTTATAATGTTAAAAATGTTTGATAAGTGTTTTAAGTATAGATTATGTAATAATATATAATATGTGTATATAGGAAATTAAATGAATAGAAGATATTAGGTTAAAATTGATAATATTACAATAATATTAATATAAAATAAATCATATATGGATTATATATTTAAGTAATTATATGAAAAATATAGATTATTCTCATATTAAGAGAAAATTCGATAGTTAAATTATGAATAGAGTATACCATGCGGACCAAAATATTAGTTAGGAGCTAAATAGAAAATTTAGAATACTTAAGTATAATGTAATTAATTTCATATATTGATTTGGAAGGAGTTATTATGATTTACATGTAAAACCCATAATTAGAACTTAATTCATGAACCAATTTAGAAACTAAATCAGAAACTAGCCTAAGATAAATTCGATAATAAGTAACATAAAATTTGGATAATTGAGTAAAATTATAATTTTAAGCCCATATATCATAAGGTTATAAATACTAAAAGAGTATTTATATTATAGGGATAAGTGGAGACGAGTTGACCTTACAACCAGTTGAGTGTGCAAGTTAAGGATCTCCAGTAAGTTAGGATCAATATATTGCTGTATTTCAGAGTACTATATTAAAGTACTTGGAGGCTTAGGATTGTGTTGTTTGCGTTTGTCAGTAGTTGTTTGTGTGCATGTCTATGTGTCTTTAACTATTTGGTTGTATACTAATACTTTGCTATGTTAGTTGTTGTGAATGGTATAGAGTGAAATTGCTTGAATACCTTAAACTAAATTTAACCATATTAGATCTAATATATTAATTAGACATTCATTGTAACCCTTTAAAGGATGGTTAAGATTCTTTGACCAAATATCAACACCTTCGAAAAGGATAATACTGTCGCTTAATGGCCTTTTCTTCATCTTTAGTTGAATGAAGTGACAATAGATGAGGTCACGATAAGGATGAGGGTAATATTTTGAAGAATAGTCATGAAAGGAGCGGTGTCTCCATTATACAAACTTGGGCTTGATCTTGAATTATTGTATAAGTGTTAAAACTCCTCAACCTGGATTAGAGCAAGTAAAATTTCTCTAATTTTATAATGGATCAAACCATGTTATGTGACGGCATTTGTGTGTTGCATTGCATTTAAATTAATTGTTTGAAAACCATGTTTGTGTTTGTTATACAATCTTATGTTTCCATCTTGACTTACTAAGGTATTAGTTGCTTATACTCTTATAAATTTTCTTGCAGGTGACAATTAATATGCTGTGTTACAATTATTCGGAGGTTAGTATTCTTCTGAACCTTGGGTAAGTGAGAATAAATTGGAAAATCAACAGTATCATGAGAGTTTTCCTAGTAACTTACAGATAAGAAAGAGAGTAATTATGTAATATTTAGCTATTTTATATTGTTTTGTTATGTATATATTTCCTAAAATCGTAAGACCATATATGTTTATATTTATGTAAATATGACTTAAGTTTATAGTTTTGAATGTAATTTTACCAATAAACATGTTTGAACTGTTTACTTAAAAATGATGATTCATGGATGTTTTGTGTAAATTGTATCTACGATAATAATTGTGAGATTAGTTACTATCATAGGTTGATTTACATGGCGAGATTATTGCGGCTTTATTGCTTTAAGGGGTAATAGGGTAGAGATATTCTTTTTTAGAAAAATTAAATATATTATACTTTAATTTTAAATATGTTGTTTAATTACTTTACTTTCGATGGTTTTGCAATAAATGCAACGTGTGTTTGCGTAGCAGCCTAAATACGGAAAATTACTAGGAATTAAGTATAACAAGTTGTCAATCAAAATGTTATTTAGAAAAATAAAGTTGAAGGTAAGGTAGAATGAACAAAATGACATAAATTTAGGTGTCGGCTTGCTATTTCTCGTTTTAATTTCTTAATTCATTCACATAACCCTGTCTCTTCACCTTGTTATATTATCTAACTCATTCATTTATCATCATCCATTCGCTGTTTCAGTACAAGTTTTGCTTTCTCTCTCTCTTTCTCTCTCTGTGTACAAAGAAGTTACAATGGCGAGATTGGCCGTTGTGTTGGCATTGTTCTTCCTTCTTGCAATAGCCATATCAGCTAGACCAACGAGAAGTACATTTGCGATAAGAGGAAAGGTTTACTGTGATCACTGCCGTTCTGGAGTAAAGCTTGCTGCCACTATTGCTCTCATTCTTGATAATCACTTGTCTTTCTCTACTTATATGAGGAAGAGGCATGTAGATCTTTTATATGCTATTGCTTCTGTTCTTTATTTTTTTATTGGCAGTTGATTTGGATATAATGCCGGTTTCTTCAATTATCTTGTTACGATTGTTTGGATTGTTTCTCTTATGCAATTAGATACAGGTCTTCCTTTTATTGATTCACGTCAAATTTATGGTATCCTTTGGTTAACCATGATTTGCCAACCTCTTTGATGTAAAGGTGCCAAAGCGAGGTCCTACTATAAAGACAGGAAAACAATGGAAACCCTTTGCACATAGGAGGCTACCATAGACTCCGTAGGATCATACGAGGTTCATGTCTCGCCGGAAGACTACTACGGCTAACTTTGTCATATTGAGCTTGATAGCAATCCTCTACACTATTGCAAAACTCCATGCCTGAGATATGATCGTGCCCTTATCATCTTCACCCACGACATTAGGATTACAAGCATCCTTGGATTGTTTTTTTTTTTTTTTTAGTTTGCATTTTATCTGTATCTTATTTATATTTGTTTGAAATTTGATGTTTGGAAAATTGTCTTATCTGTATTTTATCTATTTTTGTTTCATAATTATGATAAAGACGATGATTGAAGTGTTATAATTAAAAAATTAAAATTTATATACTTTTAAGATAAAAGTTTTGAAAAAACATATTTTATACATCCAAAATGAATATTTTAATTAATATTTTTTCAAAAATATATTTTTACTTTTTTAGTGTTTTATTCTTACTAAACACAAATATTCTATTAGACATTAATAAAACGCCAATAAAATGAAAAACAAATGAACTAAACTGAGCCTATATCTAAAAGAAAATATGTGAATGATATGTGCTTTAAGAGGGCATAATCTACGAGTGGTTGCACCCAAGCTATCTAGCAATATTATGAAACAAGGGACATAGGGTTTTACTTGACTAAAAGAAGGGATTCACATACTTGTTTTGATAGACTCACAATTTAGCAAATTTATTAGAGTTGTATGATAAAAAATAGAGTTAATTGAATAGTTTAGATCTAATAAATATAAAATCAAAATTGGAGTGAATGACTGAAAAGATCACATCAAAACCTACCATGTTACAAATAAAACCTTTTCTTGTTTAGAAGTCTACTTTGTTGAAAATGGGTTAAAGAGAGAGTTTGATGGGCTTAAGGCCAATAAGTAAATATTAGGTTCACTGGTTCAAACTTAATTAGCTATATTATTTTTAGGCCCATCAATAATTTAGCTATATTGACATTTTTCAATTTAGTAAAAAAGGTGGTGATTAATTAGATATTTCACATTTTTCCATTTAGTAACACAAGTCATGATGTGTCACAATTGCACATGCCACTAAGGAAACTAATTATCTAGACATGAGTGAATATTATGTAGGAAATAAAGAAGTTGTATCTTGAAAATAACTATTATCAATAATAAGTTAGGCAGTTTTATTCTGATATTTACTTCATATGATTCTTTGCCATACCAAATACACATTTCAATGTTATTTTTACCTTACTAATTATAATATTAAGTTGTAAATATAACAAAAATTGCTAGTTTGTCTCTATTCAATCATTAATTATAGTATTAATGATGTTACATAGACATGAGTGAATATACATAGGAGATAGGCAAGTTATGTCTTGAAAATGACTATTATCGATAATAGATTAGACAGTTTTATTTTGATGTTTATTTTGTGTGATTTTTTATTGTAGCAAATACATATTTCAATATTTACATCACTTCATTAATTGTAATATTAAGTTGGAAATACAACTAAAAATTCTAGTTTGCCCCTATTTTTCATTAATCATAGTATTAATGATAGTACAATTGTCACACCATTTGAACTTAATATTTAATGTAACAACTATTTGGAATGAAGTGGGAATAGAAAAAGTCACAAAAATTAAAATTCCTTAATTTCTTTTCAAGTAAATAGCATAATAGTTAGTTATGAAAGAATAATTATTCTGTTTCCTTTTTTATTTCTTCCAAGTAAAAAGGGTGGTAATTTTTCTTGTTTGCATAAGAGCAATGGTGATCTTGCATTAGGAAACAATTCTTCTTTAACTTCCCTTTTTCATCCACTTGTTGCTGTCAATGATGAGTTGAATCCATAGCTTATTGCGTTTGGTATCAAACCATCCTTGAGGGGGCTGAAACAAGAAAGTTTAAAAGGATGTAGGAAGCAATTAGAGAAAAAACGAGGGCCAAGTTTAAAAGGCTGAAACAAGAAAGTTTACAGAAATATTATGAAAGTAATAAGATATTTTGGAACTACAAAGCATCGCCATTAATGTACTGAAGCGTCAACTCAGGAGTCAAGAAGCTCCATACTGAATTATACTAACTCGATGAAGATTATTAAAGGAATAGAAGGATTTTAACTGATTATGTAGTGTTTCAAGCAATTAAAGCGAGGGCCAAATTTAAAAATTCAAAATTTCAATTGCATAAGCATAGGGCAAGGATAAGTAAATATTAAATTATCAAAAGAACCTTATTGACAAAAGAATTTTAGTAATTTAGTTAAGTTCTTATTAAAGGGGTAATAAATAATTATTAGGACAACTTTAGTTTATATACAGGTTACTGATTACTCTTAAGTGGTTTAACATATCTAAGATATTTTAGAGAAAAAACGGCTTATATTTGAAATGATAGAAAGAAACCAGAATTTCTCTCCCCCACAACGACATTTTTAGCTCCCAGGCCCCCACAAATAGGAGTCTTACTGTCTTGGGAATGTCTTTGCCAATTCAATCTCATCAATTATTGGCCTCTTTAGAGAATTCAAGTATCTTAAAGGATTGTAGGCCAGGTTCTCAATTCAATTTTGCAAATATTATTCCTAATTTTAATTAAGGTCCAATTGATGGTTAAGTATATAATTATAACAACTACTTAAATTTTGATCTTGGGATCATAGAGGAATTGAAGAAACTAGAAATCAAATTAGCTATTAGTGAGAGGATCTCTACATAAAGGATCCCATTGAATTTGTGGTGAGTATAGCACCTTGTCTTTCATGGCTTAATTGTCTGACATACTAGTTCTTGGAGATGGATTACTATACTATCCTTGAGTTGAGGATGAGATTATGGGGACCCAAAGTCACAAATATCACATAATTATAGAGAAATGTAAAAGAGTTCTTTAGAATACATAACATATAGGCATCATACTAATTGAGTTCATTAGAGTCACATAATCAAGCATAAACTAATTATAGTACTTCAACATTTATTTATATTATGATAATATTTGATCCTTACTCTTGGAATCCCCATTTTAAGCCTAAACTCTATCATTATCTCCATCTTCACAACCTAATGTTAGAATTAGTTAACCCCTTAGCATCAAACTAAGTGTGAAAAAACAAATAATAAATAATAACAGCAATCAGTATGTCTATATACACTTTACTACTAGCATCACAATAATAGTAGCAAATAGCTAAATCAAACATAATCGAGTTGAATGAGATTTAAAAGTTGGTATATGCTTATGATTGTAATGATATGCTATGCTAATAGACATGATATGCACTGTCCAGTATCATAACTGATTGAGAATGCACAACTCTTGGACAACTTTTGAGCAATAATGAGTGACACTTGGTAGCTCTTAAGCAATATATGAGTCCCTTAAGACAACTCCTAAGAAAAATATATGTGCAACACTATGCAACTCTCAAGTAAAATAAATTAACAACATTAACCGGCTAGCAAGCATGATTGATGTGCAGCACATGGTGGCTTAGAACTAAGCATTCAAAATATATGACACATAGGCCCTTTTACATAAACCAAGCATTAAATATGACCCTTAGGTCATGTTTCTTAAACCGAGCTTTTGAACATGGCTATAAGGTTTTTTAATTAGAAATTGAGCTCTAAAAAGAATATGGCCTTTAGGTCATTTTCATGCCATGCCATGAATATATGCAATGCTATTTTCAACAATAATCAAGCAAATAAATTTCAAGCTCAAATCATTCAACTATTCATGCCGAGCATCTACAATCAACATACTCCTATCTATAAGACATATCTATAGTTTAGGTGCATGTTAACTAATAATTAAAGCCATGGACCAATAATCAATAATAAAAGTTTTCTCTTCTAATATAACTTGTATTAAACATTATATAAAGGAAAAAGTAATGCAAGGTCGGCAATGTAAGACTTGTGTGTTATGAGCCATTCTTAGCTCGATTTCAATTGTAAATTCCATAAAATTACCATATCTTAAATGGTTGCTCTTAGATTATGCTAAAATTTCTATAAAACACATATAAGATGCACTTGAAACCCAAATCAAAGTGAACGTATGTGCTAATACAAAAAGTGTAGTAAGTGTATATATTTCTTGACTTTAATCCTCGATTTTTAGCATTTTATACATTTTCTTTGAATAAGTTTCCTTGAAATATATTTCACTCCACTAATATTTATAAATTACATGAAGATTTATCCAAAATCTTACTAAGAAAACATAGTGGTAGAAAGAATACCATGCTACGTTTGGATTTCAAATGGAACATACTCAAATCTTGAATTAAGTAGTCCCTTCACTATAAAGAAAACATATGAAACACACACTTTCAGTTTTTAATTCGACTTTGCAATGTTTTGCATACTCCCTTCTTCTTCTTCATCTTTTTTGCAAAACTCTCTTTAGAGCTCAAGCCTTTATGCATTTAAGCTTCATTTAATCATAAAAAATTTAAGTATGGCAAGAACTAGGATTGTCAATTCTCCTTCCTCTGAGGCTACTCTCCCCTAATGAGGTAATGACATTGATATCGTCTAGTGGTGATAGTAGCTTAGCTTTAAGTTGCAGTAGTGTGATTGATAGATATGATAAACTTGCTTAGATTGAAGCTCTTCCAATACATGAGTATCCTAATAATGGTAAGGGTAACAAGTAGGCAATCTATGTTTATAATGATATTTTGTGTAATACAACAACATTAAATGGAGTTGAAAGCTGCGCTGATAAATATTTGGTTCCAAGGTATGAATCGTTCAATTTAGAATTCCAGAAGATTAGAACTTTAGGAAACCTAAGAGAGATGAGAGGGTGTATTTTCCACTTAAGAATGAATTTTACCTCTATCTTACGCATTTTGAGTTTGGTTTGTAGTTGTCATTCTCTAATTTCCAAAAGGCTTTTGTCAATTATTTTTATGTCATGTTGAGCATGTTCTCATCAAACAGTTATACGATTTTGATAACTTTTGACATAATTTGTGAAGAGCTAGAAGCTAGGTACACAGTAAAGTTGTTTAGATATTTTATAACATAAAGCAATAGAATAATAGGTAGTTTTATGTTGTCACTTGATATAAGAGAAAGGTTTTGGTTGGGTTGGATTCTAAATCCATAGTTGGCATGACACGTTTCTCTCAATAAGGTCAAAGAGAGGGTTAGATTTTTAGAATAGATGGTTAGAACCCATCCAAGTTGAAGATATTAAACTTCTCTTAAAATGACAAGCATGTTGTTATGAAGATGCAAGCATCATAGTTGGAATTCTTTTTCTAGGATGTTGAGAGAATAATTTATCAATATTAAATGGGCCAGTTGATCTTCTTTGATGATGCAGAAGGTATTACTTAGTCTCTTTACCCTACTATGCTGAGTTGGTTGAACTAATGCCAATCAGGAACTTCATGGAGGCATTGTATTCTTCGAGCTCTGTTCGACACAGTTTGTAAGTACTCATGCCTCTTGGTTAGCTTACAATTTCTCTCTTGTTGTAAATATGAGTATTGGTAAGTTGGCCCTAAGAAGCTTTTAGCCTAAGTAAAGGTCAAGAAGTAGAAGGTCGATCAATGGGTTATTAAGGCCTTAGCCAAATAGGGGGCTCCTTCCATAATAGGTAAGAAGAAAAACATCGCATCAAGCAAGTCTAGGCTAACACTTGTAAGGAAGCCTCCTCAGGTGGCCGTAAGGGAGACCAACCAAGTGCTACGACCTGTAGCCTATAGGTAAAGTCCTCTTGCTGAGCCTTCTAACATGCTAATGACTACTTCTTCAACGTTAGGGGAGAAAAGAAGAAATGGCAAGGACACTAAGCAAGCTCCTCTTTCCAAGAATTCTAAGAACTTTGGCTCTTCTAATGATGCCCCCCATGCCAACAGCAAAGTTGCCCCTCATTTTGTGCCTATCAAAGTCTAGCAGGAACGACTTTTGGGATTCCTTCCACTGATTTCATGCCAAGGCAAGAGGATATCTATGAATTTATCCCAATGTAGGATAGAAGTATCCTTACCTTCGACGCTATACTTAGGGATAGGCATGAGTCCTATGTCATAATGAAAAGGAATTATCCTCCTTCGAGATTAGAGGATCTTGTAAAGGGATTTGAGGAGAGCTGGGGGTAACGTTACAAAGATGACGTTAATATGTATGATGTAAGTCCCATCCTTTTGTTAAGCTATATATATACATGTAACTGCACATGTAATTAGACTTACTTCTATCTTTTTAGATGAAGGGGCATATCTTGATTGCCATTAAGGAAGCCATTGTTGAGAGCAGAAGGTAAATGCCAATCTTTACATCTTCGATATGTTTGGTTTATTTTGTATCTCACTTTTATTTGCATTTATGGAGAGTTGAGGAGGCCTACAATGCATCGAAGATGTAGACTATCATAGTCGAGAAGGCTAAGGTCTCTACCAAGATGGAGGTAGAGAAACTAATGGGTCTCTTGGCGGCCAAGAAAAATGCATACAAGGAGGCCCTCAAAGAGCTTCTCATCGTTTAAGTGCGGCTAGCATCTTTTATACATTTGTATGAAGTAAGAGATTCGTTCAGACCCTCGGTAGAGTTTGTAAGACCACGACTGATCCTGAAAGGACTGAATGGAAAAAACAGCATGTTGTATTACGTATTAATAGAGAATTCTGAAAATATTTCATTCTTACCGTTCAAAACCTTATTGGCATTGATTTGTTGGTTGGTTAATTGGTCACATTTTATTCATGAAATGGGTTGAATTGGTATTAGTCTGGATACATCAAAATAATTCTATTAGATCTAATGTACTTATTCGATCTAATAAGTACCTTGTGTCAGAATTGAGAAATTCTATGGCTCGAATCTTTAGTATTCTCTTATTTATTACCTGTGTTTATTATTTAGGCAGAATACCATCCCCCATTGTTACTAAAAAACTGAAAGAAACCTCAGAAACAGAAGAAAGGGGGGAAAGTGAGGAAGAAAAAGATGTAGAAATAGAAACAACTTTCGAAAGGAAGGGGACGAAACAGGAACAAGAGGGATTCACCGAAGAAGATCCTTCTCCTTCCCTTTTTTCGGAAGAAAAGGAGGATCCTCCGGGAAAAATCGATGAAAGGGAAGAGATCCGAGTGAATGGAAAGGAAAAAACAAGGGATAAGTGTTGATACTTGAGTTAGTCTTACTTATCCTTGCGCGAGGAGTCTACACTTACTAAAGAAATTAAATAACCAAAGAAGAACTCTACATGCCAATAGGCTTTGATCATCAAGTTGGAGTAAGTTGTCAAGCTTATGATCTCTATCAAGGAGGCTCTCACCATAGTGATGCCAAGTAAACATTATGAGAAGCTATTTCGAAAGAAACTCCTCTAAGGCATTTAGTTGATGAGGGAGGAAATGTTGAAGGTGCACTTAGACTATGACCTCTCTTGCCTTAACTTCACCAATGTAGATGACAAAGATGAGGATGATGAAGATGACAAGGAAGAGGAGGTGGTTGAGAGTCTAGGATAAACTCAAGAGGTTCCTGCTACTGTTGACACCATAAAGGCTTTAGGTTAAGTGAAAGTTCCCCCTTCTACCAAGGAATCCAACTGATTAAAATGTTACCAACCAAAATGCCATCGACCAACCATCAACTTAATCTTATTATTTTTCTTATTGTTCAGATTGGGATGCCAATCTTATTTTGTATTTGAACAAGTTGCCAATATATTTTCTTCACTAGTCATATTTATGCATGCCTTCCTTACACATGTTTTATTGAGAGTGCTCTATGGTTGTATGTGTATGGTAACTTATCTGTATGGGTGATTGGCATGAGGAAGTTCCCTATTTTGTGTAGCAATTTATGGTGTCTACTATTGCTTGTATATTATGTTGCATTGTGAAATGTGTATGGCTATTGAAAAATGTTTCCTATTTATTTTAAATTTTATGATGAAACTATAAAAGTTAAATAAAGTGGCTCTATGAAGTTTGTCTCTCAAAATAGTATTTATAGAAGGTATATTTTGATATAAATAAAGGGTTATTTTGATTTAGTTGATTATATATCACAAACTCGAAAATAAAGCTCCGAGACATAACGAAACCATAGAGATAAAGTATTTTACTTAAAAAAATAATAATAAAGAATAAAGTTTTATATGAAATAAGACTATATTATTGAATATATATGATAAGTATTAAATATGAACATGTATCCTTATGGCCTTCACATCTTAGAGTAGACTAAAAAATGGTATCCTTGAAAGAAAAGTTAAATTTACTCAAAAAATAATATTATTTTATAGCCAAAGGAATGTTACATGCGAGTTTCAATTATAAATTCTTCTTTTACAACACACACATGTATTTTTCTTTTTATATCCATGCATAAAACATAGCAAAAGCAATCATCTTCATCTATATGCTCTCAAAAGGTTCCCAATCTTTGTGGTGCCCTATTTAAGCTTCATTTTGATTGAGAATTAAAATATATCCCCTTAGCTCACTGTTGAGCTAATTGAATAGATAAAATTTATATAACATAAAAACATAATGAAGTATGTACAAACATACTTAGATATAGATATATTGATATAAAGCAATTTAATTAAGATTAAATCAACCATGCAAGAGATGTATGCTATGCTAATGCTTGTAACATGCTCACCAAACTAATATCCTAGTTTAGCTAGCTTAGTCATCCAATTAATTAACATCTTAAGCATTTGGATAAGAAATCTAGGAACTTAGGATTACAAGGAACAACTAGGGAGTAAGACAATTAAAAACCTTGCCTACTTGCTACAAGAACTATTAAAATTAGATTTTTCATTGTAGAGTTATATGCTCAAAACCTAGCATAGTAAGATCTTAGTTTTAGAAAACCTGATCTATAAGTCCTTCTCATGTAACATCATGAGTACATTAATAAAAGAATTAACCAAGATGGGCACAATTCAAATACATTTTCAGTTAGCCTAACATCAAGTAAATCAGTGTTAACTCCACATAACGCTAATTCAAAAGTTCACTTAAGTAAAAACCTATATTGATACTACTTTCATAAGAGCGTACTATATCACAAAAATATGACAAATGACCATAACTACAATATTCCTAATAAAGGAACATATACACAAACAATCAAGAAGTAAGATAATAATTATCACATGCCACACTTCAAGTAGATCTAAGTCTACTATAAGAAACACAAAGTCACTAATATGTACCCGATGATTTTATTATTCCATTACTCTTGGTTATTTTCACTTACTTCACCTAATCTATGTTTATAATATAAAGGCTAACCCATGCACATCAAATTTAATTACCATATACTCTAGTGTTGATATTTTGATCAAACCAACTCAATCTTCAAGAATTATCATGGACATATACAAATATACTCTTTTAGTATTGTCATTTGAAAATGTCTTATTTGCCCATCACATATCGATGCCAAAATTACATTTGAGGCTCGAGATTATGAATAATTGCTTAAATAATCATATTATATACATTATCAAAACTAAATGTTACTAACATTATTATTAAATTTTAGAAATCATATCTAGTTAAGTTGTTTAAATAATTTACTTATAATCAAATTATTTTAATTTAGTAAAAGGGTTATTAGTTTATTAGAAGAACTTATGATAAATAGTAAATTTGAAATTATTCAAAAAAAAAATTTCATAATTAAATTTAGTATTAAATAAGTAATATATAAAAATTTAGCTAAAAAAAAACTAATATTTCAAAAATAAGCTATAATGTTTACATGAACAAGGCAAAGTTATTAAGGAGGCATTATGATGCTTAATATCTTACAAGTAAAAAAATACTATATTAAACTACATATAAGTAAGGCTTGAATAATTTTTTAGAATCTAATTTAGCTTATTTAATGATTTTAGAATTTTATGGAACTTGTGAGTGGAAAATATAATAGTACTATTCATCGAACTCTAATTAGCTAACCTCATCGAGCAATACCCCATTAGTGCCAAACTTTAGAGCTTAAGCCACTTAATAGCAACTTTAGATTGCCTATTGGAACTCTATTCGACCTAATTTTCTTTTATTTTTCTAATTTTGATTTGAATATGTCTTAATTTTGTTGTTTGTGTTTGTTAATGCTACATATTGAAGGAAAGCTCCAATTTATAGTGTTAAGTTGGTAAAGTCATTACTAAGTGGCAACAAGTACTTTTGAGGTGTCAATTATGTAATTCTTCATTTAATTTCATTTTAATTGATACTAGGTATCGCTTTCCCCCTATTCTAACATCTTCTCTAGTCTTGCTACGCTGTCATTTCATTTGAAATTTTGCAAATTTAATGCATTAATTTCGAGTAACTTCAATATTTTAGGGTATATTTGCCCATATTTTGGGGTTTCATATTACTATGTATTAACATATGTTTTATACATATCATGTATATTGAACTATACTCATTTTAAATATAACTTTATTGTTTGTATGAGGCCCAATCTTCAACCTACTACTCGAGACTTAAAGCAGCAAACTATTTGATGTAAGAAGTATAGCAAAGGCAAGTAATAAAGAATAACCATTAAGAGAAGCTTAAAAAATAGGTTAGGTTGAATGACCATACCTAAGCTATTTGATATTGACGCTATTTAAGGTGTTTGGAACGATTTAGAGCTTTTAGATAATTTTGTATGAATTAAGCCAAATTTTAATATAAGTTCATAAAAGTCAAACAAATAGCTTTGGTAATATCAATTTCTTAAGATAAAGTAATTATAATATTTAACCTCAATAAAATGTATTTTTACGAGGTACAATTGGAAATTTTTTGGAAACTTGAAATTAGAGTTTCGAATGATTATGAAACCTTAGACATAAATTATATATATGATAACAATATTACATGACACAAAATAATATTTAGAACATATGTATAAACCTTGCGTGTAATTATTTTACTTATATGTATACCCAAAACTAATTAAAATAACAAAAAAATAATTAAATGCATGAAAAATAATTAAAAATTACTAAGGACACTTAAGCAGCTAGATTACCTTTTAAATAGGTATGTGGCCTTAGATGGATAGGTGTGGGAGATTAGGATGGGGTCGAGTATGCAATTTCCATAGTATTTAAGCTTAGGACTTTAGAAGAGAGAGAAAGAAAAAACTCATTTTCACCATCCTTAAGCTCTCAAAATTCAAAAACCCTCTCTAACATGTTATTCATGCAAGTAGTGATATAGGAAAATCTAAGTGAGTTGAAAGAATCAAAGGGCTAAAATTAGTAAAACTGTGAAAATTGATGCACAATTTAGGGAATTAGACATTTCATTAAAGTTAGGAGTTGCTGGGTGGGAACCAACCCTACCACCACAAACAGTGGACCATGCCCAACTATGTCAATAAGGTAATAGCCACCACTAGTGACTGGACCTCCATTCTCCAATGAGATCAATTTTTAGTTCAATTTTGTTAAAACATGAAAAGTTCCCAAAAATTATGAAAAAAATTATTCTAACATATTTTTGTATATAGAATCTATGAAAAATGTCATTTTGTACAAATTTAGCGATAACAATATACGTCCTTAAAAAATCAGAGAAATCAGACAATTTTCGATATTGAAAAAAATAGGGCTAACGCATAGTTTCGCCTTTAAAATTTTCCTATAAACTACCTATATTAATATTGAATTGCTATGAAGAGGTTTCTTGTAAAACTATTTCTTAAATTTTTGTGTAATTTTTTAGCCCAAAATTACATATTAAATTGTGTTTTAGCAAAAACAAAAAAAAAAAAACCATTTTCTTAATAACCTTACTTAGATACTAAGTTTGATTTATTGAAGTATGAATAATGTTATGAAGTGGTTGGATTGATTGATAAAATGAGAAGTTATGGAAAATGGTAAATTGACCTTAATTAGTGAAGTTAGTATTTAACTAATTAATTGAACTTGAAAGAATTGATGAATTATGATATAATAAACGAAGAGTTAAGAAGTAATGAAACTGAAGAAGGTTAGTTTGGAGTGTTATGTGATATATAAATTTGATTACATAAATGTAATGAGGAAGGAAGTTGGTAAATTAGCTACATATAAGACATTGATTAAAGGTAGAGGACGATTTAGAGGATTCTGGTCATGAAATTTTCACTAGGTTGATACTCAGATGATAGGTTAGAAGAAAAAATGATGAGTAAATTGTAAAAACAAGGGAAGCATAAGGTTGGTCAAAAGATGATTTTATTAAAAATTTTATAGCTAACAAAGTTAGAAGCTGTCTTAAAGGATAGAACTAGTGTAACAAATGAAGCTTGAGTAGCTCAGATGGTAACTTAGAGGATTTTCAACTATAGAAAATTGCTATAAAAATCATTAATTGGTCAAGAAATTATGATTTGTAAAAAAGAATAGTGTACCAAGAAGTTTTTATAGAAGCTAACTCAATATCAAACTCAAAGATTGAATTGAAACTAGCTTATAACAAACTAATTACCAACAAGCGAGTATTTATATATATATATATACTCATGACTTCTAATTGACCTTAGAAGTAATTACTTTTGCAAGGTGAATTCGTGAAAAAGGAAGCTTATGTTAATGAATAAGATTAGGAATGTACCGTTAGCCACATAAGTGGATATTTGTGTGTACTTGAGTAGACTTATGTTTACTCTTAACTTTGTGTGCTCTATGATGTTTTAGTTTAGCTGAACTTGATTTCAAGTTAATGTATTGGTCAATGAACCATAGGGAGCTACCTGTTATAATTGATGCTGATTGAATAGTGACATGATATTAAACTTGATTGTTATGTTGGTGCTGATGAATGCATAAATGATATTTGCTATGATTTGTGTTATCTTAGAAAAGAATCTAGATACTGAGATCTTAGAACTAACAAAACTATAAAGTAAAGGTTGAGTAACAAGGAATGAAAAAGTCTACTTAGATTTGTTTGGTTTTGCCAGGCATGCAATCTAATGCATTCATGGTATGGTATAAAAAGGACCTACAGGTCAAATTTTCTAAAAATCGAGATATTGCTAGGTTGGTTTCCATATGAAAAGCTGGGCTTATCAGGTGAACTACTTGATTTGTAAATGCTGGGTTTTTTAGCATATAGAGACTGCAATGTATTTGTTAAGCTAACCATATGCTAGATATTTCTAAACACTTCATGTGGTTATTGTTAGGCTAAAATATTTGCTAAGTTCTTAGATATGTTATCTAGATGCTCGGTTTAAGTGGACCAAACCAGATGAGTTGTTAGGCTAAGCTAAGATATCGATGTCAATGCATATCATGTGCATGAGCATGACATAAAATTGTTGCATTTGCATTGTTTGGCTAAGAAATTATAAGCTAACGTGATTAGACTGACTACTTAAATGATGTACTTGTTTTGTTATGCTTGTTGTTGTATGTCTATCTACTCTAACTCAACTTGTAGTAGCCGAGAGGATAACTCTTATCCTTAGGTTATGGATGATAGATAGAAGAAGGCATTGAAGTGATAAAGAGACTTTAAAACTCTAGCTAAAGATGGGATCTTAAGAAAAGGCATTAACTATATGATATGAATTGAGTACACAAAGATAGCTTTTCAAGAAAGTAATGAGTATTACTTCAGCAAAGGTTTAGTATAGTTGTGGAAATCTAAAAATATGCATTTGTGAAAGAGTTACTATGTTGTATAGAAGTGTATAACTATGATACTCTGAGTATAGCTCACTAATATGGAAGCTTTTGCTGTTGTTGATCATATTGAACGAGAAATTATTTAAAAGTAGTTATTTATAGAACAAAAGAGCATGTTGAATATAGGTTTTGTTTTATCCTTAACTGAAGAATGGTAGTAAAATATTTAAGTAGACACTTAAAAGGTGAAGCGTTACAGTTTGTTATATTCTTATAAGTGAAATCTTTAAGCTTTCTTTACATCTTGAAACTTGAATATTGAATTTTTGCTATATAATCAACTATATTGAAAAATCCTATGTCTAGAACAAAATAAACCTTTCATAACATAATTTTAAGAAACAACTTTCATGAGGCTACTATGTCTAACTTATGTGGTCTTGTCTAAAATTTGAACTATATCAGGAAACTTTTTTCAAAAACCCTAAATGTAGTAATGCATAAAAACCATGTTGTCACCTTGTTTTAGCAACAAGTATGTGTATGTGTGTAAACATCTCATTTTTGTCACTTTTTATTATAAGATTCTTTTCTTTTTTGGCTTATTGAGCCGGGTTTAAAAATTATTATTTTTGAAAATAAATTAAAAATTAAAAAATAGAAAAGATGAAAAATAAAAATAATTAAAAATTTTTAAGGTATCTAGTTGAGTTGAGTTAAGTTGGTTAGTTGTTTAAGGTCAGATCAAACAATAGTTGAAGATGAACATTTAATTTAATAAATTCTAAGTCTTTAAATAATTGGGCTTCA
The DNA here is from genome assembly GCA_024138005.1 of Lumnitzera racemosa. Classification (NCBI taxonomy): domain Eukaryota; kingdom Viridiplantae; phylum Streptophyta; class Magnoliopsida; order Myrtales; family Combretaceae; genus Lumnitzera; species Lumnitzera racemosa. Next base: position 44,918,896 of record JAMXBC010000010.1, read on the forward strand.
TAAATATATATATATATATATATAGTCCAGTAAAATATAAAGTAGATTTTTATTTAATTTATAATGGGCTAAATAGACTTAGGATTTATTAAATGGGTTAACATGTATTTTGGGTTATATTAAAAGGTCGTAGCCAATTTAAAACAAGTTGAGCTTATGATGGAAAGTCCAAATAGAATACAGAGTTTCTAGAAACTAGATCTTAGAAGTGGATTTGATTAAATCTTAAGTGAATTATTCAAGAAATTAGCAAATTTAAATCGGGTATTGTCGTATCTTATGAATATTAAATTTGTCAAGATTGAATCCTTATTAAAAATATCCAAAATATTCAAAATTACTCTTTTATAAATAGTGGACTTCGGTTGTAAAAAATTCATAATACCACAATTACATAGATCAACACACGTCCAGACTCCATAATCCACAATATTCACACGTTTAGACCACCATTTACTAACAAGTCCAGTATCTAAACCATTCATGAACACACACACGACCAGTAGCCAAATGCCATGCAAGCCCTATACAGACCATACACGCCATAAAGTTAAACACAGACTACACTTCTCTCATGACACTGTCCTCTTCACTTACACCACATAAACACCACCCTTCCATTCCACATGCACAATGTTACACATAAACAGCAGCTTGCATAAGAGTACAACTCATATACATTGTATGACTCACTCATAATCACAACCGCCCTCATACGCACCTTTTTTGCACAACACTATCTAGTCCACATCCAATACACACACATCCTACTACATAACAGCCGTAGTCCACACATCTAATACAAGTAGTCCATGTAAACAACACTTTAAGACATGCACAACGGTCCACGAGCGGTAGTCTAAATCTCAATGAACAATACTGAATGCTATAAAGTGTGACATCTTTAAGCATGACAGTAGTGTATGCTATGAAGCACGATATGTCCCATATGTAGTAGCTGTAATCACAGCACACATGACATATTTCACACGTAGCAGCCCATGATCATAACATACACAATTACACTTACATACATAGTAGACTCTGAACCACCATCGAAGCAATGCCTCGAATGAAGTCAGAATCACTACTGTTGATGATGACTAGACCTATAGAACCAAGATTTGACCCGACTTGCTTAAATAGTTAGGTAAGTTGTTTTTTTTTTATCTATTCAATTATTTTGTTTTAATTTTCAGTCAATAGTTCTATTCCACTAACTTTGTTTTTCTCAGTACAAGATTTTTTTTTGTTTGTTTAGAATAACTCTAACAGAAATTATTTTTAGTTAAATTGAATTCTTTTTAATTATAAATTGCATCCTTTTCATAAAAGAAGCATCTTTAATAAAATTGAACATTTTACACAAAATTGCATTTTTTTTAGGTATAGATATATAGTTTATATTGATATCTTTAATAAAGATATGTATTTGAATGACATATCTAAATTTCATATTTTAGTCATAAATCTTATATTTAAGGATTAGAAAAATAAATTTTTGACATGTAATGGTTTTTTTAAATAGAAATCTTAACTGGAGTCTTTTCAAAAGATTTAGTTAGGTTTTTTAAAATAGATTCATAAAGTTAGATCCTTTCGGTTTTTTTTAAATAATAAATTATTCAATAATGTAAATATAGCTCGATTTTCAAATTCAAAAGAATCAACTCGTTAAATCTTTTCTAAAAAAAAAAACCAGAATCATGTTCATTTGATCCCAACTAATGGGTACGTAGGTATTTCCAGAGTAACCATAAAAAATATAATTTTTTTTTTGAAAATTCGTAATTAAAATCATTAAAAATTCATTTTAATTATGTTTTTGTATATCTTTACAGATTTTGGCATTTTTAGAAAAATTGTTAAAAAATAAAAACCTATTAGTTTTTTCTTTTTTTTTTTTACTTTTATATGATGATTTAGTTTTAATAGGTTAGCTTTCGAACTTAGATATTTTGGTTAAATTTTATAAAAATTAGTTTTTAGAATATTTGTAAATTAGTGGTTAAATTACGATTTTCTCACCTGAAAACCCTAATTTGATTTTTTATCGATTTTATTGGTTGGTGACTCCAATTTATTTTTCAAAATATTTTAAAAAAAATTTCCTTAATTTAATATCGAGTAATTTATATTAAGTATGCTGAGATAAATATATGTTAAATTAAGAAAAATCAAAATAAGGCTTGATAATGTGAAGTGAGGTGCTTGCAGGTATCTAGTGGACCTACTTGTGTGAGACAAAGTTTGATATGTGCTACATTCTTACCTACATATAGCTTATGGTTGAAAACTTGCTTTTATTTATTCATATCTGCTTGTCAGTATATTTACCACTTATTGAGTGGTGATTACTCACACCCCATAGAATAATCCATATTTCAAGTTATCAATAATATTGTATGGTTAAGAGGCTTCCCTAGGTAAGAAATTCACTTTTAGCTAAGCTAAGATAAGATTGTAGCAAAAAGAGCTAAAAGAACACCCAACTTTATGCCCTTATTGTAATATGATGTAATATTTGACAAATTCATTCAAACTCTTTTTTATACTCAAAAGTATGTTTTATACATAACATTTTCCATTCTTGATATGAGATATTCAATTTTTATCTATAATTACATGTTTCATGAGTATTTAATATCATTTAAGGTACTAGGGCGGAGTCCTCTCTCCTCGAGTGTACTTATGATAGATGGTCAAGGTTAAGGTACTCTATAAGGCATAATATATGCGATATAAAGTCAATATGATCATTTGGTTATTGTTTATAAAGTAAGGGAAGTTATAGGTTGAGTTCAAGCTTAGTCTTTTGGAAGCTATAGAAATTTACACTATTGCAAAATTTTAAGGTAAGCCTATCACTTTTGTACCTATGTGCTTTGTATACTGAATTATCTTGATTTAGTTTTATCAAATATGCTAACATGGGGTTGCTAGTTTTATCAAATATGCTAACATGGGGTTGCATCTTTATTGTTGTGGTAAAAAATGATGTTGATTATTTTCAAACTATGTTACTATTTAAGATTTAGAAGGATTTGGAGAAATTGTGCTATTTGTTACATTTTCGATAATTAAGTCTTACCTTATCTAAATACACCTATCATGTGACCATCCCTTCCCTAATTTTTTTTTCCAATTGAGAAAATCAGGGAAAGGGGAGGAAAATTTAAGCAACTCGATCTAACAACATATCTTGCTAAATCTTTATCATTTTTATGTAGATTTGGATCCTACTGTAGCAATAGAACCTACTTATTGTTATCACCTAATTTGTACACATACAGTCATACCCCAACCCTTTCTCACATAACACACATACAATCTCCAACCCTACGATCTTAGATCCATGCCTAACCATTGATCACCAATGAAAACTACTCAAATGTTACTCCAAGTTGTGATGTATACACCAAACAAAGTTTCACTAATAACTTTGTCATGAAAATTAGATTACTTACTCGATTCAATGCTTAGAACATATGATGAGAAACTACAAAAATTTTCTATGCTGAGTTTCATTTGTGACCTAACTCGACTTGCTTAAAGTGCATAAGTCTAACCTGACTTGCATGCAAAAATAGGCCTCTAGATCCAACCCCTATGTAATAGAATAAGTGGGCTTTTGTTTTTTTTTTTCTTTTCCTTTTATTTTAGTTTATCTTGTTAATTTATTTTCCCATACGATTAAACAATTTATGTACTAACTTTTTTTTTTATTTTGTGCTTGTCTTAGTCTTTATTTTTAGTTATCCTTTTGTAATTGTTAGTTTAATTTTTTTTTAAATAAGTGTAGGTTAATAAATTAATATATTTAGGATATTTTGCATAGAATAGCACTAGCACATGTTTTTTTGCAAGTTTTAGTGTCAATTCTTATTAGTTGAATTTTTGGCATATTACCATATTTTTGACAAAAAGACTATTTTTTGCAAAAATATTGCATTTTTTAGAGAATTAATATATTTGCACATTTTGCATGAGAATTGTGTATTTTGTAAAGTTTTCATAAAAATTGCATTTTTAGGTTTTTTAGGTTTTCTTGAAAAATAATAATAATAATAATAATAATAACAAAAAATATTTTATCACGTAGTTGTTTTCTAATAAAAAATCTTAATTTGATTTCTTCAAAATTTTAGTTTTGTAGGGTTTTCTTTTTCAAAAATTGGGAATAAAATTAGGTCTTTTTGGGACTTTCTTAATAAAAAATGAAATGGTTAATAAACATAAATCTATCCCAGGTTTTTTAAATAAAAAGAACCAACCCACTAAAGCTTTTGTAAAAATCAGAAGTACAGTCGATTTCATCTCAATAGGCAGATGCATAGGCACATTTGAGGCAATTGTAAAATTTTTAAAATATTTTGTTTTCTTTTCATTCTTCTAGGAAAATTCATAATAAAAGTTTTAAAAAATCAATTTTTCATGCACTTTCACATTCTTTGCATTTTTTTTTACATTTTCTAGAAAAATTGTAAAAAAAAAAAAAGGCCCATTAGTTGATTTTTTCAAATTCTTCTATGTTGAGTTTTGTGTTAATAGTTTAGCTTTCAAGCTTTATTTTTTTGTTAAATTTTTTCTAAAGATTTATTTTTAGAAAATTCGTGAATTAGTGACCTAATTAGGGTTCTTCCACCAAAAAATCCAAATTTTATTTTTTACCAGTTATTTTCAAAAATATTTTTATACATTCTTTTTACAGAAAAAAGGCTTTTCTTTTTTTAATTTAATATTGAGTAACTTATATTAAGAGGTTAGATTTAGTATAGGTTAAATTAAAGAAAAATAAAATAGGGCTAAATAGAATTAGTGACTCCATTAGGAACTGAATGGACTAACTATGTAACAATTAGGAAAATTAATTAAAGGGCCTCTATTTTTCTCATTTTTTTTTGAACATATATATTATATAGTTATACCAACCAAGTTTTGGTGGTATAAGCCTGCTAATAAGAGTATAGCCTAATTTAGCTCGAGGAAGGGGGTTAGGGGAGTAGAAGAGGAGGGGGTAGGGGGTGCTACATGATTTTGTTTGATATCATATGTGTGTGTTTAGATGTGCTCAAACTTAAACTACCTTAGGAAATTAGGACATACTATCATTGTGTAATGCTTAAGTCATAGGGCTCTTTATCCTTGCCTAGTGGTGATAGGCGAGCCCAACAATACTTTGATGTAGCCTATGAATAATTTCTTCGAGAATGTATGTAGTTACACAACTTGAGATGCATATACCTACCCTTCTTGCGTCATTCATTAAAAATACAAAATGGGTTAGTAATTTTCAAATTATTGGATTTTGAAAAGAATTATTATAACTCGCAGCCCAATTGAGCTTCTATTTTCAAAAATCAAATTTATTAACACACTTATATGTAAGTGTCCACGAGCTTTATTTTTAAAAATTTAATTTCAGAAATTTATACACTTATATATAAGTGTGTATGAATATTCACCATGAGTTCATAATAATTCCATTCTTAGAATTTATTAATTATTGATCCCTATTGTATTGTATGCATATGCCGTATATTGTATCAATTTCTGTTAGTATTTTAATTTGTTTTTATTGTTCTTTATATGTAAACATATTTCCTTTTTTTTTTCCCTCACATTGTATATTGTTGTCTCTAAATATTATCTTGCAATATGTGGCTTTTGTATCATAGTTTTTTTTTTTCCATGAGTAAAAGGTTGTGCAATGAAAGGTTAAGATAGAACCATTAAATCTTTTATAAGCTAGAGAATGAATATTGGTGTAGCATTTTTCAAAAATAAATAAATAGAATAACTAAGGGCAAATAGTGGCAACTTTATTATTTTCCTATGAGATAGTAGTTGTATAACATTCCCTTAGATCCCTTTACATGTAAATAATGTTTCCTGGTAATTTATTATAGAGTATTTGTTTTTATGAGATTTTCCCTATACTTTATTCACTATTTGTGCTTATAGAAAATATTGTGCGCTTAGTAAGGGTCAAGCCCATTTATGTAAAGTCTAATAGGTACAAGTGTGGGATTTTAATAAAGTTGCAACTTAAAAAATGTTCACAATAATTGTTGTACTATTATTAAATTACTATTCTTTGTTTTCTTATTTGTATGCTATTATTTTATTCATTATTTGTTTATCTGTTTTCCATTTATTATAATTGTTTGTTACATTTTAAGTCTATAACATATACATGTACACATGTGTAAATAAAAATAAAAAATATCTAAGGCTTGTTAAATAACTAATGTACTCTAGGTTATAATCTATCATTGCTACGTTACCCTTACTCTGTCATAATCATTGTACAATAATCATCTCTTTTATCCTCAATTGTCATCCTTGTAATCAGTTTGGCTATTTTTCTCACTACCCTTATTTATTTTATCAATTCTTAGGAAAATAGTAACAATCTAATTATCTTCCTAGGTTAGCCTTTTCCATGTCAACCTTTAAGAAGAATCACTTAATCCTATCATTCCAGTTAGACTTGTTTTAGTATAAAATAATTATCCTTCTTTCATTACTTATCATCTTTATAATAAATCCCATCATTCCTGTATCCTTATAACCTTGTCATCCTTGTGATTAACATTATTCATTCTTTTGATAATGTTAGCAATCTAGCCATCTATATCATAAGTTTCCCTTTAACTTCCATTAATGGAAAAAGGTTTTCAAAATAATAATAAGAATAAGAGAAAAAACTTTTAGGTCTTGTAAATAATTTTTGTGTTTCAAATGATTGTTTCCTTGAGTTCACTCTTTTCCTATGCTATCTTTTTGTAAAATAATCACTTTACCCATTATTGGTTGTCATTTGTTTCACTATTCTTATTACATCTATAACTTTATGCATGTTGATACCCAATTTTTGCCTACCTTGAGGCCTAACATATGAGGAGGCCACCAAGAAACATGCGAGTGAATAGCGAACTTATCTTATGTATCGCAACCTGCTTGACAAGCCTCATAATGTCTCACCCAAGCAAGCTGGCTCAACTAACAAGCCTACACATGTTGACCACCTAGCATTAACTTGGGTCTCAACTCATCCTCAACTAAGCACCTACCACTCACCTTGACATCCTAACTCCTCCTTTGTCTTTAGCACCTGCTATAAATCTTGCAAATTTCCTAGAACAAGGGCTAGCAGTTAATAAGTTCTTCCAAAAAATACTCTTAGTTTTAGCAAGAGAACTAACCATGAACTTGATAGGATACGCTAAAAAATGCTAATGTAAACTCTTAAAACTCTAAATGGCAGTCTTAGCCTTAGTTTAACCCTTACACTTAAAGCCTTAAAATCTTGTAAACAAATGCTAATAATTAATGTTAATTCCTAAGGCCAATCTAATCTAACGAAACTAACCCTAAACCCCAATGGGAAAGAGACTAATAGTCGAAGCCTATGAGAGTTCCTTGAAATCGATAAAAGGTAAGCTAAACCAAAAATGAATATTGGTATAGATAACCCTTACAATAAATTCAAAACCTTAAAACGAATACTATAGTTCTTAAATGAACTTTCGAACACTAAAATCCTAATTGGGACCCTAATATGTACAAGCCTTTAAATTGTAAAACACTAATCTACAGTCGAAAACCCTCATCTAACTATTATACTATAATTAAATAGTAAAACCATTCATTAATTGAAGACTAATAGCTTAATTTTCCTAAAACCCTAATCTACCCTCTAAGACATACTCGAACAATAATAATTGTCTCAGTTCCTTAAACTAATTAGACAAAATTACCCAATGGGCTTAACTAACTTTATTTAACACATTAATCCCTAAAATGCGCCTAATTTGTGCTAAGTTTGCTAATAATTAAGATTAAGAAACTTAATTACATTTTAATATATTAATTGGGTTTTATATTATAATTAACTACAAATCAAGAATGATTAATCATATGAAACAAAAGAAATTATATGAAAGTATCTCTTTAATAATGCCAACGTTATACTTAAGGAGACAATATAAACCTTGTAAACTTTTGGATCTGAACTCAAAGTTAGATACATGAGTTAATAGGTAATCCTTAGAGCTACTCAAGATATAATAACAAAATCCATAAATAAAATTATTCAACCCTAAATAATAAGTCATAAACTCTAAGTAATAAGTCGAAAACCCTTAAAGAGAGTAAAACCCTAAAACCCCTAATAACCGAGAAACCGTAAGACAATTGGGAAATATCAATAAATTGAGAAGAAACTTAATTAGAAGTTCAAAAACCTAATTCAACTAATAAACCCTAATTATATCATTAAATTATTTGCTGATCATAAATAATTTCTCCAATCGCTAGGAAACCCTAAATCACTAGCTTAGTATACAGTTTGAAAACCTTAATTGGTCCCAAATAATAAAGGACTATAACAAACGAAGTAATATAGGTTAATGAACTTAATTAAAATGATAAAATATGGCAAAACTTTAGTTACACCTTAATTAGTCTTAAATTGCTTAATTAAGTAAAATTATGATTAATTAGCTTAATTACCATTTAATCCATCTATCAACACTCATTACATCTTAATTAGTAGAAAGTCAAACTCAATTAAGAACAAAATATAAAGGATTAATTGAAAATTAAAGGATACTTGTCCTTTAGGAGACAAATCCTCCCTCATTTGGCATAAAGCAAATAAGGCACAATAGTATAAAGAGGAGACTCCGTACCCTTATCCCTAATATCTACCTTTTGTCCCCTTTAATCCACTTTCAATATTTACCATTTCACCGCTCCAAAACCCTCATTTGTCACTCATAGAAAACCTTGGGAAACCCTCTTTAAAAACCCAAATAAAAATAAAAGAAAGAAGGAAGGAAAACCAAGAAGTGCTTTTGAATTCCCCTACATACATCAATGCCTTTTAGTACTAACACCACCATATGCCACCAAATCATAAACCACCACCACTACTAAAATGTCACACACACATTGTAGTTTTTTGATGACAAACATTTCTACCCAAAGAAGCACATTTCGATTTCGTTTTTGAGTGGAAAAGTTGGAGTTCGTGCAAACTAGTTTAAGGTAATACTCACTTAACTTAAGTTTTCTATTTACACTAGTTTTATCTATGGTATCTTGAGATTTTAAGATTGAAAATACTATATAAATATATTATAATCATGTATGTGTCATTTTAGAGCTATATAATTATACATTCATTCATATACTTAACTAGTTTGTTATTTACGTTCTAAAAGTGCAAAAGATAGTTTTATGTAGATAACTTGAAAAGGTGTTGATAAAACTCCATGAAACCCCATGTACTATCCATGCCACCTACTCTATGATATGTATCCAACTTATTTTCACCATGTAATGTGATATTATTAGCTTAAAACAAGAAGAAATGTGATTAAAACAAGATAACCTATAAGAATAAGTGTTATATGGAAGAAGTTGAAGAAAAGCCTAAGAGAACCCTACTTGGCCACCACTTTCGTGAAAGTTTCAAATCTGTAAATTTTGATTTATTAGCTTAATTATATGATTATTTAGTGTTAAGTATGTTTGAGGACTTGATTAACCAAGTTAAGTAGGTTAAGATGAGTTAGGGCCCCAAACAAGCTTAGTTAGTGATTAAAGACTTAAAAATGGCTTTAATGACCACCTTAATAATCGTGACCAGATCTATAAAGTTAGGTAAAGTGGACTAAACTTAGGGCTAAGGTTAGGCTTAAGCCAAAAAAAGACAAGTGAGTTTAAGCCTAAGGCCTTAAAGGGCAAATTAGGCCTAAAAAGCCCCAAAACCTAAGTTTAAGAACCATATAAAATGGATGAACAAATTTGAACATTATATTAAAAGGCTAGAAATAAGTTATTCAAAAGGCCTACTAAACCCTAATACTCATCTATGACATCCACTATAAGGCTCCTTAATGAGTTAAAGCCTTAAACTTAAGAAAAGAGCTTACTTAGGCTTAGTAGAGCAACACCAAGGCTCAAGATGAAAATTTAAAGTGGTGGCTAGAAAGATTTCACTTAAAATACTTAAAATGAAGCCTAAAATATTACGTGTAAGGCCTAATATAAAAAAAAACTAAGCCTAAAGCCCAAAAATAAGCCTAAACCCTAAAGTGACCAAAATACAAAATAAGCAAAAATAGGGAAATTATAGTAACACTAGCAAATCGATTAAGTTTAAGATGAGTTTTATTTACTTTAATTACCTTACTCAAGTGATTTGGAATATCAAGTTTGAGATACCGGGGACTACTGGGAATATTAGACTTTAAAGCTGAGTAAGTATATCGCCTCCTATTTTACTCTATTTTGTGCTTCTAGTTAGTGTACCATCTAATTATATTTAATAATTGAACTTGTTGCATATTGGGGTATATGGAAAATTGTATGTGCTTACTTTGGATGACTTTTGCTTGTAAAATACCTAAGGATATTTTGAATACCCTTGTTTACTTCATTATAACTCAAGATATTGGAGTGTTTGAAATATATTTGCGTGGTCACCCTATGAATCTGGATTAATAAATATTTGACATTTAATTAAACTAGACATGCATTGCATCTTGTTGCATAAGTTAAAGGGCATCAGCACTACGTAGTAGAGCAAGAGATCATGCATAGATGGTTCTATATTGATATTATATGTTGTGATTGTTTATCATACGACATATTCATGTGACATGTTCTTGCCTTGACCTTTAGGATCTACTTGGCTCTAGAAAGTGCTACCTTTTGCTTGAGGTTAAGCCGTATCTACTATTGAGGGTACTTATATTGCTAAGAGAACTCATTTTAGATATGGATACTTAGGTCTTGATCTACTTAAATACTTCATAACCCGAGCGATGGTGAGCATAAAATCGTACTATATTCTGTTATAGAACGTCTATATACACTGTTTGTATTGCATATGTTTGTACATACATTCATATGCTTGATAAATAACTTACTTGTTATTGTTTGATGGTAAGGTAGGAAGGTTACTTATTAGGCTAGATGTAGCTTATCGCCCAATAGTCTCTTTTGCAAGTCTTACAAAGCTGGGGTTGGGCTAGGATTCGAGTGTAGAGTACTCTGTCGAGCTGAGGAAGTAGGATGATAAGTTTAGAAAAGTAATTGTGGATTGTTGGATCACTTATATATATATATATATATAGTTAGTTAGTTAGTTAAGTAGATGTATGTAAAATGAATGAGCACCCTTAAAAACTTACTAGTTAGAGCCTTATAACCTCTGACTTATAAAGCGATTTTTATATTATGGGTGTACATGTGATATGAAGATTTTAGACAATATTACTAAGCCCCCCTTCTGTGGAGTTATACCAGCTTCCCACCATAGTCCATTAATGGTTGTCTAACATCTATTGGTACAACTGGTACACCCAACATCCCTTACAGATGTCAGACTTTTAAGCTACAAATTTAGTTGCTAGGATGATCATAGTTGACTGCCTTTAGAGCCGTCCCGTCTCTACCTCGATGCATACTATCTGCTAGTAACTAGTACGAGTAAAACACAAATCACTACATGTCCAAGTAATCCCCACGAAAGGTACCAGACACCATGAGGTAGGGGGCCTCTCCATCTGTCGGCTGATTTTCCATATACAATCTTAACTCTTAGCATCCTATACATATACTAGACGACCACTACCTCTTAGGTCTTTAGTACTTACCCCCTCTTTCCCTTAGTCCTCCTTACTAACTTGAGCAGTAGAGGGATCCTCGTAGCTACACCTAAAGGAGGCCTTTCACAAGAATCGAGGAGCGATGATACAAATCTGTGGATGAACATACGAACTCGATATCACGCATAATTAGGGGATAGGTCCAAACTACAAGATGGCTCGAAAAATAAATGAAAGTCGATGATTTAGCAATCTAGTATACTAACTCTACGAATATGATACACCGTAGAACCATGCACGGACCCAAGCTAATGCTCGATATGATGTATGAACACTAGACCTAAGGTTGCTCGCTACAATCCTTACTAAAGGGATTGATAAGAGTGGATAGAGGAGAGTTTTCTAAGAGAAAAGTTTCAAGGGTTTTTCATCAAAATGTCAAGTCTATCTAAAACCCTATACAAGTGTTCTATTTATACAAAAGGAGTAAAGTTGTAAATAAATGAATAAAGGGATGCCTTAGTGGCATTCCAGTAATTACAAATGAAACATGAATGACAACTAAGGGAAAATACAAGAAAAGGGAAATCTAAATAACATGGACATGGCTGACTTATTTAATATTTCCTAGTATAGCCAAGCTGATATAGAATAGCTGGGCTGCCTCATTATGATTACGTAGATCTTAGTCAGACAAACTCAATCGAGCAAATTGATCTTAGTAAAGTAGAGCAAAAGGGTAGGATCAGATAGTTTTGTATAGCTTATTAGAGTAGACTTAGCAGAATAGAATGAAGTTGACTATAGTAGGGCAAAATGAACCAAGTATAGTAAGAAACACCTGGCAAAGCAGGGCACAAATGGTAGGCCAAGATAGAACTTATAGAGCATGTTAAGTCTTTAAATATTTCCATAGTTCATAGATAAGTTGGTGGAAGGGCTCGGTTAAGGTAGATCGAGGTGTACTCAGCATAGTAAGGCTGACCCAATAGAGCAACTTAGGCCATCTAATGCTAGCATAACTTATAAATAAATCACCCACTCATGTGGAGCTCACGAGTAAGCCTCCCATGTGGTTCAAAACCTAGCATAGTGTTAAGTTGGTATTTGGAATCCTATTAAGCGAAAGGTGAGATCCAAGCCCAATCCATCTAAGCTCTACGCAAGCCCACTCATTCCTAGTTGATTCAATCACAATCAACATTTTGAAACCTACCTTTTCAAGCCACCACATATACGATGGTTAAAGTAAAACAATAATCTACATGCATCACACTTAGAGGATGTCAATGCATTGCAACTAGGTAGAGGTGACTAAGTGCCCCTACTACAGTGTACTACAACATGCCCACCACTTGAAAATTAGAACACTGAAGTTCAATAGCTTTGGTTGCTTGTCCAATAAATGCTTAAAGAGAATAGAAAATATCAAGAATCCACTGCAGCTCTACATAAGGATATTACGTTGCTTAAAAACACACTCCAAAGACGCTTAAACGAGGATGCGACCATTAGCTTTTCCTTAGAACCAAGTAAAAATGACAACCTACGAACGACATGCTTAGCGCATTCACGTGACCAGATTTAGCATGATAAGCAACCCTATGAAGACTTGCAAAAATGGTAGAATTGTAATTGCGGTAAAATATAGGTGCAAGGTGATTATACAGTGACAAGCAAACCAATCAGTAGCCTCTTACCAAAACAGTTGCCAAAGGACTAAGAAGACATGCATGTTGAGTAATTAAATGAGCATATCTAATGTACTTCTAAATGCATGACCAAAAGAAGGTTGAATCCTTTGTATGAGTGTCGAGCTCTACATCGACGAAAAGCCCATTTGTCCCCTCCATCCTTAAAGATACACTACCTATAGGCATAAGGCTACTACACTTGAAAATTTATGATGACACTACTAACCTAAATGATCATCTTGTTCACTTATAGACAATGATGAGACTCCATAACTTCTCAGATGCCATCATGTGTATAGCTTTCCTTAGTATGTTGGCAAAAGCTACCTTACTTTGGTTCAATACTATCTTTAATGCCTCCATCACCTCATTCGGTGACGTAAGAGGCAAATTTTAGCAACATTTCCTCAGCTCTTAGGTACTAATGAAAGACTCTTCCATACTCTACAACATCAAATAGTGGCCTAATGAAACCCTAAGTGCATACCTTGAGTGTTTCAAGTAAACATAGCTACAAGTGTCTAAGCTCGGCATCGAAACGCCTTATAAGCACTTTTTACATGTATAAGCCCCAATAGATGGCTATTCAACACAGTCTCATTAGACAAACCTGACTCCTTAGACGAGTTCATGTAAGTAGTGGAGAAATACATAACTTAAGAAGATACCATCAAAGCTCGATTTGAAGTAGATGATAATACTCGTATGTCAATAAAGGACTACTTAGGGCCTTGCAACCCCAGATTGCAACACTTAGTACGCAACAAATGAGATAAGCAAAGATAGAAATTCTAAGACTGCACCTTGTACACACCCTTTAATAGATCACTTTGCAAAATCATGTCTAAGGATAACCCTTGCAACCACCTAGTGTTCATGAAACCCTAAAAATGACGATCTTGGGCAAGTACTGTAACTACTAAGATACATGAACATAACAATGCCAAGTGTCACCAAATGAAGAACATAGTCAAAGGCCTTATCAACAATTGGCCATTGATCAACTTGTCATAGACGAGAAGAATCAGATCTAATGGTCAACCCAACACTGGCAAGTGGAGCAACAATAGCAACACCACAATAAACAAACCAATGCCCTAGTAGATGAATAAAATCTTTAAGGACAACAAGACCAAATCAATACCATATTTGGAGGACTTAACCTCTTCTCAAACACCACAACTATAATGGCTCAACATGAAGTATACCTTGTAAGAACTAAGAGGTCAAAGACAGACATAACGACCACTTTCGTCGAAGCAGATGAACAGGTAGTTAATCTACCACAAAGCGATTCTCTCATTGTAAATGCTAAAATTGGATACTTTGAAATCCTTAAAACGTTCGTCAATAACGAAAGTTCAATAGACATACTTTTTTACAATGCTTATGAGCAATGAAGGAACAACTTGATGAACCCTTACAACTGTACAAACATGGCTTCATAAAGCTCAAAGGAGGCAAATTGGTGCTAACAAAGGGAATCATTACCCTACAAATTTGACCAGGCGCACATAGCCATAAAGTCAATCAACTTCATCATCGCTAACCTTTGGTTACCATATAGTATGATCCTTAGTGAGCTAAGTATTACAAAATATGACATGCTTATCAGCCAAAAATGCCTCAAAAGCGAAGTTCATGACATCCACTGGTTTAGGCTAGGCCTAATCCAAAAACAACATCATGAACATAGAATCAACCATAACCCCCCCAAGCTTCAGCAGTAGGGGGGAGCTCGTGAAAAATACTAAGGAAATCAAGCTATCTAATACCCCAGCAATGATAACCAAAATAGGGGCAAAATTTCCAAACGATAACAGGACAAAATCACAGACTTCCTCAAGCAAAATATAGGCATCTTTACGTCTCTTGATAAGTGTGTGAAATCACACACATATCTAAAGAATTTGTTCAACAATTATATGTGATATAATAGATTTTTGAGAAAAAGTTTATGAATTTTCATTAAAATCACATATAATTTCTCAACACAAGTGTAATTCGTATTTTTGTGTTTTGATGCTCAAAAGTAGCATATATTTAAAGAATTTAAGCTCTTTGTGTTTGATCTTGTAGATCCTGAGGCTACCAAGTAATGGTAGCCCTAATTCAAGAAGCTGAAAATGAAGAAAAAAGTAAAAGAAGGAAAGTTAGAGTTAGAACTATTGGCATGATAATAAGCCTATCTATTGACAATACCTTAAATAGAATCAAATCAAGTTGCAAAACTAGAAGGGTATACTGGCATGACAATACCCACCTACTATCATAATGGTATACTTGACTCTTGAAGTAAAAACATACCGTTTCATTAAAAGAAAAGAAGAGAAGTACTTGATACGTATACATCGTCATGACGGTATCCTTGCTTACCCTCATGTCGGTACCTACCTGATATAAAAGCTTCTTCCTCTTCTTCATAGTCTACATATTTTGCTTTGTAATTTCTAGGGTTTGCGGTTTTAGTTTCTGCCATTCTCTCTTCTTTAGGCTATCTTAGGTTACTTTATGCATATTTTTATGATTTCCATGGAGTTTTCTTATATTTCCATGATCATAGCGTAAACTTTCAATGGATTTTAGCTCTTTTCAAGCTTTGGGTTTGTGGATTTCCATTTCCTCCATAGAGATTGTTGGGAAAATCTTAAGGAACTCCATTAATGAGGTTAAGGAGTTTGGTTTTGTAACGTTTCTCATATTTTTTCAATGTTTAATGCAATGTTTATTTTCATGTTCAAGTGTATCATGTATTGAATGTTTATTCTCAATGCATGTGATAAATAAAGCTTATTATGCTTATGGGTAATGTGTGAACATGATGAAGTAGTCCTGGCTATTGATGTTTTTGTATTATGATGGTGTAAATTTAGAATTTTACTTAGTTTTATGGTGTAATTAGATATAACTTGAGTATTGGGTCAATGTCGAGCTAGATAATGTTTCCTACACATTAAGCCTTCCCCCTTGTTATCTTAATAGTTAGATACTGTAATAGTATTCGAAAACCCTAAGTAGAATCTAGGATTCCTAAATTGAATAGGTAATTGTTGAGAATTAGGACTTAAATCCTGTACTCACTTAGAGCCAAAATTTGGTTGGAATGAGAAATCAATTCTAACATAGTTATAACGAGACTTGAATAGCTAGCTAATCGTGTAGATGAGACATTAATAATACAATGCTCCTACTACATTATAGAATTTACGAAACAAAAGTTGGATAAGTTCAGTGAGTGTGAGTAAAATCTGTGTTTAAACTATCATAAATACTCTAATAGCATAGCTACAATGATTTTAAACAATTGCTTACTCGTTACCCATACATCTTTCATATAAAAATCCACATCCCAATACCGAGAAATTGCTAAAATCCATGCTCAATTCCATTGTTTTTTTTTTTTACTTATATTTAGATAACTTGCATGTTCTTTTCCTTAAAATTGCTCAATCGGTTGCTTAGATTAGAGTTAAAACAGTAGAATCCATTACTTAGTTATCTTTCTAAACTCTATTCTTTTTTTCACTACAAAATACGACCTTGGTTAGTCTCCTTGTACTATTAATAGACCGGTATGCTAGCCATTTGTTTGCAGTTTCTATTAAAATTCATTCAATTCTATCTACAAGTGAATCCATTGATAGTATAACATTCCACTATTTTAAAAAGGGACAAATTCTTATTTGATGTAAGTGGAAGTGAGATTGGGACACCATCTACTTTAAAAGAGATGCCATACATCATCAACATATTAGAGGCTACCTATCACCCGAATGCCAATCTTACCGTTTGACTTGTTAAATAGAGAAAACGGCACTTTGCCCCAAAATACCAGTCAACAATTGAGGAGGAATTGTAGAAGCTTCTTTAAGCAGGCTTCATAAGGCTAGAAAAATATCCCATCTAGCTTGCCAATACTATACTCATAAAGAAAGAAAATGGCAAATGGCGAATGTACAATAACTATATCGATCTTACCAAGGTGTGCCCTAATGATTGTTCCCCACACCACACATAGATCAGCTCATTGAATCGACGTTCAACCACGTGCTTATCAGTTTCTTAGACAGTTACTCAGGATACAACTAGATCCAGATGTCTCTTGAGGATAAAGTCTACATATCCTTTGTTACAAAATTCAAGACTTATTACTATAAGGTAATGCCCTTCGATTTGGAAAATGTCAGAGCTGCATTCTAAAGGCTGGTCACTCATATGTTCAAGCCATAGATTACTAGAAACATTGAGGTCTACATCGATGACATGATTTTTAAAAGCAAAACTAGAAGAAGCTACATTAATGACCTTCGAGAGACATTCCAAACTTCGTACCATTTCCAACTAAAACTTAATTGGCAAAAATGTGTCATTAGGGTAGCATCGGGGAAGTTTCTTGGTTTCATGGTGACAAAGTGAGGGATAAAAGCTAACTTAGACAAGATTAAAGTAGTATGGGACATCAAAGCCTCGAGAAAATTTAAGAAGGTTCAGCACCTAATTGGAAGGATCATTTCCTTGAATCCATTTGTATTCAAAAGTGTAAACAAATGTACAGAATTCTTTAAGTTACTAAAAAAACCCCCACTGAATTAAAATGGATAATCAAATGTTAGCGAGCAGTCAATGAACTAAAGGATTTCTTAACAACCTTGCCCTTACTCTCCAAGCCAATCCCCAGAGAAGAGTTATACTTATACCTCATAATTAGCAATAGAACACTACCCTCAATACTCGTCCAAGTAGACGGTTATAAACATAGGCTAGTTTACTACATTAGCCACATCTTTCAAGGCCAAAGCTTCGGTACATGAAAGCAAAGAAGTTTACCCTTGTAATGCTCATCGCAACTCAAAAGCTCAAGCCTTATTTCTTATACCTATTCATGCTATTGACGGAATAACCACTCATAGTTGTCTTAGAAAAGCTCGACTCTTCAAGCAGATTGATGAAATGCTCCATTTAACTTAGAATCCATGGAATCTAGTTTCGCTTAAGACAAGTAATTAAGAGTGCTCACTGATTTCATAGTTGAGTACATGGAAGTGGACCAGCCTCAGCTCATGCTCACTATATTATGTAGACCCTCTATGTTAATGGCTCTTCTACTAAGAGGGGAAAAGGAGAGGGGGTGGTGGGTAAGGTGGAGTAGGACTTGTATTACATTACAATGCATGTATGAAACAAAGATTCTCTATGCTTAGAAGTTTGTGTTTTCCAACAAGCAACAATGAGGACGAGTACAAGGAACTCATTACTATCTTAAAGATTGCCAAAGACATCAGAGTAGAGAAGCTCAACATACACTCGAACTCTATGCTGGTGGTACAGCAAATTAAAGGAGAGTATGAGACCAAAGGGGAAACAATGATCATTAACACACGGTATAGGGTCTACTCACGAAATTTACGTTGTAGCAAGTCAACAAAATCCTTATAGTAAGAAATGGAGAGATAAAAAGACTATCTAAGATAATCTTGTCCATTGTCCTTGCATCACATGATGGTAATAAGCTACTCTTTATATAGTACCTCCTTGAGTGAAGCACGTAGGTACAACAGTAAGAGGTCCTCAAAGTATAGGCCGTAAGTCTTGGGCCCTCATGGATGGATCCTGATATGGATTGTTGGGAAGGATGACACATGATTACTAATATCATGTAAACTAAGGGAGTAAGTTTGAACCTTAAGATGGTCCAAAGTATAAATGAGAGTCAATGGTTTCGTAAATCGAGCACTGACTCTATAGATATGACGCATTGTATAACCATACATAGACCAACTTGCTAAATATGATGCACTAGTCTAAGTTAAGTGAGTTACTCACCACAATCCTTCCTAAAGGGACTAATAAGAGTAAGGAAGACCAAGCAAAAGAATCACTTAGCTTAAAAAAGAAAATACGTTAAATATTCTATCTGATTAGTTGTTGTAGTTAAGGTATATTACCGGTATTTATATGGCCCAATCAAGGCAAGGATGGTAATAGAAATTACAAAAAGGATTCTTTCTTAAAGAGGAAAAATGGGCAATACACAAGGGTAAACTCGTACATAAACAAAAGGAATATTCTTACATAGGATAGTACGGATGTCAGATGATGGATATGTTTCTACTTCTTAATTTAGTGGTTTAAGATGTTATTGGATGCTAGGTAGAGCTAAGTTAACTAAGTTGGTCTTGAGTTGGCAGCTTAGGAAAATTAACTTGGTAGATGAAGATCTAGTAACTCGGGCTCGATGAGAGGTAGGTTAATCTCTATAGGTTAGCTCCGCAGTAGGGCAACTTAAGGTCTAGCATTCTTTAATTTGATATTCTTAGGATCTTCTCCCAAGTGGGAGATGGTGATTGATTCGAAGGAGCTCAATAAACATTCAAGGGAACTCCCTGCTCACTCTCAACTATTATTTACTCTTCGGACCATCTTGCAGCTAGGATCTATCCCTTTGGTTACGCGTGATATTGAGTTTGTATGTTCATCGATGAGTCCATATCAACTTAGGTCATCTATACCCCCCTCTGTTCTATTACTTGTATCGATGTTGATACCTCATTTACCGAAGCCCTTCTACTGAGTGCCGAAGCTAACGATTACATTCATCAAGTCCTGTACTAACCACCTGGACCCCCATATGCTAAGGCCAAGGTCCCTATATGCTAGCTCCTTCTCTGTTGGCCTATTACTACTTCTACTACTACATGACAACCTCCTTTATTCACCTCAGCAACTTTTAACTCTGCCATCTATAGCCACCACATCACGAACCCAGCATAGTTGCTTCGCCTAGAGATTCCCTAGTACGAAACCATTGATGAGCTGTCATGTGTCCTTTATTTTCTAATATTGTACTATTTTTCCTTTTCATCATTTGTCCTATTTACCATTTTAAGTACGTACTAATAATCCTTTTCCATTTGTTCTTTTTGTAATTTTCCTTATTTATGATGTTGCCTTAGAGACTTACAATAAATAGTCCCTTTTCTTTGTAGCCAAAAGAAGATCATCCTTTTTTTATATTAAATATACTTGTTCTTGTGCGATATTCCTCTCCAAGTACCTTACCTTACACTTTTATCTAATCTTATTGAATAGCTTGAGATTATTGGCGAGTAGACCTTAACATTAGCTTATACGTCATATCAAGCGAAGTATTAAGTCATGTTGTGTTCATTGGCGAGTCACATCCTTCGAGCAGCTTCACATAAGCTACTCCATTCCATTTTGCTGATCACTCCATTCTATTTTCTTCAATATCTTAAAGCACTTGTTCAAAGCCCATCTCTTATGGTAAGTCCTAGTGATTATCGAGCTCTTAGATACATTAGATTCCCATCCCCAAACACCTTGCCTAGGTTAGTCCTTGTACTAACTCTACAGGTATCATTAGTACTTTAGAGCATCGGTCCACACCAAGCTCCAAACCTTAGGTAGATTCTCATCCCTAAGCCACTTGCCTAAGTTAGTCATTACACCAATAGTACAAGCACCTTTTTGCATTTAGACTAATTCTAGGATGTACGAAGTTACCATAGTTAAACAACAGAAGAAAAGAGCTAAAGGAGAATGAAATAGACGATAAGCAATGGCGAGTAAAAAAGAAAAGTATTAGTCCATTAGCAAAATGAAGTATAAGGCCTTGAGGGTCAACATACCAACCTTTGTTACATTTAAAAAAGATAAGAAAAATATCAAGTCAAAAGCCCAACTCCTTGTCTATTGCTCAACACCAAGCTTCAATGATTGCTCTCAACTTCAAC
The DNA here is from genome assembly GCA_024138005.1 of Lumnitzera racemosa. NCBI lineage: Eukaryota > Viridiplantae > Streptophyta > Magnoliopsida > Myrtales > Combretaceae > Lumnitzera > Lumnitzera racemosa. The sequence continues at coordinate 44,939,968 of JAMXBC010000010.1, forward strand.
TCAAATTCTTGCTCTAAACTCTTCTCCAAGAGGAACTGCTCTCAACTTCGACTCAGCCCATGAGCTCCATTGGGATATCTACGACTACATCCCTAAGTTTTAGCTAAGTCAAGCTCCAAACTACGAAAACCCAATGATACTTGACCTCAAAGCAAAGGCGCCTACTCCACTTACCAAAGCTAATCTACCATAGAAGTAGTAATGGGGAGAGCTAATCCAGCCACTCTACTTAAAGCTCTAGGCTCCAAAGGTCCGACTAACATCAAAGGAACGTTAATCTAACTAACCTCTTGCCAAGGCAACTTAGATAGTGAACTAGGTATGATTTGCTCACCCCATTTGGGCTACTTACGGAGTGCACTAAGGGACTTATGAAGCAGGGGATTCCTCATAGTTCGACGAACACCTCCAGTATGACTTAGTTAGTAGGTTAGGGTAGAGAGAAAGAACCCTTCTACCTATGTAATCATTACAGCCTTCCCCTACTTACTCGTTTTCATTTGGGATAGTACATGGAAGAACTGCCTAGAACCTCAAGTAAATGTGTACCTCTATAGTGAAGTTGCCACTAACAAGTAACAGATGGCATCATTGGGTATTACTGGGTAGAAAGAGGGAAAGACCTAGAGACTAAAAGCTTGAGTACGCCCCCTAGTCATAGCTCAAGGGCTATCCCCTACTGTTAGACATCTCTTTACACTTCATGATCACAACTCGAAGGGAAGAGCCAAATACACCTCTTCCCCAACTTGAACACATATTCTCTCTCAATCTAATCGCCCTTGACATGCTCATGGAAAAGGGAGAAATGATTTAACCTATGTTTGGATGTTTGGCATGGTGATAAGCTCTAAATTGGATATATTTTATTTGGTGATTTTTCATGATTTTCCCTTGAAATATGAGTTTATTTTTAGAAAATAATACTTAATGGAGTAAAATTTTGTTTTCTAGGTTTTGAAACAATCTATGTGAGAAAAAGAGAAGATAACGAGAAGATAGAAACAAGTTTCACTCAATTCAGAGCTAAAATAAGCAAATTATAAAGGTTTAAAGATCAACATAACCAAACGACAAAGTTGTGTTGTTTTCAAGTGATTTTGGACCATATTCTCACTAACCATAGCTAGTGACATGACCTAAGTTGTGTCCGTGGTCATATCTATATTTTAAATTTATAAAGAAGAGAGAGAGAGAGAGAGAGAGAGAGAGAGAGAGAGAGAAGAGCCAAGTATAGCTAAGTACATGACCAGGGACGGTAATGTCCCCAATCGTATGTCTTGTAGCAACCATACTTTTTACAACGTCTATATAAAGCCTCTTTAAGGTTTTTACAAGAGAACTTTTGGCATAACTTTTTGAGAATTTTTTAAGCTAAGAACACTTTAGAGAGCAAGACACAAAAAAGACTTAAAGATTCATACTTTTTTATATTTCATGATTCTTTCTTCTATTTTTATCTAACTCTTCCTTTGTCTTTAGTGTCAACTTCCCACTACAGTCCATTAATGGTCATTTGACATCTGTAGTAAGGTCAACAAACCCAACAACCCTTAGGATGTTAACCTCTAAGCCATAGATTCGATTGCTAGGCCGATCATGACTGACTGCCTTTAAAGTCACATAGTCTCTACTGGCGCATGTTGTTTGCTAACAGCTAGTACGAGTAAACCCCAAATTGCTACGTATCCAGGTAATCCTCATAAAAGGAACCAAACACCACAAGGTAGGGGGTCCTCCCCATTCTTTCAACTCATTTTTTATACACAATCTTAACTTTCAGCAACCTATATACATACTTTACAAGCACTACCCCTTAGGTCCTTAGTGTTCGCCCCCTCTTTCCCTTAGCCTTACTTACTAACTTGAGCTTTAGAAGGCCTTTATAGCTACTTAAGTGTTGGAAGGCCTCCGTAGCTACATCCATAGGGGGATTTTTCAAGAATTAATAAGCAAGAGGTGAGATCCAAGCTCAATTCATCTAAGCATTACTTGAGCCCACTCATTTCCAGTTGATTAAACCACAATCAACAATGGAAATTTGCAATCTCATCATTTGTAGCATAGTTTGTTTTTAACTTTTACCAATTGACATTGTCCAAGATTTTTCTTTAAAAGAAAAAAAAGAGGAAAAGGACATTGCTAACAAGTGGGTAATTTCATAAAAATCTTGAAGATTGCACTTAAGTAAGCTAATCTATCCCAAGGTCCAATAGTCACTTATTTCAAGATAAGAGTCTTCAGTAGCCCACGAGCTTAGACCCAATATTAAGGGGCAAATCCTCAAATATAGTAGAGATGAGACTTATTTACCTATCCTTAAACTAAAGCCCCAAGAAGCAAAGCACTAGACCTTTTCAAGAGCCTAAGATGAAATAGCCTAAACAAAAACACTAGATCTTCCCACACTTCAAGCTGGAAAGAGCCTAAACATATGGCCTATTAACTTCATTCAAAGTTTTGCCCATCTACACCAACCCTTTCCAAGCCTAAATGGTCCTAAACACAATATCTAGTCACTGCACAAAACTATCCTACCCACTCCAACCTTGAAAGCAAACACAAAGCTTGTCTCCACTATGAATTATCCTACTAATAAGCCCAATTAACTTGAGCTTAAGGCAATAAATGGGGCATTCTTTAGACTAATTCGTCTAATTGAGCCTGGGATAATTCTAACTGATGATCAAATAATGGAAATGCAATCCATTACTTGAAATTTTCATAATGAAGAGTATCCTAAACACAAACTGTATCCTAAACACTAACCTTAAACACATGAGAGATAAGTTCTAGTAATATGAGTATTAGGCTTATTTCTTAAAGGAGGTTCATCTTGAACTTGGTACACATATCAAAATGATGTTAGGCATTCACTTCATAATCCTTAAACACGATTATCCCTTGCAAAACCCAGTTGGGCCTTTTAGGGAGTTCTTTCCTAATCAACCCTATCAAGAACCACCCCCATATTAAGGCAATCAAGAGATTAAGGTCATTAGTTTAAAGAAATACTAACTTATGCTAGCTTCAGTTGCACTAATTCATGAGTAATACTTGTCATTGATAATTGATTTTTTTTTTTTGGAATTAAGGAGAGCACTGATCTACATATACTTCACCTAAGTTGATTTACCTCAAGATCAATAATTTTTCTAAGTACTCTAATCCCAAACATTTTGTCTAAACACCTCGAGCCCATACATACTCACCTAAGCTCACATACTCTAAACCTATGGATTTAGGGCTTTAATTCTCTTAGAATGGGAACTTGAGACAGTGGATAATGATTACCTTGAAGAAGAAGAAGAAGAAGAAGAAAAAGGAGTAAAAAAGAAAAGGAAAAAGAAAGGAGAAAAAGGAAATATTAAGGTGATCCTACTCAAATGTGAGACTTGACTTATTAGCCCAAAGCTCTCAAATATTCAAAAAGCTAAGTTTAAAACTCATCATGGAATTACAATGCTCAAAATTCTAAGCTTCCATAAGAATACATGAAACCTAAACACAATAAGATTTCTAGGCCCCGAAGCATGAAGCCTTAATTCCACAACCCTACCAACTTTACTACCATTAATTTAGCTCTTCTAACTAAAGAAATGAATTTATCTTAAATAATAACTGCTCATGAAACTAAGGTAAGCCAAGGCTTAGTTTTTCTTATGGTTCTTGACTTGTAAACCTTGGGTTATATGAATAAAGATTTTCTTTCAAGATTGACCATTGCATTAATATCCATTTGTTAAAGCCATTGACCAAAAGCCTTAAATTGCAAGCCCAAAAAACACCTAATTGATTACTAGATTATACCATTTGCAAGATGAATTATAATTCTTAGAATTCATGCAAAGAGTGCAAAAAATCCCATGATAGTGAAAGGAAGTCGTCTTGGACCAAAAATTTTAAGTAATGATACTTATTCCCTTGGTGGAAAATCAAAGAATAGTTGAGTGCTTTCTCAAGAACATGAATCATCATTCGCCCCTAGTTTTGAAATCAATGCTTTAAGAGATTGTAGAAATCGTGAAAGACGCTCTAGGAATCATGACTAAGACAAGATGACTAATAAATAGGCAAGGAGCAATTCGACTCCTTATTTGTGATCTTTAAAGCCTTCGAGACTTTCATACTTGTTAGTAACACAATTTTCCACCAAAAGAGTACATGTTTTTCAAATTTTTTTACAAAAACAATTTCAAAAAAATGAAGAATTTTTAGAAGTTAAAAAAAAATATTTCTAAGAAAAATTAAAATTTTCAAAGAGTCATTAGAATCCCTCAAGTTCTAGTTTAAATCAATTTTTCAAAACTCATCGAAGTCTTTGAAACTCCTAGATCGCTTGGCTTTTAGTGCACTATCCATTTCTAAAAGTAATTTTAGATCGCTTGCTTATTAGAGCGTTATCCTATAATTTGTTAGATCACTTACTCATTGGAGCATTGTCTAGTCCTTTTTAGGATCGCTTGCTCAAAGTAATGCTATCCTATTTTTTCTTGGGTCACATACTCATTAGAACACTATCCAACCCTTTCTAGGATTGCTTACTCATAAGAGTACTATCCTACCCTTTGTTAGATCGCCTGCTTATTAGATCACTATCTTATCCTTTGTCAGATTGTTTGCTCATAAGAGCACTATCCTATTTTTTTCCTTAGTTGGATTGCATGCTCATAAGACCACTATCCTATTTTGTCTCTAATAGATTGCATTCTTACCAAGAGTGCCATCCTATCTATTTTTTTGAGCAACCAATCCTTAAAGAGAGCTATCCTCTTAAGGATACCTTACCTTTCAAGTAGGCAAGAGTGCCATCCTATCTATTTTTTTGAGCAACCAATCCTTAAAGAGAGCTATCCTCTTAAGGATACCTTACCTTTCAAGTAGGGACCTTATCTAATTTAACTTAACCTATCAAGTCGGGACCTTATCCCTTTTACCTCGACATGTCTAGTCGGGATCTTATCCCTTTTACTTTAACCTGCTAAGTCAAGACCTTTCCCTTTTACCCTGACCTATCAAGATGGGATCTTATCTCTTTAACCCTAACCTATCAAGTTGGGATCTTATCTCTTTTACCTCAACCTACTAAGTTGATATACTATTCAGCTGATCTTTCAAATCAGTATCTTTTTTTTTTTTGGCTAACCTCTCAAGTTATGTTCCTTTTTAGTTGACCATTCAAATAAGTAGTCCTAACCTTATTAATTCAAGCTAAGATTCGGTAAAAATGGGCACATTTTTTTTTATCTTTATAACAAAACTTTACTCAAACTTCACTATAAAGAAGAATAGCTATAAGTACCTTATTTTTGCTACCATTTTCTATTATGTTTTTTTTTTTCATTTTAATTTTTAGGTTAGGTTTAACAAAAATCTAAAAAATTAAAAAAATCCCAAAAAATTGAAAAATTGAAAAAGAAAAAATGTCAAAAAAGTCTAAATCAAGTCAATTAGTCTTTTAAGTTCGGGTTAGGTAATAGTCGAAAGTACACATGTAATTTAATAAATTTAGAGTTTTTAAACTTTTGAGCTTCGTCAAAAAAATAAATTTAATAGTCCAATAAAATATATGAGTTCATGAAAATGGGTTTTTGTCCAATTTAAAAAAAAATAGTTGAACTAATTGAAATAATAAGACTCTAGATTTATTAAATTCAAAAGTGGTGATAAGAAATATATTGAAGCATGTATATTTAAACTATTTTGATAAATTAAATAAATTTAATCAAGTTAGGCTTAGTTTCAAAAGTTCAAATTAAATTAGACTGAAAAGTGAAAGTTTAAGTAAACTTTAGTTGAATAACTTGTTAGGAAATTGAGCTAGCTTAGCTAGCTAAAGCATGTGTGAGGTAACCCAAAGGTTACAAGTTGAACCCAAGCACGCATAGGGGGTTTGTTAATATAACTATCATGTGCTAATCACATGATCACCCCCTCCTTTTCCAATCGAGAAAATCAGGGAAATGGGAGGAAAATTTAAGCGACTTGATCATACAATGTATCTTGTTTAATCTTCTTAATTTTATGTCGATTTGGTTAAAAAGATTATCAAAACTACCAAGTCTATGAAAAGTTTTAACTAATATCTATTTAATGGAGATTTGATAAGAATTAAGTATATTTAAAATCTTATTCATGGATGATTTAACTCAATCTAAAATGGGAAAAAAGATTCAAGTTTTTGATCTTATAAAAATATAACACACACAAATTTGAATCCTTAGGGACAATTAACTTCAACTATAATCCATATTGTCTTATGATTGAGAACAACATCATCCTAACTGCCTACCATCCTTTACTTTGCAACTCACCACAACCTAACATCTACCCACACTATCACATACAGACTACCAAGCCACCCACACATAAGAACTAAATCCCATCAACTACATTCTCTCTCTACCTAAACCCTACACAATGACCTACTTCATAATAACCACACCATACAAACTACCCACATACAAATCATCTGTTCATGACCCAATCACATATACAAACAACATACACTCTATGTTACACAACACCGCGCTATATGCTCAACCCTAACCTTCATCCTTCACTATTAGCCAACAAACCTAAAACCACCTCCCTTTGCACCCAGTCAACGCACATACAGTCATATCTTAATCCTTTTTAATAGAACACACATGTAGTCCCTAACCTAACGAGCCAGGCTCCATGCCTAACCACTAATCACCAATGAAAACCATTCAAACCATCACAGCAAGCCACAACCATATACCAAACAAGGTTTCACTAATGACTTTGTCACAAAAATCACATTATCCACATGATTTGATGCCTTGAACATGCATTGAGTTGGAAAAAGTTTACATGGTGAGTTTCATCCACAACTTGACCAAACCAACTTGGAGTGCACAAGTCTAATTTGATCCGAGTGCAAAAATAGGCCTTTATATTTGACCCCCATGCAATAGAATAAGTGGTTTTTTTTTTCTTTTCCTTTTATTTTAGTTTATCTTGATAATTTCTTTTCCTATACAATTAAATAGTGCGTGTACTAACTTTATTTTTATTTTTTGTGTAGGTCTTAATCTTAAATTTGTTTTATCCTTTTGTAATTATTAGTAATAAGTGTAGGTTAGTAAATTAGTATAGTTGCGATATTTTACATGGAATCGTATTATCGCATCATTTTTTTTTTCGGGTCTTGGCATCAATTCTTATTAGTTGATTTTTTTGGCATATTACCATATTTTTTATGAAAACGACATTTTTTGCATAAATATAACATTTTATAGAAAATTCATATCTTTGAACATTTTGCATGAGAATTGCATTTTTTTTTTATAAAAAATAGAATTTTTAAGTCTTTAGGGTTTTCTTGAAAAATAATAAAAGAAAAGCTTTTATCATGAAATTGTTTTTTTCAAACATAAAAAATCTTAATTTGAGTTTTTTTTTTTTTCAAAAATTTAGTTTTTTAAGGTTTTTTTTTTTCAAAAATTAGGAATAAAATCAAGTTTTTTAAGGATTTTCTTAAAAAAATTGAAATAGTTAATAAATATAAATCTAGCTTAAGTTTTTTAAATAAAAAGGAACAAACCTACTTGCTAATTTTTAGAACTATGGTTAATAAATATTACCTCAAGGATGACTATCTATTCAAGGAAACAAGGTTGCACATACTTAATTGTTCCACGCATGAGCTATTGGTGAGAGAAACTTAATGTAGTGGATTATTTGGTCATTTTGGTGAGACCAAAACAATCAACATATTGAGAGAATATTTTTACTAGCCTGGTTTAGCTAAGGATATCCATAAGGTAGTCGCTAGTTATGAAGTATGCAAGAAGGTGAAGGGAAAGAGAGAGCTAAATGGAGAGTATTTGTCTCTATCCACACTGACCTTACCTTAGGCCGACCTCAATATAGACTTTGTCTTAGGGTTACTCTGGATATACAAGAGAAAAGATTCAATCTTTTTGTAGTAGAGCACTTCAGCAAAATGGTATACTTTACCCCGTGTCATTGAACTAACAATACTTTATATATTACTTGTTTATTTTTTAACAAAGTTATTTGACTACATGGAACACCAAAGACTATTGCTTTTTATCACAACACCAAATTCTTAAGCTATTTTTGGAAGACTTTAGAAAAAACTTAAGATTAAACTTATATTCAGTTTTATTAACCACCCTTAGACTGTTGGTTAGACTAAAGTGATGAACATGACACTAAGTAACTTACTTAGAGCTATCGTAGAAAAGAACTTAAAAGAGTGGGATCTATGTCTACTAATTGAAATCGCATAAAACAAAAATATTCACAACACCATCGGGAAGACTCTACTCAAGGTCATCTATGGCTTAAATCTTACTATTCCCCTAAGTATGATCAATACCTCCACAGCTATTGAAGAAAGTCAATCGAACCTAAGAATTGCAAGAGCTACATTAAGCCGTGGTAAGGAAGATCACCAACTCAACCAAAGACAACAAGAGATCGGTAGCTAAAGCTATCAAGCTATTTCTTTTAGACCAAGAGACTTAGCATAGAGTCACCTTAATCGAGAAAGATTTCCATACTTAAAGCAGAACGAGTCATCTCCACGGCCAATGGTTTATTCAAGGTCTTAAAGAAGATTAATCACATTGGTTACCAGATCGAACTGCCCGAGAACTATGGTGTTTTTTTCAACTTCAATGTATCCAACTTGATTCCCTTCTAATATGGATTAGACATCTAAACCCTTGACTCAAGCCCATGCTTAAGGGCTGGAGAGTATGGCTAGGAGAATTCTTTCCTTAAGACCTACCACTAAGGAGTCTAAGCTACTGCAATTTGCTAACTTGATGCCTTAGCCAAGCCAGACCCACATGTACTCATCATTCGCCTCCAGTTTTCAACCTTAACTACACTTTAACATCAACTCAGCTCATTGGACCATCAGCTCAGCTGACTCAAATCAAAGAATGCTAAAAGTGTTCAAGATGAATTTGCCTCAAAAGAATTATCTATTCGACTTAACACAACTACCATGTTACATGTGTCTTTTTCCATGACATTCTAGAAAGATTCTTTACTTTTTCTATACAAAATATTCTGTCTTTTTTATCCTTTTTAGTATAATTCATGTATTTAAATTCTAAATTACCTTTTTATATTTTCTATGTATGCTTGTAACCCTAGTAGGGTTAGTAAAATAAAACCCAATTTGTTATACATAGACAACAACACATCACATTATTAGATTATTACAAGTTTCCTTCATAAGCAACCCCAATGTTCTCATTTATCATTAACTCTTATCTATTTCCTTTAGTAAGGAGTAATGGTGAATGACCCTATAGTTCGGACTAATAAGTCACATCCAGTAGATTGCAAGCTGAGTAAGATTGATTGGTGTGTTATATCCAATTGGTAGCTGCCTAAATTTTGCTAATCCCCTTTTGTTTTCTTTTGATTTCTCCATGTTATGGTGCTCCTCTATATGATCGACCCCAAAGACACATCAACCTTAGACTTTAGGCCTTGGAAGATCTAGACATGCTTACTCTAAGCCAAGCAATATATCTACCCATCCAAGCTTCGCTTCAAGTGAAAGAAATGTCTAAAGAGCTGAGCTATAGGCCTTGGTAGGTGGTAAATGAACAATGCTTCGAACTCGAGCAATTAAAGCTAAGCTTTTAGGTATAAAGAGCCTGGACATACGATAAAGTACCTAAACACTTCAACTTAGAACTTCATGAAAGGTAATTAGAGCTCGAGCTCAAATGGCTTCCTATAAAGGAAAAAATGATCTCTCACCACCAAGGTTGCATGCCTTTTACCCCTTCCCAAGCCTCTCTATGATCTAGTTATCAGCCCTAACCGTATAAGCATGTACATCTTACCAAATGCTTCGTCATTATGTTTATATGTCACATAATCCATGGCATTTGGGTTCTCACTCGTTAGACATAATAGCTCTACCTGATCCCTATCCACACCATCATCGATGTACCTTTCCCGAGGCTTCTTCACCATTGCCCTCCTCCTCATCTCCTATGCCTACATATTACCACCATAACTGCTCTTTGGAGGAGAGTAGCATTAGTCATCACCTTATGGGTATCTTTGACCATGGTAGAGATCTCCTCAAAGGTTGAGAGATTACCTTGGAATCTCGAACTACTTTGGTTAGCCATTCTAGTTTCGCTTCGAGAAGTAAGTTGTGGGAACTTTGGGTATGTTAGGTGTTGAAAGAAGGAAGGGAGATTTCTAGAGAGATTTTACTATAGTATCGGCAAGGAAGAAGTAAAAAGTGAAGAAATGAGCTCCATCTTCCCCCTTTCCTCTCCCCCTTCCCTCCCCACCTACGCTTCCTCTCCCCCCCCCCCCCCCCCCCCCAAAAAAAAAGGCCTTTATATAGATGAAGAAGGGGCATATTGTTCATCACTTCTCACTTAAACTAGAATTCTAACCTCAGCCCTCCACATATCATCTCTTAACACCCAATGGACTAGATCCTCTCATTACGTAGATCGCCAATGTAAACCCCAACATGGTTTCAAAGCAACACACACTATTGAAAGCACCATCATTGAACCTTAGGCATCTTAAAGGTCATATTGATCATATTAATTGCCACGTTTAATAGTACTGTATCCTTGACTAACAAGCCCAAGTCTATCACCTATATCTTCAGAATCACTCCTTGCCATCTCAATGCCAATAAGCATATTGAGTTGGAGGGGGGGGGGGGGGGGGGGGGGGGGGGGGGGGGGGGGGGGGGGGGTGTGGGATATATGGGGAATGTAAGGAGGGGGAGTGGGATGGATGTGGGGAAGGGTATGGAATGTGTTGATAGGTTGTTCTAGGCCCAAGCCTAAGTGTCTCTACCAACTTAGGTTCTATTGATTACCACTCCAAACCAAAGAACGCGACTCCCTTCAATGGCCAAGTTATCTTGCCCCTCTCATAAGCTCTTACCAACCTAACTTAAGCAACCTGCTTAGGTTCCCTTAAGTATGTCTTCTCAAAACCCACCTAATGGAATTCCTTATCCAGTCTACCAAGCACTAGCATAGCTTACTTAGGCTTACCTTAAGCACTTTTCCAACCTGATGTCTCAGGTCTTCTGAGACTTTAGCTAACATCCTCTGTAGACCTAACCCCTTGGGTCGACCAAATCTAAGCTTGACACACAATGCTAACCTTGATTCCGCAAGCACATACTAGGTAGTTAGGGCATGACTCAAAAACTTCAATGCCTCTTATGCTCTCTCTCTTCTTTTCTCATTAAATGCCGTTTGACATCCATAATACAACCTATGCACCTAGCAACCTAGGTGTGATTACTCCCTATATTATGGACATGACAGCTACCTTTCCTAAGGTTCACCAATCAACAAAGTGGCCTTGTCCTCTCTCGTATTGCACATGCCCCCTTTACACCAACTATGTATGAGCTAATCCTAAGTTGTTACGTATCCCAAGTAAGTAAGCTTCATGCTTTATAAATAGGTCATGGAACCAAAAATACATGGATTTGAATTTGAATTTGAACTTGAACTCTTAGAACTTTTCTTACACCCTTTAGATACACAAACATCTATTTTCTCTTTCCTTTGCTAACTTAAGGCCCTCACTAGCATAGCTACAAGGGCATTTCTTGCAAGTTTTCCATTGCATAAAATGATTGGACCACTAGACAACCCTCCCTGAACGATCAACGCATGACCAAGTGCGATGTAAATTCAGTGATATGCTTTTCAAAATAATAGTATTAATAACAAAATGAATAAGAAAGGATAATGATAGAATAATAGATTAGAAAGTTTCAAAACTTTTACTTTTTCCTCCCTCTTTCTCTCCTATTTTAGGGTAACACAAATAAGTGACACCTAGAAAAAATTTTCTTCGCATATTCCTCCTTCCTACTTTTCCTTTCAAACCAAACATTGGATTTGAAAAATTCTCTTCCATTTCCTCTCCTCTCCATTCTTTCCTTCCCTACTCTCGTTGAAAGCATATTTAAAGAAATGCAAAAGTCTCTCCGTTGAGTTTATGGTTTAAAAGCATGCTAGAGGTCATTGTGCTTGTCAATGGGTGGAAAAGACGTATGATTGAATGTTGGAAGAGACTTACTGATTAAGTTGCTCAACTATCATGAACACCATATTCATTATGGTCTAGGTAGAGACCGTATCGATTTACAGAACGTTATAGGTTAGCAATCAGTCATCAGCAAAGCGATGAAGACGATTGGTAGAGAGTCCAAAACAAGTTCATCAAATTTGGACTAGTCAGGAATTGTCTTCGTGAAGAGCTAACCGTAGAATACTAGAAAATGTCCCAAAAAAAAAAAAAAAAAAGATTAAGATTTCCACAAATGAACCTAAGAGTGGAGGACAAGCAACTGTTGTCGAGGTCTGCAACCAGCGACATTTAGTTTCGTATTTTTCTGGCAAAACAACGAGATAATGAGATGTTCCTCGAAGAAATTGGCAAAAATTCAACTTGAGACAATTCACTTAAAATTCTCCTTTCTAGTTTGGACCTTTCTAGTTTGGAGAATTCTTAGGAACATAGGTGCTGCAATAGATAAGAACCCGAGCGAGGGATTTATTTAGCTTTAAGGTGCTCCGTATAGTAGTAAGAGATAGCCCAATAAGTGGAATAACTTCTTAAATTTAAGTGTTACATCTAATCTATGTTACTTTCTTATGTAAGATTATACCATGAAGAAATTAGTATAGCTTTTCAACAGTTGTAAATAACTTAATAGAAATTAAAATAGTTACATCCAAGACTTGGCCGATTCAAATTGAATAGAGATGCCACTCAAAAGGAAGTAATAGAGGGATAGATCCTTAGTCTACTTATTTTTAAAGACATCCCATTTTGGGGTGTGACATATAAAAAAATTGGAGCCTGCATATAAAATTGCTTTCTTATGTATTATACCTCTAACTGTTGGTATCGTCCAAGCAGGTGGACAAAGGCTTACATATTTATTTTCCAGGATAAATAGGAATTGGAGGAGTGCTTAGAGATGAGATCGGGAGATTAAGGTACGTATATGGGAATCGTGTTGAAAATAACATCTTTGAAACTGAACTTAAAGGGATGTAGTCTTCAGTTTGTACCACAAGGGAAAATATTGATGGTTTGGAGGTTGAGTCTAATAAAGAAGTTGGGCACGAATTGGTTAAGAATGTTTAAATACAAGAATCAATGGAATTAATGGATGGAAGCTCAAGCAAGTAAAAGGGTACTGCAATAGATAAATAGTTTCATCAAACGCGTGTTTCTGGAATCTAATATTAATGTTAATCATTTAGCAAGCTAGCAGAGAAAGAGTCTTCATTCAATATTGGTTCCTTTGAAAGTTTGAAATCCAGTTGTAAAAGACTACTAAATCTGGACAGATGAGCTTTTCCATTATTTCGGATCCTTTTCTATTTCTACTTTCTAGTTCTTTCTATTGATGTAATGCATCACTAATTATTAATAAAATTTAGGAAGGGCGATCTTTCGAAAATAATAATAATAGTAATGGACTCATCTCATAAGATAATAATAACATTCTAAATCTATAGCCTCGATAATCCATCTAAATAGCTAAAATCACTATATATATATATAGAATCGAACAGGAAATTCTATGCGATTTTTTGCGGTTTCAATGGACGATATCCATCTAGAAAGCTAAAATCATATGATTAATAATCATACGCATAGCACACTTTTGAGAAAAATACAAAATATATCTAGACTTAATCAGCACGGCTCCAAGGCATGAATACCCAAGTCGTGGTGATTAATATCATTATTACTTCGGTAAAAGTCCATAACGTTTCTAGATACCTAGCTTCTTGTAATTCTGCCTTTTTGGTCAATGATTACGGAACACCTTTTCTCATGCCCCGTCGGTTTGCCCAATTAAATTTTAAATCCATGCATCCGGACTTCTAGAAACCTTTGACAGGTGGTGGCTGTATTAATCGACGGCCAAAACTACTTCGGAAAGGTTCCAAATTAGAACATTGTTGGTTCGTTACGCAGTAAATAATTAACTATACCTCTATCTAATTTGTGTTAACACGAGATAAAATTTAGCGGAAGGATGAAGGGTTATATTTGTATGAAGCAAGTTAGTAGTAAGTGCTTATTGACCCACGACATAATAGTTAGGATTGGTAATCCATGTTAATATTTTATATCTGTATTTGAATAGATTTATATTTTGAAAATCTTAACTCATAACTTCGCATGTTTATTAATCATCTATGTAAGCTAAATTCATAATCCAATCTATTTAATAAATGCGTTTTCTATTTAGGTTGAACCCATTTATTGATAAAAGGTTGTAACTAAATTCATAAGATGGCTAAAAATTCATAGGAAAAATAACAATAATAAAATTAACATTTTACAAATAAAAATGACATAATAGTAACACTCATACATGAAATTACAATCCCATAAAAATTTAATGAAGTAAAATCCGATCAAATAAAGTAAATCTAAACATTAATTGACTACATTATATAATAAAGTAGGTTGAATCATGTCTCAATGATATATCACTATTAGTGGTAGTTGCTCTAAAGAGATATCTGCATATAAGAACATTACATTAATAAAAGATAAATGATGTTGAAATATTTATAAAAATAATTTAATTTATTACATTCTCTATAAAACCAATTCTTTATACATAAAAGATTTCCCATATTTATTGACTTTAATTAGCTACTCTAATGATCAAGAATCTAACTACATACTAAATGTGGATTCTAAAACTATCATAGATATCAATATACTTAAGATATCATGTCACATCATTATAACTTGAGAATATTGAGATTAATTAATATTCTATTAACTTGAAATACCTGATTTAACCATTATAAGCCACTCTGCATGCAAATATAACTCTAATTCAAATCTATTATCACTTAGGGTGAGTAGGTAATTTTGTTGTATAAAATACCTACCCAAAACCTACTTTGTCGGGTTAGGTTCCAAGTAGTAATAAGGATTACAAAATAGATTCTAAATAATAACTTTTTAGAACATACTCTTATGATGTAAGGTATGACTATTAAGTTAGAGTACCTTGCATTTAGCTTGGAACCTATATTTAAAGTATATAGGGTATAGGTTCCAAAATACCCTATATTTCCCCCTATAATAATAATTGAACATTATTAAAAAGAAAAAAAGAATTTAATACTATTGCATTTCATTTAACCATAAAGAAAATAATAACAAAATGTTAGCTCATAATAAAACTCTAAAACTACATGCTATTTGTGTCTATGATCTAGTCCCCCTCTCTTCTTCTTTTCAACACCCCCACACACCCCCCCCCCCCCCCCCCCCCCCTCTCTCAATAAAACCCCATCTCTTCTTTTATTATCTCATTTCTTTTCTCCTTCTTCTTCTTTTTTTACTAATCTTAGTTTTGTAAGATCTTCAAAGCAGCTTGATTCTTAGCCAATTTGCACCATTATATATTTACTGTTCTTTAACTTTTTGTACACATGGATTATGGAATCATTTACTTATGCTATAAGATCT
This sequence comes from Lumnitzera racemosa, assembly GCA_024138005.1. Taxonomy (NCBI): domain Eukaryota; kingdom Viridiplantae; phylum Streptophyta; class Magnoliopsida; order Myrtales; family Combretaceae; genus Lumnitzera; species Lumnitzera racemosa. The sequence goes on from JAMXBC010000010.1 coordinate 44,955,508, forward strand.
ACTTCTCTTCAAATTGTAATTGACTAGTTTAATGTTCATGAAGTTAGAGGTTTGATATTTATTGTGCATCAAAGCATAATGTTTCGAAGGAAGAGATTAAAAAAAAAAAAAATACAAGTTCCATATTATAGGTTTTAGAGTCCTAGAAGGTAGGATCTGATACAAAAATTTGGGAACTAATGCTTACAACATAAGATATAGGTAAGGCATCATACCCTATCCTCCCTATACCCACTCATGCCTAGTTATCACCTCTAAGTTGTTACACGATATTAAAAGAATGAAATTCTTTAATAAAGGAAAGATTGTTTGTATCATAAAAAAATAAAAAATAAAAAGAAGAAGTAAATTTAAATCTAGTATATGTATACATATAAGGTAAAGCTACTTGTAAGTTGTTTATCTATCAATATTAATGGAATCCTAAACTCACTACTACCAATATTTGGACTTATACTTGTGTCATCTTTCTTCACATATTCATGGAATAAAAAAGAAAGAGAAAACAATGCTCTTCTAATTTTTTTGGTTATATTAAAATTATACGAGTTTACGAGTTGAACCTCGGACGTATTTATGAAACCTGTTTAATAAACGAATTCATAAACATGTTTTCAGGTTGAACGTAAACTAGGACATGAATTTTGTCATATTTGAATGGGTCTAACCCATTTACATCTCGTGTCAGCTTTTTCCACAAATAAACCCATTTATAACCATGTCATATTCTATTCAAGTTCATAGGTCATGTCCCAAATTGTCAGTCCTACTAATAGTCTGTTTATTTTTTGAAATAAAATAGTTTGAGAATAAAAAAGTTGCTTCATGAGAATGGCTATTATGTAATACACTAAAAAATTTATACTCTAGTAGTTACTTCATATAAAATTTTATTATAAAGAATAGTTGTTTTACCATTTACTCCAACTCATTATTTCCAACATTAAGATGGAAGTATAATAAAAATACTAATATGGCCATCATTGGTCATTATGGAATACAAGACAAGCAATAGTTATTCAACAAAAGTATCACTATCCCATCACTTAAAATTTTTATTTTCTTTTGGAGAAGGAATAAGAAAAAACCACCTTACAAAGGTAATAACTATTCCCTATAAAGTTAGAATGTAAAAGTCACCTAGAATAAAAATATTTAAGCTAATTTTCAAGTAAATAATGGAGTAGAATGTATTTCGAGAATAGCTATTTTAGCCTCTCTTAATTATCTCCAAGAACGATTGTAAATGTATTATTAGCAAGTGCTCATTACAACAGTACTTTTAATGATAAGAAAATTCATATGCAACCTCTAATTTGTCATTTTTTTCCCCAAACACTTATATTTTAAATGTAGGAGGATTTGAACCTAATTCACCTCATTGTAAAATCAATATTTATGCCACTAAATTATAATACTCTTGTAAAGGGTCATTTCGATAATTAAGCCTTTAGCCTAATTTAAAGCTATGGACCAATATCTTGAGCTAATGATAGAACTTGAGAAATTGACCCGATTAGGGATGTTTTAGGGAGATCTAGTTTGGTAAGCCTAGAATAGGGATCATCGAACTAGATATTCCATTTTCGACCTTGCTTGGTAACCTCATGTATGTAAAGTAGACTAAAAAAAAAAAAAGACTTTTTAGAGCTCATTTGGGCTTTATTTAACTTTATTAGGACTAAAATAAGTTTAAATGTGGTTTATGCCAGTTTAAAGATAAAATTGGCTTCTTTTAATTATTATAAGCTCTTGGATAAGTCCAAGCTCATGTCTAAGCCCATGAAGTCTTAAGGAGAAGATAAACTTCAATGAAAAGGCTTAATCTTAGCCCTTCATCTTTGAGCCATCCAACAAATAAGATTGGCCTCTAATTTCTATAATTCGGAGACTCTTTCTCTCATTTGGTTCATTCAAAACATTAGCAAGACAAACACCATAGCTCTACTAAAATCACTTTAAAGAAGATTAAATAGATAATTCATCAAGATCGGTTCAAGAGGGACCATGAATATCGAGTTCGATCCATTAGCACACGCTAACACACACACACATTCAGGATACTGATTCTACTCGTTCTTCCTCCTTGCATCTTTTTCTACATGTTATCAGCACAAGATGTCTCTTAGGTCGATCAACATACTTATGCATGTGATCAACCAGCTACAACAGCCCCACCATACAACTCTTAAGCTCTTACTTGTAAATTGGAGTGAGCTTGGTCTTAGAACTAAAAGACTTCCTAAGATTAATCTTACTTAAAATTTATCCAAAACTCTATAAATAGGCCTTAACCTCCTCTTCATAACTTACTCCAACAATATGTTTTTTGTTGTGATAGGGTAAATTAAAGGTGCGCATTGGGCTGAACTAGGCTAAAGTAAACCCTAAATCATCAATTCATGAGCTAGCAATTAGTTGAACTGGGCTTAACCCTTAAGGCTACATACCCAAGCCGGTTCATGTGAATCGACGGTTCAAGGGCCAATTCGAAGGCCTTTGAACCATCATCTTTTTTTTCAAATTTAATTTTCTACATTTCCATCAATTACCATTAATAATTTATCACCTACTTGTGTATTTCTATTTTCTTTCCCAAATAATTCTAATACTTTATATGGACATATAGTGACACATTAATGGTTCATTTTTATTGTCAATCGAAAACTTTTTTTGTTTCAAAATAATTGATTTGGACCCTAATAGTAGACCTAAGTTTGTTATCAAACTAACTATTTAAAGGCCTATCGAGTTAGCAGTTCTCCAAGTTTGAATTGCTTAGTCTCTTGAAGCCCGACGGTTCATCAACTGGCTCAGGCTTGTCCCCATTTAGGTTGGACCGGTTGAAGGCCATCTCGACTGGTTCACAATTTGGAATTAACCCTTATATAGGTTTAAGACTAATAGGAAGGAGGTGAAGGTTTCATCAAAACAAGTAAGATTCTAATCCCAACTCTCAGTTTCCTAAAAAAAAAGAAAAAATTGAATAGAATTCTTTTCATTTATAACTTAAGAAATTGAAATAGGAATTTTATATTTTAAGATGATTCGAGACCCTAAAAATACTTTAAGACAAAGAATTACTTCAATTCAACATAATATTCTAAATCTTATAAAAATATAGAAGATTTGAAATAACAAATTGTCTTTATGGAAAATCAAGTCAAAAGTAAAACTTTTAAGAACAAAAGTATTAAGTTATACATAAGAAAGTATAAGACCTATATAAATGACCAAGTGGGGAAGTAAATTGGTTAATTTAACAAAGGAGAATTTTAAGAATTTTGCAAATGAAAAATTTCTCTTGATTACTTAAACATTGGCATGAAAGCATTAGTAATAAACAATTAGCAAATAGAAATAAATATGCAAGAAAACAAAAGAGAAGGGAAGAGAGAATTAGGCAATCAAATCATAGGGCTTCCGCCTAATGTTTATTACACTTTTCTAGCTCCACCATTAGGAACTCAGTTTTTCACACTAGTATCATTCCATTATGCACTTCAAAAGGGTGAAGCATATGTCTACTTTAAAAAAAATTACATAAATATGAATTGAATGAAAAATATTACAGAAATATAAACCTTAAGTTACATTTAAGAAATTCGATACTGAAAATAACAAAAGTGTCGCATTTTATAAACAAGATTTAATGTTTTAGCTATAGTAGCTATCTTACATTTAAGAGATATGACATTCATGAATACCTATGTCACATCTCTTAAATACGATACAAGTACAAATACCTTTGTCGCATTTACGAGATTCAAGATAGGCTAGTAAATTAGTAATATCTTTTATATAATTGGTAATCATGTAATAGTAGACAAGTAAAATTCTCCATTATCAAACAAATAATATTACAAATTACAGTTACCAATCACCCTACTCTACCTTACTAGCATGTCTTTAGCTTGACACATATCTATATAGTTAAATTATCCTCTCTTCCAATAATTTTCCTAACTTCAACAAATTACAAAATATGTTTGAAGAAGAAATACAGTAAATTAAAAAACCTCTCAAATAAGCTCAAAATAGAAACATAGAAAAAGAAAAATTTCAAATGTAGTAAAATCATCTGATTTATCTTCAACTGGTACATAAGAATTTCAAAAATTTCTACATAGTAGCCTATATATTCTGTGTTCAATTTTTTTAATCTTTTAGGCTTATATAAGCTTCTTTGTAATGTCTAGATGAAGAAAATTATAAAAAATTTCTCAATAATCATTCAATTATGTGAATATGGAAAGCATGTTACCTTTGTGCTTAATCCACCTCATATTGTTTGTCATAAATTTGAATTTTAAATTGATGAACATTCTAGACATCTAGCCATGTTGTTTTATTGCTTCCTTACTGATCTATTTTCCCAAAAAGGAAATATCTGTTCTTTCTACAAAAGATCCTTACATCTCTTAAAAAAAAAATAAATATAATGAATGTTGAAATCTTCTTGTACCTTATTTTTGTTTTGTCAAGATTCGATCTTTGAAAAAGAAAAACGTTGTCTAGCTTGAGATATAATGATTTGAATCCCATGCAAAGCCTCCATTCTTACACAAAAAGATGCTCATTGCTACTATATATAAAATAATCTTTGACATAACTATAATTTTTGACCAAAATATATGTAGCCTTGATTTTCTTCCATATACTTAGCTCGTAAATTCTTTGAATGATTTGAAATGTAAATTTTCTTAATAGAATATTCCATATCTAGTCAAAATATAGCTCAAACAGAAATGTTTGAGTTAGTATTTTAAAGATACTAGATGTCCCTTCTAAGAATATATCATATCTCATTATTATATCTCTCCATAACCATAATATCTAATCAAACCTCCATATTTTATATAAGAATCTCTCCATTAGGTTGTGCACCATATGTTTATCCATATCTCTTTAAGTTTAAATTCTAAGTATATCGATTTGTAACAAATTGAACTATATTTACCTACAGAGACAATTTTGACTTCAAGAACATGTGCACCTTGAGCACTTGTTGCCAGAGCATTCACTTGAAATTCCTATGCAAATTCAATCAAATATTTATATTTCATTCAAAGGAGAACTCTTGAACACTAACCTCATCAAAGGAGAAATAAACCATATTAAGCTTGATAAAATGAATTTAATATTTCTATATTGAATTAAAAATACTAGCTGTTGGAAATATTCATATTCAAAGGACATATCTTGAGAATTTCGTTGCCATAGTTACTATTCAAATAGATAAAACAACAGCTAAAAAAAAAAGAAAATTCAAACTCAATATAATAAAATCTCATATAAACCTTATCGAAAGCATCATCCCATTTTCTCATAATTTAATATCCATAATATAATTCCATTGTGATCGTCAAGTCATTACACCTTAAATTAATTGAAATCAATCCCCGTAGATATTAATTCAATTTTAGTGGAACGGATCAAATATATTATCTAAATATATTTGACAAATTGAGTTGGGTCTTCATAAGATCACTTATCTAACTTAATCTACTATTTGATAATTGTGCTTTTAGATTTAGAAAAGTAAACGACTTAAAACTACTCTACTCAAATAACTGTTGTGTTGAATGTGAGTGTGCTTTGTTGAGAATATTAAGGTAATGAAGTAGTGGTTATAGGTTACTAGTTGTAGCATATTATAGGGACAGTGATCAAGAATGATGTAATTTTAATTGCTACATGTAGATATGTAGGTTGTTAACCAATTAGTTGTTGTGATTTGAGTTAATCAATCAAATTAGAAGCTATAATCATATCAAACTACTGGTATGGGATGCCTTTGTGGAAGATTGCAATGGACTATTACATTGATTATCACTACTAGTAACAAATCTAATGTAAGAAGGCTAGTTTGATTTTGATGATGGAATTTACGAACTTATGTATATATATTTGAGTGTGTATAAGTATATGTATGCATATGTGTGTGTGTTAAGGACTTTAAGCTACAAGTATTGGAAAGCTAAGACTATATTTTTTTATTATACCTTAAATAACATGAATAATTTGGTGTTTATAACATATTTGTATGTTGTATACATATTGTTTAAGATCTTTTCAAATATTTAAAATTGCTTTTAAACTTAAAGAGTTGAGAACGTAAGATCGAATCTTATGGTCTTACTAAGTGCAAAGATATGTAATGAGTTAGTCATATGTTACTGGTTCAAAGGGTGAAGTTATATATAATATAATGAATAAATTTAAAAACTTTTCATAAATGTCAACAATAAATTCCAAAGTTGTTAAAATATTGTAAAAGTAAGCTCTAAAAGTCCCATGTTTTATAAAGTTAATATATTTTCATATTTTTTACAATGTAAGAGGTGTTCAGAAAAAACGAAAAATTATCCAACTACTGAATACATAAACAAAATGATAAAATAAAATATTATTCACTACGATCACCACCACATAAGTATCATATAGTTAAAGAAAGAAAGAGATTAATGTTTCCATCCAACTTTATTAAGAAGTTGTAGAAACTATCCTTAATATTGAAATATATTTGTATTATTAGAAAACTTGAAAAAGGACATCAATTCACATAAGCATATCAACAAAGAAGACATCTTTGATAATTTCCCATTCTTCCCTTTAAATTAAGTTGGTCATGTCACTTCCTTTTGACTATAGGTCGTAAACATAACCTACTAATTTCAAATTCTTGGTCTATTTTGTATTATTTAATAATTAAGTTTTATTATTTCAAAATTTTCTTATATAATAAACCACACTATCACTCTCATAACATAAAAATAAACTAAATATGCAAACTTCGTAAAGCGTGATTATCTTCAACTTCATTTTTTAACATTCTAATGTTTTAATCTAATTATTAAAATTGAAAATTCAAGAAGAGATTTAGAGTAAACAAAACCATCAAAGTTTTATAACTTATGGTGCAAATTTTCTTGGTAAAAAGACTTCTGAAGTTTATTAAATGCATTTGTTTTGTAAAAAAATATTTTTAAACTTCTTAAATATTTGTTTCAATCAATGGTGCATATAAACATGGCAATCTCAAAAAATATGGTTATAAGTGACTTTCAATAACTAATGTTTGAAAGTGAATGTGACAATTATTAGCCACTAAGAACAATTAATCATCAAAGAAAATATTAATATAAAATAACAAAACTTCTTTCTGTAGTATTAATAACAACTATCAAAAACCAATAATTGTTATCCTATTGCAACACCACTTTTGTCACAACTCACTAGTATCAGTAACTTATTAATTTACGTTATTAAAATAAAATTAGAAAATATAAAAGCTTTAATTATGACAAATTTTAAATAAAATTGAAAATAATATTTGAAACATCAAATGGCATCATAAACTTAAGGGACAATATCAAAATCAATACTCGAACTTTAATTTGAAACAAAATTATGAAATTGTTAAATATTACATTTAATTGAACTATACTTTTCAAATTTACTTCCCTACCTTTAATCATTTGTATGCTTGTTTTGTCAACTAATGTCACATCTTTAATTTAAAACTAAGAGAAGTAATAAATTGTTAGTCTTAGCCTATTTAAGCCTAAGCCCTACGCTATTAGTCTACTAAACTAAGCTACTCGAAGTACTCTAAAGTAAATAACAAATTTAACCTCAAAAAGCTCTTTTGAAGTTAATATTTAAGCCCTTCGAGCACTCTCTCACACTTTAAAACAACTAAGGTATGAATTCATAAATCCTAATTTTCCTATTTAAGAAAATTTTATATCAAAGGATAAAAATTTAGGATTAAGTTCAAATAAAGTAGAAAACTTTTTAGTAAATCAAATATAGGAGAAAATAGCATACCAAGCATCTATACTTTGGGATTAAGGCAACTTAATACCTAAAGTTTCATTCTTTTATAGTTTAGTGTGTAACAAAACGCTTAATGCACTAAATTATTAGAAGGAAAAAAAAAAGGAAGAAACCTTAGATGCTAAATTACCCAACTCCTAAAGTAAAGACACTTAATGTACCTTTAATCTTCAAATAGATGATAGCTCTAATTAAAATAGTGCAAATAGAAGATAAATGTCATTATATTAATACAATAAAATGTAACTTATGTTTAAATAGACAATGAAAAATTACACACTAAGAGATGAATATTTTACATATTTAACATTCTACATCACCAGAATCTAATAGCGTCATATTGGAGCTATAATGTTTTCTTTTGTATATGTACCACTTTACATAACATTATCTTCTATATAATTGCTAAAATATTTCATTCTCTATTTGAATTACTAAAAAGTTCTATTTGATATTTGAACAACTAAATGTTTATTCTTTAATATGTAATGATCCCTTTCCTATTCTCTTGTGTTTGAAATGTTTTCACTCTTTTACTTTTAAATTTTATGTTTTAATACATTGTTATGTATATTTTCTTTGTTTATGAGATATATTTTACTTGAATCTTAGCCTCTTTGAGCAAATAGTAGCTTTAAGAAACTAAAAAGCAAAACAAGAAGCACAAGATATCTTTTTAAGATCGTAAAGTATTTTTCTTCTTACTCTTTCTTTTATTTATACTCGTATTCCCTTAACAATCTTTTGCTAGAAGTATGTTTAGTTGTTTTCCTATTCAAAAAGCAATTATAGATAATTATAATTTGTTGATATACTTTTAGCTAAAATCTATTATAGAATAAACTCAATATAATGGTGTTATAATTTGTTGATATATTATATATTTTTAGCTAAAATATATTATATATTATAGAATAAACTCAATATAATGGTTGTTCTACTAAGATGACAATCTTATGGCTCCTTTAGGCTTAAAAATTACATTCCACCACATCCCCTTCCCTCTCCACCCGCGCTCCCCCACCCCTCTTCAAATACAACCTTGTCTGTAAGGTTGTAATGAGAATATTAAAGCTTTTAAAATGTTGTTTAATCCTCTTAGTAAGTATCCTTAAGGGAGATACTTTGCTAAACTAAATTCAAGGTACTTTCTGACTTTTTTACCTTGAAAGATAATAGCTTGACTCCTTATAATATCTGAATGTTATTAAACTAAGGTAATTATGAAAAGTTTTTAAAAGAAGGTTTAGAGAAGGAACCATAGAATTGAAACATTTTTTAGCATGGAAACATGGAAAACATTGTAAATTCTTTAGTAAAAGGGTAACTACAACTCATAAGCATAAACATCAATCTTTTGAACAATATGAAACCTGGTATAAATAGTTTTAAGAGCTTACAATATATCTATTGTGATATGAAAAATTACACATAAGTCTATAACCTAGAAAACACAAGATGTCCTGATTTAAAATGAACTTCTAATCTATGAGTGTCAATAAGTCTCTTCATTCAAGAGTAAGAAACAACTAAATTCTCCTTTAAAGGATTGAACTCTAAATCTATAGTAGTTAACGTAGCATCAATAACATCCAACTTTGAAGTGTTGCATACATAAATACGAATAGTAGTTAGAGATCTCCCATAAACAATCTTAAAGGGTTAGTTTGTGCTCTTACTTCATATGATGTGTTACAAGCAATTACTGTTCATGGTAAAAACTTATTCCAATTACGGGAATTGATCCATTACATAACTTCTCAAATATTGTTAAATGACCTTATTAAGCACCTCTATCTGGTAGTTACTTTGGTGATGTATTGCACTATTTATAAATAAAGTTGTTTTACTAAGTTTGAATATCTCCTATAAAAATTGAATAACAAATGTAACATTCTTATGTAATATAACTCAATAAGGAGAACCGTGTAAATAAACCACGATGTAATATTCTAAAAGCTCTCAAATGATAGTACTTTGACAATCTATTAACCATTACCAATACTATTGTAAATCCTTAGAATATTGGTAGGCATGAATTCAAGTATCCATATTGATGTACTTTCAAATCCTTTCATGGATTGATAGAGGCATCAATAACTTGGCGAACACATAAAATATTTCATATTATAGCATACTTAATATTTCTTACATAGTCTTCTCATATCCTACCAAAAGAACTCTAATGCTATTCGCTTATAAGTCTTGAGAAAGCCCATATGTCCTATGTAGGAGCATTATGAAATTTGAAAAGAAGCTATAGATAAAGCTAAAAGCTGAGGCACCAAAAATAATCTTACTATCCTATGAGAATTTAAATTAAGTACTTTCCTTTGGCTTAAAACTTCAATAATGGTACAAAAAAGCATACAGACTTTTATATTCCCTCTTTAATTAATCTATTGAGAGAAAGTAATTGTAGAATATCCAAATGCATCTTACTAAAATCATGCTACCCTTGATAAGGCATCTATAACTTGATCCTCCCATCTTGCTTTGTAAGACATTATGCAATCATAGCTAAGCAACTTTGTTAAATGTTTCTATCACTTGGGTGTTTGAATAACCTAAGTCAAAAGTTTCTTAAAACTTCAATGATTTGTTCTTTTAATAAAGTGTATAATGTCTCCATTTTTAACTACTTCAACTATAGCATACAATTTATGCTTATAAGCAAAAAGATTGCATAAAAGAGAGGGCAATTCTTGTTAAAGTAAGCAATGGGGTAGCTATCTTGCAAAAGAACTACATTATGCCTAAACCTAAGGCATCGCTTTTCACTACAAATTGCTCGCTAAAATTGGGTAATCGTAAAATATAGGTTCTAAGCAAGACTATATCTTAAAGGCTTCACGAAATATGATATCTTTTTTTGTCCATTCAAACTAATCTTTTTGTAACATACTTATAATGGGAGATGTAATAATAACATATAACTTGACAAAATGGTTAAACTATCTTGAAAGGTTTGAGACCTGAAAAGGCACGAAGTTGCTTAATAGATGTAGACAAAGGCCAATTGCATGATGCATCTAATTTTCTTAGTTCGAGCCAAACTCCTCCTCGAGAGTCTATGTACCCCAAATATTCAAGAGAAGTTTATCTAAATGTACAATTTACTACCTTAAGGAAAGTGTTATTGAACAACACTTAAAGCAACTTAGTTAAGTGGGTAACATGTAATTTTAGAGTTGCGATGTCTACTAGAATGTCATTGAAAAAACAATGATAGAATTACATAGATATGGCTTAAAAATTCTATTCATAAATGGCTAGAACATTGTAAAGGCATTACTTAACTTGAAATGCATTACAAGAAATTCATAATGTCCTTCATGAGTGCAAAAGACGGTTTTCTCAATGTCATCTTCATGTATGCATATCTAGTGATAATCAGAAAGCAAGGTCAATTTAGTAAGATATTCAAGCACCCTTAAGTTCACCTAATAACTTATTAGTGATAGAATGGGAGTTCTTCTTTAATGATTGAAGAAGAGAAAGGAGTATGGTTATGATGAATCAACCTTTTTTTAATATGTCTTATACCTGTTTCTCAATTTTATTTTTTTCTAATTGAAGAATAAGGATAACGAAAAGGCTTGACATTAATGGGTGATACACCTTTAGTTAAATAAATTTCATGTTGAATTTCTCTAAGTGGAGGCTATGATGAAGATGCTTTAAAAATATAGGAAAATTCTACTTGAGAAATCATGTGGTTGTCGACAATACTTCCTATTGATTTAGACTTTGCTCTCAAATGATAAACTAAAAACAATAAGCCACTACATCTGCTTTTAGTAATATTTTCATTACAATGTGAAATCTACCCCTTAAAACAAGTGTCTTCTCTTATCAAAGTGACATAGTACACATGTCTCATAAAAGCATAGTGAATTAACCATAACTAATCGTAGTAAACTTCAATTTTATAATGCTACACACCCAAAATAAGATCTACGCCTTGATTAGGAACAACATAAAATATTTTGATAAACTCTATACATTAGATGAGAATAGGAACGTTCATACTAGGATTGGCTGTTTAGGATTCAATAGCTAAACCCGAGCATAACTGGTTATGATTTAAATGGGTTTGGGTATGGAAAAAATTAACATAAGATACAAATAGATTAAACTTGTTTAGATAAATCTAAATTTGTGTCTTGATTCAAGTCAAGATACCAAACTCGTTCACGAACCTATTTATTAAATAAGTCCTACAAATAGGCCCTAAGTTTGTCCCCTGAACTTGTTTGTTATTAATAAATTTATATTTTCCTTTATTTTTTTCATTTCCAGTGGAGATCAAAGAAAAAAAAGTACATAATCTGATCTAATCTGTACTACATGTCAACATGGTTATATTAGTCAAATGCAAACATTTTCTAATGACTAGATTTCACTCTACTTCTGGTTCTTTTTCTTTCTCGTTTCTTTTGACTTCTAACCGTAAGTCAAACATGTTTTTATTTGACATTCAAAAGCAATTAAGTTTGAATCTTTTCTCAACTCTCAAAGCAAGTGTAAAGTCTTAAGCCTTCTTTTCCATAAAGAGAAGTACTAGTCTTTTTCTTTTAATTTTTTTTGTTTTCACTACGTCAAATACTATGTTATGTTCTTTATCTTTATAGCCCTTTTTTTTTCATCGTATCACAATGGCAAGGTACTAAACTATTGAACAACATTTAGAAACTATCTGTTAGGATTTCTTATAAGAAAATTATACACCCTGTTATTTTTTCTGTTCTTCTTAATGCACCATGAATGGATTTTTTTTTATGAGAAAAACATATTATAAATAGTAAAATAGTGTTATATCACAATCTTCAGCATCAAGAAAATTGATTATGAAGATGAAGATTATTTTTTGTATAAAAAAATTTAATTGTTCTTTGATTACTAAGGGAGAAAGTTTTATAGGAAATATTGGAATTGTGACAATAAGATGCTAGTAGCTAAGATTTTTCTTATGTTATTATTGTAGCAAAATGAAGAATAAAAATATTCTTGATCCTAAAGAGTGGAAAGTGGAATTAGAAGGATCCCATTTCCAAAAGTTTTCGATGGGAAAAGAAGAGTTATAGACCAGTGAACGAAATAAATCATGTGAAACATCTCCATCGAGATCATTTTTATAACTTGGGGAGAATTACAATGAAGGGGACGAACATTTTTCGATAGGTTCAAATAAGGGATCAATATTTTAAAAAATTCAAATAAGAGATCTACATTTCAAAATGTTCAACTAAAAGATTAATATTTTACAAAGTGGTTCAAATAATTTTATGCATTGGCTATTATGAATCCCTTATTTGAAGCATTTTATTAAAAATTGATCCCTTATTTGAACATTTTGAAATGTTGATCTATTATTCGAACTTATTCCCAAATATTGATCCCCTCTATTGTAATTCTCCCTTAAAACTTGGGTTCATAATTTGACTATAAACTAGGAGACTAGACTCAAGGATGCCCTTTTCCATAAGAAAGAATGAATCCATAGAACTCAAATAATTTATATCTTACACTTTAGAAGTTAATTTTATTTCAAATGATGCTTACAATTTTTTTCCTTGTTTAGGAATTTCAATTATTTAAAAGCATGTAAATCCTTATGAGTACTGTCAAATCTAAGTTAGATCTATATTTGGAGAAGGAGCAACATATAATGGTTGAATTATTGAAAACCAATTAGTTTCAATATCCTTAAGTTGCATGAATGGCACATGATGTCTTAAGCATACCGATATCTAAAGTAGCTTTAGAATCTATATTTAATACAGGAGGTCAAATTCTTCATCAACATCGTAGCTCATCAAAGTTAGATAAATTATTTGTTACAAATTTCAACGTAATATATTTTATTAATATGATACTTTTTTATGTATAAATTTTTTTACTATCTCCCTTGAAAATCTAATAAAGAATGTGGTAAATTTAAAGATCAACACTACTATTTACATCCCTTTCAAGCCATGGTTCCACTTAATTAAGTGATGTTATGTAATTCAAATTTGGGATTTTTTATATTTTTATTTTTTGCCATAGGGATTTCTTGAAATTTGATTAGACATTATTTCACTAAAACTTTTATTTTGGTTTTAATTTTATATTAAGTGCAAAGACCCTATAATATTTGTATTTGTAGAATTTAAATATTATTATCATTCATTTACCTTTTGCATGTGAAATCATCTTAAGATTTTTCTATAACTTTTTTATCAATAAACGGATCCAGTCTGAATAAGGAATACACTTATTAAACAGGTTAGGTTATAAGTTTAGGTATTTAGACATAATTAATAAATTAGGTTATGTCACATATTAAGGTTCTCTAGACATGAATCTATTTAGATAATGACACAAGACACAATACGATAACACGAATTATCTATCCTAATTCATACATTGACCTTCATACCCGAATTCATGCCTTAATGATCATAACTGGACAATTAGGCGAGGACAAGATTATAAGTCCCATGTGATGGGCAACTCTACTTTAAACAAAATTGTACATGCTCTCCAAATTTACTAGTACAACTAATAGTGTTTATGTACAAGCCCTTACAATCTTAATGTACGAGGAATTAAGTTACCTATTTATAGACGATAACTAATAATGCATGATAACTTAGCTACCAATCTTTGATAAAACCAATTTGAAAAATGATTTTGAAACTAAATATCTTGAATTTCAGAGCTATTCTATTAAACCCTAATTGAATGATACTTTCAATTTTTTGAAATTAATTTTATCTTTTAAAAATACCCTTTTGACAACAATACTTGTTCTAAAATTACGTTTACCTGGAAAAATAAGAATTTGAAATAAAATTTACAAAAGTGGGAAAAATAAAATTTTTACATTTTTTAAGTCGCCTCGTAGTTTCTTACGACCTGTTATTCGGGATCAAAATTTCATAGTTCATTCCAAAAATGTAAATGTTTTGGTTCATTTTAGTTTTGAAAACTAATCAAGTTTACATTTCTTAACCATTTTATTCTTCATTAAAGGAAACTTCTTAAAAAGGGTCTAAAATTGGCATTTTTAATTTTTTGAACATTCTAAGAAGTCCTAATTTTGAAAAGGATTTATATATTTTTTTACTTTTTGAAAATAAAATTTTAGGTGATAAAAATTTTTATTTTATTTTCTTTCTTTTTCATCATTTTTATTATTTTTTATTTATCTATACGTATTTATTATTATTTTTATTTTTGACCAAAAAAATAAAATGAAGATAACCTTTTCTTTTCTTTATCTCTCTTCTTTTTTTTTTAATCTTATCTTCTTTCTTTTTTTTTATTTCAATAGAATACTACACAAAAAGAGAAAAGAAGAAAAAAAAACACAACATAACAAAATAAAATACAAAAAAAAAAATAAATTAATAAAGAAGGGGGCTAGACTTAGTATTGGGATGTCTACATAGGTAGGAGGTGATTAAATCAAGTTGAATCTACGTAGGCCAAACAAGTCATGTCCAAAGGGAAAGAGTAGCAGTAGCAAGGCTTGATCTAGGCTTGTTCGAACACTAAAATAAGGAAGTGAGTTCAGTTTTGTGTGATTTGGATAGGCAATTGGGGAGGGGTGGTGTGTAATCAAAGAGCCTCGATGTTTTGAAGTGGTTTAGTAGTCGTCGAAGAGTGGTGGCAATGGTGGTTGCACAATATGCATGTGGGGTATTGTGTAAGATGATGGGATTGCTGAGTCTTGTGTTTTTGAGTGTAGTGAGTCTCCAAATGACCTTAGTTTTGCTCAAAAACCACCAAAGAGTAGTGGTTTTAGAGGGAGAAGTGGGTAGCTTATTGGTCTAGAGAGAGAGAAAGAGCTTAGGTGTGAGAGAATAAGAGAGAATGAGTGAGAATTGATGGTTTGATCGAAGTTATGTTGCTCTAGTTATACAAAAACAAGTTTAACTAAGCTCGGCAAGGTCGTTAATGGCCAATTTGGTCGTTAATGGCCAATTTGATCATTAATGATCAAGCTTGATCAACCTTTGATTTTGGGATAAATGGAGTGATTTGAGTCGTGTATGAGTGTTATTAGACAATTTTCTTACTCTATTTAACAATTAAAAGCCTTGAAGCCTTTCATAATGACTCAAATTTGAAGTATATAGTTAAGCAAAAATCTCGTGTAGCGAAATTTTTTTCAATATTTTATATCCATTTTAGCCACGTATTCAGATGAACTTAAATGTTTTATTGGTTCGGTTTAAGACTAAGTTGTGCCTAGTACACAATTTCACCACAAATTCAAATGGAATCGTATGAAAATCATACGAAATATGCCCCTGAACATAGGCCCTCATGCTAACTTTAGGAACGCAATTCTTGGGGAAAAGCCAAAAAAAGATGTGAGAAAGGGAGAGAAAGAGCGTACGACACATGCCGTACACATAGGATGCACACATGCTTGATTAAAATAAAAAACTAAGTGCGCTCTTGGGCTTGGGCACGCATCCTAGGCCTCGGTTGCTTAATTAAGAACAAGAAGGCTTCTTGTCTTATAAAAAGAAAGGTAAGGATTAGGTTGTTGCCTAGTGTGAATCAAGATTACACTTTTTTTTTTAATTTATCACACTAAACGTAAAACCCAACCCAAAAGTAAACCCTGACTAATCAAATCTAAAATTAATTGTTGTAGAAATCCATGCAAGATTAATTGTTAAATCAAATCCGATTATAATGATTATGTATTTAGACGTTATTCAATGCTAAAAATGAGATAACCTAGTCCATGTGACACAATTACTTTAGAAATGGCCGAAAACTTCTATTGTCTTAAAAATTCTAACTTTCCTATATTTTTGGCTTTTTAATTTTTTTTTGTATTATATTTTTTAATTGGTACTCTTTATTTTCATAGAAGGAAAATTTTTAAATTATAAGGGGGCAAAAATAGAGTATCTACACATATCATCATATATTTGTAACCGTTGATCACCTTCCTCATCATGTAGCTAAAAAGAAATTTGGCTTTATATTTATTTAATGATGGTATTTTTTGTCATAGTTATAGCATAATCCTTGTTTCCTTCACACCTCCAATGTAGATAATTTATTGATGGGTATGGGTGGCTTAGAGGGTTTGATGGGAAAAGTAGATGAAGTAGAAGATAAGTACGAGTGATATGGCTTAGAGAACTACAAGGTAGATGAAGGTTTAATCTTTGAAAAGGGACTATTAGAAAATGTCTTACAATACAATTATTAATTAGAAAATTTTGACCTATGTATCTTAGAAAACCAAATTGCTTTGATAAACCATTAGGTTTAGTGATTTGGACTTCACAAAATATCATTAGATTTAAGCTTAAAACAAAGTAAATGAGTAAAAAGCTTTTAGAAAGTCCTACTACCTTACTTTAACTCAACTTAAACAAAATACCTTGTACGTCTTTGTCTTTATATGAGCTAAAGTGGATCTCTAAAGATCTAAGGAAATTTCTCTAAGAGTTAAGTTATCAATTTCTATGCATCCATTGAAACCACTATAAAGCCCTTTCTTTCATAGCACAAAATGCAATGATAAGCTTCTATTCATTTGGAACTTGATGAAAGTAAAAGAACTACTCTATCTTGAAGATGGGTCATTTCCATTGAATTTTTGTACTTCCCGTTTCATGCCTTTAAGAAGGGAACCATGCTATGAAGAAGAAATAGTATAAAATGATGATTTTGTCATGGTGCTTGAACTATTTCATGTCGATGATGGATTTTGATTCTTGTCATCCTCATGCATATACAACTGCATTTCATTCATTTTTAAAGTGTTGATTGTCAATTTATAACCCATGTATTATTGCTGATTTTGCTAAGAAAAATAGCAAGTTTCTCAAAAATCCCATCCATGGAAGTAGCTTCAATAATGGGAACTATGACAAGAGTGTTGAAAGGTTAGACTAGTCCATCTTGGCCTAAGCCTATTATCTAACCTAATCAAAGTACTTCGAGCTTTATAAAAGATTCAACCCCATAGAACTCTCTTGAAGCCATTATTTAAGCCTATTAAGCTCTCTTTATAACCTTAATAAATCTAAGGTATGAATTCATTAACCTTAGCTTTCATATTCTCTAGTATTTTAAATGTTTGCACTTCTTTACTTGTAGATTTATCGTTTTATTAGATTATTAAGTATATTTCCTCTATTTGCAAGGTATATTTCACTTGGATCTTAACCTTTTTTAATAAGGCTAAGCTTTGAGAAAATAAAAAGAACAAGAAGAAGAAGCACCAAACATTTCTTAGTAGTGTAGAATTATTTCTCTCTTTACAATTTTGTTCATTTATACTAGTATTGTCTTTACAATCTTCTACTATAAGTTTGTTCATTTATGTTCCCACTCAAAAGCATTTCAATTAGTCACAATTTGTTGATGAAATACATGTTTTTGATTAAAATTAGCTAGAGACTATACTATGTAGAAGTCGTTTGATCAAGCAGGCAATTTTATGGCTCTTTTCGTTTTACTTGTAATATGAATTTGATAAGTAAAAATTTAATCAAATATGATATTTAACGATTTAAAATTTCAAATATAAAATCTAACAAACAAAAATTCAATTGGATATAATATTTAGTACTTTAAAATTCTAAGTATAAAATTAAAAAGTACTCAAAATTCAAATAGTATTTTTATATCATCTCTAAACTTAAATAGCGAAAGTACATATACATCAACTTGTGTTTGACTTTACATCATTCGTTAAATAATGTGGCTATCGTTGCATTCAAACAAGTTGACCAAAAGCCGGTGATGACAAATATTCAATGCGCCAACACCGGCTTGATCTTCGTGTTGAAAATCACCACTTCCTCCTAGTCGACCTAAAGTTGATGGGTCAATGTTTTTAAGATTTGACTTCATCCTTAACGGAGTGCTATAAATAGGAATCCACCCCGCCTCATCCTCACTGGATGAATCAAAAGATCGAGACAAAGTGACGATGTTTCCAACAAGACACTTTTGGTGCATTTGTATCTTATCACTACTCTTTTCCTTTTGCCATGGGAGAATAAACCCCAGCTTTAAACTTAAAGCCGTTAATCTTGGTGGATGGCTGGTGACTGAAGGATGGATCAAACCCTCTCTTTTTGACGGAATCCCCAACAAAAACTTCTTGGTACTTATTATTATTATTATTATTATTTTGAGATTATTGCTACTTTCCAAGCATTGCAATTTCTTTTAATCTAATTTCTTCGTGTATTATCTTTGCGTAAAATATTGACTCCGCTCTTGATTAAATTCTCGTTTATGATATTTCATTTCATAGGACGGGACAGGACTTCAGTTCAAATCGGTGACAATTGGGAAGTATCTTTGCGCTGAGAGTGGTGGCGGAACGATCGTAGTAGCCAACCGGACAGCTGCCTCTGGCTGGGAGACATTTAAGGTATGTAATATATATACTCTGTAATAACGAACCATCCAAACTATAGTACTCAGTATTTTTGTTACTCTTAGAAAACAGTAGTTAGATGTTAAAAAATAAACAGGTGAAACTCCTTGTCTTCGTTATTCGCAGTTGTGGAGGATCAATGAGACAACATTCAACTTCAGAGTCTTCAACAAACAATTTGTTGGGCTTGATACTAACGGAAATGGAATTGACGTGGTGGCGGTATCCGATTCCCCTGGAACACCCGAAACATTTCAGATAGTGCTAAGTTCTAATGACTCGACTCGGGTTCGAATTCGAGCTTCCAATGGACTGTACTTGCAGGTGATGATATATACTTTTTATCAAATTATCTTCTGTTGAGACCACATTAAAAAATAATAATAAAAAAGTGCATGAACAACAAAACAAGAGTATTAAATGGTATTCCTTGTGAGATACGTTTCCAATTTTTGGATTATTATTGGGACAGGCCAAATCGGAAGTATTAGTGACAGCTGATTATCCAGAGGAGAGTGGATGGGGAGATGATGATCCTTCTGTTTTCATTATTACCTTTGCGGATAGATTGCAAGGTGAATTTCAAGTTACTAATGGTTATGGACCAGAAAAAGCCCCACAAGTCATGAGGGTAAGATTCTCCGCATTTTCCGTGTGTTTCTTCCTTCAATTCCTTCGTTGCGTTTATGCCATAGAAAAAGAGAATGGGCGAACAGAGAGGTCCCTCGGTAAGTGATTTTGATATAATAATTAAAATTGCCTTTTTGTTCATTTGAATGGAAGTTTCACTCATTCTTTTATTTAGTTTGCAAAAGGTTATACTGTAACTAATGTTTATTATAGACTCTTCTTTTTATTTTTTCCCAACAATATCTATTTTAGAATAATTTAAGGAAAATTGCTATCATTTACGCAATATAACTTATATTTTTAAAATTTTCTTCATCATAAAATAAAATAACACTCCAGAAATTTTTATTCATTTCCAACCTTGGTTCGTTAAGTGAACCAAATGCAATATAAGAATAGGGATTCGACTAGATAGATTATTATAAAGTATCTTATTCAATTCAATAAAAATCCTATAGAATTTTTATAAGTTTTTGCAATATGATTCGTAATTCTATAAAGTTTTAAACCTGTTGGACTAATGAAAAACCTGATTTAATAAAAAAAATTAATAAAATATTTACTATTAACTTATAAACAGTCTAAATTAACTTTATATTATACAACATATTTAATTTTAAAATTTTATTAGTATATAAGTTAATTATTAACCATACCTAATCATTTTTTACTTTATTCTCTCACTTAACTCTTTTGAAAATCCACTTTTAAAAAGGTGACCTGCTTGGTTAAAAAAAAATAAATAAAGAAACGATGAATTGAACTTTATAAAAACTCATCTTATAAAGTTTTGTAACTAACTTTATAGGATAGATTTAAGTGGATTTGAAATTCTTTATGGGGTTTTAAGAGGTATTAGATCTTATAAAAATATATTGAGGTTTTATTCTTACATAAGAGTACATATAACGAGAGAAAAGAAAATGAGGGTGATAAATTTTTATTGTGGAAAATACTATCTAAAATTGATAGCTAATAATGAATGTTTGAAGAAGACACATATAGGAACATTGGCAGAATTACTTCGAGGAAGTTGGTCCGTCATTGTGTGTCCTGTCATAAACGCCACACTCGCAGAGGCTAGCGTGCGAGTAGTTATCCTTCCTCGAGAGGTGTCTTCCTTTTTTATTCTCCCACTCACCACCCACCGCACCCCCACCACCCCCCCCCCCCCCCCCCCCCCCCCAGCTCTTTCTAAATGGTGTTGGTGGTCCTACGACTCTCATACTCATGAGTCATCACCAGTAAATGCCAGCTTAAGGACAAATTTTCCCCTGCCATGGTTAACTTGTGTTTCTATTTAAAATTGAACATATAGTACAATATAAAATTGCTATATATCTAAATTTGTAATTTAACAAAAAGTCTAAACTTAAATGATTGTACATCTATTTAAACTAAAAAAAAAAATGATGAATTTGTACTAACAATTTTAACAATCATGTCCAGCTCGGATCCGTATCACTTCTAGTGTATAGATTACCATTTTATGTATTAATATAATATACAAAGAAGGGATTAAATATATTACGATGCCATATTTTCATACATATAAGTTTGAAATCTTGCAATACATAAAAAGAAAAAGGAGCATGCATGACTAAAGCCCCGGGAAACAGGGAAAGCATATTGAATGTGGCCTCTCTATTTATTGGTATTTCAGTATATTAATGTTTGTATTGTAGTATATTGATGTATTGTTTGTATAGCAAATTAAATTTGAGTGGACGGCATGCAGGAGCATTGGAGCACATTTATAGTGGAAGATGATTTCAAATTTGTATCAGAGAATGGGTTAAATGCGGTGAGAATACCGGTTGGATGGTGGATAGCAAGTGACCCTGCCCCACCACGTCCTTACGTTGGTGGCTCCTTGGCTGCGTTGGATAATGCCTTCTCTTGGGCACAGTATGTATCCTTTCACTTTCCTTAATTTCTCACTCACACCTTCACATTCCTCTCTCTCTCTCTCTCTATATATATATATATATAAATAAAGTGAAGGAAGCCTTAAGTAACCATTAAAATATATTAATTATTTTTACTTATTTAACCTTTTAATTAAAATTTTGATTGTTAATAAATGATTTTTTAAAGATATCTAATTATTAATATAGAATAATTTAGGGATTTTACAAAATTACAATCCTTTCCTCTTTTTCTCTCTTCTAATATTCCTGTTACTCCTTATTTATGTCTTCACCACTTCATCTCTCTTTTTTTCTTATTTATTAATATTTTTTTATTAATATTATAATATATTTAATTATACAATATAACTTTATTCATTTTATACATACACCGATACATAATTCGTTAGTACATACACTCATACATACTTCAACTATATAATAATGTAAAACTAAACTTTTTTAGATTACGGTCGAAGGTTAGCCAACGTAGTTTCCTTTCTAAGCAAGGCATGAAATTCAAAGGTGACATTTACTTGTCACGCTATGAAGCATCTGAATATCTTTTCTTACTTTCTTCTTTTTCGACTATATATCCCTTCACTTTTTCCTTTCCGAAAGCTGGTTTCGTTCTTTTGATTTTATTATTCTCTCTTTTTAATTGTACTAGAAGGATATCATACGTGATATCGTATTAAAAAATTATTTTTCATTCGATGCAACGGCTGAAGTCATGCATTATATCTACACAATTATATATATGTAAATTCGATTGAATACAATTGTCATATATATACATATATTACCAAATCATGCATCCGTAATACAGGTCACTAAAAATATAATAATTATTTGATGTAACTGAAATGCCAAAAATGCATTTTTAGAATGTGGCACATGCATATATAGAGATTAAAGCATCCTTTCAATAAATAAAAAAGAAGAATTTTGGTTCTTTATTGCAAGTAATTACTTTTAGAAAGTGGATGGATTGAAGTTGAGGTGTGAAGGTGGGCTGGTCATGATTAATATGGACAATTTTGTGCACCTCTGCCTTGCGTGGATTAAATGCATGTCATAATTGCAAGTATTTTATTAATTTGATTAATATTTTATTTTTCATACGCATGTAAGACAAAAAAGAAATTGTAGAAGGTGAAAGAATTAGAAACGACAGAATACAGAAGCAGAGAGAATGAGAGGGGAATTTGTGAAAATCTTTAATTTCTTCCAATTAGTTTAGATGGCAGGGGAAGGAAAGTAAAAAATAATTTTAACTATTGCTGAAGATAAAATAAAGTATACTATAAAATTACCAAATGCTAAAAAAGAGAAGCCAAATGAAAGATGGGGTTAAAATTGGAGTCACAACTATTTTCCACTTTTTTTTTTCCTTTCTCTTTAATTTAGGAGGAAATGAAAATAAATGGACCCGGAGATATATTTCTTTCCTAAGTTAGTTTCTCTCCTAATTCCTTTCCTAACCTAACTATATATATATATATATATATATATATATATATTCCTTCATTTCTTTCCATTTTGGCGACTTTTTGTACGAGAGAAATGGGTGGAGACAGTGATAAGAATTTTTTTTTTTTTTTTTTGCCAAATCAGTGAGAAGAAAGTTTAAAAATTAAAATTTGACAAAACTATTCTTATTTTATTTTGATGAACACTTTTATAAAGGATAATTTTATCTCATTTTTATCAATTTTCACTTATTTCTCTCCAATTAAGTAGAGAAAAGAAATAGAAACGTTGCCACTTATTTCTTTCCTTAAATTACCAAATATAACATTTCATACCATTTTCACATATTTCCTTTTTATTTCCACTCTTTAACATCTATACAAGCACGATTCAAGTGATAAAAATTTATCATAAACATCGTAGCATTTAATGTATTTAGAGAAATTATATTTTTGGCTAAGTTCACATTAAGGTTAAATGATATGATAATGGTGCACTTACATATTACAAAGGATATATATTCACTTATAAGTGGAAATAGATTATGTACGTAAGATAGAGCCGATGTCGATGCAACAGCAGTCATGATATGCAGGATATGTCATCAGTTATTCTCTATTTACACCATTAAAATGCATATATACACGTCCTTAGAAGTACTCGTATGTCCCGTGTGTCCTCTCCGTTAACCTCAGCCTGAAGAATGATTTTTGACATCTTCTAACTTCCTCCCATCTTCTATGAGCTGACGCATTTAAAGATAACACATGTCTATGCCTAATTTTTTTTTTTTTTGGTTACATGAATAGGAAATACGGTGTGCCGGTCATCATTGACCTCCACGCTGCGCCAGGTTCACAAAATGGCTACGAACATAGTTCATCAAGAGATGGATTTCAAGAATGGGGATTAACAGACTCCAACATACAGCAGACAGTAGATGTCATAGAATTTCTTACTGCTCGGTAATTCACTTTCTTAAACTTATATCAATAGTACAAAACTGAAGTCAAATCATCAATGTCATTAATATATATAGGTAAAAACAACTACTGACTAAATTTGAGAAATTTGTGGTTGTTGTGACTAATGAACAGGTACAAAAACAGTCCTAGTTTATATGCCGTCGAGCTAATTAACGAGCCTTTAGCACCGGGAGTCACATTCGATGCGTTAACCAAATACTACCAGGCCGGATATGACGCGGTTCGCAGGCATTCCTCCACAGCTTATGTCATCCTATCGAACCGGCTCAGTATTTCCGATTCCACAGAGCTATTCCCTCTTGCTAATGGCCTAACCGGATCGGTCATCGATGTGCACTACTACAATTTGTTCTCGGATGTGTTTAACACCATGACCGTCCAACAAAATATCGATTTCGTTTATAATAACAGGAGCTCACAGTTGAATGAAATCACCACAGCGAATGGTCCTCTCACATTTATAGGTATGCATAAATTAATGGGGAAAAAAAAAAAAAAACATAGACATTTTTTTGAAAAAGATTTTATAATAAACATGGTATATTTATCGTATTTAAATAAACAGGTGAATGGGTAGCCGAATGGCAAGTAAGTGATGCAACAAAAGAGGATTATCAAAGGTTTGCAAATGCTCAGTTGGAGGTTTACGGTAGAGCAACATTTGGATGGGCGTATTGGACACTTAAAAACGTGAACAACCACTGGAGTTTAGAGTGGATGATCCAGAATGGCTACATAAAGCTCTAGTGTGATCCTTGAAAATGCATTTGTTTTGAGATATTTGGGAAGTAGCAATCGAATAATGGCCTAGGAAGAAAGTTTTCTAAGTGCCTTCCTGCAATCTGAAAATAATATTTATTCATCATTTATTTAGGTAAGATAGTTGGAGGATTGTCTTCGATTCCATTTTGCAATGTAATGTCTTAAATTTATATCATTGAAGTCATGATTGTCGTATAAGTACTAAAATCGAGTCCTGATCTAACGTTAGATTTTAAAGACTTAGACTCTAACTACTAAAATATAGGCCATAGTCTAATGGTTGATGCAGACAAGAAGGTTTTTAAGAGAAAACAAAATCTAGATATGATTTTTTTTTTTTATCTTTTATATAAATAGATACAATCTCTTATCTTTAGTTAGATAAGTACTCTATTTTTAAGATATCAAATCTTTTATTTTTTAGTTTACTTAAGATTTAATTTCCTAAAATGGTAAGTCTTATTATGTTTATAAATAGACAAAACTTAATCACTTCATAATAGTGACTTAATATTGAATAAAATAATTTTATTAATTAATGTGATACATTTTCTTCATCATTGATGGTGTGATGCTATTCTTTTTCTTATCAATAGTATAAGGCTATCAAAATTTCATCATGTGATGTGAGAATATACAAATCATTAATAGTGTGAAGTTATCATCTAAATCTAGTGAAGTAAAGATACTCGATACATCTTTCCATGTTCATTGTTTCTTTCATAGAAAAAACATATATTTTATCACAGTGATTTCTTGGCATTCTTATCATATTTATACTTAAATCAGTTTTCTTATCAATTTCCATGTTTTTCATAATTTTCCATTTTTTTTATAATTTTTTGCTTCAATTATCCTATATTAAATTTGGTATCAAAGTATACTCTTAGATTTCTTCTTAGAGCTTAGATTTAATTTCATTATTAAACCCCAAAAATCTTTTCCTTTCTTTGTTATTTGCACAAAAAAATAAATAAATAAAGAAAATAAGTATTAAAACAAGGAAAACCACTAGGTACAACTATGAGAGGAGACACACTCAAGCAAACTTATATTATTAAGATGATTAAGCGAGATTAACTTATGAGGTGGACAAATTAAATGCTATGGCACACAATTTTAGTCATCAACTTACATGCATTAACTATGGTTTTTGCTGTCTCTAAGTTCTTACTGGTAGGTTAGTGGGTTTTGCACGTATAAGGCCTGCAAAATAATATACAACAAGGGGACGTTAGGGGGTTATTCGACGTAGCCACTTAGATACTTAAGTTAGCAGTAGAGTGCTTAAGAGTAGGAAGTAATGTAGATAAGTATACAAACTTGATGTGTAAAGTCTAGAGAGTTTTACCGTAGAGTAGTGACCCGTTATTTATAGTAGAGTGGACCCGATAATTGGAGGTTAGTTGGTAGTAGAGATCTTCTCTCATAAGTATGGAAGAGTAAGGTCGTAAGTCTAATGTGTCCCACTTATTTTGGAAGTGGTTGTTTCACATTAGTTGATCCTTATCTTGTATGTTCTATCCATTACAAAGTTTATTAGGCTTGATTGATGCATGCCTAGGGCTTAAGCCTATAGGGGTAAGCCCTAAGCTATAAGATACGTCGGATACAGTCGAGCTTAAAGGGCCAATGTCCAAAGTACTCTATTAACACTTGCCCCCTCCCCTTTCCTCCCCTATCCTGGGAGTATCATTATCGAGGTGAAGCTAAGGAGAAGGGATATATGGGTTGCTTAAGCATGATCAATCTAACTCAAAGGAGTTCGACTTAGCGTTGTAGAGCTAACGTAGTGGACACATAGGTTTAATCTAAAAACTGGCTGAAGTAGAGGTATCCAAAGTAGTGGATACTTGATCCAAAAATGTCCAAGGCGAGATGAACAAGAGTAGTTAGCAGTTGTTCCAAAGCAAAGTGCTGAAGACCTGAGCAAAGTGCTGAAGACCTGAGCAAAGCTTAGGTTGGGGTATTAAGGAAGGATACTCTTACAACTCACTAGGCAGCCATTTTAAGGCTATGAATTGGCCTATTCAAACAGTATTCAACAAGGATCGAGCAGACATGACTATGCCATATCTTTATCATGTCGACCAGGTGAAAGCTAAATAGGCCCTAAAGAAGCTTCTTATCAATGGAACTTTTTCAAAATGTGATTTTTGCCTTCTTGTATTCCGTGCATTAAATGCTACATGATAGGTGTCGTATTGTTGCATACTAGCGTGCAGCTACATGCCCTTTTCCTTTCAAAGGTGACCATCTAATCAAAACACTTTCTACGTGTTTACTATGCAGCATTTTAAGGGATTCGTACCTATACAAATCCTTATAATAGCCTATACGGCTTCCCAAATGATTTGCCTATAAATAAGAGGATCACAAAGAGATACCGCTTTTTTGTAATATTCTCGTTTTGTTATTGCAAATTCTACATTTGCATTCAACATTTCAAGCTTTCTTCAAAAGTTTACCAAGGTCTTTCTTCCTTCTTCGAATATTATAGCCATGTCGACTAATAGAGTTAAGATAGATTCGTCTTTATCATAGCATATTTCTAGTTTTGATTCTATAAGGAGTAAACCCCCTCAAACGCGGAAGGATAAGGTCTCACTGCTAACACAACTTGATGAACCTGCAAAGATGGTCGTAGAGGCACTGGATAAGGCTAAGATCCTCAATGCCATCCCCAAGGATATATATTTGTATGCTCCCCCCCTCCCCCCCTAAAGGATTTGTTCAATACTCCTGAGATGGGCATGGGGCCTAGCAATCGAGTAAGCAAGAGTAAACAATCTGCCTCCAGTTGGATTATGAGCAACTTCATTATCGATGCAATCCTTAGGTGGCAGATAAGGTTGCTACGTAAGGATGAACAGGTGGCCTTACTATTAGGGAGGCGCTTCGCTGTGTTTAAGAAGTACTTAGAGTTTGGACAATGCCTCCCTTCAAGTTGCTTCAAGAAAGAGTTCTTTAACTACCACCGATACATCTATCGCAAGTCCATCCTAATGGGTAAAAGGTGCTGAAAGGGTTCTGGGTACTTTATGAATACTTAGTGGTAAAAGCTACTCTCGAGCTCTTCGATCACTTCTACTTACAAACGAGTGTTAGGGGATGACCTTACCTCCAACCGTGCCCAAGCAAAAAGCTATTCTATGACCTTATAAATTCGGTGAAGGGCTAACAAGATGAATACGTAGTAGTTAAGTTATCCAAAGAGGTAAACTTCTAGACAGGGTAGACCGGGATGATTCGAACCAGGGGTGAGAAGAGGTTTGGTCCTAGTAACACCAAGGTAACCCAAGAGATCCTGGCCTTTATAACATTGAGATACGACCAAGAGGTTAATGTTACGAAGACTATGGAGAGGTATTTTTGGTATCCAATCTCCGAGCTCTTCCCCAACATGAAGAAAAACTGTAATGGGGAAATATGCTAAAGGTATAAGTATTTCCAGTACCCGATCAAGTTGTATTAGTGTTGAGGTGCTTCGTTTGGTGCCTATGGGATAGGAGGGCTTCCTTATCTATGCTAGTCATGGCGGTATTTTGTAAATGTTATTTGTAGTTTCCTTTGGTTTATTCTTATTTTCCTTTTCTAACTTTCAATTGAATTTTTTATAAGTAAAAATTTAGCCCTAAGAATGCCTCGTCCCTCTGTAGACAAGCTAATGAGACAACGTAAGGAGAGAACAAAAGGCTAACCCACCGATGGGTAAGGCAGTAAGGCCAAAGCCAGGGCTTAGGGAGATTAGTAGGGTATGACCAAGGTCTAATCCTTAGGGGATTCCCATCAACATTCAAGAGGAGCCTGTGGATGCAAAGCCTTTGGGTGTAGCTTTATCCGTTCTTACCTTCGTCCCCTATACGCTGCCCATTGTCGTAGGAGATGATGGAGTCGAGGTGGAGGGGCCTGATGTACAGATGCTTTCCTCTCCGTGAGCAAGGGAGGAGGAAATGGTCGAAGGGGTTGTCCTTCGTCAAATGGCCGGCTAGAAGAGGAAAGCTCCCAAGACGGCCAGAGAGCCAAAGCCTGGGATCAAGAAGCTAAGGCCCCTAATGAGGGTAGCTTTGAGTCCGGGCAAGTAGAATGAGTGGCCTATAGCTTATCCCCACCAAAGCATTGACAACATGGGGGATGAATTCTTTGAAATCCTCAACAATTTTAGGCTAATGGGGATAGGGCTAAACTCATTATAGGAAGTATCGTATACTTCTTAAGACGAGGAGCTCTTGAAGGGAACCCCTAAGGCAGAAATGAAGGAGTTCCGAGAGAAGCTCCTCAGGTCGAAGTAGGAGGTTCACACCAACGATCTAACGATGTGGCACTGAACACTTAGCTGCCATGCTTAGATAGGGTCTTACACCCCCTATTGACTAGACTATCTTTGAAGGGCTTTCTTAAGAAGGTGGGGATAACCCCATACAGATAGCTAGCCACTTAAGCATGCTGATGCGATACGTAAGTTTTTGTTACTCCTATGTTAGCGTACTTTATCTATCATTACATTAATAATAGGCTTCATTTTCAATTTATAGAACCACAGCCAAGTGCTGCTTTAACTAAATAAGTCTAATGTTGCCTAGAAAGAGGTAAAGGGCTTTCGGGAGGCATTGTGCCAATACGAGAAGTACTTATAGGATGCATAGACTTCTAAAAATAGGTACTTAAAAAAATTCTCCAAGGCTAACAAGCGCATGCACCACTCTCATGTATAGGTGGTAAGGCTTAAGGTGAAGCTCAAAGATGCGGAGCAAGAGAGGGAGAATGCTAAGAAGGTGACTAAGAAGGTTGACAACTTGAAGGCTTAGTTGGTAGACTAGCGAAGGACGAAGGCTTGCCTCTCTCAGAGGCTGAACAAGCAAGGTCTGGCTAGGGCTTGACTCAAAAAAGAGAATGCCGAGCTAAAGGTGTCAATGGCCAGGTTATAAACCGAGTTAGCTATGAAAGCATCCGAATGCGAAGGCATCAAAGCTACCTCATTAGAGCTAGCCAGTTTAAAGGTCAGATTGAAGCACCAAGTCCAGAGCTGTAAGGGAAAGTTTTAGAGATGGAGGAGATTATCTCCAAAATGGAGATTAGGGAGGTCCTCAACAATGTCGCTGCTAAAAATGCGATTGCCAACTATTAGGAGACCAAAGAGTGGCTAGACAAGCTAGAAGACTTATGTCACAACCCGAGGGAACTAGTCGTGGTAGTCGTCGTATACCGTACAAAGGCTTGCAGATTGAATTCCCTTACAATCGACGATCATTTTATACGATACATAAGGCTACAGCTACTACTAACTACCAAGAGTGCGCAAGCTTAAGCAATATCATTTCATGATAAATAATAATATTATAAAAATATAATACATTGTCTATTTGTATAAAAGTTTACAAGTACGAAATCTGAAATATGTCTTAAGTTAAACTAATATATCAATTACATATTCAGCTCTATAAACTATCAGAAATATTCTCTAACCACATCCAGCTCCCACACTAACCCCATGTAGAAAATTAACCTCGGCATGTGATGGCCTGACTCCATCAAAAGATTAGTCTGCGAGAGAAAGCTATAAGGGTATAAACTAACTAGCTTAGGGAGATAATTTCTCTTAATCATGCGGCAATCAACTTATTAAATAGTTAGATTCAACCAAATGAATGCATGACAAATAGTATGCCAAACAAATGCATGCAGGTGACCAGGTACTGCATGCAACTCAAATTTAATGCCCTCCAAAGTTAAGGTTAGAGATTCATCGATACAGTTAGATTCGGGTATTATATTAGGACTTATTTCATAACGAAACTTCGCATTTCGTATTTAAAATGTAATGGTACATCCATTACCAGTTTTATCAAAATGAGTTCTACATGTGATTGTGAGTAGGTTCACGCAGCCCTTACTTACCCCTAAACGAAGGCCTCTGGATTTGACCCTTAGCCAGGCGGTTGGCACCTCCCATGCCTAGTCATCCTACGGGC
Organism: Lumnitzera racemosa; assembly: GCA_024138005.1. Classification (NCBI taxonomy): domain Eukaryota; kingdom Viridiplantae; phylum Streptophyta; class Magnoliopsida; order Myrtales; family Combretaceae; genus Lumnitzera; species Lumnitzera racemosa. The sequence continues at coordinate 44,986,499 of JAMXBC010000010.1, forward strand.
CAAGGTAAGGTCATATCGAATGTATGCACTGTACGAAATCTATCATAATCAATAATCAACCCATGTATGGCCTCTCGCTACCTCCGTATAATATGACCGTCGGAATTAGTTATGCAGTACATGATTTATGCATCATCCGAGTTAACTTTTTCTAGTCAAATAAAATTAAGTCTTATTTATTCAATGATCATTCCACATCACAAACAATCAATTCTTAATGAATTTACTATGCAGCAATCATTAAATTACTGAAGTTTAAAATAAATTTACCATCAACAACAATTATCATGTACAAACAAAACCCAACCTCATACACATTTATTTATAAATTATAACATATATTCACTAACTATAAACACAAACAAATATAAAATCATTAAGAAAAACTCACTCGACCATGGTTAACTCAGGGGTCATAGTAGTCTGGTGGCAGCTTAGAATCTATATCGAAATTACTTAAGAATAATAGAAATTTTGTAAATTTAGGAATTTAAAGCTAACTAGTGTTATAATTTGTAAGGTCTACTTCACTTAGTTATGTGAAATTGTCGATTTGAGCTTTTTATCAAATCGTGTGTAACTTTTTCGTTTTAACTCGGATCGTTATGAACTTATAATTTATTTTGATCGTTTTCGAGTGTATTTTCTCGTAAAAAGGTTTATTTTAGACGTTATGACTCGTAGTGTAAATTGTGATATAAAAATATCACAAAAATTACTATTTAAGTTTAAAAATTATAAAATATTAATTTTCGCTTTTTCTTAATAAATTTACGATGTAATAATTATTTAAACCATATATTTGATATTTTTATTATTTTGAGCATACTTTTTCTATTTTTGAGATTTTAGCTTTGTTATGATTATTATTATTATTATTGCCATTATTATTTTTATTATTTCTTATTTTCTTATTATTTATCTATATTTTACGATTTATACATATATATATATAGACTTATAATATATTTTATAAATTTATAATTTTACCTTATTGAAAAACTCTTAATTTTCGATAATATATACATACCTATTCCTTATATATTCATTTTAGTTTATAGATATTATTATATTACATATATATTTTCAGTATACTACTTATATATACTATATGTGATACACTATATGTATGTATATACTTATTTTATGAAAATAAACATATTCTTATGTACATATACATATATTCATGAATTTGTATTTATACATATAAATATACTCATATAATTCCGAATACATAGATATATATATAATATACAAATAACTATTCATGTATTATATATTCAGTATATATATATTTACATAGTATTTATTATAAAATATGTATACTATATATTATACATATATTTTATGATATATGCGGTATACCACGATGTATATATGTCCTATATACATATATTACCACTTATGAAAGTATACTACTATATATATACTACAATATATATACTATACGATTACATATATATATATATACAAAAATAATGATACATGTATACATATATATATAGTTTACGAGTACAAATATATATATATATTATAGTTATTTCATGAAAATACTTAATACTAATTATATTTATTCTTAAAAAAAATACATAATACATACTCTTTCCATATAATATACTTATATACATACATGTATACATACCTAGCCTTATACATACATATATAATTCAATCTAAGTATTTATGTATATATATATATGTACTAGTAATGTTATATGTATAAAAATACAATACAAATACTATATTTATACATGTATATACTATATAACATACATCTATACTGGATAAAAAAAATAATTTATTTACCTATTATTTTAATTTCTCTTCTTCTTCTCCTTCTTCTTTTCTTCTTCTTTTCTTCTTTCTTTTTCCTTCCTTCTTTTCACGTTTTGTTTCTCAGAATTTTTTCTTGTTTTCAATTTGTTTTTTTAAAAAATTTCCAGACTTCATTTCTTCCTTTTATATCAATGATTAACAAGGAAAAATAAAAAGAAAAAAAATATTATCCTAATCTTTTGAATTAATGAAGATGGGATAAGATACTTATTTCCAATTTTTTCTTTTATTGTAAAATTAACACATGGAAATTTATTTCCTCACGTAGGCTACCATTTGAGTTCCATTTCCAGAATGTAGTTTTTGGAGAAAAAGAAGAAAAGAAAGAAAAGAGAAAAAAAGAAAAAGATAGAGAAGGAAAATAAAGATTAATAATAAATACATGTAATTTTTCAAAACAAAAAAATTATAATAATACTCATCATAAATTAATTTTGAATTTTTTGTAAAAATTTATCAATTTAATTGATACCTAGTACAATTAAAATTTTTACAAGTTATTATAGTGATTTCGTTAAAATTTCACACAAATAAGCGGTTTAGTCGAAAATTGCAATTGACTATAATTATATCACTATCGAGTAATATTTAACTATTTTATAGGTTTATATTTATAATTTTAGGGTTTCGAATAAATTCGGAGTCAATTTTGATTAATGGTGTGTAAATCAGTTTTAGGGTTTTAGTATGCGATTTAGGGTTTCGATCGATTCCTAAAGTTTTGTTATCAGTGTTTATTTGATTTATAAAATTTCATAATCTTTTATTGTTACTAGCTTTATCGACTTATTATGTAGTTTAGGATACTTGGAATTGAATTGGAGTTCAACAATTGATTTCCTAGAGTTTACAACTTGATTACGGACTCTGCACACTACATGAAGAAGGAGGTATTCTCCCATCATCTAGACCTAGACTTGAGCTTCCTCAATTTTCTGGATTCCTTGACCTTCAATGAGAAGATGGAAGCCTTAGCACAAGAAAGAGAGACTGCCCAAGCAGCCTTTGATGATGTAAGCACTCCTTCTACTATTACATCTACTTCTACCAACAGGAAGCAACCCCTGAAGCAATTCTTCAAGACAATCCATTAGTGGGCGATCCTCTTGCTACTCCTAGTTCGTATTCCTTAGGCCTCGCTCCAAGTCAAGGCCTACTACCTGAAGCATCGATGGATCAGCGCTCCGAACAAATTGTGCCTTGGACATTTCTAAATTACCAAAGTTAATTGATCCAAGGAGTTAACATGCGTTTTTTTTTTTTTAACATGTGTAATTAAGGCCAAGATGTTGGCCTTCAATGTAGAATCCTATAATCAATGAATGGACGAGTTTTTGAAACGTCCTTTACATCTGTTTTTTCGTTGCCTTTAACGGTCTTTGCATAACAATGCTTCTGCCCTAAGGAAGGGAGTTCTTCTGTGCAAGGGGTGTTTCCTTCTACTAAGGTTGCTCGAAGGGGTTCAAGTTGGTAATGTTCTGACTTGCTCAATATGGGAGAGTTCCTCTATATAAGGGGTGTTTCCCCTTACTAAGGTTACCCAAAGAAGGTCAAGTTGGTGGCATTCTAACCTGCCTAGTATAGGGTAATTCCTTTATGCAAAGGGTGTTTCCCCTAGTCGAGGTTACTTGAGGGAAGGTCAAGTCAGTGGCGTTTTAACCTGCTTAGTATGCAGTAGTTCCTCTATGTAAGGGGTATTTCCCCTTGCCAACGTTACTTGAGGGGAGGTCAAGTTGGTGGCATTCTAACCTCTCGATGGAGCATCCACGTACTTATTCAAAGGCTTAGATGGAAATAGAAAAAGGAGAATGAGAGAGAGTAAAAAATCAATTATAAAAATACTTTTTATTTCATCATTCTAGAAAAAATGTACATGACAAAATGCTAATCAAAATAAAGTTGGAGATTATCAGTGTTCCATATGTGTAGGATGAGCTTGTCATCCAATCTTTCTAATTTGTACGCTCTATTGCCTAATCTTACCCTAATTTTGACTTGGTATTCTCAATTGGGGGCCAGCTTATCCTATCCATCACCTTGAGCTTCCGTATACTAGTGGAGACGAAATTGGATAGCCAATCTACCATGGAATATTCTAGTCATGGGATCTTTTTGATGCCCCATAAAGGGAATTTCGCTTGGAGGCTCTTCACTTTTTCAAGATATATTGCCATAATGTTGTCTCTGGCCTCGAACTTGTTGGATGAAAAGCATGGAGTCCGAGAAGATCCATAATTATTCAGCACCGATTGCCTTAGCTAACTTGAGATCAATAATAAGCACCTTATATTTAGATTTGTTGTTACTAGAATTGAATCTGAACTTGAGTGCATAGTAAATGGTGACCTTATGCGGGCCAATTAGAACAAGACCTATGCCTCCACCCCCAAGGTAGATGATCCATCAACATGGAGAGTCTACACAGGTTTGTCATTACCTAATGGTGCTTCCTCCTCTCCTATATATTTTACCACAAAGTCAACTAGCACCTATGCCTTATAGGTCGTTCGTAACTATAACTGGATTATGTACGGGCTCAATTCCATTACGTACTTCATCATCCATCTAAACGTGGTAGGATTCTATAACATAATGCATAATGGTTGATTTGTGAGTACAATTACCTAATACGCTTAGAAGTAAGGCCTCAACTGTTAGGCTATGATGACAACAGCTAAGATGAATTTTTCTATCTAGGTGTACCTGACCTCAGGCTCATGCAATATATGACTGACATAATACACTGGCCTATGTTCTCTTCCTTCTGCTTTAACTAATATAGAAGAGAGTACCTGGTCACTTACAGCCAAGTAGAAGAACAAGTCCTCCCCTTGGACAGGCTTGGAAAGGACCAGTGGATGAGCAAGGAAGTCCTAGAGCTACTGAAAGGTATTAGCACACTCAAGAGTCCATTCAAAACCTTTAGGATTTTTTAGGATTTTGAAGAACTCAATGCATCTGTCAGCCCTCTTCAAGATAAATCTACTCAAGGTAGCTACCATGCTAGTGAGCTTTTGTACATCTTGGACTGAGGTTGGAGGCTTCATTCCCCTAATGGCCATGATCTTCTCCAGGTTGGTCTCAATACCTCTCTATGTTACCAAGAAGCCGAGGAAATCACTAGATGCCACACCGAAGACGTACTTATAAGGGTTCAGCTTCATGTTATACGTGCACATCTAGTTGAATGCTTCCTAAAGATCCTTGACATAATTGATCAACTTTTGGCTCTTGACAATCATGTTGTCAGTATACAATTCCATCTTGTGCCCAATCTGAGGCTTGAATAGCTTCGCTACCATTTGCTAGTACGAGGCCCTAGTGTCTTTTAGTTCGAACGGCATCACAGTATAGTAATACGTACCGTAATCGGTGACGAAGGAGGTATGGACTTCATCCTTTAAGTCTATTTTAATTTGGTTGTACCCTGAGAAGGCGTTCATAAAGCTTTGTAGGGTGTGCCCTGATGTAGAATCGATAAGCTGATCAATCCTAGGGAAGGGAAAACAGTCTATAAGGTAGGCTTTGTTAAGGTCGATGTAATCGATACACATTCGCCATTTCCTATTCTTCTTCTTTATTAGTATTACCTTCGCTAGCCATGTTGGGTACTTTTCCTCCTTGACGAAGCTAGCTTTAAGCAGCTTTTACGCTTCCTCCTCGATTGCGGCCTACCTTTTTAGAGCAAAATGCCTCTTTTTCTACTTAACAAGCTGTGCTATGTTGTTGATGTCGACGTTATGGGTTGCTAGGTCGGGGGAAATTTCAAGCATGCTCAATGCTGACCAAGTGAACCTATCCAAATTTGCCTGTAAAAGGGTGATGATTTCGTCCTTCACTTCAGCTAAAGTCTTAATCCTGACTTTTGTTGTCTGCTCAGGTGAAGTTTTAATCTAGATATCTTCTATTTTCTCTCTAGGCTCACTCCTCTTAGCCAGCCTCTCCTACAAGCTTGTTTCTAATGTGAAGATGCCATCTCCTTTAGCCGCCTTGATGTATAGCTCTCATGAGAGCTTTTGAATACATCTGCATACTCTCACCTCAGTTGGGGTTGAGAATTTGGATTTCAAATGAAGGGAGCATGTGATCATCCCAAACACATTCAGGCTTAGTCTTCCCAAGAACGCATTATAAAGTAAAGGGCAATCGATCACAACGAAATCTACTGGTCGTTGTGCTACGTGGTTGTCATCGCCAAGTTCCATATCCAATGTGAAGATACTCTTAGCTCGGACAATACTTCCATTAAAGTCGATCGGATTATGGTGGTACCACTTCATTTTTACTAGTAGCTTCTTCCTCATCCTTTTATACGTATGAAGGAAGAGTATGTTAGTGGAGCTACTAGTGTTTACCATAATATTTAGGACCTCAAATTTTAAGATTTTCGCCCCCTTCACTAGGGTGTCTTGATAGGGTGTATCAACCTCCTTAAGGTTTTCGTTAGAGAAGGAGATGGAAGTGTCTAAATACTGTCTCTTCTCCTTTATGACCAACACCTCTGACAAGGTGTTAATCTAGCTGCTAATACTCGGCCGACTCCTAAGGTGTAGCCTTTCCCCCCATTATTATGTTTATGATACCATTAGGGGCGCAATCATTACGGTAATCATTATTCTGCTCAGCGTGGGTGTTCTCAGTCAGTCTCCTCAGAGGTACCCTATCTCTATCATCATCAAAACAGTCATCCTTCCTCCGATGGGCTACATAATCGTTGAAGAAACAATGCTGAATGGCAAATTTGAGGGCGTTCTTCAATTGGAAGCACTTATTGGTTGTATGGCTACAATCTTCATAGAACTAATAGTATTTATCAGAGTTCCAACAACTAAGGTTCCCTTACATTTTTTATGGTAGCTGGAGCAAATTCTAGTGCTTCACTTTAGAATAGACCAAAGTAATAGGTCTATTCAGGAGCGTATACTGAGTGTAAATAAGAGGGGAAAGTAGGTTGTCCTCAACTTAGTGCTTCTTCTTCCCAAAGCTCTCTCCCTCTGGTCTACTCGGCATCCTACTATCGAGATGATCCTTTACGAACAATTTTTCCTTGTCTTGGTTTCCTCCTAACCTTTCTCAGTCAACGTTGTACTTAACGCAAATGCTATCTTCCTAGTTAATGTACTTCTAAGCTTTGTTCTAGAAGTTGGTCAAGGACTTTGGCTTGCTCTTTGCAAGCGATTAGAAGAAATCTCTTGAAATTTGAATGCTGAGCTGGGTGGCATGGACAGCAACTCCCTCATTTAGTTGAAGGATCTCAACCATGGCACTATTGAACGGAGTTGCATAGTCGTGTAAGGACTCACCTTCACCTTGCCTTACTAGGTACAAAGATGATGTATTCTTAGATGGAGGCTTGTTAGCCCTAAAATGGAGGTTGAATCTCCGTGCTAGCTCATTAAAGGAGCTAATGGAATTGTCCGGGAGGTAGTTAAACCATGTCTGAGTTGCCTTCCTCAGGGTGCCTAGGAAGGCTTTGCATATTATAGCATTCTCGTGACCATGAAGGTTCATGAAAGTACAGAAGTAGAGACGAAGGTCATTAGGATCACCTGTGCCATCATACTGATTTAGGGAGGAAGTTTGCTGTTAAGGTGCAGCACTTCATCTTAAACACCCCTAGTGAAGGGTCTTATTACTGGCGATTAGCCCGACGTTACCAGCAACCTTGTTCCCTTACTGCTCAAAGAGCCACCTTACCATGGTATGAAGCTCGTTTAGGTCGACATCATTTGCTAAGTGAGCTTGTCGTATAGTTGAGTGAACCTACACTCCATGAGAGTCTACTTCTTGTTTATTGCTAGCTAGAGCTTGGTCACGAGTGGTCGTAGACCTTGCTGGTTGCTGATGCAAGGATGGATCAAGTTGCTGATCCCTACCATTCTACTACTGCTGTTAGATGTTTTTCCGCTTAATGCGGGCATCTGAAGCTTCGAGGGGGTTGGTTTGTGCGCTATGCCACTCCACTTAGTCTAGGAAAGTGCAAAGTAACTTGTTTTATGCAGCATACTCTTCAGCCAGACGTTCCATGCACTTCAGGTGCTCTTCCATCACAACCCTTGGGAAGGGTTGATTACCTCCAAGTCGGTTGTTTACCAACTATTGGTTTTCCTGCTTGTTGCGTTGGGACATAATGTCAAAAGAATTGCTTATAGAGTATGTGTTTAACATATTTGAGGTTTCAAGTATAGGAATTCAATTTCCTATAAAGGGCACCAAATGTCGTCTCTAAGTTCTTACTGATAGATGATTGGGCTCTATACTTATAGGACTTGCAAAATAATGTACAGTGAAAGGACACTGGGAGGTTGTCTAATGTAACGACTTCGATGCTTAAGTTACTAATGGAGCGCTTAAGAGTAGGAAGTAATTTCGATAAGTATACAAGCTTGATGTACAAAGTCTAGAGAGCTTTACCATTGGGTAGTGACTTGATATTTATAGTAGAGTAAAGCTGACAATTAGAGGTCAGTTGATAAGAGAGATCTTCTCCCACAAGTATAGGAGAGTAGGGTCGTAAGTCAACATGTCCCACTTATTATAAATGTAGCTGTTTCATACTAGTTGATCTTTATCTTATACGTTCTAATCGTTGCAGAGCTTATTGAGCTTAGTCAATACAAGCCTAAGGCTTAGGCTCATAGGGGTAAGCCTTAGACTATGAGATGTGTTGGGTATGGTTAAGCCTGAAGGACTTATGTCCAAAGTGTCCTATCAACAATTTTGATGCATTAGGAATTCTTAAATTGCTTGTTAGTCAGGAGAAACATGTCACAACCCAAATCTCACATATTATCCAAGAAAGTGACATAATACATGATTCCTGTAAAATTGAACCAAATCATGAAAACATTAGGAATAGTGTAATTAAGAAATTAGTAGAAGAAGTTTACAAGTCATTAGACTACGTACCTAAACTTGACTTAGACTAGAATTTTGGAACATAAATTAACTAATCAATACCAATTCAATTAGTTTGAACTCATCTAAAAGGAACTAAATCGAGATTAGAACTTCTAAACTAGAAAATCTCTAAATTCTTGTACACAATCAATTGGTATTAAGATTGTATATAGGTAATAGATCCACCAACACATTAAACAATTTTAGTGAATTAAATATGGAATTTTGGAATTAAGAGAAAAATGTGTGTGTGTGTGTGTGTGTGTGCGCGCGCGTACGCGCGCGTGTGCGTGCGTACGTGCGTGCATGTTGCGTGCGTACGTGCGTGCATGCTGCGTGCGTGCATGCATACGTGCGTACGTACATGTGTTACATGCGTGCATGTTGTGTGCGTACGTGCATGCGTGCGTGTGTATGTGTGTGTGTGTGTGAGAGAGAGAGAGAGAGAGCCAACTTATGAGGGAGTGAGTAGAAATGGACTAAGTCTAGATTTTCTTCTCAACACACTTTTGAAATGAGATATAATGTAGGAAGGAGAGAAAGAGAGGGAGCACAAAAGATTATATTGACCAATAAATATATATTTTCATAATCACATACGTAAATTTCTAATCACATTCCATCCAAACGACCTCATATACATGTATAGTTAAAATAAAAGGCATTTTTGCTCTCGCTATAGGCTTCATGCTTACTAAGGGTCATTGGGCTTTGCATGGCCTTATACATTTTCTCTTGGTTAAAACATTCTCATATATATATATATATATTTAATTTGTGATTATAAAGAGCAGTTTAATAAAGCATTTAGTTATAATTACATCATCCTATCCAATGAATTTTTGGAGTGCCATCATTAAATAATATATATCACTGAAATTAATTAATTGATTTTGCATAAACCTATCAACATAAAATTTATAACAAATTTATTTTAAATATTCCCGTCATTTATTTCCACTTTTTTATTTACCAAAATTTGCATCAGATAGTTTTTCATTACTGTTATTCACAAAATTTGTTGTAATATTTTTTTTTTATTTTACATTTAGCAAGTAAAAGTCCATTGTAAATGTTTAGCATAGAAACACATTTTTTCTATCATTAGTTTTTCTTTACTTATGTCTTCTTGTAGTGATATAAATTATTACATGAATAAAATATCAACACTACAAGAAATTGGAGTAGTTGAGACTATAATCTACAAGGCTTAAGCATTTACTATCTTAAAATGTTGTTTCAATAGTATCCCCATTAATCACAACCAAACATTTAAGTATAAGATGGAAAATACTACAAATGTTAACTCACTATTGCAATCCCATTCATAGTAAGTATCTATTGCGATAATTTTTTTTTCACATTTTGCTTATAACTTATATATTAGGGATTCTCAAAATTTTCTATGTAAAACAATTACAAAAAAGTGCTTTGTTATAATAATTTCCCAACACTTGTAGATCGAGCAAAGTACTAAACATATAGCTATTCATAGTGTATAAGTTATAGCTATGACGCAATTTTCTTGTAAACTACCACTAATTTGTAGTTTCTATTGTTCAATTTTCTTTTACTATAGTAGGGTTGCTAGACCCTCATTTAAAATTGTATATAATAGTGAAAAGAAGATAATGCAAATCATAAGACTCTCTCTCTCTCTTGCTTCTTCTTCTTCTAAGGCTTTTATTTTAAAAAAAAAGTAAGGGTAGTAACAATTATATCTTAGTTACCCATCTTTAAATCATTTTATACAATCGTGATTAGAAATTACAACATCAGGATGTTGTGCTGATTCTGATAAGAAATCTATAACTGTTCTTCTAAAAGAAAGTCAAAGTTGCGTAGTAATTCTATTTTTTGATCTAATTTAACTCAGTAACCTTTTAAAAATTTTTTTTCTCATCCTAATATAAGAATTTTTTTCCCTTTTAGAGTGCTATATTTCATTTCACAACTAAAAGGATTTTTTTAGGTTAATGCCATTAATTTTACTTAAGAATTCTCAAATTCAATAAAGATCCCTCATTTTTTTGGTTTATTCATCAAAACCCAGAGTATAAATAAGCCAAAACTACTTGTGAGTGATTCAAGTGTGACTCCATATGTACTATTGAGTTTGACTGGGCAACGTACATGTAGAGCTTGAGATTGAACTAGTTGAGTAGTTCATCTAATCAAGCTTATGCTATTCATGATATTTGGTTAGGAAAACTTACTAAGCCTAACTAGGCTTAAGTCAAACATCAATGCTATTCGAGTTCAAATTGATTTTGTATATTAATATTATTTTGATTAAAAGAAATAATTTTTTTTTTTTAAAATTAAGTTTGAATAAGCTTAATTAAGTCGAGTTCAACATTATAAAGGTTACTTCCAAACTAGCTTAAACTTAAGCTTTTAGATTTGATCAAATTTAAATTGAGCTCAGATTTTGGTATTTTGAATCAAGGTTGAGCTCTAACTTAAAACTATATATAATGTTTCAAATTAAGTGTCATACCACCTTAGTAAGTGTTGTATGTGCTCATATTATTCTTTATTAAGTGAAACTCATCTGCTTAAAAGTAAAAACATAAAGAAGGTTCTAGCATAGACATGGTCACTAGTTCAAACTAGCTTGGAATCAGCTTTGAATCACCACTTCACGAGTTGGCAATGGAGTGAATCAAGTTCTACCCTTAAGGGGATGGGTCCAGGCTTATTTAATTGAACCATGGGTTTTAGTTTTTTTTTTTTTTTTGGCCCCCCTTATTTCTCTCAATTATATAGTATATCATATATGGCATCATATATAGTAATCTCCAATCATATAACATACTATATATAGTATAATATATAATATATAGCATATGTATATTATAGTATATATACATATAGTATATTAATTATTATATATGACATAAAATATATACAATCTATTTGTATGTATTTACTATATATAAATATATATAGTATATTGTCTATATATAATATATTATATATAGTATATGATATTATATAATGTATATGTATTTTTAAAATTCAGGATTGACGAACTAAACCATTGGTTCAAGGTCAATCAACTCGTCGATTTGGCCGTGTTGAATCACTTAAACCCAAAGGACCTGGTGATTTAATAGTTAAGTCAAACCTATCTATAATCAAGTCAATTTATGATTCATAACCTATTTTTACACGAATATATTTTGATACTAACATATAATAGATAGCTTAATTAAGCAGAGGAGTGAAGAAAAGAATCTATCTAGAAAAGGCAATCATGATCCCTTAAATTGCCATTATTTGTAATGGACATAGGCAATGCCTCATCATCACTTTGAAGAAAATACTACTTTACAAGCACACTGATAATACGCGAAAAATGAAAAGCTGCTTCCTCGGCTTCTATCCAATGACGTGTTGGGCGCCACTCACAACTCAACCAGAACTTTTACTGCACAATGGCTGTCGATGAGGTCAAGTCCAGGGCTATTGAATTAGCAGAAGTGGGATTCAATGGGCAATGACATTGACAGTGTTGTGAAACCTTTATACAGCCATCATTTGTTTTTGTCTATTCCACTTGCTAGTGGGAAACATCTATAATGATTAATGACACAAGCAAAAGCTTACTTCCTTTTGGCTTCCTTCTACTTTTTTTTTTTTTTTCCCCTTGTTTTAGATGATTATTTTTATTGTTATCTTTACTGCATGGACAAACGCTTTTCAAATGATAAAAAATAATTGCAGAGATACCTCCAATTCCCATGACTTGTAAAGTGTGCAAATGTGTTAGAATTGTCAAGAAAGTCTTGGAGTCATTGCTAAAATGACTATTACTAGTAAAGGTTTAAGATTTTGGTGATGATTTGGAAGATTATTGTGCATATATTTAAAAGTTATAAGGGTTTAAAATGTTAAGAAGTTCATTCATATTTTATTAATAGTTTTGAAATTTATTTACAACTTTCTAAATATTCAAAGTATGAACGGAACATTTATTAAGTAAGATATTGTGTTTTTCTTAAACATAATGACGATGGATTTTATTTTTATAGCCATTTTCCTCATATCATAAAAATTACATTATGGTGGTGAAAAAAGGTAAAAAAGGAAACAAGGATTTGTATTTTACAATTTGTTAGAATGAAATTGCATACAAGAGACACAAGTAGCAGTTTGTTGATACAAGGAATTGTTGCGTTAGATGTACAAGTAAATAAATTGGAACAATGACGGGACTCAAAATAATTAGGTCTAATTCGAGATTTCCAGGAATTGTTTGACAGGTAGGCGTCCAACATTGCCTGTTTAACAGTTTTACAGATATAAATAAAATCGGGACCATTCGTGAACTTCTAGTCTTAATAACTCATTATATTTTGTGTCCATTTTTCACTCTATTCGGACCATCAATGATCAAAGCATCTTAAAAGTGAACACTGACCTCCTCTACCACAATTCTCAAAAGAGATATGATTTTAGCATCCTATTGAAGATTGCTCAAATCAAGAGAAGTAGACTCTACTATATCCGTCTCCATTATCCTTCATATCGACAGCGGGAGCTATTAAGACCCTCCTCGTTCATCCTCTTCAACTTGCTCTTACCGCTTCTGTTAGAACTTTTTGAAAAAGTGCAACGCACACCTCTGTCACGTGAAGCATATGATGCATAGAATGAATAAATCCCTACTCTTATATAATAAAACTTTAATAATACTAATACGTTATTATATAAATAGATTAATAATATAATGACATGTAAAATATAAATATAAATAAAATTTTAATATGTAAAAATATGAATAGTGATTTATCAAATAGAGTACACTATTAATGGTATTTATATGATATTAATTGAGATACACATGACATATTAGTATCAACAAATTTTTTTTTCCTTATACACTTTAGAAAAAATCATGTATATAGTATAGTAGTAAAGGTTTCAGTACGTCTACTAAACATGTCGAAAACGAGGGGGAAGATTATTAGTGTCTTATATCTATGGTTCAGCAATGGTGGTTATGGGGGAGATGGTTTTCATGTTCATTGTTGCTGCCACACCTGCCATCGTAATATTTCTTTAACCTTCATAAATAAGTTAGATCTTTTCTTTCAAATCCCTATAGTTTTACCTACATATATTAAAATAAATTTGCAACTTGCTTAACAAAATGATAGTGTCATACTGATTGTACTCAGCATGGTCTATAAAAATGTAATATATGTATATATATATATATATATATATATAAAATATGAATCTCAATGAATGAGAAGGTAATTAAAGAATATTTGTACATTTCGTACTTAGGGAAATTAAATTAAAAAAAAAGGATGGGGAATTGTAAATAATCTCGTAAACTTTGAATTGAATGGAAATTGATCATTTAAATTTTTAAAGTGTGATTTTTAACCTCTTAAATTTTAATAAATTGGTAATATAAATGATATTTCCTTTTAATAGTTAAAAAAAATCATACTATGATCAAATTTAGAAAGTCTTAAAATATATTCTGATAAATTTATAATGTATTTGTATCCCTAAATCAAAGTTTAAAGAGATTATTTTTAATTTATAGAGATTATTTGTTAATTTATTAAAATTTAAGAGGTAAAAAATCATATTTTAAAAATTTAAAAAATTAATCTTACTAAAATCAAAGTTTAAAAAATTATCTGTATTTGTCAAAATAAAAAATAAATAAATAAACAAAAGGATTGTCAACTTCTTGGTCCCCCACAGGAATGCAGATATTTTTATGTCGAGTGATGACTGTATGATTATTATTATTATTGTGACCAGCTATTTCTGTGCAAGCAACCTTCACCAATCGAACTGCCAATTAAGAAACAAGGATAGTGATGTTAAGCAGCAACCGATGCGTGGCCAATCAAGAGACCAAACAGCGGTGTACGGCTCCTATGATATCTCAATTTCAAGCAACTGCTCACATTATTGTGCCTTTTAGCAATCTATGTATTAATAAGGACAACGACCTGTTACGTCAATTGGCTGTACAACTCCTCAAACTTCCGAATGAAGATTTAAAATACATGAATCATTGTATTCGTGTGTTTCAAGCTGCTAATACGGACCCAAACCCCCACCTGATTTGTACGACATTCACCGATGACTGTTCTTCTTGTGGGATAAAAGACGATCATTTTCCCAAACCCTTATTTCTCATAAAATATTGAACTCGCCAATTAAAAAAAGAAGTTAACAAATTATATATGAGATTACATTGCATGCAATATTGTGTAAGATAGTATAAATCGCTCCATAGAGGAGAGTATGCCGGAGATGCAAATGATTTTTGGACTTCTAAACTCCATTGATGTGAACCAAAAAGATATGAATTGTTTATTTAAAATCTTGGGCAAATTAGATATACACTCTAAAAATGATAGATTAGGTATAGATAGATCTTCATAATTTTCAAACCATAGCTTTTCCTCTCCATAAGTTAATAATTACTTGAAAACTCTAGTTATTATTTGTTATATACATCGCTAATCCTCTATCCTTTACTAAGCTGTGATTTACTTACTTCACTATAAAATTTATGTAGGCAAAGATGAATAAGATAAAATTTGGGCAGGCAATGTGGTGAGCTGTAGGTTGTTTGATATAAATTTGAAAATAGTTTTTGACTGTTAAGAGGAAGTTTCATATCTAGAAGGGTTCCATTTGAATCTATACAACTTTGTACTTATGAAACCACTATATATAGATATATAGATATATATATATATTTTCCTATACCAAGTTATTTATAATTTACATTTACATTTTTATGCTTCTGCTCATTGATGCGTTTTAAAGTAGTTAGTATTATTTATAGTCCTTCAACGAGTAGAGAGGAGTGCTATTACGTCCGTATCTTTACTATTAAAATTTAAGGAAAAGTGAGGTTTTAGGTTTAGTTTAATAGTTTAAGAGGTCTATCTCTAAATACTAGTAGTTTTGAAAATGTATTTGCAATTATTATTAGAATCTTTAGAATTTCTCTTCGTTCATTGGATCTTTATAGTTGCTCGACTTTAGATAGAAAAATATATAACAAAAAGTTCAAGATGTTTGTTTTCAAGGAAAAAAAAAAAAAAGAAAAAATCCTCTTAGATAAATCAAGGGAAAACCTCTTTTTGGAGACAGAATTCCATGATTTAACTTTTCTAAGGAATCAATCACAGTGGAGAAAAACTCGTATAATAGCCTTTAGACTAAAGAAAACAACTTAGATATAATTATTCTTCGAAAAAATTCCCAAAATATGCTTGGTTAATAGACATGATTCTTGTGATATAATTCTTATAAATTCCCCATACGTTGCACATATAGAAAACAGTCGAGCGCATTGGCTTGCATCATGAGAAACCTGTTTCGCATATATTAAGTAAACTATACCGACAGTGTTGATCATATCACTGACACGGAAAAAAAAGAATTCCCTTTAACAAAATACAAAAACGAATCAGGGTTATAATTTGGAGCATTGCATAATTGACCACTACATAATGATTTCTTTAATGTGGGTACATTGGAGCAATCCACATATGACGAATAATTAAATATTTGAAGGTAATTACTAGATATGTAGCTCCCTCGGCTAAATTTTGATAAAAAGCAAAAAATTCATCCTGATATCTTGAATCACTTGACTACGTAATCATACTATAATATAGTTTTGAAAGCTTTTTTTATTTTCTACAATGAATTATATTTACATTTTTTCTTTTGAAAATTAATTATAATTATTATTTAAATTAATGCGCAGACTCTCTATCGTCTATTAATTACTGTGATCCTTTGTAAATCGTTTACTGTATGTCATTGATGGATTGGGTAACACAATCATGAGAGCCGAGTGTTCTATAGACTTCAACATTAGACTAACTAATCCTTTGGACTTTCCTTGGATATAATCATCACATCGTCTGAAAATTCAAAGGAAAGAAAGGAGGAAAAACTAGGGGTAAAACAACAATGCAGTATCGATGCTTGGAAACAAAATAGAGAACAGAGGTAAAAATCGGACTGTTATAAGAATGATATGTTATTTTGATGAACACTGGGATCAGATCATGATGATGACATAAAAACTCAAGAAAAAGCTTTAGGGTAGGCCCACAACATTGAAATCCGCAATCACTGAGTTGGTGTCCTTATTAAACTGAATCGAGGCAAAATATAGCTCTTTTTTTAGTGTGACCAATTTCAAAATGGTCTATACAATTCACTTTCCGTTTTGATTAAAATAAATTCATAAATATTCTTACATGCATATGCGAGTCTCTATTCTAACTTTTATACCTTAATTTTTGTATAAATTTACTAAGATATATTTATGATGTGTTGATCATTGGTAGATAGTCGTTTGATAATTCAATTGTCACATTTCATGGTAGACTTACAAGAAAGCCTCCCATGGCTCCATAGCCCATCTATTAGGTATAAAAGCTTACTTGCTTGAGACACATGGCAAGCTAGGATTAGGTTATGCACGGTTAGTATAGAGGAGGCGTTTGTAGTACATGAGAAGACAATGCGCTAGTTGGTAAACTTTTGGAAAAGTCATTGTTACATCCATAACGTATGTAACTGTCATAACTAGGGCATTTAAGTACCTAGGTCGTATTATGGATATTAGACAGTATTTGATGAGGATAGAAAGAAAGAGAACAACAGAGACACCGAAGTCTTCAAGTCATGCCCTAAGCACTTAGCATGAGCTTGGAGGTTAAGGCTATATGCCAAGCTTAGATCTGGATGGCCCAAGGATAATGGGGTCCTGGAGACTTGAGGTCTAAGGGTTTAAGCATACTAAGGACATTGGGAAAAGTTTTCGAGGAGCTCAAGATGGAGAAGTGCTCAGGATAAGTCCAAATAGGTTGTATTGGTGCCTAGTAGACAACATAAGGTATTCCACTAGGTAAGGTCTAAGGAGACATGCTCTAGGACACCTCAACAGATAGTTGGAGTAAGCCTGTAAGGGGTAAAGCACATAGGCTTACAAAAGAGAGCTGATGTTTCTATTTGAAGTAGTTCTTGAGAGCACCCAAGCAAACGTAAATACTTAGACTTGGGTTTTTGAAACTTAAGCCTATGATCGCCTATCAACATATATCATCGTCATCCAATCCAAACTAAAAAGCCTCTTATATATGTGCTTTTCATATAAAATTTCTCTTTCTCTATAGGTGAAAAGTATTAATATTTGCTAATGGTGGTGATAGATAAATTAATTTAAAGTAAAAATTCAATTTAAATGTAAATTATCAATAAGAAATATTAAACTGGAACCATCAAAGATGACAAAAAGAAAATAAAATACAAGGAAAAAGAAAAGGATAATGGTTTGAACCGTTTCTTGGACAAAATCAAACTGCTCTAATATAGTTTGGTTCATCCTCTAAACCGTTTATAGCAATTTGCAAGATGGAATGTGCAAATGAAACTCTGGGATGTGTTTGTTTGGTAATAAAAGAAATGTTTTCTAAAGGTTTTTTTAATATTATTAAAACGTTATGGTTGATAAATATCATTGTTGTAATCTTAAAATGTTGATGATAAAAGTCGTTTTGAGCAGTCCTATGAGCAGGAATCAATACCGGCAAAACTGATGACAGCGTAGTTGACAATCATGGAAAATATAAATGAAAAAGGAAGAAAAAAATTATTTCCTTTGTCAATAACAAAAACATATTACTCTATACTTGTAGAGAATATTTAATGGAATTAATACTTTATATGTATCAATATGTAGTATATAAATATTAATAAAATTTGAATATCTATTAATGAAAAAATATATTTTAAAAAAATATGTCAATTATATTTTTATATATTAATATTTTATTGATATTTATATACTGTTTACTGGTTCAAATAAAGTATTAATTACATTCAAAGCTTTTTCTCTATTATACTGCTGCTAGCGTTCTTATTATTAAAATAAATATTTATATCCACTAAACCACGACCTTATAAAATTAGTAAGATATATTTTGCGACAGGTTAAAAAGAAAAAGCAAAAAAATAAGAAGCCACTTGCCTTGAAACAAACAAATCCCAAATCATCGAGCATTTCCAAACAAGCGTACATAAGGATAAAGAAGTGACTAGTTGGAGTTTTGTGGTGAAGAAAGCAGTGCCGTTGAAATCAAGGTTCGGGGAATGGGGACCATTTGCCCACGTTAAGGTCAGAGGTATTAACTAATCTGGCCTTTCCTCCCGTGTCTTTGCTTTCAATCATCATTTTATATATTTCTGTCGATATCTCGATCAAGAATATCAGTGACTCCTACATTATGAGGATTTCAAGACAACAAACTGTAAATAATAATATTAGCGTGGACTTCATACAGACTTCCACTGGGAAATTTGCCTTCGATAATTTTTGAGTTATTATTGGCCTCTATTTCAGTTTTCTTTAAAAATAAATCCTGAAACACTTCAACAAACACATTATAAAAACTTACGTATATCAATTATTAGTAATGTATTTTCTAAAAGTACTGCATACATGAATAGATATTCTCATATTTGGCTAAAATATATAGATTTCCACTTATTATGTAAAACTCAAGTAAAGGAAAAATAAAGACTAAATAATAAAAAGGAAATCTTAATATAAAGTATCATCTATATTAAGGGCATGGTTGTATTATCAATAACAAATGAGAATATTTTCAAGTATGAAAAAAGTTATACGAGCCCCAATATAAAAACCACACTTAAGATTTGGGAAACTTATTTTTAGCACAACATTCTCACAAGCATGGGAAAAGTTATACAATCCCCAATATAAAAACCGCACTTAAGATTTGAGAAACTTTTTTTTAGCACAAAATTCTCACAAGCCACTTTGTGTGCTAGGATTTCCATGCACATCGTGAACCAAGAGAAGATTTCAATGCGTTTTGACAAAGATCTATCACAAGAGGGTTAAGATAAGTCATAGAATCTCTTTGCCTATTGAGCTCTTAATCACAATCCACCAAAAATTCCTTTTTTTTTTTTATTAAGGTAGTGAGGAAAACGAATTTGCAAGGTTTAACAGAAGTTTTGTAGCAAATCTTTGGTAGTGCAAGTGAGATTGAAGGCAAGAGAATTCAAGGTAAGAGTTAGGGATCGTTTTCTTGTGAGTCATTAGTCAAATTTTGTTAGAAATTCATTTTTCTTTGTAGGACAGCAAGTAAAATGAACCTAAGGTAGTTCTACGAGTGTCCTACAACATGTTTTTGGTGGTGAAAGTGCAAATTTTGGACTTTTAAAGGTAAGTATTGTTGTTGGATTATGTGCTTTCATTTTTGAGAATTATTGATGTGTTTTGCGATGGTTGATCTAAGTTTTAGAATAAGGTGTGTGTTTAAGGGTTTTTTGGAGTGGTCTAGAGGTGTGACATTAATGGGATTATGAATCGATAGCAATGGTTTTCGAGATCAGTAGAAGGTAGTGGAGATTTGGGGGATGAAACATCACATTAGCCTATAGAAATCTGCAATCTGTAACTTAGCATCCGAATGCTAGGGGCTGACTACTCCCCTCGACCATGGCATCTAGATGCTACTTAGTGTAGCATCCGGATGCCATGACCCTTAATTCTTGCAACGGCGTTTCTCTTGGTTATTTTAGGTTTTTTAAGCATATTATTCCATTCTAAATACTTTCTAAAGTTCTTATAAACATGAATCATTACCTAAAACGCTTTACTCACCAATCTATCATCTTAGTAATCTTAAGTTCTTTAAGTGACATAAGTTGCAAGTGTGAGATGGTTGAGTTGCTAAATTAAAGAGTATTGTTAGATAAGTCTAAAGATATGTTATGATAAGTTCTAGAGAGGTTGATGAATCAATTTTTAGCAAGTCGACAAAATCAAGTATGGGATACTTGATCGTTTGTTGTGGTTGCTAAGTTAAATGATAAAATTGAATTACATAATTATTCAACCTTAAATGTATTATGTTGCTTATGCTTGGCAGTACCTCTATGTTGCTTGTTAGATTAAAATAAAGATAATTAAATAGTTGCTTATTGCATTTTGCATTTTGTATTTGTATATGATTGGAAATTGTATATTCACGCGCATATACTTCTCGTATTTCATACTGGGCTTCAGCTCATCCCTTCTTTAAATATGAGGTGTAAGTACAAGCTATGAAGATTATGAGGATTATCATTATGACATTGATTATTATAATAATGTAGCAAATTATTATGGTAATGTAATAGATTATCATGAATACTATATGATATTGAGAACGGCTCCATTTACTCTAAGTAGGAATGTGAATTGGCTGAAATTATTAATAGATTTTTAGTTGTTTATTTTTTATTTTGTATTTAGGTCATAAGAAGTCACTTGAGACTTCTCTTATTAGAGTATATGGGTTATTGATACCAATTGGCTATAGTGAGTAAATGAATCCAAATCTTTGTTATTTAGTTTCCTTGTGACAGATTTATCAAATGAGAAATTGTTACTATTCACATTAGATAAAGTTATTCAAAGGTTGATCTTGTAGTGAAATTTCTAATGGATTCTAGATATTGAAATATTAGAATTATTACAAGTTATTGATGGTTGATATTTATGTGAAGAAGTTAGTAAGTTGTTTGAAACGTTTGATATGTTAGTAGAAACTAAGGATACGTAGTAAGTTATAACGTTCCAGGTTTTGGAGTATTATAATTTAAGTGATATTAGAGCCTAGATTATGAATCATTAAAAAGTTAAGACTAGTGAATTGTAAAACAACTTAGGTTGATCAATCATTATAAGGCATAGGTTATGAATCTTTAGGAAATAATCTGTCCAATGATGAGATGGTAAGAGTAGGCAAAATAGGGGGTCCAACCAAAGCTAAAGTAACTAGTTACTATAGCTATTCTACCTTATATAATTCGATTTCTATGTCTTCCTTTATATTTTATTCACTTCATTACTATGTTTTACATATGTATTTAAATATATATTTATTTGCTTAGCTTCTTATGTTTTTTTTTTTTTTAGGTTGCTTTTCTTTTGTTTTGTCTTCCTAGGATGTCAAACATTGAATGTGTACAGTTGGAAAAGTTTGTAAGATGGAGAATGATGGTGTAGCTTGGTTAAACTTCTCTCTAATAAACTCAGTATAATAATTAAAAACTAGGTGTAGGCACAAAATAACTTTAAATATAAATAATAATGAGTGGACATGGATTTAATCTATAGTAGTCATAGAGAAAAAATTTGAAAAGTCACCAACAAATTTATATCTAAGTACACACATAATACAATCAAATATATAACAATTTACTTACCAAGAACTATATATGTGACCTACAACCTTTAGTAAAGCTAAAGATTAAATAGACTCAAAAATTGGCCAAGATACTCATTAGGTCAAACAAAGCACCTTCTTAGTTGACCAAAACATTTATTATGATAATATTAATAAGCATATTAATGTAAAAGATGTAAGAATGTTCAAAAATCTAAAATGAATAAGATAAAGTGTTGATCTAAGAGATAAACTAGTAAGGCATGAAAATCTTTGCAACTATAAATATCGTACTAAAACAATACTAATATTATTGATGATAATAATAATAATCATCATCATCATAATAATAACAAATAGAAAAACTCTATGGAATACACAAAAGTCCCAAATACAAAACCACTTCACCAAACCATACAAAATGAACGATAACGCATCAAAATTAATTACAACATAAACAATAAATAAATAAAATATTATGCAAACAGAGTTAATTGCAAATTAATGAAGACAATAAAGATCGATAACAAGAATGTGGAACATAAAGGGTTGAATAAAAGACTTATGGAAACTTAGTGTATATGCGCTTATATTAAAGCTGACAAATATTTCTTCCTTGTAATATCATAGCGTATCATGTCAATTTTGTTGAGTTGGTAAAAATCTGTTTAATCTGTAAATTTGTGTCGAATCCGAGAGTTGGTATAAGTTTTATTGAGTCTTGCAATGTTGTGTTGATATTCATTAGCCGAACTCATATGTGTACTTGTGTTGAGTTGTAAAAGATGTGATCTATCCAATGTTAATTAAAGACAACGAAAGTAAGAAAAGTTCTTTAACAAGTAATAGGTACAGGTTGAACAAATAAAGAATTCAAATAAGTCATACCCCTTTGAGAATTAAACAAATTAACGACAATAAGGAGGAACAATAAAACCATTGAAATATGACAAGATAATGTTGAACTTAATGAAATTTATTGAACTCCATTAAACCATACAAAGAGTACAGAAGTTTTTAGTAAACGCCAAATTATGTTGAGGATAAACGTCATAACGACAACATAACCTCTAAGCCTAATGATAAAATGATTAATACAACTATGAAAATGAGTATATAAGGACAATAATAATAACTTGTTAATAATATTGAGCTTGGGATGAGCAAAGAAGATGTGTAGTGAAGTGACCTTTGACAATAGTATGGTTGATGACGATTTTTGAACAAAGAAGGAAAGAGTATGTGTTGCCTTCCTTGGAGTCTAACAATCACTTAAAGACTTACAACACTTAGTAAATGGTTTCTCCTTAATAGAGAAACATGTTAAGGTGTAAGATTGACAATGGAGAGGAAGTGGCCAAGAGGATATTGTTGTCAGTAATGTTGTCATACTTTAGTGATGAGAGGTTGCAACTCAAGGTAATAGAGTGAACTGTACTGACTTTTGGATGCTAAACTAGAGGTTCATAGTATTGTAATTGGTTATAGCTAGATGAGAAGTGAAATAAATAAGAATTTTACATAGACGAAGGATGTTTGGAGATAACTTTATTATTTTGAGAGATTAAGTTATAATCTGATGGTATTGGGACAACAATCCTAGATTGAATACTAAAGTCAAAGTGGACCAAGGAATGACTATAGTAGGATTTCTTATATTAGATATTAGTACAAATTTATTATTAAAATGTAGAGTTTTTAGAAAACCTAAAAATATTTAAGTTAAGAGACTACTAGGGACTTAAGAATTCAATCTTATAACAGGAAAAATGCTTAAGTGTGTAAAAGCAGATTTTAAATGTAAGAATAATCTAGTATACTAAGGTCCAAAGAAGTAAAGTACAGTGAAAGAAAGTTTCATGCAAGTCATAGATTGGGAAGCTTATGGTGAATTAAGAAAACCTAGCTATTACTAAGTTGGAATAATTCTGAAAATCATACGATGGAAAGAGGAATTATGCTATATAGATAAATGAGCAGCAATTATAAAAATAAAAAATCCAAAGATTATAATTAGGAGTCTAAATCTATATAAAGAAGGACCTATGGAGATATAAATTTTTATTAAAGGATTGTAAAATAAGAGAAATGAGAAGAGTAAGAAAGTTTTGCAAATAAAAGTTACATGAACATAAAATGTACAAATGTTATTGTAGGAGATACTAGTTAAATCTTGGTATAATTAGGAAAATAAACTAAGTTTGCATTCCTCATATCAAAGTTCACTAAGTGATAAAAGGGATAGAACTCTTAATTTTAGAGATTGATAGAGTTCATGATTAAATCAAAGACCTTATGGAGCACCTCAAAATTATTTGATTTTAAAGATTAATAGGGGATCTAAGAATTTAATCTTGTAATGAAAGAACTACAAAAAAATCAAAAGGAAGTTTTCAAGAATCATAAGTGAGAAAATATATTAAGATATAGTGGAGTAATCAATCAGAATAAAAAGGCACATTGGAAGTTGCAAGAAAAATAAGAATGAAGTACTAAGAATATTTCATTTGAATGTTTTAAGAAAACTTTCGAGGATGAAAGTTTTGTTTGGGGGGAAGGGGGGAATCATAAAACCTAAATAAAGGAAAAATAAAGAGGAAATAATAAAAAGAAAACAGTAACATAAAGTAGTATTTATATTAAGGGCATGGTTAGTATTATCAATAATAAGTGAGAGCATTTTTAGGCATGGGAAAAGTTATACGAGCCTTTATATAAAAATGCACTTAGGGTTCGGGAAATCCTTTTTATGTAAAAGACTTTCACATATCACTTTGTATGCTATGGTATCCACATGCATCCTAAACTAAGAGAAGATTTCAATGCATTTTGACAAACATCTATCACAAGAGGGTTAAGGTAAGTTGCAAAATCTCTTTTCCTATTGAGTTCTTAATCACAATCCATTAAAATTCATTTTTCTAGCTAAGGCATCAAGGAAAACAAATTTGTGAGCTTTAATGGGAGTTTTGTAGCAAATCTTTAGTAATACAAGTGAGATTAAAGGTAAGAGAATTTAAGGTAAAAGTTAGAGATAGTTTTCTTGTGAGTTATTGGTTAAATTTTGTTAGAAATTCATTTTTTTTTTTTAATAGGATAGCCGATAAAACAAACCTAAGGTGGTTTTACAAGTGTCCTATAGCATGTCTTTGGTAATGGAAGTGCAAACTTTGGATTTCTAAAGGTAAGTATTGTTGTTGGATTATGTGCTTTTGTTTTGAGAATTGTTGTGTGTTTTGCAATGGTTAATCTAAGTTTTAGAAGTAGATGTGTGTTTAAGGTTTGTTTTAAGTAGTGTAGAGTGTGTCATTGATGGGATTATGAATTAGGAGTAGTGGTTTATGAGATCAACAAAAGGTAATGGAGGTTTAAGGGATGAAACATCACTGCAGCTGCAAAAAACTGTAGACTATAGCTTAGCATCCAAACGCCATCCCCCTTAACGTCTAGATGCTAAGCGGCGAATTGCTTCCCTTGACCGTAGCGTTTAGATGCCACTTGATGTAGCATTCGGATGCCATGATCCTATTTCTTATAGAGATATTTCTCTTGGTTTTTCTAAGTCTTCCAGGCATTTTTTCCGATTTTTCCAAACATGTTTTTCCATTCTAAATCCTTTCTAAAGTTTTTCTAAACATAAATCATCACCTAAAAATCTTTACAAACAAATCTATCATCTTAGTAATCCTAGGTTCTTTAAGCAACTTAAGTTGTAAGTGTCATACTGCTAAGTTACTAAGTTAAATAGCGTTGTTAAATAAGTCTAAAAACTAAGTAAGGTGTTATTTAGGTACAAGTATAGGTCATAATATGAGTTTGGTATTTATAATATGACAGGTCCTAAAAAGGTTGATGAATCAGTATTTAGTGAGTCGACAAAACCAAGTATAGGATACTTGCTTATTTGTTGTGGTTACTAAGCTAAATGATAAAATCGGATTAAATAATTATTTGATCTTAATTGTATTATATTGGCTATGCTTGGCTGGGCCCAAGGGATTGGGAGAACTAGACCTTAGGATGGCATCTCAATGATCCTTACGTAACGCTATCCCAAGTGGAGTCTTGCTTGGAAATGATTCGAGTAATTCTTAGATTGTTCATTGACTTCTAGGGTACTAAGGATGACTTAACACTAATACTATATATTAAATAGATTACGTATGCTAAGGTTATGAGCACCCTTATGTTGCTTGTTACATTAAAATAAAGATAATTAAATGGTTGGTTATTGCATTTTGCATTCTGTATTCATGTGTGATTAGGAATTGTATGTTCACGGAATGTGCTTGTCATATTCCATTTTAGGCTTTGGCTTGTTTCGTTTTTAATTTTTAAGTGCAAGTGTAGGTTATGGAGATTATGAGGATTATTACCATGATATTAATTATTATGGGGGAAAATTACAATGAAAGAGATCAACGTTTGGGTGTAAGTTCAAATAAAAGATCAATGTTTTCAAATGTTTAAATAAAGGATCAACATTTTATAAAATGGTTCAAATAAGGAATTCATAATAGTCATTCCATAAAATTATTTGAACCACTTTATGAAACGTTGGTTTCTTATTTGAACCACTTTATGAAACGTTAATCCCTTATTTGAACTTTTTTAAATGTTGATCTCCTATTTGAACTTACCCCCAATTGTTGATCCCCTCTATTATAATTATCCCATTATTATGGTAATGTAGCAGATTATTATGAGTAGTATTTAATATTGGGAACGGCTTTGTGTAGTTTGAGTAAGATTGTAGAAGTGATTGAATTTGTTAACAAACTTCTAGTTATTTATTTCTATTTTGTATTTGGGTCATAAGAAATCATTTAAGACGTCTCTTATCAGAATATATGAGTTATTGATACCAGTTGGCTATAGTGAGTAAAGGAATCTAAATCTTTGTTATTTAGTTTCCTTGAGATAAATTTATTGAATGAGAAATTGTTACTATTTCACATTAAATAAAGTTATTCAAAGATTGATCTTATAGTAAAATTTTTGGTAGATTATAAATATTGAGAACATCTGTGAAAATTTATTAAAGTTATTATAAGTTATTAATGATTGATATTTATGTGGAGAGGTTAGTAGGTTGTTTGAGACACCTAATGTGTCAGTAAAGGTTAAGGACATGTAGCGTGTTGTAGCTTCTTAGGTTATGGGGTATTACATATTAATTAGATGATTATGCATTAGATATGCATCACATATGTGTAGCATGCTTCAATTGATAAGGAAGAGTATCATGCTTTGGACAATTCTCAACACCATGTTATAAAATGCAAAGGGTATAGAGAGAAGAAACGAGTAGTCTTGACAATCCCCATCGCTATGATAAATGATGGAGGAATTTATGAGAAATGAGCAATTTGATAAACAACGGAAAAAGTTATGTAAATTGATAAATTAAACTTAATAACTAAAGAAAATAGGCTAATATGAAATTTATGAATTAGGTAACAAAATCTAGCTAAATCTACTCCAATTAGATAGGGTGGTCGACCATTACATAGTTAACCACCCTAAAGTACTTAGTTAACTAAGTTTTCAACTTCCTTACCTAGTCAATCTTGTGCTACTGGTTAACTAGGTTTCATCTTAGCGTACTTGATAGTCTTGATTTTTGTGTAGTTTACCTAATTGAAGGTCTTCAACTTCTAAGCATGCTATTATGGCATGGCTTGAAGGTTAGGTTGATTCTTCTAATCTTAGCCTCTCAGCTCCCAAACTCGTGCTAGATCCCCTTCTTCATGAAAATTCCATCCTTAAATCTTGTTCGAACCTTTGAGATAAAAAATTATTTTACCGAACCAAGCTCATTCTTAAACCTCCAATGCAACTTCAAACTGGCTTAAAAAACATTCCGAGTGTTATCTATTCATCATGCACTCTATCAACTGAACTTTTAAGAACTAATGAGCTT
Source organism: Lumnitzera racemosa (assembly GCA_024138005.1). NCBI lineage: Eukaryota > Viridiplantae > Streptophyta > Magnoliopsida > Myrtales > Combretaceae > Lumnitzera > Lumnitzera racemosa. The sequence goes on from JAMXBC010000010.1 coordinate 45,014,413, forward strand.
CATGAATTTGTAATGGCATATGACAAAGGTGCTTGCTCATGATTTGCATTGATTAATCATCTAAGACCGATTCAATAGATAACTCATACTCATTGACCACTAGTTAAAGTAATTGGTTTTCCTTAGTGATTTTAATAAACTGATGAGCTTTTTTTTTTCCTAACTTAGTCTAATCTTGATTTAACTGTACTATAATGCAAATTCTAACATCAGAATTCTCCTTAATTCAATCACCATTACAATCCCAATGGTAGATTCTTCTCAATTTGTGGAACTTTCAACATTATTAATATCCAAGGATACTACACTCTACTCTTCTGCTACCTAATTTATAACTTATTGGAACTTTAATAATTTAGACTTATTTTAATTTCAATCTTTATAAGAGTACGACCAATTCACATGATCAAAATTTTTTAACTCTATGTCTCATATCTTCTCTAGTTTCTTACCAACAATCTCTCATTCTTTCCTCTTTATTCTATTTCTCTTATTCACTTTATGATCTTTCTTCTTAAGCTCTCATATTTTTGTATGTTCACTCTTCCTTTTTCTTCTTATATCAAACAATCTAACATAGCCTAACACGAGCTCAACTCCCTTACCATCACTTTGTTATTTCATTAAGCAACTTTTATTCCCTCTCTCTCAAACATCCACCTTGTTTTTCTTCTCACTCTCAACATCTCTTAATCTCATTCAATAATATCAACAATAAAATTATGAAGCCAAATTTTGAAATTCAACCAGTAAACATAACTCTACTATTATTGTTTAATTTATAGACTTAGGATGTGGAGGGGAAAAAATTATTGTTGATGTTTAAAGATTCTCCTCGGTTCATATGTCTAGTGTGGGATTAGTTTTTGCCTGCAAAAGAGAGCATATGAGCTAAGAGTATGCTGAAGGTTGCTCCGACGCATGCACTCTAATGCTTAAATCAACTAGAGTTGAATATGTTAATTATAGAGATTCCTTAAGATTAACACCCAAAAGGTTTAGGTTTAAGAAATGCACCAAGATCAATATAAGGTTTTGGGTTTCAAGTGGCTTATATCAAATTAGATTGGGAGCTAGAATCCTTTTCCATAGGGATGCCTAAGTAGCTTTATAAGTATGATGCAACTTTCGAGTTAAACTACATGGATAGTAATCCTCCTTAGTTAGTATTAGTTCTTTTGGATTAGGATAAGTATACGGAAGACCTTCCTCAATTAGTACAGATTGACTAAGAGATATAAGGGGGGGTTGTTTGGATTGAGACAAGTGCAATGAGATCCTAAGTTTTGCAACACGCTTCAAGACTCATGTAAGGTAATCAAGGTATGATCAAAATTTGGCTATTGTTACATATGTAACAATATATGTGCTTATTTATTATTATAGAGTAACATCACTTAATATACGAAAATAGATACTACTTGTAACTAAAAAGGTCACAACTAAGAAGGTTGAAAAGTTTTGTTATAAAGATGATAACTAATGAGATGGAAACTAACAAGGATGATAAATTTTACTATAATGATAATAATTAATAGGGTAGCAACTAAAAAATAACAAGTTTCAGTATTATAAAAGGTAATAGCTATTAGGTGACAACTGTTAATATTGTAAAGATGACAGTTATCAATAATTCAAAGGTGATAGCTAAAACCGTGCCAACTATATAAACAATATAAAGATAACAACTAATATGTGATAAGATTATTACTGAAAATAACAACTATTTTCAAACTTATAACACTTATTTTTATAAAGTGACAACATAAAGATGATGCATATAATGACAATTAAAGGCAATAACTGTTCTCCTGTGATTTTACTACAAACTTACCACATTTTTTATTTTCTCATTTTTCAATTTTATTAATTTTCCTAATCATACTTTTTACAATTTTTTTGTTCACTTTTTGTTTATCCTCTTTTCCGCTTTATTTCCACCTAAAGGAAAAAACAAAAAAAAAGCTAATGCAAATATAATAAAGATGATATAATACATGTAGGGGATTTATAATTGAAAAATCAAGAGTAATATATATATATATATATATATCATGGAAAATTGTTGGTTGTACTATTGACAAAAAAAATACATAATTTAAGTTTCTTTTGATATTTGCAAATTTTTTAATTTTTCTTCAAACAATGAAATTTTTTTATAATCGAAATTATTAGTTTTGTGACCAATCACTACATAATGCATGATGCAATAGTATTGGTCTATCGATTTTTTAACTTTGTAATCTCCTGTTTAAAGAAATAGATCTAAGTTTACATCAAAACATAATGTGTGATAATATATTACCATCATGTGGTAGTAGTGACCATAATAACTTAAGTAGGGATGTAATTAGGTGAGTCATTATCAGGTATTCAACTCTCCCAATCTGCTGAGAATCTTATTGTGTACTTCTTGATAAGGTTTTGGGACAAGTCATGGAATTTAAAAAAAAAATTGATAAGAAACTCGCTACTAGATAAAAAATAAATAAATTAATAATATAATTTAAACTAAAATTTATAATACCTAAAATAATAGATAGATGAAAATAGGGATTATAACAATTTTGATACATTTACTATTTTCTATTACTGTTTATGAAGATGTATCTATATGAGATTTTTTTTTTTTTATCAATTGAGAGAAGGTGAATGTGTATTTATTATATAGTAAAGAGAAATAGTTAAGTAAATAACAAGTTTGACACAAATATTGACCATATGCTTAAAATTAAAATATATAAAAAAAGTTAAAATGGAGCCTACATAGACCAATAAATTCATTGTATAACAATATTACTAAGTACTCCATTGATGCCTTAATAAGATATATATGATGAAAAGGATACAACAAATAGATTCCTTAATCCTCATTATATTACTTATAATCTGTAAATAATACAAATCAATTTCTCATATAATGATTAATGAAAGGAAAAAATAGCCATTTAGCAAATATGTATGTATGTATATAAACAGGTTTGACGGGTCAAAAAGTAGATACCCTATTAAGGTATTAGGGCAGGTTTTAGGTATATAGTTAAAAACTCTAAAGGGTTTTTAGATGGATTTAGAGACTATGTTAATGTAAAGGTATAGCTTCTAAGTTCCTATGACCCATTTTAAACTCGATTTATTTACATCCCTATACTTAAGGGCTATACAATGCCTTCCCGGCAAGATTCTTAAATAGGCCACGTCTAGCATTACAAAATTTAAAAAAAAATTAAAAATCCCATATCTTTTATCTTCTTCCTTTTATTTTTTATTTTCTTTTTTACTTCCTACACACTTAATAAACTATTATTGAAACTAAAAAATATTTTGAAAAAGAATATTGGAAAAAAGAAAATGAAAATAAATGAACGTATTTATTTTCAAAACTCTACTTACTACATCCACTAAAGACTAAGATCTCTAATGAGGTTACTAAGCATAGAAGCTCGAAGTTTCATAATTTTCTTAATTTTTAATTGATATTAAGTCTAATCCATTCAATATAAATTGCTTGATAAAAAACTAAACAATATATATAATATATATATGCACATACACACGTATATATATCTTAAAAGATACATTTTGAAGTCACCGCCCACTTAAAAAAGTAAAAACCACTAAGGTTGCATAAGTAAGACAATTTCAACCAAGAGATCAATCTTTCAAAATCAAAGAAATTTAGGGTTTGAGGAGTTGAAACTTAAGACCTTAAAAGCTAGATCTCTAAGTAAAACTTTCCAAATTAAGAGTGGTTATTTATATTCCTCAAAAGAATAAATAATCTTAGATAACAATTCATTATTTTGACTAAAAAAAAAAAGACGTGAGAAATATTTTTAATTTTTAAGAATCAAGTAAAAAAAGAAAAATAAAAAGTTTTTTATTTCTTTTGTGAGAAGCTTTTTGTTTTTGTTTTTTTGTGCAATTTTAGAGGATGCTTAAGTATCAACTATTCAAGATTAGACTATCGTATTTTTTTTTCTTCCTCCAAAAATCTTTAGTTATTTTATTTTTTCTAAATTTCTCAATGTTATAGTCTCTTATTATTTTCACTTTTTATAAAAAATCTTAAAACCCTAAATTAAATTATCATAATGTTGAAAGCTCTAAAAATGCTAACTTTAGAGAAACCAATTTGTTTGTTTTTGGAAACCAAAATTATGAAAAGTTCTTGTTGTTTGAGAATCAAAGTTTGTAAAAACCTAAGTTCTTGAAAAAACCAAGTATTGTGAAAAGTCTTATATCATTTAGAAAAGGAAAAAAAAAAAGGCCAACTTCGCTTGAAAACCTTGAAGAGATTAGATTTCTATTAAAACCTTAGTTGTGCAATCAAACCTTGTCATGCAAATTTACTAATGTAACCCTAAAACATGAAATTTAATCTAAAATATATTAAAATGAACCTAAGTCATTTAGTTTAATATTTAAAGTGTAGTAACAACCTAAGAGCATGTAATTATTGATATAATAAACTAATCATGCACATAAACATGCAATCAAGACCATGCAAGTAAAATAGTGGGGTACATAATTATGCAATTAACACATAACATGCAACAATATTCTTACATTACCTAAACATGCAAATATAGGAAAAATAAAAACCTTAAATTTTTTTCATATTTCATTAAAATTTTATTCATTTTCTATTTTATTCAAAAGTAAAAGTGAGAAAAACTGAAAAAATAAATATAAACCCTAGGTGTAATGTATAAAACTTCCATTTAAGGAGCTTATCGCCAACATGTAAGGGATCCATTAGATTGACTACCTAGGTGGTAGTGATTTGATGGTATGCTCAATTTTTGGCTCATAAGAATAACATTGAGTGTAACACGATGCATCTAATGAAGGGCTCAAAAACTCGAATAAAATTAAACTAAATTAGAGTTGATTTTGAGGAGTTTTTGCCAAATTAAATGATGGTTTTTGTGGATTAAGTGAAGGGAATGTAACTTATGAGAATAATATGGTTCAATTTTAGTAAAAAAGAGAGATGTAGCAATCGCAATGGCCACACCAACATTACAAGTGCTTAAACGAATAAAAATTATTAACGAGTAAATAATAATTTCCTTAAATAATTCGTAATGCTTCCAAATAACCTCCCTGTACCCCACCTACCTAAATAACTTCTTTATACCATATTGTAGAGGGTCGAAAAACTGCATGTTATTTATCTAGGCTTGACTCATTGGGTAAGGTAGCAAGGCCTATAAAGTTTAGTTTATATTTGAGATGATTTATGGAAATTTAGTTTGGTGGACTTGGAATAAAGATTGCTAGACTGATTTGTTTACATATAACCTTTCTTAAGCAAGTTCATGAACTTAAAAGAAAAGTTACGAACTTATAAGAAAAGTAGGCTAATTAATTAGCTCATGTAGGATAAACGTGAAATGAGCAAGCTAGATCTCATCCATTAGCCGCTTAGATGATTCAATGGATGCTATTATACATAAGAGTTTATGAACACTCAATTATTCCTCCTCATTCTCTCCATATCGTCTCATTATGTGTCATTCTTGTTTCGCTTCTTTAAAATCAAATATAGTGCATTACTCGTGCATGTAACTACGCTAGTTAAAACCCCCGCACCTACATATATTTCTCCAAATAATATCCTTCAAACTTTTTAGATCATTTTTTACTTATCTATTATATTACCATAACATCTTATAATATATATATATAAGACATCAAACTTAGCCATGCACCTTAATATAATAGATTGCATATATATCATATGTCTTTTATATATATATATATATATATATATATATATATATATATACTATAGCCGTTTAAGATGAACAATTTGGGATTAATCCGCATAATTGTAGGAAACTTTGCATGTATAGAGAAGATTGAAAATGGAATCCCTTAAGAAAATTAATGGACATTTAGTAAAAGAAGTTAGAATGGATTTTGGAAATGAGAAATGGCATCCGGGAATGCTTAGAAAATGCAAAAATGGGAGATAGTATATGAACGTGGTTTGAGCAGTTTTATTTGCCAAATTAGTTTTAATTTACTTAAATTACAAATTTATCCAAGAACGGAATTGTAAACAGCCAATTTAATATGATCTTTATGGAAACGTGAGCATCATCAGTTAGGACTGTATTATAAAATCACAAAGTTAATCATTAAGTAAATATCTGAGACACCAAAAGCTAGATGTGGCTTAAATAATCTTGATATATACACACACATATATATACATACACATCTATATTATTAAAATCTTAAGAGCTTTGTGTAATTGTCACTCCTAAAAATTACCTATTTAAATCAAATATAATATTATTCAATAAAAATAATAACATTAAAATAACTTTTTAAAATTATAAATATCTTATAACATGGATAAATTTGTCAACAACTCTATGTAATTAAATTGCATTTAAGTCTCTAAGATTTGGACTTGGTCTCTTAAAAGGAAATGCTAATTGAAAAGGAATTTAGGCCCCAGACTAATTCATGCTCAAATAATCCATTTTGCACCATGAGTAAAAAATAGTGTAGTTTACATATGCAAAAATATTTTTCATAATGAAGCCCATCAAGCTGAATTTTTAAGCTCCACAAATTGATTTTCAATTAAAACAAGAACTGGAGGTTGATGAAATATTGGTGAAGCTGAATTTAGCCTTAATAATTGTTTTATGCTTTCAAGAGTAGACAAGCTGGATCGGGTCTGAAATTCATATGGTGGAATGTGACTGCTATGGGTCGAGAAATTCATAAAGAAAATTTATTTGGGCGACACCCTAGTAGCATGACACTGTGTGAAGGTTTTGTTGTCTACTTGCACTTAAATCGTAACCTAAATATATTTGTTTGTAGGATTTAGTCAAAGACTCAAAGTAAGAAGCTTAAGTATGCATTGTGGATTGACATATGGATGGGTATGTATGTGACCGCATGCACTGCATGGTTATTTTGCTACGCATTTTGCACTTCTTTAAAAAATTATTTTTCTGGAAAAACTTATTGAATGGATTTTAGACTTGTGAGCGTTGGATCAAATTCTATATGGTTTTATTAGGTGATAATGATAGGTGGTGGACTGACCATACTTTGGGTTTATAGTATCATGATTATCTTTGTAAAGTAGTAATTTGACCATGATTTTCATCGTCTTTATGGGTTTTGTTAAATATACTATAAGTTATTTCTATTTGTTTCAGTTAGTTTTGTAGTTACGATACTATAGTCTGTTGCTGGAGTTTGTTCTATTGTTGGAGTTTGTTAGAGTAGGTTTTGTTTTTATTATGCGGCTTTACTGTATATAAAAGCAGTAGTCTATAGCAATTGATAAAGAAGATATAATAAAGCATTTTTCACATATTGTTTCTCTCGAACTCCTGTTTCCTACATTTCTTTATTGCTTCAGTTTGTTTTACAACTCTAGTTGTTTGTGCACCATTCAAACCATTTTCGGATACTAAACTTTATCATGTTATTAGAGCAATTTTTATAATTGATCAGTGATGACTACTTTTTCTGTTAAGGATGTTAATTCTTTGTATTATGTTCACTGTTTGGATTCACAAGCTTCGGTTGCGATCATTCCAATACTGAATGGAATCAATTATAATACATGGAGCCACTCTTTCATGCTTGCGCTTTTTATCCGGAATAAGAAAGGATTTGTTGATGGTACTATTTCAATACGTGCGAAGATAGACAAATTATATCCAGCTTAGAGTTAGTGTAATAATCTCACCATAGCATGGATTCTTCGCTCAACTTGTCATCAATTGTATTGATAGTGTTATACATGCAATCGGCCAAAGAGATTTAAGATAAACTCAAAATTCGGTTCTCATAACCTAATGACTAGTGCATTTGTCACCTATTTCTCCTGTTAAGTAGCATGGTACAAGCTATGCATACAGTTGATGAATATTTCATTGATTTGAGTATTATTTGGGAAGAATTGCGCAATTTTAGGCCATTACCATATTGTTCTTGCGGTAGTTGTAATAATAAGTGTTTTGATAAATTTGTTGAGATGGCGCAAAAGGATTATGTGTTTAAGTTCCTTAATGGATTAAATGAGGAATTCTCTGCTTTGAGGTCACAAATTCTAGTGTCGAAGCCTCTTCCTATGTTGGATGAAGCTTATAGTCTTGTCATCAGAGATGAGTTTTAGCGCACTAATAGACTAAAGGATTTGCTCTTGAACAATCCATTACTATGGTAAGCATTGTTGATCGCAAGTCAAGGAATAGAACTGAATTATTTTGTCGTTACTATCGGAAGAGAGGGCATTTGAAAGAAAAGTGCTATTGACTAATTGGTTTTCTACCACATCTTAAAAGTAATAATGGTACTAGATAACATATTTTTGGTTTGAATCATATTGTTTCCAATAATACTTCTAGTAATGATTCTCTCAGGTCAAGAAACAAAGTGGACCATGTGCAAACCAATGAAAGTGTTTGTAAGAATGGATGAGTTAGTTTTTCCCATGAGCAGTTACTTAATTTGCTTAATCTGCTCAATGATTCTAAACATCTTACTTCAACAATAGAGAATTCACTTTCTTCTGAAGTTACTAATATACAAGAAGGGTCTTCTGAAGGACATATATCTAAGAGTCATATAGTAGGTATTTTCAATCTTTCTCCTATTTTTCGTCAACAAAATTTTGTTATTTGGATTTTAGATTTGGGAGCTATGGATCATATGGTTAGCTCAATTCATATGTTCAATTCTTATACAATGGTGAAGGATAATTATGTTTATTTGCCTAATGGATAGAAAATTGAAGTAACTCATGTTGGTACAGTGGTTTTCTCTTTAGAATTGGTTTTGTTCAATGTTCTATTACTTCCATCTTTTTTATATAATCTTGTTTCTATTACTAAGCTGATGGAAGATAATAATTGTATGGTGCTCTTTAAGAAGAGTGTTGCTTTGATTTAGGATTCTTTCAATCAAAAGATGATTGGATGAGCTAAAGTTGCAAATGGCTTGTATTTGTTGACACAAGAGGTTGAGTTTAATGGACAGGCTAAGAGTGTTTTTTTGTTAAGCTCTTCTGTGATGAGTTCTATTTTAAAACATTTGTTTATTGGTTTTGATATCTGGCATTTTCATCTTGGGCATCAGTCTGATGCTCAAATGAAGAATTGAGTCAATTAGATTCGAATGCTAGTTGTAAACAATTTGATTGCGTGATTTATCCAATGGCAAAACAAAAACAAGCTATGTTTCCTATTCATGAACGAAATACTTCGGTTGCACTTGAATTGATTCACTTGGATATTTAAGGCCCATACTTTATTCCTTCTATGAATGGTTGTCGTTATTTTCTTACTATGGTAGATGATTATACTAAGATGCCTTAGGTGTATCTACTTAAACATAAGCATGATGTTTCTTCCATTATTCCAACATTTTTCCAAATGGTAACTGTTCAATTCAATTCCTATGTTAAAATTATAAGAAATAACAATGTAAAGGAGTTCTTATTGTCCAAATTCTACTCCTCCATTAGGATTATTCATCAAACATCTTATGTTAAGACTCCGCAACAGAATGGTGTTGTGGAGTGTAAACATCAACATCTAATATCTACGACTAAGGCCTTATTATTTTAGGCTAGTCTTCCTTTGTATTTTTGGGGTAATGCTATGTTGATAGCAACTCATATAATCAATCACTTGCCAACTGATGTCTTAGGTGGTGCAACACCTTATCAGTTGTTGTTTAGTAAAGCACTAGAGTTTAGTTATTTTTAAGTGTTTAGATCCCTATGTTTTGCTTCTACAATGACACGAGGTGGAACTAAGTTTGATCCAAGGGCTCATCCTTGTGTTTTTCTTAGTTATCTGATTGGTGTCAAAGGGTACAAGCTGTATGATCTGATGACACAATAAGTTATTATTTCTAGAGATGTCAAGTTTGTAGAACATATTTTTCCTTTCTGACTGATCAATTCGTCAAGTCAAAGCTCTTCATTCTTGCCTTTGTCATTACCATCTATAGAATCAACATCTTATATGTATCATGGTTTCTCATTGTTTTTAGTAAACTTAGTTGTCTCTGGCCATAATGATGATGATTCTTCTTCTCTTAATTATGTTGAACAGATGGGTACTGGAGTAAGGCGTAGTACTAAATCATACAAGTTGCTTTCATATCTCAGTGATTATCATCATAGCTTGGTCACAACTACCTCTCCTCAGTATTCTACTACTCATCCTTTACATAAAACATTGTCTTATGATTCTTTGTCATCTAGCTTTAAGGCGTTTAGTGTACAACTTTCTCAACACTATGAGCCTTCTCCTTATGATCAGGCCAAACAGTTTGATCAGTGGTATAGGGCTATGAATGAAGAGTTAGCAGCCTTAGAAGCTAATAACACGTTGACTGTTGTTATTTTGCCTGCTGGAAAGCATGTTGTTGGCTGTAAGTGGGCTTATAAGCTCAAGACTAAAGTTGATGGCTCTATAGATAGGTAGAAGGCTTAGCTTATTGCTAAGAGGGGGTATAGTCAAAAGGAAGGCTTTGACAATACAGAGACTTTTAGTCCCATGATTAAACATACCACAGTAAGGATCTTTTTTGTCTAGCTACAATTTATAACCGACACATACATCAAATGGATGTACATAATGCTTTCCTTAATGGTGATCTTCATGAAGAAGTATATATGGATGTTCCACTAGGCTTGACTATTCCTGATTCCTTGGTGTCATCTAGTAAGGTTGTTTGCAAATTAAATAAGTCTCTTTATGGCCTAAAGCAGGCTTCTCGGTAATAGAATGCCAAACTATCTCAATCCTTGTTGACATACTATTTTAAACAATCCCATTGTGACTACTCTTTATTTATCAAAGGTTCTAGTGATGATATGGTAATGGTCCTAGTATATGCGGATGATATTGCCGTAGTAAGCAAGAATCTTGATCTCATTGATCACTTTAAGTCTTTTACGCATATTCAATTCAAAATAAAAGACTTGGGAATTCTTAAGTATTTTATAGGTCTTAAACTAACTCGATCGTCTCAAGGGCTTGTTCTTTCTCAATGGAAGTTCACTTTAGATCTACTTGTTGATACCGATATGCTTGGTTCCAAACCAGTTTCTACCCCCATTATTGTAAATCATTGTTTGTCGAGGCATGATTCTTCTCCTTTAATAAATGCTTCTTCTTATCGAAAGGTTATCGAGAAGTTGTTATATCTGTGTATTACTTGTCTAGACATTGTGTATTTTGTTCATATTCTCAGTCAATTTATGGATTATCCACAGCGTACTCATCATCTTGTTCTTCAGCGCTTGTTAAGATATGTTAAAGGCACTATCGAATAGGGTATTTTCTTCTCTGATCACAATGATTTAATTTTGCATGCCTACAATAATAGTGATTGGGGTGGTTACCCTGATTCTAAGAGATCTACTATGAGTTTCTGTGTATTTCTAAGCACTTCATTGTTAACTTGGAAATCTAAGAACTAGACCACTGTTGCTCAAAGCTTTGTTGAATCCAAGTATCGGGCTCTTGCTGCCACTACATGTGAAGTACTTTGGTTGGTTGCCTTGTTGAAAGAGTTTCATCTTGATTGTCCATTGCCAATTCAACTCTTTTGTGATAATCAATTCATGTTACACATTGCCAAGAATCCCGTTTTTCATGAGCATACCAAATATCTTGAGATGGATTTGCATTTCGTACGGGACAAAATTGTCGAAGGAGTTGTGTTGCCTATATATGTATTAGTTAGTTTTGTAGTTACGATGCTATAGTCTGTTGCTGGAGTTTGTTAGAGTTGGTTTTGTTTTTGTTATGAAGCTTTACTGTATATAAAAGCAGTAGTCTATAGCAATTGATAAAGAAGAAACAACAAAGCATTTTTCATATACTGTTTCTCTCGAACTCCTGTTTCCCACATTTCTTTACTACTTCAATTTGTTTTACAACTCTAGTTGTTTGTGCACTATTCAAACCATTTTTGGATACTAAACTTTATCAAGTCTTTTTTCTATTTTCTTTTTTTTTTCTTTTTTGAGTGGAATTGGAGTGGGGTGTGGTGGTGGTGGTTGTGTATATTATCAATCGCATTCAAAATTGCCAACATTCTTTAAATTTCCACTAGTATTTATAAATGCCCGAATAATTCCCAAGCACGATCGATCCTCCTGGCAGAATATATGTATGACTTTTTTCCTCTTAAAAACAATAGTTGATGTTAGGGCATTAGCATGCAACCGCACGTGCATGGAACCAAATATATAGTGCAACCACTTTTATAATTGACTTTGTTGTTACACAATGAAGCAAGTGGGCAGACCAGGAGTTCAGCTAAAACCAATAACAATAACCTTTCTTAAATATCCGATGCCCAGCAGCCAGCACAGCGTGCTGCTTGCCAGAAGTATAGAAAATAAGTGACAAACCTGGCAAATCCAGAGATTCACTTATTATTTATTTATTTATTATATTGTATTACATATTTATTTATAAGTGGGAATAACATTAGCGTACAAAACCATTGTTTATATTCTGTTCTCTAATTCTTATTGCACTATCATAAGATCTAAATGCGATAGAGATAGCGAGAAAAAGAAGATAGAAGATTAAAAAATTACGAGATGGGTGATTACTGATTGGATATAGACATATGCCATTACAACTTGGTGTAAAACTAACTAAATTCAGCAGCACGCCAAAACGAAAGGGAATCCAATTGTCGGGAAAATGAAATTAGAGGGAAAACTTACACTTTTCAGTCACGCAATTGAGATAAATAGTGTAATTTCATTTCAGCAGAATCTATGTTCTTTTTCTCCGTATAATTCAACATAATTTTTAAAAGATATATGTATAACATTAATCATATAATTAAAATGTTGAGCCAAAATATTATATCAGAAATGTCAATGAATATCTCAATATTCGTGTTAAGGATCAAAAGAGAAGGCTCTTCATTTTTCATGTCCATATTCTCCAAAGCTTCTTATTGCATGAAACATACGCATCACAGGCCTATACTACAAATGAAAAGGTAAGTGGAAATCCTATAAATATTCATTAAAATTCTAAAAAAGTAGGTCATAAAAGTCCTCTAGATATATTTTTTACATGGTGCAATCAATTAATATCTCCTATGATTTCCGGCCATAAACTGTGGTGCAGAATCTATTCAAATTTTTTTTCTTGATTTGTTGCTTTTTCTTTTTCTTTTTTCTTTTTTTTTTTTTAACATTTGAACACCCATACTCCTCACTTGATTAGTTGTTGCTGTCGTCTCGTTTTTTTTCTTTATTCCGATTTTGGATACTTCAATTTTCTTATGAGATAATATAGATATTTGTTACTTGGAACTATACTCGAGTATTAATTATGACTTCATGGGATATAAATAAATCACACAATACGAAGATATAAAGATATGAAATGATGTATATAACACGTTAATTATTCTAATATTTAAAATTACCAAATATTCTTGCACCACAGTTTACCGCGGGCGTCATCAGCAATATGGCCCGTAGCATTTTTTTTTTTTTTTTTTGGGGGGGGGGGGGGGGGGGGGGGGGGGGGGGGGGGGGGTGGTGGGTGGGGCGTGGGAGGCCAGGGTGGGCTAGGGGAAGGAAAACCTGTAGCAATTTCATGGGGGAGATATTTCATACTGCTGGCTGCATCGCAAAGCCAGTTGATGGTTTCGGAATCTCACATCAAAATTTAATTGTACTTATTTCCATTGCCTCCCCTAATAAATGAAAGGAAATTAAAATAAAGTTTCACTCAAATAAATGTTAAAATAATAAATCCAACTATACATGCACCCAAGGAACATATGGGCCACTTAACTGAACCCACAAATAAGGTAGGGCAGCAGCTCTTAAAGAGAATCCCAAGGTCCCTCACACCACACGGTCATCATTCGGAGAAACTAATTCAAGTTTGCATAGTAATGAGTAAAACAACGATGTCAGTTTTAGCAAAAATCAACAGTAAAAATAAATCTCTTAAATATGTTAATTGTTAAATAGGATCCAATTTCATCATCATCCTTTATTCTAATAATACAATTATTCATCTTTTGATAAAATAGACCAGATTTAAATTCATTTTCTTATATTATAACTATCAAAAATAAATAAATGGGCCACACTTCACAACACAAGAATATCGGCATAAGGACTACAATTTTATTTTAATTTTAGTCGAGTTTTTTGGTTATTTTCATAATGGCGTCTTAACTTATTTAAGTGCATCAAGCACCATCCCTTAAACCTTCACTATATGTTGTCTTCGACGACTACCATTGAAACACCTTATATTATAACGCTACCAGGTATCTGGTTGTTGCTTGGACGGTCATATCCGCGGCTCATATTACGTATTAATAGGAGCAAATGAAGTGCCCTTAAAATTCCAGTCATAAGCAAGGTAGGAGAAACATGACTGTTGTTACAACTAGCGTCCTGGATTGAACACCAAAATTAGAACGGTTAAAGTTTTGGGGAAAAAACAAAGTGAAAAAGAAAAGAAAAGGAAAAGAAGGGTACTGTTGGAGTCATTATCCATAAATATCCCATCATGCTTTTTTCCTTTTTTTTTTATTCCAAAATCCAATTCGAAAAAGCCATTAAAATTCGATACATTGAACGAAATTTAATTTCCCTTAAAGGTGTGATGCCTTCTCTCGTTGATGATATGGGGCCATAAAAAATTTATCTTGTGTTGCCAGGTTATATAATTCATTCAATTATCCTTCTTTATATATTATAAACAATTAAATCATCATTAACCAAGAAATTGTAATTTCAAGTGGTTTCCATGTGCAAAAGGTTTACTTCACAAATATTAATCAAGATGGAAGGTGAGTTGGTTGTCATAAAAATTAAGCTCAAATTTTAATTAACCCCTTTTTAAATTGTATAGTGGAAATTGTCAAAATATTATCAATTTTAAGCGTATTTATATGATTCAACATTAATATTAATATTATAACCCTTAGATATGTGAATTTTAGCCCAAGTAATAAGATATTATAATGTAAATAAAGAGATTAAGAGTAGAAAGACAAAACCAAAATATGTAAAAGTTGGACTTCTACTTACATTTTATCTACCCGCACTGTTAATAAGATATTTTGGACTTAAACCTCTCAAGCTCATGCCGACTTATTTGGATTTGTGCTTAGCATGATTTGCTAATATTCAGCCCCATTGCCACTATAGTTGATCTCAGCCCAAGCTTATTAGATGGCCTACCCAACTATAAATAACTAACAACGACTAATGGATAGAGGATATGACTTGAAAACCAGGGCAACAACCATAACTCCACAAATTTAGACCACATCAGACTCAATGCTCCCACTACCCAAGTTGTGTGAGCTTGCAAAAAAACTGCTATTAGTCCCTTAACTTTTGGCTGCCTTTTGCTATAAATATCAACTAGCACCCCAATAGTAACTTACTTAAAATCTTTGTGCACTCGAGCTATATTTGAGTATTCTTACTTCTTTTGTACACATTATATTGACTTAAGTATCAAAGTTACCATGTCGAATAACATCTCAGCGCCCCTTACTATGCATTCTTTTGTAGGTTCATTACTTAAGTATAAAGCCCAAATCTCTTATACTTTACCAAGCGGAATCCTATAGATGACAAGCACTATTGGTTCAACCACTGAGAATCTAGTGGATTTTGCTACTATGACAATTCCAACAGCATTTAGTTCAAGCCATCGATTTCATGACCCAGATATTTCTTCCAGGTTCTCCCAACAATCGAATAGCTTAACTTTAATTAGTTACTTTACCATATGCCTTCTCTTCTTTCACACTATCAGTCATCAATTGTAACAATAAACAACTTCACTACAAATTTCAAACAGGGCACTCTTTTTGAAAAGTGAAATGATCTAACCAGAACTCCTCTCACCAAGATATTGTGCACTTTAGTGTAGAATACTGCATGGTTTTATCCCATTAGTGCATCAACTTTCTCAGAGGTTACCCACTAACCTAGCCTAAACATACTTAACTTTAGAGTTCCAATATTCTCCAAGCCACTACATCATAAGGTGTTTTAATAATTAAAATTCCGTCGCCTACTATTTAAGGGGCATTACAATCTATTCCCCTTACAAAATTGACATTGTTGTTAGTGTTATTTCATAGGTTCTTAACTAACACTAAGTAAGAACTCCGCCCTTTTGATCGATGGACAACTTTAATACCACCTGAAATGGCCTGATCAAAACTCTTTCATTGAAGTATCATCTATCTTAACAAAGAACATTATACGATTTTTTCCCCTAGTACAACAACTTTCTTAGAAATTTCTCATCTTAAGATTGATCTAACTTGAGCATGCTTAATTTTGAAATTCCAATGTACTCTTAACTACTACACTACAAGGTGTCTTAATGAATAGCATTACATCACTTGGTACTTAAAGGGAATTATAGCACCACTATATCAATATCTATTTGTAGTTTAGTAACTTTTAAGCATTACTAAAAGTTTGTTATTGGTGACATCTAAACGTTACTAGATATCACATTATTTGTGACATTTATATCTTTTGCAACATTTATCATTTCAAACATTACAAATAACTTTTTATAACACACCTTTTGTAATGTCTATTAGTAACGTTTAATAAATGTTACAAAATGGTTTTGTGATGTTTATCTTGATTTCAGTAACATTTATTATACATTATTAAACATTAAACTTCTCTTAGTGTATTTTGTTGATCCTTCCTACAATTTAATAAGAAATCCATAATTTATAAATAAAATAAATATAAGAGTCATAGAAGTTATATAGTGCAAATAAGTTTAAACCTTACCTTATGGAAACTTGGCACTCGTTCCGTAACCATTTCCTTCTCTCCCTTATTCCAATAATGAATAGTACATTAATAGTGATTTAAATTTTATTACCACCAGAGATTCCTACCTAGTGTTGGTGGTTTTTGCAAACAATCCTTACGTATTGAATAAATCTCCTATTCACCATATTTTAAACCATTATCTTGATCTCCTTAAATAATCACAATAATGATATGAATCTCATTTATAACCTTATGTGGAAGTGGATCAAATTCTTACAAGTAAAAGTATAAAATATTGGATTAAGACACATAATGTCCATGTATACATTAAATTAAGACATTAGCTATCTTCGTTCAATTCCTAAAGATTAACCTAGCCTCTTATAGATCGAAGGCCACATTCTATAACAAACATTAGATGGTTGAGAATCTAGAAAAAATTTGGGGAAGTTTGCGAAATTTAGAGAAAGTAAGAACAAGACATACAAAATTCAAGTAAAAATAAGGTGGAATTGAGTTCAATGATATAAGTTCTGGAAACTAATCACCACTAGAGAGTAACCCCTTGCCCCCACTTGCCTGACATACTTGGGGTGGCTATTTGTAGTTAGAGCATCGATAGTTTATAAGCTATCTAATTGAATCCAGCTTTCAATTAAATATTAAATGTACTTAAAAAATTATAGAAAGATATTTTTAAGTACTTTTTGTATATTAAATCTAAGGAAAATATTATTTTATTAAAATTAGGTAACTAAATATATTGCTCTTAAAAAATTACTAAAACCAAGAAATTTTTTATGTTGTTTTCAAAATCTTAAATGATGTTCTTTTTACTCCAAAAATTTTTCGGAACTCATTCAATACAAATATGATGTTGCTATATTAGAGATTTTTATTAAAACTATTTTCTAAATTTTTGTTAATTTTTTAGCTCCTAAATTACACTTAATTGAGAATTTTTAAGATTAAATTGCATTTTCTTTAATAATTTCACATAAATTTTGATCCTAGCTAATTTGGGATGTTATTTGGTGAAGAATATTGAAATATGATTGATTTTTATTGATAGAAGTGATGAATTTCAAGTAAATAAGAGATTTGTAGTAAAATCTTTAAATATGTAATCCCTAATTTTGTACAATTAATAAGTTGAATGAGTTTACTTGACACGTGGAATGGGACTAGGGTTGTAAGTAATTTTTGGTTGTTGATCTTAATTGTAAATGAGGAGAAGTTACGAAAATTTAGTTGAAAATATGGTATATGTGCAAAATCAAATGATAAGTTAAAAGGCTTTTAGGTAAATGCTATATTAGAAACTTACTTAGAGGTTGAATCATAGAAAGTTTATATGTAGTTTATAACTAGGTTGAAGTTAGAGAATAGGTTAGAGGATATTTTTAGAACTTTAAAGCAAATTGGATTCAAAGATCATTTAGAGGGTAAATCAAAGGATAGCTTAAGAATTAATTTATCAAAAATGACTTTAAAACTTGAACACTTAAATGTAACAACTTCCTAATATGATGATAATAAACTTTACACTAAAATAATAAGTAGAATAGTGATTTAACTTGTATAAATACTTAAAAGTGTTGTTTATAATATAAGGTTCTACTGTGAAGAAACACATCACAACTACATATAGTCAAGTAACAAGCAATCCAAGTAAGTTTAGGATCAATGTGTAATTGCATTTTATAGTATCATATTTGAGTATTTAGAGACTTAAGATATATTATTTGTGCTTATAGATAGTTTGGTTGTACACATACTTATATGTCTCTAATAATTGGTTAAACATTGATACGAATTGCTTTGTTGGAGTGTAATATATTGGATTCTTTGAATTGAATGGTTACCCTTAGTGAAAATAAGTTATATGGGACCTAATACTAAACCGTACATATATTACAACTTATGAGGAGATAATTTGGATTCTCTAACCAAATACCAATCCCTCTAAAAAGGATAGTTGAAATGAAACCTTCTTCATCTTTAGTCGAACTACGTGATAGGAAAAGAAATCATAGTAATATTAATTGGTTCAACAGTGGTGGTGATAAGAGGGATGTCTTTATTGCATAAGTGTGAGTCTAGTTGTGAGGGCATTGTAGCCTTTGAATGAAACTTCTCAAACCTGAATTAAAATAGATAAAATTTCTCTTATTTCACAATGAACCAAACAACATTATGCGACGACATTTGTTTTATTGAATTGCATCTAATTAATTGCTTATTAAACCTGTTTGTGCTTATTTTATATTCTTATGTCTTTGTTCTCATTTATTAAATGGTTGGTGACTCACATCGCTAGATCTTTTTGTAGGTATAGATTAGAAGTGGAGGTATACTTACCCTCAAGTTAGTAGTGATAGGAACTAGGGAGTGAGGAAATGATCAAAAGACTTAATTGGATACATGAAGCTTTGGAATGTTTTCATTTGGTTTGATATGTCCATGAATACCTATAATCTTTAAGGAAAATAGATGGGCCACCTTGGGCGACCCAATTGGTTCCAGCTACTAACTTATAATTATTTTTATATATAGGTAACTAAACTATTACTTTATATAAGATAAATTTTGTGATATAAACTATGTAAATAGAAGTTTAATTCTTTTCCACAAACTTTATTTCTTATTAAGTGTTGAGTTGTCTTTTTCAAAAAGAGTTAGTTATGTTCGCCTTATATAAGTTAAATCTATAGTAGCAATTAAAAGATGGATTTCTATCATAAGTTAGTTTATACGATATAATTATTATAATTCTATTGTTTTAAGGTGTAACATCACGTAAAAAGGTATTCAATTCATTTAATAATAATTAAATAACGACGTACCTGCGATACTTGTGTAAAAGCTAAAAAAAGTAATATATATAATTTAAAACATAACACAAAATCAAATTATATACAATAGATAATTAAAAAAAGAAGAAGAAAATAATGCATAAACAATTAGAAAAAAAGAGATTACAAGTGTATTCACAATGAATAAAACACACTTATGTTAGGTTATTTTAATGACAACTTAACTTATTATAGATTGTTATGATAGGAAATTTTTTACTCTAAGCAGGGTCTCATTGTGTATCTTATTTGGTTATATATGGAGCTATTTATCAAACTAGACCAAATCAAACTAAATTGCAAAATGTTGTTTTTTGTATTTTGGTTTTATTCAAAGAGTGCCAAACTATTAGTAGTTTGACTCGATCGGTTTAGGGGATTAAACTAAACCGAATTACTTAATCCTAAGCTGAACTACTTCTTATTAAAAAATAAAATATAATTGATTTTTTTTAGTCTTAAACGTTGTTAATATTTCTATTTAATTCAATTTACTTTTTCTTTCTTTATAATTTCTCATTTTATACTTACCTATTATATTCCACTCATTTTCCTTCATAATTATCTCTCCTCTCTAGTTGACCCACATACATTTACTATCATTGAGATGAAATGTTGTCATACAATGATATGTAATTTTAATTTTTATATAATATTCATCAATTTGGATATCAATATTGGTTTAAAACTCTAATGACTATTATTATTATATAAAAAAAGAAAATAATTTTTTCAAAAAAGAAAATAACTCTTGCATAATATTTCTCAATTCAGATATTAACCTTAATTGAAAACTCCAATGAGTATTATTATTAAGAAAAAAAACAGAAAATAGTTCTTTCAAAAAGCGATTCAAGCTTAACTAAACCAAATTAAATCACATTTAAAGCAGCTCAATTCGAAACCTTGATTGGTTAAAAAGGATTTGGTTTATTGAGAATTTAAACTAAATCGATTCAAATACAGTTGAGTTTAATTTTAACCCTAAATTAAATCAAACAAACCATAAACACCCTTAGTTAGATACTATTACATAGACATTGTTAACATTTCATGCTTATGATTTATTTTTAAAAGGAAGCAATTAATGCACATTATCTTGTTTCAAAAGGCTAAATTAGATCTATATAAAATAAAAAAGAAAAAAATAAAAAAGAAAAATCCTTGAAAATTGTAGGATTTTACTTTAAGTATAGGCAAGGTTAAAAAAATGTTTTAAATTTAAAGGGTAATTGGAAGAATGTAGGTGGTAAAAATTAATTCTTAAAGTATGTAGTCTAAAAAGGGATGTATTTGTTTAATATAGATATAAGTATTGATAGTACATAAGAGCTCGATCAAATTGATATTTATACAATTAAGGAATTTTAAATATTTATTAACAACTAATTTTCTTTATGAAGTTAGTACAGAGTATAAATTTTGAGTTAGCCTACATTTATAATTAATAAATTATTATAATCAAATTTAAATATATTTACATTTTAATAATAAATAACTAAAAATTCTTTTAAATGTTATGTTACAATAAAAGAATTAATTACAAGTAAAATATTACTATATTTTTTAAAACAATTCACATCAATTTTAAGGTCTAATTCAATCTATCCATTAAACGAATCATAATTTGTTTTTATTTGATTTTGGGAATTTGTGAGGTTGAATTTGGCTCAATTTTTTTTTTCCTTTTTTTCATCCCTAATGATAGAAACAAAGGATAAATATCACATTTAGTACCCTAAGTTTATTCGTTTTCACAATTAAGTACTTGAATTTTTAAAATGTCCATTTACTCTATTAGCTACCATTTAGCACTTTAAGCCAATAATATTATGATACTATCTCTTTCATTAAAAGAATACTATAACCAAAGTAAAACTTGCCATCTCAGCTTTTTATAAAAAATATAACTTATAAAATAGATAAATGAACTAAATCTTCGTGTATCTTAAGAAAACAAAAAGTTTCATAATACCTGAAATAATTAAATAAATAAAATTAAAAATGAAAAATTGAGACGGTGAAGGGTAGAGAGAGACGAAGCACAGCCTTTCCATAGTAACCCCATCATGGTAATATATCTCTTTCATGGTTCAATAGGTGATGCTGCTTATGCTCCAAGCAAAACTCAAGACAATTTCACAAAAACTTCACCTTGATCACACCTTTTTATAGTACTCCCTAAAATAATCCATTTTGAGAAAGTGGGATTTCCAAATATTTCAATGAAAAAGAAGAAGGCCCAAGATTTAAAACGCTGGGACTAGAGGGTTGATATGGTAAGCATTTACACTGGTAGGAGTGAAATTGGGAAATGGATTCTGATTGAGCAGTGAAATGGAAGGAGGCAAGTTAGGGTTTTGATTGCTGTTTTAGAGGGAGAAGTGAAGAGGGTCTATGTATTGTTCTGATAAACTATACCATCACTACAATTGCTATCTCCTTTATCTCTCTTTTTCACGAAGAATTCGCAACTCGAATCGACAGAGTGTTCCTACGCTAATTTGTTCTATGCAAATCGGATTCCTTGATTTTTGCTGGTGGCGATTGGTGAATAAGTGCAAAAAGCGAAGAACCGGTTTGATATATCCGAGTTTATAAAAAATTTGAGCAAATCGATGAACTTCGTCGAGCTCAGTACAGTTGTCCGGATGTAATCAAAAGAGTCCGATCTTAGATGCTAAATGTGTGTTTAGGACTGGGAAAATGGGAAAACACTAATTGGTCGATGGATTTGTATCGAAGATCATCACCAATGGAAATAAACAACCATGATTGAGAATCTGGGACCATTGTTTATAATTTAATTTGACATGCTTTTATTTGGTTCCTTTTTTCCTTGTTTTTTCTTAATATTTCGAAGTGCTGCTTTATTTTAGTTCAAGTATGTGACAATTAAATGTAGTGTAATACTTATTTAGAATTTGTTTTCTTTTCTCTTTTTCTTTAAGGATATGTTTCGCGAAAATCAAAGCTGACTTAATTTTTGTGAAATTCATTGAAAAATTTTGTTTTCTTTTGTCCCGCTCATATTCTAACTGTATAAAGCTTATATTTATTAAATTAAGGATTTTGGACACATGACATCTTATAATTGGATAAAAATTTTATGTAAATGACATTAATAGACATAGATGAAATAAATTAAGTACTATAAATGATATCAAAAAGTTTGATTAGATAGTAAATTAATACTTTTAAAATTTAAATAATTAGTTATAAAAGTAAGTAAAATTTGAATGCAGGAACATGATATTTAGCCCCCAAAAACAGAAGAGGAAGGGACATCAGTGTGTCGAGACAGAGAAAGCCACTGAGTCAGATATGATGTTTTGCTCAACTGTTTTAAGTTCTACTTTTTCTAATGACTTTAGGAGTTCGGCGATAGAAGATTAGGATTATCAATCCTTTTTAAGAAACAAAATCAGTGGGAGATGTTACCAATTAGCCTCCATTGTTGAACCATTTTCTGGATTATTCCATGAAGTGACTTACCCGTTTTCCAATATTTAAAAATTTTAAATTGGTAATCCATTTTAAAATAATATTTATCACTTTAATAACTTCAACCATAACAGCATAATTAGCGTAGCATCGCACGGCTACATACATGTATCGGGGGAAACAAAAATAGGAGTATACATGAAATAACTGCGTCCTGCATATGAAACGATTAAAAAATTAATAATAATTAAAAAAACAAATACAAAATAGTGGACCCCCTACGTTGATCCATGCATACAAATCATGGGGGTGAAAGTGAACCAACATAAAGGAACGGTCCGCATCGGTTCCTCAATTACTGGCTGTTCTTATATCTTCCCAAGCTCCCATTTCCTTTTCTCCACTTCTTTCCCTCCCTCTCTTCTCCCTCTGTCTACAGCTCTAACAGTAGAGCAGAGGAGAATAAAAAGAAGCAGCACCCAGAATTTATACCCCAAGAAAAAAAAAATAAAGGAAAGAAAATTATGTTGCTAGGTAAGAGGCCGCGTCCCCCTATGAAGAGGACCACTAGCATGACCCAGATCACCTTTGATCTGAACGGGAACGGTGAAGCCCAGCCGCCGTCCGATCCCCACAACACATTCTTGAACGGCCCACAACCTCTAGGCCCCGGGTATGCGGGTGTGACGCCGATGCAGGGTAGTTGTGGGGTTGATGGCTTTGATCAACGCCTTTTGGCGTCGGTCTCACCTAGGACTATAAATAGGAGACACTCTGGCGATTTTATGGACACCCACAACCATTTCCTTAGGTCCTGTGCCCTCTGTAAACGCCGATTGGTCCCTGGTCATGATATTTACATGTACAGGTATCCTTATCTAATCATCGTTGGTTTTTATATCGATTTCGATTTTATTTTTCAGCTTTTGAATCTAATTCTTTCTTCTTCTTCTTCTCTCTCTCTCTCTCTCTCTATATATATATATATTTTTTCTTGGGGTGAGAAATTTTACTACTTAGATCGTTCAACCTTACATATCGTAGGACTAGATTGGACGGTCTGCCGACGGTACCTGGAATAATTGGAGCTGTGGATGTCTATTTTGGAGTTGTTTCCTCTTTCCTTTCATCGTTTCGTACGGTCAGAAAAGAAAATAATTAGTACATGGGACATTTAATATGTCGCTTTTATAAGGTTGCCACTAGGAATTAGATTAATTAAAAGGAAAAAAAATAAAAAAGAGTCAATCGAATAAATAGCCTGGCAGAGGTTGTAACATTATTACTCATTATTATTATTTATTTATTTATTTATTTTATTGATTTGCGTGTATTTACTACTTTCTGAGTTGTATGATTAATAAAGATTGGAAATTTAATATGCAGAGGGGATAGTGCGTTTTGTAGCCTAGAGTGCCGGCAACAGCAAATGAATCAAGATGACAGGAAGGAGAAGTGTTCGTTGTCATCCAAGAAAGATGTGATCGCTTCCTCCAACGCCTCCAGATCCAAAGTCTCCGCCAAAGGCGAGACAGTTGCTGCTGCCGTTTGAGTCTCGTCAACGTGGCCGCCACTAGCTTCCATCACCACCGCCGCCACTGCCATAAGTCGTTCCTAAGTCCCCATTCCGAACGAATTCTGCACCGTCTCATACCAAATTGAAATTAATTAAGGACATGTTATGGGTGGTGTAGTTGATATATTTGTATCCATGGGATAATGGCAAAAATTTTGATGAAGTTATTATTACCCTCACGTGGATGCAAGGTTATACAAACTTTTTCTCTTGGAGTGGTTCCTTATTCTATGTTTCTCATTAGGCAGTGGAGTGGATATTAATCTTAGATTTGAATAAATTGCGTTTGTTTGAATATTTATTTGAAATGTCAATTGTATTTATTATTAAAATTTTACAAAATTAACGTCATACAACCCACTTCTGTCGTAAACCTAAGCCGGAGTGTTTGTCAAGAAAAAAAGAAAAAGAAAAAGAAAAAGAAAAAGAAACATACAATACAACAGAGTGGCTAATCTGCCAGAGAGAAACAACCAGAACGTTTTAGAGGCTTCGATTATTAGGACACGTTTAAATTTTCCCGAATTTCTTAAAATTACACATATTTACGATCAGAACGGACTCACCAATAAAAAGTGTGATAGTCGAACCGGTCTATATAGATTAGATCGTTGCTAAAACTTAAAACCACTACTAAAAATATTATAATTAACAACGGATTTGGGGCCTCAGAAAATTTATGTGTAGTTATATATTTTTAAAAGTTATAAAAATAAAATTTAATACGGCTTAAAATATTAAGTGATAGAAATTTAATCATATATGTATTTATAAATTTTTAAAAGTTATAGGAATATAATATAATTTCCCTTTAAATATTATGAGATAGAATTAATCATTGAAATGTCTTTTGATGTAACGGTTTTAAAATTTTAAAATTTTGCTTGGATAATTATAGTTGAAATCAAAATAGTTTACAAGTCAAAAGAGTATAAAGAGGGTAAATGATAATACACTTCAAAATATTAGATCATGAAAATTTGATTATCGATGTATTTTTTAGTATAGCAGCTTACAGTATATTGAAATATTGAAGTTAAACATGTTTAAACTAAAATAATTCTATGATTAGCAATCTCTTAAAAAGCTATTATATAAATAAGTAAAATCATGATCCAATTTGTTACGTATGGTGTTATATTTTAGAAATTTAAGATATCCATTTGTTTCAAACCGATGCTTTTACTGAAAGTACCAAATCCCCAATTTTAGAAAAAAAAAAAAGAAAAAGAAAATCATGCATCTGTCGAATTATCATCCCTGTCTTGGAACTTTGGCAAAACGCAATGTTACTATCAATCAAGCATAGCATTAAGACAAGAAAAACTTGGCGTTTTAACCCAGTGTTGTTAATTTGTAACTATCGAAAGCACTTCTGTTACATAGACACTTGTCAAAACCGCAAAATAAACTTTATATGTTCTAATGAATAAAAAATATATATTTCTTTTCTTGTAATATATTTAAATTTCGTTTTTTTTTTTTTTGAATAAGAAGTAGAAAATTACTAAGCTTATAGAAACAATGAAGATGATGGACCCAATATTGGGTGTCCCGAAAATTTTTAATAAAGATTGTAATAAGGTCACCATGCTCTATGATTAAATAATACCCATGAAAGGAATTTAGGGAAGGAATCTGTAGCCGAGTCAGATTTGCATGGAGTGGGTCCCATCCATTTATAGGGTGTAGCAATTGTTGCTGATTCCTAGTGCACCCATGGCTCCATCTAAATCATACCCATTTTTTTTTTTTTTTTTCTTTTTGCTCCTTTTGGACGCTACTGTGGGCGAGGCAAAAGTAACGTTTAATTTACATTTGTATTATATCAATCGATTTTCTTCTTCTTTTTCTTCTTCTTTTTTTTTTCTGCCTTCTTTTTCATTTCAAAATAAACAATAACTTTTCCTTGCATTTATTTTCTACTCTTCAAATAAAAATGAAAAAAAATTATTGAGAAAATTCATGAAAAATTTAAAATGAATCAATAATTTTATTTTATTTTATAACTTTATCATAAAAAAGTAGCTTTAATCGGTAGAAGAGAAGTGAAATAAAAGCAAACTTTCATTCATTAAACAGAGAAGAAGATTATAGCTTTGATGGTTGGGAGATAGATGTCTATGAAAATATATAGTATACTAGGAATATGTAAAGGTAAAATAATGCCAGTTATGACAAATTCTATATTGAGTTTTTGGAAAAAGTTCCATCTTTAAGAAGATAAGGTTTTAATTACAGGATAAGATCAATTGGGATTATCTTCCGATAACTTTCACCAATGATAGGAGAGGGACAATACTGAACTGTATTTACTTAAAAGGAAATCTAGAAAAAGGTCGCCTTCCTTTTCTTACAAATGCATTACTTGTACTGCTTTCCCTAAGCAATCTTTAATCCTCGTCAGAAAATGATGCATAATATGCATTAATCCTCTCATAAAAAATCTTAAATCACATATACGTCACTCAAAGATCCTAAGTTAGATAAAATAACACCCTTTTAATTCTCAATCCCTATTACAACTATTAACCGAAAAAAAAAATCCTTATTACGACTTCTTTTCTCCCTGACTTAGAGTTTTTAAATATGGCACCCATGATCTACAATCTTGTGCCATTATGAATTAAGAATCGATAATTGCTCAACTAGAAAAATATATATATATATATATAAATATTTACAGTTCATACATTTATCTAAAAAAGCAAAACAACGATAAAAAATTATAGAATAAAATGCACATACAGCCTCTTATACTTGCATAATGTGCATTGTCTCATATCTTTAAAGTTGATTGTTCAAACTCTTATATATTTGAAAACACGCTTTTAGACTTTTTCTTTTTTTTTTACTATTTTTAAAATAATTCTGAAATTAAAAAAAATTGCACTAAATCAATGGTAAAATAGCCATGTTATACTATTTCTCAAAAATTTGGAATGTAAATATTTAATTTGAAATCTCTTACAATTTATCCTAAACTATAAAAACGTGGAAACATAGATAACGTTTTGGTAATTTTTCCAAAAGAGTTTATTTGCATTGAGTTCTATGGAGTCCCAATACAAGCCATGAATTTTTTTTATTTTTTTTTAGAATCTATTTGTGGGATGAACATTTGATTGATTCTAATTCATTGAATAATATAAAAGATATGTAGTTTATTGATGATGATTATTAAATAGGTAAATATGGTATTACAAATCTTACATTAAAATGCGTACTACGAATTATTTGTTACAGTTTGCTGGCCAAGTACAGTCAAAATTTTACTTAATGTCTCCCTAGAAGACTATTGGAGATATTTAAAGAAAAATAATAATTAATGAGGAGTGAGGCGAAAAAAAAAAAAACAAAAGGGACGTGTGTAAACGACATTTAGGCCAAATGGACACCAAAAGTATAGAAAGCGAATGGAGTTCAGAAAAACACAAAAGAAATTGATGTGGAAGCAGTAGCTTCAGAAGCATTTCTACACTCATTGGGACCAAAAGCGCCAGCTGGTTGATGTGGGAAGTTGGGGACCACACCCATTCTCCGCGACAAGGTATATAGTGACGGGTTCGATTGTTCCTTTAAACATTGAGATGTGTAATTTTTTTTTATTTTTTTAATAAAATTTGGAACAAACAAACAGAGTTAATTGTTGGATAAGCTAAATATTTCACCACCTTCACCATATTGGATATCCATACAAACACCTATAGCTATATCTCTGGCAACAACATTGGACAAAAACACAGGAAGATTTTCTTCAAACCAAACATCAAATGATTTTTGGAGTCCTTTCCTGGGCGGAACGTCCGTAAGAGTATTTTTTGTCGGGCTTCAAAAAGGTAAAATTATAATATGATCCTAAGATAAAGAGAAAGTAAATTGGATGAAGATAAGAGATAAATATTAAGTGAAAATTGGAAGGAAAAAAAAAATCAAATCAATCTTATAAATACCTCAAAATTTTTCAAAAGCTTATTTGGTCAATTGGGAGAACAGAAAAATTAGAGAGAATAAAACAATTTAAGGTTAAGGTTTAATTATAAAAAATTACAAAAATTTGTACAATTAAGGTTTTAAAAAAGAACTATCACCCGATGGCAACCTCGGAGTGAATGGCCACCACCACCACACAATGGTAGTAGCGCCTAAGCTGGCCGATAAAGCCTTGGTGGCCAGAGCAACCAACTCCGGTAAGTTCCAATTCCCTCTTGATTTTCTTAAAATTAGTAAAAATATTAAAAACCTTTGAAAAATTATGAATCTTGTTATTATGGGATATTTAGTATGTAGATTTAGCAATAAATTTTATTTTGATGAATTTATGTTTAGAAATATATTATCTTTAAGAAATCATGCGAAATCAAGCATATTTCGAATTAGAAATAAATAAATTTAGAAGTATAGTTTTAGAATTAAAATTTTTGTATAGACTACTTATGTGATATAGAATAGTACCATGAAGCTTTTTCTCAAAATTTAATTTTCAAAATTTTTAGGCTTTAAAATAATACATAAAATGAGTAATTTTAGGATAGTTAAGTAATTAAAAAGATAATTATTAATTTAGGGCATAATTATATGTTTTAGGATATTGAAATCTCATAAAGTATAATAATTGTAGCATTTAGGGTTTTAGATGTAATTATTAAAGTATTATGTAGTAAATATGCAGTAGGTAAAAATTGTAAATTTTAAGTTAATTTTGTAATTTAAGATAATTAGGTATAAATCTGATTTGAGATAAATTTAGATATTTTGAGATGTTAATTGATGTTGGGAGATGATATTTAAAGTAATAGGACTATCATATATGTAAATTATGTACATTTTAAGTGATAATGTATAATATTTAGATATAAGAAATAAATGAGTAGGAAAATATTTGGTAAAATTAATATTCTAATAATAATAATAATAATAATAATATGGAATAAATATGGTAGAAAATTTAAATTTAGGTAGTTATATGAAAAATATAAAATTTGATCATATCAGGAGTAAATTCGGTAGTTAAATCAAGATTAGGATATACCGTACAGATTAGAACATTAGTTAGAGATAAAAAATGATATTTAGAATATATGAAAATAATGTGATAAATTTCACATTATGGGTCGGAATGATTTCCTAAAGTTTATATATAAAATTCTTAATCGAAAACTGAGTTAAAACCCTAATTTAGAAACCAATTTCAAAACTGAATCAGAACTCAACCTAAATTAAAAATAACTTTAAGAGCCTTAAAAGCTTGAATAATTAAGTATACTAAAAACCTTAAACTAAAGATAATATAAAAAAAAACTGCATAATGAAGTTTATATTAGATAATTATATATATGTATTAAAACAATATTTATAATATAAGGATTATTGGCGGTGACCTGAACGAGTCGTACCTTGAATAAGTAAGTGAGTAGTCTAGATAAATTGAGATTAATACGTTGCTGTATTTCAGAATACTAATTTGTAATACTCAGAGGCTTGAAATTTTACTTGATTGTGCTTGTTAAATAATCGACTGCGTGCATGTGTTTGTTTCTGAGTTGATGATGTGATTTGGTTTATAACTCTAGCTTGTATTATGTGATTTGTGTGAAATGATTGATTACCCTAAACTAGACTTAATTGAATATATCGCTTATAACCATAAATCGGATCTACATAGCAACCCATTAAGGGAAACATAGGGTTCTCCAGCCAAATACTAACCCCTTTGAAAGGGATAATACTAGATAGAATAATTGGTCCCTTTTTCATCTTTAGTCGAACTGAATGATAGGTGAGGAGGTTGCGGTAACGGTGAAGGCAATGGTTTGAAGGTCATTACGAGAAGAACGATGTTTCCATTGTATAAGCTTAGGTTTGGTCGTGAGCTGTTGCAATAACAGAAACTTCTTAACCTAGATTAGAGAGAGTACAATTTCTTTAATCTCACAATGGGCCGAATAAGGTCGCGTGATGGCATTTGCTTAAACACATATTGTACCTAATAATTTGGTTGATAATCCTATTTATGCTTGGTGTATGATTTTAAGTCTCCGTCCCAACTTATTGAGCTGTGGTTGCTTACATCCTTATAGACGTTGTTGCAGGTGCTAGTTAAGAAACGACTTACATTTGTCCTAAAGTTAGCAACTGCTAAATTCTAAGAAGTAAGGAAATACATCTAAAGGACAAATATATCTTTAAGGTCTTAGATTTTATTTAGAATCTTTCATTTTCAAATAATGCATTACTTAAGAAGTATAGGATAATAAAACTCTGCAAATATTATTTGTAATACCTGAATCCTAATGTATGTATATATTTTCATACTTTCTTAGGTAAATAACTCATTTAATTTATGAACTATTTATTTCAAAGCGGGTTAGTTGTGGATGCCTTGTTTAAATCAGGTCTAAGATAGCGACTGTAAGGTTAGCTTCTATCCTAAAATGGTTTGCATGGTGGGACTGTTACAATTTTGCCTCTTTAAGGTATGATAGTACTCACTTTTAAATTCACGAGTTGTACGACGTCGTACATTCGTGAATTTAAACCAAACTAGGGCTTATGTAATGAAGAACACCCTCCTCTTGTGACTACCTTCGAACTACGGTCCCCAACTTTACCGCAACCTCTTTTTCTGTTACTTAGCTCAACTAAGGATGGGGAAAAATCAGTTTAGCTATCCCCATCAAAGGGAGTTTGTGTTTAGCTTAATAATTCTAGCCGTTATCCCTAATGGTTTGCAATGTATGTCATGTTAGATGCTATGCCAAGTTTGAGTTAGTTCATTTATTTATTTTTAGATGGTCAACTAAGCTCAAACAATTAAAGCATAATAATATTCACATAACAACCATAACATAAAGCTTAGCTCTCGTTATAGTAAATTAGATCTCAAACACAAGCGTTGTATATGTGCAAAAAACTAACCATAAACACAAGTAAATATATACCAAAGTCTCCAAATATTCTAAAATAATAGCCTAAAATGCTATTTAGTATTGATCCTACCTGCTCAGGCTTCTCATTTGCTCACCTAAGGCGTGGCTTGCGATAGGCCTTCGCCGATAGTCCCTATAATACAAAGGCTATTTTAGTAATCATATAACTACTATATATAGGCTTTATTTTATGACTCAAATTGTTATCTTTAGTTGAAGGTTATACTTCTCCTAATATACCATGTTTTTAGGTCTCTTACGATTAGGCTCATTATACTTTAGTCTTTGGTTCGGCTTTTGATTCAGTTTCTAAATCGATCTCTAATACAGCTCTTGATTACAATTTTACTTACAAGGTCTAAAACATCTACTAATCCATTCTATAAAGTTTAACTAACTACATTTCATGTATGTAAAGTTTTTAATTTGGATTCTAATAATTTTCTAAGTTCACTTTATACATCTTGTCTCTAATCTAGTTTCTAAATTATCCTTTGATTAAGACATATTTCACAATTCAGCTAAAATTTCTACAATTTCAATATATACTTCAACTCAATGGTTAAGGATTGTAACCAAATACTAATTCTAACCTCAACCTATCTCATTAACATATTTCACCACTTACTTATTATTTATAGAATGAAGGAATTAGTAATGCCTTTTCTTCTAACAATTATAATAGTCAAACAAATGGCTTCTACTCTAAAAAAATTCTATTTCCCTTCAGTTAAATATCTTAAAAACTTATTAATATTTAGATTTACGATATAAGTTATATCAATTTATTAAGTTGCCTTCGTAAAAAATACCTCAACCACTCTTTGTTTTATAAAAATCAAAATTTCTTGAAAATTCAACTATAAATTAAAAAAAAGTGATCACATAACAGGAAAATATTGTATGTGAGCATCTTATATTAAAAAAAATTGAGATCGAAACTACATTATTTGACCTTTCTAAAATTTGATCAAACATTAGTGCAGGCATCCAATATCTTAAGGAACATATATTTATACTCAAAATTTGGAAAATTGACTTCATTTTTAAATTCTACTCACAACATTACCTAGAAAAACAAGTGGAATAATTTTTTATTCCTTTTTATTTTCTTTTAAATTTAAGTAAAATTGGAGTAAAATTCAGAACTCACTAAGTGGATTGCCTTCTTGCCACCAATAGCAGCCACAAGCATATTGGAAGCTCTAGATAGTAGGTGTTCCATTAGGCTCAAGTGTTGCCTGGACGTTAGATCTATACTTACTTTAAGAAACTTACTTGATCGACCATTGCACTGTATTTCATCTATTATATATATTATATATTGTTTTCTATCTTCTCATTAGTCAATGAGAGCCCCATTGATTTTATTAAGATTCTATTTGGTTAGAGTAGCAAATGAACAAAGGGAATGATGCTTTTATAGTTTTCCTAGGCAGTGGGGAAATGAAATAATATATATGTATATATATTTGTTACACGTTTCCTTCACTACATTTCACTTTTATATGAGGTGTCCTTTTGTTATATTCTCTTGTTAACTCTTCAATCCTTATACCTTTGAGACAAACACGTGTACAATAAGTTAGGCTTAATGAATTCTCTATACCTTAAACATTTTTGTTAATTATAATTAGTTTTAGTGTATGTTATATTTATATATTAATTTATATGGTATATATTTATACATGTAAAATCACATGGAATATAAACAGACCTTACTAAATATTATTCTAATAATTTTACAATAATTTTTTTTAGTATCAATATAATTTATCTCTAATGATTCGTTAATTATCATTACTCTTTCCATATATCTTTTATAGATAACGAAAAATATACATATGTTCTATAAATATAGTTTTTTAATCATTTAATTATTTTATTTTCTCCAATTCAAACTCCTAAAGCCACTTTTACTAATTTTCCTTACTTTTTCAAAAAATTAATGCTTGATTGGATAGCTTTTGTGATCGTCCTAAATTTTACGTATTGTTTCTGAATCGATCGATTATGAGTTAATAGCCAATTTAATGGGATCTGAAATTTTGTAAACTCATATTTTATTTCTAAGTGTTTATTAATTTTTGAAATCTACTTCATGTGTTGTCAACAATGTAATAATAGAATAAATTTCTACTTTTTAAGCTATATTTCCAAAATTTTATTGTATTTTTAAATTCCGAACCTATGGAAACTTTTTAACTAATATTTCCAAGTTTTTCATAAGTTTTTAGCCCAATCAGATTATTTTTCCAATGTCCTAAATCAATAATCGCACCTAGTCGTATAAGTGCGGATCTCACATTTCCACTCATCTTATAAAAGTTTTGTCCTTGAAACTTTGACATCTTAAGCTACTACCATTGTGTCTAGATGAATAAAAGATATCTTCTCCTTATCCTCATCCTTGATGCTAAAATTCCTCACCATTCTTACTTTCTAAACTAAATTCTACTCACAATCTTAAGTTAACTTATACTAATTATTCCTATGTTGTTCTCCTGTGAACTCATATTTTCTCTACTCCGATAATTCTCTTATTCGTTGTTAATATTCCATCAATGTCATTACTATAACTTATTATTATTATTATTATTATTATTATTATTATTATTATTATTATTATTATTATTATTATTATTATTATTATTTTGTATCTCTATTTACATTTTCTTCCCTCTATTCCTTTCTATTTGAACTGATTGTATTAATAAGTTATTTATTACTATGGCATTTTCTCAAATTTTATGAATCTAAAGGTAATAAAGTCAATTGTCTAAGTTTATTAAATTAATGAAGTTTCATTCAACATTTATGATGCATAAGTTAATTAATTAAGTAATACGAAAGGTTACTTTCTAAATAAGTTTCTGAATCAATTCGTAAGTTTAGGAAATCTGAAGTTTCCGATGAGGAGAAATTTTTTAATTTAGTCTTTAGATAGTCTTTGGTATAAGGATTATTATATACCCTAAATTCTCGTTCACCTTAAGTATTACCCAAATTTAGTTGGTTGTTTAGATCATATCAGATCTTGGTATCTAAGATTGGTCACAAGTATATTATTTTAGTATTATGGTTTATCATCAATCTGATCATTTCTTTTCATACGTCTTACTTATATTGCTAAAGCGTAGCTTTCTTATATAGATATCCATTTCTCATTTTCAAAACCATCACTACTTCTATCTTTCTATCATCTAACTTTGTATAGTGGCATAATATTCATTTGATATTTATCCATACTTAAACTATATTCTTATTATGAATATCTTGTTTATTAAACTCTTATGATGAATATTTAAGTCGTTCCATTATATTTATTATATCTTCTCATGTTGCATTAAATATATTTAAATTTCTTTACTCCTCTTATGATGTCTAGTATATTTCGAATCATTTAATCGAGAATCTTCTTATACTATCCCTAATATCCCTAGCTTATGTGTCATAAGGTTTCCTACTCTAACTATATTAACATCTTAACACCTAACCATTAATTCATTATCTATCTTATCACCTATCATCTATTCTGTTGTATAAATTCAATGCAGTCAATATTTTACCTTCCATCAAAATTCTAGGTTCTATTAGTGGTAATTCATATCCTGATTACTTCCTTTACAATTAATACTGATTTGTTTCATTCCTCTATCTATTAAATTTCTCATTCTATGATTGTTGTGCTGTTATTCCGAGCACCAACTTTATACTTCGTATCACTAGCATAAACTTCAATAGTAACAGGTTTAGCAAATCTTGATTGTTCTCTATCTCCATTTCAAATGAGATAGTGGATGACTTAAATGAGCTCGACTTGATACAATTATTGACAAAAATTGGTACCACCTTTGATCAAATAAACTCATGAAAAATCTTTAATTGATGTGACTCGAATTTGTTTAAACATGACACAACTCGAGTAGAACAAAAATGAAAAATTCAATCACAGAGACGTAAGAACCACTGATTTGCTAATCCCTTTGTGTTTACATAGATATGCCAATGTACATACGAAAAGTGTTATCCTGTGATGTTTTAACTATATTTTGTGTCACAATCACTTTCTTATTCCCCTTGTAATATAGCTGATTAGAGATTATGATGGATTTTTTCATGGAATTTCTTTACTTTTCTTGTTAGGTTCTCACTACAAAAAGCAAAGTTAACTAAATGGTTACTTGGTAAAACTTTCATTGCTATAATTTAATATAATTACTAGATGCATTTATTCCTTACCTCTCCTTATTAGCATTTATAGAATTTTAGTTGATTCAACTATATGTTTGATACTTTAGGGTTAGGATTTGTACTTTAGTCAAGTGTCCTTACTTTTTGACATCTTATTCATAACATGATCATTCTAAGGCTATAACTAACTAAATTGATAATTTCTCCCTAAAGTCATTTCTTAGAAATAGTTACTATTGGTATCCTTCTTGGTTAAGGTAGCTATATCTTCAAATTTGAGGGTCTACTTTAATGTGTATCACGATATCATTTATTGGACCGATAGCATGACTAAGATATTAGGTAAGTTAATGTAGGATTTTCCCCTAGTTTAATCCTTCAAAGTACAGAGTGATTATCTATAATTTTGTTTTATGTTGTTTTCTATGTATACCTAAACATTCTTCTTAAACTAGCACTAAGTTAAATTTCTAACTCATCAGTCAGGGTAATATTATCCTATTCATGTAACGCATTATAAGAATAATAATTTGCCATCCTATGAGCATCATGCCGTTAACTTATCACAATTAACATTATACCTATATATATCTGAGTCAAATAACGTATCTCCCATCATACTTATACAAATATTCTACTATTTATTTATAACAAGTTTGTATTAGTTATGCTTATTACATAATAAACTTAATGTTTGTATAGCTATACATTTGGATCACATACTATTGAAGAATCATACCACAAAGTAATACAGACTCGATCTCCTTCATGTCCAGTGTCATTTTTAATCTCTTAGATATGCTAGATTTAATGATGACCCTATTCTACTAACTAAAAAAATCTTATTTGAATTGATATTTTGTGATCAAAGTCAGAATATGTTATAAATCATTCAAATATCACAAGAAATCTAAAATATCATCAAGAGTTATAATAGTTTCTTAGTACTTTAAATATATCTAAACTACTAAGCTTATCATGTTGAACAACAATTATACATTGTAATGTTTCCTAATCAAAAGTCACCTTGTTCATAACATCTATTATACAATTACTATAATTGACACAAATTGTTATTCTCTTAGTTAAATCCAATTCAATTGCCCTTTTCAACTTTTAGCTTCACTTTTAACCCTAAATCTATATCTGGTAATACACTTCCAAAAGTTGATGGAATATTTATAACTTCACATGCCTCCTTCGTAACACTTACAATATTATTATACTTGATAAACCTTTCCTTCAAGTTAACCTTCGAACTTTTTGAATCAGGTTTTGCCTCATTTTTTAATTTGACTTTACACCTTATTATATTATTGAATTCCATACTTCATGCCTACATTCTAATGTTTCCTATTGTAGTAATTTAATGCCTAACTTCAAATACTCATTCCTAACTTAAGCTAAGATAATCAAGTTTCAATCTTCTCTTATAGAATTACGTATACTTTCAACCATTCCAATTTGCTCGTTATTCTTAACCATTTACATTTTAGTTCGATAAGTTCAACAATTATCCATACTTTGCACTATTTATATACTAATAGTATTAATCTATTTACTTTACATGTGGTGATATTCTTTTATAAGTGCAAGTACCTTAATATATTTGACACACGTGCATATATAATCAATATAAGAAGTTAGTATGTTGAAATACTTTTTGTTTAAAAGACCGATACATGCATATAAGCATCTTGATATTGTTTGTAATTATATATGATAATGTTTTTTAACTCAATACTGTTTATTCATATATATATTGTGAGATCCCATGATTAAGTGTTCCATATGGATTATGGGAGGTTATAGTTATGGTTGTGAATACCTTGTCAAGGCAAGTTTGAAACTTTTGAGCCAAGAGGTTAAAATGGGTCCATTAGTGTTTATTAGCTTGGCTATTCATTATTTTTGGCTAGGGGTATTACAAATATTTTTAGAGTGAACCCTCTACTAATAGATAGATGATTTGAGTCTGGCTCTAGTTTAGAGAAGCGATCTGAGAAAGGTGGGGAGTGTCATCAAGATATGACTCCTTGCATGCTTTCAAGATGACTTATAGGTAGTGGATGATCCAAATCGTACACCGAAAAGAGGGGAAGATCTGAGCCCAATTATAAGGTCTCATGGCAAGGACATCATGTGTTTAAAGGGAAGAGATTGTGAGAGCCCATGATTAAGTGTCCTACATGGATTGTGGGAGCTTATGGTGTTAGTATATAAGGCTATGGTTATAAATACTTTGTTAACATAAGTTTAAAATTTTTGGGCCAAGTGGTTAAATTGGGCTCATTAGTGTTTGTTGGCTTAGTTATTTATTGCTTTTGACTAGGGGCATTACATATATAGTATGTGAATTTCCATTTAGCTTGCTATTAGAGCCTCTTTTCATATATTATTTATATTTTGAAAAGAATTTAATATCTAAATAATTTCACAAAGAATCGATTACTTATCTAAAAAACTTGTAAATCGATGCTTTCCTTTTATATTAGCCTTAGTAATAGATTATATTTGATTTCCACATAACCTTAAATGAGGATCTCATTTTTGTGTTTTTAAGTATGAACAATATTTAGTTAAAATGTTGTTACATGTAGAAAACATACTATCATCTTGGTATCCTTCATATTCTTTTAAATTAATGACTATCGGTACACCATATATTTTATAAATATCATTATTAAGAACCACCATTTAGAGCTTTCTATGATTTTTCATTAATTACTTCATTTCACCTATTTACCTCACAATGATCTACTTTTCTTTCTATATCAAACTCCATGGCACTCCTAGGTGAGATCATACCTTTGAGATTATCTTAAGCTTACCCCTGTATTAATTTCTAATTTACATTCTATGTATCAAGTTATTCATGCTTTTTGTCTACTTAATCTCTTGACTTACATTTTGACTCCCATTTTAACTTACCTAATATACTTTTTAATTCATCTAATCACTTGATTTCGCTACCAACTTTCCTGTTTCCATACTTCACCAAAATAGTTCAGCATCTCAATACTCATTCACAACCACGATATTACACATGCAAATCAAATTACTCAATAAATCTCACATCTCCAATACATTGCCTCTACGTTAAACCAGATTGATAGAAAATCCAACTTTATAGACAAGAAGTAAATCTTCAAATAGTTACTTTAGGGAACATTTCCAAGAATGCAAATGATATATTTGTATATATATAATTTTCACCTATTATTTTCATAGATCTAAAACTTCCTTTCTTTCCAACATTACGTAACTAGTCAACTCCAAAAATAGCAATAGAAATCACATTTCATATTCCATAAAATGGTTGCTTTTCATTTTAATTAGATTCCACTTAAGCTAATATAAATCCCTCATTACTACTCCCTAAGTTTACTACATACAAGTTACCGTCTTTTATAATTCTACAGGGATATTGACGTATCTTATCTTTTCCTGGTTTATATAGGTAGTAAATATAAACCTATAGTCAAAATCTTTTACAACCTACTCAGGTCCCATTCTTAATGTAAAAATTCTATTTCCCTTTAGTTAAATATCTTCAAAACTTATTCATATTTAGATTTACGACACAAGCTATATCAATTTATTAAGTTGCCTTCATAAAAAGTACCTAAACCACTCGTCGTTTTGTAAAAATAAAAATTTCTCCAAGATTCCACTACAAAATTTCGAAAAACATTGATCACATAACATGAAAATATAGTATGTGAGCATCTTATATTCAAAAAATTTGAGATTGAAACTATATTATTTAATCTTTCTAAAATTTAATTGAAAATCAATGCGTGTGTTTAATTTCTTAAGGAACATATATTTATAATCAAAATTTGGAAAAACTGATTTCATTTTTAAATTATACTCACAAAATTAATAAGAAAAACCAAGTGGAATAATTTTTTTTATTCCCTTTTATTTTTTTAAAAATTTAAGTAAAATCGGAGTAAAATTCAAAACTTGCCGAACGGACTGCCTTCTGACTACTAGCAACGGCCACAAGAATGTTGGAAGCTCTAGACAGTAGGTGCTCCATTAGGCTTAAGTGTTGCTTAGACATCAGATTTATATTTCTTTTAAGAACCTGCTTGACCAACCCTTGTGTTATATTTCCTTTATTATTTATATATATACTTATATATATATATATATATATATATTGTTTTCCATCTTCTCTTTGGTCACTGAGAGCTCCACCAATTTTATTTGGATTCTATCTGGTTAGAGTAGCAAATAAGCAAAAGGAATGATGCTTTTATAGTTTTCCTAGGCGGTTGGGAAATGAAATAATATATGTATATATATATATATATTCGCTACACGTGTCCTTTACTACATTTCACTTTTATATAAGGTGTCCTTTTGTTATATTCTCCTATTTAACTCTTCAATCCTTACTCCTTTGAGCCAAACACGTGTGTAGCAAGTGAGGCTCAACGAATTGTCTGCACCTTATACATTTTTGTTAATTATAATTAGTTTTAGTGTACATTACATTTACATATTAATTTACGGGGTATATATTTATACACCTAAAATTACACATAATATAAATAGATCCTACTAAATATTATTCTAATCATTTAATAATAAATTTTTTTAGTATTAATATAATTCATCTCTAGTGATTTGTTAATTATCATAACCTTTTTCATGTATTTTCAATAGCAAAGGAAAAAATCATTTAATTATTTTATTTTTTCAAATTCAAGCTTGTGAAGTTACTTCTATTAATTTTTCTAACTTTTTCGGAAAAATTGGTGCTTGATTAGATAGTTTTCGTGATTGCCTTAAAATTTATGTACTATTTTTAAATTGACCAATTGTGAGTTAACCGCTAATTTGGTGAGATCTTACATTCTGTAAACTTATATTTTATCTAATTGTTTGTTAATTTTTGAAATTTATTTCACATATTATCGACAATATAATAATAGAATAAATTTCTACATTTTTAAGCTATATTTCTAAAATTTTATTGTACTTTTAAATTTTAAACCTACATAAACTCTTCAACTAATACTTTTAAACCCCTCATAAATTTCTAACATAATGAGATTATCTTCTCAAATATCCTAAATTCACGATCACCTAATCATCATATAAGTACGGACATCACATTCCTCTCACTGTCGACCATGTATAAAACATTAGCATCAAAGAACAAAAAATTAACTTGACATTTAGCTAAAGCTGGATGGCAGACATTTATATTCACATTTGAGTGGCCTAGCCGTTCAGCAACTCTTTGCGAATCAATTTCTATAATAATATGTTTCTTGTCCAGCTACTCTGCTACCTCTAAACCTTCATTCACGGTCCGTAACCCAACTTCAATGGGAGACACCTTTCTAATATGTTTATATATGCTGCCTAAAACTTATCCATGATTATCCCGAGAGATCGCTCCAGCACCCACTTTGTTACTATTTTTGGTTAAAACTAGATGTATAATTAATGGTTAAAATTCTAATAAAAAATAATATTTATAATCTTAATCATGGAGTTAGAGATTGAATATAGACAAGAATAAGAATAAAATAGAGAGAATTCATTTTCACCAAATTCACATTTTCCATTTAGATTTTGTTATTTTAATGGCGGTCGTGTCGATCATGATTAAACATTAAATAGTTTAATAAATATTTGCATATTTTGTTATTTAGTTTGATTAAATCTTAAGTTATAATTAATAGAATCACATTGAGACGCTGATTCAAAGATTTATTATGGGTGAATCATATATATCTATATATATGTATTTCCAATCACCATATAATAAAAAGAAAAGAAAAGAGAAAAAAAAGAAAAAGAATTGTTGAAACTACCTTTATTTCCAAAGTTGCTGTAACATCTCGCTATTGTTTTTCCTTCCGCTCTTTCTCTATCTGAATCAAAAAGGTTCTTTTCCCAATCTATGACTCGTAGGACTACGTTTCTTGCTCCGAGATACTTTTGGCGGGCATCGATTGGACTTTAGACCTTTGGTTGGTAAATGATCAACTCATTTTGTAAAATCTTAATTACTTTCATCTTTTAGCTGATTGGACAGCTGGTACACCGTTCATTTTCACATCTAAAATCGCAATTGCAATATATTTATTTATTTATTTTTCAGATACTAGATCCGTGACTCGCCGATAGTTTCTCTAAACCTATTTTTGTTTGAGAGCATGCTTAGTGGTTCCGCTTTTCTATAAGGTCAGATGATGTTGTATGGTTGTTCAAACTTTAAAGTAATCTCAATATTCCTAAATTTTGGCTAGGTGTGGATTTTCTTACGAACTTTATGATTTTTGAAATTTGGCAAATAAGATTTATAAATTGTAAATAAGATGCTGTTGCGTCTAATCAGTAGTTTAGAATATAAGGAATTAGATAAGGTTAGATGATGTCATATGGTTGTTCAAACTTTTAAGTAATCTCAACACTCCTAAATTTTGGCTAGTTGTGGATTTTTTTGGTGAACTTTCAAATATTAAAAATCATTTTTTTAGATTTTGAAATTTGATAAATAAGATTTATAAATTATAAATAACCATCTTAAACTTTAATTTTAATATGGAAACATCCTTTAAATTTATTAAAGTGTACTTTAAGATCGTTTAACTATAATTGTAGCGTGACTTTTTCACTTAAAAAAAGGAAATGTTATTTATATTATTAATTTATCAAAATTTATGGACAAAATCTACAATATTTAAAAGTTTGAAGGGTAAGTTTGCACCAAAGTTAAAGATTAAGGAGGTTATTGACAATTTCCTCTCCACTCAGAAAAAGAAAAAAGGTTTTTGAGGTGACTCTTAGTGCCCCCATAAATTCCGCTCCATTGTCTTTGCAACCATGTTTTGTCAACCAATTAATAATTTATGTTAACCTTAGGATCGTTTGTAGGTTATAATTGTTTAAGTCCTTAGATCAAGTCCCTACAATGTAAGTCAAAGTTAAGAGGTTAGGTATCTTTTAGATCTACAATAGTTAGTCATTGTATGGCTTATGTTGAGTTCGACTTAGTTATTATCTTCTTTTGCTCTAATATAGAGTATTAGACTAGGAATTCAAGAGGGAGGTCATTTGGGTTTAATCACAATTTATTGCAAACTGTAAACTTTAATTAAAAAAAAAATTCAACAAATAAATGAATGATTAAATGAAACAAAATAAATGAAGTATTGTAAAGTAAAAAAAGAAAGGGTTAGAAGATTCAAGTTGGAATTCAATGTGTATTTGAACCATCCTTTAGTCTTCATGATCATGCAATCCCTTTAATTGAGAGTGAAAGGTAGTCTGTGACTTGAGAGAATTGGTGAAAAAATAAGTCTAATGTGGATTGAATCCTTATCATAATAGGTTGAAATACAAGCCTTAACCACTGAACTGTAACTCCCAATAAGCAATTTATTACTTTTAAACATACTTGCATAGCTTCTTACAAGTTCTCAAATTCTCCAAAAAATCCTAGTACTAGAAACCTTGGTAATTTAATTAGAAGGTTACCCTAGTTCTTATAATAATTCTCGAGGTTTTTTATCTATTGTAAATACTTTTTTCCCAACTACAAGGGAGAGAAGTCATAATCTCATTAGCCCTTGAAACCTTCGACAAAGTATATGCACATGACGCATGTTCACCATAGCTTTTTCTTTATTTTATTTTTTGCCCAAAAGCATGAGACACCTTCTGCATATATTCATTTATAAGTGCATCAAATCCTTACAGAATACAGAATCTTGTATCTAGTCATCGACATTCTTTATATATATAGATATAGATATAGATACATGAAATGTATCAAAAACACTTTCTTTTTCAGGCGGAAAATGGCACGCTCATATACTCGTGCAAAGATAACTTCTATGGGAATTGTCTGAGGAAAAAAAGGAAAAACGAAATGTTTGTCAAACATTGGGATGATAAAAGCAAAACTCTGAGAAGAAAGCTGCAAAGATAAAGAGATACTTCAAACAAAAGGAGAACTTCGAATCCAATATGTGGCCGAGGGTTTTGGCTAAGAGTCGAATTGGCCAATTGGCAATAGAGAAATTGTTGGAATGCGATATTACCAGTGATCTTTGGTCTGTGGGGGAATATTTGTTCTTCTTGATTTGCTTCCTTTAGGGGAATATTGCAAACACACTTTCTAGTTTTTGCATTTATGATTTTTAGTTTTAAAACGAGGTTCCTCTTTTCTCCTCTTTTTTGCTATTTAAAAGTGTTACTTCAAGTACACACTCTTTCATTTTTATTTTATTTTTTTCATCTTTAGTGATAAGGTTTTAAAAAATTCCATAAGGTACCATAGATGAAGACATCTCTACTTTATCAATAAATTTTTTCAAAAAAGTTCTTCAATAATTTTAAAATTTTTATGGGTTTTATATCAAACCTTTAAAAATATATGTATATATATATATGTATTTGTTTACTTTTTGAGTTCGTGAAGGAACTTTGACATTAATTCTTGTGTTAAAATATGAAGTTTATTA
The DNA here is from genome assembly GCA_024138005.1 of Lumnitzera racemosa. Classification (NCBI taxonomy): domain Eukaryota; kingdom Viridiplantae; phylum Streptophyta; class Magnoliopsida; order Myrtales; family Combretaceae; genus Lumnitzera; species Lumnitzera racemosa. Next base: position 45,058,731 of record JAMXBC010000010.1, read on the forward strand.
ATGCTGGTGGATTCCTTGGCATTAGTTCCTGTGCCAAAGAATCATAATGAAGTTGCTATTAGGGTTGGGTGCAGTTTGTTGCTTTGAATAAAACCACACCAAATCAAATCAAATATTATGGTTTGATTCTTTTTTTTTTTAATTTAAAGTTAACCTTATCATTTAGTTCATATTTTTTTGAACTTGAAAAAAAAAAAAAAAAAACAACTTAGTTCCCAATTGAAATGAAGGGGGTGAATGAAAAATAACAATTTGGGGCTTGCTATTTGCATTTTAGGATGTAGGTATAAATATAAATATACAATTGAGAGTTTAGAAAGTAGGAATTGAGGAGGCCATATTTGATAAGGGGGTTTTAAATGGAGCATATATGCATAAGGTGATTAAAATGAGAGAGACTTCAGCATATATTTAAAGTGATCAAATTAAGAGAAACTTTGGTAATGTTGAACTAGTAAAAATATAGTTGTATGACTTATGCAAAAACATATATTTTTATTTTACTTTTTACAGTTTGGTCCTTATTTGTGACATTTTGAACCTTTAAAAATGATTCATTTGGTTTGTAATATTTTTTAACCTAACTAAAAAAAAGTTCAAACCTAAATTAAGGTTTGATCCGATCCGATCCAATTGAGTTCACAGTTTGATTAGTTATTTTACATAGCTTTAGTTGCTATAATATAAACTGGCGTTTATGTTACAAATGATATCTAAATTTTGCTAAAATGTATAATTTATTATCTATACTTTTAAAATATCAATTTACTACTTAATTAAGGTTTTTATAGTTATTTTTACTACTTAATTGATACTTTCAAAATATCAATTTACTACTCAATTTACTACTTAATTAAGGTTTTCATAGTTATTTTTACTATCTAAGCTAACTCTATCAAATCCTTTTATTAAAGTGAATATATAAATAAATTAAGAATTAACTCATAGCAGCCAGTGGATCGAACAATCCACTTCTTGAAATGGATCATGACCCATTTCACCTTAAGCAATTGTTCTTGCCACCCTAAGATCGAAGGGTGGCTGATGACCAATCTAGTGAGAGATCATGTGACTCTCCTATAGGAGGCTAATGGCTAGTTCGAGTCTTGGAATGGTTGAAGCGTTCAATTTTTTATTTGTCTTTTGTTTATGTTTGTAAACGAGCGTAATAGAATTAGTTTAAGCAGTAAAAATGACCATAAAACTTCAATTAAGTAGTAAATTGATCTTTTTTTAAAATATAGGTAAGTTGCACATTTTGACAAAGTTGAATACCACACATTAGCCATATAAACTATATACCTTTAGCTCATTTGATTACTAACAAACATGCCTCACATGAATAAGAGCAGCATCATGAAGGGTTTCTTGGCATGAACTCCAATTCTAAGGAATCTAGTTCACTAATAAAGTGAAAATGTGAGATTTTTTCACTGCAGTGAAGTTCTTCTGTGAAGAATGGTTCTTGCTGCTGCTGCACATTTAGAAGTGAAAATGTGAGGATTTTTCACTATTATTATTATTATTATTATTATTATTATTATTATTATTATTATTATTATTATTATTATTATTATTATTAAGTCTAACCACGTTATAGACTGTAATGTTGCAGTGACGGCTTGCTTTTACAAGTATATTGTTTTCTTTTTTCTTTTTCGGACTACATTTCATATTTAGAAAATGAAATGCATAAAGGAAAAGAGAATGGAGGGATTGGGTGGTGGTTTTCCATATTTCTCAAGTCAATGTTTTGTTGAAAAAAAAAAAAGAAAAATATGACATTACACATTTACAGCTTGAAAGCTTGAAAGATAGGAGATTTGAGTGTGATTCATTTCATTAAAAAATTAATAATCGTATCACCAAGTTACAACGACTTTAATAAATAATATTATTTTCAAGTAGTGCCTTTTGTTAATTTTTTTTAATAATAAATTAAAAAATTTATTACTATATGTAGTTTTTATCTTGTATTTTTCATTTTATCTTTCATACTTGAAAAATATTGAATAAATATGAAAAATATTAGTTTGAAAGTAATAATAACAAAAGATCCTAAAAGTTTAAAAAAATCGATAAAAACTCTCTTAAATAAACTTATTCATAAAGTGGAAAATTCCTTAACTGTAAGAGTTTTTTAAAATGTTGATATGATATTCCGGCTCTTGAAGGAACATTGATAAAAATACTCTAAACAACTGAAATTAGGTTGGCTATTTAAAAAAGGATTATATATATATATATATATATATATATATATACACGTTATAAATCCTTTGAGTAGGTCTTGGGAATAATATATGTATACACGCACGTTTTATTCTCATTTCTCCACACTTCAAAGCAATATTGATTTCTTTTGTAAAATAAAAGTAGAGTGTCTTAAAATTCTCAATACGTCATGTGAATTACTTACTATTATGCATGGACAAATAAAAATTTAAAATATAATAATATTTACAAGCTCTCACATATAGTAGTTTATTCTGGCATGTATTAGATCTTAGATCAATATTTACTTACTCATATTCATCATTAAAAAGCCGTCCTTTATTCAACCTGAACCTGGTTTTGCAAATCACGTGAAATTTTTTCTTTGTTTTTTTTTTTTTTTAACGAAAGATGCACTACTTTTGCTTTATACTCAACACCCCTGTATAAAAAAGAGCGAAGAAATCGTAATATTAAAACTAGATAAATCAACCAAAGAAACTCATTTTTTATAAGCCCTCTTGCGCAACTTGACAGGTGTGGTGGCATCGGTTCTAATTAAGAATAACCACGCCATATGACATTATGGCATCAAAAGGGAACCTAATTATTCCTTCAACTATAGCCCTTTTGTTTCAAAGAATAATGTGTCTTACAAGGTTTGCTATGGTCGCTAGAGATTCCATGATTGTTTCCCTGAGTCAGCTGCCAACAATATACCTGAGTTTTTCTTCCTTATTTCGTCTTTAATTATTTTTTTTTACTCCATTTTTTTCCAACTATCATTTATAGTACCTTTCTTTTATTTTTTTTTATTTTATTTGTCCAGCCTTTTGTTGTACATATTAAGGCTACGTTGATTTCTCTTTCCTAGTAAGCAAATATTATTTACGGCAGACAATTCACGTTAACCTCTGTATTTTATATTCAAATTTAGATGGGTTCATGTTTAAAGACCACAATCCATAATACCTATATAATTGTGTCTAAGGACATAGAGGTACTTCGAGTATAAGAAAATCTGGTATTAACCTTACTAACAAGGGGTACTTCGAGTATATGAAAATGTTTGCGAACCTTAAGTATAAAAGCTATATTTAAGGTTTGTGCAACCCTTTTTTCCTACAAACTTCTTACGTGCACACCCCCACCTCCCCCTATGTTCTAGGGTTTTCAACCTAAGGAGGTTCTGTTTGTTTCAAGAGAAACTAGTCACAAAGCGGGTATCAATAAGTGTACAAGTCCCTCTTCGTATAGAATTTCTAAACATGGAATGTTGAAAATTTGTTTGTTTGTTTTTTTTTTTTTTAATTAGGGCAACAAGAAAAATGAATTTGGAAGGGTATGTGAGAAGCTTGACCATAGATCTTTTGATAGTGCGACAAAGCTTAAGGTGGGAGACATTAAGGTAAGGCAGTTTAAAGTGGTTTATAATGGATTTTAGTTGAAGCTCCTAAGCTCTTTCATTTGTATTCATAGGGTACTATAAGAAACGAATTTAGGTGTTGTCTTGGAGACCTTATGGTATGTTTCTAGTGGTAAAAGCACTTTTAACAGATCATTGAAGGTAGACGATGTGGTTAGTCCTTGTGTGTTCGTGTTTGAGTTTTGTTATTGTGAATTATTAAGGTTAACCAGAATTTGAGGACTTGTCATGGGTTGAGAGGGTATTTAGAATGGTCTAGAGATGTTCTTTTGTCGAGTTATCATTATGGGAGTGTTAGGTTGTGAATCTATGAAGAGTAGGGTTGATTTTCAGGGGAATCGCATTACTATAGTCTGTAAAATTTTGCAAATTACAGTCGGTGTATAGATACCTTCCCTATTCATGTTTGAATGTGACGAGCTGTTGACCACCAGTACTCTTACTTGCATATGACTCTGAAGCCTCCTATCCCTCACTTGAACAATTCTCTTTAGTCAACTTGTCGATCATGAGAAATTCTATGTAGAAGAATGATGGCTAAACTCCTGGACAGCTCCGGAAGGTTATACTTAGCTCTGCTCCCTCTCTAGTGCCGATGCCGACTATTCTCTAGTTGAGGACTTTATGCCGAGTGATTTGACTTTTCTTATGTTGAGAGTTCCTACTAAGTAACGTAAGCTAACCTTACCCTAGTCGAGTACTCCTTTCTCGGCATCCTTCTAATTCTCACAGCTTCACTTTTAGTCTTGGCCTCTTTATTACCACAACATTTTGATTCCTCTTGCTTGCTGTGATAAGAGAATCTATGTACAAAACCAATATTACGTTGCAATTGATCCGTTTAATCTGACATTGTACTATTTCTCCCTTTTTTATATGCCATTTTGTAATTTTTTTTATTTGTATTGTTGTCCTAAGGACTTACTATAAATAGTCCCTTTTCCTTATAAGCTGGAATTATCTTATTTCAAAATAGACATTGAATATACTGTTCTTGCGAGACAACCCTCTTTAAGTCAGTTTTCATACACTCTTATTTAATCTTGTTGAGTAGCTTAGGATTAGTAGTGGATAGACCTTGACATCAATTTGTATATCATATCAAGTAAAGTGTTAGGTTGTATGGTGTTTGATCATAAGGTGTTTGTTGGTATATCATATCCTTCAAGCAGCTTTACGTTAGCTACTTTAGTCAATTCATAGACCTGTTCACTTTGCTTTCTTTGATATTTTAAATGACCCATTGGTTCTAATCTACTACAATAAGTCCTAGTGATAACCAAGCTCCTAGGCACATCATATAATCCATGTTCTCTAGGGTTGTTGAAAATTTGCCTTTAAATCTTGGCCTTCTTCTTCATCGGGTACATAAGTTGTCAAGTCAGCTACATTAAAAGTAGCAAATATACCGTATTTATCGGGTAACTCTAGCTTATAGGCATTATCGTTGATGCGCTCAAGGATCTTAAAAGGTCTGTTCGATCTGAGGGAAAGCTTGTTTATCTTCTTTCTAAGGAAACATTCCTTGTTGAGGTAAACCCAAACAAGGTCTCTAGAGCTGTAAATTACTCGTCTCCTTCCGTGGCTTTCCTGTTCCATTTGTGGGGCTACAGTTTGTGCCAGTTGTTCGACAACCTTTTGGTGCAACTTTTAGAAGTCCTTAGCGCGCTATATGCCGGATTAACTTTCCTCTTATATAGCTGGGCTGACAGCTATCTCTAAAGGCAAGTTCGGGTTAAGTCCATAGACGACCTTAAAAGGTGACCTTCCTATCGAGCTGTGAACTAATTGGTCATAAGGGAACTCAATGATAGGTTGGTGATAACTCTAATTTTAAACATATTTCATAAGGTGATTTTATAGTATTTTCCACACATTTTTGGTTTTCTTTAAAGAAATTGATACTTAATTGAGTAAAATGTTGATTTCAGGGTTTAAACGCGTTCTAGGCTCGAAAACAAAGAAAAGAAATCAAGTTTCACTCAATTCTGAGTTCAAATGAAGAAGTTATGAATTTTTGAAGTTGTGCAGAAAATTTGCCTAAGTGCAGAAAGTTACATGACCTGGGGACACAGTCGTGTCCCAGGGCATGTCGGGTGACAAAAACAGAATCTTTGAAATACAGATATAAAAGGACATATTAGGGTTTCAAAAGACATGAGAGACATTACAGAAACGGAGAGACACAAGAGAAGAGAAAGAGACTTAAGGAACAACATCAAGAAAGAGGCGGAACAACATCAAGAAAGAGGGAAACAACATCAAGAAAGAGGGAAACAACATCAAGAAAGAGGGAAACAACATCAACTTTAAGATTAGAGAGATTGTTCATCAATAAAAGGGGTTTCCATGTTTTATTTTATATTATTGATGAAACTCGTTCTTAGATTCATTATGATAGCTTAGAATTCAAGTATTTAGGATTATGGAACTTAGGATTTAATGTGATTCTCGGATTGATTTAGAATTCTCAATAAAGTTTGTATCTTTTCTTGATTCAATTATGTTGTTAATTATTGATATATATTTCTAGAGTATCAATATATGATATTATGCATGTTGATTGAGAAATTGCATGTGTAATTAGATCTAGGCATAATTGAAGAGAATTACATGTATACTTAGAGATAAGATACATGTTTCTTCCAGAAAGTTGATTGTTTGTGTGGGAATTCATTATACATTAATGCAATTCTAAATTATATTACTAAGGGAAGAGATTCTGGTAAATAATTTAGGATTAGAGTTAATATGTTTGAGAAAGGTATTAGCTTTAATTGTAAATCCCTCCGGTCAAGAATTATAGAAACTGAATTGAATATATTTTAAGTGATCACATGATTAACTCTAGGGGAAATAATTCCTAGATACATTATTGCATACTTGAAATCGTTCGTTGTTTATTGCTTCCTAATTCGCGTAATTAAGTCTCATAAGTAGTTTAATTGTTAATTTCAGTATTTTTAATTCATTCAATTTATCACAATTTTTCGGTTAAATAATAAAGCTAAAGTTAATATTAGTACTCAAAATCTCTGAGGGATCGACTCAGACTCACATCCGCTATATTAAAACTGATAGGTGTGCTTGCCTCATATCAGTTGGCGTAGGTCCTAATTGTGTAAGTTCTTCCCTATAGCCACTTGTAGAAGGTTGTCAATTATCTTGTTTACTACATCAGTTTAGCCATTTGTTTGAGGATGGCAAGAATTACTGCACATAAGCTTAGTGCCAAGTTTCCTTCATAGGGTTTTCTAGAAGGAACTTGTGAACTTCGAATAACGGTTGGATATAATACTTCTAGGTAGTCTATGTAGATGTACAATTTCTTGTAAAAAGAGATTAACAATAAATAAAGTATCATTAGTTCTATGGCAAGAAATGAAGTGGCTTATTTTGTTGAAATGATTGACCACAACCATAACGGAGTAATGTCTTCTTAGCAATTGAGGAAGGTTGAGCATGAAATCTATACTTAGGTCAATCAATGGGCACCTAGTATAGGTAGGGGTGTGTACTCTTCGTATAGTTCTCTCCTTCCTTTTGCATGTTTACATACCTTGCACCTCTCAAGAACTTAATGTACATCCTTCATTATCTTAAGTTAGTAGAAATGTTCTTTCAATATTTCAACCGTCCTCTTTTCTTTGAAATAGCAGGCCAGGCCTCTAGTAAGAGCTTTATAAATGAGTAGTTCTCTAGTCGAATAACTTGGCATACAAACTTACTGGCCCTTCATTAGAAACCCCTGACTTAAGTAAAATCCATCCATAATGCCTTCAACATTGCACTTAGCTACTAAGGGCCTAAAATACCGATCGTACTCATATTGATTAGGCAGGGTGCCGAATCCAAGTACCTTAGATTGCATAGTTGTAATAAGGGTATGATGACAAGAAAGAGCATCAGCCATGGTGTTTGTGCTCCCCTTCTTATACTTGATGACGCAACAAAAGGTCTTCAAGAACTCGACCTACTTAACATGATGCTAAGAAAGTTTTTGTTGTCCTTGAAGGTATTTGAGAGACTTATGATTGGAGTAGATGATGAATTCTCTCAGTAAGAGGTAATGTTACCAGTTCTGTAGTGTTTGGATAAGGGCGTAGAACTCATTGTCATAGGCTAAGTAATTTAGGGTAGTTTCTCTAAGCTTCTCACTGAAATATGCAATCGGTCGATATTCTTACATAAGGATAGTACTAATGCCGATGCCAAATGCATCGTACTCTACCTAAAAAAATTTCTTGAAATCCAACATGATAAGTACTAGAGTAGACATCAATTTAGATTTTACATCTTTAAAACTTTTCTAAGTTTTCTCTAACCACCTAAACTCGGTGTTCTTCCTAGTCAATTTAGTTAAAGGCGTAGTTATGGAACTAAAGTTCCAAATGAATCTTCGATAGAACAAAGTTAAACCATGGAGGCTCCTAACTTCAATAGCACTTGTTGGTATAAGCTACTTAAGAATAGCTTTGAATTTTCCGTCATCAACTCAAACTCTTTCCCTTGAAACAACATATCAAAGGAATATAACCTTGCTTTTACAAAATACACATTTCTTCATATTACCGAATAATCTCTTGGTATGAAGGATGTCGAACATTGATCTTAAATGCTCAACATGAGTAATGAGGTTGGCATTGTAGACTAAAATGCCATCAAAATAAATCATAATACATTTGCTAATCAATGTTATAAGTATGTGATTCATTAGCTACATAAATGTACTCAGTACATTAGTTAGACCAAATAGCATTACCATCCATTTGAACAGACCATCTATTGTCTTGAAGGCCATCTTCCATTCATCTCCAAGTCTCATTTGTATTTGGTAGTAGCTACTTTTTAGGTCAATCTTTGAGAAGATGTGGGCACCATGTAGCTCATTGAGTAGCTCATCTAACCATAAGATCAGATATCAGTACTTAATGGTAATTTTGTTGATGGTATAACTATTGATGCACATTCTCCATGACTTATCTTTCTTAGGTAGTAGCACAGCTGGTACTGTATATGGGCTCATACTCTCTTGGATGTATCTGTAGTCTACCAACTCATCCACTTGTTTCTTTAGCATGGCTGCTTACTCAAGATTAAGTTTGTAAATGAGTTGATTCGATAAAGTAGCTCCAAGCTAGAGGTTGATGCAATGGTCAATGCCTCTTAAAGGAGGTAAACCTTTTAGCATCTCATCAGGAAATAGGTAAGCATAGTCTTGAAGTAGTTGTTGTACCTTGACGGGTAAGCTTTTGGCTTCTCTCACCTCCAAGAGTCTCCTGACTAGAAGGAGTACATAGTCCTTAGCCTTGACTTCTTAGGCATACCGAGCTCAGGAAATCACTAAGGATTTCCATTATAGTGATCTAGCAATCTTCTCTTAGGCTTCCTACACTTCTTTAGGACTTATAGGTGTCAGTATAATTTTCTTCCCATCTTTTTGGAACATGTAGGTGTTCTTATACCCATCATGTAACACCCTTAAGTTAAACAACCATGGTCGGCTAAGTAATATGTGAGAAGTGAACATTAGAAGGACATTACACAACACTTCGTCCTTATACTTACCACCAATGGTAATTAGTACTTTAACTTGCTCGACAACATGTAAGACTCCTTTCTCATTCAGCCAGTGAATCTTGTATGGTCTAGGGTATAGGAGGGTTGGCAATTTTATGGCCTTTATTACCCCTTGTACTATAACATTGGTATAGCTCCCTTCATCAATGATAAAAGTGCATAACTTGCAATTCACTCAGCAATATGTATGAAAGAGGTTCTCCCTTTGTTTATTCTCATTTGCTACAAAAGCACTAAGAGACTGTCAAACGACAAAATAGTACTTAGTACTACCCTCAGGAGGTGTCTCAATATCGAGGTTTTCCTATAACTCCTCCAACATTGGTTCAACTCCCATCTCTTCTTCTCTTTTGCTTGCACTCTTTACTTTAAATTATGGTTTGTCTCCCTTTATAGTCATGACTCAACAATTTGGATATTAACTAGCCACATATTCGAGGCATTGAATACTGTATTGATCTGTAGCCAGGTACTGTCCTACTAAACCAACTTGTATACAGGATGAACCTTAAGTAGGCTGCCAAGCTGAAAAGACAGGTGGATGAGCTCATAGAACGAGGATATGTAAGGGAGAGCAAGAGCCCTTATGTTGTACCAGCTCTGCTTGTTTCGTAGAAAGATGGTTCATGGCATATGTACATCGACAGTTAAGCAATCAACCGAATTACTATTAAGTATAGATACCCAATACTGAGGCTTGATGACATGTTGTATGAGCTTCATGGTGCAAAGTTATTTTTGAAGATTGATCTGCGAAGTGGCTATCACCAAATTTGTATGAGATCGGGTGATAAATGAAAAATTGCCTTCAAGACTAGGTACATACTCTATAAATGGTTGGTTATACCATTTGTACTTACTAATGTACCAAGCACATTCATGAGGTTAATAAACCATGTAATGTGGCCCTTAATTGGGAGATGTGTGGTCATATGCTTTGATGATATATTGGTATACGGACTGACTTAAGTGACCATGTTCAATATCTTTGTGAGGTATTTAGCATTTTACGAATCGAGAAGTTGTATGAAAATGTGAAATTGTGTATGTTTTACCAGAGAGAAGTGATATTCTTGGGGTTTATAGTGTTAAGGGAAGGAATCCAAGCAGATGAGGAGAAGATTCGAGCCATTTTAAAATGGTTGACATTGAAGGATGTCACTGAGATTCGAAGTTTTCATAGCCTAGCTTCTTTCTATAGGTGATTTATTAGGGACTTTAGTACTATAGTCGTCCCTTTGATTGAGTTGAAGAAGAAGCATGAAGGGTTCAAGTGGAATGATCTAGCTGAATGGAACTTTTACGAGATTAAAGAAAAACTTACCTCGCCACCTATCCTAGCACTGCTAGATTTTGATAGGCCCTTTAAATTAGAATGTGAGTGATCAAGAGTTAGAATTGGTGCTATCCTGATGTAAAAGCGATGGCCCATCGCTTACTACGGTGAGAAACTTAAGGGTTTTACCCTAAATTATTCTATGTACAAGAAAGAGTTGTACTCTCTTTACTAAGCCTTTAGCGTTTTGCAACATTATTTGTTGCTACGAGAGTTTGTTATTCTGAAACACTTGGGAAATCAGAACAAGCTCTCGAAGAGGCAAGCCAAGTGATTAAAATTTATGGAAAGGTTCTCGTATAAGAAGGGAAGCGTAAATTTGTTTGCCGACTCTCTGTCACGATGACAAACCTTGTTGACTACTTTGTAGACGAAATTATTGGGATTCTGACTCATCACTAAGTAGTATGCTAATGACCCTCACTTTGGTTCCATTGTTGAATAGTGTTGTGAAGGATTAGTTGTTGGAGTGCATTATCTTAAGGATAGCCATCTGTTCAAGGATTGCAGGCTATGCATTCCAAACTATTCCACGTGTAAACTATTGGTCAGGGAAGCTCACAACGGTGGACTTTTAAGCCACTTTGGGGAGGTCAAGATAGCTAATTTGTTGAAGGAGAATTTTTACTGGCTAGGTTTGGCCAAGGATGTCCATAAGGTAATTGTTAGTTGTGGAGTGTATAAGCGTACTAAGGAGAAGAGAGAACCTCATGAAGAGTATATGCTTCCACCAATGCTTACCTTACTGTAGGTCGACCTTAGTATGGATTTTGTCTTAAGGTTGGTCCGGACATCTAGAGGGAAAGATTCTATTTTTGTTATAGTGGACCGTTTTAGTAAGATGGCGTACTTCATTCTGTGCCATTGGACTAATGATGTTTTATATATTGCTGATTTGTTTTTACAGGAGATTATCCAATTATATGGAGTACCAAAGACTATTGTTTTAGATCGAGATACAAAATTCTTAAGCTATTTTTGGAAGACTCTTTAGAAAAGACTTTGGGCTAAACTCATGCTCTGCTCTGGTAGCCACCTTCAAACTGATGTCCAGACTGAAGTAGTGAACAAGATGCCAGACAATCTACTTAGAGCTGTTATAGGGAAGAACTTGAGGGATTGGGATTAATGCCTGCTAATTGTAGATTTTGCATACAACCGAATTGTCTACAACACTACAAGGAAGATCCTATTCAAGGTCATCTATAGCCTTAACCCAACTATTCCCCTGGACATGGTCAATGCCCTAATAACTACTTAATAGAGTCAATTCGGAGTCGACTGAGCCTGAAAGCTACATAAACTACACCAATTTGTAACTAAGAAGATCACTAAGCTCAATCAAAGAAAATAAGACACTAGTAACTGAGGCTACCAAATTATTTCTTTCCACTTAGGAGACTTAGTATAGATACTTCTCAGCCGGGAACGATTGCTACATTTGAGACAAAACAAGCTATCCCTATCGAGCTGATGGTTAGTTCAAGGTCCTGAAGAAAATCAATCGCAATGCTTACCAAATTAAATTGCTTGATGACTATGGTGTTTCTTTTACCTTTAATGTGTCCAATTTGATCCCTCACCGACCAACAAAAGAAGACCCCGTGAGTGCCTTAGAAATAAGGGTAGAGATATCTCCCGATTTGAGGACAAATCTTTTCAACGCTTAGGTAGATGATAGGAATCAATTAATTAACACAAGAAGCCGAGCTAGAGGACTCCAAGGACTTGTACAGAAAATACTAGCTCTAGGTAAAAGCCGAGATGGGGATTCATATCCTGAGCAGGTCTCCTACTAAGCGGCCTATTAGATCCTTACATGTATCAGATTTGCCTCTATTCAATAATGACGTTCTATCCTGGAAGACAACCTCAGAATAGTCAAGGTGAGCTCCCGATCTAACCATAGGCATATAATTATGAATTGAGCTGACTCCTCTTTAGAAGAACTAATTAGTCCCCAACCTGATCCAGATCAAGCCAGCCCTTAACTATAACGCCTTCTTACTTCTACCTACTTTGTATCATACTCCTAATGTCTAACCAATAAGTAACACGTGTCTTTTGACGTGATAGTCCATAATGATTCTTTCCTTTCTGTACTAAATATTCTTTGTCTCTTTTACCTCTTTTAGCATGTTACATGTAACCTAATTATCAAATACCCTTTTATCTTTTCATATATATAAAATAACCCTAGTGAATAGGTATATAAATACCTACTTTCCTGGTACATAAACAACATCTCTTGAATGTAGAATTACTCATTTGAGAAACCTTAGTGTTCTCATCATTATTCAACTTTTATCTATTCCTTTTAGCAAGGAGCAGTGGTGAGCGACTCTTCAGTTCGGACTGGTGTATCATATCTAGCGAATTCTAAACCGAGTAGGATCAAGTGGTGCATCATATCCATTCAGTAACTGCCTAGGTTTTGCTAGCTTTCTTCTGTTTTTCTTTTGGCTCATTTCGTTATGGTGCTTCTCTATGTGTCTGACCTTAAAGATACATCAACACGTCAGCATAGATTGCAAAGAGCTTACTCTTCTACACCAGGCTTTCTACTTCAGATTTAGTTAGAGTGGGCATTGGGCAATAGATTGTAGAAAGTTAGGAAATAGCCTATGTAGGCTACTCAGTTAGTTGTTGCTCAGAGCACAACTAGAGTAGCTTAGCCTCAGCCAGGACCCTGCTAGAGAGTATTGGCCTAGGTCTTCACACTTCAATAGCAGACTTAGAATCAGGAGACTTCTCAGGCAAATACTCTTGTAGGTATGCTCACTATCTTTAACAAGAGAGTACATGTTTTATTTTATACTGAGGCTTCTTACTTATGCATTATTGAATCTTTGGAGAATGCTTATATGTTATGTATTATGTGTTTGGTCTCCCCTTTGATTGTAAATAACCCTTTAGGAAGTGAAATTGCGTTGAATAGAATGCATCATAATGTAGAAATTATACTAGAGGGAAGGATCCTACAAGTTGACTTGCTAGTATTGGACATGTCTGACTTTGATGTAATCTTAGATATAGATTAGTTGGTGAGGCACTATGTCACCATTGATTGTCATAACATGGTGATCATGTTTAAGCCTCCAGGAGAAGTGCCTTTTTAGTATAAAGTAGATGGTTAGAGGTCAGTAAGTCATGTTATGAGTTGTGGGGAAAGCCGACCCTAGAAGCCTTAAGTACTAGGAATGGTGAAGAGCTAAAGCCCAAGTAGGAATAAGTGGTCTAGGAATTCCTAGACATCATCCTTGATGATCAATCTAGGTTACCACCAAGCAGAGAAAGAGAATTCAGAATAGGCTTGGTGTTAGATACCAAACCCATTTCAAAGCTGGCATATAGAATGGTGTTTAGAGAACTTGTTGAGTTAAAGAGGGATATAATAGGATAAGGGTTTCATAAGATTGACTTTGTTTTCATAAGGAGCCCCTTTCTTTTTGTTAGAAGAAAGAAGAGAGTATGAGGATGTGTATAGATTACAAGGATTTGAATCAAGTGATAGTAAAAAACAGGTATCTGGTTTCCCGAATTGATGACCTATTCAATTAGTTGCAAAGGGTACAAGTGTACTCAAAGATGGATATGAGGTCAGGTTACCATCAATTGAAGGTAAAGACAATGGATGTTGAAAAGACATCATTTTGAAACAAATATGGACTATACAAGTTCCTAGTTATGCTGTTCAGCCTCACTAATGCGCCTAGGGCATTCATGGATCTTATGGACCAAGTATTTTGAGAGTATCTAGATAGATTTTTTGTGGTCTTCATTGATTATATTCCCATATACTTTAAGAGTAGAGAAGAGCATGAGTAGCAATTAAAGGTTGTGCTAAGTAAACTTAAAGCAAAGAAGTTGTATGCTAAGTTTAGTAATTGCGAGTTTTGGTTAGAATAGGTAGCTTTCCTAGGTTACATTATAAACAGTGAAGGTATATTAGTGGATTCAGAAAAGATAAAGGCAATTGTCAAGTGGTTGAGACAAAAAATGGTAATTGAGATTAGAAGCTTTTTAGGGCTTGCAGGTTATTATAAGAAGTTTATGGAAGGGCTATTAAGGTTAGCAGCACCCTTGACTTAGTTGACATATAAAGGGGAAAAGTTTAACTAGAATGACAGATGTGAGCAAATTTTTTGTAGTTGAAGAGAAAGCTTGTGACAACTCCAGTATTATCTTTACATTGTAGTAAGGAAGAGTTTGTGATTTATATCGATGTGTTAATTTAGGGACTTGGGTGTATGTTGATGCATAATGATTAGGTGATAGCATATGTATGACGTTGGCTTAAGCCATACGAGAAGAATTACCTAATCTGTGACTTAGAGTTGGCAGTAGTAGTCCATGCCTTGAAGCTATGGAGGCATTACTTAATAGATGAAAGGTATAAAGTTTTTACTAACGAAAAGAGTCTAAAGCACTTTCTCACCAAGTGAGATTTGAACATGAGGCAATGAAGGTGGGTAGAGTTGATAAAGGACTATGACTTGGACATATAATACTACCTGGGGAAAGTGAATGTAAGGGCTAAGGGTTTGAGTAAGAAGCACCATGAAAATTTGGCTAGCTTATTAACAATTGAAAGGCCGTTGCTAGAGGATATGAGACGACTGGATTTAGAAATTTTGACTATAGAAGTAAGCATCAAGCTAGCAAATATACGAATTCAGCCCTTGATAATAGATGGGATTAAGATGGCCTAAGCTGAAGATGAGGGTATTTAAGAGATAACGAAGAAGATGGATTTGGAAAAAGAAATAGAGTTTATCGTGGATGCTAACAGAGTACTTAAGTACAAATGTCAATTATGTGTGCTAACGAGACTAGAATTGAGAAGCGAAATATTGAAAGAAGCAAATTAATAGGGATACACCATACACCTAGGTAGTACAAAGATGTATTGAGACCTGAAGGTATACTATTAGTGTTATAATATGAAGAGGGAGATCTTAGAATATGTGTCGAGGTGCCAAACTTGTCAGCATATCGAAATTGAGCATCAGAGGTAGGTAGGTGAGTTGCAACTATTACTAATACCAAAGTGGAAATGGGAGCAAGTCACCATGGACTTTGTGATAGCATTACAAAAACTTTAAGTAAGCATGATGTAGTTTAGGTGATTGTGGATTGGCTAACGAAGTTAATGCATTTAATTCCCATTAAAATCGAGTATTTATAGGATAAGGTAACTAAGTTTTATATAAAGGAAGTAGCAAGGTTGGATGGAATACCGGTAAAGATTACGTTGGACAAGGACACTCTCTTTGTGAGTAGGTTTTAAAGGAGCTTACACAATGCCTTGGGTACAAAGTGGTAGTTTAGTATTGCCTTTCATTCGTAGATTGATGGAAAGTCTAAGAGAACCATATAGATACTTGAGGATTTGCTTTGGGCTTGTATACTTGATTTTGGAGGCCATCAGGAAGAACATTTACCCCTAATTGAGTTTTCTTATAACAACAACTATCAAGCAACTATTCAAATGGCTCCTTATAAAGCCTTATACAGTAGGAAGTGTAGATTGCTATACATTGGACAAAGTTAGAGAAAGACAAGTTTTGGTCCTAGAGTTGGTACAGGAAGTAGTAGATAAGGTGAGGTTGATCAAGCAAAGAATACAAGCCACTTAGAGCCATTAGAAGAGCTACGTTGATGAGTAAAGACACTCATTGGAATTTCAAGTAAGAGATGAGGTTTGTTGAAAGTATCTTCAACTAAAGGAATTTTTAGGTTTAAACTGAGAGAGAGGTTATCCCTAAGGTATATCAAATCCTTTAAAGTCATAGTGAAAATCAAAAGTGTAGCATACAGGTTGGAGCTTCCTCTTTGTTGGAGGGTGTCCATAACATCTTCCATGTATCTATGTTGAGAAAATTCAAACCTAACCTAATGTAAGAGACAAAATAGTATCTAGTATAGGTATTAGATGTGGAGACCCTAAAGTTACAGCCAAATATCTCTACTGTAGAGCCACCCATCAAGATTGTAAACTCTAAGGTTCAAGGATTAAGGATAAGAAAGATACCCTATGTAAAGGTTTAATGAGCAGGACGATCAGAAAGGGAAACAACTTGAGAGTTAGAAGAGGAAATGAGAAGGAAGTACCTAGAATTGTTTCAAGATTGAGGTATGTAATCTCTTAATTTTTATGGACAAAAATTTTTATAAGGGGGAAAGTTGTAAAACCTGAAAATAAAAAGAGAAAATAAGATAGAAAATAAAAAGAAATAAGAATAAGAGATTTCAGTTTTGATGGAAAATTTGGTATTAATCATACTAATAAGGGGTATTTGGGTATAGGAAACTGTTCGCAAACCTTAAGTATAAAAGCTACACTTAAGGTTTTTGCAACACTTTTCTTGCAAACTTCTCATGTACCCCCCATTATGTGTGCTAGGGTTTTCAACCTAGGTAGGTTCTGTATATTTCAAGAGAAACCAATCACAAAGCAAGTATCGATAAGTATATGAGCCCCTTTTCTTATAAAACATCAAAACATAAAATGTTGAAAATTTGTTTTTCTAGTTAGGACAACAAGAAAAATGAATTTGGAAGGGTATTTGAAGAGCTTTTCCATAAATCTCTAGTAGTGTGACAAA
Source organism: Lumnitzera racemosa (assembly GCA_024138005.1). NCBI lineage: Eukaryota > Viridiplantae > Streptophyta > Magnoliopsida > Myrtales > Combretaceae > Lumnitzera > Lumnitzera racemosa. The sequence goes on from JAMXBC010000010.1 coordinate 45,075,895, forward strand.
ATGTAAGGCGAGAGACATTAAGGTAAGGCAGTTTAGAGTGGTTTTTAATGGATTTTGGTTAAAGCTCCTAAGATCTTTTGTTTGTATTGGTAAGGTGTTGAGTGAAACAAATTTAGGTGTTATTTTAGAGACCTTACGTCATGTTTCTAGTGGTAAAAGAACTTTTGATAGATCATAAATGGTAAGGGATGTGGTTAATATATGTGTGTTCATGTTTGAGTTTTGTTATATGAATTATTAAGGTTGATGTGAATTTGAGGACTTGTCATGGGTTGAGCGGGTATTTAGAATGGTGTAAAGATGCTCTTCTATTAGTTTGGCATTTTAGGAGTGTTGGGTTGTGAATAGGTGAAGAGTAGGGTTGATTTTTGGGGGAACTGCGTTGTTGTAGTTTGTAGATTTCTACATATTACAGTAAGTGTTTGGATGCCTTACTATCTGATTGCTAGGGACGTTACCATGCTCTTTTGAGCAATGCATCTAGACGCCAGACGAATTAGAATCCAAACACCCGACCTTCTTTCTTATAAAAGCTTTTCTTTGAGCCTTTTTTTTTTTGGGGGGGGGGGGGGGGGGTTTGTAAGTGTTTACCAATCTAAGATCCTTTCTTAAACATTTCTAATCAAGAATTATCACTCGAACAGTTTACAAAATAATTTAACTAACTAGTGATCATAGTTTTCCGTTATGATTCCTAAAGTTAACTTGAGCCAATTGAAGTTGTCATATTGAGGATATCGTTAGTCTAGTTCTAATGCTAAGTAAGGGTGATGTTTCTCTTGTTAATAGGTTATGAGGCACTTGTATCGAACTTTGAGAAAACGTTACAGTCAAGTATGGGGTTTGAATGTTGTTTGTGTGTGCATAGGATTTAATAATGCTAAATGGAATTAATGAAAACTTGGCTTAAATAAGTGTGCTGCTTCTACTTAGTTGGGCTTAAGGAATTGGGAAGACTAGACCTTAGGGTGGTACCCTGATAATCCTTGCATGACAATGTCCTGATTAAAGTCACGCCTGGAAATGATTTGGGTAAATTTAGGATATTCCATAGTTATTACGGTGTTGGAGAGGATTTAATGCTAATACTGATATGTATAATATATTTGTATGCAATTACTCTAAGTTCCAGGACATTGGAACTGTGTTGCTTGATAGACCTAAATAAGATAATAACCAGTAGTTGTTGCATATAGACATTGAATTAGCTGATGTATATGCTTATGAATATAATGTGTGTTCATACGCTTGTGGTTGCACCCCATATAGAGCTCTTCTCACCCCTTAGGTTTTCATGTTTTTAGATGCAGGCATAGGTCATGATGATTATGAGGACTATAGTAAGTATAGTTACGATGATGAGGACATTGATTACTTTAACTATTATTATGACTTTGGAAATGGTTTAGTGTAGCTATCTTAGAATTGTAAATTCTATTGAGTTATGTTATTAGATAGTTGATCTTCTATATTTAAGTTATTTCTTAGGTTTAGAAAAATCACCTGAAACTTCTTCTGTTAAGTCCTTTATAGTTGCTTTGTTACTCGTTGGTGTATGTAAAACTATAAGTCTTGGTTTTTGGTTCTTGAGATGGTTGTAATTTAATTCTCAACAAGTTTCAAATTTTAATGAATAAAGTGAAAGCTTGATCCTTATGTAAATTCTGATGATAGAGGATGTTTAAGACAACCTTGGAAAGTGGTATTAGAATTATTATAGGTGTTTAGAGTTAATTAATTATGTGATGATGACAATAGGTGTTTTAGATACTTGATGTGTCAGTAGAGTATAGAAGCATGTGGTAGGCTGTAATTTCCTAGGTTTTGGGGCCTTACACTTTAAATATCCACTTTGAAAATTTTAAAATGAGATATAAGACTAAGATAAGACATTTAGCTATTAATGACACAAGATTTTTATTAAAATTACATTTGAACTTAAGCTTAAAACTTATAAGAAATGTTAAAAAGACATTAACATTGAATGATATTAGGAGTTTATTAACGGATTTAGGTGTTAGGCCTACATCTAGACCTATTTATAATAAATCCAAACAAATTTAACTTATTTATTAATCGTGTCAAGTTTTGCTACATAAATCTATTTATAATCATATCCTCTCAAATCTAGATTTGCAGATTAGTGACAAATTGCCAACCTTGATTGTCGTATGATGCATGCATCGATGTTTCTATTTGAAGCCCATGAGGTATTAGACATTTTAAACGTTATGATCCGAACATGTATGACATGTGAAAGCGTATCATGTTAAAAAAAAAAAAAAAAAGAAATTGATACGGGCTTGTTATAAAGTGTTGGACTTACAATTTTTTTTTTAATAAAAATTCAAGTAAATCCAATTCTATTTTCTATAGAAACAAGGTAAATAAAACATTTCATTCTAGATCTAATAAAAATCACTTTAAACTCCTAATCTTACTTCTTTCTCTCCGTCTTCATCTCTCCCCCACTCTACCACAATTCTCCCTCCCATCAACAAATATCCAATGAGATGACATGTTCGTAGTGCAGATAAATATGTATTTTGGAGTTCTTCAAGTAAAATAGAATTTCGTTTGCTATATACTTTTTCTAAATTCATAACTTATGTCGACACAATATTTTGTGTTGACTCTTATCTTTCTAATCAGTATTAGTACAATTTAAGTAAATGTTTTGTAGTTTACAAGCGTTTGTGAACCAATCTCAACAGATATGAATAAATATATAAAATAGAATAATAAGATGTATAATTATATATTTATTATTCTTTTCCTATATGGAACAGGAGTGATAATCCTATTACTTACAAATATTACCGTATTGTGTTTCACTGCCAGCATATCCTTTAAAACGAATATCTCTTGGTTCATGGTGATGAAGCCACACATAATTAACTTTAATGTCAGTGACGTTGTCAATTCCGACGTAACACCTCGAACAAATGATAGAAGTGAACCACTTGTAACAACTGTTCTCCCCGTGCATTGATTCAAAGGATATGCGTGTATTGAAATCCAACCCAATCAGATCCATATGTTGTGAAACCAAATTTATTGTAAAAATAAATAAAAGGTGTATTGTTAATTAGTAATCTATAAAAACATTTGCAGAAGCTTCATTTTTTTTCCCTAATTAAATCTATATATTATTGCTTGGGAGAGAAAACTCAAATATGAAGAGATTAATTTTTATACTATTAGATTATAATAGCCTTGATTTCATTTTTTTTTAAAGAAAAGTTTTTATTGATAAAATTCAACATCGATGATATATTTCCCATCCTATAATAATTTTTCTATGTAAAAATGAAACTGAAAATAATAATAAGTCAAATTGAAGCATACTTATAAAATCATCTTCAAAAGTGAAACTTGTCCACAAGATTTCAGGGCTTTTATGTTGCTATATCATATGAATGGATTTTTTAAACCTTTTTATTTCTTTTTATTTTTTATTTTTTCAAATTCTCGGCCACGTACTTATTTTATTTTATTGTTTTTGGCGGACTAGGTTTTCAGCTACCGGAGCCATCTTTTCTAAGGGACAACTATGTCAATAATGGGACTGCCGAGGGGCCTCACGATGGATGACCTTTTTCGAACACCTTTTAGAGGTTTATCCTCTCATAGAATAAATAACCATAAATCATTTGGATCCGTTGTAAATCTTGCGATACAATTAAATTAAAAACCGAATACTTACGATTATTATAATTGCAATTAATATAATAGTTCAGGGAAAAAAAAAAAAACCAAAATACATAGCTATTTTCAGGAAACTGCTTTAGAAGGGTTATTTTCATTCACTTGAATCTTTTAACCTTTTAAATGGACCGTCATAAAGAAAGACTGATATTTCAAATGGTCCCCTATTCTCATCTTTAATAATGCTATTCGGTTGATATATATTACTTGTTAAATTTAGTTCTATGTTTTGATGAGTCCAGTTCTCTTATACATCATACAAATATTAGAACTTCCTTTAAAAGATTATTACACCTTAAGATTGTTATAATTTAATTGTATAAACATTGATCTTAATAAGATGGATTAAGTTTTAATCTTTTTTTCTAAGTTATAACATAGTTCCAAGAAAAAAAGAAAATTATATGATATTTATATGATTGCAAATGCCTATAGATGATGTACACTGTACTCTGCGCAAAACGAAAATAGACATTAGTATGAATCCCGATACATTCCCATATATGTGGCACGTTACTTGAGGGAACAACCAAAGTTGATGCTATTATAATCATATTCTTTATATGCATACTATTGTAATATTTATTTTAAACTTGCACTATTCAAGAGCTACGATCTCTATTTAGTGTGGATTATGTAAGATGATTTGTGTGTCCAAAGGTAGTCAATCAAACTATAACAACCCTTCCATTTAAAAAAAAAAAGAAAGAAAGAAAAAAAAAAAACACTATTCGTTTCTATTATAATTCTCATGGTTGGATTTGATGGGAATTTAATTTGAAGCAACTTTTGTGTTTGTTTTATTCTCCTCCTGAATTTTTACCTGAACTACCTAGAGATTGACAATTTACATGATTGCATGTAGTTGTAGTACTCGGTGCATGGACCCCCTTGCAGATAGCAACCTTTATGACCCTTCCAAATTGAAAACGTTCATGCATCGATTAACCACATCACACACTTCCCTGTATATTTATCTCTCTGCGATTAGTATGGGGTGTCTTCTCATACATATAGGGTAAACAAAAAAAAAATAAAAAATAAAAAAAAAGAATAAATGAAACTCAGTCGTTAATACTTACTAGTTGTTCTCCAATACTCAGTCCAAAAAAAGAAAATAATAAAAAATTTACGTGATAAACCCAAAGACATCGAATATTGGGCTGTAAATAATTGTCGAGTTATGTTTTACCTTGTTTTTGTCTAATAGTCCTACAGTTGAAAGATGTATTTACCTTAAAATACTAGTACAGTTTAGTACTCCTCCAAAAAGGATTTAATATTACTAAGTATTTTATAAAGGATAATATTCGCTTAACATTGAGAACAAACATACTTGATAATGTCAGTAATATCTTCACCTAAAACTATTATCTCCTTAGAGCCTACTTTAACCATTTTGTCATCATCTACATTAAATAGAGCCTCAACTTATGCATTAGACCTACATGACTCAAACCAATACAGCTTGGCGAGGTCTTGAGATATTAGATATGTTGCTGCTATTAGTCTTTGTTTCTGATGCTAACTAGTATATAGCCATTTCATTTTATTTATTTTCAAATTGAGGCACATGCACTAGTCCATTTGTATTTGTGTTTAGTCTTTTGCAGTTTGTACATAAATACTTGAAGTCAACTAACAGAATTAACAAACTAATTCATATGTCTCTGTCTCCTTCTTCCTTTCTTGATCATTCTAAGCTCATCTTTACTAAATTTTCATTACTTGTCACTTTAGATGGTGTCAGAGCTAAAATTATTCATCTGGTACTTTCCTTTACTGGTTCAAATTGATTGAATCAATTAGAATTTCTTTGAATCGATTTCATCATGGTTGTTCTATCGATGAACATTGAATTATCATATAATGATCCCCTTTATTTGTCCAGATTTGATCATTTAGGTCCTATAATTGCAAGCTTAGTCTTTAATGGATCTAATTTCCTTAGATGGATTAGATCAATTAAATTGGCTCTAAGATTTAAATCAAAACTAGGGTTTGTAGATTGGAGTTATTTGAAATTGAAGAGTGATGCGAACAATTCGTAAAGATGATTGAGATGTAATTATATGATATGTTGTTAGATACTTTATTCAATGTTGAAAGAATTGACAAAAAGTTTCTCTATATGCTAATCCTTTTAAAGAATTGTTGGATGATATATACAAAAGGTATGGACAAACAAATGGTCCATTGCTTTATTAGCTTCAAAATGAGATTTGGATTGTGAAACAAGGAGCATCTACTGACAAAGTACTACCATAGACTCAAGATACTTTAAGATGAGTTGAATAGTATGTGCTATTCCTAAATGCATTTGGGGTCAGTAGATGCATGTACTTATGATTTAGTTGGAAAGTTTGTTGAAATCGAACATAAGAATAAACTCATGCAATTTCTCATAGCATTTAATGATGTATATGAAATGTTATGAATCATATGCTTTTTTTAGAGTTTCTTCCTATTGTTAGTAAGGCATATTATCTAGTTAATTAAGTTGAAAAGCAAAAGAAATTATCTAGAGCTCTTGATAGGATAGATGATAGTGCTGCTTATAATGTGAAAAGTCAAATCGGGGATATTAGTTTTGAAAAGAAAGATGAGGAAAGTTGTGAGCTAAAATCACTCACTCACATTGTAAGAAAAGTAGACATTCAATTGAAAGTTGTTTTAAGCTTTATAAAATATCCCAAATGGTATGAAAAATCAAAAGATAAAGATAAAAGAGGAACTAGATTCGTAGCATAAATTGAAGTTGTAACAGATCCAAAAGATAATCCACTTGATGGTAGAAGCATGAATTCCAATTCTTAGATAAGCTTAGTTAATGATGGTGAATTGGTTTCAAAGATTTGTCATAAGATTGTTAGAATATTAAAAAGGGAAATATCATGGGGATGACAATGTGGCTTTGGCTATCTTTGTAGGTCAATGTACCTTCTCTTGCTCTTTCTTTGCTTCTAATCATAATATTGGTCATAAAGTGTGTGTGTGGATAATAGACAACGATGTTGTGGAACACATAAGTCCATTTTATCATCTTTTAGTTGAAAAAAAAAAATATACTTTCTAAGCCCATTTAGCTAGAAGTATTCCTTTGTTTAACCACATAACACTTTATAAGGTGTTATATGTTCTTAACTTTGGTTGCAATTTGTTGTTAGTTTTAAAACTTCTTGTTCAAACTAATTAAATTGCTTTGTTTACCTCCATTCCTACTTGTTTCAAGACCATAATTGTTGCCAAAGTTGATGCAAGAAGTGGACTCTATGTAATAAATTCTAAGCTAACTATAAATGTGTTTGATATTTGTTGAATTGTTGCATAACAATCTTGGGCAAGTTGCCTTTTCAAGACCAACACATGTTCTACCTTGTAATAATAAAAACTTTGAGCATTTGATATGTGATGGTTGTCAACTTGCTAAGTCACATAGATTGCCATTCCATTCTAGTACTTCCTTTTCTTCTCATATATTTGAACTTATTCATGTTGATTTATGGAAATCTTATAATACATCCTTAATCTCTAGGGGTAAATTTTTTCTTACAATAGTAAATGACATGACCAGTTGTACTTAGATAGATTTGCTTCAACATAAACATCAAACTTGTTCTACCTTGAGGGTTTTCATTACTTACGTTAAAAACCACTTTCAAACTTTGCTAAAAACAATTCGTATCAATAATGGGAGTGAGTTTCTTTCCTTTGAATGCTAAGCTTTGCTAAAAAAAAAATGAAATTATTCATAAAAAAATCATGACATAATACACCACTACAGGATGATATTGTTGAAGGAAAGCATCAACATCTACTGGATGTAGCCTCTCTTTTAAGAATTCATACTAGGTTGTCAAAATGATTTAGGGTTGAATGTATATTAATTGCTACCTCTCTTATCAATAGAATGTCTATTTAAAATCTTAAATTGAAACCACCTTATGAGCTCTTCATTCAAAAGGATACCTCTTATTTTGACCTTAGAACCTTTAGTTGCTTATGTTATATTACCATTGTGGATAATTCTAATGACAAATTTGATGCTAGAGCTTAAGTTGTGTATTTTTAAGGTATTTATCTACTAAAAAAGGATATAAACTTTATGATCTCACTTCTCATAAAATGTTTACCAATCATCATGTTACTTTCTATGAGTGTGTTTTTCCTTTAAGAAGCTTTATTGATTTGAATAATTTTGTTAAATTATATCAATCTTTACTTTTGTTTTCATCACATTCTATTGAAGAGTCTTTAATAGCCCTCGAGTGTTCTTCTTCATTAACTTTTGATCCTTCTTTCTCTTCATCCCATTCTCTTAATAAATTGCTCATCACTTATTAAAAGATCAAAATGTATTAAGAGACCACCAAGTTAGCCTACTAATTTTGTTCATACAGCCTAATCAACATCATTAACACTAGCAACTACTACTACTACCTTTTCTTCTTCTTCTTTGACCTTATATCCTCTTTTTTCTTCTCAAACACTTCATAATCTTACAAAGACTATGTGCCTTCCCTAGCTAACATATTAATTGTTCATGAATTATGGAATTGCCAAGAGGATAAGGAAGATCTTAGATGGATAAAGGCTATTCATAATAGTATAAGAAGTTACTTGCCCTTAAGTTTGGTCAAACTTAGGAACTTCTTTCTTTACCTTTGTCACGACCCGAGGTGGCTAGTTATGGTAGTCGCCATATATCATACAAAGGATTGTGGATTGAATTCCCTTATAATCGATGACCCTTTATACGATACATAAGGCTACAACTATAACTAATAATCAAGAGTTGTGCAAGCATAAGTAATATCATTTCATGATAATAATAATAAAATATATAAACATAACACATAATCTATTTATATAAAAATTTATAAATATAAAGTTTTTAGAATTTTTAACTCATACTAATATCAGTTTATCACATATTCAGATCTATAATCTAGATAAATAGTCATGTGAACACTCCAAACACATCCTGCTCCCACATCGACCCCCAAATGAACCATTAACCTCAGGCATGCGACGACCCAACTCCATAAATAACTCAACTTGCGAAAGAAGACTACAAGGGTATAAGCTAACTAGCTTAGTGAGATAATCCTCTCAATCATTCATCAATTAAGTTATACAATAATTAAATTCAATCAAATGAATGTATGTCAATCAGTATGCCAAACAAATACATGCAGGTGATCAGGTACTGTATACAACTCAGATTTAACGCCTTCCGAAGTCAGGGTTGGAGATACATCGGCATAGTCAAATCCGGGTATCATACTAAAACTTATCTCATAACGAAACTCCGCGTTTTGTTTTTAAAATGTAATGGTATATCCATTATTATTTTTATAAAAAATGAGTTCTACATATATTTGTAAGTAAGTTTACGCAGCCTCACTTACCCCTAAACGAAAGCTTTTGGACTCGACTCTTAGTTAGGCGGTTGGCACCTCCAACACCTAGTAATCCCGTGGGCTAAGGTAAGGTCATATTGTATGTGTGTACCGTACGAAATCTATAACAATCAATAATCAATGCACATATGGCCTTTCGCTACCTTCGTATAATATGACTGCCGGAATTAATTATGCAGTATATGATTATGTGTGTTTCAAGTTAGCTTTTTTTAGTCTAGTAAAATTAGGTCTTATTATTTAGTGATCATTTAAAGTTACAAACAATCAATTCCTAGTGAAACTACTATGCAACAATCAATACATTATTATAATTTAAAGTAAATTCACCATTAACAACCAATTATCATACACAAGTATAATCTAACCCTATTCAACATTCCATTATTGATCATAACTTGTATTCATTAACTATAAACAAAAACAAATATGGAATCATCAGTAAAACTCACTCGGCCATAATCGACTCAAGAGTTGTAATAATTTGGTAGCAGCTCAGGATCAAGGTCGAGATCACCTAAGAATAAGGAATATAAAATTTGTAAGTTGGGGAATTTAAAGCTAAACTAGTATTGTAATTTGTAAGGTTTACTTCATCTAGTTACACGAAATTATCGATTTGAATTTTTTATTGAATCGCGTATAACATTTTCGTTTTATCTCGGATCGTTATGAACTTATTGTCTATTTTGATCGTTTTTAGCTTATTTTCTTATAGCGAGATCCATTTTGGACGTTGTGACTTGCAGTTTAAATTGCGATATAAAAATATTACAAAATTTATTATTTAATTTAAAAAATTATGAAAAATTAATTTTAGCTTTTTTAAATATATTTATGATTTAATAATTATTTAAATCATATAATTAATAATTTTATTATTTTGAGTATATTTTACCTTAGTAACTTAGTTTTACTTATTTTTTAGATTTTAGACTTATTACAATTGTTATTATTATTATTACTATTATTTTTATTATTTATTATTTTCTTATTATTTATTTGTATTTTACGAGACACATATATATATACATGTACCTATTACTATATTTGATTAATTTTTATAATTTACTTAATTAGTAATTCCTAATTTATGTAATATATATATATATACCTACTCCTTACATATTTAAGAATTTATTTTATTTAGCAAATATTATTGTATCATATATGCTGCTTAATATACGATATACTATATATATACTATATGTTATATATATATATATTTATGCCATATGTAGATATATATGTATACATAAAATATAGCTTACTTGTATATATGAATATATAATTACAAAATACATGTATATAATATACAAATACATATTCTTATATATGTATACATATGAAAATAAAGCTTGTATACATATATACATAAATAATCATTTCACATGTACACATATATGTATATATCTATATTTATTTTGTGAAAATAATAAATACTTACTTGACATATTCTTATGTACACATACATATATTCATGTATTCTTATTTATACACATGTATACTCATATACCGTATATTTTACCTAATAGTATATATATCTATACATGTCTACATCATATATTTATACATACACATATATATCTTAAGTTATCTACTCATGTATATGTACATGTATATGTAATGAATTATTTAGTAAAATACAACAAAAATACTTAGTATATATATGTACATACCATATAACATTCATATGTATAACCAAAATAAATATACTTACCCTATTATTTTTGTATTAATCTCAATTTTTCTTCTTCTTCTTCTTGGTTTTCAATTTCGTGTGTGTATGTACATGATAACTTGTTGGGTTTTATTTGTTTTTCTTTTTTCTTTTTTTTTTTTTTTATTTCAAAGTTTCAGACGTCCCACATGCAGCTACACTTAGATTATATAAATAGCAAAATTAATCTTATAGATTTAGCATTTATGGAGATAAGACAACTTAATCCTTTTGGAATTGATTTTTTTTTTTTTTTTTGTAATTGCAACACTTGGACATAGAACTGTATCACATGGGCTACTAACTTCTGATTTTTTTCTTTTGATTTTCAGGACATGGTAGCAAGGGAAAGAGAAGAAAAGAAAGAAAAGAGAAAAAGAAAGAAAGAAAAAGGAAGAAAATAGAAATTAAAAATAAATATATATAATTTTTCTAAACCTAAAAATAATAAAACTAATCATCATAAATTAATTTTGAAATTTTTTGAAAATTTATCAATTTAATTGGTACTCGTTATAATTATAATTTTTTATAAGTTATTGTAGTGATTTCGTTAAAAATTTTATGTAATTTAGTCAATAATTACAACCAACTACAATTATATCACTATTGAGTGATATTTAACTATTTTATAAGCTTAAAGTTATAATTTTAGGATTTCGATCAAATTTGGGTTCAATTTTGGTTAATTGTGCATAAATCTGATTTAGGGTTTTAGTACGTGCTTTAGGGTTTCGATCAATTTCTAGGGTTTTATTATCGGTATTATATTTGATTTATTAAGTTTCATAATCTTTTATTGTTATTAGCTTTATTGACTCATTACACAGTTTAGGACATTTGGACTTAAATTAGGGTTCAAACTATCGATTTTCTAGGGTTTACAACCTTGGAGAAAGAAAGCTATTGGCTTTAAGTGAGTATATAAAATCAAATATAAACCTGATGCCTCATTTGAAAGGTTTAAAGCCTACTTAGTTACTAAAGGATCACACAAGTGGAAGAAGTTGATTATGTTTACAGCTTTCTTTTATTGCTAAACTCATTACTATTAGAGTTTAATTGGCTATTATTATTGTAAAAAATTAGCTTATGCATCAAGTTGATGTTAATAATGCTTTCTTACATGTTCATTTAGATGAGTTTTGATGGCAATCAACCCCAAGGACCCTTCGCTTGGTCTCGAGCTGAAGGAATTGCCAACATGGTACAACGGATTCTTTCTCATCACCTAATGCTAAAGGAGTTTGCCCTGATTTGCTGAGTTTATATGATTGTATACCTGAGCTACAATAAGCTAAGTACTATGCTAATACAATATCATGGCCAATATGAACTATTCATCAACTCCTCCGAGGCCCTATCTAAGACTTCTGACATGATCTAAGACGCCTAACCTTCATTGTTGACCTACCCAAAAGATTCCTTAACTTTGTACGTCTAGAGCCATTAAGGCATGTATATCAAGCTGATCAAAGTTTCTTCTCTAGCTTACCTTATCCAGAGAGAATAGAGCTTGTTATGTAACATATCTTCAAGACCTCTCCTTGAGTGATACGTGTCCTACTACTTGATTCGTACCACCTTAACATTGGATATTCTTGGTAGACTGATTACAAATTTGCTCTTTTCTTTTTATGAATCAATTGGATTTACTTATCTTAGTACCATCTTGATGCAAGATATTCAACTTAGACCAATGTATCATATTCGACTAGTTATATGGGTAGTATGTTGTTACGTCCCGAAGCAGCAAAGTCATAACAGTCTCGCCGTATAAACTATTCTAAGATAGAAAATGATCTTTCAATCGCTACCTTAAACTTGATTTACACAAGACATTCATGACTAACTCATTTTGAAGTAAATAGTTTTCAAATTAAATGTATTATTTGCATATGGAAGTATAAAAACATACATTAGGATTCCAATATTCCAAATTAATGTTTACATAATTCACTAACCTAACCTTACTTGAGCAATACATGATTGAATATTAAAAGATTCATAAATAAGAGCTGAACGTCAAAAATGCATTTGATTATCAGTTTATTTCCTCACTCCCTAGTATCTAGTAGTAGAGTAGGTAGCTTCAAGATAGTTATAATGCTGCTTCTTAACTAGTACCTATAATAATATTTATAGAAGATGTGAGTAACTAATCACTTAATAAGTTGAGATGGAGACTTAAAACTATACATTAAACAAAAATAGGATTATCAACTAATTATTTTAATGTAACGTGATACGCAAATGCCATCACATTATATTATTCTGTCTGTAATAAGATTAAAGAAATTATACTCACTCTAATCCAGGTTGAGGAGTTTAATGTACATTTCAACTGCTCACGACCAAACCTAAACTTGTGCAATTAACTTCACCCTTATTGCGACCTCCTTTCCTGTGGCTTATTTTGACTGACGATGAAGAATGGACTAATTATGCTATCTAACGCTATCTATTTCGAAGAGGTCGGTATTTGGTTGGAGAACCCTAAATGTCTCTCTTAATGGGTTGAAATGCTTGACTGGTTAATTTTACAAGCCATATATTATAAAGTCCAATTAAAGTCATCAATCCATATCACATAATACAAAACAATTACAAACTATACAGTATGCTAATAATATAAAATGCATTCAAGAACATACACACATAGGCATGCGTACATTCAAACTACTTATAGGTACAAATAAGTATAATCTTAAGCCTCTAAGTACTCTAAAACAGTACTCTGAATTATAGTTATGTATTGATCCCAAAATTACCTGAATATCTCGCTTGCTCACTTAAGGTGTAACTTGTGACAGGCCTTCACTAATAGTCCTTATGTTACAAAGGTCATTTTAATATTAATATAACTATTTTATATAGGCTTTATTTTATAACTCTTTATATTATCTTTAGTTTATGGTTTTATTATATCTAATTATTTAGGTTTTTAATTCTCTTACAATTATTTTTGTTTTAAGCTACATTCTGATTCAGCTTCTGAATTAGGGTCTGGTTTACCTTTTGGTTACCCTTCACTTATAATTCTTATAAATGTCTTACCATTTTTTTTTTTCGCAATTTATTCAGGTAAATACAACTTTTGGTTTAAATTTTTGATCAACTCTCTATTATGCTTCTATTAAACTTAATTTTGATTTTTGCTTTTGGTTATTGTTTTAACTGTGAAATCTATGTATTTCCCCCGAACCAATATATGAAACTTATCTAACTATACTTAAGTATCCTAAATTTTCGTTTTAGTTCCTAACTAGAACTTTGGTTGGTACGATTATTTAACTATTGAATTAGCTCCTAATGTAAAAATAACCTACATTTTTTATATAAATTCCTAAATTCATAATCCAATTCAGATTTGTATAATTTTGATAATATCATAATATTATAAAATTTAACCTAGTATTTCCTACTTATTTAATTTCCTATATATGCATATTATGTATTATCACATAATCTACCCCTTAACACTTGTCTAACATTTCTAACACTATAAATATCATCTTTCATCATCCAATAACATATAAATATGTTTAATTATATCCTGAATCAAAATTTATATCTAATTAATATTAAATCAAAAAATTGATTTAAATATTCTCCTTTATCTACATTTTTACTACACAATATGCATATTATATACAACTAAGGCCTCAAACTCCACAAATACTATCCTACATCAGCAACTAACATCTAAGGACTCCTAATTACATAATAAATCATAATTTCCACCAACTTAATATTAAATTAAAAAATTAAGCCTAAATATTGTCTTTTATATATGATTTTAAGGCCTAAAAATGAAGTAAAATTTTAGAAAATTAATTTTTAGAAAAATTTTTTATAGCATTATCGTAAACACTCTAAACAGTCTATACAAAAATTTTGAAGTCAAAACTGCACCATTAAGGTTATTTAAATTTAAATCGAAATCGAAAACTAGATTGGGTTTAGTTATTTCTTAATAAGAGTAATCTCGAGGCTTAAATTTGTCAAATTGGCATTTTTTTCCATAAATCTACATACTAAAATATCATAGAATACCAAATTTCATAATTTTTCATTATCATTTGATATTTTTAATAAATAAAGCAAAATCGAAAGGGAAATTAGAACTTACTAGTGATATTAGCTTTAGCCATCGCCAACCACCATGGCCTTGTTGGCACTTCCAAGTGTAGGATTCATTGTGTGGTGGTCAGTTTAGTTTCGTCCCATGTGCTGTTTGGGATGTAGGTTCTCTTGTAATACCCTAAATACATACTATTTTGTATATTTTTAGTAAAATTGTTTTTTTTTTCTTCTTCTCGACTTCTCTCTGTTTTTCCTAAACTCACAATTAACCAAAATGAATTTTGGAAAGGGTTGCTGAATTTATTGAGGTGGTTAGGGTTTTCTCTAATTCTACTTAAGCTAAATGTCCCTTATCTTCTCTCTTTTTCACTTCCTATTTGTCTTAATTTTATTAGATAACTTTTTTTTTTTAGCTTGCTACGCCTGTTTTCAGACCATTCCGCATTTCTTATGAATATTTTCTTGATTTTCCTTAGTTTTTATGAATTTTCTTTAATTAATTAGCATTATTTTAGTTAATTTAAATAATTTTGCCTATTTTTACCTACATGTAAAAAAATATATGGTACAAATAAATACTTCTAAATATTATTTATGTTATTTTATGATTTTTAGTGTGCATATAATTTATTTCTAACTATTTATTAATTATCGGAATTCGTTTTTCACATTTTTGATAAATAACAAGCAATATACATATAACTTAATATTATAATATGTAATTATTTTATTATTTATTTTCTTAAATCCAAATTTATGGGATTGATTTTACTAATATTTCTAACTCCATCATAAAATTTGAGTTTAATTGGATAATTTACGTGATCGCTCTAAATTTTACAACCTATTTCTAAACCGACCAATCGTGGGTTAATCACTAATTTTTGTAGGACCTCATATGCGTCACAACCATTTAAATGGGTTAAGAGTTTGTTAAACCTCTACCTTAAAACCTTTTTAGAACCATCGCATTTTTTTTTATGATAGAATTGAAGGACCTACCCACATGATGGTAAGACCTAGTCAAAGCCACACCTTATTTCATTTAGCGTAATCTCTTGGCATTAGGTGGAACCTACACAACCCCATGCCATATGAAGAGATATATATACATCCTCCATAAGGTTAATCTTTAGCACAATCAAGCCAGGTTTACAAGCTTGTCGAGTCCCATTATGTACTCAAACAAGCTTTATGAAAGTAGAATCTTAAATACACCAATTTCATCACTTCTTTAGGTTTTGAATGTCTAAGGATGATTATTCTCTCATTATTAGATGTCGTGAAGATGAATTCTTAGTCGTATTGGTTTATATTGACGATTCTCTTATTGTTAGGAATTCATTACTTGCTATTATTGATGTTAAAAGCACTATTGATCATGCATTTACCATAAAGACTTAGGTCATGTATAATTTTGGGAATTGAAATGTCATGGGAGCTGTATTTTTTACGATTTGATTCCAAGTAGTCAATTTAAGGTATCCATGAATATAGCCTAATTAAGTCGATATTTCATGAGTAGTTCAAAAAAGTTAGTTGAAGACACCTCATAGGCTAGGAATATAAAAATATAATAAAATATTATTCTAGCCAAAATAGCTAATTTTATTATATTACATTATACGTATTAAAAACGCGCAATTTATATATTAAAAATTACTTAAAACTTAGAAATAAATTATTTTGGCTATAAAATTTTATAATGTCATAAAATAATACATAAAAGTAGTACAGGTACTTTGGTTATAATTATTATGTATAAATATATACTAATAATTACCTAAAATACATGACTTTAAGAAAAAAATACTTGAAAATAATTAGGAAAAATACTAAAAATTATAAAAAAAGAAAAACAAAACTAACTGAACTAAGTGGACAAGGGCGTAGCCTAATGTGGGACATTTGTTGGAGGGAAGACTTTAGCCTAATGACATAGAGAAAGTAAATTAGGGTGGGTGCTTATGAATTATCAAGAGAGAAAACCTCATTTTGTTCCCTTTCAAATGTAGAAAATTCTCAATCTACTCTTCTAAAGTTCAATTAGACCTTTAAGAATTTGGGAAAATTTTGTGGATGGAAGAAAGCGAGTAGAAACGAAATTACAGAAATGCAAGTGAAATTAGGAAAATTGAGCAAGATCACAGTACAAGGGTTCAAGGAGGAGTTAGGTGTGAACCACCACCATAAGAACACAGTGGAGGTGGTATTTTAGTGGGTGGACAAACTTTTGGTGACTATTGGTGGTTGGAGCAGTGGTTTTTGGTGAATGATCACTTTTTCTTACTTTCATCAAAATTTAACTACAAATAGTAAATGATTTTAAAAAATTATGAAACTTAAAATTATGAAACTTAGTTTTCCTTAATAATTTTTGCATAAAATTCAAATATCAATGTAGATTTTCCTAATTTTAAGTGCATATATGGGTTTCGTAAGAAAAAAAATCCTATTAACTAATTTTTAATTGCATTTTAAAAAACCTAAATGATGTAATTTTGACCTAAATTTTTGTATATGGGTTCCTTAATGGTCATGCTTTGATGCTATGTAATTTTTTTTCAAGATTTTGAAGTTGGGTTTATGAAAAATTTTGGTTATTAGTGAAACAATGGCTAAAGAGTATTTTTGTTAAGGATTTCTTTAATGAACTTAGAGTAATTTTGGTATAAACTAAAAAAAAATAATGATTTATGATGATATTTAGTGAAATGACATTATATTTTGAAGGAAAACCCATCAATAACTTGCTTACGGGAATTAAAAGTGCTAAACTATATGTTTTCTACTACAATTATAAGTCCTTTTATTCAAATTGTATGTTTTTCTACTTAAATGACTCATGTGACTGTGAGAAAGGGTTTGAAGTGTTGATATGTTCTAGTTAAATAAATGAATGGTGGATTTAGCGTTGTGAAGAAGCGAGTTTGTGGTTATAAAGACAAAACAAGGGAGCTAGAAGGTAGGTCAAAAGGTTAGTGGTATTGAAATATATAAGTTACAACATATAAGTTGCACTTGGTTAGATGGTAGGTCAGAGACTTCGAATATGTATAAGAAGTGAGTTTCTAGTATCTTTATGAGTATAAAGGGTAATTGGCAGTACAATAGACATTGGATAAGTCATTTTGGACTGAAAGTACTTAAGGTAAAGCATATGGGGAGTCAAGGAATTGAAGAGGTGGTGTGTTAATGAGATGGATGAAACTTTGAATTGACATGTTAAGATGGATGTTGAACTAGAAATAAGGAGCTAGAATGAATGACTAAGTGCAAATATGTAAGGGAGTTAAGGAGCTAAAGAGGTGGTGTGTTAATGAGATAGATGAAACTTTGAATTAACATGATAAGATGGGTATTGAACTGGAAATAAGGATCTAAAATGGATGACTAAGTGCAAATATGTAAGTTTAGACGTGGTTAGAGGGTTCATTAGAATGTTTATCAAAGGGTTTGTTAGTGGATTGATCTGGGAAAAGGGGGACTTAATCTTAAGATCAAAGGCTTATTTAGAGGCTTAGTTGGTGTAAGAAGTTAGTTAAAGTAATAGTAGAGATTTGGTCAAAGAGTTATGATAAGAGTAAATTATTTACACTTTCAAGACATATCTAGGCATAAATAGTTCATAATTATGATTCAATTTTTAAGTTTTTGGTACTTAATTGTGTAATTTATTGATTTTAGATAAATCAAGAGCAAGGAGATGAAGTTTACACAAGAAAAATGAATTTCAAGGCAATCATAGCAGTAAGGAGAAGAAAACCTTGAAGTAGAACCAAGATTCACTCAATTACGGGTGTGATGATGAGAATTTGGAATGGCCAGCATTGATCACACCCTTCGTCATGGGCGTGATTAAGTAAGCACTGATGATCCCCTTGTTAATCATGCCTATGATTGAATATCGAGAGGGTGATTGTACCTTCAATCACGAAGCGTGATGAGATGTAATGAAGTGATGAGGAGTTCGCATTCATTATCACGGCCTTGATTAATGTACATTTTTATTTTTTGAGACTATCACACCCCAAGTCATGAGCATAATGGGAGTAGACATAACTGTTCTTTAACTTTTTCATACGAACCAGTACGTGAAACATGTCTTAACATCAGGTAATGTCTTTAAGTGATATATTTTTAAGTCCTTTGATAAGTCAAGTATAAATATACCGCAACTTTTAAACAGAGAGAGAGAGATTTACATCAGAATGAACACCATCAAGAAACTTAACAAATCACCAAAATCAAGACCATTAAGTTTCTTGTTTGTATTCTTAGGTAGTGATACTATAACAAGAGTTTTGTGTAACATTCTTCACCAACTTTGAGAAAATTGCGAAGAATCCAGTGTCTGTATATTGTTGTGTCAGAATCCTTTAAGTTAATCAAAAGGGCTTTTCTTCTCCTCTTTTCTTGCATGTTGTGTTTTATTTCTTTTATCCTATTTCTTTGTATTTGTTCTTTTTCTATCATATGTAAGTGATAAATCGAGGTTTATGAAGTCATTTTAATGTGAATGTATTTTGAATTATTGTTATTCCTAATATTATGCATTTCTAGTGATTAGAACTTCATACAAATTGAGATAATATAACGCATAACATAATCTTGTAGGAGATTTTAACGGCATACATTAAGAAACGATCCCATTGAATAGATCTTAGTCACTAGAACAAACTACTCCTATTAATAGAGATATTTTTAGGAAGTTCGCTGCATGTTTTATGGAATTCAAGGATAAGTAAGCTTCTAATGCAATCTTGATTTGTCCATTCTTTAAGAAGAGATTCTAAGGAACATAATCGGGATTAGAATTGAATAATTCTGAGAAGAATACTCACACGTACAGAATTCTTGTAGATGAGTAATTGTTAGGATAGATAGTTCATAAGCCATGTTAATATAATGGAGTAAACCTATTTTGTAATTTGTTGTTTTCATGTTATAATCTTATTTGCTATGCTCTCTTGGTGTAAATGTAGAATCAGTACAATTTAGTGATAGAAATAAGTTAAATTACTTCATTCAATCATTCGATTGCTAGTTAATAGGAAGAATAATTAGTACTAGTGTTTAAATCCTTTTCTTAGTGGAGACAACCCTATACCTATCCATAAACGATAGGTACATTTGCCTATTTAACTGAGTAAAGGATAGAATATAGGAATTCGAGTCATAAGACTTGGTAGCTTTATTAAGAGGTGATCAAGTTACCAATATAGGGAAACTTATGTAAGAATTTGTCAAAGGGTTTCTAGACCAAAACTTGATATTATACAAACTTTTAGAGCCTTTGTTTAAAGACTTCAATAATAAGTTAATATTTAATCAATAATCTACTAAACTTGCTTAAGTCAAGTCACATCCACACTTAAATCATTAAAATAAGCTCATATACTTTATATATAGTTAAAACTAAAGTAACTGTATTAAATATTTAGGGATAGATTGAATATTGTTCTACTATTGTGTGAGCTAAGCTTTATGTATTGCTTGTTTTGTGATATTACTTAGATTGGACTATTTGAAATTGGTTCACTACCCTAAAAACGATATAACTTAAACTCGGCCATAGTTGTTAAAATCGTAAGTCAAAATACAATTTTAAAATTTATGATTTTATAACATTTTTCTTAGTTAAAATGAATGTGAAATCATTAATGTGCAAATTTCTAGAAAAATTATGAATTTTTATATACAATTCTATAAGCTTACGATTTTATGCATTCAAATGAACAGTAGAATCATGATTTTGACAATCATGAACTTATCCTAATCTCTAACTTGAAATGCTTTGCAACCCATAAGGGGAACGGTATAGATTCTCATACCAAACACGGACCCTTCGATGACGATAGCTAAAATAGTCTTTTCTCCACCCTTAGTTGAAATAAGTGATAGGAGAAGAGGTTACAATAAGGTTAGGAACCGTGGTTCAAAGGTAGTCTTAGTAGGAGACTATTCTTCATAGCATAAGCCCTAGTTTAATTTCAATTCTTATATAATGTTAAACTCCTCAACTTAGATTAGAGTAAGTATAGTTTCTCTAACCTCATGATGAATCGGAAAACATTATGTAGTACTTGCTTATATATGCATTGCATCTAACTAACTTGATTGAAAACCATAGCTCTTATATGCTTAATACGTACTTCTATTTCCATCTCACTTACTGAACAAGTTGTCACTTATTTTCTTATATTAGCAAATGGAGTATGAGATTAAGGATCAAGAAGAATTGGCTGGATTCTTGTTTTTGTTGTTGACTATTCTAACTTTTAAGAAAACTACTTAGGTGTCCTTAAGTAACCTATTAGTTTTCAATTTTTGGTTTATATATTGTGTGATATGAACCTATGGATTTTACAATTACACTTTTGAAAAATTAAATTACATGTTTATTTTAACAGTTATTTTAAAAAGATTATACCACATGTTTATATCAAATAAGTAATGAACTAGATGCTTCAAAGCAGTTGAGTCGAGTACTCCTAGTGTGGACTAGGTTTACGATAGCAATTATAAGGTTAACTTCTATCATAGGATGGTTTAAATGGCAGGACTGTTATAACTCCACTTCATGAAGGCGTGATAGTTCTAAGTTGATATTATCACTTTGTTCTTAAGATCCTCATAAAGTATGGCTCTTAAGAACTCACTTTAAGGTATCATAACTAAAATAAAAAAGAACATCTTAGGAACACTAAGAGTTGGGTAACTAAGTGGGATATAAGGGATTTAGACTTATAGGTAGATAAATATATTACATATATAAGACTGTCTAAGGTAAATTGATATGATATGATATATATATGTATTTAACTTCTCCTTAGATTGCCTACCAATTCGTAGAAGTAAGTTGTATATATATTGGTTACATTATAATGGTTGGTGAATAGTTGCTTGTAGAGTACATCGTTTGCATTATAGAAGTTATTAGGAGATAAGGCTAATTGGAGGATGCTCTTTATTATTAATAAGATCATAGATATAGATTGTAAGGATTATCTTATAGTTGGGAGGTGATTTGCAGATAATGGAGAAAGGGTTGGAGTCTTATATTACAAACATAGCTCTTGAAAAAAGATACTTGCAAAGTAAGGAGGCTATGTCTATAGTGGTTTTAGTATTGTTTTTCCCTAGTAATCATAGAGCTAGATGGGTTTAACTAAGTATGAGTAGGATTACCCTATATCCTTAGAGATTGCTCTCTTTGTATCATTGACCAATTTCCTAAATTTCCATCTAGAAAGAGAGTAGATATAGGAGTTCTACTTTAACTTAATGAACCTGAACCTTGGTAGAATCAAACCTAATGAACTTGAACCTTGGTCGAATCATAAGAAAACTCACCAATTAAAGCATAAGACAAATTTAGATGCAAAGATAAGAATTCATATGAAGATTTCGAATGAAAGCTTCGATTACAATTTAGATGTTGTAGTAACTCAAGTTGAAGAAATGGGTGGAAACAAATGCATATACAAACTGAGAAGTTTAAAATTAAGAAGAGAAAGAAGTAATACCTTGGGTAGAACCTTAAGCAAAATTTGCTTATGAGGCTTAAGTTGAAAGTCATATAGGAATTGATGAAGTAGATCATGAGAATGAATTTAATGTTGAGAATACTGATAACAATAATAAAGTGTATGAAGTCCTAAATAATCCTAAGATCTTGGAATATGTGGTAATTAAGTTCTATGCCAAATTAAGACCGGTAATGTAGATATGAACGAGCCTAGGGATTTCTTTCCATTCAAAGATATAAAGATTTCTAAAGAATCTAGTAGCTTATGAAGTCAAAAAATAGTATGATGGAGTAATTTTTGACAATGCCATGAATTAAGACCTTAGTTATTTTTTACATGTTTGGGTCATGATTTATGTAATAGACTCTAGCCATTTTGATGTACTTAGTACTATTTGATGTGTATCAATTCTGGTTATCTAAATATGATCTTGTATATAGCTAACCAAAGTAACAATTAGAAACAATTAGTTAGGAAGTGAATAAGTAAGCTTTGATAGGTATGGAAGCTTATATGTAGTTCCTTACTATGTAAACGTTTAAATATAATGTAATTTTTCTTTGATAAAAAGCTATATTCTAATATAAATCTTTTCTGATGTAAAGTATAAGTTTTGATGTACACTCTTGGAGTTGTAAAGTTGGAATTTGAAAAGTTGTAAATGTAGAAAGTGTATGACCTTGAATGATATCAAATGTAATTTGAACTTGAATATGTATGGAGAAACATGGTATTTAACAGGTGAACTTTTGTTATTGTCTTCTATTCAATAGGTCTTTTGACTCCTTCAAATTATACATGATTTTATATTACAGGAATGAATATAAGTGATATGATATTCACAAATATTGATCTATTATCATTTTTGATTGAGAAGGGACTTGGATAATGCAGGAAATACTTCTTTAACATTAGGTGTATGCAAAGCGCGTTTGATAAAAATGATTTGTAGACTTTAAAATGTAAATGGAAGATTTATTGTTAGAAGTTATATGATATTTAATTACTAGGAAGCAACCATTTAGAGGGTAGTTTAGATACTTAAATTCCATACTAATCTCTAACCACGAGTATAGGAGTATGATTTGTACAGGTGATGACTCATTAGTATTACTTGTATATAGAAATATACTTATTATTGTTGGTCCCGCATAAGATATCGAGAGAGGGGCAAGTGAATTGATATCTTTAAACATTTGAAAACTTTTTTAATATAAGCAAAATAAATTTAGCCCTCTTAACGACTTATAATGGTAAAACGGTGATATTTTAACAATTTAAAACACAATAATTAATAAAGCAAATTAAAAGAGTAAGAAAGGAGAATATCAAGCAAAGATTTTATAAAGCTTCAGCCTTCTGCTTATTGCTCTCTTTTAGCTCTACTATTGGGGACCTGGTCTACTTCATCGGTATCGTTTCACTTGATCTACTAAATTAAATTACAAAAATTATTAGCACTTGTCATATACAGACTTTATAGCACTGTACTCTGCTTATCTAGCCTTTTAATAATCTAAGCTAATATAGATCTATATAGTACAAATATACTTATCTCAACACTCAAACAAGTAAATAAGAATTACAAATTACAAATGAGAACAAAAGTATAAATCTCAAATAATTTTGCTCAAAAAGAGAAATGATGAATGTCGAATAATTTGCTTCGATAGAACTTTCTGAAGAACTCCCTATGACTTTTCAGAAGGTATAATCTAATCTCAATTTTTTTTTTGTTTTTGTGAGAGATTTTTCACGAGTGGTACTTGAACATCTTTTTAATCCTTTTCCTTTTATATAGAAATCTTCCAATAGCTAAAAAATAAAGATTATCTTCACTTTCGTAAATATCCAACTGTTCGTTATTTGAGATAACTCCTTAGATATTTTTAGAGAGGATCTCAATCTTTTGAATTTCAAAACCAACTTTCCTTAATTTGTTTAGATCAAGTAAACTTAAATCCATAACCACCGAATAAGCTTCTGTTTTAAACTTGATGAATAGATATGCCTGTAGAAAACTCATATTTGAATTTCCATAAAATCCAATTCAACCTTATCCTTATCCATATTTGTGCATGTCTTGATTTTTCAAAAATTAAATCACTCAACGATAATCCCTATGGATCTTAACTCTATCTTAAATGAAATGAGATTAAGCATATTTTCCTAATATACCCAATTTAGTGGAGCAAGGGCTTGATTAATTTGAATATGATTTAAAGCTATTTTTAACGTCATACTTTCAAACTTACTTTTTGAACAAGCTTTTAAAGAATATCAGCCTTTTGTTTTTGAAGTTTCTAAATAAGCTTTTCAAGTGCTGTACTGATTCTTCTAATAAAAGCTTCTGAAATATTCTCTAAAGATTTTCAGACTAGTCTATTTTCAATCTATTCAAAGCTTCTGAATAAGCTTATAAATATAACTTAATTTTGTGAAATTAAACTTTCTGAAAATCCTTTTATAAACCGACACTCTTAAAGATTTATTAGCTTTTAACCCTTTTTATTAACATCAAAATATATGAGAGATATCTAACATCCCCCCCCCCCCCCTTTGTTATGATAATAAATACACTATTATAAAACCAAAACACATAAGAGTTTCCTGATGTTATGCAATGTGCGTGCAATGTGCAATATGCAGGTAGTGTGCATTCCAGAACAGTTTTTGGGTTTTTTCTCTGCCTTTTTTGTTATCATTCTTAATAACACCTACCCCCCCCCCCCCCCCCGCCCCCAATCTTTATAAAATGTGTAAGTTTGAATATAACATCATTAAAAGATCAAACTGCATTAATTAAGGAAATATCATAACCTAGTTCAGAAAAAAAAAAACAAGAAATAAGTCTATAGGTGGATAAAAAAAAAATATGCTAGAACAAGAGAAAGAGAAATAGTCAATTTTTGGATTGCTTTGTTTTCTTCCTAGCACATAGTTTAAATCTGCTAGAATATGATGGAAAAACTTTGTCAATAGAGTGAGTAGCTTCAAAGGATGTTACAATAGATAAAGTAAGTTCTTTGCTTTTGTCAAATGATGGTGTAGTTAGGATGGGATTAAGTGGAGAAGTTTCTTTGGTGGAAGCCACAAAGAAAGTTTTAGTATGGCCTTCAAGAGGTGTTTGTTCTTCAGGATTAAGAATAGGAGTAGCAACTTGAGGTGTTTTGTCAAGAGATTGTGGTGAAATGCCAAGGGTCTTATCTGAAGTTAGAATAGTCTGATCCTTTGGTTGAGTAAAAGGATTAAGTTCAGGAGGTATGAGAGGAGTATCTAAAATAGGAGCAAATGGTTCCATAGGTATGAGATGAGGTTTAGATGTAGGTATAGATGGTTCTGCGGGTTCAATGGTTTGGTTCTATGTAGGAGTTTTAGGATTAATAGTGGGATATGCTTGGTCAATAGTGTTAGATTCAATAACAGACTCATTAACATAAGCTTTAAATGAGTCTTTCATTTTGACAATTTGATCCTTGACAATTTTTCCTACAACTTCTTTGATTCCTTTAGAAAATTGTTATACAAAGGCTAAGCTTTCCCCTTGTTTGTAGTGAACTGGTTGAATCTCTAAACTATCTGAGTCACCTTTTAAAGTTGTCCCAATTGGTTCCCTAAATTCAATGCCACTTGATCTTCTACTCAATTTCCCTTTCTTCTTTGGTTCCTTCTCAGCTGGCTCCTTTCCTCTTTTCCTTTTCTTTCCATTGCCTTTTTCTTCAATGATAATGATCCTTCTTTTCAAATATGAGGGATGAACAAATATTCCTCCATTATGTGACTGCCAAAGCTTGTCATTCACATAAATTCCTATCATTTTAAAGATTCTTTCACTTAGTCTAATAGGAGAAAAAGGACAATTTGTTTCTCCTAGAAGTTTTAACTTCTTGAAACTAAAAAGAGCCATCAACATATTTCCATATGGTTTAACAATTACATGCTGCCACATATGTTGCATCAATAATTTCATAATATCTACTTATCTTTTGCCCAACATTGCCAATATTACCAATGCATCCTCTCTAATCACAAAGGTTGCACTACGCTTCCTTGGTAGTACAAAAGAGTCAATAAATTTGTGAAGAATTCTTACCAACAATTCAAACTCAGTACTAAAGACATCTCTCCTTATCCCTAAATCAATTCCATCATTCAATTCAGTAAATAAATTTTCCTTTGTTAATTTTCCTAAGCTTTCATCATCATTCAATTCTTTAATGGCAAGGTATTTTAGAATGTCTTTCTTTGTGATTTCTATCTTTTGTCCTAACAAAGTTGACGCAAATCAACCAAACCATTTAAATCTAATCTATTCAAATAATCTTTCCAGTAAAAACCATTCTTCTCAAAGTATTCAAGGTTTAAATAAAATGAGTCTTTGATGGATAGATTTTTACCTTTTACAGTATATTGCTTCTTGGGTTTATCCTTTGATTTGAAGGAGGGAATTGATGTCTTAACTTTAGGCATTTTTTCTATCTTTTGGGGAGATTTTGAAGTCTTCTTAACAGTAGCTAACTTAGATTTTTGAAGAGATTCCCTTAGCATAGGAATAGGATCAGGTTCTGAAGGATTTCATTCAGAAATTTCTTCAGATGGCTTATCTAAGGGTTCAGATTCTTCTGATTTAGCAATTTCTTTGGATGAACTGAATTTTTTATCATCCTGAATATCCTTTTGAATAACTTCCTGATATTGCTTCAAATGTACTTCAGAGGCATTCTTCTAACTCACTTCTTAGGCATTCTCTTTCGATGGTTCATCTCGAAGTTCAAGAGTTAAGGTTTTTTCATATGATTCTTAGTATGTTTTGAAGGGTGGATTTAGTTGAGGATTGGTAGTTTCTGTTTCTTGTTTATCCAGAATGATGGGATTCTTAGGATCGTTTTGGATTTTTGATTTAATCCCTTGAGTTGTAATGCGGTTATATTTTCTGGGTGCTATTAAAATTGACATGGGGAAGAAAAAAAAAATATGAGAGAAGAATAGGAAAATTTTGAAGAAGAGGGAGAAAGAGAGAATAGAAATGAAGATTTTATGATTGATTAAACTGCTCATGTAGTGGAAGTTATTCGAAGGAAATGAACTAACTTAATGGACCCACTAATGGGGATTTTGTAGACTT
Source organism: Lumnitzera racemosa (assembly GCA_024138005.1). Taxonomy (NCBI): domain Eukaryota; kingdom Viridiplantae; phylum Streptophyta; class Magnoliopsida; order Myrtales; family Combretaceae; genus Lumnitzera; species Lumnitzera racemosa. The sequence goes on from JAMXBC010000010.1 coordinate 45,103,489, forward strand.
ACTAAGAACATGCTAAAGCTCTCAAAATTTTTGTGTCCAGCAAATGTAAAAGAGACTTGCATGGAACAAACAGAAAATACAACCAAGAAAAATTAAAAAAAAAAAAGACTAAATTAACAAAAAGGATTACAAACACCTAGCTCATTATGAATGAACTCAAATCTCAATTTATCCAGAGGTTTAGTAAAAATATCAGCATATTGATATTTAGTTGAAACAAAATCAATACTCACATCATTAATTGCTACATGATCACAAATGAAATGATGCCTTATTTCTATGTATTTTGCTCTTGAATGATGAACTGGATTTTTTGTCAAATTAATAACACTCGTATTATCACATTTTATCGAAATATTTGTATAGCTTATTCCATAGTCATTTAACTATTGTTTTAACCAAAGAATTTGAGCACAACAATTTTCAATAGATACATATTTAGCTTCTGCAGTTGAAAGAGCAACTAAATTTTGTTTATTGGAAGACCAAGAAACTAACTTATCTCTTAAGAACTGACATGTTCTTGAAGCATTCTTTCTATCTATTTTACAACCTGCATAGTTAACATCTGAATATCCTATAAGATCAAAGTTTTTACTTTTAGGATACCAAATTCCTAATTTTGTAGTGCTTTTTATATATTTAAAAATATTTTTAACTGCAGTTAAGTATGTTTCAGTTGGTGAACTCTGAAATTTAGCACATACACAAGTACTGAGCAAAATATCAGGTCGTGAAGCACTTAGATACAATAAAGATCCAATTAAGCTATGATAGAGTTTTTCATTTACTTTTTTGCCATTACTTGTGATGTCAAGGTTTGTTAAGGTACTCATAGGTATTGAAGAATCCTTAGTATTCTCGAAACCAAATTTCTTCAATATCTGTCTGGTGTATTTCTTTTGGTGAACAAAAATTTCATCCTCTGATTGTTTGATTTGTAATCCTAAGAAGAAGTTTAATTCACCCATGAGTAACATCTCAAATTTTGCTTGTATCAACCTTGAAGATTCTCGGCAATATATTACATTAGTTACACCAAAAACAATATCATCAACATAGATTTGTACAACTAGCATATCTTTACCAAAATGTTTCATGAAAAGTGTAGTATCTACTTTTCCTCTTTGAAAGTAATTTTTAATTAAGAATTTACTTAATCTATCATACCAAGCATGAGGAGCCTATTTAAGTCCATACAAGGCTCTTTTTAATTTGAACACATGATCTGATTTGAAGGGATCTTCAAATCCAAGAGGTTGATCAAGATACACTTCTTCTTTTATGAATCCATTCAGAAAAGTACTTTTTATATCCATTTGATACAACTTGAAAATTTTCAAACAAGTAAAAGCAAGTAACAATCTTATAGCTTCCAATTTAGCAACAAGTGCATAGGTTTTATCATAGTCTATTCCTTCTTCCTGTGAATAACCTTTAGCTACTTACCATGCTTTGTTTCTGACTATTTTTCCTTGCTCATCCAATTTGTTCTTAAATACCCATTTAGTTCCAATGATTGACTTATCTTTTGGTCATGGAACTAAACTCCAAACTTAGTTTCTCTAAAATTAATTGAGTTCTTCTTGCATGGCCAATATTTAGTTATTATCATTTAAAGCTTCATCAATTAAATGAGGTTCAAATTCAAATATAAGAGCAAATTGATTTTCAAAATTCTGTAAGCTTGATCTTATTCTTATTTTAGATCTAACATTTCCAATTCTAAGCTTAGGAGGATGATCAAATTTAAAATTTAAAGTTGATAGAGGAGTATAAAAGTGTTTAGAACCTTTTGACTTACCTTCTGAATGCTTTTCAACAAACTTGGTATTAGTTTTTGAAGTACCTTCTGATACTAGTTTTGTTTCGGTCTCATCAAGCATCCTTGAGGCTTCTGAATTACCTTTTAAAGGAGGTTATATTTTTCCTTCTTTTGAATCGAGACGAGTTGTATTCTTCTTGTCAATTGAAATTTCATCATCTGATTCTTCATGGATTGTTTCCTCAACAAATTTGACATTTATTGACTCTTCCACAACTTTTGTTTCTTTGTTGTATACTTAATATGCCTTTGAGTTAAAAGAGTAGCCTAGAAAAATGGCTTCATCTGCTCTTTCTTCAAATTTTCCCAAGGCTTTTTATGTTTTCTTAATAAAACACTTACAACCAAAAGTGTGAAAATATGTAATTGTAGGTTTTCTTCCTTTGTAAATCTCATAAGCAGTTTTATTTGTCAAGGGTCTCATATATATATGATTAATGATATAACAAGCTGTTGAAGTTGCTTTAGCCCAAAAATGATTAGCTATATTACTTTCATTAAGTAGAGTTCTCTTCATTTCTTAGATAGTCCTGTTTTTGTGTTCAACTACTCCACTTTGTTGTGGAGTATAGGGCGTAGAAAAATTATGAGTGATGCCTTTGTCTTCACAAAATGAAATAAAATCAGAATTTTCAAATCCATGATCAGTTTGTAAGCTAATGATGGAGAGGCCTTTTTCATTTTCAACTCTTTTTGAAAAGATTTCAAAACTTTTAAAATCATCACTTTTATGATGCAAAAATAAGATCCAAGTAAATCTAAAGAAATCATCCACTATCACAAGTTTATATTTATTTCTTCCTAAACTTAAAGTGCAAGTGGGGCCAAGGAGATCTAAATGTAATAACTCCAAAGGTCTTTGAGTAGAAATAATCTTCTTACTCTTATGAGATGACAAATTCATTTTATTCTTCAAACAAGCAACACAATGAATATTTTCATGTACATGTACTTTAGGTAAACCTAAGATTAAACTCTTTTTGGATAAGTTCCTCAATTGTTGAAATTTTATATGTCCTAATCTTTTGTGCCAAAGCATAGCATTATTATTTACAAAAATAAAACAACTTTCAGATGATACTTCAGATGATTTAATTAGATAGACATTCTTCTTTTTGAAACCTTCAAATAGCTTAAAACCATCCTTATTAAATCCAACACATTTATCATGTTCAAAAACTATTCTATAACCTTTATCACACAATTGACTTATACTTAATAAGTTATGTTTTATTTCTTTAACTAGCAACACATTTTCAATTGAATGAGGTACTAAACCAATGGTACCTACCTCAATTATTTTACCACTACTATTGTCATCAAACTTCACATAACCATTTTAGATTTATGAACAACAAAGCATCGTTTGTCATGTGTCTTGAACATTTACTGTCTAGATACTATGTTCCTTTTATCTTTGCTTCGTAGTCCTGCACACATTAAAGCATAATCAAATCTGTTTACGAACCCAGCGAAGCTTGGGTCTAAAGGAATTCAAGCTCATATTTTGAATTGAACCTTGGTTATTACTGAGCTTGTATTTTTTGTAAAAACAGTATTTCTCTATATGACTTATTTTATTACAAAGAAAATAAGCATATGGTTTCTATTTGGTATACTTGTTACTTGTTACTTATTACTTTCCTTTGATTTGGATTCTTTCTGAAATACCCTTTGTTCAACCTTCTGTTGCATCCTTTGAAAGGATACTTGTTGTTGTTTTGAGAGAACCTTTTGTTGTACTTTCTGATAGGTTCAAATGCTTTGTTGTTTTCCCTACCTTTAATCATTTCTTGATTTTTATATTTTGATTTAACAAAAACTATTTCTTTCTTTGCCTTAGATATTTCTCTAAATTCGAAACCTAATCCAGATTTTGAATTATCCATCGTTTGGCTAGAAATCAACATTTATAGTTTCTTGTCACTTTCATCAAACTTGCGAAATGTATTCTTAATTGACTTAGATAAATCTTCCATATGATTTTTCAAATTCTTAATTTCTTCTTTTAAAATTATATTTTCATTAACTAAAGCTTTACAAGCAATATGCAATCCTTCGAAGTCATTTTTTAGAAAATGATTTTCATCTACTAACAACTTATTATCTTGACCAAGTGCATGTTTCTCAATTTTCAATGTTTTAACCTTACATTCAAGCTTAGATATTTTATTACTCGACTTGAAAAGATCCTTAAGGAGTTTATTAATTTCAGCACATATATCATCAGGTACTTTTAAATTAGAATCAAAATCAATTTCAGAATCTACCTTAGAAAGTGCTATAAGACATAGATTAGCTTCCTTACATTCTTCTTAACCTTTTATTCGGTTTCTAAACCTTCCAAGTCACTCCATATTGCCATCAAAGATTTACTTTTCTTCTTGAATTTCTCCATTTTCTTGATTAACAAGGTACATTTGTATTTGATATGCCCAGGCTTCTTGCATTCATAGCAAATAATCTCCTTTTTGACCTTCTTGTCTTCTTTTTCTTTGATTAACTTCCTTGTATCAATAGACTGATTCTTATTAGTAGTAAATCTTTTAATAAACGTTTTCTTACCCTTTTTCTTGAGCCATTTGTTAATTTTTCTGGCTAGAAATGTTACATCGATGTCTTCTTCTTCAAATGAATCTTCTCCTTTTGAATCAGTATCTATTTCTTTGGCTTTGAAGGCTAGAGTCCTTTTCCTTGTATCTTCTGAAGTACTTTTTTGATTTGAGAAAATCAGCTTCATATGTCATGAGCTTGCTACATAGTTGATTTAGGGTCAATGTCTTTAGATCACAAGCTTCTTCTATGGTGGTTTTCTTTGCATTCTAAATTTTGGGAAGAATCCTTAACATCTTGCGTACCATATCTACATCACTAATAATTTTGCCAAGAAAAGACAATTTATTAGTTATAGTAGTAAATTTACTAAAAGAGTCTTTGATTTCTTCACTAGGGAGAATTTGAAATGTTTCATATTATTGAACCAGCAAGTTGATTCTTATATCCTTGATTGTTTCTGTCCCTTCATAGGTTTGCACTAAAGTGTCCCAAATATATTTAGCTATAGGACAAGAAGCAATTAGACAAAATTCAGAATGTACAATAGTACTCAACAAAAGATTCTTAGCTTTTGCATTGAGTTCGGCTTTGGTGATATCATCATTTGTTGTGATAATAGTTGGAATGTTAAGATCTCCTATAGAAATAATTTGTCAAGCCTGATAATCTGATGCCTTGATATAAGTCTCTATCCTGAATTTCCAATAAAGAAAGTTAGTTCCATAAAAAAATGGTGTCTTACCAGGCTGAACTGTTAAACTACCACTTATTTCACACATGATCTTAAACTCTAGAAGATATTGGAATGAGGCTTTGATACTAATTGTTGGTCCCGTATAGGATATCAAAAGGAGGGGGGAGGGGGGTTGTAAATTGATATCTTTAAACTTTTGACAACTTTTTTGATATAAGCAAAATAAAATTACCCTTTTTAACAACTTATAATGGTGAACAGTGATATTTTAACAATTTAACACACAATAATTAATAAAGTAAATTAAAAGAGTAAGGAAGGCAAATATCAGGCAAAGATTTTATGGAGCCTCGGCCTTCTACCTACTGCTCTCTTCTAACTCTACTATTAGGGACCCAATCTACTTTACCGGTGTAGTTCCACTTGATCCACTAAATCAAATCACAAAAATTATAAGTACTTGTCACATACAGACTTTATAGTACTCTACTCTTCCTATCTAAACTCTTAACCATTTAGGCTAATACAGATCTATAAAATACAAATGTACTTGTCTCAATACTTAAATAAGTAAATAAGAATTACAAATTATAAATGAGAACAAACGTATAAATCTCAAATAATTTTGCTCAAAAAGAGAAATGTTGAATAATTTAATTCGGTGAAATTTTCTAAAGAACTATTTGAAGAATTCTCTATGACATTTTAGAAGATATAATCTTATCTCAATTTTTTTTTGTTTTTGCAAGATATTTTTCCCTAATAGTACTTGAACATTTTTTGAATCCTTTCTCTTTACATTGAAATCTTCCAACGGCTAAAAATTGAAGATTATCTTCACTTCTGTAAATATCTAACCATTAGTTATTTGAGATAACTCCTTGGATTTTTTAGAGAGTATCTCGATCTTTTGAATTTCAAAACCAACTCTCCTTAATTTGTATCGATCAAATAAACTTGAATCCATAACCATTAAATAAGCTTCTATTTTAAACTTGATGAATAGATATGCCTGTAGAAAACTCATAATTGAATTTCCATAAAATCCGATTTAATCTTATCCTTATCCATATTTGTGTATATCTTGATTTTTCAAAAATTAAATCACTCAACGATAATCCCTATGGATCTTAACTCCATCTTGAGTAAAACGGGACTAAGTGCATTTTCTTAATACACCTAATCTAGTGGAGCTAGGGGTTGATTAACTCGAATCTGATTTAAAGCTATTTTCAATGTCATACTTTTAGACTTACTTTTTGAACAAGCTTTTAAAGAATATTAGCCTTTTTTTTTTGAAGTTTCTGAATAAGCTTTTCAAGTGCTATACCAATTTTTCTAATAAAAGCTTCTGAAATATTCTCTAAAAATTTTCGGACGAGTATATTTTTAATCTATTCAATGCTTTTGAATAAGTTTATAAATACAACTTAATTTTGTGAAATTAAACTTTCTGAAAATCCTTTTGTAAACCTACACTCTTAATGATTCATTAACTTTTAACCTTTTTTTGTTATCATCAAAATATATGAGAGATATCTAACAATTATAAGTGTTATTAGGATACCAAAAACCTAATTGGAAATTTATTATGGAACTTTTATGATGTTGGCGGAATAGGAGATTCTTGTTTCAAGGAGTTCATTGAAACCAAATTGTATGCTAACTCACAAGTTATACATGATTGAGAGTGTAGGATTAAAAAGTCATTTGTGAAAGTTAAATATATGGTTAACGATGTGACTAGACACTTAGAGAACAATAGGAAAATGTAAACTCATTTCTAAGTTCTTTTATACCATAAGATTCACTAAGAGATTACTTATAACCACTCCTAAACATGATAAACCCAACACTTTGGATAGATGATATTTAATGTGGATACTATAGTCTAGCAACCTAAAGAGGCATTAAGGGAGACCTGATTGTAAGCCTAACTTAGCCAAAGATTAGTCAACTTAGATTAAGTTGAGTTAAAGATATTTGAAATTCTTGAGTCCTAGAAAGGACTTGATACTAATAAGAACTTGATACTAATTGGACATAAAGGCGAAAAGGCTCACTAGACCTACAATTCAATTAATTCTTCGAAAAGAGTTGATATGTTTCTAGGGTCGAACACACGGAGAGGCACCACAACGAAGCAAACCAAAACAAACAAGAAAAGGGTTAGCAAAGTCTAGGTAGCTATTGAATGGATATGATGTACCACTTGATCTTACTTGTCTTACAGTCCGTTGGATATGATGTACTGGTTCGAACTGAAGGGTCACTTACCACCACTTCTTGCTAAAGGAAATAGATAAGAGTTGAATGATAACATGAACACTAAGGTTAGTCAGAGGAATAATTTTTGTGTTAAAGAGATGATTGATTGCATACAAAAATGTGGGGGTTTATATAACTGTCCACTAAGGTTACTTTACATGTATGAAAATACAAAAAGGATATTCTACAATTAGGTTACATAAAACATACTAAAAAGGGTAAACAATATTCAGTGTGAAAAAGAAAGAATCATTTTAAGATACTATGTTAGAAGACATGTGTTGCTTGATGTCTGGATGGGAGAAATATGGTACAAGGTAGGCGAAAGAGAAGTTAGCTTAATTCAGGGTTGGGTGCTTGTGGTCAGATCGGGAGCTTGCCTTGACTACTCTTAGGTTATCTCTTGGGATAAAGCATTGCTACTGAATAGGGGTGAATTTGATGCATGTAAGGATCTGATAGTTAGGTTAGCTAGAGATCAGCTCAGGGTAGGAATCCTGGTCTTGGCTATAACTTAGAGTTAGTATCCTTTAAGCTAGTCCTTCGAGTCCTTTAGCTTGGATGTGTATGATCACTCAGTGACTACATTTGTGCTTTCCTTCTTGCGCCTAGTGACATACGAGAACCCTTCCATAAACTCCAATCACTTAGCCTGTCTTTTTGAGAGTTTGTTCTGATTCCCAAGATGCTTCAATAATTTGTAGTCGGTGTAGATAACAAACTCTTGGGGTAGTAGATAGTTTTTCCAAACAGTGAAAGCTTGGAAAAGGGAGTATAACTCCTTCTCATATACAAAATAGTTTAGGGCAGGGCCACTCAATTTCTCACTATAGTAGGCAACGGGTTGTTGCTCCTACATCAAGATAGCACCAATGCCAACTCCTGATGCATTGCATTCCAATTTAAAGGGTCAGTCAAAACTTGGTAGTGAAAGGATAGGTGTCGAGGTGAGATTCTCCTTAATTTCCCTAAAGCTCTGTTCAGCTTGGTTATTCCACTTGAATCCCTTACTCTTCTTTGTCAACTTGGTCAATGGGGCGACTATCATACTGAAGTCCTTAATAAATCACCTATAGAAATAAGCTAGGCTATTAAAACTTCAGATTTCAGTGATATTCTTTGGTGTCAGCCATTTTAGAACAGTTCGGACCTTTTCTTCATTTGCTTAGATCCCTTCCCCTGATACTTCAAACCTTAGGAATATCACCCCCTTTCTAGCAAAATGTGCACTTCTTCACATATCAATATAACTTCTCAATTTGTAAAATGTCAAATACTTCATGAAGATGTTGAACATGGTCATTTAAGTCAGTACTGAATACAAATATGTTATCAAAGTACACAACCATACATCTCCCAATTAAGGGCCGCATGACATGGTTCGTTAATCTTATGAACATACTTGGTGCATTGGTAAGTCCGAATGGTATAACCAACCATTCGTAGGGTATGTACCTAGTTTTAAAGGTAGTCTTCCATTCATTATCTAGCCTCATGTGAATTTGGTGGTAGCCACTTCGTAAATCAATTTTTGAAAATATTTTGGCACCATGAAGTTCATCTAACATATCATCGAGCCTCAGTATCGACTATTTGTACTCGATTGTTGATGCACATGTGCCATAAACCATCCTTCTTCGAAATGAGCAAAGTTGGCATAACACAAGGGCTTATGTTCTCCTTTACATATCTTTGCTCAATGAGTTCGTACACCTATCTTTTTATCTCGGTAGCCTACTTAGGGTTCATCCTGTATGCAAGTCAGTTCAGTAGGGTGGCACCTAGCTGCAAATCTATACAATACTCTATGCCTTGGACTAGTGATAGTCGTCTATGTAGTTCTTCTAGAAAAAGGTCGGAAATCTCATTTAATAAGCTTTGGATTTCTTTTGAGACATCTTACGATTACCTCATCTCCATTAATCTTTTAACCAACAAGAACATCGGTTCATCACCCTTCTCAACAGATCAGAGCTCTCTATGGCTCATCACTAGGGCTTTCTTCTTACTAACTTGGGTGAGCTAATTATGGGTTTCATTTACTTGGGATGGGGTTAAGGGTTGCAACACTATCCTCCTTCCATCCTTAACAAAGACATAGGTATTTTATACCCATCGTAAGTGACACGTCAGTTGAACAACCAAGGTCATCTAAGTAGCAGATGTAAAGCCCCCATAGGGAAGACATCACATACTACTTCATCCTTGTATACATTTCTGATACTGAATGGCATGGTCACTTGTTTAGTCATGTGCAAAGCACCCTTATCATGAAGCCAATGTAGCTTATAAGGTTAGGGATGCTTTGAGGTCAGCAAACCTAACCTTTATACAAAGGATTGCGTAACCACATTAGTATAACTTCCTCCATCCACTATGATTGTGCATAATTGGCCTTTAACGGTACACTTGGAATGGAACAAATTCTCCTTCTAGTCCTCTTCAAAGTTCGGCAAGGAATTCGGTACTCGCCTCAAGACTAGGGTTATCACTTCTCCCTGGTTAGCATAAACACAAGTCTCCTCTTATTCTTTAGCCTTGCGTTTTCCAACATCTTCCTTCTCGGGCTTGCTCTCATCAATGCTATCCATTACATCTCCTTGGAGCACCATGACGCATTGGTCCGGATATTTAGCAGCCGTATATCCGAAGCCTAGACATTTAAAGCACTTCACCTTGCTAGTATTTTGTCCGATGGTCTACCCTTTCACATATGTAGTTTAAGTCAGCCTACTCTTGGCTCGACCTTGCTAGTTTCCTTAGTTGTCTTCAGATCGGTCATTCCTCTCCTCGGCCCTGTGTGGGCTTCTCAACTCGACTTGTACAGGTTAGCATAGTATTGGGACTCACAAGAGTGTCAACTTTGGTTAGCTTGGAACACTTCTCCTTTACCTTTTGACTTTTTGCATTATCTTAATGGCCTCTTCCAAGGTATAAAACCTTTGTACTTCCACAACATTGTGAATCCCATACTTAAGCCTAGAAATGAACCTTGATACGGTATGGGCCTTTGGTTCTTCCACGTTAGCTCGAATCATTAACATCTAGAATTCTCTTATTTAGTAATCAACAGATTGGTTTCCTTAACAAAGCTCTTACAACCTTGCAAACGTATCTTGTAGGTAATTCTCGAGCACAAATCTACCTCTTAACAACCTTTTTATCTCATCCTAAGTTCTAACACCTCGTCTTCCATCTCTTGCTCTAGTAGCATTCAGATTCTTCTACCATATGATGACATACCCAGTAAACTCCAATGCAGCAAGTTGGACTTTGATTACACCCTCATACCCATAACATTCAAATACTTTCTTGACCTTCTCTTCCCATTCAAGTATTTGTCCATGTGCTTAGTAATAATCAACTTCTCCTTCTTTACCAAACCCTTCAACACCCAGCTCCTCATCATCTTCCCCAATCTCCTCCAACTCCAGTCTTCATCTAGCAGCTCGGTTTGCTACTCCTTTGGCTTGTGGTAGTCAACATGGGTGATTAGTTTGATTGCCATGGCTATAGTATCTCTTATAAGCATCTTCCTGTAGGTTTTGTTGCCATACACCTTAAGGTTGTTGTCGGTTAACTTGGATTACGATGACTAGACTCTCAACAAGGTTTGTGAGTCTATCAAGTTTGTCATCAACTGACCCTAAGGTGTTATTGCCATTATGACCATGATTAAGTTGAGCACCATTGCTTTAGTCACCAATAACACCCTAAACACTTAAATTAGACATGGTACAATACTTCTCAAGTAGATTAACAACTTGCTAACAACTTCAATACCTGATAGTCACTTAAATAAAATAGAAATAAACTTGCTTTGTTTTCGCAATGACAAATAGAGTAAAAACTAAGTAACAATAAAACCACTCTTGTTGTTACTTTAACACATTACAGTAGCTAAGAAAGGAACATAGTAACCACTAACAGTAAAGCGAACCAAAACTTCACATACTCCTTCATGGAACCGTACGCTAATAACAGCGAAGCTAATGCGTCTCCATGGTTGAACACATGGCGATGCACCATAATGAAGTAAACCAAAACAAACAAAAAAAGGGTTAGCAAGTTTCGGACAGCTACTGAATGGATATGATGCACCACTCAATCTTACATAGCCTACAATTTGTCGAATATGATGCACTGGTCTGAACTAAAGAGTCACTTGCCACTACTTTTTGCTAAAGGGAATAGATAAAAGTTGAATGATAATGAAAGCAATAAGGTTGCTTAAAGGAATAATTTCTATGTTGAAGAGATGATTGATTGCATATAAGCAAGTGGGGGTTTATATAACTATCCACTAAGGTTACTTTACATGTATAAAAAGATAAAAAGGGTATTCTACAACTAGATTACATAAGATATACTAAAAAGGGTAAAATAAACAAACAATATTCAGTATGAAAAGGAAAGAATTATTCTGGAATACTATGTTAGAAGACATGTGTCGATTGACGTTTGGATAGGAGAAATATGGTATAAGATAGGCAGAAATAGAGTAACGCTTATGGTCAGGAGGCCGACTTAATGTAGACTAGGTTAGGGACCAGTTAGTTCTTCTAAAGAGAAGTCAGCTTAACTCACGGTTAGGTGCTTGTGGTTGGATTAGGAGCTTACCTTAGCTACTCTTAGGTTATCTCTTGGGATAAAGTGTTGCTGTTGAACAAGCACAAATCTAACGTACGTAAGGATTTGGTAGTCAGGTTGGCTAGAAATCAGCTCGGGGTAGGAATCCCTATCTTAGTTGTAGCCTAAAGCAAGTATCCTTCGAGCGAGTCCTTAGAGTCCTCTAACTCGGTTGCGTGTGATCTGTCTAAGGGATTGATTCCTATCAAGAGTCTAAAAAGAGTATTTCCTTCCTAAGATACAATTGAGTAGTATATTAAAAAGAAAAGAGAAGGTCTTGAACAAGTGCAACGAAACTTAACGAACTTAAGTAGATATTAAAAGGGTAATTCTAAGAATATTATGGGAGTTTTATATTGAAAGAAATGAGCTGGCGATTTTGGTACATGTATAAGCTAAGATTAACGAAAATATGAATTGAATCGTGTTTAGAAATATAGAAACTAGTTAATGGTGAAGAATTGTTACAGTAAAAATGTATGTAGATTACCTCCCATACAACATGAATAGGCTGTGAAATGATAGCAAAGTTATACAATTTACGTAGATCACAATTGTAAGAAAGAGAAGTGAACAATTGGTACTTAGGATAGACCTAGATTCTGGAGTAATTGTATTCCTCATATAATAATTTTAGTACGTATGGTAAGTAGAAAGAGGATGACAAATCTGAGATTCTCGTGTCTCTTTCAATCATGTTATGTAAAATGTAAGACCATAAACTAGTCAGTGTCCTTATATATTCTATTAGTCATAGAGTTATGTTAGTTCTCATAGGATCAAATTGAGTCTATTCAATCGAGTCATTCTTTATCTCATTTGTGCACAAGTTTTTAGAAAGATTAAGATTTTCCAAACTCAATTTTGCTAATATATGTGCTAGCTATATAAAGTACTTGAACACTTAGCTATGATTAAAGTGGGATGTTTATAAGGTTAGAAAAAGGTACATGAGGGAAGGAACTAGCCATACGGTAAAGTTTGATGCAGATAATGTTGTGATCGACCTTGAGTAAAGATAGGAGATATGATATGTATAGAGTAGAAAGAATTAAGTTAGAGGGTATTTGGTGGTGGAATTCTAACTAGTCTAAGGGTTAAAGGATAGGTTAGAATTTTCTTGCTCAGGGACCTCAAAACTTGAAAGACTTATCCTAGTTTCCAAGGTATTAAAATTAGAAATTTAGAGAATGCATCAGGTTAAGACTTAGGTAAGAAGATACGGGAAGGAAAGACTAAGTAAGAAGTGATGTGGAATTTTACTAACTTATCAATATGAAAATGACTTATGTAATAACGAATGGATCACCTTCATAACTTATATTACTATTAAAAGACATTAAGTCTATGATGGGGATTGACAATATAATGTACATATCAGAAGCTATCTAGTAGGGAACTTTAAAGATAACTTCACTTGGGAGACATATTAAGTCATAATTCCATGAGATGGAAAGACTTAGAAATGTGGTGTATCGACTTACCTTATCCCTATCTATCAGGATACCATGAAGTGTTTCACATACCAAACTACGAAAATTTGTGAAGAATCTAAATGCAATACTAGAGTTAAAGCTAGTAGATCTTCAATAGAACTATACAATAAGGGAATAACCTATATAGATATTAGATAAATGGATTTCGGAGATTGAGAAATCAAAACATCGAGCATATAAAAGTACAACTGGAAAGCTACCTTAGGAAAAATTGATTTGGGAACCAACAACGACAATAAAGAAACGACACCCTTAGTTATTCTAGCAATTAGATTAGTTAATACTCTTACTTTGATTAATGGTGAGTGATAATATTTGAATATCATAAGCTTTGTATTAAATGTGGCTGTTGATTAAAGTTTTGAGGACCAAACTTTTTTTAAAGGGGAATGGAAATGTGAGACCCGTGTTTTTTACAATTTGATTCAAAGTGGTTAATTTAGGTTGCCTGCAAAAGGTAATCGGATTAAGTCAATATTTCATGAGTAGTTCATAGAAATTAGTAGAGGATACCACATAGGTCTGAAATACAAAAATATAAGAAAATAATAATAATATATCTAAAATAACTAATTTTATTAAATTATATTAAATGTATAGAAACGCGTAGTTTAGATATCTAAAATTAATTAAAACTTAGTAATAAATTATTTTGATTGTAAAATTTTATAATGTCATAAAATAATACATAAAAGTAATATAAGTACTTTTGGCATAATTATTATGTGTAAATATATACTCGTAATTACCTAAAATAGTCGAATTAATGAAAAATTGGTTGAAAATAAATAGGAAAAATAGTAAAAAATATATAAAAAATAACAAAGTTAGTTGAACTAAGTGGACAAGGGGGTGGCTTAATGTGGGACACCTATTGATGGGATTACTCAAGCCTAATGACACATAGAAAGTAAATTAGAGAGGTTATTTAAGCATTCTTGAGAAAGAAAATCTCATTTTATTCCTTTACAAATGTAGAAAATTCTCAAATTACTCTTCCATAGTTTAGTTAGACTGTTAGTGACTTAGGTAAATTTTTCGGACAAAAGAAAGTGGATAGAAAGGAAATTACGGAAATTCAACCAAAATTAGGCAAGCCAAGCAAGATCACAGTATGAGGGTTTAAGGAAGAGCTAGGTGCGAGCCACCATTGTAGGAAAATAATGGAGGTAGCGTTTTACTGGTTAGAGAAACTTATGGTGGTTGTTGGTGGCTAGAGCAATGGTTTTCGGCAAGTAATCATTTTTTCTCGTTTTCATCACAATTTAACTAAAAATAGCAAAAGATTTTAAAAAATTATCAAACTTGGTTTTAGGAAGTAATTTTTCATGTAAAATTCAAATATCAACCCATATTTTCCTAATTTCAAGTGTATCTATGCGTTCCTTAAGAAAAATATCTTGTTAATTGATTTTTAATCGCATTTCAAAAACCTAAATTGTGTCGCTCCGGCCTAAATTTTTGTATATGAGTTCCTTAAAAGTTATACTTTCATGCTATGTAATTTTCTTTCAAAGAATTTGAAGTTGGATTTACGATAAATTTTGGTTTTTGGAGAAATAGTGGTTGAAGAGTATTTTTCTTAAGGATTTCTTTAATGAGCTTAGAGTAATTTTGGTATAAACTCAAAAAGATAATGATTATAATGATATTTGTAATGAAATAACTTTATATTTTGAAGAGAAACCCATTAACAAGTCAGATATGGGAACTGAAAGTGCTAAACTACATGTTTTTTTATGACAATTATATGTCCTTTTATTTGAATTGTATGTTTTACTACTTAAATGACTTATATGAGTGTAAGAAAGTGTTTAGAGTGATGATATGTTTTGGTTGAATAAGTAGATGGTAGATTTGGTGTTGTGGTGAAGTGACATTATAGGTTATAAAGGTAAAACAGGGGAATTAAAAGGTAGATAAGAAGGTTGGCAATATTGAAATACATAACTTGAAGTTGGTCAAAGGTACGTCAGTGACTACGAGTATGTATAAGAAGTGAATTTCTAGTATCTTTATGAGTATAAAGAGTAATTGGCAATACAATAAACGTTGGATAGGTAGTTTTGGACTTGAAGTACTTAAGGTAAAGCATATTGGGAGTTAAGGAGCTAAATTAGTAGTGTGTTAATGAGATGGATGAAACTTTGAATTGATATGTTAAATTAGGTGTTGAATCGGAAATAAGGTGCTAGAATAAATGACTTAGTGCAAATACATAATTCTAGACCTGTTTAGAGGGTTTGTCAAATGGTTGATTTAAGAAAAGAGGGACTTAGTCTTAAGGTTAGAGGCTTATTTAAAGAGTTGGTTGGTGCAAGAAGTTAGCTAAAGTAACAACAGAGACTTGATCAGAGAGTTATCTGTATAGGTAAACTTATGTCCAAAACTTTGTTAGAGAGTTCTTAGACTAAAACTTGATATTACATAAACTTTTAAAGCCTTATTCAAAGAATCAAATAGTAAGTTAATATTTAATAAATAACCCAGTAGATTTGGTTAATACAAGTCATAACCACACTTAAATCATTAAAATAAACTCATCTACTTGATATATAATTAAAACTAAAGTAATTGTACTAAATATATGGGGATGAATTGAAGTGGATAGGACCAAGATGTAAGATTATTGCATGTTGCATGTCATGTGTCAAGTTAAGTGGGATCAATGCTTCACCACATTTTGAAGTATTATTTCAAAGTACTTAAGGCCTTAGTATGTATTATTTATGGGTATAGCTTAGTTGATTGTGTATGTGTAGCGCCTTTGCTTGAATATTGTTTTACTATTGTATGAGTTAAGCTTTATATATATACATATATATATTATGATATTGCTTGGATTAGACTATTTGAAATTGATTAACTACCCCCAAAAAACGATCTAACTTAAACTAAACCTAATCTTTAACCTAATATGTATCATAAACGATTAGGAGAATGACTAAGATTCTTGAGCTAAACATGGACCTTTTAATGAGGATAACTAAAATGGTCATTTTCTGATCTTTAATCAAACTAAGTAACAAAAGATGAGGTCACAATAAGGCTGTAGACTGTAGTCCAAAGGTAGGCTTGGGCGAAAGGTATTTTCCATTTTACAAGCCCTAGTTTGGTTTCAATTAATGTGTAAGATGTATTGTTGGTTGAAATTTACACTAGGTGGTAATCCTTGAAAGAAAGAAATAAGTTAGGCTTTGGGGGTATTGGGGCTAGTCTAGTGTAGCCCTCTATTGCCTAAGTTAGAGTTGGTTTAGGTGTTCTTTTAAAAAGTAATTGACCAAGTAATGAGACTGTATAGAGAGAGTTCTTACAATAGTTGTGTTCCCATATTCATAGGCATCTATTAGATAACAAAAGTGGTAACCAATTCAATTGCCCATGACATGTGGTGACTCCTTAATTTAGTCACATGTCAGATCTCATAGGAAATGGGTAGTTGTGTAGTTGATGCTAGTAGTTGCTAAAAATGTTCGGTCCCTTCATTTGAATTCAAATGCTTAACTAAGGTAGTGTGGGCTTTTTGGCCTACCGATGGCTAAGCCTAGAGTCCTCCTAGTTTTCAATTTAGGTCAATAATGCAATCATAGCAAGACTGAAGTAAGTCAAGAGAGTGCAAAACTTAGTTGCCATATTGCTGAGCAGTTGTTAAAGAGGGTGAAAATTTACTAACATCATTTTCCTCTCGACTCCCATGGTTAAGGACTCGAGTATGGGAGTGAGTAAAAGGCATCTTCAACATGTTAGGTGAGTAAGTAGGCTTTCGTACCTATGCTTTTATGCTAAGTTGTATAGCCGTTAAGCAACCTGCTGAGCTCTCTATAGATACTTATCAGCATTTTATCTTATATTTATTATCAAGTGTCGTTCAAACTCTTAACCCAAGGGTTATAACCTTTTGTTTCCTACCTATTTGTGTATTTTGTGCATGTGCATGATAGCTATCAAATCAACCATCTTTACCTTGCATGCTTCTGTAAGTGCTAGCTATACCATGTCTGTAGGATTCTTATTAGCGGACACATGCTTCACAATCAAATCACATTTGGATCCAAACAGTCATCTTTAGCTCCCAAGAAAGAGGATCACATCCAACTAATGCATATAAAAACCCTTAAGGGCAAGATAATAAACCTTTCCGATTGTTCACCATCATAAAGTGCCATTATGTTAATAGTATCCTCTTCTTCTCACTCTTTTCCTTTCACGGATTTCGCTAACAATTCTTAAGTTCAAAGATTTCAAACTAATCAAGTATAGCCAAAAGTAGAATCCACTTTACTAGTCTGGATGACTCTAAAGCTACTCCTTCTCTCCTCCACGAAGTAATTGGATTTACCTCAACATCCAGTGGTTTGACCAATAATACTATAGAAAGGTATGAGAAGCTTGCCCATATAGATGCATTACTTGTAGATATTTACCCTAATGATGGAGAGGATAGGACGGTAACTGTGTACCTTTATAATAACATTATGTATGATATCGATTCTCCTAATAAAGTAGTGTCGTTAGGGTAGTCATAGCTAAGTACAATAAGTATTTTGAGGGCCTTTGAGTAGAGTGAAAATTACATAGGCCTAGGATGGATGAGAGAGTGTAATTTCCTATTGATCATGAATTCTATGTGTATTCATAGTATTTCGAGTTTAGTTTGCTTTTACCCTCTTCTAAATTTCAAAAAGCTTTTTTCAATTATTTTTTAGTGTCCTTGAGCATGTTTTCTCCAAATACTTATAAGATTTTAGTTGCTTTCAAAATAATCTATGAGGAGCTCAAGGTTAGAGCTACTATGCAACTTTTTAGGTATTTCTTTACAATAAAATGACAAACAAATAAGTAGTTTTACATGGCTGTTAGGTGTGGTCGAAAGTTTATGGACGACTTAGAATCTAAGATTCATCATTAGCATGATAAGTACATATAACCTAGGTCAAAAGTATATTTGGAATTTTGGAGTATATGGTTAGATCCCATTAGGACCAAGGATATAAAACTACTATTGAATGATGCTAGTACAATAAGGAAGATCCAAGAAAGGCAATGCAATATGATGTTTTATTAGGATGTCGAGAGGATTATCTAGCATTATGAGAACGAAGAACTAATATTTTCTAATGAGGAGGAAGGTACGACTCATTCTTCTTGCCATGCCTAATCGAGCTAATAAAGAGGGGTCAATTAGGGTAATTCATAAGGGCACCTTTAGCTTTTGAGCTTCATTCGATGCAGTTTTGTAAGTTTCATACTTAGCATTTTTGAATTATAATAGTTTCTTTTTCTATAGATATAGGCACAGGTGATGTTAATCTAAGAAAGTTGTTGGCCCTAGCTAAGCTAAGAAAAAGAAGCTTGAAAAGCATACTACAGAAGCTGCTATTAGACAGGGTAAAGTATGGTAAGTTGTAGGAAAACAAGTTGCCGAGAAGGAAGTGCACCATAAACCCCCAATAAGAGAATGTTCCCAAAACTGCACAAGAAAAAATCTTGTCTAAGATGAAAAAGATTGTTGTTGAGAAACCAAGGAATCAAACCAAGTGATTGTTTCCAATTCTGTTCTTGAAGTTGCCTTACCGAACATTGCTATCAATAGTTTGGTGTTATTCAAGTTAACCTCTTTGCAAGATTCAAAGAAATAGAAAGGTAATGAACTTGCAATGGACCTACCTGCCAAGAAGTCTAAGGGTCTAGAGGATGGCATAAACAAAGCTCGTTAGTCAGGTGGAGTGAAAGCTCTTGGAATTGCTTCAGCCGAGTTTATTCCATAAATTGAGGAGAGCTATTGCTATGTGCTACGTTAGAGCCCAACAATCTTGAACACGAATTTTGACTTTGGAGATAGAATAAAGTCTCTTGCATTAATGGAGGGAATCATCCTCCCTAAGGATAAGAACATTTTGAGGTGGGATATTGAGAGGATTGGTGGCAGTTTGAAACGCCACATTGCTGAAAAATTATATGATGGAAACTTCTAGTCGTTTGAAGTGATTTAGTTTGCAATTCGCATATAGTCAATGATCCTTTAGCTTTACTTTTGTAGATGATCAATCATGTTTTGATGGCTACTGTTGAGGTTGAGGAAGATATGAGGAAGGTAGGTAAAGTGTTCGCTCTCCTTCCTATATGTGGCATTAGAGGAAAATTGTTTTATCATTTTATCATTTTCATGCAAAAGATTGAGGAGCCTTATAACTCCCCAAAAACACAAACTACTGTAGTTGAGAAAGCAAGGATTAAGGTTAAGATGGAGGCTAAAAAGCTAAAGGGGTGGCTTAAGTTTAAGCAAAGAGCTCGTAGGAGGTGTTTGAAGAGTTTTTGACTCCAAAGACCTAAAATGATGAGTTATTTAAAGAAACCTAAGAATCGAAGGATCAACTTCGAGAGAGATGAGAAGGAGGACAAACGAAGGGCTGAGATAAAAAATTTGGAGATTAAGAACTCCAATCTTAAAGCTTGAGTTGCCAAACTGGAGTAGGCTTCGAAGGAAAAACCTTCTGTGGAGGAAGCTTTGGAGATTGTTACACTAAGCAGATGATATAAGGAGTTGCTTTAGAGGAAGCTGTTGGAAAGAGTGCAACTTGCCAAGGAGAAAGTACTGAAAGTCCACCCTGATTGTGAACTCTCTTGTCTCAACTTTACTGATGTTGATAATCAAGAGGGCAACAATGATGATGAGGAAGAAGTCAGTGTTGATGAAGGAGATAATGATTAAGGGCAAGGTAGTGATCCCTTTACTACTAATGAAGACCTTTTTCCCTCTGAAGAGCCTACTCTAAAGGATGTTCCCATATTGCTCCAACTGAAGTAATCAATGTTGAATGCTACTCAATAGATCAAGATTGATTGGAATAGATCAAGATTGATTGGAAACATCAATATAAAGCTATGAAATAGATCAAAAAACAAGCTTGTCATTTTGTCATGGTAAGGGATATTGCCTCACATAGTTCTAAAACAATTACTAAATGAAAAAACATGAGAACAAAATACTTTGAATAAGAAATTAAACATAACTATTCGAAATACAACTTTAAATTTTTAGCGTTCCATACTCGTGGGATGACTTACCTATCCAACCTCTCTAATTTGTAGGCTCTATTCCCTATAACCTCTCAGATTCAAACTAGGTCTTCTCAATTAGCTACAAGTTTCCCTTAATTATCTTACATACCCATTTCTTCCATCCTTTTACAAACTAAATCTCCAAGTCAGAAAACTTTATGCTTAACCTTTTGATTGTAATAAAATGCCACCCTATGCTAATAGGTAATAACCCTTACTTTTGCAATGTCTCAGATTTCCTCAATAGTATCTAGATTAGCTGTTAAGCTGATTCGATTTGCCATGATGTCAAACCTTTGCTTGTACAAATTAGGCAATTCCAACTAATTAGTAAGACAGCTTCCAATTCAAAGGCTAGTCTGAATGGAGTTTCCCCTATTGATGTTCTATAGGTCTTCTTATATCCTCATAAAATATTAAGGAGCTCACCACCCCATTTCCCCTTCACTTAATCTACTCTTCACTTCAAGTTGTAATATAGTCCTGTTGATGGCTTTAACTATTTATTTAGGGATGAGACGCCAAAGTGTAATTCAATTATATGCCATGCTTCTCACAAAAAGCTCAAAACTTGTCATTATGGAACTATGGGCCATTGTCAGTGATAATCATGTAAGAGATACAAAATCTTACCAAAATAAAGTCTAACACAAATGATTTGACCTTTCGTTTAGTCATCTTTGTCACTACTTCGGCTTCAATCTACTTCATAAAATAATGTACTGGAACCATTATGAATTGTCATTGCCCACTGGCCTTAGGGAAGGGTTTGAGTATGTCTAATTCTCATTAAGCAATAGGTTAGGGGCTAGTTAAGTTATGTAATTTACTTGATGGCAGATGGCTCAAAACTTTATGCTTTTGACATCGTAGGCACTATCGAACTATGTTCTTAGCATCCTCCTTCATAGTTAACTAGTAATAGTCAAGCCTTAGTACTTGAACATGCAATGTTTGAGCTTTGACATGATTAGTACATACTCTTGCATCTAAATCGAAAAGAATTTTTTGAGCTTCCTTAGGTACAAGGCAACGAAGATATGACGGACTGAAGCTATGCTTATAAAGCTCATCATTAATCATGGTATAATTTGCAACTTGGTACACAAGCCTCTGAACTTTTTTCTTGTTAAGGGGAAGAACCCCATCTCTTAAATATTCAATGATTGCATCCATCTAAGATCTTTACTTTTGATAAAGTTTCACTTCATAACATTGTTCCATCACTCTAGGCTTTGCTTGGTAAATACTTAATAAAGATTTTACCATTTAAGTTCAGAAATGATGTGTTAGCTAACTCTGATAGTCTATTAGCAGTGATATTCCATATTCTTAGAATTTTCACAATGGTAAAGGATTGAAATACTTCTATGAGCATTCATACCATGGTTAAGTACTTGCTCATTGCTTCCTCTTTTGCCACATAGTCTCATATAACTTGATTGATAGTCAACTGTGAATTTGAAAACACTTTGACTTTCTTAGCTATAACTTCCTTTGCTAATTTCAATCCGACAATTAAGGCTTCGCATTTGGCCTATTTGTTGCTTACCGAGAACCTAAATTTCAATGCATATTGGATTTTCACATTGTGTGGCCCTTGTAGAATAAGTCCTTTTGCACTATCTTATCGTGTCGAAGAGCCATCTACATATGAATTCTAAATAGGTTTTTCTACTAACTTAACATTACCTTCTTCTCTAGTGAATTTCACTATGAAATCTGCACTTATGCTTTTAGTGCCATTCGTGGTTTGTATTGAACACCATAGGAACTTAATTCAAGAGTGTATTTCATCATTCTTCCTAAGGCATAAGGTCGTTGCACCACTTGCCATAATGGTTAATCTATAAGAACTACAATTTGATGAGCTCCAAAACATGACTTGAGCTTTCTAGTTGATATCGCTAAAGCCAATGTAAACTTTTCAATCTTAGTGTATTACTACTCTAGGCCTTGCAAGACGTAGCTTACATAGTAAATTAGCCAATATTCTTTTCCCTTCATGTGGACCAATACAGAGGAAAGAGCTTGGTTACTAATAGATGAATATAAAAATAGATCCTCTTTGGGAACAATTTTGAAAGCATTAGTAGAGATCATAAGAAATTGAAGAACACTAAGCTAAACTCAAGAGGGGGGGAGTGAATTGAGTTTTAAGGACAAATTGCAATTCTTTTCCGATATAAATAACTAAATGCAATAATAAGAGTAATCAAAGCAATAATAAAACAATAATAAGTGCGAAAATTAAAAGAGATAGGGATAAAGAAGATTAAGCCTAGATATAACGTGGAGTTCAGATCACCCCCTAGTCCCTATGGACACACAATGCTTCCAATCAAGGACTTCACACCACTTTATTGATTTCTCAATCCAATCTCCAAGAGCTACACACATACAAACTTGATTACACAAGTTTCTCATTTACAATTCTCAATACAAGTCACAATCTCTTCTCACAACACAAAACTCAATCTCAAGGATTATTGGTGTAGTGCTTTTAACTCTTAATACTTTGCAACTAATAGTTTACAAGCACTACACTTCAAATCTCTCTAAATATTAGCAATCTATGGTACAAGAGACAATGATAATTATAGACAACAATAATACAAGAGAATGCTGAAATATTGTAGCAAAAGATTAGTTCTCTTCTGTCCTTGGTCTGATTGTTGAGCATTTATATCATCCCATTCAATTCTTCCTGTTGCAGTGCATTAAATGCTCTAACGACTAGACTACCGGCAAGCTAGTTCTTCCAGGTCAGTGTGTTTTTCTTTATGTTTTTCAGGGCTTTATACCGTCAACCTGGTTCTTCCTTAAGTCGTTAACTCGATAGACGAAATATCACTTGAAAATTCTTTTAATACGCAACAAACAAATATTTTTTGCAATCTAACTTCAAGATCATTTTATCACCACTCAAAAGACTAAATTTCTTCTAGAGATAATTGATATATTTATTCATTAGGCAAATTAATTGATCTTATTCAATTACCTCAATATAATCAAATAATACTAGTTTAATCATCCACTTGTTTTTTTCTCTTCAAAAACAACATGTTTAGTTATATACTTTATGTTTTGTTCTCATCAAAATCAAATAATGAACCCTAGGTTCAATAGAAATTCTTTAACTCATTGAACGTAGCTTTGCATTCATCAGTCCACCTAAAATCCTTGAGGTTTTTCGAAACTTTGAAAAACTCAATGCATCTATTCATGCCCTTTGACACAAATCTATTCAAAGTGGCAATCTAACCTATTAATTCTTGGACCTCCTTAATCGTACTTAGGGACTTCATGTTCTTAATAGCTTCAATCTTCCTTAGATTCACTTAAATGCCCTACTAGGTCACCATGTAACCCAAAAATTTACCTGATGTGGCTCCAAAAAAACATTTCTACAGGTTCAGCTTCATATTATACCTTTTTAATGTGCCAAAGATCTTGTATAGGTTAATAAGGTTTTACCCTTCTTCCATGCTCTTGACTATCATGTCATCAACAACAATTCAACATTACAATGGATTTAGAGATTGAACATCTTTGTTACCACTCTTTGATAGGTCGCACCAACATTTTTTAGCCCAAAAGGCATGACTAAGTAACAATATGTTCCAAAGTTTGTGACAAATGAGGTATGCACCTCGTCTTCTTTTTTTATTCTAATTTGATTATATCTAGAAAACACATCCATGAAGTTGAGTAAAGCATGCCTAGTAGTTGAGTCTACTATTTGATCAATCATCAATAAGGGAAAACAGTTTTTGGGGTAGGCCTTGTTCAAATCAGTGAAGTCTATGCACATATGCTGCTTACCGTTCAATTTCTTAACTAGCACACACTTAGGTAACCGTGTTTGGTAAGGTTCTTTTCGTATAAACCCTACTCTAAGCAATTTTTGGACTTCTTCCCCAATTGCAGCCTCTTATTCAAGTGCAAAGTACCTATGTATTATGACTTCCCTCGAGATACCTGATATATCTAAGGGAGTTAATGCAAAAACATCTTCATTATCCTAAAGGAACTCTATTAGATCCTATTTGATCTTCATTAGTAAAGCCTTCCCCATCTTAGTAGTTTTATTGGGCTCACTTTTGAGCTGAACTTCTTCTACTTCTTCTTCAGTGCTTTCTATACTACTTAACTTACTTTTTTTGTTTTCCTCAATGTGGAAAACTTCCTTGCACTTGAGTGCTCTTAGATATAATAACTTAACCAATTGTAGGTCTATCCTATAGATTCCAAACCCCTATAAGAGTAAGGAACTTGGCCTTCAAGTGTGCTATTGAAGGAATTATGCTGAGCAAGTTCTAGCATGATCAACCCATGACCATATTATAATGTGACCAACACTTAACGGTGATGAAGTCTATTTTGTCTTTTGCTACATTATCATCATCCCCAATCTAAATTGGGAGTATATTCACTCCAGTTACTTATATAGGCTGGTTGTTGAAGACATATAAATCATAGTCATAAGATCTTAACTATGCCTTAATCTTTGGCTTCATCTAGTCAAAGGCATACTGGGATATAACATTGGTCAAACTTCCTGTATCAATTAAAATATTCTTGACTTTGAAGTTGGTGATTCACATACTAATCACTAGTACGTCAGCATAAGGCCTTTGTATGCCTTGGAAATCCTTCTCTATAAAAGAAATGGAGTTATCGACCTTTATTTTCTTGCCCTACACATTGTCAACATAATTTATGGCATTAAACGAGCTCAAATAATAAGACCAGCCTAAATTGGAGGGTCCGTCAACAATGGTGTTTATAACATGATTTGGGGCCTTATTGTTGTTATCTCCTTCTCTCACCTCCCTCCTAGCCTGAGGAGGTCAATCATCTTTATCTTACTCATCTCTTCTCCTCTACATTGGTCACTTAATGTTCTCAGCATCATGAGCTAGTAATTTGCTCAAATAGCCTCTTTGAATTGCACCCTCAATAACATTCTTAAGCTATATACACTCACTTATATTGTGTCCTCTATTATGATGGAAGTCACAACACTTATTCAAATTCCTTCATGATAGATTTCCTATAATGCGTTTAGGCCATTATAATACCTTTTGATTTCATACTTCCATTAATATATCTAATATGGGGCTATTGAGGGGGGTATGGATAAATCCATGGTCTTTTCCTTTCGTTATTACCCCCTTCTGTATATTGATAGACTAAGTTTATCCTTTGCACTCTTCTTGTTCTTGTTGCTCTTCTGGTTAGTTCTCTCTTGGTTGACCTAATGTCGAGCTTTTATATTGTTTTTGTATAGGATATAGGAAGTAGCCTTAGCCTTGAACTTTGCAAATGCTTTTGGTTTATTATTAGCTACAGACTTAAAGAAGTCTCTATGTAGCTTCACTTCATCAATCACTGCATTTAAGGTGATGCTCATGTCCAATTCAAGGATTTAAACCAACTTAGTCAGAAATCGAGCCAGGTATTCCCTAATTGATACATTAGATCTTTGTTTGATAGTTTTAAGGAGAAGGAATCCTTAACAGGGAGTTTGCTTGCAAAGACGTGTTGTAAAAACACCTCTACCAAATCCTTAAAGTGTTTAGCTTCAAATGCTTAAATCATGTCCTTGCAGCATTCCATAACGTGGAAGGGAATGCTAGACAAGCCATCACGTCACTCAAGCCATGCAACTTGGCAAGAGTATGATAGTATTCAAGGTGATCTCAAGGGTCTTTTATCTTACCATAAGTTTTAAACTGTGGAAGCTTGATGTGTCAAGGTATCACCTCTTCAAGAATTTCTAGAATAAATGGGCTCTTCTTAATAGTAAATTGCTAACTAGTTGAAGTAGGAGCACTTATATGTGAAGGATCAGCATGGTGTTCTTCTTATGGTTTTTTTCCTTTGTCCACTTTCTTAAGTGTAAAGGTAAGAGTTTCATATTATACTTTAACCTGCTTCCTTACTAATTTTGCAGAATGGACTGAATTACCAGAATCCTTAATACTATCATTCTCGTTCTCACAATTCTAGTTAAGTGAGCTATTCTTTTAGATAAAATTCAAAATCTCATCATTTTTTCTAAATAATTCTTGATTTTCTTTGGATAGATTAGCACAAAGCTAATCTAATTTGGCTAACCAATCTTCATCAAGGTAAGCCTACTCCCTCCACAATTGCTGGGAAGCAATTCCTACACCAGCACTCTTCATGAGTCTAGTCTTGGCCATTAGGAAAATGGTTCAAAATAGATGACACCAAAATGTTGTTGATTAAAATTTGCACTAGGTGGTAATTTTAAAAAGAAAGAAACAAGTTAAGCTTTAGGGTACCAAGGCTAATACGACGTAACTACTCTATTGCCTAAATAAGAGTTGGTTTGAGTGTTATTTTAAAGAGCAAGTAGTCAGACTAAGTAGTGAGAGTGTGTAGAGAAAGTTCTTACAGTAGTTGTGCTCACATATGTATAGGCATTTGTCTTATAACCAAAGTGGTAGGTAGTTCAACTACTTAAGATACGTGGCGACTCCTTAATTAAGTAACATGCCAAATGTTGTAGGAAGTGGATAGTAATGTGGTTGAAATTGGCAGTTGCCAAACTTTTTACGCCCTTCATTTGAATTCAAATGTTTAACTAAGGTAAGTCAAGCTTTATAGCCTACTAGATGGTTAGGCCTAGAGAGTGGAATAGGATGGCAAAGTGTAGAACTTGCTCGGCATATCGTTGAGCAATTGCTAAAGAGAGTGAAATTTTACTAACATCAAGATGTCAAACTCCATAACCCAAATTAGAGCGAGTGCCATTTCTCTAATCTTATGATGGATTGGATAACGTAATTTGATAGCACTTACTTGTACACACATTTCATCTAACTAACTTTATTAAAAACCTTAGTTGTTCTATACTAAATGCATACTGTTATCTTCGTCCCACTTATTGAGCAAGTTGTCACTCATTCCTCTATAGTTTATTTTGCAGGTTCAAAGTGGATTTACAAATACAACACCTAAAACTAGAATATTAGCAAACGAGGTCAATGAGTGAGGATTAAGAAGAATTGGTTGGATTCTTGTTTTTATTGTTCGCTAATGGTTTTTTTTTTTTTAATTTTTGGTTTTTATATTAAGTAACATGAACTTATGGATTTTACAATTATTGTTTTGGAAAATTAAACTGCAAGTTTGTTTCAATAGTTATTTTAAAAAGATTATACCAGTGATTTTTATCAAATGGGTATTGAATGAGATGGTTCAAAGTGGTTAAGTCGAGTATACCTAATGTGGACTATGCTTGATGTAAACTAGGTGATGCATCTTTGTGGTCATATATATGGAGAAGTATTACTACTGATAGGAACAAAAAGAAGATAAAGAGGGTTAGCAATTAGATATGATATACTGATTGATCTTACTCAGCTTACAATTTGGTAGATATGACTCGGTAGTTCGAACTATAGGGTCACTTGCTATTACTCCTTACTAAAGGAAATAGATAAGAGTTAAAGGGTGATAGGATTTGAGATACCAACCCAACCTACCTGTTAAGGACGAGCTCATCTATCTGCTAACACATTCTGTCTGCCAAGCTGAATGACCCTATTTCTTGTAGATAGAGTATCGAGAACCAAAAGGTAAAGAAAACAACCAATCTTCACCCATACCTGACCAATTACTTATTCGGCTTCACGTTTGCCCATATGCTGAGATATCATGTTTCTAAGAATTGGATCCATTCGGCAAGACATAGAGGGACTAGTGTCGACTAACTTATGTTTCCTAGAGTTGGATCCACTTGGCAAGACACAAAGAGACTAATCTTGACTAACTTTAG
Source organism: Lumnitzera racemosa (assembly GCA_024138005.1). Lineage (NCBI taxonomy): Eukaryota > Viridiplantae > Streptophyta > Magnoliopsida > Myrtales > Combretaceae > Lumnitzera > Lumnitzera racemosa. The sequence goes on from JAMXBC010000010.1 coordinate 45,131,832, forward strand.
AACTCGACAATTATGGGCTGTCCTCTCTGGTGACTTAGCTAAACAATGTGAGGCTACTTCTAGGACATGTCGAATGATCGCATGCTGACTTTTCCCTATAAAATGCACAGTTTTGTATTTTTGTACATGTTTGTCTTTATTTTATTTATAAGCTCATTTCTTTAGGGTTTAGGGCCTTATACACTATTTTATAGCTTTACCACTAAGGTTTAGGACTTGGTATAAATAGCAATATTTGTAATAATACAAAGCAAAAAATGAATGAAAAATCCTTCTAAGTATTTTCTCTTAAAAAGCTCTCTTTCTTATTAGCTCTTATCAATCCCTTTAGTAAGGATCGTGGTAGGCAACCTTATAACTCGAACTGGTGCATCACATCCGATGAGTCTTAGGTTGTGTAGTTACTAGCTGGTGCTTCATATCTGGTTAGGTGGCTCATGGATTCGATAAGACCCCCACTAAACCCATTCCATTTCGATAAGATCAAACTCACCCTAATGACGAGCCTTGTCTGTTCTTGGTCACGATTCGTATCATCTTGGTATCAGAGCTTGAGATTCTAGATAGGATTGAGAGTTATTAGGCATTGTATCTATTCTATTTTGTGCTTGAGGAGGTGCTTCCTTATTGGGTTTTGTTGTGATATCAAGGATTTGTTGGAGTTAATTAGGTTTCAATTCTATATGTTAGGAACTTTTCTAATTAGTTTTCTTAGGGTAAGGTTAGTAAAAATTGGGATTGAAATTTCTTTACATCGTAAATCCCATATGGAATATATATATTAAAGAAAAGGTTAGGAATTCCAATCTGGGTTGTTTGCCAAGATTTGACTTTTTAAGTTGTTTAATGTGTGGTCCTGTTTCAATATTGTAATAGTAGCTAAGAAAGTACTGTTATGTTTGCTAAATTGAAAAGACCAAGTGTCTAGTTGAGATTGTGTATCTCCAAGCTGATTTGCTAAGAATAGTTTTATCGAATTTGAACTTTGCCAAGCTTTTGAGTTGTTTTAATCCAAATTACCAAAGTAAAGTGGAGTATCGAACTGTCTTAGAGTTGGTCCAAGCGATTTGTTTTCGAGCTATGGTGCACAATTGCAGGAATAAGTTGTTCTATTCAACACTTGCTGAGCTAAACAAATGAAGAGTCTAAGCTATTGTTATGTCATGAAGATCTGAACTGTGTACATGCAAGGTATTGATCAGTAATGTATTATCATAATCCTAAGGTTACCGAGCTGAGTTGTTTGCCTATTCAACTACCAAGTTGTACAAGCATCCAACCTTCTTCAACCAAATAGCCGAGCTAATTCTAGTATCCAAGTTGAGTGAAAGTACTAAAGGGAAGTGGAAGATCCGAGTTGTGTAAGCCTCCGAGTTACTGTGTTCTTGAATCACTAAGTGTTAGATATTTCTAGCCATTGTTGATGAGACTTCTTATAAGCTAAGCTAGTCTGTTGAGGTAATATCTCCATCTAACATGGTTTATGACAATCGAGGAAGATATGGTTGTGACTATGACTATGATGACATAAGGTCGAGAATACCCATATTTGATGGCTATAGACCCCTAAACGAATACTTAAATTGGGAATTTCAAGTAATAAAGTCTTTGAAAAGTATTTGTGCCCTGAGCATGAGAAGGAATATATCATAGAGGATCAACTTTAAGGTCTTACTAAGACTTGGTAGAATAATGAAGTAAGGTGAAGAATCCTCAGGGGGGTGAGTTCTACATGAAGCTCAATGAGATCGGCAATGAGAGAAAAATTTGTACCCCTATTATATCAAGATGAGTTATATGAAGAGCTATTTACCTTGAGGCAAGAACAATTGAGTGTCTAAGAATTTGTTAGGGAATACAAGGCACTCTTGCAGTGATGTGAATTGTATGAATCTCGCTTATGTACTATCTTATGATTCATGAGAGGATTGAGACCGAAGATTGCCTGACGTGTTGACCCTTCGGGAGTAAGAAGCTTAAATGACTAGCCTTAAGAGTAGAGTCTACCCTTGATGCCGATCACTATTATGTATTGGAACAACTAAAGGGTATACTTGATTACCTTAAGAAGCTTAGAGTCAAAATGAGACAACAAAGGGATACTCACCTAAGGAAGACCGATGAGAGAGAAGCCCGAAAAGAGGAAGTAGGAGAAGGAGAAGTGAAGATTGCTAGGGAAGCGAGTAGGGGAGAGGAAGAGGGCCAAGTTGAGTTGAAGTTAAACACCTATGTTCCTGAAATGATTCTATTACCCACCATAAATGCCATAGATGGTAGCTCCAAGAATTATTATGTTTGCCTTCCTCATATTGGAATCCTACATCTTAGTCATTTGATAAGTTTACGTAAGACTGATATGAGCTATTACAACATTGCACCTGTGAGCTATTATCGACTAATGATTAAAGTTTATCAAGGCTAAGGTGATGGATATGTATATGGGGGATGTATCATATTGATTCTTGGTGCTCTCGTATTGGAAGGATTTAAGGTATATAGATGGAAGGAGGAAGCAGAATTGATTTGTGAGGAAGCAAAGGGAACATTGATTGCAATAAATGAGCAGATCGTAAGGTCTGAGCTAGCTGAGCTTGAAGAGGTAGGAGTACTTATGACTAACGAGCCATCTTACTTCTTACCGGCACAAGATCCACGAGCCTATAATCTTTTATATGACCTAAAGATCATGTTACTTCCTATAATTGATTGTTGCTGGGACTACTAAGGTGTAATTGATCGAATCTATGATGTATGGAAGGAAGGATCCTTAATAAAAGGTTGATTGATAGAGCCCATGACAAGTGGAGAGAACATTGGTTGTTTATGACCATATTACAAGAGCTGGAGTATTTTTTATGCTTAAATTTCAATTTTATTAGTTAGTGTTTGACCCCAAAGGGATTTGGAGCTGCTAATCACCAAGTTTCGGGCCGAAACTTCTCTAAGGGAGAGGGAATGATAGGATTCAGGGTACTGACCCAACCAGCCTACTAAGGCCTAGGTCATTTACTTACTAACCCATTCTGTCTACCGAGCCAAATGAACCTATTTCTTGTAGATAGAGTATAAAGAAGCAAATGGCCGAGAGAACAACCGATCCTTACATATGCCTAACCAATTACTTACTCGGCTTCATGTCTGTCGATATGCTGAGATATCATGTTTTTGAGAGTTGGATCTACTCAACAAGATACGAAGAGACTACTGTTGACTAACTTACATTTCCGAAAGTTGGATCTACTCGGTAAGACATAGAGAGACTAATGCTGACTAGCTTTAGAACTCAACAATTATAGGCCGTCCTCTCTGGTTTCTCGGCCATGCAATGTAAGGCTATTTCCAGGACATGACGAATGACCACATGCCAAATTTTCCTTGTAAAACACATAGTTTTGTATTTTTCTACACATTTGTCTTTATTTTATTTATAGGTTAATTTCTTTAAGGTTTAGGGCCTTGTATATTATTTATAGTTTTGCTATTGTGGTTTAGGACTTGCTATAAATAGTAACATTTGTAATAATATGAAGCAGAACATGAATGAAAACCCCTTCTAAGTATTTTCTCTTGAAAATCTCTCTCTCTTATCAGCTCTTACCGATTCCTTTAGCAAGGATTGTGGTAGGCAACCCAATTACTCGAACTGGTATATCACATCCAGCGAGTTTTAGGCCTTATAGAATCTAGCCGATGCATCATATTCAGATAGGTGACTCATGAACTCACTAAAACCTTCACTAAACACATTCAATTTTCATTCCTTCGATAGGATCGGACTTACCCCAATGACTGGCTTTGTTTATTCTTTCACATGTTTCGTATCAAAGGGTAAATGAGAACACTAAGGTTGCTTACAAATGAAACTTATAATGATTTAATAATGTAAAGTGTTGTTTGCATACAAGGAAGTGAGGTATTTATATGACCTTAACTATGGTTACAATAAATAAGGAAAATACAAAATGGATAATGTACAAAAGATTCCTATTACATTCTTAATAGGGTGAAAATGGAAAATAATATACTATATAGAAAAGTAAAAAATCATTTTAGAACAATGTGCTAAAAGACACATATTAGTGGGTGATTGACGCTATGTACAGAAGCTAGTCTTGTTGATGCAGATTCTGGGTTAATCTTGAAGTTATTGAAATAAGCTTAAGGAGCGTTGGAAGAAGGCTTGAGAATTGGATAGATCTAATCCTATTTGGGTCAAACCTTGTATATTGAGAGATATTTAGAGTCTAGGGCAGCTCTTCAAGTTAGATGTCTTGATAGCTCAGCTCAGCCAAACATCTAAAGTTGGTTTATTCAAATGTTGCCTGGATTATGGTAAGAGCTTGGCAATAGGCATAACTATTCGGTAGATCGAAAAGTATGCTTGGTAAGGCGGCATGACTGCTTAGCAACTTAGAAACTATGTTAGTACTTACAAGAGCTCGGTACTCAAGTTGATAGTAGTGTAAAAGATGGTGATCAAAATAGGAATCCTTGTCCTAAACAAGGTTTTGAGCTAGTAGTCTCTGTGTGAGTACTTATAGTTCTCTAGCTCGACTGCGTGTAACTGGCCTAAGGAGTTGATTCCTATCATTTTCCTAGAGGTCAAAAGGATTTGCCCTCATATCCAAAGAGGTTTTTGGCATTTGTTCTGTCATAGCTTTTGCTGGGTTTTCTTTTGGTTAATGAAGAATCATGTCAGACACATTAAAGGTAGAGGAAATACCATAGTTCTGGGGTAATCCGATTTAGTAGGCATTGCAGCTGATCTTCTTCAGGAATTTAAATGGACCATAAACTTGTGGAGATATCTTGTTCTGTCTTAGGTGAAGAAATTGTTCTCATTGAGGTGGATCCATACTAAGTTTATTGGTTTGAAAGAAATAACTCAATAGCCACGACTACCAATCTCTTGTTATCTTTGATTGAAGTTAGCAATCTTCCTTGCTACGGTTCTTGTTGGCTAATTTTGGTGTAAAGCTTTAATCCTATAAAAGCATAAGTAAAGGCTAAGTGGTACCAAGGCTAGTCCAGTTAAGCATGAAAGGTGTAAGACAATTCTTATAGTGCTTTCCTTCCCTTATTTATAAGTGAATGTCGAGTGTTTGTAACTGTGATAGTCATTGATCATAGACCTTATAGGGCTTCAACAATTAATCGCATGCCTAAAATATAAGAGTAGTGGGCAGGTATGTAATAAGATCGTACCAAATCATAACTGTTTATGCTACTTTCCTAAGTTTAAACCAAATATATGAATAAGTCAGGATTTAAGGCCCATCAGATGGGTTAAGCCTTTGTTGGTCTTAGCTAAAAATAACATTAGTTATCTACTCGACAGCTAAATTGTCAATTAAAGTGTTAAAGCAAAACCTGACAATCAACATCTGCCCCCTCAACTCCAATAGTCAAGAATTCGACTATGAGAGTGAATAAGATTCATTACCATTCTTGAGTGATTAGATGGTCAAGACCAAAATTAATTTTCAAGATGCAGAATGATATGCCAAAGTTTAGGTCATCTCTTGCATGTGATTTACAATTCTAAAAAGCATTGTATCGGATCCTAAGCGAAAGTTCATAACCTTTTAACTTTCTCACTCATCCACTTTTCAAAAATGACACATATGACAGCTGTTATACCAATCATTATTGTACCATAAGCTATTAACTGTCAATGACATCATATCCTTTAGATATTTGACCTTTGACATGTGTCATCCATCCATGCTTGATACTCTAATAAGAGCTTGAATCCCTATCAAAAGTGTGTTAGAATTTTGAGAGGGGACCACTTATGCATTAGGATTTTTCATTCTGACTATTACTTGCTTCTCTTTCATTCATATCCACTTTTAGAATCTCTTTGCTTTCGAGATTTCCCTCTACGAGTTCTTGTACTACTAACTAACCTTCAAGTAATCTTCAACAACTTAAAACTTCAATAGGTATGGTTTGAAGTGTTATTTATCAACTTATTATTTCAAATTCTGAAGCAACTATGTCCATAGCTACTTTTCCTCCCTAAAAAAGGAATAATTTAGCATCTTCTTTTGATAATTCAGTTGATAGTACAATGAATGGATGGGAAAAACTTGCTCGTATCAATGCTCTTCCTATAGATAACTACCCAGATGGTAGGGAAGGAAGTTCTATTGCCATGTATTTGTACAATAATGTAGTTTACAACATTGATTCTCTAGATATAGTAGTGAATGGCGCTATTAGGACACTTATTTCAAAGTATAATAAATATTAGTAAGATCTTTGCAATACATGGCATTTGTGTAGGCCGAGGGAGGATGAAAGGTTATGTTTTCCAATAAATCATAAGTTCCATATATATTTGAAATATCTTGATTTTGGGCTGTATTTCCCATTCTCCACTTTTCTAAAGCAATTTTTTAATTATTTTTGAGTTATGCCTAATATGTTCTCCTCTAATACTTATATGCTTCCCATCACATTTGAGATTTTATGTGAAGAGATTGAGGTTAAGGTTATGCCCTAATTATTTAGATTCTTCTTTTCAATATGGAGGTAGCCCGATGGATGGTACTTCATGGCAGCTTGACATGGGCATAAATTCATGGACGAGTTAGAGTCCAAAATTCATAAGTGGTACAAAAATATATGTCTCAATTAGGTCAGATGAAGATTTGGATTTTTGGACTTAATAGACTAAGCCCATCCGTACTAAAGACATCAAATTGTTGCAAAACGATGCCGCTATTGCGAAGAAGATTCAAGAGCTGCGAGGGAATAAGATTTTTTTGGGATGCTAAGAGGATCATAAACCAATATAAAAAAGGGGGAACCCATCTTCTTTGATAATGAGGTAAGTATCGATCTACCCATCATGCCAAGTGGAGCTACAAGAGAAAATCCATTCTCATGACTTTAGGAAAGAATAGTTGCCTTTGAGCTTCGCTCGACATAGACTTATAGGTTTTCGATTCTTTCCTTTCCTCTTTATAATAAACTTTTACTTTCCTTTTGCAGACATGGGTACAGGGGATGAGGATCCCAAGAAATTGTTGGCCCAAGCTGAGGCTAAAAAGCAAAAGCTTGATAAGCATAGCACCACTAAAGCTCCTGTTAGTTAGCTACCTACATTAAAAAAGACCTCCTAAGAGAAAGTCATAAAGGAGCCTACTATTCAAAAGAAAAGAAGGACACCCCTCTCACCACTAAGAAGCAGGGTACTGAATAGTTGGAAGCTGTCGAATCTACACAACTTGAGGTAGTTCCTTTGATAATAATAAATCCTCGATAGGAAGTATCTGGAGAGGCTAGTTGAGATATTATTGGGGAGACCAACACTGAAGTTATTCCTAAAGAGCAAATAAATGCTGAGCTAAAGCTTGTCAACTAACCTCCATCTAAGAAGAGAAAAGGTTTGGATGAGAAGATGAAGGAAGCTCTAATAAATAAAGCTCTCAGCATTTGTTATACTGAGTTTGTCTCTAATCAAGAAGTGGGTGAATATTTTGTAGTATGCTAAAGCCATAACATCCTATACACTGATTTTTCTTTGGGTGATAGGACAAAGTCCTTAGCCCTTACGAAAGGAGTTATTCTCCTTAGGGATAAGGAGATTGCAAAGAAAGATGTAGACAAAGTAGGCGGTTACAATAAAGGCCATATTGCCGTCAAGTTGTATAATGTAAATAATAATCATGTCTTTTTCATTTACGACTTATGTCTAACTATTGACAAGATCTCATTTGCATGTAGATTAGTAGCCATGTTTTAACATCTTTAGATAAGGCCGAGAAGGAAATGAAGAAGGTAGTATTTAACTTTTGTTACTTTGTCGAGAAACGATTAACTCATTTGGCTTTTTTAATTTATTGCAAAAAGTTGAGGAGGCTTAGAACTCCTTAAAAGCTCAAACCATTGTAGTTGAGAACATAAGAATTAAGGCCAAGATAGAGGCTAAGAAGTTGCAGGAAGATCTCTCTATCGAGAAGCTTGCACATTCCTCAACGGCCGATGAAGCCTTGGGCCTTAAGATAAAGAATGGGGATCTTTACAAGGAGATTGAAGACCTGAAGGAGGAGCTTTGCAAGAAGTGAGAAGAATGTTGGGGTTTGTGAAGGGTGTTAACCTCAATAGGCAATGAAGAGGACAAGTTAAGGGTCTATATAAAGAGCTTAGAGGTAAACAGCTACAAACTTGAAGCTCGTGTTGGTAAAGTAGAAGAGATGGCAAAAAAGATGCCTTCTATTGAGGAAGCACTAGATTGTAACTCCCAATCGACAATACGAAAGATTACTCTAGAAGAAGCTCTTATAGGGGGTCCAGTTGGTGAAGAAAGATATTCTAAAGTTTCACCTTAAATATGAACCATCCTACCTCAAATTTGTTGACATCGACAATGGTGATGCCAACAGCAGTGACGAAGGGATTGGTAAAGAAGGTGAGATAGAGGTTCAAGAGTAGGGAGATAACATTCAAGCCAATGTTGAAGTTCTTGCCAAAGCCGAGGACCTATCATCTAAAGAGACCCCCTACATCCATAAAGAGACTTCTAACTCCTCTAATACCCCTAGTATCGACAGAGATATAAACTTCAAAAAGATCTCAAGCTTTACTAACTAAGACGACACCTTCGCTCAATCTAAAAGCCAAAATGCTTCAAATTCTCAAGTGATCAATTGATTTAATTTGTTTTTGTTTGTCATTTTATAGACTTAATATGGTCAGAATGCTAGCCTTTCTATTGTAATAGATTGGCGTTTTATGCCTTTTATTCTTAGTACGTTTTATTTCACGTGCATATCTTTTCTTCTCGGTAAGTTTTATTTCATACTTTTTTAAATGTCTTCTTGTAGACATACTGTTTATTAGTCACATAAGATGTGAACTTGTTTTAATTTTAGTCGTGAGACTATTTGCTGGAGGTAACATAGAGTTTGTTAGCTCTAATTGCTCGACATGCTTTTTTAAAGAAGATTAGATGTCATTCGTCAGTATACACTAAGCTCATTAACCATTATATGTCTAAACTTATTTGGCGTTATTTCATTCACTGTATAGCTAGAACCTCATTAATTCGTTAATCATACATTGATCAAGAATAAAAGTGACAAAAAGTAGACATACTCGTAAACTTGAAATAAACATTTCATACATAGAACAAGATGTTGGCCATTGCTTTACAATGTTCAAAAAGGGAAAATATGAACAAACTGTAATTGAAATGAAACTATTCAAAGTAAAGCTTCAGGTTCTTAGCAATCCATGCTCGAGGTATAATTGTTCTACTAACCTTTCTAATCGATAAGCCCCATTACTTACAACTTTCTGAATTCTAACAGGATCCTCTCAATTTATATTGAGCTTCCCTTAACTCTCTCGCGTACCAATTGCTTCTAATTTTCTGCAAACAAAATCTCTTGGCTAAAATACCTTCTATTTTACCTTTTGATTGCAGTACTTAGTCACTTTTTGTTGATATGCAGCAATTCTTGCCCTTGCAATATCCCTAATTTCCTCGATTGTATTTAAATGAGCCATCAGGCCGACTTGGTTTGCCATAATATCAAAATTCTGTGTCTAAAAGTTGGGTAGTTCTAACTGAATTGACAAAATTACTTTGGATCCATACTCAACTTTAAAGGCTATTTTACCAATTGACGTATTATGGGTAATCTTATACCCCCATAAAACATTCAGTAATTTGTCAACCCATTTACCCTTAGCTTGATTGACTCTTCTCTTTAAACTGATAGGATGGTCTTATTAATAGCTTCTACTTACCTACTGGTTTGAAGATAAGCTATTGAAGTGTAATTCAAATGAATGCCATGTTTCTCACAAAATGCTCAAAACTTATCATTATTGAATTGTGGTCCATTGTTAGTAAGTATCATAAATGGAACCCTAAACCCTAAAATGATAAAGTTGAAAACGAAAGTTTCAACCTTCTATTTAGTGATTTTGGCCACTACTTTACCCTTCACTTACTTGGTAGAATAATCTATGGTAACTATGATGAATTGTCATTAGGCCGTAGACTTTAGAAATGGTCTAAGTATGTTCAATCCCCATAAGACGAACGGGAAGAGGCTATTAAGGCTATGTAGTTTAGTATAAGGTACATAACTCAGTGCCTTACGTTTCTGACATTGCGAACATTGCCAAATAGTAAACTTTGCATCTTCTTTCTTAGTCGTCCAATAATAGCTGAGTCTCAACACGCAAATATATAGGGTTTGACCCTTCACATGGTTGCTACAGATATTATTGTGCAACTCAGACAGTATTCATTGAGCATGTTTCTATGGAAAGCATCGAAGATAAGGTTAAGAAAGGCTGTGCTTATAAAATCGGTCATCAATCAATGTATAGTTAGCTACCTGATATATTAACCTATGAGCTTCTTTTTTATCATTGAGCAGAACACCATCCTTTAAATAGTCAATAATGGGATCCATCCAAGACTTTTCCTTTGGGTAAGGAGCTAACTCGTAGCTCTTCCCAACAGTTTCTAGGCTTTTATTGGGGAGATACTCAATGAAAAGCTTATCATTTAAATCTAGAAGTGTCATATTAGCTAACTTTGACAATTTTTTAGCAACCATGTTTATGGTCCTTGGTATTTTCTCAATTGAAAGAGATTGAAACTCTACCTTGAACATTTATATTACTAGCAAGTACTTGCTCATCAATTCTTCTTTCACCACATAGGGGCTCCCTTTGACTTGATTCACAACCAACCATGAAACACAAAAGACTTTAACTTTCTTGACACCAACTTCCTTGGCCAATTTAAGTCCAGCAATTAAGGCTTTGTACTCGACTTCATTATTGCTAGCCAGAAACACAAATTTTAATGCATAGTTAACTCTTACATTATAGGACCCTTGTAAAATGAGGCCCATACCACATTCTTCTCTAGTGGAGGAGCCATCAACATATAAGTTCCATATTGGCTTCTTGGCTATCTCAACATTGTCTTCCACCCTAATGAATTTAGTGACCAAATCTACCAATGCTTGAGCTTTTAATGTTGTTTTAGGCTTATATTATATACCATAAGAACTTAGCTCTAAAGCATACTTTATCATCCTCCTAAAGGAGTCTAGTCATCGTAAAGCTTTTCGTAAAGGCTAATTAGTAAGGACAATAATTTGATGTACCTCGAAATATAGCTTTAACTTCCTTCCAAAGAGGACTACTACCAATACAAACTTTTCAATCTTTGTATATTAGCGTTCTAGCCCTTGTAACACGTGGCTCACATAATAGATGAAAGAGCTTGGCTACTGACCAATAAATACAAATACAAATTTTCTTTAAGAATAGGTGTCCAATGTATTGGAGGTGATGCGAGAAACTCCTTCAACTCATCAAATGTTTACTTACACTTGTCAGTCTATCGAAATTCCTTCAAGTTCTTCAACACTTTAAAAAACTTTATACATCTATCTACACTTCTTGACATGAATCTATTTAGAGCGGCTATCCACCTAATTAACTCTTGAACTTCCTTAATTGTGCTAAGGGACTTCATATTCCGAACAACATCGATCTTCCTTAGGTTTGCTTCAATGCCACGCCAGGTGACCATATATCCTAAAAATTTTCTTGAGGTAGTACCTAAAACATACTTATGTAGGTTTAGTTTCATATTGTATCTCCTTAAAGTGCCAAATGTCTTCTCAAGATTGGCAAGATGCCAACTTTCTATTGTTCCCTTGACAATTATGTCATCAACATAAATTTCTACATTTCAATGGATTTGTGGATGGAACATCTTGGTTATGATCCTTTGATAGGTCACACTAACATTTTTTAGCCTAAAGGGCATCATTGTATGATAATATTGTTGACAAGTATTTTTGTTTATAACTATTCTATAACCTTATATTAGCCAACCCAATACTTAAGCTTAGTCCAATAATCCAGTCTAGGTAGATGTATCTAGTCACTTACTATAAATATTAGACAAGACCCTTAGGTAAAGAGATCCTCTCTCATTCTCTTACTCTTCATAACACTTTATTATTCTATTCATATGACAAGAGGGTTAACATGATGAGAGGATTAACTTAGGTATCGAAGTTGCCACACCAAAGCACCTTTTAGCATCCCTCATAGCCATTTTCTCATTTTGAAGGTGTTCGTGCACTAGAACAAAAATCGATCGATAATAATTGGCACCATCTATGAGAACGAGTAAAAGGAAAAACAAAAAACGCAAGCTAGCGCCATCATTTTAAACAATTTTCCTAGATTATGTGGTGAAATAATATCCCTCTTATAACTTGATTGGAGTACTGATGCTATAGTTTGTCCTCTCTATTCGTCCTCCAAATTTGGAAAGACATTGGTAGTCTAATAGCGTATTGTGGTTTCTTGGCTTCGTCTTTATTCTCCAGCCATAAATCTGCATGTAGATGTGACTTTCCCCTGCATCTTTATGATTTTTGGTGCTTTGATTTTTGAATGGACGGTTTCCAAATTCCTCGAGACCTGCAAGTACAAAGAGGGTTGAAAACCATCTCGTTAACCACCATTGCACTTTTAATCGGCTTCCAGTTTTTCCTAAAGGAAACATTCGCCTGACGCTAATGATTTCCCTAGTGTTTTTTAATCGTTCAAAGGATGAATTCAAGAAATACAAAGGGGTATACTACTCTATCAACAAGTATTATCAGAGTTCAACGATATTCACAAGAGTATATGTTTATTGCATTGGTAGTCCAATCTTATTTGTGTATGGCTCCCTATTTACATGATAAATCAGGTTGAGGGGATCCCTTCACTAGCAATTGCCTAGAAACACTAAAAGAGGGCACAAAACTGAGTGACAGATTTGTTGACTCCTATTTCTAACTTTCCAGTTATATTGGGTTGTTCAGTTTGCATTAGGAGATGCTGAATTTTGCCATGTTTGGTGAAGTGAATTTGCGATGTGCCACGTTATCCGAGTTGTGTCCGAGAGATCTTTAAGCTCCTCAAATACAAAGCTCGACAACGCCAAGCTGAGCAAATTAAATCTCCTTAATCGAGTCGCAACTCTATGATTATGATAGATACTTCCAGTTTTGATTGGCAATGGTACCACCTGTATGCGCCATTCTTGACTAGCGGCTGCAGTTTTCGAGCTCATTGTCAAGCTCTTTACGCCGAGACCAGTCCATGTAGAGTTATATTCTTCACAAAATAGCAAGGATCTGAGCTACTTCTAGAAGCTCCACGCTACTAGGATACTTCTGACCGAACTGTCATAAATAGCTGATGAGTTGTAAAGTGCTTGTGCCGAGTGACGTTTAGATGCCGAATAGATCGATGGATCAAAGTCCAAGCTCTCCTTCACCTTGCCGAGCAATCGTCATCCTACTGTTTCCTTATTGAAGGCAACATTTCCTAAGCTTGATTGAGGTCAGCCTAGCCAAAACTGAGCTAGTCAAAATACAGCGATTAAGCTCTATTTCATGTAAGTAAATAACAAAAATAAGAGCTCTACAGAAAGCTAGCATGAGTAGAACTATTCCGAGCTTGTTCCAAGCAGTTGGAGTTATGAACTGTCGAGCAACGGGTAGTAGTGAGCTTGTATCTGAATAGCTACACAAAAATATTGTCATGAGAAGTAGTTGAGGTTTTCACAGGTAGCCGACCTTCAAGCAAGCTGTTGTATATATATCAACAATTAAGGGTGCGCTCAAAGTGCTAAATAGTTGAAGCGAACAACTGAGCTGAACAAGGTTTAAACTCCTACTGTGCCGAGCAAGTATGACGAAATTGGGAAGCTCGCGAGCTATCCTCCAAGTAACTACCCTCCTGTAAATTTGCCAACCTAAATATAGTCAGTATTGCCTAGAAAATTGTGTGTGTTGATGGTATAGAATACAATTGCATTCAAAGTCTCTATGTGCACATGTGTCGCACCATGTTGCATGTGTGCCAAATGCTATTATGTATCACCGAGCTATTTCATAACTGAACTATCCTTCTATTCCAAGTTGCCAATATGTAATCAAGTGTATTGTGTAAAACTGTGCAATTACTGAACTGTATACGAGAAAGTGGTGTATGCTGAACTAACGTTTTCAAGAGTATGCAGCAAGAGTAGACACGTGCCTGCGTGTCATGTGGAGATCAAATGTAGCATTTCAATGGCTGTGCTGCTCTATTCATACCATACCAAGCAATTCATATACCAAGCCACTCCTAACATACATGCCGACTCTATTTAAACTGCCAAGCCAAGAACTTCCCCAAGCCGAGTAGCCACATTCCTGATTACAAGCTCCAAGCTCCGAGTTTCTCTTGGATCAAACGGCAGCCGAAATGCCGACTCCCTACAGTCCAAAAGTAGGCTCAACCTCACAATAAAACATGTGCCAAGCTATCCTCTTCTATATTTGCTGAGCTTTCTTTTTCCAAGCATGCAGAAAGACCAGCTCTTTCGATCAGCTCCCTAAAAATTGTCTACTGCAAGCCAAGCAAATCCAAGGTAGAATTGCCGAACTACACTTCTAAGCTATCTAAGATCGCAATGCCAAGCAAAGTTTCCAAGCTTATGACAGACCACTTCCATACTCTATGCTTAACTACCCAGTTCTTTCGAGTAATTTGTCGCATTGTGATTGAATGTAGTGAAGATATGTCGAACTCTTTTATTTTAGAAATTGCTAATCTGAACTAATATACAAAGGGGACGAGCAATTGTGTTCGAGTTGCAGCCGTGATCGAGTTGAGCATCTGCGGTACTTTCTTCAAGGTGATCTATCCAAGCTTCTTATGTGTCAATGGGTGGTTGGGTATCATAAGATAGCCGAATTACTATAATGTGGCCGAACACATGCAAGCAGCCCGAATTAGGAACAAATGCTGCAGCTGATGCGAGTTGATGACCCAAACTTGAACCGAGCATGACAACCGAAGACGAGCTCCCTTACGGACCTATCCACCATTCTTTAGCAACAAAGTTAGCCAATCTGCTCACTTTAACGAACAGCTGAACTCCAAACTCCATGCTGAGTAACTCCAAGTATGCCGAGCTTGCCGCTACGTAATGACTTGTGTTGAGTAACTCCAAGTGTGTCGAGCTCGTCATTACCCAATGACTTGTGCCGGACAACTCCAACATATGAACTTGGAGATACTCTATGGGACCGAGTGAAGTTTATGCTTAGGACGAGTCTCCTACTAGCTAAAACGTCAGGTAAATGACATGGTCTAACTTGATAATGATATTTAAAAAAAAAAAAAAAAAAAGCTAAACTATTCATAGATAATGTGCCAATCTAGTTACTTGATTCCTAAACAAAGATGAGATGCACTTGTCTGTAATTTGTTGATTACTTATCCTTCAAGGTATATATCTCATGGTATGCATCGCATTGCAATATTATTGATATTCATATTTAATTCCTAGTTCTTGCACCAAATTATATTCATTCACATTCGTGACAATTTATTTAATTCTTAGTGAGTTCGTTTCAACTCTCTATTTCTACAAGTATAATAACTTAAAATCAAAATAGAAGCTAAAGAAACGCTCCTCATTTTGAGTTTATGTAAGTATAATCCATCAACAAGCAACTCTTAATAGCTCTAAGTGCTATACATTATGGACGACAAGCTAGTATAAACCCAAGTGCTCTATTTAATAAATAAACAACATGTTACTCAAAAACCCTAAGCCATTAAGCGATGACAAGTAAGATACTCCAAGTCCAAAAACTTACATGGAATATGAGCAAACAAGCCCACGATCATATACATTAACGGACTAGAGGTCATCTAGTCTATCTTATGGCTCTACTTAGCATAGGTCATGCCCAAAACAAACGACCTGTATACTTTCTTAACCCCTTCAAGCCCTTGCCTCTTCAGGCATACCAGCTTTTTCAGGCCTTCGCCTCTTCAAGCCTTTACCTTTTTAAGCATACTAATACCTACAAGTGCACCGATCACTCCTAACCTTCACCTCTTTAGGCCTTTCTCTCTTCAAGCATTTTAGCCTTTTTAGACCTTAGACTACAAACATTCCTAGAGATCTCAAAAAATCAACTTCTCTAAATACTCTCTTTGCCAACTTTGGCACCAAAAGAAAGTAAGGAGCAAGTGTTGATAGGTATTTTTTTATAACTATTATGTAGCCTTATATTAACCGACTCAATACTTAAGCCCGGTCTAATAATCCAGTCTGAGTATATGTATCTAGTCACTTACTATAAATATCAGACAAGACCCCATGTAAGGGGACTCTCTCTCATTGTCTTGCTCTTCATAACGTTTTACTATTCTATTTATATGATAAGAGGGTTGACTTAGGTATTAGAGTGGCCATGTCAAAACGCCCTTTAGTGCCCTTAGCCTTTTTCTCATTTTACAGGTATTCGCACACCTAAATGAAAATCAATTAACAACAAATATGTCCTAAAATTAGTTATAAAGGATGTATGGACTTCGTCCCCCTTTTCCATTTTGATTTGATTATAGCCGGAAAATGCATTCGTGAAAGATAGCAAAGCATGTCCGACAATTGAGTCAACCATCTAGTCTATTCTCGACAAGGGGAAACAATCTTTTAGACAAGCCTTATTCAAATCTGTAAAGTCTATGCACATGCACCATTTGTCGTTAGACTTCTTAACTAGCACACAATTGGCTAGCTAAGTGGAATAAGGCTCTTTCCTTATGAACCCTACCTTTAAGAGCTTTTACACTTCTTCTTCAATAACTGTCTACCATTTAGGGGAAAAATGCCTTTTCCTTTGCTAAATTATCTATGCATTGGGATCAATTTGAAGCTTGTGCTTTATTACCACTCTAAGGATGCTCAACATATCTGAAGGAGACCCAGTAAATACATCAGCATAATCCTAGAAGAAGTTTATTAAACTTTGACGAATATCTATTAGCAAATGTTTCCTTATCTTTATTGTCTTCTTAAGATTATTTCCCAATGGGATTTCCTTTATCTTCCTCAACATTTTCTATGTTGACTAACTTCTGTTTCGGACATGTTTCAACTTAAAAAACTTCTTTGCACCATAACCCTCTCAAATACAAGGATTTGGCTAATTGTTAAAACCCTTTGCATACTCTAACTCTGGTAATAGTGGGAAATTTTTCCTTAAGATATGAAGTTGAAGGGACCATGCCAAACAAATGCTGACATAGTCAACCCATAATCATATTATATAGGAACCAACAGTTGACAACAAGGAAATCCATCTTATCTTCCGCAACATGCTAGTCGTCTCCAATTTGAATTAGGAGAGAAATAATTCCAACAACCTGAACAAGTTGATTATTGAAAGCATATAAATCATAATTGTAAGATCTTAGCTATGCTTTGATCTTTAGCTTCACCTAATTGAAGGCATGTTGGAAAATAATATTTGTTTAACTCTTAGTGTCAACTAGAATCTTTTTGACCTTGAAGTTGGCAATCGTTGAACTAATTATGAGTATATCATCATAGGGCCTTTCAATGCCTTTATGATCCTCTTCCATGAAAGAAATTGAATTGTCGACTTTGATCTTCTTACCTTACACATTATAAACATAGTGTATGGCGTTAGTTGAAAAGCTTGACTAGCCTAAGGCAAAAGGTCTGCCGACAATAGTATTTATTATACCATTTGATACTCTACCACTACTTCCATCTCTTAAGTATCTTCTAGCTTGAGAAGGCCACGTTACATTTTTTGGCTTGTCACGTCGTCTCTAAGTTCTTTTGATATTTTTGGCATCATGGGTAAGAAACATGCTTAAATGCCCTCATTGGATTATATCACCTATTGTGTTTTTGAGTTAAATACACTCATCAGTATTGTAGCCTCTATCGTGATGAAAATCACAATATTTATTGGAATTTATATGTGATAGATTTCCTCTCATTCTTTTCGGCCATTGCAATACCCCTTTTTGATTGCATACTTCCATTAAAATGTCTATGATTGGATGATTGACCAGTTTGTGAACAGACTAACTTGGGATACGTGGCCTCTTTCTCTCATCATTATTTACTTCAACACACTAATCATCGCATGTTCCAAGTCGATCTTTCGTGTTCTTCTTCTTATGGCCCTTTCTGTCTCCTTTACTTTGGTCGACCTTGCTCCGAGCTTTAATGTTATCGTTTTAGCAAATATAAGATGTGACTTTAGCCTTAAACTTAACAAAAGTTTTCGACTTATTTTTTGTCATAGACTTGAAAAAGTCTCCATGAGGTTTAACTCCGTTAATCACTGCATTGAGAGCAACACTTAAATCTAATTTTAAAATCCAGAACATTTTGTCCATGAATTGGGCTAAATAGTTCCTAATAGATTCATCTGATCCTTATTTTATGTTGTTAAGGATAGAAAAATCCCTAATTAGAAGCTTACTTGCAAGGGAGTGTTGCAACAACACTTTTACTAAATCTTTGAAGCATGAGATTATGTTTGGTTTCAAATGTTTAAACCATGTACTCGTCATGTTCATCAAGGTTGAAAGGCATGCTTGACAAGCCACTGTATCACTTAAGCCATGAAGCTTAGCTATGGTACGTGATATGAGGCAAGTGCACCTATCAGTTTTAATATAATGGACGTGAGTCCGAGTCGATCCTTTAGAGATTTTGAGTACTAATATTAACTTCAGCTTTATTATCTAACCGAAAAATTGTGATAAATTGAATGAATTAAAAATACTGAAATTAACAACTAAACTACTTATGAGACTTAATTACGCAAATTAGGAAGCAATAAACTACGAACGACTTCAAGTATGCAATAATGTATTTAGGAATTATTTCCCCTAGTGTTTAACATGTAACCTTTTTAAAATATATCCAATTCAATTTCTATTATTCTTGACCGGAGGGATTCACAATTAAAGCTAATATCTTTCTCAAGCATATTAACCCTAATCCTAAATTATTTACCGGAATCTCTTCACTTAGTAATATAATTTAGAATTGCATTAGCGTGTAATGAATTCCCATGCAAACAATCAACTTTCCGAAAGAAACATGTATCTTATCTCTAAGTATACATGTAATTCTCTCAATTATGCTTAGATCTAATTACACATGCAATTTCTCAATCAACATGCATAATATCATATATATTGACACTCTGGAAATATCAAACAATAATTAACGACATAATTGAATCAAGTAAAAATAGAAACTTTATTGAAATTATAATTCAATCCAAAAGTTACATGAAACCCTAGGTTCCATAATCCTAAATACTTGAATTCTAAGCTATCATAACGAATCTAAAAACAAGTTTCATCAAAAATGTAAAATAAAGCATAAAAACCCCTCTTGATTTGATGAACAATCTCTTTAATCTTGAAATCGATGTCGTTCTTGCTTCTTGATTAATGTTCTTCTCCAATCTCCTCTCGTCTCTTATGTCTCCTATTTCTGTAATGTCTCCCTCCTTTTTGAAACCCTAAGATATCATTTTATATGTGTATTTCAAAGATTCTATTTTCGTCGCCTGACACGGCCTGGGATATGGCCGTGTTCCCAGGTTGTGTAACTTTCTGCACTTAGACAAATTTTCTTCAAAACTTCATAACTTCTTCGTTTGAACTCGGAATTGAGTGAAACTTGATTCCTTTTCTTCGTTTTCGAGCCTAGAACGCATTTAAACCCTGAAATCAACATTTTACTCGATTAAGTATCAATTTCTTTAAAGAAAACAAAAAATGTGCGGAAAGTACTATAAAATCACCCTATAAAATATGTTTAAAATCAGAGTTATCAAATTTCCCCACACTTGAGCATTTGCTTGTCCTCAAGCAAATAAATCAAAATAAAACTTTCGGGACAAGAAACACTTAATCAAAATTTATCACTATTTAGGAAACCTGTGAACGAATACACTTGACCCGAAGAAAGGTAAGAAAACCATTCTCAACTAACTTGCAATAATAAAGTCAACCAATTTCATCTGACCATATTCAAATGCTCCAACAATACTTAATACTGAGTTCACTAGTTAATTTATGAAAATCAAAGTTTACCCCGAATCATTTAACTAAGGATTCTTAAACTAAAAATTAGATTTAACATCTCGCCAACCGAGAAAGAGTCATAAAAATTTTGTTCATTTGACTAAAGTGTATACAATTCTCTTTTCCATCTCACTAAGTACCATAATCTAGAACAAACATATTTTACATCCACTCATCCTCTGATCATCCCCCTAGTTCATGCTTTTGTTGAGAGGTCTTTTGAATTTACTTTATTTAAGCACAATTGCGTTGGTAGCGGGAAAGAATCACGCTCTTCTGAAGGACCAAGACAGATCCATACCAACTTATTTCTTATATTGATAGTGGGAAAGAACCTTGCTCTTCTGACGGACCAAGGCCGATCCATATTAATTTTTTTTCTTTTTTTTTATTAGAATTGGCATTAGGGCTCAATCTCGCTCTTCTGACAGACCAAGACGAATCCTTACCAATTTTCTATTCTTACACTTGTTATTACTTTTGACCTCCAATCATTGTGATTTTTCAGGGGTTTCTTAAAAGAAGAGTTTCATTTGTTTGTTTGCTAAAAATTATAGGACTCTTAAAAATTTCTAAGATAAAAGTATACATACAAGTAAATTTAAAAATAACCATGACTAACTCTCAACTAGTGATATTGCTCTAATCTCAAATCCTAAAATCCTAAGTTAAATAACTCGTAACATTGCCTTCCAAAAATTTGACTAATCAATTCTAGTAAAGTATAATAAGATCAATAACACTTAAGATGAAACAGTTAATTTGGCGAAACACCAGTTAATTTGGCGAAACACTTGTTAATCACCTATTGCAAGTTAACTTAAAAAGTAATTGGGTCAAATATGAATAATTGGTTTCTTAAATAGTAACAAATTCATATATATCCCTTCCCCACACTTAGTAATGGATATTGTCCTCAATGTACCACAAAAAATCAGAGCAGCACGAAAAAAAACAGCACAAGAAAAAGGAAACATATGTAATGAAAAGAAACTAATACTTCTCTGCTAGTTGAAAAGAAGTGAAAAATGAAGAAGCATCATCATTATTTATATCGGAGTTCATAAGTCTTGATCAACAAAAGACAACACAAAAAATTTGGAACTAAGAAGAGTGATCAGAATCCGTGTCCTCAGCCTCCTCATTAGATGATGCCTCAGCCATAGTAGCATCATCATCGTCATCACCCTCCTCTTCATCCTCCTCATCCTCATCACTCTCTCCAGCCTCCTCATCATCACCCTCCTCATCCTCCTCTTCCTCACTACTCTCATCCTCCTCGTCCTTTTCCGCACTTTCCTCTTCATTAGTAGCCGACGCTTTCATTTTAAGAAATTCTTCCATTTTGTCCTGTCGGAGATGAAGTTTATCTATAATCTCTCGTATATAACAAACCTCAGACAGCAACAAATCAAATTTATCATCTAAGCTGGCTGAAGATGTTTGGCCCCGAGATGTGCTGCTGCGAGAGCGTCGACCTTGACGTCTTGATGGTAGGAGGTTCATGAGGTAGAAGGAATTTAGGCGCATAGGAGTGACTTGGCTAATGAAACTAAGTGAGGGCCAAGCAACAACTTTAGTCCTCATAGCCTGCACTAGTAATGTAATATAAGGGCAACAGCAAATATGCCCTTTCTTCTAAGTAGTGGTGGCTTGATGGCTGAAGAGTTCGATAATTTCAATGGCTAAATTGATGGGGTGCTTATGGATGACACTGTAGAGATAGAGGCAATCCTTATTAGACACCACCCCGGTGCTAAGGCCCCGGCTAGTTAATGTATGGGAGAAAAGCCAGTGAAGAACTCGGTATTCAAGCCTGACTAATTGAGAGGCCTTACTCCTGGCTGGATCATAGGCATCGCCAACCATGATCTCATTCCAAAATGACCCTGCCGTGACGCCACGAGGAAAACGACATGAGAGACTTTAGAATTCTTCCTTCCGTGTATATCTTTCTGCATATAAACCAAGATATCGGCCCAGTTGAGCGATGGACATGTGGAATGAATGGCCACTCAAGGTGAAGTGTAATTTGCGGTTTGGGCCCATGTAAGTAACACTGTCTTTATCCAGCTTATAAGTGCACAAAAATTCCAGCATCAGCTCTTTATACACTGGAGCTTCAAAGGATAATAGGCGCTCCCAAACAGTACCATCCAAGAGCTCCTTCATTTAGGTAGTGAGCTCTAGTTGAGCGAGAACATCCCAATCCAACCGAAGGGTCTCGCTAAAGGGCTTAGACTGAAGCAATTGGTAGCGTTGGACTTGGTAGTCCTCCTTGAATTAGAGCATTGGGTGCTCCAGAGGGGAAAGAGTCTCCAGTGGTTCAATAATTGTGCCGGATTGTGACGAAGAGGATGCCACAAATTTGGATTTCCGACGAACAAAAAGCTTAGATCGATTAGCCATTTGGATACCTAAAAAGAGGAAAAAATCCAAATCAAACACGGACATCCATATCATACATAGTTTGAGGCAAACAAAAAAATAGGAATAACAATGGGTAAGATTGTGAAAGGAATGCTCATTGGGGCATTTCATCAAACATATGGAGTGTAGCTACAAAACGAGGTGGTGGAAAAGAAATGCGTGAAAAACACGTCCAACGAATTCCACTACACAACAATTAACGAAGAAAAACAGGCGTCCATACATAGAAAAGACGCTAAATGACCCAGACATATTATCTCCCATTGCTAACCCTAACTAACATGAATGAATAATGACGATCGAATTAACCAATAAAATTTGGAATTGGCAAAGCATAATTGAAGCTAACTAGATGAGGCAGCATTTATAATATATGAGATCAAGAAACTCAAAGCAATAATGCATAGCATTGAGGAATAAACAAAAGAAATTGGCAGGCTAAAAACAATATGCAGAAAAGGAAGAACACATATAACCCGATTGCTGCAGCATAAGGAAGAGAAAGGAGAATTAAGGGGGAAAACTTACTTGGATGAAAATGCGGAATGTAGGAATTGTGGAGAAAAGAGGGAGAATGAGAGAGAGTATAAGAGAGAAATGTGTGATTGTGAGAGTGTGAGAGGGTATGTAATTTAAATAAATCGGTCGTGTGTGAAAACCATGTTATTTGGGTCGACACGGGCTGGGACACGATCGTATCCCTTGCCCATGTAACTTACTGTGCGAGATGTGTGGAGTCTTGTCGGACATGGGCTGGGATACGACCGTGTCCCATGCCCGTGTAACTTACTATATGCGTTCGTGAAAACTGGATGGACACGGGCTGGGAAACGACCGTGTCCCATGCCCGTGTAACTCTTTGTATGTGGGTGGGGTTTCTAGCACACACAGGCTGGGGACATGACCGTGTCCCACGCCCGTGTAACTCTCTATGGGCGGATGATATTGCTGGGTGCATACGGGCTGGGGACACGACCGTGTCCCTCACCCGTATAACTCTCTGTGCTCGGGTGGGATTGCTGTCTTGGCGCACACGGGCTGGGACACAACCGTGTCCCACGCTCGTGTAACTAATTTTTTTTTTTTGTTTTTAATTAATTAAAAAATAAAGAAAACTTAGAAATAATAAAATTAAAGAGAAAATGAAAAATTAAAGCTAAGAAAGGAAAGAATTATGACGAAAAAAATGAAAGCCAAAGAAAAGAAGGAAAGCAAAGTTAGATTGAACGAAAAATAAAATGAAGAAAACTTAAAGAACTAAAGCATAAGTAGAGTTAGACATGGGTTGCCTCCTAAGAAGCGCTTCAGTTAACGTCGATAGCTCGACGGGATACGTCTTCTCACATTAGTTCCGTCGGATGGAGATAAAACTCCTCCCGGCCAACATGCTCCAAGTTTCGACTCAAGTATAATTTCAACCGTTGTCCGTTTGCCTTAAATGTGCCCTTCTCTGGGTGTGTAACTTCAACAGTCCCATACGGGAAAACTCGGGTAATTGTAAATAGTCCAGACCACCTGGATTTTAACTTACCTGGGAATAGACGAAGGCGGGAATTATACAAAAGAACATGATCACCTTCTTTAAATTGTCGACCTTGTTTGATGCGCTGATCATGATACTTTTTGGCCTTTTCTTTGTATAATTTAGAGTTCTCATATGCATTTGCTAGCCATTCTTCTAGCTCGTTCAATTGAAGCTTCTTGTGAGAACCTGCACGCTCAAGATCAACATTAGCACGCTTAATCGCCCAATAAGCCTTATGCTCTATCTGTACCGACAAATGACAAGCTTTGCCATATACAAGTTGGTAGGGTATGGTACCGAGTGGTGTTTTGTAGGCGGTTCTATATGCCCATAGAGCATCATCCAACTTTTCTGACCAATCTTTCCTATGATACTCTACAATTTTTTCAAGAATTCGCTTAAGATCGCGATTGGCAACTTCCACTTGGCCACTACTTTGGGGGTGGTATAAGGTGGCTATCCTATGTGTAACGCCATAACGTTTCAATACTTGGTCGAGTTGAGCATTGCAAAAGTGTGTTCTCCTATCACTTATAATTGTCCTAGGGGTGCCAAATCAAGAAAATAGGCCTTTCAAAAATTTTTTTACAACCCTAGCATCATTAGTAGGTAGGGCTTTAGCTTCCACCCACTTAGAGACATAGTCTATGGCTACTAGGATATATTTGTTTCCATTTGAATTCGGAAAAGGGCCCATGAAATCGTTCCCCCACACATCAAATACCTCAACCTCAATGATGGGGTTTTGTGGCATTTCATCCCTACGGGATATATTTCCCACTCGCTGGCAACGATCACAACTCTCAACATATCTCTGGGCATCTTTGAATAGGGTGGGCCAATAAAATCCTACCTCTAGGACCTTATGAGCTGTCCTATTAGCACTATGATGCCCACCCGTAGGCCCCGAATGACAATGGCTCAAAATTCGCCAACCCTCGAGGTGTGGTATATACCTTCGAATGACATGATCTGCACATACTTTAAAAAGGTAAGGATCATCCCAAAAATAATATTTCACATCAGCAAAGAATTTCTTCTTTTGTTGGTGTTGAAGTCCCTTCGGTATGTACCTAGTAGCTAAAAAATTAGCAATATCTGCGAACCAAGGAATTTCCATATCACTTACCTGGGCGATGGCATAGAGTCGCTCCTCAGGGAATTCATTCTTGATCTCGTTCTCGTCGAGCAATTCTAAGTTTGGATTCTCCAATCGGGATAGGTGATCTGCTGCTAAATTCTCAGCTCCTCTTTTATTTTTGATCTCCACATCAAACTCTTGCAGCAACAAGATCCACCTAATCAATCTTGGTTTTGCATCCGGCTTTGCTAACAAGTACCTAAGGGCAGAATGATCAGTATAAACAATCACCTTAGATAGAAGCAAATAAGAGCGAAATTTATCAAAGGCAAAAACAACGGCTAGCAACTCTTTTTCTGTAGTAGTGTAGTTCTCTTGAACATTCGTAAGAGTTTTGCTAGCATAGTGAATTGGTTGAAAGTACTTGTCTCGCCTTTGCCCCAGCACTGCCCCGACTGCGTGATCACTTGCATCACACATAAGCTCAAAGGGGAGAGCCCAATCAGGTACTACCATGATTAGAGCATTGGTAAGTTTCTCTTTAAGGATATTGAAAGCTTTCAAACACTCCTGAGAGAAAACATAAGGCACATCCTTCTCTAAAAGCTTAGTCAAAGGGCAGGCAATTTTCGAGAAATCCTTGATAAATCGCCTGTAAAACCCTGGATGTCCTAGAAAACTTCTTATGGCCTTAACCGAACTTGGAGATGGGAGTCTTGCAATCGCATCCACTTTGGCAGTATCCACCTCAATTCCTTGATAAGAGATCTTATGGCCCAGCACAATACCTTCTTGTACCATGAAATGGCACTTTTCCCAGTTGAGGACAAGGTTGGTCTCTTCACACCTGGTAAGTACCCTGTCCAAATTATCCAAACAAAGGTCAAATGAATTGCCAAAAACTGAAAAATCATCCATAAATACCTCCATTATGTCCTCAATCAAATCATCAAAAATAGCTAACATGCATCATTGGAATGTAGCCGGTGCATTGCAAAGACCAAAAGGCATTCTACGATAAGAAAAAGTGCCATAAGGACAAGTGAAAGTGATCTTTTCTTGATCTTCTGATGCAATAGGTATCTGAAAATAACCAGATAAGCCATCCAGAAAATAATAAAACATATGTCCAGCTAATCGTTCTATCATTTGATCAATAAAAGGTAAAGGGAAATGGTCTTTTCGTGTAACATCGTTTAACTTTCGATAATCGATACATATACACCAACCTGTTACTGTTCTCATTGGGATCAATTCATTCTTTTCATTAGGGACTACTGTCATCCTACTTTTTTTTTTTTGGAACTTCTTGCACTGGACTTACCCATAAACTATCAGAGATAGGATATATCATACCTGCATCAAGGAGTTTGATAACTTCCTTTTTTACTACCTCTTTCATGTTTGGATTCAAACATCTCTGGGGTTGCACAATCGGCTTATAGTTTTCTTCCATTAAAATCTTATGAGTACAAAAAGAGGGATTGATACCTCGAATATCGGACATTTTCCAAGCAATGGCCCTCTTATGCTCCTTGAGTACTTTCAGCAACCTTTCTTTCTGTTCTTTTTTCAAATTGGATGCTATAATTACCGGTAATTTGGAGTCCTTCTCTAAGAAGGCATATTCCAAATAGTCAGGTAATTATTTCAACTCCAATACTGGTGGCTCCTCAATCGAAGGTTTTAACTATGCTTCCTTCCTCTTTTCAATCTCTTCAAATCCTTTCTCCACAGAGATAGGTTTATTTGCCTCCAGTTGGGCTATCACCTTAGATTTCACAGAATCTTCCGAAGCTTCCTCCATGCCTAATTACAAGCAACTCTCCAACGGATCCTTAAGAAGAACTTCCTGCATATAACTTGAAACAAAAGTGTTAGTAACATCAAGAACGTAGCAAGTATCATCCTGATCGATAGACTTTTTCATAGCCTCTGAAATTTTAAACATAATCTCTTCATCTCCGACTCAAAGAATGGGCTTGCCATCACTAACATCAATGATAGCCCTGGCGGTAGCTAAGAATGGTCTACCTAGGATAAGGGGCAATTCAAAATCTTCATCCATATCCAATATCACAAAATCAACTGGAAAAATAAATTTACCTACTTGAACTAATACATTCTCAAATATACCTCTAAGGTACGTCACAGATCTATTAGCCAATTGCAAGCTTATGCATGTGGGCTTAGGTTCCCCTAATCCTAGTTTCTTAAAAAATTTATAAGGCATTAAATTGATGCTAGCACCCAAGTCAGCTAAGGCTTTGTTAATTAACAGATTACCAATATGACAAGGAATTGTAAAACTTCCTGGGTCTTTTAGTTTCTTGGGCAGCTTGTTTTGCACGATCGCTAAACACTTTTCATCCAAGATGATTGTAGAAAGCTCCTCAAGCTTCCTTTTGTTAGATAAAAAATCTTTCAAGAACTTAGCGTACTGCGGCATCTGTGACAGAGCATCAACAAGAGGTAAGTTAATATGCAGTTGTTTAAAGAGGTCAAGGAACTTACTGAATTGTTGGTCATTGCGATCTTTCTGGAGTTTTTAGGGATATGGGATAGGTGGTTGATATTCCTTCACCTTTAATGGCTCTACATCTGCCAGTGCTTTCGTCCCCTCCTTGCTCTTGCTAGTTTCCTCGCTACCTTTCCTCTCAGCATGCAACTCCTTCCCATTACGAAGTGTCACTGCCTTAACATGTTTCTTTGGATTGGTTTCTGTATTTCCCGGTAATGATCCTTGCGGTCTTTCAGAGATTAGCTTCGCAAGTTGACCAATTTGGTTCTCTAGATTGCGATTTAAAGCCTCTTGATTCCTCAGCAAGGATTCAATGTTGGATAAGCGAGCCTCATTGCCTTGAATGTATTTTGTGAGAAGTTATTCCACACTAGATTTCTTTTCTTGAAGGAAAGGAGGTGGGAATGGTCTTTGAAACCCAAGTGGGCCAAAGTTGGTCTTCTGCTGGCCTTGGTTTTGGTTTCTCCATGAGAAATTGGGGTGATTCCTCCATCTTGGATTGTAAGTGTTGCTGTAGGGGTTATTTTGTTGCTTAGGTGGATTTCCTGGATAATCCACCTGTTCCAGTGGTTCTCGTGCTCCATACCCCTACATACCAAAATCACTTACATCCGATTGCACTTGTTGAGGGCCAACTGAGAGTGCATCAATCTTTTTACTTAATAAGTCTACCTTGGCTGCCAAAGCAGTGGTCAAGTCCACATCATAAATTCCCATGGACTTTTGTTTGGCTCTAGTGCTTTCCCACTGGTAATTGTTCATCGCTATTCCTTCAATCAGGTTTTGTACTTGTTCAGGTGTCTTTGTGTTCAAAGTACCTCCTGCGGATGCATCAATCATTTGTCTAGTGGATAAATTAAGATCATTGTAAAAGGTCTGAATCTACATCCATAATGGGAGGCTATGATGTGGGCACCTCCTGAGCAAGTCCTTAAACCGCTCCCAAGTATCATATAGCGTCTCCACTTCCAATTGAGCAAAACAAGAAATATCGTTCCAAAGTTTAGCGGTATTTGTAGGTGGAAAATACTTCTCCAAAAATTTCTCTACCAATTCATTCCAAGTTGTGATTGAATTTCGTGGTAGAGAGTTCAACCACTGTTTTGCTCTAACCCTCAAGGAGAAAGGGAATAGCCGCAGTCGAATGGCATCATCTGTGGCTCTGTTGATTTTAAAAGTATCACAAATCTCTAGAAAGCTAGAGATGTAGGCATTGGGATCTTCATCTTGGAGACCGTCAAACTGAATATACTATTGCACCATTTGTATGATGTTAGGTGCAATTTGGAAGTTGTTAGTCGCGATGGTTGGCCCTACGATGCTAGAGTCAGCTCCAATAAGTGTAGGCCTTGAATAATCGGACATGGTCCGATTTGCTTCATTCCCGTTGTTCACCATGTGTGGTGGATCTTCCTGCTCGATGAATTGAGTGTTAGTCTCTTCACCTTCTTCCTTGATTTCAACAATTGACTCGTCGTCAATGGTCGCCACACTTTGTCTAGGTCATGATTTCAAAATTTGAAGGGCAGTTCTCTCAATTTCAAGATCAAGTTATACCAAATCTTCCGGGTTACTTCTAGTCATGCACTGCAAGGATAAGAAATATAAAATCAATTGCAGCTCTAGCTAATGAAAATAAATAATGAAAACAAAAGAAAAAAAAATGGTTAAAGTAATAAAGCAACTAGTGTTCTTAATATCAAAAATCCCCGGCAGCAGCGCCAAAAACTTGATATGAGGCAAGTGCACCTATCAGTTTTAATATAGTGGACGTGAGTCCGAGTCAATCCCTCAAAGATTTTGAGTACTAATATTAACTTCAGCTTTATTATCTAACCGAAAAATTGTGATAAATTGAATGAATTAAAAATACTGAAATTAACAACTAAACTACTTATGAGACTTAATTACGCAAATTAGGAAGCAATAAACTACGAACGACTTCAAGTAGGCAATAATGTATTTAGGAATTATTTCCCCTAATGTTTAACATGTAACCTTTTTAAAATATATCCAATTCAATTTCTATTATTCTTGACCGGAGGGATTCACAATTAAAGCTAATATCTTTCTCAAGCATATTAACCCTAATCCTAAATTATTTACCGAAATCTCTTCACTTAGTAATATAATTTAGAATTGCATTAGCGTGTAATGAATTCCCATGCAAACAATCAACTTTCCGGAAGAAACATGTATCTTATCTCTAAGTATACATGTAATTCTCTCAATTATGCTTAGATCTAATTACACATGCAATTTCTCAATCAACATGCATAATATCATATATATTGACACTCTAGAAATATCAAACAATAATTAACGACATAATTGAATCAAGTAAAGATAGAAACTTTATTGAAATTATAATTAAATCCAAGAGTTACATGAAACCCTAGGTTCCATAATCCTAAATACTCGAATTCTAAGCTATCATAACGAATCTAAAAACAAGTTTCATCAAAAATGTAAAATAAAGCATAAAAACCCCTCTTGATTTGATGAACAATCTCTCTAATCTTGAAATCGATGTCGTTCTTGCTTCTTGATTAATGTTCTTCTCCAATTTCCTCTCATCTCTTATGTCTCTTGTTTCTATAATGTCTCCCTCCTTTTTGAAACCCTAAGATATCATTTTATATATATATTTCAAAGATTCTGTTTTCGTCACCCGACACGGCCTGGGACATGGCCGTGTCTCCAGGTCGTGTAACTTTCTGCATTAGGCAAATTTTCTACACAACTTCAAAACTTCAAAACTTCATAACTTCTTCGTTTGAACTCGGAATTGAGTGAAACTTGATTCCTTTTCTTCGTTTTCGAGCCTAGAACGCGTTTAAACCCTGAAATCAACATTTTACTCGATTAAGTATCAATATCTTTAAAGAAAACCAAAAATGTGAGGAAAGTACTATAAAATCACCCTATGAAATATGTTTAAAATCAAAGTTATCAGTACGGTAGTACTCAAGATGTTCTTCAGGATCCCTTATTCCATCATAAGGCTCAAATTGCTACAACTAGATGTGCTATGGTATTACTTCTTCTAGAATTTTAAGGAATAAAAAACTCCTTTTTATTTAGAATTTTTTACTCATTGAAGCAAGGGTATTGACATGCAATGGTCCTACATGGTGCACCTACTGTGGTTGTTTCCCTTTGTCAACCTTTATGAGAGTAAGGGTCGAAGGTCCAAGTGTAACTTCGACCTGCTTCTTGAGCAATTACAAAGAGTAAATTGAATCATTGGAGTAGTCAACATTGTTATCGTTGTCCTTTTGATCTCGATGCGCATCCTTACGAAGAAGATTAAGGATTTCATCATGCTTTTTGTTAAGCTCATAATTTTCTTTGGCCAAATTGGCACAAAGCTACTTTGATCTAACCAAACGTTGATCATCAATATGCCTAGTCCCCCCAATTAGTGTTGAGGTAATAAGTCAGAACTTATACTTTTTGTCATTCTTGTTTTATCCATACGAGTAGGTTACAAAAAAAAAAAAAAACAGATGGCACCAAATGTTACAAGTCACTTTAGGGTAAAGCTTTGATAGTGGAAAAACATAAGTAAAGGCTAAGTGGTACTAAGGCTAATTCGATGTATCCACTTCAATACCAAATTCAATGGTTGTTTAAGGAAAGAATACATGTAAGTATAGAGTTGAAAGGCATAAGAGAGTTGTTACAGTGCTTTTCTTCTCTTATTTATAGGCAAATCTGGGCATCTATAATTGTAGTTAATCATTGGTCATAGACCACGCAGTGCTCCAGCAATTAAGTACATGCCTAAAATATAGGAGCAGTGATCGATTGTGTAATAAGATCATACCAAATCATAACTATAAGTACTACTTTCCTAAGTTTAAACCAAATATATGAATAGGCTGGGCTTCAAGTCCTATTAGATGGGCTATGCCTTTATTGGCCTTAGCTGGAAATAACATCAGTTATCCACTCGACAGCCAAATTGCCAAGTAAAGTGTTAGGGCGAAATTTGACTATCAACAACTCTCTTATACCTTTTAACTCTATACTTACACGTATTCTTTTCTCAAACGACCACTAACTTTAGCATCGGAGTAACTACACCGAACTAGCCTTAGTACCACTTAGCCTTTACTTGTGTTTTTGTAAGATCAAAGCTTTACCCCAAAATTAAGACCATGTGGCACTCTAACAATTAAGCACATGCCTAAAATATAGAAGTAGTAGATGGTTGTGTAAAAGGATCATACCAAATCATAACTATTGATGCAGTTCCTATAATTGTTAGGCTCGAACAACTTCGGATTGACTCTCTTCAATAGCTATAGGGGTACCAATCAGATTTAGGGAAATGGTGCGATTAAAACCATAGACGATCTCAAAAGGAGTCTTCCCAGTGGTATTGTAAATAGTTTGTAATATGCAACGAGTCTCAAAACCAACAAATGAGGTGCTTAAGGTTCGAATGAAAACAATGAACAGAAACACAATCAATAGCTAAGCTCGAAATAGGGTTCGATATGACTTACGAACACAAAATGTCACTCAGGTTTCCAAATGAGGGCTAGATGCAACTCACTAACTCATCAAAATGAAGTTTTCACCACAATCCTAATTCCAAGATTGATAAGAATATAAGGAAGATTAAAGAGTTTAATCAATACTCAATAATCTAAAGGATAAGCTCTTAGAGCTCTAAGAATATCTTTACTCAAAAAGGAATGTTCAAGTGTATCAAATGTCTGAATATTCTTCACTATCCTTGCAAAAAACTCTCTACTAATTATAAATGTTGCCAATTATAACAAATCCTAAAAGCCCTAGTGACAAAACTATAAATAATGCATAAGACCTTAAACCCTAAAGAATAAGCCCATAATTAAAATAAAGAAAATATTCACAAAAACACAAAATTGTTCATTTAATAGAAAAAGTCAGCATGTAGTCATTCAAGTTGTCCTAAAAGTAATAGGACCCAAACTGGGCGAGGTTGGCAATTAGATGTCTGGGTCTGGGTAAGAAGTCCTATAGTACTTGGTCGAGATACCCAAAAGGTCAGCCTACAGTTGCCGAGTTCTATGGTTGCTCGGTACTAATATCTTTATGCTACACTGAGTGGATCTATGGCCTTGAGGCCTTAACCGTATGATCTTTCGGCTTCTCAACAGATGACAGACTTAGTATTGAGCAGCTCCTTTTCTTCCTTTCGACCTTTTAGTATCAACTCGTCCTCGGCAAGAGTTGATCGGCCTCGGTTTTAAGATGGTCATAGGTTGATTCTTATCATTATCGTGAGTCCAAAAAGAAGTCGTCCTTAATGGTAAACAATGAGCACGGGCTAAGATGTCAAACAAACTTCTCTTCCCTTTTCTCTTCACTATGGGTGTCAAGTTGCTCTAGATTTCCTCAATACTCATGGAGGTTTAGAAATAGCTCTTCTCATCCTTTCAAACCGTATGAGTGTTAAGGAAGCTATCATGGATCACTTTTTGGTTATACTCTCATAATTGACCAAGAAGTAAGTTTTCGGCACTCATAGGGACCATGTCGAAGTTAATCTTATCCCCATACTATCTTGCCTTGAATGTTTTCCAAGCCTTCTTATGTACATGGACCATACCCTTATCATTAAACCACTTCAATCTATAAGGTTGGGGCTGCGAGTAGGTCAACATCTTCATCTTTTCTATTAACTCGATAGAGATGACATTGGTGCAACTTCCTCCATTAATAACTAAGGAACAAGTTTTCTCATTTACTAAGCATCGAATGTGAAATAAAATTTCCCTTTGTTTAGGATTTGCTTTCAAGTCGGCTCATCAACTCTTCATAGTTAAGAGTTCATCTAGATTTTTAGCATAGACATTTTCTTTTATCAACTTATCTCTTGAACTCTTGTCACTCTAACTCTCTACTTAAGCTTTGGGTCCCTTACCCTTCAAGATCATGACCCTTTTATTCAAACATTGAGAAGCAATATGCCTATAGTTTAAGCATTTGAAGCATTTAACTTCTCAAGCCTTGGTGCTGGCTACCATTTCCTTCTTTACCTTCTTTATCTTAACCTAATTAGGTCGGCTAGACTCACCTCTCTCTATCTTCTTCTCTGGCCTTCTTTTAGCATACTTTTCAAGTTCAAGGCTAACTGGTTGAGATCAATTAGTCAACCTTTGGTGCCTCCTCCTCTTCTATCTTTCTACCCTTAAAGCCAAATTTATTAGCTCGTCCAGTGAGGTAAATGGTTGCAATTCCACTATATCTACAATGTCATTCCGATGTCCACTCAGAAACTTAGCAATAGTGTGGTCCTATAGCTCGGCAATCTCACATTTAGTCATTAAAGTCTCAAACTCTTCAAAGTACTCTTTAACAGTGTTTTGGCTTTGCCTTAGGTGTTGGAAGGCATGGAGTATCTCTTGCTTAAAGTAAGTCAGCACAAAGTGTTGGTTCATCAAACTCATCATAAGCCTCTAAGTTCTAATCGGCTCTTCCCCTTCAGCATCTCACTTAATAAACAATTTATCCTACCAATGATTTGCATATTCAATAAAGGCTAATAGGGCCAGCATAACCTTTGTTCTCTCATCACATTCATAGCACTCAAACAACTTCTCGACTTGAGGAACCTAATCAAGGAACTCTTCAGGTTGGCTATTTTCACCTTGGATTGCCCACTTCTATTGGAGCTTTACTCAGCTATATTTCTTCTTACCCTTAGCTCTCTTCTTCAAGCTCCTGGGTTCTCAATGTTGACATTTTTGTCATTGCTTCTTCTTGGCTTAGGTTAGTTTTCTCACCTTCTTGGCTATCGTTCATCATTATCAAGTTCATTGGAACCATTTCTATTGGTTGGTGTTCATTCACTTCTTTCATCTTGTTTACTACTTCTATGGCCTTTGACTAAACCAATAAGCTCTAAGATAGAATAAGTAAGATTCTGAATCTGATATTCCAAGTTATCAACGAATCTCCTCAAGCTTCTACGAAGACTAACTCTACTATTATTGACATTATCTTCAAACATTCTGGTTCGTACAGTGATATTCAAATAAAATTTGAATAACACAATTTACAATAAAACATAATTATAGTAACCCAGAAACAACCACTACTCAACTTCTGTAGCTACCACAACTGACAAACACTTCTATAACAACTAGAATCAACTATTGAAATTACGGTTACTCAACTCAATAGCAACATAATACTACGACTACTAGAAATACGAACAATGCACTACACTACAAAATGATAACTAACAGATGTTCAAACGACAAAGCAAACTTTGAAGAATACTATACGCATGTCTTCCTAAAGCTCTGATACTAAGATGATACGTAGCAGGTTTGGAAACCCACGAATGAGGTACTCAAGGTTCGAATGAAAACAATGAATGGAAGGTAAAATGTAGAAGGATATCATAAACCAAGACACAAACACAATTAGTGGCTAAGCTTGAAATAAGGTTCAATATGACTCACAAACACTAAATGTTACTCGGGTTTCCAAATAAGAGTTAGATGCAACTCACTAACTTGCCCAAATCAAGGGTTCACCGCAATCTTAAGGTGAAGATTGATAAGAACACAAGGAAGATTAAAGAGTTTAATCAGCACTCAATAATCCTAAAAGTAAGCTTTAAGAGCTTTGAGAATATCCTTACTAAAAAAGAAATGTTTAAGTGTATTCAATGTTTGGATATTCTTCACTATCCTTGCAAAAATCTCTCTGCTAATTACAAATGTTGCTATTTATAGCAAATCTTAAAAACCTTAGTAGCAAAACTATAAATAATGTACAATGCCTTAAACCTTAAAGAATAGGCCCATAATTAAAATAAAAAAATATTCACAAAAAATATAAAATTGTTCATTTAACAAAAGAAGTCGGCATATAATCATTGAAGTTGTCCTAGAAGAAGCAGGACCCAAACAGGGAGAGGTTGGCAATTAGATGTCTGGGTTTGGGTAAGAACCCCTGAAGTCCTTTAGTACTTAGTCAAGATACTTGAAAGGTCGGCCTACAGTTGCCAAGTTCTATGGTTACTCGGCACTGATCTCTCCATGCTATGTTAAGTTGATCTATAACCTTGAGGCCTTAGCCATATGATATCTTGACTTCTCGGTAGATGATAGATTTGACGTCGAGTAGCTCGTTTTCTTCCTCTTAGCCTTCTGGTATCAACTCAACCTCAACAAGAGTTTATCGGTCTTGATGTTGAATAGTTTAACCTTAGGTTAGAGCGAGTCGACTTTAGTTTCGAGTAGGTCGGTATCAGCTTAAGATAAGTCAACCTCGGTTTAGAGATAGTCTCAAGCTAATTCCTATCAATTCAGTTGTATTTGAACTCTTCAATTAGTAGACACAAATCCTAATCTTTTAAATTCTTTCTCACAACAGCTCAGAGTAAATTGCTCAATTTGGTCATTAGTCAAGGGTAGCTACCAGAGCTACGCATAAGTTTAGTTTTAAGTTTTCTCTAAAGAGTTTTCTAAAAATAGCTCAAGAAGTTTGTATCCTGATCTGAAACAATGGTCTTTAGCACTCTATGCAGTCGGAAAACTTCCTGCAAAAACAAATCAACAATATATAAGGCATCAATAGTTCGATGGCATGAGATGAATTATGTCATTTTGCTAAAGTGTTCCACTACAACAAAGATCAAATCCTTTCCTCCATATGTCTAAGGCAACCCTAAGATAAAGTTTATGCTAAGGTTAGCCTAAGGTAAGGCCAATGTAGGTAGAGGCATATACTCTTCATGCAACTCTCTCTTTCCCTTAACCCTCTTATACACTTCACAACTTATGACTACCTTATGGACTTCCTTAGCCAAACCAAGCCGATAAAATATTTTTTTGATAAAATGACCAGATAATCCACCACTATGAGCCTCCCTCACTGACAACTTATGTATGGAACAACTTGGTATATACAACCTTTTTTCCTTGAACAAATTAACCATCCTTGAGGTAATATCCTCTAATAGCAACTCTTTCTTTACACTATTCAAAAATGGAACCAAAATAGGGGTCACGAGCATACTACTTGATGATAAGTGAAAATCCTAGCAATTTCATCCACAAGGTGGTTAGCAAGGTTTGCCGATGTGATAAGGCATCTATGACCACATTGGTACTACCCTTCTTATATTGGATCACATAGGAAAAACCTTCCATAAATTTTAACTACTTTGCTTGCCTCTTCAAATCAATCAATCTTCAGATCTCATTAGGCATATCTCCCTGATCTCTCAACTCCAACAATCTCCTAATCAATAAAAACATAGGTTCATTGACCTTCTCAATAGCTTAGAGCTCTCTACGACTGATCACTAAGGCTTTCTTCTTGTTAGCTAAGGTAAGCTAGTTATAGGTCTCATTCATCTGAGCTAAAGTCATAGGTTGCAACACAATCTTCTTTCCATCCTTAACAAAGGCATAGGTGTTCTTATATCCATCATGAATAACACGTCAGTCGAATAACCACAGTCTTCCAATTAACAGATGTAAAGCTCTTATAGGGACAACATCACACACCACTTCGTCCCTATACATACTTCCAACACTAAAAGGTATGAATACTTATTCAGTAATGTGTAGAGTACCCTTATCATAAAGCCAATGTAGCTTGTAAGGTTGGAGGTGCTTAGAGGTCAGTAGTTCTAAGCTTTGCACAAAGGACTATGCAACAATGTTGGTACAACTCCCTCCATCCTCAATGATGGTGCATAACTATCTTTTAATGGTACACTTAGAGTGAAACAAATTTTCCCTTTGGTCTTCATCGGAGCTCAACAAAGAGCTTAGCACTCATCTCAATACTAATATCATCACTTCTCCCTGGTCGACATAGATACAGGTCTCATCTTCCTCCTCAGCTTCAACTCTTCTAGCATTCTTCTCCCCCTCTAGTTTGCTCTCATTAATATCATCCACTACATCTCCTCGAAGTACCATGGTACGTTAGTTTAGATACTCAGCAACCATGTGTCCAAAACCTAAGTATTTAAAGCACTTTACCTCATTTGTCTTCTATCTATAGGTCTATCCTTTCTCATATGCCTTTGGGGTCAACTTATCTTCAGCTCAACTCTTTTAACCTACTCGCCTATCATCAAGTTAGTGATGTTTTTCCTTAGCTTGGGATGGTCTCTTTTGCTCGGCATAAGTAAGTTGGTGCAAAACAAGAGCTTGGGAAAAAGTTGGCTCAAGTCTACTCTAAATAGTTCTCCTTTGCTTTTCAACCCTCTATGCTACTTTAATGATCTCTTTTAGCATATAGAACTTCTATACTTCCACAATATTACAAATCTTATATTTGAGTCCAAAGATGAACCTCAATACTATGCAAGCCCCTGGTTCTTCTACATTTTCTTGGATCAGCAACATCAGAAATTCTCTCACATAGTCATCGATAGATTGACTTACTTAACAAAGTTCCTATAACTTTACAAATGTATCCTGTAGGTAAGTTTTTGGTACAAATCTTCCTTCAACAAGCTCTTCATCTCTTCCTAAGTTTGCATACTTCGGCATCCATCTCTTGCTCTAGCTACATTTAAATTTTTCTACCACATGATAGCATATCCAGTAAGTTTAAGTGTAGCAAGTTAAGCATTAACTACATCGGTATACCCATAATAGTCAAATACTTTCTCTACCCCCTCTTCTTACTCTAAATATTCATCTACATTTCTACTTCCATTTAAGGGTGGGATTTAGACCTTGACATTATCAAGTCCTCAAGGAGCTCGGCATCCTCGCTCTTATACTTCATAATATTCAACCTTTTCTTCCTCTCCATCATCCTTTAAATCTATATCTTCAATATCCTCCTTAATCTCCTCTAACTCTAATTGTCATCTAGAAACTCAATTTGTAACTCCAACTCGATGGGGTTAAACTGGACGATTAGCTCGACCACATTGGCCATATCGTCTCTTAGGAACATTCTCAGGTAGGTTACGATGAAGTACACCTTGTGTTTGCTACCTGTTGGCTTGCATCACAATAACCTGACTCTCAACAAGATTGGTAAGTTTACCAAACTTGTCATTGATTAACCTAAAGGTATTATTAGCATTTTGACCTCGACCAGCATGAGCACTACTAATCAAGTCTCTAATAACACCTTAAACACTTGAATCTGACATGGTATAAAACTCCTTTGATAGGTTGACAACACAATACTCAACAAACACTTCTACTTACTACCTATAACCTTACTAACATACTCTAACAACTTCAACACCTAACATTCATTCGAATACAATAGAAATGTCCTTATTATACTTTCACAATGAAAAAACAAAGTAACAATAGAAACTACGCTTACTAATCCATAAACCTTCACTTCACAACTCACAACTCACAACTCCAAACTTACTTCACTAGAACATACCGTAGTAGCTATAGAAGGAACATAGCAGCCACTAATAGTAAACACGAATAAAACTTCACTATAACTTCACATACTCCCTCTCAAAACTATACTCTAATACCAGTAAAGCTAATACACCTTTGAAGTCGTACACAAGGAGAAGCACTACTATAGATGGGAACGAAAAGAAGATAAAGGGGGTTAGTGAATCCAAATAGCTACCAATCGGATATGACATATCAACTAATCCTACTCAGCCTACAATTCACTAAATATGATTCACTGGTTTGAACTATAAGGTCACTTGCCACTACTCCTTACTAAAGGAAATATATAAGAGTTAAAGGGTAAATGAGAACACTAAGGTTAGTCATAAAAGGAAATTCGTAACGATTCAATGATATAAAGTGTTGTTTACATATAAGGAAGTAAGGTTTTTATATGACATCAACTAGGGTTACACTAAATGAGGAAATGATAAATGAATAATGTACAAAAGATTCCTATTACATTCTTAAAGGGGTAAAAATGGTAAATAATACACTATACCGAAAAGTGAAGAATCATTCTAGAACAATGTGCTAGAAAACACATGTTAGCGAGTGATTAGCACTATGTACAAAAGCTAGTCTTGTTGATGCAGAGTTTGGGACAGTCTTGCGACTGTAGAAATAAGTTTAAGGGACATTAGAAGAAGGCTTAAGAATTCGACAAATCTAGTCCTATTCGGGTCAGAGCTCAGATATTGAGAGATATTCAAAGTATGGGGTAGCTCTTCAAGTTAGATGTCTCGATAGCTCAATGCAATCAAACGTTTGAAGTTCATCTGTTCAAACACTACCTGGATTATGGTAAGAGCTTGGCAATAGGCATGGCTACTCAGAAAATCGGCATGTATGCTTTAGAAGAGACCTTATATATTTCCTTTCTGTCTGCGGTCACAAGTTAACATGACTACTTAGCAACTCGGAAACTGTATTAGCACTTACAAGAGCTCCACACTTAGGTCAATAGTAGTATAAAAGATGAAGATCAAAATAAGAATCCTCATACTGAACTGGGTTTTGAGCTAGTATTCTCTGTGTAAGTTCTTGTAGTCTAGTAGCTCAATTGCATATGACTGGCTTGAGGAGTTAATTCCTATCACTAAGTCTACAATAGCAAGTGTCAGATTAGCTTCTATCATAAGATGGTTTACACAATAGGACTATTGCAACTCTACCTCTTCAAACAATGACAAATACTTCATTCTTCTTCCAAATTATGCTCCATCAAGACAAGTTTCTCTCAGATATTCTCAAAGACGTAGGTTTAGTGAGTGTAATATCTATGAAGGTTCCTTTCACTAACATTTACTTCGATAATGTTTTGAAAGAGTTGTTGATGGATCCATCTTGTTATAAGTGTATTGTTGGATGATAATCTATGTATTCCTCACCTTCGTGCTATTTTTCATGTGTTAAAGTACTTAGAAAGTACTTTTGGTCAAAGCTTGTTCTTCTCTCCTTTAAGTTCTTTGTCTCTCATTAGTTATTGTGATGTTGATTAGGGTTCTTGCTTGCTTGATCATGAATCCTTTTTTTTTTCTATTGCAAGTTTCTTAGATCTCCTATTGTTTCACAAAAACCAAAGAAGCAAGCAACGATCTCTACATCTTCGGCTAAAGTTGAATATTGTAGCATGGCCTTAGCTACTAAAAAGCTTTTATGGCTTTCTTATCTTGTTAGTTGCACATTCATGTTCAACTTCTAGATTCTCTCTTCTCTAATAGCAAGTTTACACAATTAATTGCTTAAAATCTATGTTTATAAGGGCATATCAAACAAATAGATGATGATAGACATTTTACCTAAGATCATGTCTTTGATGTGTTTCTTCACATATTAAATGTTCCTTCTCATCAAAATGTTGCTAATCTTATGACTAAAGTTATAGGAGCATCAATTGAAGTATTTCTCTTGAAAGTTAGGTATTTCTCTAAGTCCAATTTGAGGGAGGTATTGAGATATTAGATATTTTCTATTGTTGGTCTATTTTTGATATACTAACTAGTATATAGCTATCGTACATTTCATTTTATTTATTTTTAGATAGAATTACTTGCACTAATCCATTTGCATTTGTATTTAGTCTTTTGTAAACACATGAATTACCTCAGTTTGTATATAAATACTTAAAGTCCACTAATAGAATTGATGAACTAGTTCACACATATACATCCTCGAATCTATTTCCTTCTTGCTTCTCTGATCATTCTAGGCTCATCTTTGCTGAATTCTCATTGCTAATCACTTTACATATGGAATTTTATGGTTAGATAATTTGGACCTAGTTTGAATGGAAAATTCAATTGTAACTAGAGGCTTCGAGGACAATCAAAATGATAGCTGCTAATATGAATAAGGAAGGGCTAACTAGCCAAATACAATTTCCTATCCTATCTTATCTTATATCCATCCCTAATCATCACTAATAGCTTTCAACTTGATTCAAATTAGAAATGGAAATACAAAAAAATATCATGAATTCCTTATAATGATTCGCATGTAAGCTCTAACTAAAACCACATAACACCTACAAGAAGCAAACACATACAACTCCCAACAACAAAAAAATGAAAATGCAATGTAAAAGAATTAAGGTGCAAGAAAAGATAAACTATAATAGCCAATAACAACTTAATAAATTCAAATTGTACTCCTCCCAACAGCAGTGCCCTTTTTTTTTTCTTTTAGCAATCCATGCTATTGTTTAAATTAATTAAAAAACAATTTCACTATATAAGTGCACACTGATCCATGGTAATTGATTTTATCAAAACTAAGAAACTCAAAGGCAGGTCGAGATTGACTCAAGCATGAGGTTGACAATTATTGTGCTCAAATCTATGGCTACTTTTTCTAGCCAATGAAAAAATGGAATATTCATGCAACTAATGCAAGTGTGATTTGACTTAATAGCTAAAACCAATAGAATCTAAAATTTCATATGATGGTGATTGTGCTTTGACTTTTTCTAGCATGAGTTATGAGTTTTATGCTTTACAGAATTTAGTTTAGCAGACGCTATGATCTTGACTCTTAATCATTTCTATTGATTCATTAAATTATCGAAGTACTCCCTCGTAGACTAAAGCCAACCTACCTAGACAATAATGTTGCACCTCGAATAGGTAAAGTTATAATAGTCCCGCTGTATAAACTAACCTAAGATAGAAGCTAACCTCACAGGTGCTATCGAAGATATAGTCTACATAAAGTGTACACGACTTAACCAACTTGAAGTATCCATTACGATACCTATGAATGATCAAACCTATGGTATATCTTTACAAAATAACTGTTCTGTATAACCTATTATCTCGTAATACAACAGTATTTATATAAACATTTCACATCTAGAGTTATAATTTACAACCAGAGTTTACCAAAAGATATAGGTTTAAAATCTATTTATAATAAGATAGGAAAGTAGTAGAAATCTTAGAGAATTCCCAATTAGTTTACTCAAAACTAAAAAGAAAAGTCAAAAGTCCAGATTCAGTAGATTATTCCTTTCATCACTTTCCCAGCCAATAGCACATTAGCCTGGAGGTGATAGTATCTAAACATCCCAACCTTTACTAGTCACTTACAAAAGAGTCTTTGGGAATGTGAGCACAATTAGGTCAGTAAGTGAAACAAAGTCAAAAGAGTACTAAACAATCACAAGTAAAGCTATTAATTATGATGAAATGCAATGTAATCAAATACATGAAACATTGTGCAATGTTATTTGATCCATTGTGAGGTTAGAAAGAAATTAAATTTGCTCCAACTTGAATTAAGGAGTTTTATTGCGACTCAAATTAGACTAAACCCAAGCTTGTACAATAGAGAACACCTTCCTCTCATGACTACCTTTGAACCACAGCCCTCATCCTTATCGCAACCTCTTCGCCCGATACTTAGTTTCACTAAGAATGGGAAAATAACCATTTCAACTATTTTCATCGAAGAGAGTCAATATTTGTCCCAACACTTTTAATCATTCCCCTAATGTTGCTATGCATGCTTAGTTATGTTAATAGTTGAATCACTATTAGTTTCATTTAGGAGTGATCAGCCAAGTTCACACAATACAAAAACAAGACAATAGTGCAAAATAGCATGCTAAGGAGTTTAACTCCTGTCACAATCAAAATATCAATCACACATATGGCACATGCATAAACAATTAATTTGCAACCATAATCAAAGTACTTTTAAGCTTCCAAATACTTTAATATAATATCCCAACAAGTGGTAAGGCTACAATCCCAACTTATCTATCTAAACACTTACTATGAAAGACTTATATCTTTAACGGTCTAATAATTGGGAGACC
Organism: Lumnitzera racemosa; assembly: GCA_024138005.1. Taxonomy (NCBI): domain Eukaryota; kingdom Viridiplantae; phylum Streptophyta; class Magnoliopsida; order Myrtales; family Combretaceae; genus Lumnitzera; species Lumnitzera racemosa. Next base: position 45,175,104 of record JAMXBC010000010.1, read on the forward strand.
TTTTACATACAAAACCTAGATTTAGTTTTCATAAGAATTACAAAAACATTAGAGTTCTTTCTAAAAGTATTTCATTAAACAATTATATATATATATATATCTAAAATATATTATTATTTTCCTTATATAATAAAATATAGTTTTATTGTATAAGTTAAGTTAAGTTATTAAATATTAATAATATATGTAGTTATATTATTACGTAAATTATATCGTTCAAATTACATCAAAATTTACTTTTAATCACTTAAATTATATTTCAATTATGGTAAGTTATCGTAGTATGTAAATTTTCTTAATACTATGGAGATATAGGTTATATTATCTAGAATTGTCTAATTTTAGTAAAAGCAGTATCATTAGGTTTGTATATACCTAATGATAAATATTATGGGTTCCTTTTTTAGAGACGACTTCTAAAGGGCATTTCGAGTTTATGATATACCTAGATGTGCTTATAATAAATATCATCATATTATACTTTTTTATGTATTTAAACTATATTTTATGTAATTTACCCATATAACTCAATAATATAGATATCATCTAATCCTAATATATATATAACATATCCTGGTCATACAATTATCATTAAATATATTAAAATTTCACTTTTTATCACATTTGACCAGCATGTATATATATAGTTTTTATTTCATTATTTATTACATTTTAGTCTATTATTACTAAAATAAGCCCCAGTTAGTAATTCAAGCTATTTTATTATGTAAATTCATAATAAACAACCCAGGTCACTAAATAATTTCCTGAAAATTTCTATAAACTCCTAAAATATGAGGAATTTAGTTATCACTTGGTTTCGTGCTATCGATTTATCGCCTATATAATCAAAATTACAATTTTACTCTTAAATTGCATTTAATTACCCAAATATAATTCATTTTACGCCAAATTATTTTCAATGTATCCCAATATCATTACAAGTTACCAAAAGTCAATATATATCATTTTCATCAATTAATTTCATAAAAACCTATTCATTTCATACTTTCACCCTAATTCTAGCTATTTTTAGGGCTAAAATTACATTAGATACTAAAAATACTTAAATAAATAATCTAACTACATAGAAATAATATATATATTATATATATTTTACAAAAAAATTTCAAGCTAGAAATAACATCATTTAGTACATTTATTTTGAAAGTCAAAATTCGAATGAATAATGATTTTCTTAAGCAAGTATATAAAATATTCTAAATTTTATAAAAATAAAAATATCACACAATAGGTTATCTAAAACAACAAAAATACAAATATTTTTCATAATTTTCCAAGTTAATTTAATAATTTTTAAAATTAAATGAAAAACAGGGTAGGGGCTTGATCAACCTGTTCGTAGGTACTCCGATGGTCGTAGGGTAGTAGCTGGTTGTTGAAAGGGCCAAACACTGAAGGTGCTCCATGGTGGTGGAAGGGTTTCATAGCAGATCAAGGTTTAGTTAGGGAACTACCCTAGCATGGTCTTTGCTCTATTTATATTGAAATTTTTCTATTTTCTTACAAATTTTTCTAAATTTTTCTTTATGTAGTTTAAGGTCCTAAAGTATCTAAATCGGTGTTATGAGCTCTATATATTTTAGTTTAGATCAATTTAAGTTATCGTGATTCATATTCAATTTTTCCATCTTTATCTTGTTGTAATAATCAAAGTAAGAGGTGTCATCCATTTGTTGTTTGACACTTTGATTCACCAAATTCCCTTGACATGAGGATGCTGTAGCAATTTCAATAATTTGCAGATTTTTCTCCATGCTTTCAGTTGCAAATGGATAGCTTTTAGGTTAGTTTTTGGTTTAATTATTAACATTATACATTTTATGCTATTATTTTGTATATTTGTTATTATGTGTGTATATATCCTATATATGTACCAAGTATAACATGTAGTTGTACTCATAATATCATGTTTCTAACATATTTTTTATTTTTTAGATACATTCTCTACTTATTTTTATGAATTCAACACATATTATATATAATTATGTAATTTCAAGTTAAATTACAAGTATGATTACTATATACATCGAGTATACTCATAATAATACCTGTATACTCATACAGTAAATTATATTATATCATCTCATTTTATAAACTAATTAGCTTATCTCTAAGTCCCCGTGCCATTCTGAGCTTAATTTTAGGGATTTCGGTCATTTTTACACTATATTAAGTAATCATACTTGTAAGGGTAAAATTAGAATTTTGGATCATTATTTTCAAAATCTAACTTCATTGGGTTACTTCAACTAACTTTTCTATCTTAATTGTAAATTTTGGGCTTAATTGGTTAAGTTTCCTCAGAGGCCCTAAATCTAGGTTTTGTTGCTTCAAATGCAATTTTAGGGGCTCATAAATAATGATAACTAACCCTAAGAATGGTTCAGAGTTTATTACCCAACCACATTAAGATTTTAGAAATAAAAAATGGCAAAATGAACCCAAGAGTATTCTCATTTGTAGGAAAATTCATGTTGAGAAAATATCAACTTAAGTGATTATTCACCTATCAAGTTTTGTAAAAAGAATTTTGAAAATCATTTTCACTTATTTGGCAAAAAATAACAAAATACTTTGCATGTTGATTTTATTATAGATTTACAAAAGAATAAAAACAAATAAATTTAATGATAAAAACTTGTAACCTTACTTGTATTAATCAAAATATTTATCCTTATTCATGAATATAAGAAACAAACTCAAAAACAACTTAAGATCCATTAGTGTGAATTTTATAAACCTATCATGCTTCAAAAGCCATCAAGCCTTAATAGGCTACCATGTATACTAACTTTATTCTTGAAACTAACTACTTATTTGCTAATATAGACTTGACATACACATGGCTTATATGACAAAGTTGCTCTAAAGCATTTACAATTTAATGGTATGCAAATATTTATATGTAATAAACTTATATTTACAATGGGATTCTGTACGAAGTACTTCTAAAGTACATTGGTACTTAACACAACCCAAAAGCAAGAATTAGGTTGGGTCACCAAAGAGAGCTAGCTAACTCTAAGCCGAAAGAACCCAAAAGAAAGATCCATAAGCATTTTCTTCTCACTCAAACCTTATTTATACCCTTTGCATACTTATAGATGGTCATCATGCGGCATGATTAATTTGAACCTACAAGAAAGTTTATAGGAAAGTGAGCAACCCATAACTCAGTATAGAGTAAGAGACAAAAGGTATATACTTGTTGCACAAATCAACCAAGTTGTCAATTAATTACATTCACTCTAACACGGGTTGAGAAGTTTACAATTTTTGGAATAATACCTTGATTACAGCCAAACCTAAGCTTATTTAATGGAGACATTCCTCCTGCTACAACCACCTTTGATCTAATACCCTCAACTTTGTCACAATCTTCTCTCCTATCACTTAGCTTGACAAAGAGTGTGGAAGGGCCAATCCATGATGACTCTTCGAAGGGGTAAGAAATTGGCCAAATAGTCTTAACCATCCCCTAATGTGATGTAATGCATGTCCTTATAGACTTTTAGTTTGTATTTATATTAGTTCGATTAAGGGTGATCAATTAATTTGAAAACATACTAACTAGAGTTAATTTCATAACAGTATAACACAATATATAGTTCAGCTACCAAGTAACTATTTAGTATATAAGCACAAGCATAGCATGAGCACAATTAACTACTTACAAGCACAAACGATCATATACTGCAGTCTCTAGAATTCCCACTTACTTGCAAAGGTGCTCACTCAATTAGATTGGTAGAGTTAGATTCCTAAATGCTTAAAGATCCTATATATCAAAATTCGTTTTTAGTTTTTATAATGTTTACAAAAACATTAACATTTCATCTATTCCAATATACTTTGTTCATTTACATGGCAAAACAATAAAACTATTCTATTATATTATGTATGTATATGTATATATATATGTATGTATATACATAGAGTATGACTCTTCATTAGAAAACTACGGTTGTATATGTGTGTGTATGTGTGTGCGTGTGTGTGTTCATATATATACATGTAATAACATATTATATTTTCATAGTACATTATATACTATTTCATTAATATTAAAATATTCTTATTATATTCAATTAATACATTACTCATAAAATATTGTTACAATTGCATTGAAACATAGATCTTATTAGCCAAATAATGTTTTGATTATGAAAAGTTCATCATAGGATGATATTTTTATACCATTATAAAAAATATCCATTTTATTATGTAGTTATCCAAATTTAATAAAATTAGTATTATTAGGTTTATATGAACTCTCCAATTTGTAATACGAGTTATATTTATACAAACATATTCTAGATGATACTTTTAATTTTAGTACTCATATCAATTTTCTTAGAAAGTAACTTTATTGTTATATAATATCATATAATAAAACATATTTTGCATTAATTTCAGTATAATATACTAAAATCTTATACCATGCTTATTTGTTCTATTTCTAGCAAGTATATATAATATTCCAAGCTTACAATATTATAAAATTATTAAAATTCATATACTACCAAATCTGACTAACACCATGATTGGGCTAACCTTATCCAAATGATTAGGCTAACCTTAGCCAACCCTATAACTCTATATGGTTAGGTTAAGACGTTGATTCTCGTATTATAGTTAAACTTGTAGCATCCATTCCAAAGGGACCTCGAACCATGACAGTTCATCTGAGAAGCCTATACTTTGAGTGTCAAGGAATACCATAGTCTTATTACTTCATGGGAACAACCAAGAGGTGTCTCAAAATGTATCTATTTGAAAGATACACTTACCTACTTAGGTAAGATACATATCTATTCAAGAGTCTCCCCATGAAGCCTATAAATAGGGGTCAAACCCTATAAATAAGACAATTTACATACACACATACGAATCCTCTCATTCTCTTGCCTTCCTTAATCCTACAAACTGGTTGACTTAAGTATTAAAGTGACCACATTGGATAACCTTCTAATGCTCGTTAACTGTGCTTTCTCTTGCAAGCTCAAGCCTATCTTTTAAGCTTAAGGCAAAATCTCTACCGATGAAATTCAGGCAATAATACTATATTTGATAGTTTTTTGTAGTTCAAAAATATAATAAATATTAAAAATACATATCATTAAAACTAAGTTGCATACAATTAAACTAGATATAATAAGGATCTTACAGTAAATTATTGAGCATGAAACAACATCGTCTAATTAATTTATTTTTAGATAGAAAATTCGTATGAATAGGGCATGGTCTTAAGGATATATATAAAATACTTCATTAAAATAAAATTACTACACAAAAGTATGCTTAAAATAACCTAGGAATAATATTCCCATAATTAATTTCATTGATTTGGTACTTTTGGAAATTAAAACAAAAATAAGGTAGAAATTAGAGCCTATCAGTTGATGGAGCTCCAATTGGGGTAGCTATTAGAAATGTTAGGCGAGGGCTACTCTACCAGAGGTTGACAAGGTTTGTTGTAAGGTCTATAGTTGGTTATATAACTCACATGATTAGTAGCCTTTCCATTTCTATAAATTTTTCTTATTTTTTATCAATTTTGGTAAAATCTCTTATGAGTTTCCCTATTGTCCAAAGTTGAATTATGATGTCCTAAGGTATTTTTATAGCTATTTAAGTCTAACAACTTTTCTTGATGATTAAGTTTGGCAAATTTTTTCTTAGTAATCTACCTAAAATGTTTAGTATAAGGTATCCAATTGTGGTGATTTTAAGTTTTGAGTCATCATTTCCCATATTTAGATGTTGCCAACTCATTTCTAATGCCAATTCACTAATTTGTGGCATGAATATTAAGTAATTTTAACTTTAGGTATGATTAATCCATAATTAGGGGTTTAAAGGTAATTTATGGATATATTTATTATATATTACATATATTTAGGTAGCTTACGTATGATTTGAACATCATTTTATATTATATTATTCACTTTACAATTTTAAATAATTTATCTTTAGCATCTCGCTATATCTCAGAACTCAAATTCAAAGATTCCAACAAATTTAATACTATACTAAATATCTCAAGTTTGTAACTAAACTAGATGTTGGATTAAATCATTTTAAAATCTAAGTTTTTTTGGTCACTTCTAGTAACTTTTATGGTCTTATCATAAAATTTGAACTCAATTGGACAACTTTTTTTAAAGCCCTAAATTTAACTGTGATTAATGTGAATTTAGGGGTTTACAAAACCAAATCAAAAGTTCACTATATAAAATAAAAAGTTCCATTGTCAACAAATCAAATAAACATCAACAACCCAATGATACCATCATAAATTACACTAAGCTATGCTAAAGTATACTTAATCTATTCTTATCTGAGTGAAAAAAAAAACATGCTTAATTTGACCTAAGGTTTAGCCCCTTTATATGTGCAATAAAGGCTGAAGACTAAAACCCTTAGGGGATTATTTTAACCCTTATAATTATATAAATGTAGAATGCCCATGTAGCATTTACATTAGCTATTATATATGTTTTTTTGTATACTTAACACTTCATTTGAATCCCATATTGTGAGAGTTAAACAATTTTTCTTCTTTACTAAATGTAACTAAATATATGCTTGGACTTTTTTCATAGCACATTATGAATGTTTGACTCAACCTCTGTAAGGACTTCACCCTACGTAGGTACATTGTCTTTACGGTCATGAGATTCAAATCTCATGTTTTAAGATTTGGATCTCATGACTATATTGGCTAAATTTTGATTGCTTTTTATCTTTATTCCTAATTCCTAAAATTCAAACAATGTTAGTGGAATTATGCCTATAAAAATGTTGAAAACATGAAAAAGCATGGCTAGAAACTTAGATTTTAGCATGTAAAAATCTAACAAATATGCAAGCTATTACTTGTTAACCATGGGTCATTAAAACATACTATAGGAAAAGATAAGTTGAGTAGGAGGTTTGCTAAGTGGATAGAGTTCTTAGAAACTCTTTTGTACATCACTAAGCAAAATAATGAAAATTTTAATATAGTGGCCAAATCTAAGCAATATGCCTTGATTAGCATGATGCATATTTTATGAGGATTTGAGTGGATTAAATAACGATATAAAATGAATAAATTTTTTTAAAAATTCATAAGGCATGTGGTTTAGGGCCCTGAAATGGATACTATAGGGATGATAAACACTTTTTTAGACATAGAAAATTCTGCATACTTATTATTATCATTTGAGGACTCTTAATTGGAGAGTTACATGGAGGAAGTCTGTCTTTCCATTTTAGTGATACAAGAACTTATCAAAGCCTTAGGGAGAATTCCTTTAGTCCTAATGTGATGAAATATGTGCAACAAGTAGCAAAATTGTGTAGTCTTTGTAAAAGGGAAATGAGTAAAGTTAGTTCATAAGGGTAGTACATACTATTCCATTGCCTATTCTAAATTAATCTTAGTTCAATATTAGGATAGATTTTTTGGTTAGACTATGACTATCCTAAACTCAAAAATGGAAAGAGGCCATTATGCTAGTAACCAATCGATTATCTAAAATCGCTAACTTAATTCCTTACAAAGTTACGTATCAATGACACTCATATTGCAAATCTGTTCTTTTAAGAAATTATTCTACCCCAAGATATACCAGAACCATTGATTCCTATGATGACACTAAATCTCTAAGTTGTTCCTAGAAACCATTCTAGAAGAAATATGGATCTATGCTATTTTTTAGTATGTTATGCCATCCGTAATTTGATGGACAATAGAAAGTCCTTGATCTAACTCTTAGTTCACTTCTTAGAGTTGTAGTAAGTATGTTTTTAAAGGATATGGATATTTATTGCCACTAGTTGAATTCACATATCATTAGAGTGCTCATAGTGCTATTAGAGAAAGCCATCTAACGTGATGTCTAGGCTTAAAATTCTTACTCCATTAAACCTGGCACTACTTCTTTTAGATGAGTGGGTTAATCTTGATATATAAGCAAAGGCAGTCTTTCTGAAGAAGTTGCAAGAAACTATAAGGAACTGATCTTTAAGAAGACTACCTACTACAAAAATCAAGCCAACAAATTCTAAAAGTCGATGCATATTTCTCAAGAGATTTAGTTCTAATAAGGTGATATTTTTACATAAGCATAAAGCAAAGCTAATGGACCAAGTAGATTGTCCCTTTAAGATTGTGGAGAAAGTAAATGAGAATGCATATAAAGTACATTTGATAGGGAAATTCAATACTTTTGCCACATTTAATATACAAAACTATACCTTATATTGTGGAGATAATGAAGAACTAAAAGAGAAAGATAATTGTGGTAAAAGATAGGAGAGTGAGAGCTACATTAAAGAGAAAAGTCAAAATATTAATGTAAGATATGAGTGCTAAGTGACTTACTAAGAAGTAAAAATATTTGAGATAGTGTTGTAAGGATTTGCTTAGACACCTTTTTGCGTATTCGATACATGCCTTCAAGTAACAGAGCCTCAAAAACAAAAAGAGATGACTAATTCATGTACAAAGCTATGTGAAAACAATTGGAAAGCATGATTACCAAGTTTGGATAAATTAGAAGTAGACTAGAGAGGCAAGAAGTTGCCTTAGCTAATAGGAGTAGCTAAAGCAACCTCATATTGCACAAAAGCAAAGCAAGTAATGTATGAAAATTACCACAAATGTATATTTTCATATTTTCATAAAAAACTTCAGAAAAAAATACATGAAAATTATTTCAAGTACGAGAATGACATTAAAAGAGAAATCAAGGAATGAGAAAAAGTCCACATTCCCAACTCATTCTAATAGCTAGTCATGTGTTAGTGCAATTCAAGAAACAAGTTAAACGCATTTCCATTAAGCCACGTCCATTGTCCTCCACATCTAACTATAGCCATATAATCAATACCAAACATCACCATCAACCATACATGGAACAAAGCTTGGCTTCTATGATATTAAGTCTAAGTCAACCCATAGGTTGAAGAACGTCCTAGCTATGTCCATGTCCATGTCTACAACTAAAGTCCACATGTAATACGTCCATGAAGACAAGCCTTGTCCTTGTCCAACAACAATGTTTTAAGACATCCTATAACAACATCTTGATGCCTAATACTTGAAGTTCTATCCACAATTCAAGAAAACACATATCCTTAGCCAATTCAAAATTGAAGTGAATGCAAATCAAAGGAAGAAGCAACTTCAACCCATGGTAACTGAAAGAGATAAACTATGAAAGAGGAAATTCACATGCCCTTAATTTGATTAGTAGAAAGAAGTATTTCAAGAATGAAGAAATTAAATATAAAAAGGACAATACAATTAATAGACAAAAAAGCTCAGTTTAGTGATGAGAGAACTAACATACAAATCACAATGATAACCAACTAATTCATTAGTTAGAGTACACTTTATTATTTTAACTCTTTATAAGTAATGAATGGGATGGGATTTTGGAATAGCAACAACAACAACAACAATAATAATTAGTGGGATCCAAACCATCCACAAGCAAAGAGTGAGAGCTAATTCACATAAGAATTGAGAGCTTAAGATTTTTAAAATTTCCTTATAAGTATCAGATTTTTCCTTAGGTTTAAATGTTTGTGATATAGGATCAACAAAATATACTATAATTATATTAGATATTTAAATATTTGTGTATTCTTTTTAGTTTATAAAGCATGTATTTCATCTTGTATGGAACACAAGCCAAATTGGGTTAAAATCTAATAAGATTTGGTTAATTTAGTCAATGTTGTAATAACCGGTTTCTTTTTGTGAAGCAAATAAGGTTATCGAGAAATTCTATATTTTTCTCACTAATTCATAGGTTATATATATACAAGATTTAATAAGGTAAAATAGGAAAGTAAATTTCTATTTTAAACTAATAAATATTCTATACCAAATATATATATATATATATATTGACAGCCCATAATACTCCCCCTCAAGCTGAAGCACAGATATTAATCATGCCCAGCTTATTACAAAAATGATTAACCCAAACCCTAATTAAAAGCTTTGTAAAGAGATCTCCTAATTGTTCTCTAGTCTTCATAAATCCTATAGAGATTAACCTTTGCTGAATTTTCTTGCGAACAAAATAACAATTAATCTCATTGTGTTTAGTTCATTCATGGAACACTAGGTTTGATGCCATATGAAGAGCAACCTGGTTATCACACCACAATTTTGCAAGAAGTGAGATGTTAAGCCCGACTTCTTTTAGGAGTTGATATATCTACATTACTTCACACATTGACTGTACCATCACTCAGTATTTCGATTTTGCACTTAATCGAGATACAACCTTCTACTTATTGCTTTTTTATGAAACCAAATTTTCTCCAATAAAAACACAATAACCTAAAGTAGATCTCCTGTCTTTCCTACATCTTGCTTAATTAGCATTTGTAAAACATTCAATATCAATATGGCCATGATTTTTACATAAGATACCACGTCCAGGTGCTCCCTTTAAATAGCACAAGATTTGCTTTATAGCATTCTAGTAATCAACTGTTAAGGATGACATATACTGACTCACAACATTAACTAAATATGCAATATCTGGACGGGTTACCATGAGATAATTTAATTTCCCAACCAACCGTCTGTATCTCTCAGGATCCTTAAACAACTCACCTTCCTTAGTCAACTGCAAATTAGGAATCATTGGTGTACTACATGGTTTAGCACCCAATTTTCCCATTTCAGACAATAAGTCTAGTACATATTTTCATTGAGATAGAAACATTCCTTTCTTACTCCTCATTACCTTAATACCCAAGAAGTATTTCAATTGTCCTAAATCCTTAGTTTGAAAGTGACTATCAAGAAAGGATTTAAGAGTTGAAATACCTAAAGTATCATTGCCAATGATGACAATATCATCAACATATACCACTAACAAAATAATACCAATTGTAGAGTGTCTATAGAAAATATAATGGTCATATTTGCTTTTATCCCAAATCCCTTAACTACTTGACTAAATTTTCCAAACCAAGTATGAAGGCTCTACTTCAAGTCATACAAAGATTTACAAAGATGAAAACCTTTCCTGACTTCCTCGTGAAGATCCCCATGCATAAAAACATTTTTGATATTTAACTGATACAAAAACCACTTATGTACTAATGCTATGGAAATAAATAACCTAATAGATGTTAACTTAAGAAAAGGAGAAAAAGTGTTAAAATAATCTATTCCATAAGTCTTGGCTTATCCTTTAGTAGCAAGATGAGCTGTTAACTGAGCAATTGATCCATCAGGATTTACTTTAACAGAAAAAAAAAATCCATTTATATCTAATGGCCTTCTTCCCTGCATGTAAATTTACCAAATTCCAAGTATCATTCTTATCTAAGTCATCCATCTCCTTTATCATTATATTATGCTATCCTTGGTGGGATAAAGCTTTATGAATAGTTTTAGGAATAGAAATAGAATCAAGAGATGCAACAAAGGCATAAGAGGAGGTTGATAGATGAGCATAAGACACAAAAGAGGAGATATGATACATATACTGATATCAGGTAAGTGCACCTATCAGTTTTAATATAGCGGATGTAAGTCCGAGTCGATTCCTCAAAAACTTCGAGTACTAATATTAACCTTAGCTCTATTATCTAACCGGAAAATCATGAAGGGTTGAATTAATTAAAATACTAAAATTAACAAATAACCTAATTATGACACTTGATTAAGCAATTTAGAAAGCGACAAAATTAAGAACGACTTGAAAAAGGTAATAACGTATTTAGGAATTATTTCCCCTAGTATTTAACATGTGTCCGTTTAAAATATATCCAATTCAATTTCTATTATTCTTGACCGAAGGGATTCACAATTAAAGTTAATACCTTTCTCAAGCCTATTAACCCTTTTACTCAATTAAGTATCAATTTCTTTAAAGAAAACCAAAGATGTAAGGGAAATACTATAAAATCACCATGTGAAATGTATTTAAAATAAGAGTTATCAAACTTCCCCACACCTAAACATTTGCTTGTCCTCAAGCAAATAAATCAAAACAAAAATTTCGGGACAAGAAACGCTAAACAAAATTTATCATTATTTAGGAAACCAGTAAACAAATACACTTGACCCTAAGAAAGATGAGAAAATCATTTTCAATTAACTTGCAATAATAAAGTTAAGCAATTTCAACCGTAACAATGTCATAATTTCACCTGACTATATTCGAATGCTCCAACAATACTTAATACTAGAGTTCACTAGTTAATTTATGGAAATCAAAGTTTACCTAAGTCATTTAATTAAGGATTCCTAAACTAGAAATTAGATTTAACATTTTTCCAATTGAAAAAGAGTCATAAAAATTTTGTCCATTTGACTAAAGTGTATACAATTCTCTCTTTGATCTCACTAAGCACCATAATCTAAAACAAATACATTTTACATCCACTCATCCTCTGATCATCCCTCTAGTTCATGCTTTTGTTCGGAGGTCTTTTAAATTTACTTTATTTAAGCACAACTGTGTTGGTAGAGGGAAAGAATTTCGCTCTTCTGACGAACCAAGGTCGATCCATACCAACTTATTTCTTATATTGATAACGAGAAAAAACCTTGCTCTTCTGACGAACCAAAGCTGCTCGATACCGATTTTTTTTTCATTAGAATTGGCATTGGGATTCAATCTCGCTCTTCTGACAGACTAAGATGAATCCTTACCAATTTTTTCTATTCATACACTTGTTATTACTTTTGACCTCCAATCATTGTGATTTTTCACGGGTTTCTCAAAACAAGAATTTCATTTTTTTGTTTGCTAAAAATTATAGGGCTCTAAAAATTTCTAACAGAAAGGTATACATAAAAGTAAATTTAAAAATAACCATGATGTAACTCTCAAGTCTTAGAGTCCCAAGCTAAATAACTCATAACTTTGCCCTCCACAGATTTGATTAATCAATTCTAGTAAAGTATAATAAGATCAATAATGATCAAGATGACACAGTTGATTTAGCTCAACACTTGTTAATCACTTATTGCAATTTAATTCAAAAATTAATTGGGTCAAATGTGAATAATTAGTCTCTTAAACAGTAACAAATTCATATATATCCCTTCCCCACACTTAATAATGTACGTTGTCCTCAATGTACGACTAAGAAAGCAAAATAGAAAGAGATGAAACAATAAAAACTTCAAAGGGAAAGAGGAAAGACATGTATTGAAAAAGAAACTAATATTTCCCTGCCAGTCGAAAACAAGGTGAAGAAGTTCATATCAAGGAAGCCATCATCATTACATGTCTGATTGCATATGCCTTGGCCAACTAAAAACAACGAAAACAAAATGAACTAAGAAGAGGGATCGAAATCTGTTGCTCCATCATCCTCATCAGATGGTGCCTCCGCCATGGCTTCATCATCGTCTTCTTCACTGCCCTTAACATCCTCTTCACTACCCCCAGCTGCCTCTTCCTCATTCTCACTATCCTCAACAGTTACATCCGACTCTTTCATCTTGAGAAATTTTTCCAAAACGTCCCTAGTGTTACTCCACGGGGAAGACGACATGAGAGACGTTGGAACTCTTCTGTCCATGTATATCTATCTTCATAGAGACCGAGATATCTGCCCAATTGAGCTATGGTCATGTAGAAAGGGTGGCCACTCAAAGTGAAATGGAGTTTGCGTTTGGGACCCATGCCAGTAGCACTCTCTTTATCAAGTTTGTAAGTACATAAAAACTCCAATGTCAGCTCTTTATAAATGGGAGCATCAAGAGATAAAAATCGCTCCCAAATGGTTTCGTCTAAGAGCTCCTTCATTTCTGTTGAGAGCTCTAATTGAGCGAGAACATCCCAATCCAAACGAAAGATGTCACTGAAAGGCTTATTCTTAAGTAAACTATAGTGTTGTGACTGGTAATCTTCCTCGAATTGAAGCATTGGGTGCTCTATCAGAGGGAGAGTGGCTAATGGTTTAACAATTGCACCTTCTTGTGATGAAGAGGATGCTGCATATTTGGATTTCCATCGAACGGTAAGCTTTGCGCAATTTGCCATTGAATACTTGAAAAGAAACACCAAACCAAATCAAAAACGTGCATCCTTGCCACATGTAGTTCAAACAAAGACAAAGGGAGAAAGGATTAACGGTGAAGAATATTAACAAAATTCTCATTAGGACATTTAAACAAACATGTAGAGTGCATCCACAAAACTGGTTAAGGTAAAAGAAATAACTAGCAAATGCATCCAACTAATGATAAAATAGACCCATTACATTACAATCAGCTTAAAAAGTAGGCGTCCCAACACATCAAAGACGCTAAATGACCCAAAATTACTCTCACAATGCTAACCCTAACTGGCGTAATTGAATAATGATTAGCAAATTAGCAAACAAAATTCGGAATTGAGAGATCATACATGAATATCTAACTAGAAAAGGCATCATAAAGGCATTAAAATCAAGCAACACAAGGCAATGGTATATGTCGTTTATGAAAGAACAAAATAAATTCGTAGACCAAATGCAAGTACCAATTCACACAAGACCGAAATGTCTAGTAGCTAAACCTGCCTAAACCATAAGGAAGATAAAGCAAAAGCAATGAGGAGAACTTACTTGGATCAGGAATCATGATGTCAGGAATCGTGATGTGAAGATGGAGAGAAGAGAGAATATGAAATGAATATGTGTTGAGGTTTATGAGTGTTTGAGAGAGTGTGTGTGTATGTTAATAAATTGTACAGGTCGTGTGGTGAGTCATGTGGGTGTTAGGCAGGCACAAGCTGGGATACGACTATGTCCCATGCCCTTGTAACTTCCTGTGTTGGCAGTGAATTCTAGATGCACACAAGCTGGGACACGACCATGTCCCATGCCCATGTAACTTTCTGTAGTCGAGTGGGAATACTAAGCGCACACGGGCTAGGATATGACCGTATCCCACTCCCATGTAATTATCTAATGTCGAGTGGGAACTCGCTAGGTGCACACAGGCTGGGACAAAATCGTGTCCCACGTCCATGTAACTTTCTGTTTGCCCGACATATGGCTGGGTGGACACGGGTTGGGACACGACCATGTCCTATGCCCGTATAACTTTCTGTGGGTGTTAGTTCATTGAAGGGGTCTAGATGGAAACGGGCTGGAATACGACCATGTCCCATGCCCGTGTAACTTTCTATTTTGTTTTTTTTTTTCAATTAATGAATTTAAAAATACAAGAAACTTAAAAAATAAAAGTACTTAAACTAAAAAAATAAGACAAAGAAAACTAAAAAATGAAACTAAAAGGGAAAAGCCTATGACTAAAATTGAAACAAATAAAAGAAGCAAAGCAAAGTTAAATGAAAGAAAAATAAAATGGAATAAACTTAAAGAACTAAAGTGTAAGCAAAGTTAGACATGGGTTGCCTCCTAAAAAGCGCTATAGTTAACGTCGATAGCTCGAAGGGATACGTCTTCAGCTCGAAGGGATACGTCTTCTAATTCATGATTCTTCATCCAGGTAGAGATAGGACACCTCCTGCTCCTGTATCTCGCTTTCGAACCCTCTATACGAGTGTAAATTTACCCTTCGGCCATCGACCTTGCTAATTCCATTTCATTGATGAATAACTTCCATAGTTTCTCTCCTTATTATGCCACTTATCAAATTCATGTAGCCTAAACTTCTTCATTTTGTCCGTTTTTAGCTTAGATCCGGTTGTCTTTAGGAGTTTTGAACTTTTCACCATAAAGACATGTCCCTAATGATTTCTTGATAGTTTTGGTTCCAAAATTGGTGGCTTTTCGTTGAGGGATTTTAACCTGAGATCCTTTAGCTTGTGGAGTGGATCAATCCCCTTCTTATCCAAATGGATTCATGAACTTCCATTTAAGCTGCCACTTCTACACAATTGGGGTTAGTCACCAAATTTTCATCTCCTTTTTGCAAGCAATAGCTTGAGGAATCTTTGGCAAGTGTTTCCTAGACACATCTAGATATAACAATATTAATGGCATTAACATTGTAACATGTGTCTTCTGAGTCAAGAAATTTGTTCGTTGTCTCTGGAGTTTTAAAAACTATTTTATCATCCCCGACCCGTAATATCAACTTATGCTCACTAACATCAAAAATAGCCCTAGCAGTGGCTAAGAAGGGTTGACCTAAAATGATTGGCACCTCAATATCTTCATCTATATCAAGTATAACAAAATCCACGGGAAAGAAGAATTTGTCTACTTGCACTAAAACATCCTCTATGATGCCTCTAGGGTATGTAATAGACCTATCAGCTAATTGAAGACTCACGTACATTAATTCAGGTTCTCCTAACCCTAGCTTTTTTGAACAATTTATATGGCATCAAATTTATACTGGCTCCTAAGTCTACCAAAGCATTATCTACTAACAAATTGCTAAGCATACAAGGAATAGTGAAACTCCTTGGATCGTTTAATTTTTATGGCAGCTTTTTCTAAAGAAGTGCCAAACATTCCTCGTTTAATGTGACTGTTGTAAGCTCCTCCAACTTCCTCTTGTTTAATAGAAGATCTTTTAGAAATTTTGCATACTTTGGCATTTGCAAGATGACATCAACAAGAGGTAGGTTAATGTGTAATTGTTTGAAAACATCAAGCAATTTACCTAATTCCTTATTCTGATCAATGTAACTTTGCTTAAGGCGCTATGGGTAAGGGATTGAAGGCTTGTACTCCTTCACTTTCGGTGATTCCATACTTTCTTTTGATTTTAGTGGCTTTGCATCTTCCTTACGGTTAACTTCCACTTCTTTCTTAACTACTTCCTCACCATCCTTCTTATCCACTCGCAGTTTTCTACCACTTCTCAAGGTCACAGCATTAACATGTTCCCTGGGATGGACATCGGTATTCCCTAGGAGTATTCCCTATGGTCTTTCTGAGATTAGCTTCGCAAGTTGAACAATTTGGTTCTCAAGGTTGCGATTGGAAGCCTCTTGATTCCTCAACGATGATTCAATGTTGGATAAGCTAGCTTCATTACCTTGAATATATTTTGTGAGAAGTTCTTCCACGCTAGACTTCTTTTCTTGAAGAAGAGGAGGTGGTAATGGTCTTTGAAATCTAGGTGGGCTAAAGTTGGTCTTCTGCTGGCCTTAGTTTTGATTTCCCCATAAGAAATTGGGGTGATTCCTCCATCCAGGATTATAAGTGTTGCTGTAAGGGTTATTTTGTTGCATGGGTAAATTTCCTAGATAATCTACCTGTTTCAGTTGTTCTTGTGCTCCATAACCCTGCATACCAAAGTTACTTACATCCGATTATACTTGTTGAGGGCCAACAGAGAGTGCATCTATCTTCTTACTCAATAGGTCCACATTGGCTGCCAGAGTAATGGTCAAGTCCACATCATAAATTCCCATAACCTTTTGCTTGGCTCTAATGCTTTCCCACTAATAATTGTTCATCGCTATTCCTTCAATTAGGTTTTGTGCTTGCTCAGGTGTCTTTGTGTTCAAAGTACCTCCTGCGGATGCATCAATCATCTATCTCATGGATAAATTGAGACCATTATAGAAGGTCTGAATCTGCATCCATAGTGGGAGGCCATGATGTGGGCACCTCCTGAGCAAGTCCTTGAATCACTCCCAAGTATCATATAGAGTCTCCGCTTCCAATTGGGCAAAACAAGAAATGTCATTTTGAAGTTTAGCGGTCTTTGCAGATGGGAAATACTTCTCCAAAAATTTCTCTATCAATTCATTCGAAGTTGTGATTGAATTTCGTGGTAGAGAGTTCAACCACTGTTTTGCTCTACCCCTCAAGGAAAAAGGAAATAGCCGCAGTCGGATGGCATCATCCGTGGCTCTGTTGATTTTAAATGTATCACAAATCTCTAGAAAGCTAGAGATGTGGGCATTAGGATATTCATCTTAGAGATTGTCAAACTGAACATATTGTTGCACCATTTGTATGATGTTAGGTGCAATTTGGAAGTTATTAGCCGCAACAATTGGCCTGGCGATACTAGAGTCAGCTCCAATAAGTGTAGGCCTTGAATAGTCGAACATGGTCCGATTTGCTTCATTACCATTGTTATCCATATGTGGTGGATCTTCTTGCTCAATAAATTAAGTGTTGGCCTCTTCACCATCTTCCTTAATCTCAACGATTGACTCGTCTTCTATGGTAGCCACAATTTGTCTAGGTCGCACTCTCAAATTTTGAAGGGCAGTTCTCTTAATTTTAGGATCAAGTTCTACCAAATCTTCCGGGTTGCTTCAAGTCATGCACTACAAGGGTAAGAAATACAGAATCAATTGCAGCTCTAGTTAATAAAAATAAACAATGAAAACAAAAGAAAAGCAAAATGGTCAAAGTAATAAAGCAACTAGTGTTCTTAATATCGAAAATCTCCAGCAGCGGCGCCAAAAACTTGATATCAGGCAAGTGCACCTATCAATTTTAATATATCGGATGTGAGTCCGAGTCGATCCCTTAGAGACTTTGAGTACTAATATTAACCTTAGCTCTATTATCTAACCAGAAAATTATGAAGGGTTGAATTAATTAAAAATACTAAAATTAACAACTAACCTAATTATGAGACTTGATTAAGCAACTTAGAAAGCGACAAAACTAAGAACGATTTCAAGAAGGTAATAACGTATTTAGGAATTATTTCCCCTAGTATTTAACATGTGACCGTTTAAAATATATCCAATTCAATTTCTATTATTCTTGACCGGAGGGATTCACAATTAAAGTTAATATCTTTCTCAAGCCTATTAACCATAATCCTAAATTATTTACCGGAATCTCTTCACTTAGTAATATAATTTAGAATCGCATTAATGTATAATGAATTCCCACACAAAGGAATAACTTTCTGGAAGAAACATATATCTTATCTCTAAGTGTATATATAATTCTCTCCAATTATGTAAAGATCTTATTACACATGTAATTTCTCAATCATCATGCATAATATCATAAATTGATATTCTAGAAATATCAATTAACAATTAAATAACATAATTGAATCAAGAAAAGATAGAAACTTTATTGAAAATTATCAATCAATCTAATAGTCACATGAAATCCTAGGTTCCATAATACTAAATACACGAATCTTAAGCTATCATAATGAAACTAAAAATGAATTCCAACAAAACCAATAAATAAAACTTGAAAAACCCCTTTTGTTGATGATAAATCTCTTCAATCTTGAAGTTGAATGTTGCTTTCGCCCTTTTTCTTCTCCTTCTCCTCATATCTCTTCTCTTTTAAATGTCCAATCATATGTGCGAAACCCTAGTATGTCCTTTTATAATGTATTGTAAGGTTTCCATTTTCATCACCAGACACAGCCTGGGACACAGTCGTGTCCCCAGGTCATGTAACTTTCTGACCTCAGCATATTTTCCTGGATGGACACAGCCTAGGGACACAGCTGTGTCCAAGACTATGTAACTTCAAAACTTCATAACCCATTCATTTGAACTCCGAATTGAGTGAAACTTGATTCCTTTTCTTTGTTTTCGATCCAAGAACGTGTTCAAACCTTGAAATCAAAATTTTACTCAATTAAGTATCAATTTATTTAAAGAAAACCAAAGATGTAAGGGAAATACTATAAAATCACCATGTAAAATGTATTTAAAATAAGAGTTATCATATACTGACGTTTACCTTTACGGAGAGTAATAAGATGATCATCTTTAGAGACCAAATTTGATGACAAGGAAGCTGGTTCAGGACATACATCAGGAGCTAGTTCAAAGGTACATTGTCTACAAGAGTAAACCTGAAGGGGAGGTTTAGGAGTAGAAGTAGTGGATGTATTTGTGTAGATTAATAAATCATCATCCTCCCCTTGACTTGTATTGTTGGAAGATGGAGAGAAACAAACATCTTCACAAAAAGTAGCATCAACTGGTACCAGATATCTATCAAGATTAGAACAATAGCACATGTATCCCTTCTAAACACGAGAATACCCAAGAAAAATACATTTCAATGACTTAAGATCAAGTTTTGTAACTCGAGGATGCACATCCTGAACAAAACAAGTATAACCAAATATTTCGAGTTCAATAGGAAAGAAAGGTTTATTTAGGAAAAGAGTATAGTAAGGAGTCCCATCATTTAGAACAACTAAAGGCATATGATTAATTGAAAAACAAGTTGTAGATATTACATTAGCTTAAAAGTGTTTAGGGACATGCATTTGAAACAACAAAGCTCAAGCAGTTTCAAGCAAATGCCTATTTTTTCTCTCAGCAACATCATTGTGAGATGATGTGTCTATACTAGAAGTTTGGTGAATAATACCATTTTTAATCATGTAAGATTGAAAAGATTCAGATAAGTACTCTTTGGCATTATCGCTTTGTAACATTTGGACTAAAACATTAAATTGAGTCTTAATTTCATCACAAAAAGAACAAAAATGAGAGAATAATTTAGAGCAATTCTTCATTAAGTACAACTAAGTCACACGAGAATAATCATCAACAAAAGTGACAAATACCTAAATGCAAATTTAGATGTTACTGGACAAGGACCCTATACATCTGAATGGACTAACTCAAAAGGAGCATTTACTTGTTTATTAACTCTAGGACTTAAACTAATACGATGAGGTTTGCATACTAACAAGACTCACAATGTAATGACTCTAAATTATGGAACTGAGGACAAAGTATCTTCAACAAAGGAGGAGATGGATGACCCAATCGGTAATGAGTTTCAAATGGGGTTACAACACAAGAGCAAATGAATAGCATTGGTGTCTCTATGTCTAAAATGTAGAGACCTCCCGATTCATGTCCCTTACCAATAGTCTTCCACGTCATAATATCCTGAAATAGACAATAATCAAGAAAAAAAATGAGATATAGCAATTAAGGGAACGTGTGAGTTTACTAATAGAAATTTGATTGAAGGACAAATCGAGCAAGTTTAAAATAGAGGACAAATGAACTGATGGAGTTGGATTAGTTGTGCTAGACCCAAGAACATAAGATGTTGACCCATTATCTAAAGTGATAGGAGAGCAAGAGATATGAGTTTGAAAAGTAGACAATAAGCTAGGATTACCTGTTAGGTGATCTGTAACACCAAAGTCAATTGCCCATTTGGAGATGAAGAAACACGACACATGTTTGGTTTACCTAACTCAACAATGATAATAAGTGGAGTAGATGAAGACTTTAACAGTTCTTGATACTATGAGAACTTGGCAAATTCATCTATAGAAACCATAATAGATTTGCTAGATGCATCATTAGAAGAGGCAACTTATGCTGACCGAAATCCCTTATTCCTATTCTACAATTGTTTACAATCATGCTTCATATGCCTTAGCTTATGACAATAGTAACATACAATCACTCTTGAATTTTTTCCTCGGGTATCAACTCCCCTACCACTACTCCTATATTACTGTCGTCTACCTTCATACTTAGAATGACGACTCACAAGAACACTACTAATTTGAATAGATTTAGGAGTCTCCATACGAAGTATCCATCTATATGTATCTTGCAAAGATAAGATAGTAGAGCTAGAGAGAACATGAGATTTAGTTGTTTCAAACTCAAGTAGAAGACTAGTTAAAAGACTCATCACATCCATTTGTTCCCTTTGAGCTTGTTGAATTGTCACATTAGGACTAAAGGGTAATAACATGTTAAGCTCTTTATAAGTCTTTTTAAAGTCCATAAAGTAGCTTGTTAAAAACTTATCCTGTTTCTTAACATGATAAAAAGTTTTGCAGACCTCATAAATACAAGAAACATTCCCTTTTCTAGAATACAAGAAATCCAAATATTTCATCGATTCTTTAACAAATTCATAGTGATTAATCAACTGAATTACCTCATTGTCAATAGAATTGTATATTTGCAAGAACAAAAGAGCATCCTCCTTTAGCAAAGTTTGCTTTAAATTCTTATCTTGAGGTAGATTATTTGTCAAGTGATCATCCTTGTCAATAGTTCGTAAATAAAGCCTTACAGTCTTACTTTAATCCAAATAGTTAGTCCCATTGAGTTTATGTTCTATGATCTTTCACATTATAGGCACCACATCAAACAT
The DNA here is from genome assembly GCA_024138005.1 of Lumnitzera racemosa. Taxonomy (NCBI): domain Eukaryota; kingdom Viridiplantae; phylum Streptophyta; class Magnoliopsida; order Myrtales; family Combretaceae; genus Lumnitzera; species Lumnitzera racemosa. Next base: position 45,197,163 of record JAMXBC010000010.1, read on the forward strand.
AACAATAGATTTTGTATCCATTATATTACTCATAACAAAACAGCAAAGGATATGAAACAAACCTACTGCAAATCAGCCTAATCAATACAAACAAACCAGGTCTACACCCAAATTACATCAGCCTACCCTACAAAATCAATGCTAACATAAATACGTCAAAAATAGTGGAACCAATATGTCAAAAATCAAGAATGATAACCACAAATCGGTAGAAACGATGCACCAAAATAGATGAAGCTAATGAATAACCATGTGGACTTAAATCACTTCAAAGGTACAAATCATACCCTAACAATTCCTCATCCAAATAAGAATTAATCAACGAAACTACAATGGAACCACAAACCTGGGCTATACAATGCCAGGCAAGATGAGCAACGAGAGGAGAATGGTGTTGCACATGCCCTCATGTGCTAGCGCAAGAAACTAGTAGCAAACTATATGGTAGCGTGTGTACATCGATAGGTAGGGTATCTTCCTAAGCCAATGGTAACAAAAGAAAGTACACTCCAAAATGCACTCTCCTCACAAGTATATGTATGAATGTTACTTTGTCAAAAACCACACATCTTAAAATTGTATTTTCTCACAAATAATTTCCCCTCATTTTGATACCATGTGAAGCAAATAGAGCTATTAAGAAATTCTATATTCTTTTCATTGGTTCATAGGTCACATATATACAGGATTTAATAAACTAAAACAGGAAAGTAAATTTCTATTTTAAGCTAGTAAACATTCTATACTAAATATATATATATATGTATATACATATATATATATATATATGTTTATAACCTATAACACTTATAAGATGAATAAAGGGATCTATAAATTTAAAATGAGTGACAAGTTTGCGAATAGTTTTAAGGTTTAGGGGGAACTTGGTCATTCTTTGCCTAAGAGACACTAGCTAGTGAACTTTTCAAAAAAACATTGGTCTTTTATTTCTCTTCTTTCCCTCTTACAACTTTTTATGTTAGTTTCTTCACAACAGCAAACTCGCTCTTCCTTTTGCAAAATGCAATCAAGGATAATGGTGAGAATTTTACTTCTTTTCTTGATGGAGTTTAAGGATATTTAACGAGTATCTAATAGGGCCTATGATTAAAAAACCAAAGAACTTACAAGAACTACACGAAAGTTGAGAGAAAGCTTTGTCTTTGAGGCATCTAGTTTATGGGAAATGTAGAGCTTGAATTCTCTTGATGTTCTCAAGTATGTTTTCATAAATGTGCGGTGTTTGATGAAGGTTTGAGAAGAAAACTTACATTGGTATGAGGAACTCCTTCAAGAAGATACAAAACTCTAAGAATCAAGTAAGTTGCTCAACTTGTCTTTCAATGATTGAATGACTAAAATAGGTTTAAAAGTATTATGATTCATTGTTGTTGGTGAATTTTGGTTATAATTTAAAGAAGTAGAATTGTTAAAGTTTGAAACAAAGGAAATGGAGTCGTTGTGTTCGCTTTCGAGAGTAGAAGAAATTGTAGAATGGGGGAAGGACAAGACCAATAAGCTAGTCCAATTTCTACCATTAAGTCGATGGAACAAAGTGGTGGATTGGCTTGGGAAGAAAATATTATCTTTCCTTCCATAAATTACCAACTTAGTGTTAATCCATGTAAGCCTGTAAACAAACAAAGTAAAGCCATATGTGGGCTACTTAAGCTCAACTTGCTTTAAGCTCAGCTCAAGCTCAAAATAAAGATATTATCTAAATAAGCTAAGCTTGAACTCTTATTTAGGCTCGCGAGATAGCTCATATATGCCTTCACAAGCTTTATCTATTATATATTATATAAAATATGTAAATCCAAAAACTAATATCTATACAATATATATAAATATATAATATAATATGAGATGATATATAATATATTATCTAATTTTTATTTACTATTCATTAATTTATTATTTATCTATTTATTTATTTTGTATATTTAAGCTCGTAAGTAGGCTCAAGCTTGAGACAAAACTTATTCATCTAAACAAGCTAAGTTTAAGCCTATAATTTTTAAGCTCGGTAAAAGCTTAGTGTACTCAATTCCATTTAAGCTTGATAATTTTTAAATGAGCCGAGCTTGATCATTTAAAAGTTCAACTTGTTTACAGTCCTAAGTCCATGGTACCAGCACAATAGTATCCCTTTTTAAATGTATAAAAAGGTTAATTTTTTCACTTTAAACATTAATTTACTAAATTTTTCATTAATTAAATCCATTTTTATCATAAACAAACTAAATTATATCGTTAAATACTTGTATGAACTATAAACAAGTCAAAGAGCATGATAGTGGGACTTGAACCAAAGTAGCTTTTTAGGATATCATCTAACTTATCTATAAATTCTATTACTTACTAAATTATACTTTCTTGCTTAGGATCTAGAGACTATAAAGGATTGCCCAAGCTGATGATTCTAAGTACGTAGATACTATGCTTATAGCTTGTCTTGTATAGGTTAGTAACAAACCAATTTAACTCATATCCAACTATAATATAATTGTGTTGAGTATGTGTAGTCAAGCCTTAAGGACCAATAGATGCTCTTCTGGTAGCATGCTAATGATAGGTATTGAGCCCAATTTCGTTTTCATTAATTTAACTTATACGAAACCCAACCCACTTAATATAAATTACTTAATATTAAATGAAGGAAATATTTTTCTAAAAAAATTAAAAATCGGAATTGCTAACCAGTTCAATTAGCAAAAAATGAAACTAAGGTTTTTCAGTAAGAAAACCCTAATTTGACTACTAATTTGTAAATTTTCTAAAAAAGAAAGATTTTTAGAAAATTGACCAAAAGAAACTAAGTTCAAAGGTTAACATATTAAGACTAAGTCACCATATAAAAATAAAAAAAAATTATAGGCTTTATTTTTATATTTTTTTAAAAATACTAAGATATATACAAATATGACTAAAATGAATTTTTTATTATGAATTTTCAAAAAAAAAAATTATATGGTTACCACGAAGATGCCAATGTATCTACTAGTCAGAATCATATCAACGTACTTCTTTTAAAAAAAAATTAAGTGGGTGGATTTTTTATTTTAAAAACCGAGCCAGATTTATGTTTATTTAACTATTTATTTTTTAAAAAAAAAAACTAAAAAATCTAATTTCACGAATCTTATTTTTTTAAAAAAAAATCCTGATTAACTAAATCTTTTTGAAAACCTTGATTAAGATTTTTATTACTTTAAAAAAAAAAACTTACTACATATCAAAAAATATCTTTCCTAAATCCTAAATACAAAATATCCTAAATACAAAATATATTAAGATACATATCTTCTCCAAAGATACAAATCTCAAAGAGAAGATACGTAATTTTTCAAAAAAATGCAATTTTTGGCTAAAAAAGCAAATTAACTAACTTATCAATAAAATTGACAATTAATATAGTGAATGATATGATAATTAAAAAATATAATCAAAAAACCTGCACTAAATAATACAAAATTAGTAAAATAATTAATTGATAATTAAAAATAAATAATTAAATAAAGAAAATAATTTTATTACCTAAACAAGTCGAGTCACACTTGATTGGTGTGTTCGTATTGATCGTATCATGATCACTTAGACTACGTTTATGTGCTTAGAGTGTGTAATGATCGTGTGCTTATGCGGTAATGCTGATCATGCATGGCATGTGACGTAGATCATGTGCTACTGTGCTTGTATGACCTGGATGTGGGCATGTATGTTTGACTTTCTCTTCATGCGTATGTGCGACTTTGTGTATGTTTAAACAGACGTAGCAGTGTATGTTTATGGCTTTAACCTTGTGCATGCGTGTAACTTTGTGTGCGTATCAAGTTGTATTCGTAGACATGTATCAACTGTGTCTGTATATGAGCGTCAACATGTGTTAGTCTATTGTGAGCATCAACATGTTTGTAGTGTGTAGTGCTTGTGAGTATTGTAAGTGAGGGAATGAATGTATTAATTGTAGGTCATATGCTTGTATGCATAATACGTCAATGAGAGAGTAAATGTGGGCACTATAAGTCATGTGCTTGTGTTTGTGTCGATGATCTTGTGTCAATTGAGAGTGTGAATATAATGCTTTCAAGTGCGCATCGTAAGCGTCCAGCATGTTGGCGTGAGTGTAGTACAGGTTGTCGTAGAGTACAAATGTAGGGTGGTAAGTGCATGTATTGTAGAGTAGAGTATCAATGAATATGTGTTATACATTGAGGATCATGAAAAAAATGTTTTAAACTTCATCATCGACTCACTATTTATAAGCCACACAACCGAATCTCTCGTATCTCTTTTAGATATAGATTTGATCTCAACAAACCTAGATATGAAAGATAAGATAACGATTCTTTGAAAATTCAATCTAATTTCCAGAAAGCCTATTTTAATTTGGGCTTTTTATTTTTTTAGCCCGACTTAGCCAGACTTAGCCCAACTTGATTTAACCAAGTAATCTACTTAATAAATCATAAGTGTATTTTAGCTTAATATAAGTTAGATAAAAATCCACTTTATACCAGATTGAACTAAAGTATTTTAATGAAACATGATCCCTCAATGACTTAAAATTTATTAAATTTAGTACTCACCATTATTCGATTCAACCTTAAATGACTCGTCTTTGACTCAACTTGACTTAATACGACTTGACTCAATACGACTTGACTCGATCTTTATTTTTATTATTTTTTTCAATTTTCGTTTATTTTATTTTATTTTATTTTTATATTTTTTATTTATTTTATTATTATTTTTTTAAACCTGATCTAATAAAAATACTAAAATAACACCGGCAAAAATAAGATGTCTACAATGGGTATATAGCATTGTTTTGAGTGGATTTACAAACTAAAAGGATTTAAGCAAGTTTTAAGTCAATGATTTGAACTCCAAAGTATTAGAGAGTTCTTAACACTATATGATTATATTATCTATATATGTATGTAATATTAGGTCATGCATGTAAGCACCTTGTTTTTGTCTCCTTATTTTCTTATTTTTATTTATTTTAGATCAGATTTACAAAAAATAAATAAATAATTGAAAAATAAAAAAATTTAAAAAATTGAAAATTAAAAAGAACACAAAGTGACAAACGTATTTGAGTCAAGTTGGTTAGTCATTTAAGGTTGGATCAAGCAATATTAAAAATATATATGTAATTCAATAAATTCTAAGCTCATGAAAAATTTGACTTCATTAAAAAATACTTTTTGAGAAAAGTCCAGTAAAATTAGAATTCATTTAAGTGGACTTGGTTTAGTTTAAAGTTTAAATAATTTTAATTGGACAGAAAAATAAGACTCAAAATTTGTTAAATTAAATTTGTATTGAAAATTCTTAGCATGTACACTTTAAGACATTTAAACAAGTTTAAGTTAATTTAAAATAAGCTTGAGTAAATTGGGCTAAGGTTTGAAAATAAAAAATAAAGTTTAGCCTAGATTTAAAAGGTTATGTACAAGTGAAGTGCACTTCATGTTAAGGAATGATCAATAGCTCAAATGGCAAGGGTGTGCACATAGGTACAATAAGTCACGAGTTGAATTCCACTCAATAGCTAGGTATGTAATTTTTTTAATAGCAACCATGGAAAAGGAGGATGCTAACCAATCAAAGTCCAATCTTCATAATTTCTTATTGGGTTTGGGATGAATATTAAGAAATCATTGTTAAAACACCAAAATGTGATAAGGATTTATACAAATAATCAGTCTATAAAGATTTGATGAAATTATATGGGATTTAAATCTTATTTATGGTGGATTTAACATGATCAAAAAGTAGTTAAAAGATTTGAATTTTTTTTATATATATAATAAGTTCGAAAACCAACAACAAAGAGGGGATATTCACTTGACACGTAACAGACACAACAAACACACCATTATCAACTCACTATGGCCCCATCTACAATAAACTCCACCACAAGGCCACTGCCACAACCCTCCACACACACTACACAAGCCACCAATAGTAAACCAAAACAAACCTAACATCCACCATCACATCGACCACCTCCAACCACAGCAACGTACTACCGCAATCACCATAACCCCATCTACATAAGCTACTCCAACCCGACATCATCCCTCACGACAAACCTATACCTTCTCTCTCAACCTCACTATACTACCAACCCCAACCGCTTACCCATATCCAGTAGTAAGTCATCGCACAACAACCTATGACCATGTACTACAACAACCCCATACAGCAACCACTAGACCCCAACAAACCACGTAGCAAACACCTACCATCAATCACCCTCTCTCACCCATCGCGTAACCAACCTAACATCATATACTATACACATAATCACCTCAACAAACACTACGTAACACCCTCACTCCCATAAAACCACTACCTTGCCTAGATCTATAACCTATGCTTGCAACCACTACTACCCATAACTCAAACACCATTAAAACAATCGCTATTGGTCACAACATTCACACTAAATCGAGTTTCATCAATAGGATCCTCATCATTCTTCAATCTTTCATTCAATTTGTTGATTATAACATGCTAAGAGAAGTTAGATTTACACTAGAAGTGTGACTTGACTATGACCTAGTGGAGCTCTTGTACCCTACCTAGGTTCATGTATAGTAAAACCCAGACACTAAAGTAAGGCAAAAAAACTGCGAACGTGAATTGAACCATGAACCAAATCAAAAAACATTTTTATTGCAAACCATGTGGTTTATAGTTTAATTCAATTGTGTATAAACAATTTGTGGTTCGATTTAGGAAAACAAATCAAACCGAAGCATTTTCAAATCGAATAGAACCATTTAGTTAAATAAAAAAAATTATGCAATTATTTTGTATTTTTTAATTTTTTTTTTGCATCAATCTTCTTAAGTTTCATCATATTTTTTTTATTCTTTATCATAATTTTGTATCAATTATTAAAATTAAGTTGAGTAAATTTCATATTTATTGGAAATAAAAATATTTAGTGAAAATTTGACATAAACAATTCAAACTGTTAACTGAATCGAACCAAACTAGTTTTAATTAAATTTGAAAAATTTATGAACTAAATCATATGGCTACAATCGATTTAAAAAAAAAACGAACTATTATATTTGGTTCAATTTGGTAAGGGAGGAGCAAACCGTACCGCACCGAATTACGCTCACCCCTACCAGACATAACCTACGTGCCTACTATTTGGATAGGTGGGTCTGTTTTATATTTTAATTCTCTTATTTGTTTCCTTTATTTTTAATCTAAGAAGTATTTATTATTTCCTCCATAAAAATTATCATTAATACTCATACTAATCTAGACTATTTTTATTGTAGGTTCTTTTGATTATTTAGCATTAGGCATGGTTCCATTTGGTTTTTTTATTATTGCCTTTATTATATTTTATTTAGTGTAGACATATTATTGACGAGTGATATTAGTTTCTTTTTTATTAAAACTACATAACTAGGATTTGTATGAAAAATTACTAATATGGGTGTTGTGTAGGTATTGGTGTCCATTCTTATTTGTTGGTTATTTTTGGCAAGTTATCACATTTTTTACCAAAAAAATAATTAAAAATAAAAAATACATTTCTACATGGATATTGCGTTTTTTTTTTTTTTAATTTCACATCTTTTGCTAATATGAGCATATTTTTAAAATTTTCATTTTTAGGTTTTCAAGTTTTTTTAAATAAAGATTTTGTCATGTAGTTGTTTTTTTTTTATGAAAAATCTAAATTTAGGTCTTTTCAAAAATTAGGTTTTTAGGGTTTTTTTAATTGGATAATAAAATTAGGCCATTTTAAATAAATGGATAAAAAAATTGATCTAACCCCATTTCATGCATTTTTCCATTTTTGCATATTTTCGTATTTTTAAAATATTCTTAAAAATAAGGGTCCATTAATTGTTTTTCTTAATTTTTACATGGGGACAACGTCTTAAAAAATTATTCTCCAGACTAGGTCACTAGTCTGCTAATTTTTTTTAAAAAAAGAAACCTTAATTTATCTTTTACTAGTTTAATTGGTTGATAACTCCTAAAATTTTTTTCAAAAGATTTTTTAAAAACATTGTTTAAGAAGATGTTTTTCCTCAATTTTGTTGAGTATTTTATATTAAACAAGCTAGACATAGTATAAAATAAATTAAGAAAAATCAAAATTGGGCTCAATAATGAGTTACATAGAATTTTGGGACACCAAAACTGTGTAACATGAGACTTAAACCAAAAGGTAATAATTTAGTGTCTATGCATTTATTACAACCATTATGCTTGTGGATTGCTTACTCATGTGATCATGCGTGTGTTACATATTCCATGTACCGGGCATTACGCTCACCCTTTTGGACTTTGTTTATAGATTCAGGTACTTTTGGTGACATTAACCTCTATGATGACCTGGGCTTTAATCTTGCGTAAGACCTAAGAGACGATGTAGACTTTACATACTATGAGGAGTAACGGGATGGGATTTGTAGATGTGTATAGTGTAGCTCAATTTAACTATTATTGTACTTGGAGATTAAACTCCCTTGACAATTGATAATTATGTTGCTTGTTATATTTTAGTTAGATTTTGTATGAGCCAAATGGATTCAATAGAGTCGTTTATGTTGTATACAATTGGAGGTACTTCTCACTATGTTATATGTGGTTTGATATATCATTCATCATATTTAAGATAGGTTTTAAGCCTTCATGTATCAATACCCAAATTGATACGTAGAGGGCTATAGTATTTATAGGTTCCAAGCCATTACAAATTCATTAACCAACTAACATTAGATTACAAAAAAGACATAGGCATATGTGTTTTAATAAGGTTAAGTTTCAAAACTTGTAATAATTAGTTAACTGAATAATCTTATTTAGGAATAGGAAAACCTAGTTAATTAATTGATGTAGTTCACAATTCAAAAGGAGATAATTATTGCTAATGTAGAAGGGAAGTTAATCGAAATAATCTAGCTGATCAAGACTCCAATAGTCGAATATAATATCATATCATTAGCATTCAATATTTCAACTTGATGGGTCTTTATTTTATCAAGGATAAATTATACAAATACTCTCTGAAAACTTTTAGAATTATATGGACTCCCTACTTTTCCAAAAATCAATTCCTAAACCCCTAAAATAGCTGAAAGACCATTTCCAATATATGTGTTTGCTGCTTATATGTATTTTATTAATAACCTATAAAATGAAATTAATATATCTAATAAAAAATACTAAAAAAAGAAAAACAAATACAACTAAGAACATGCACTAATGTTGCTTGCATGAAAATCAAGTATAAGCAACATGGTCAAATTGAAATATTGAAATAATTATTAAACCAAATTACTTATGGATGCATGTGCTTAAAAATGAAAGATATATTAAAACCACTATTTTTCTTTCACCAACAGAATAAGGAAAAATAAAATCACTTAAGATCCAATATGCAATCCTCCTAATTTTAAGCGAATTTTCCCTTTTCTTTTTTTCCCATTTGTTGGTAGTGAGTGACTATCCATCACTATTAGTGGGTTGTTAGCTAACATATATTAGTGGTTTTTGTAGCCACTAATGGGTAGGGGCTAGCCTATAACCTCTCACTTCCTTTTCTTTTTCTTTTTCTCTTTCTTTAGTTTCATTTGTTTACTTTCTTTTATTGCAATTTTTCTATTTTTTATTTATTTAAAAAAATTTAGTTTTTTTTTAACACATCACTTACTTATATATATTAAAATAAATGCCACATTAATGCCAAATTAGCTTTAATTCATGCGTCAATCTTCGTGTAATTTTTCAGGAGGTTTAATGGCTAACTTTTAAAAAGTTGGAAACTATGCAATTGCAAAAGTTTCAAGGGGTGCTCACGTAAATTATACTTTTATCGATTTAGTTGTTGATATTCTCAAATTTTTATTATTTGGGAGTATATTGGCCTTCATAAATTTGCAAGTTTTATTTATCCTAATATGAGTAGGAATAGTGTCGTTGAGAGCTAGCTCAAACCTCTTTGGGTTTAACTCGGTCTTACTAGTTTTTATCACCAAGTGCATTTGCGTACATAAAATATGCTTTTATTTTGGAAGTTGTGGTTTATGTACATTAGCGGGCAGATTTCCCATAATAACTATGATGATGAGGATAGGAACGACATGGATGAGAAGAACCTGCCTAAAAAATGGTGCTAGATGTGATATTTGCATACTATATAATATAAGCATATATAGTTAACGTTATTTAGGGTATATTTGGAAGCATATATACCATGCAAAAATAATACATGTCTAGAGTATATATAATATATTAAATTATGAGAACTTGATTTGTATTCTCACGTTTTTACAAACTTTTGGCTTATGTTTTAGCTTCTATAAACTCATGACTTGTATATTATCAATATTTGTTAACTTTAATCAAAGATAGGTATCAGCTTCCATTTGGTATACAATAATTCATTTGATACAAATCTTATTTTATATATCTTTAATTATATATATATATATATATATATTATCAGATATGATTGGTAGAGGTATATAAGAAACTAGTTACTCTATGGGAAGAATTGTATCGTACTCTACTATCATGCTTCATTGGGCAGATTTGAAGGGAGTTTGAAGGTCTAGGATAGATTCAGTGTATAAATTCTCAGATTCTTCTCCCATGGGGATTAGGTATGTATATAGCATTCCGTATCTTGAGCCTACCTGGGAATATAAGTTGTAGGTTTGAAATTACCTTGGACTCACCTCATAAAAATTATAAACTAATAATGTTGAATATATTTTTATCTGAACATATGGTTTTAGCCTTTTATTGGAAAGAGGAAAAAAAATAATTTTATACTTTTAACTTTATGTGTGTGTACATGTATGAGATTGGCAAAGGTATATAATAAAATAGGAGTAAGCTAGTAATTTTATCAAAACCTATAATGCTCTTACCTTACTTTACCCTATTCTACAATTCTTGATCATATTGGTTTTAGGTAGCTATTCAAAGCCAAATGATAGCCTTTGAATATAATTTTTCAAAACTTCCTCTTATTATCAAACCTTATTTCTTTTTCCTTAACTTAACCTATACTAAATCTAATCCGCTTAATATAAGTTACTCGATATAAAATTTAAAAAAAAAACACTTTTCTTAAACAAATATTTTTATAAATTAGAGTTGCCAACTAGCTAAACTGATAAAAAATAAAATTGGGGTTTTCAGGCTACTAATTTGCAAATTTTCTTAAAAAATAATTTTATAAAATTAACTATAAAAACTAAGTTCGGAGGTTAACCTATTAAGATTAAGTTACTATGTAAAAAAAAAATTAATAGGCTTTATTTATATATTTTTCCAAAAACACTAAACTATATACAAATTTGCAAAATATAACTAAAATGAATTTTTTTATTATATTTTATTACGAATTTCTAAGAAAAATAAAAAAAAATTATTTTTTATACAATTTCCCCAAAAGTACTTAGGTACCCGCTAGTTGAGATTAAATCGAAGTAATTTATTTCAAAAAATATTTAGTGGATAGATTTTTTATATTTTGAAAATCAAGTCAAATTTATGTTTATTTAACCATTTATTATTTAAAAAAAACTAAAAGATATCATTTAGAAAACCTTAACTAAAGCTCTTTTTTTAACTCCAATTAATTTTTTTTATTTTAAACTACTTGTCAAAATCGATCTTTTCCAAATCCTATATACAAGATATGCTAAAATACATTTCTTGAAAGGTTGGATCTTGGAGAAAGGACATGTGAATTTTTATTTTTTAAAAAAATGCAATCTAGCTAAATTATAAAAAAAAAATTGAAAATTATCTAACAAAGAAGCAAACGATATGACAATTATTAAAAGAATATAAAAAACTACACTAAAGGAAACAAATTAGTAAAAATAATTAAACTAACAAATAAAAAAATAAATAATTAAATAAAGAAAATAATTTTTATTACCTAAACGGGTCGAGTTGTGCGTGATCGGCATGTTCGTATTGATCATATCGTGATTGCTTGGACGACATTTGCATGTTTGGTACTTGTATTGATTGTGTACATCTACGGCATCATACGTGTAGCTATGGATCGTGTATTTAATATCATGTCATGTATATCAGCTTCAGTGAGTGAGTGCTCATGCGTCCATGTGTGGTATGTTCATATGTAGTCTATGCATTATCGTATAACTTTCCTCAGGGTGTCATGCGTGTTTGTATCAAGTGAGTCATGTATGTTTTTGCCATGTAGTGTCAAGCAAGTCGCATGTATATGTTGTGTGTTCTTTGGCAAGTGTGGGCATTGTGCTTATGATAGGGATGTATAGTGTGTGTACTATAATTGGCGAAGTGTCAAGTGATTGGGTGTTGGTATGTGAGTGTATTAAATTGTGCTTGTGTCGGATGAATGTGGAAGTGGGCGTAGATTATGTTTATGGACAAGTGTTATGTAAGTGTGTGATCAGCAAGACATAACAGCCATAAGTATTTACGTCGGTAAGGGAGTGTTAGTGAAGAAAGAGTGATCAGTAGTGTGATAATGTAAGGGACATAGAGTGCTAGGCAATGTAAGCATGTGAGTGACCAAGTGAATGTGCATATGTTTTTTTAGTGTTCAGTCAGGAAATGTAGTTTAGTATGTATAAGGGGGATGGTAATGTGTAGGTTTGGGGGATTATATCCAAGTGCAACAGTTCATGGTAGTGTAAGGATGAGTGTGGTAATGTTATGTTGCAAAGTCAGTCGTTTGTGTTATGGGTTAAGGATTGTGAAAACGTCTTCAAACTTTACCACTAAATTGCTATTTATAAGCTACACAATCAAATCTTTTGTATCTTTTTAGATATAGATTTGATCTCAATAAACCCTAAATACAAAAGATGCGATAATGAATCTCAGATACGGAATATATAATTTAGATTCTTTAAAGATTCAACGTAGTTTCTAGAAACTGTATCTTAATTTGGGCTTTCTATATTTCGGGCCTAACTCAATCAAACTTGATTTAGCCCAATAACCTATTTAATAAATCCTAATTCTATTTTAGCTCGATATAAATTAGATAAAAAATCATATTTATATTACACTGGACTAATAAATATTTTAATGATCCTTTAACAAATCAGATTTTATTAAATTAGACATACACCATTATACAACTAAACCCTAAACAACTCGACTCGATACAACTTAAAACTTGATTTTTTATTATTTTTTCAATTTTTTTAATTATTATTTTTAAATTTTATTTTTTATTTTTTATTTTTTACCTTAGCCTAATAAAAATACTAAAATAAAATGGTAAAAAATGAGGTATCTATACCTATAAAGATGGGTTCAAGTACAATATCTCCTTTTATACTCACCTTGGAATACTAACGGAGATTTTGAGTAATCTAAAGATAAGGTTGCATGTGCATAGAGAAAATAAATTTCTCAAGAAGAAAACGTAGAGAAAAACAAATGAGTTTCTTAACCACTTTATATGTTCTCCTACACTTCTCCATCCATCATATGGTGTGAGACAGAACTATTACTTGGTGAGGACCCTACCTTTTTCTCTTTTGAATACATAATAGTATGTAACTGGTAAAAATATGGATAGGCACATGTAAGATCCTAGCTATTTAACTACCAATACGAATAAGGTACTTGGCACAATTTAGAGCTTTGGAAAAATTTTGTTTTAATTGAGTAGAATTTTATTATAAGGTTATAAGAAAAAGAAGAAGAAGAAAAGTCTTAGTAAAGTTAATTTCCTAAGATAAAGTATATGAATTATTTAATTTTAATAAAATGTACTTTATCAAAATTGCTAGATAATTATTCAAAAATCAAAGTTGTATCAAAGCCTTAAAGATGGAAATTTTGCATATGAAGATAGCAATATGGTATGCATTAATATTTAAATGATAGGTATAGTTAGTAAGTACACATGTTATCCAATATTCATAAACATCTGTCATTATAATAGATATTTATATGTAAAGTAAAACCAAAAAGCCATGTCTAAGGAAAAAAAAATCTAAGAAAATCATCAAATCACACTTGGCATGTATGTGTATCAGCAACAACACGAGCATCTATAGAAATTCACTAGAGAGGGAAATCTAGCTATCATGTTAAACACATGTGCAATTATGAGATAAACACTTGGATTGCCTATTATCAACCTACTACTAAGCTGAACAAGAGTAAGTACCACAAGAGAAGGACATTTACACTATTTGAGCAATCGAAAATGAGAAAACACAATTGAGGGGAAAACCAAATTTAATGCATCTGAATATTAGAGGAAAAATATTGAAGTCCTTATTGCGTGGTGGAAAATCACAACTGACCATTTCAAGCAAGTAACTTCATTTTACAAATGTTAAAATGTGATACTATAAATATTATATTGATCCAAATAATGTCATGGCATTGTAGGGGTAAATTAAATTATTGTATGAATCAATAATTCATATAATTAAAATAAATAGTTATAAAATAAACACTTACATATTACTTATACGTTAGGACATTGAATTACTATTGAATTACTGATTTAGGGCGTTTGAGAAAGTAACTTGATTAAGTTAGAAGTTTTCGTAAAGGGCCTTCATGATTTTAGTCAAGAAGCTTTCGTAGACTCAGAATTTGAAAATATAATAAAATATTAAAAATATAGTGAAAATGGTAACAATTTACTATTTTACTGTATTATTAGCAACGCATAAATTAGGTTTCGAAAATTAACGAACATTTAGAGATGAATTATAAGAGTAATATAATCAACGTTGTGCATAAAATAATATATAAAAAACATGTATATACATTAGATATAATTATATATAAATATATGTACCCATAACTGTAAAAAAACCTGAAAATGAGAGGATATTACCAAATAAATAAAGAAAAATATAAGAAAATTTAAAAGAAAATCCTTAACACACTTGGAAGCATGCTACTATACGTAGCAAGAGTTAGGCCAAGTGGTAAAATAGGAAACTAATTTGTAGACACTTAAACTATGCATTATACTTGTTGATTTGGTAAAGAAAAATCAAAATAACACCAAAGTGAGTTATAAAAATATACCACCGGCTTCCTAAACAAATTTTAGTAGTTGTGAATTGAGAAAAAATTTAGAGTAAGAAAATAAAGTAAGAGAATGAAGGAACAAAAATAGGGAAATTTAGTGTGCAAATTAGAGGATATTTGAGTCCTTAAAGAAGACGACCACCTGCACATAAGGTAGGACCACCACTTGAAGGTGGTGCTACTGTCTAACCTAGTAAAGAAGCCTCCTCTCCCACATGGTGGCAGAAGTATTTGGTAATCGATGAGTCACCAATTTCTTTGATTTTATCAAAATTTGGGGAAATATAGCAAACAAACATCAAAAATTTTGAAATTCAGTTTCCTTATGTATTTTTGCATGAGGAATTTAAATATTTAATCAAATTTTCAAAATTTTGAGTGTAAATGTAGGTCCTTAAAAAAAATATCCCACACAACAATTTTCAATTAGGTTTTTAAAAGATCAATTCATGTAGTTTTGACTTGAAATTTTATGGTTATTCTCCTAAGATATTGAACATTGATTCTATGTGATTGGATTTTCAATGTTTAGTAGTCGAATTTTAGGGAAATTTTTTTTCTTTTTTACAAAACAATGCACCAGAAGTAGGTTTTTCTAAAAGAGCTAAGTTAGGTTTTTATAAAAACATGCTTCAACCTATATTGACCAACATGCAATAACTATAAGTGAGTAAATAGGAGCATTAAGGTATTGATTTTCAATTTTATGTATGTATTTGGTGGTTTATGAGTTCAATTGCGAAAGTTCCGATGAGTTGTATTAAGTGAAGGTGTAAGAGAAAAGTGTATATATAAGGGTAAAATTAAAATGATGTTTTCTACATTTACAGGTTTATTACGACTTTAGAACTTAAGGTAAGTTGAATTTTATACAAAGTAATTAGATGTACTAATAACAGTAGGATCAAAAACTGTGTCAAAAAGTAAGTCAAAATGTAATCTAGTATAAATATATTAAATATACTAGAAAAATGAAATCTATACCAAATAGTAGCTTATATTTGGAATCTATCCTATTTTTTGAGACAAGCTGTAAGTTAGAAACTTCCTAATTAAGAATCTAACTTTGGACTAAGGGTTAAAAACTTCATTAGAAACTGGGCCAAAATATTGTTTAGTATTAAAGATCCTTGACCATACTAAGAGTTCGATAGTAGATCAACTAGTAATTTGTATATAAATTTCATACCTTTGTCCAAGTCAAAACATGAGTCAAAAGCTACTCTAACAATAGCTTATACCATAAGGCTAGGTCAGAACCTAAGTCAAAATCTCAATTAGAAAGTAGTTCGATGGAAGATGCAAAATATGAGAGTAATTGGAAGTTTAAAGATGGTTGGTACTAAATATTAGATCATTTTGAGTCGGAGAATAGATCAAAAAATTGCTTGATTATACTTTCTAAGAATTTATTGAAGTTAGAACCTAGATCAAAAACTACGAGGCAACAATTTATACTAAGTAATAACCTTGGTTAGAATGTATTTTACTTAACTAATATCTAATATATACCTTAGAAAACTCACCTAACACAATTAATAAATATATTTAAATTTCGAATTAAACTCATAAACTAGATATATTATAGAAACTAAAGATGTTACATTAATTTTAGGGATAATAAAGGAAGATGAGAGTGACATACAAGAAATCTGAGCATCAATATCTAAGTAAGTGAGATTAGTATTTCACTGCACTTTGAAGTATCATTTAAGAATACTTGGAGACATTAGTATATAACTTGTTTGTAGTTGTAAGTTAGTTACTTGTACGCATAAAACATGTGTACTTAAATATTGTTGTGCCATTTAAGTGTTGGATTTATGTGTTAATTGCTTCATGACATTACATGCTTTAGACTATTTGAATTTGCTTGATCACCCTAAAAGTAGTTTAACACAAACTCAGCTTAACCACTAATTGGACTTACATTGTAACTTACTAAGGGAAACAACTAAAAAGTCTAAGGATAGTAAAAACGGTTCTCTCCCTACCATAAGTCAAACTAACTGACAAGAGAGGAGGTCGCGACCAAGTTGGGGTTAGTGGTTCAAAAGTAGTCTTGGGTGGGGTGTTTTCTCTATTGTACAAGCCCCGATTTGGTGACCAAATTCACAAATATGTGGCATTAAACTCCTCAAAACCCAAATTAGAACGGACGCAATTTCTCTGATCTCACGATAACCAGTCAACATCGTGTGATGATATTTTCTTGATCATGCATTACATCTAATTAAATTGCTTGAAAACCTTAGTTGCTTAATGTCAGATATGTGCTACTATCTCCTTTTCACTTACTAAGCAAGTTCTTACTCATTCTCCTATAGTTGTTTTGCAAGTTTCTCCAATAAACTCACTAATACTACTCCAAGTTTTAGAAGGCTGGAAAACAAGGTTAAGGAGTAAGATTCAAGATTACTTAACTGGATTTCTACTCGATTTATCAACTGTACTAACTTTTCAGAAAACTAATAAAGTCTCCTTAGATAATCCCTAGTTTTCAGTTAATGAAATTTATTTCATACTCTATAAGCCTATAGATTTTAATGAAATTTTATTAAATACCATATCTTTCCATAACAATGTAGTTTTTGGGATTTTTATATAATATAAGATTTTATCTTTCCTAGAACTTTTAACTTGATTTTTACTCAAAATTTATTTTGTAAAAATTATTTTTAGAATTTATTTTTAAAAGTTATACCATAGGTTGATTCCTATTAGGTACTGAATTGGGCGCTTCCAAACAGTGGAGTGGTTAACTCCTTATGTAGGCTATACCTACATTAGCAACTAAAGCAACTAACTTTTAGTATAGGTTAGTTTATACAACAAAACTATTATGACTCTTTGGTCTAAGGTGTGATACTAGTAAATCATGAAGAAGGAATATTAATTTAATAGAGAATTTATAGATAGAAACTATACTACATGATATCGATATCGTAGACTTACAGTACTTTTGATAGGAAATATTTAGGCTCGTAGGCTATACATGTTTCTTTCCTTTTTAATAATTGTATCAATTGAATCTCTTAATTTTGCTACCAAAAGCCATATTTCAATTTGTTTAGTCTTTTGGGATAAGAAAAGAAAAGAGAGAAAATAAAGAGTTTATCGTCATAGTGCTCGGATAACCAAATTTGGAAGTTAGTAAATTCAATTCAACATATGACAAATGTATTCATTTACAATTTTATGAAACTATGGTGATTGAGCTAGTATGCTATTTATAATACAAATGATGAGCATTTAGCTACATCTTAATTAATAAATAATAAGAATATTGTTGATACTTATGATACATGATTCAAAAGTAATTTTCTATAAAAACATGATCCAGTTAATTTTGACTAGAGGGGAATTTTGGGAATATCAGTACCTTAGTTTATTTTAGAGTAACTACAAAGTTATGGCAAGGTACAATGAAAGCAATTTAGAGGGTATATCAAAGAATAATCAAAAGATAGTTTAAAGGCTAAGTTAGGGAGTAGGTTAGATGTAGTCTGGAGCAAATTAAAACCGAACAAGTTAATATAGACACACATACACAAAAGCATGATAGGTAGTTGACTTTAGTAGTATATACCCTTGTTAGGTGAAGTCATTGAAGAAGGAGCTTGTGCTAACAAATAAGCTTAGGAACAAACGATAGGTCAGGTAAGTAGATATATGTATATAGAGTAGATTTATATCTACTCATTAGGGAGTGAATATCCTCACATGTGATTGTGTTGACTATATGTATGTTGATTAGATTTGTTATGTATAGTGAATTGTAATGTCGTATTATGTGTATTTAATGTTGGCTAAACATGAGAATATGATGTGTTGCGTTAACTTGGATATATGCTAGATACTAACCTTACCTCCTAAACTGTTCACTTAAGTAAACCTGACACTAAGGATTTTAGAAATGAAAAGGGAAAGGAAATAAAGCCCAAGACTAGCTAAAAGAATAACTAAATAAGTTTGGTTGCTTTGCTTCTTATTCATCTAAGATTTGATTGATGCATTCATAACATGTCATGAAAAGGACTTACTGGTCATAGTTCTGAAACTTATGATACAAATTTTCAAAGTTAGATTTTTGTGCATATAAATTTATATTAACCAAAAACTTCAACCACATTCCATAGTTTTGCTGGGGGTGGGGGTAGGGTTGGGGTGGTAGGGGCGGGGGCGGGGCTAAGGGGGTAAAAATGCTTTGAATTAATCTTAGGTAACAGGTCTGCTGGTAGGTTGAGAAAAGAAACAGATTTGCTAGGTTATTGGGCTCTAAAACAACTTTTACCTCCACCATTAATAATTCTGATGATCTTTATACTTTCTATAACAATAGTAACTTTTTTCTTTTCTATAATACCATTAGCAATGTTTAATTTTGCAATTAATCACTCTCGAATTTTTTATACCATTAATTATAACACCAAGAAAGCTATTTATACTACATTGGCCTATTAAAAACTTTTTTTTTTTTGTTAGGGAAAATTATTAGCCGTTTTGTATCAAGAAAAGGTTTTAATGAAAAAATTAAAAGAAAGAAATCTTTTTTTTTGAGATTTGAGTGTTTTAGATGTTTTAGTGATAGTATATATATTTAATAATTAATTGGTGTATTTCATCTTTAATAGATTCCAAAAAAAACAACTAATACACATCTCTTTTCTTATTAATAAAAAAAAACTTCGCAAATTTAAATTTATTTAAATTCAATTTCAAAAATAAAATTGATCACATTTATAGATTATGTTAGAGACATCAATGATCTACTCTATCTAATCTGCTAGCCAGAAAAAAGAAAATCTTTTTGGTTGATTAAACTTTGCATATATATATATAGAATGTGTGTATAGGAAAAGCAATCGATTATAAATGTTATTTAGCATTCATATATACAAAAGCATCTTCCACAATAACAGCCACAATTAAATATTATAGCTTTTTTATTATTGAAATATAAACTTTCACCACTTTATTACATGCGTGTGAATGTTATCAATTACCATCACCACTCTCATCTATAAACCTATAATTAGATTAAAAATCTTTATTATATAAATAGCAATTGTATTTTATATAAATTAATCTACAAAGTAATTTGTTTTGTAATTGACCATTTGATTCAATCAATTTTGGATCATGCTATCTCGATTGCAACAACCAAACACTTTTTTTTTTCATTATGAATATCATAAAGAATGAGTTGATATATATATATATATATATATGAAGGATGAATTTTTCACCAATTTACGTAGAAAGAAACATTGCAAAAAAATTAATATGGATTCCATCTAAGATAAATTTTATTACATGAAAGAGCAACGAGCTAAACATTGATATTTTTCAAATTTAGCATTTTAAGGTTGTACATTTTTTGTGGCCAAAAAAGGTTGTATATAATTATTATTAATTCCTTACCACTCTACTTTTTAATCATGCGTCCCTGGGTAACACTGCCTCGATGTTCTAAATTCGGTAGGAAGTACCATAAACATTTAAAAAATTTGTTACTCTTTTCAGATTCTTTCTCTCAATATGAGTAATCATTGGGAAAAGCTAGAATCCCATATCATCGTATGACGTGGTACCTCTAACCAAACAGAAAGGTACTCCCCAAAGTTTTAACTATGACGTCATATTCCATTCCCAACTTTTTGCAAATACCATGGCATTTCCGGAAAACTTTCCTTTCTCCAATCCTTTCACTCAATGTGAATAATTATGGAGCAATGCTAAAACCCTATATCGTCACAATAACATGGTACATATGTACTCATCAAAGTTTTAACTACCATATAACATTTCACTCTCAACTTATTGCAAAGAGTTTATATTGCATTTAATACCTAAATTTTATCAAAATATGTAATAAACTACTTGAATTTTGAAAAGATTAATTTAATTCTTAATTAAAATTTTATAATTATTTATAATACCTAACTAAATTCCATTTACTTCCATTTGTTAATATATAATGAGTTGATATATAATAGCAACTTAAAAAGATAAGTAGCACTTTTTTTTTCCTTTTGGTTTACATTTGTTGATATACTATCAATTGACATGTAGTAATAACTCCAAAGGTCACATCATACTTTTTTTTTCCTAGTAGTTTAAATTTGCTGTTGTCTTAGGACAGGAGGTTCGACTCTCACAAAGTGTCCATATGATACTCAATCATTCTTTCCTTCACATATTTACTTGTCCTTTGGATGGTAAGTCAACCTTCTCTTCTTGTTTTCCCCAAAACTATTCCAAACCCATCCTTCTGAAAGAGTAGCCTCTAGCATCATCACAAGTCCTCATATGTTTTTGAAGGCTCAACATTATAACTAGTTTTAGCCTATCATAACTATCATTAAAAAAGTGATATTAGCTCTCAACCAATTTGCTCATGGGAAGCTAACCCCACCTTCAAATAATACTCTAATCCCACAAACAAACCACCCTCCAATGCCACTCACCACACAATATGCCTGAGTTGAATACCTTCACGTGCCTTCAAACTCTCAAACCATAACACTAACATGTGATGTTATGTAGCGATACATGGTGCCATGTAGCGATACATGGTGCCATGTAGCGATACATGGCACCACATGGCAACACATGGCAGTTGGAGCTACTATCAAGTGTCAAGCAATACAACTTGGCATACTATTATCAAGGAAAAAATATTTTTTTATTCTAACTAAACACAACAAAGATCCAAATATAGCATACACTACACCAAACTCATGAGCACTATTATTCATATAATAACTTAAGACAACCTCTATATAAGATTTTTTTAATGAAACATTCCATGTAGGACTTATGAAAGAGGGAATGAAGTTTTAAGGTATAACTTGTAGTTTTTCATAAGAGAAAGAGCCAACTTTCATTCAATTTTTCTTACTTTCTTCAACTTTTAATTTAGAAGAAAATGTTCAATTCTCAATATACTCCACTGTTGCTTTTGAATCATATAAAGATTTTTAGAAAAATGCTTCTAACACATACTTATCCATGTCAAAGTGGGCCCTTCAACGATAAAACATGTTTGAGGAGCCCATTTTGATATGAATTTCAAGCATGTCTTAGAGTTTTCTTTTTAAATCTTTGTATGATTCAAAAGTAATCATAAAGTAAATTAAGAATTAAGTATTTTCTTCTAAATTAAAAGTTAAATCAAGTAAGAAAAATTAAGTTAAAGTTGACTCTTTGTCTAGTGAAAAATTATAAGTTGCACTTCAAAACCCTCTTCCCTCTTTCACAAGTCCCATATGGAATGTTGTATTAAAAATACCTTGTATATATATATAGGTTTTCCTAAGTAGTTATATGAAAAATTATGTTTATGAGCATGGTGTAGTCTTTGTTTTTGTCTTTAGTTGGTTGGAATAAAAAATATTTTTCCCTTAAAAAAAAAAGTGCCACATAACATTAGTTAACCATAAGGTGATACATAGAATTGGAGTAGTTGCCATGTGTCATCAATGCCATGTCAGTAAATGTAGACTAACAAGATAAAAGGTACCTACGTTGCCAAGCCATTGCCACATGTCAACTCATACTACGTAGCAAAGGGAAGCCAATAGAATTTGGTAAGGTAATATAAATGACAAGAAAAACTTCAATTAAGAATTAAATTAGGATTTCTTAATGATAACGTTAGCAAAATACATTACTCTAATGCTAATCACTATACCCCGCGATAAAAGGTAAGCAAATTATCTTCTCTCTTCCCTTTTCCAATTTAATTAATTACTAATGTCTTTCTTTTCATATTTTTCCTCTCCCTTTTTTACAATTAATTGTAAATACCTCTCTCCCTTTTTCCAATCAAATATTAATATCGCTATTTTTACAATAATTAATTAAATGATATCGTTATTTTTACGCAATTAAGTATTAATATATCGCTTTTTACAATAGTTCTCTCCATCCCTTCATACATTATATTTTCTTATCACCTATGTTCTTGTTTATTTTATATTGAAGTATTGTCTATGTAATTTTTCTTCGATTATCATTTATATTATTATTATGAAATTCATACAAATTAGAAATAAATAAATTTCTCATATATTTTCTATAAGAAAGAGATAAGTTGTAGTGCTTTGCACTATTTTGTAAACTACTTTTATGATTTATAGAAAATAATAAAACTATACATAATTCATATAATATGATAACTTGCACGTGCAATTCATATGAAAGTAACACGTACATATCATTATCTATAAACTATATTATGATTAATGGAAAATACTAAATCTATACATGATTCATATAATTTGGAAATTTACATGTGTAATTTATATGGATGTAACCCATATATACCATTATCTACAAACTATATTATAATTAATGGAAAATACTAAATTTATACATATTTTATATAATTTGGTAATTTCAACATACAATTCATATGGATGTAACTCGTATATGCCATTATCTATAGATTATATTATGATTAATGGAAAGTACTAAATTTATACATCATTCATTTAATTTAGTAATTATATATAGTTTATATGGATGTAACCTGTAGATACCATTATCTATAAATTATAGTTTGATTAATAGAAAACGCTAAATTTATACATAATTGATATGAGTTGGTAATTTATACATACAATTCACATAAACATAATTCGTATATATCATCGTGCGTAAACTATATTATTTTTTTTAATTCATATAATTAGATTTATGATTCATTGAAATTAAAAGATACATAACACATAGTTCAGATATAATTATAATGCACACATATAATTTGTATGGAGATAATCCATATATATTATTATCAAAATAAAATAGTATTTTTATTATTGATTCGTAATTCACATAAATTATTGAAATTATTCTATGTAGTAGATACATAGTTATAATTAGGGCATATTTGTAATTTATATATAAATTGTGCAAATAAGATACATATAATTCATATATATCATTATCAGTACACTATTATATAATATCATTACACTAAGATTAAATAATAATGCTCTATAAATAATGTTAGTACACTATATATAATTTTGTGTTCGAAAATTATGCGCTATAATATTATTATCTATACATAGTGTTAAAATTTTATATGCAACAAGTGTAAATTTTATAGTGACTTATATATTAAAATAAAATATGAACATATATTTATATCTACTTTATAGTATGACTATAGACAATTTAATATTATTGTCGACAATTTATTTTACCATCAACCTAGAATAGGTTACTATATTCAATCATGTCCAACTATAAACGAGTTACATCTTACCGGAATGGAGAGTATGACTATCGATAGTTTAGTAGTACTATCCACAATTTTTTTTGCATATGTATGTAATTATAGACAATATTATTAAACTGTCGCTAATTGTAAATACCCCATTTTCGCCCTCCTCCCATCCCGCGCCATCCCCCCCCCCCCCTCCCCTACACACACATACACACTTTTTTTATTTTTTATTTTTTTCAAAATTTTTAGAATATGGTAAAGGTTTTAATTTAAGAAAAGCCAAGAAAAAAAAAAGAAATTTAGAAAAACAAAATAAAAATAGAAAATTTAAGTAAAACCAAAAAATAAGAACTACAAAAAAAAAATAGAAAATGTAAAAAAAATTACAAAAATCTAAAAAGTAAAAAAAAAATAGAGGATTTAATAAATTTAGAAAATAAGAAATTTTTTTAGAATAGAATTTTTAAACAAATAAGAAAAGAGCCGTTAGGCTTGGGTTTATATTTAAATCTAGCTTAAGTTGACCTAGTCCATTTGTATAATTTAATTACACATATAAATAAGCATAAGTCAACAGCTTAGCAGATAAACACTTAAACTTGCATTGAATTTAGCTTAAAGATTTAGGATTCAAATCTTGCTAGGCATAAAATACCTTCTACTTTTAGAAGAAAAAAAAAAAAAAGGGAATTTGGTGTGGACCAGATTCTAGTCCCTAATTTGATAAAAAGCATAAAGCCCTAATTAGACTTCAACAGGGGGTACACTTAGAACATCTAATTCTTTTTTAATCTTATGCGTGGTACGTGCCCCATAAGTGACCTATGCTGCCAATCTTTCTTCTTCCTCGATTTTTTTCCCCAATTTCTAGCTTCTTTACCTCCTTAGTCAAGCTAATTTAGGTCGTTTTTTTTTTATCGATTTTATTATATAATTCCACCAAATTAATGGTAGAATTGTAGAATACATGGCCTGGTTTTGAATAAACCCTAAACTTCGTCCAAATTCAGTCAAAATTTGACATTAAATTAGCTCCAAAAATAAAAAAAGAAAAAAAAACTCAAAATCCGGTATCCTCATTATAGACACCCAATTTTTACCCCTCTTTTATTTTATTTTTTCAATAAGGTAAAGGGTCCTAAATTAGGAAAAATATAAAAAAAATGAAAATTCAAAAAACCTAAAAATATAAAAATTAGAAAAAAAAAAAAGAGAAAAAGCACAAAAAATAGGAAAAAGCACAAAAAATAAGAAACTTAGAAAAAAAAAGGAAAAAATTAGAAAAATTAAAAAGTCACAAAAAAAAGGAATTTAGAAAGTAATAAATTTTTAAGTTATTTAATATAATAGATTTTTAATTTAAATAAATTTAAGAAAATGACCATTGGACTTAGGCTTAAATTTAAATCTAGCCCAAGTTAATCTTGTTTATATGTACAATTTAATTATACATATTAATAAGGCATAAGTCAATAACTTAATAGATAAGCGTTTGGACTTACATTTAGGTTTGACTTGGAGGTCAAGGATTCGATTCTCATCAAAGGTAAAGAATGTCTTTTATTTCTTTTTTCCTACACTTCACATATTGCTACATGTCAAGGCATCACTAGGCTACATTCTAATTGTGACACATAGCACTTTATGATTTGCCGTGACAATATGTTTTCTTTACCCCACCGCTTCCCCCCACCCCTTTTTCTTTCCCGCTCTTTCTCATTTAAAAAAAAAAAAGGAAAGAAGAGACAACATAGTATGTGGTAGGTGGCTGCTCTCTAACGTCAGACAACTCACACGACAAGACCCTCTCTCTTTCTTTGGCATATCTCCCTCCCCCTTAAAGCCTCATCCTCTAGTTCTCGAAACCTACACACATACCATGACCTCTCTCAACCACTGAACGCGTCAACCATTGTACAATCCATAGCTACCCCAACCAAATCCCCACAACCACTCAACCTACATCTCTAACTCTATCCATCTTCCATCTTGAAACTTATCAAACAACCTAGCACATAAAACTTGATTAGCACAACCCTCATCCTTTCAAACACCAACTCATTCGTAGCCCACCACAATACCTATTACTATGCTCCATACCCTTTCTCGACCTTCACACACATTGTATGCCATATGCACAAATACATACCTTTGAGCACCTCTCTCTTTCTCTACTTCCTCTCTCTTGATCAGACACACATAACACACACCAGGCCACTTACTGTCCACCCTCAGCTGAACACACACAACTATTGGACCCTCGACCCCCATCCTCTCTCTCACCAAACCACACACAGAAACCACCCCTCTCCTTTAAATCTCCTTTAAACGATAGCCTTGACCTCACTCTCTCAAGCTACATATACAGTAGTGCCTATGTACATAACCCATTCCCCTCTCGCATGAACCCATTCTCTATATACACAAATTTGTCTACTATTGGACCCACAGCCACACTCAAACCCTAATCTCGACTGACGCCTACATACACACATCACCATTAGCCCAAATCTGACCTACCTTTGAGCAGTTATAAAAAGCTACCGCACCACCACTAAACGCCCTAATACCAACTACATTCACATAGATTTGGCCTTTCTTGTGAAAAAATTGGCCTAAAACTACCTTGGAGCACCCCTTCTAACCACCCTCATCCTTTCACAGCTACACACATGCGTAACACGTGGTCGCGTCAGTTAACCCGACCCTGACCCGAAATCCAACCCGATTAGTGTTGACCAACTCGACTCCATCCTTACTAACCTGCGTGTAACTCCAATCTGATCCTCAAGATTGGTTCAGCCCCTTTTTAAAATTATATTATTTTGTATTTTATCTTTTATTCCAATTTTAAATGTCATTATAATAAAAAGAAAGAGAAAAAAAAAAAGAAAAAAAGAAAGAATTATCTAGTTTTATTTTTATTTATTTTCACATTTTAACCCAAATAATAATAATAAGTAAATAATAAAGTTATTTTATCACTTAGAAAATTAACTTTCCAAAAATAAACAAAAATAAATAGACTCTTTCCAAATGAGGATTCCTTTTTTAGGACTTTCCATAAATAAAATCCTATTCAGGACTCTTTGAAAAATTTTCTTAAATAAATTGAAACAGGTAAAAACATAAACCTAACCATTTTTTTAAAAGCTAAAATAAATCAACCCACTAATATTTTTGAGAACAAACTACAAAAGTGTAATTCTAAATAGCAGATACGTAGACACCCAAACGTACAGGGCGACTTAAAATATGGAAAGTTTTATTTTTTTCCATCTTTGTAGATATTTGTGTAAATTAATTAAATTACTTGCATGTAATATGATTAGTCGTTTAGAAATTAAAAAAGGCTATAATTGAAAAGAAAATTTAAAATTGGAAAATTAAAAAAGTGGTACTCATTTAGAGTTTAATAAGATAAACTCTGAATCCAGATTTCTTGTTTTAAGAAACTGTTTTGTAAAATTGGTTTTCTCATTAAGATCAATAGCTAAGTTATAACCAACCTACCCAATTAATTATAACTCAACTTTTTTTTCCCGACTTTAGCCGAGTGGTGACTCTAAAGCATTTTCAAAATACAAAAGAATAAGTTTTCTTTAAATCTTAGTCGAAGGTCAGTATTAAACGAGTAAGGTTTAATACTGGTCGGTTTTAGGGAATGGTTAGGAGAAGTAGATAAGCATATGGTCACCAAAGAATATCTATACCATCAGCTCTATAATGTAAGAGAGATCCAATATCAAGCACTAGAAATTATACAACTTAAACCAACTAAACCAAATCTTGCAATCAAGACCTATATTGGACTAAGCATAAGCCCGTATAGAAGTAATCTATGAAGAGCGAGACATGTGGAAGGATCTTTTTTGGAAATCAAGACAACGTTCCTGAGTCGTAAAACATCAATTGAGGATGACCCAAAAAAGGCTTAAAGAACTTGAAAAAATATAACAGCCCGACCTAGAAAAGAGGGAGGAAGCACTAGTAGGACCTAATAAGTAGAAAAAAGGAACACCTGCCAAGTGTTAAAAGAACGTCTAAAGAAAGAATACTCTTCTTATGAAACGAATGTATTTTCTTTTTTAAATAAGGTAAAAAAGGAACTTCGAAAGCTACAAAATAATAAAAATTGCTGGTTATTTACCGATTCTATTTCCCTCTTAAACCAAGTCACCAAGATAGCTCCCAAGCATCAAACCTTTTAGAGAAGTCCTATTTGAACTTGCTCATAGACTAAAATGGCTAATTAAGGGAATAACAACGTCAACACCAACAACAACAGTGTCAAACCTAAAATTTGTCATCCTATTGAGTTGAGGTTTCGCTCTTTAGGAATGAACAGCAAGAAAAATTGCAGATCAACTAAGCTTCTTTGCTGACAGCATCGCCTTAACTAGGACCACAATACCATCAAATGAAGAAAGCTCCAAAACCTGGTATGGAAAGAATGCCAAAGCCCCTCCTCTCAAAGTAGAAGAAGCCTATCCCAAAGTTAACCAGACTTTTGAATCTTTTAAGATAAAAGGGTTCTACCCGAAGGTCAACTTGACTTTCGAGACAAACACTTACTTGTTCCCAGTCAATTCAAAGCCTAAAGTTGATTAGGACAGATTAAAAGAGCTGAAGAGGCGATTAACCTAATAGATCATTAAGAAGATGAAAATACTCAAAGGGTATGATGGTTTTAAGTAAGCTGGTATAACAAACTTCTCTACTTATGACTATGAAAACTTCCTAGAGAAATTTAATGTACCTGACTTTAAGAAGTATAATGGGACTAGATGCCCTAAAGTACACACCAGGCTGTATGTACAAAAGATGAGAAAATATGTACAATATGACTGGCTCTTGATCCAAACTTTTTAGGACAACCTAACGAGCCCTACTTTAACCTGGTACACTCAATTGGATCTGAATCAAGTAAACATATGGGAGAAGCTAGCTAAGGCATTTTATGAGCAATATAAGTTAAATGTTAAAGTGGCACCAACCATGATGGACTTGGTCGCCTTGTGAAATAAGTACAATAAGTCATTCAAGGAGTATGCCTAAAGGTAGAGATCCTTAGCCGCACGGGTATCTACCCCCAAGACCAAGAAAGAGCTGACTTTAGCTTTTATTAATACTCTTGAAAGGCCCTACTTTTCTTATTTGATTAGGCAAGCCTCCTCCAATTTCGCAAAGGTAGTAGCTATAGGATGTCGGATTGAAAATGTGTTGCTTCTAGTGAATTATAGGATCCATTAGATAAAAGACTACCCTTTGTAAAGTACACTACTAGTAAAACCAAAGAAGCAACTATCAGTATGGTGAATTTAAACACCAAGCTAAATACCCAAGTCTCCTTCAGAACAAATCCCTTACCAATACAACAACAATTCCGAAGTCAATCACAAGTCAATAGGGTTCAAAGATAGTGCACCAAGATACCAATTCCTCTTAGCTAAGTCCTTAAAAAATTAAGAAAAGATAATTTGATCCATTTTGAGTCTCTTAGTGAAAGATATACACCAAAGGTTTTTTATCCCAACGCTAAATGTCAATATCACTTAGGGTAGGTAGGCCATTCAACTAACTCATGCTGAAGATTAAGGAATAAAATTCAAGACTTAATTGATGAAGACATAAGCTAGCTAGACTTTATGGAGGCTCCAGCTCCAAACGTCAACAACAAGCCCTTGCTTAACCTCGAGCCCATCATCAACATGATATTAGACTACTCAAATCCCACCATCAACATGATCAGTTCTAACAAAGAACCAAAGGTCTATAAATTCTACAAACAAGAGGAAAAGTAAATTTCAAAGACCAAAAATTGCACTTTCCATGTGCCTTTAGCCCTTGAAAGTTATAAAATTGGCCCTTTCAACTACCAGGTAGTAAATTAAAGATAATTGAGTTCACTTGTGGGGAGAATTACTCGCTTTGATAGATTTTATGACCCAAAGGAAGACCTAAAAAGGAAAACTGTATTGAAAAGCCTAAATAACAGATCAACTGAATATGAAGAAGGATTGTTTGCCTTCATCAAAATAATCAAGTCTATTGAGTATAAGATAATAGATCAGCTTACTAAGACTCTAGCAAAAATATCTGTTATAAGTTTGTTAATGGTGTTGGAACCACATTGGGAAGCTTTATTTAGAACTTTGAGGGAGGTTAAAGTCCCTCTCGAGATACTAGCTAAGAGAATGAGGTTTATCACCAACTCTATCTTCACTATGGATTAGATTTCTTTCTTTAATGAGAAACTGGGCGAAGAAGGTAATCAAAACACTTATCCTCTCTTCATAATAATGAGGGTAAACAACATTATTACAATAAGAGTTCTCATTGACAATGGATAATTATTTAATGTCTACCCTCTTGCCATCCTAGATCTATTGGGCATCGATATGATTGCAATTAAACTAAGTTCAACAACAGTTAGGGTTTCAACGGATCTAAAAGGGAAATTATAAGGAAGATCGACTTGCTAGTTGACATTGGCCCATAGACTTTCAACATCCAATTCCAGGTCCTAGATATCCTAAGGACCTTCAACCTATTATTGGGAAGACCTTAGATACATTCAATAGGGGCCATACCTTTAAGTTCACACAAAATGTTAAGTTCATCTCCAATGACCAACTCATAATGATTCTAGGTGACCAAGATTACGAAATATAGAAGGAAATAGCCATACCCTTCATTAGCATCGAGGAACAAGAGGACCTTGGGTGCCAAATGTTTGAAGAAGTGTATATGATTACTAATCAAAAGAAAAATGAGAGGCCAAAACTCAAGAAAGGCCAGGTTGGTACCTATAGGCTCGGTTACATACCAACTCTAATGGATAAGCTGTAAAATATGCAAGCGAGGGGCGAAAGAAGTGAAATATTGTATCACACCCTAATGACCTTCCCATTGTTGTTAGAAACTTTCATCCGAGCTAATGTCCAAACTTCAAAGCGTACCAAAGAGGACACCTTTAATAGGAATAAAATAAATGGCCCATCTTATAAGCCTCAATACCTAAATAATTGGTTCTCCATCTCTATGAATAGCTATAAGCCTTCTTTACGGTAAAGGATGAATCACAATTTACTATTTTATAGAGTTTTGTGATAATTACCTTTACTATACAATATTGTACTAAAAAAAAATTCTAACATAATAAGAATAAGTTTTCCTTCTCTTCACTCCTACCTCACTCATACTCTTTTCTTTACATACATTTTGCCCAGATCCAATGCTTCGAATAAAAACTAAGGATACCTTGCGCAAATAGGTAATGAAAATATTGATAGTACTTCTAGTCCTACTAGGTTAGTCGTCTGCTATGATGTCAATGACTACAGTGATGTGCAAGAAAGCTAGCAAAGACATGAAATGAGTATAATTTCCATTAACGAACCAATTGAGACAATTAATGTTAGGACTAATGAAAACCTTAAAATGTTGAAAATTAGAAGGAATTTGAAAGAAGAACGAGAGGTAGAAATGACCATACTACTATCTAAATACGAAGATGTATTTGCATGGTCTTATGAAGACATGCCCAGGTTGGATCCATTAATCGTAGTTCACTAGTTACCCACAAGAGAAGATGTCAAACCTAAGAAGTGGAAGCGAAGAAGATTCCAACTAGATATCTTATTGAAAATTAAAGAAGAAGTTAGAAAGTTATTGGAGGTTAATTTCATTAAAGTATCTGATTATCAACATTATGCTAGTAATGAAGAAGAATGAAAAAGTCAAAGTATGTATGGATTTTCGAGACCTTAATCAAGCAACCCCTAAAGATAATTTCCCCTTACCCCATATTGACATCTTAGTCGATAATACAACCGAGAACCATATTTTCTCATTCATGGATGGGTTCTCTAGATATAATTAGATTCAAATGTCCAAAGAAGGTAAAGCTAAGACAACATTTATCACAACATATGGCACATTTTACTATAAAGTAATGCCTTTTGGACTCAAAAGCACTAGGGCAACTTATCAAAAAGCCATAGTTACAATCTTTCATGACATGATGCATAAAGAAGTTAAAGTATATGTTGATAATATGATTACAAAAGTATAAAGAAGGAGAAAATCATGTAGATAATTTGAGGAGGTTGTTTGATAAGATGAAGAAATTCCAATTGAAGCTGAACCCAAAGAAGTATACCTTCAGAGTGACCTTAAGGAAATTATTAGCTTTCATAATTAGCCAAAGGGATGTCGAAATAGACCCTAATAAAGTCAAACGAATAGTTAACTTACCTCCTCTACGTACACTTAAAAAAATTAGAGGCTTGTTGGACTGTTTAAACTACATAGCGCGGTTCATATCTCAACATACAAATAAATGTTGTCCTTTATTTAAGTTGTTGAAAAAGAACACAAAGATAAACTAGGATGAAGAATGCGAGCAAGCCTTCACAACGATGAAGGAGTACCTCATGAACTCCCCAATTTTGGTAGCTCATAAACCTAGGAAGCCTTTATTTTTATACTTGACAATATTACTAGAATCCATGGGGTATATGTGCGACCAAAAGGATGAAGAAGGAAAAGAATGAGCTATATATTAGTTGAGTAAAAAATTTACTAAAAGAGAACATAAATATTAAAAAATTGAAAGAACCTTTTATGCTTTGGTTTGGGTAATGCATCATCTTAGATAATACAAGCTCTATTACCATGTTGAATTGCTGACTCAACACAATCCCCTAAAGTACTTAGCAGATAAACTAACCCTAATCAACAAAATCATAAAGTAGCAACTGTTTCTATTAGAGTTCAGCATTACATACGTAAATTGGAATTCAGTTAAGGGGTAAGCTCTAATAGATTAATTAACAAAGAATCCCTCTAATAATACCCCCTAAGAGGTATAAGTCAATTTCCCCGATGAAGATATCTTAGAAGTTAAAGGAAGTTTTGATAAAGGAGAAGATGATGAACCACCAAGATGGAAGATGTTTTTCGATAGGGCAGCTAATGTGTCTAAGTATGGAATTGGGGCAACATTAATATCCCCTGAAGGTACGCAATACCCTATACCTATAAGTCTCATTTTCTCATACATCAATAATATTGCTGAATACAAAGCATGCATCATAGGAGTCAAAATATCCCTAGATAAAGACATTCAAGAATTAGAAGTGTATGGGGATTCTTCACTCATTATTGGCTAAGATCAAGGAGAATATAAGATGAAAGTCCCAAACTAGTACCTTATCACCAACACTTAACTGAGTTGATGGAGAAATTCAAAGAAATTACTTTCAATCACGTACCAAGGACTCATAATGAATTTGCTAATGTCAAGCCCACTCTAGCATATATGGTCCAAATATCTAGTAGAGTCAAGAGTCAACCCCTTACTATTGAAATTGAAGATAAGTTTACCTTCTGTCTGGCAATTGAAGGTATGGATGGCAAAAAGCCCTAGTAACATGATATTAAAATGTTCCTACAACAACGCATATGCCTTGAAGAGGCTAAGAAAAAGGTAAAAATGACAATCAGGAGATTAGCTACCCAATTTTTAGTAAGCAAGTCCACTTTGTACTAATGATCTTTTAACAGCACACTTTTAAGGTATGTAGATGACAAAGAGGCCAAGATTTTGATGAAAGAAGTATACGAAGGAGTATTTAGCCCTCACATGAATGGTTACATGCTGACTAAGAAAATTATGAGGCTAGGGTATTATTGGTTAACAATGGAAAGCAATTGCACCAAACATACTAGGCATTGTCACTTATGCTAAGTTTACAGAAATAAGATAAATGCCCTACCTTAGGAATTACACACACGCTCTTCGCCATGACCTTTTTCAATGTGGAGAATAGACATCATCAGCTCGATTACTCCAAAAGCATCCAATGGGGATTGCTTTATATTGATCGCCATTAATTACTTCAGTAAGTGAGTTAAAGCCTCATCCTATTCGAGTGTTACTAAAGGGGTCGTAGTTAAGTTCACCAAAAGAGATATCTTGACTCAATATGAGACTCTAGAAACAATCATCACTAACAATGGAACTAATCTCAACAATAAGCTTATGTCAAAGCTATCCCGACAGTTGAGGATCATTCACAGAAACTCTACCCCTTATGGACTAAAAATGAATGGAGCCATTGAAGCAGCCAATAAAAACCTCAAAAGAATAATCCAAAAAATGGCTATTACATACAAGGACTGGCATGAGATGTTGCCATTTGCACTCATGGCCTATTAAACTTCCATCAAAATGTCGATTAGGGCAACCCTACTCTTTGGTATATGGCACTAAAGCAATGTTATCAGTAGAGATTGAGATCCCGTCTATCAAAGTACTATCAAAAACCCAGTTGGATGAAGCCGATTGGGTAAAAAAAAAAACATCAAGCAACCGAATTTGATTAATGAGAAAAGATTGACAGCCCTATGTTATAATCAATAATATTAACAAAGAATGGCTCAAGTTATCAACAAAAAGGTACAACCCTAAAACTTCAAAAAGGGTAATGTAGTGTTGAGAAAGGCTCTCCCTAATGCACAAGACTCCAAAGGAAAATTTGCTCCCAATTATGGGGGTCCTTATGCTATGAAGTGAGTATTAATAGGAAGGACTTTAATTTTGTCTCAAATGGATGGTCTAAAATTGAGAGACCCTATCAATGCTAACGCTGTAAAGTTGTACTACCCATAAGAAGTCAATGGAAATTTTTACTTAGAACACAAAAATGCTAGTTGTTTTTAATGTTATTATGGTCTAATTTTATTCTGTACAAGCAAAGTTGATATCCTTGGCAGTTTTCCACATTGGAATCATTACCCTCTCTTCTTACTGAAATACCCTAATTAGTTTAGTATTTTATTTAAATCATAACTCCCTTAGGTTAATATCATTACAAATAAAAAACTAAGGTTCCAATTTAATTATTTTTAAGATCCTTATTTCACATATATATTAAGTGCTTTAAATTTTATATTTTACATATAGGATAAATTAATTTTTATTAGTACTTTATATTATGATATTTATATAAAAATTTATTTTCCTCCTCAATATTTATATATTCTTATTATAATTAATTCTTATTTTCTTTTCTATATATAAATACTACACTATATTCTAGAAGGTCCTAAAGTAACTTATCTTAAAACCCTACCCTAAACCCTAATTCTTTTTCCCCAACCGTAGTTTGATCCTCTTGCTGACCTCTCCCTCATCTCTATCTCTTTTCTACCTTAACCCAACCTATTCCTATCTCTTGTTACCCTCTGTCTCTCGCCTCTCTCTCACTTTATCCCTCTCTCATCTCCTTCTCGTCTCAATTCCTCTCTCTCTCATCTTTGCTGTCTCTTGTCAAGCCCCCTAATACCCCCTAATCTCTGTTGCTCTATCCTTCTCCCGCTCAATCCCTCTCTCACTCAATTCCTCTCTCGTTTCTCACCCTTAAACTCCCTGAAGCCCCTTGTCAACTAACACAAATCCACAATTTACTTCGCTGCTAATTCTAGATTCAAATTTGGTTTTTCTTTTTCTCTCGATTGGGTTTAGTTCATTTCGTTTCCACATGTTTCAAGCTCATTCCAGTAATTAACACTAATTGATTAGTTAGGTGTTTATTTAAATAAAAAGTAATTTTTCTATATGTTAAGTTCTTGTTCATGCCATTCGATGATCTCGTCTTAGTTAGAATTTAGAAGCCTTTCCAATTTCATTTTAGGTACCATATATGTAGTGTAAATCTTATTACTATTATTTTATTTGTTATTTTTCTTGTTAGTGATTAATTAAGTTATTTATTAGTATTCAATTACGACTAATAAAAATATTCGATTAGAATGTTATATAATGTTATTGTATATAAGAGTTATTGTTTAATATATTTTATCATATTTCGAATTATTAGTTATAGATATATATATATATATCTTGGGGCCAAATTTCTATTTCTGTTATATGTAAGCTGAGTCACTATCTTCTGCTTAATTATAGAATTATGCTAATGATCATATTTTGTATAAAAGTCCTAATGTCGATTTGGTATACTATAATACTATATTATTGTTAGTATGTCTTATTTTTTATGTCAATGGTATTCTGATCCAAGTATTTTCATCACCTTAGTATTATGAATATATAGTATATTATATTATGGTTAGCACGTCCATTTTATGTGTCAACTGTTATTATATATTTTCTTACAAGTCGTTACAATCATTTTATTTCCCAATTAAGTACTTAATACTTATTTACCATATTGATTTGATAATCTATATTATCCAATACTTTAA
Source organism: Lumnitzera racemosa (assembly GCA_024138005.1). Classification (NCBI taxonomy): domain Eukaryota; kingdom Viridiplantae; phylum Streptophyta; class Magnoliopsida; order Myrtales; family Combretaceae; genus Lumnitzera; species Lumnitzera racemosa. The sequence continues at coordinate 45,233,749 of JAMXBC010000010.1, forward strand.
TCATGTAATCCTTTTATACTTTCTTTCATATATGTAGAAAAGTATATATATATATATATATATATATATACATCTATTATGTACCTTACGATATACTATAAATAAGTAATCTTATATAGTTATATCAACTTTTTCCTTACTTGTATAATGTTTTATTTCTATTTTGGAATTATTATCTAACTCATCGATTTTTTTTTAATTTTAATTGAATAGATCATAAGCTCTTAGATGACTCTTAAGTAGGACTTAATCTTAGAATGCTTAAGGGTTAACGTGCTACTTGTTTTCATTTAGATTCGTGGTGTTCAATTTCCCTTGTTAAGGTTTGAGTTTTGTTTAGGTTTAAGATCAGAGTATTGTATTTGATTTTAGAGTGAATCCAAGTACGTGGTGTTTAGTTGTTGCTTGTATTTGACAAGAATTAGTAATTAAACCGAACTAAATTTATATTCGACCTAATTACTTTGGTTTGCTAATTTTGCTTAACCCGCTCACTCTAAGGGCCCGTAGTAGTAGATCCCTAAAGGAGCAACTATTGATCATGTGTGAGGTTTTCTTAGTGAACTTTCACATGGGATGATATAGCTAGAATATTAGGTTCTAGACTTTGGTTTATAAGCGTAAAGGACTTAAAGGACAATGTATAATTATATCCATCTATACATGTAGGTAAAGACCAAGTGTGGCAAGGTTATAAATATCCCTTTATTGTACTATTAGCTTAATGTAAGATAATTAAATCGTTGTCTGTATTATTCTATTATATTTGCATTTTTACATGTAAATGATTTGGCTTGGCATGCGTATGCATTTGTACATTCGTATTGGGCTTCAACACATTCTTTTCTTTTTAGGTATTGGATTTGAAGACTATCTTATTTTCTAGGAGACGTATGTCGATGACATGCAATAAGAGGATAGAGTTGAGTACCTTTACTTTTATGATGATTAGGATAGAGTGATATCTATGTTACTGGTGGTTTATGTTTTGTTGAAGGATTTGTATTTTAAGGAGATGGACTCCTTTTGATATTTGAGGATTTTAGTTATTTAACTTATTTTATGTTTTGGTTGTGAGTTAGGATGCTTTTGAACTCTATTATATATTTCAGGTTTATATAAGGTTATGAGTGGATGCAATTTCCTACTCCCTTGTGGATTATGATTCTTTATGTTTGTGATTTGTGAACTTAGAAGCCTTACATATTCTAAATTAGCCAGGATATGTGGCAAGTTATAGTGCCCATATAGGTTCTCGAGGCATTACACTTGCTCTATTAAAAACATCCAGCTCCCTTACTCCATTTAATCGAACCCATACACTGAAAACACAAGAGAAGTTGAAAAGTGAGATATAGAACATTGGTAATTGACAAAACCCTTTAAAATACGTTATTATGGATTGATCCCCCTCTACGAAGGGTTTTTATTGTCTATTTTTCAAGGAGAGGCAAAGTCCATATAGGCAATCACCTCATGGAAAATATTTACTAGTAAGAAATAAGGGTTTTAGTTCATAAAAGTTCTAAAAAGACAACCAATTGAAGGACAAAACCAATAAGTGGCACTCTATATTGGGCTAATTTTCGTAATTTCACTAGAAGAGCCAGCAAAGTCTTAAAAGCTCTATACCAAGATTAGTTGGGTTGGTAATAAGGGATTAAAGATTGAATTCATTTCAAAGAATGAGTTAGTTGGTTTTTATAGGACTTTTCAAAGAAAGGTTTGACAGTTTGGGTCTTATTAACGAGACTAGGTAAGTGCTTCCATATGATATTAGCACATTAGTTTTTTAACATTGCAATTAAACTACATCTCCTTAGGCAATAACTAGTATTTGCAATTTTTTAGAGTTTTTTTTTTTCTTTTTGGGGCATTTACCCTTTATACCATCTTCCAGGCTGTAGCCAACTCTTAGACCGCTGACCCCTCTTTTATTCTTTTTTGGGTCTTACCTAGCTCAAGGAGCACTTTACCCGTTTCATCTTGGTTAGTCCGCTTATAGGGGCACAACCAAGTCCTCAATATCTCTTAAGGTCCTAGCAAACTCAAAGAGCACTTTTCTTGTTTCATCTTAGGTAATTAGCTCATAAGGGGACAACCAAGTCCTCAATATCTCTATAGGGCTCAAGGACCACTTCACCCGTTTCATCTTAGTTAATTAACTTATATGGGCACGACCAAGACTTTAGTATCTCTTTAAAGTCTTAGCCAACTCAAGGAGTGCTTTACTCATCTCTTCTTGGTTAGTCAACTTATAGGGGCATGACTAAGTCCTTAATATCTCTTTAAGGTCTTAACCAACTCAAGGGATGCTTCGCCTATCTCATCTTAGTTAGTCAACTCATAGAGATACGACTAAGTCCTCAATATCTCTTTAGGGTCATAGCCAACTTAAGGAGAACTCTGTTCATCTCATATTGATTAGTCAGCTTATAGGGGTATGATCGAATCCTCAATATCTCTTTAGGGTCTTAGCTAGCTTGAGGAGCACTTTGCCCGTTTCATCTTGGTTAGTCATCACATAGAGGCATAACTAAGTCCTTAATATCTTTTTATAGTCTTAGCTAGCTCAAGGAGTGCTTTGCCCATTTCATTTAGGTTAGTCAGCTCATAGGGCCATGACTAGGTTTTAATTTCCCTTTCAACTATTAAAGTGCCTCTTCTCTTTCACCTTTCACCATTCATCAAATTCATAGTAGACTAAACCTAAGATAGCTAATTGGTCATTTTACTTCTTAGGTTAAAGTCATCTTTGGGGCAAAAATAGTATCTTTTTTATCTTTGCGGTAAAGTTTTACTCAAACTTTATCACAAAGAAAAACAACTGTAAAGACTCTATTTTTCCCCCCTTTTATTTTTTATTTTTTATTTTTAGGATAAGGTAAAAGGTCTTAATTTAGGAAAAAGCAAAAAAATTATGAAATTTAGAAAAATATAATAAATATAAAATTTAGGAAAAGTAAAAGAAAAATAAGAAACTTAGAAAAATAGATAAAATAAAAAATTTAGGAAAAAAAAGAAGAACTACAAAAAAAAAATAGAAAATGTAGAAAAATTACAAAAAATTGAAAAGTTAAAAAAATAGAGCATTTAGGAAATTTAGAAAATAATAAAATTTTTCAAAATAGAATTTTTAAATAAATAAGGAGAGAACTATTGGGTTTGGGCTTAAATTTGAATCTAACTTATATTGACCTAATTCATATGTGTAATTTGAATAAGGCATACTTAAACTTGCATTAGATTTAGCTTAAAGGTTTAGGGTTTGAATCTTGTTAGGCACAAAATATCTTTTTTTTTAGAAAAAAAAAAAGGAATTTATTGTGGACTAAAATCTAGTTCATAATTTAATACAAAGCACAAAGCCTTGATTGGACTGCAACAAGAGGCATGTTGGGTGTGCCCCATTCTTTTTTAATTATGCACATGGGGGTGTGTGGCACATGCCCCACACATAACCTATGCCCCTAATCTTTCTTCTTCCTTGAATTTTTTTGTTGACTTCTAGCTTCTTTACCTCTTTGGTCCAGCTAATTCAAGTCATATTTTGATCGATTTTATGACACAATTCCACCAAATTAATGGTGGAATCACGTAGAATACATGGCATAGTTTTGAATAAACCCCAAACTTCATCCAAATTCAGTCAAAATTCAACATTAAATTAGATCCAAAAATGAAAAAAAAAAACTCACAATCTAGCATCCCCATTCATGGCCAATTTCTCCATTAATGAGCTTCCTAAACTCATTCAAGTAAAGATTAGTATAAATAGGGACTTTTAGATTCATTTTAAACATAGAGCTCGACCATAAACACTCCACACAAGTTCAACTCTGAGCTTCTTGTCTCTAGTACAATCTCTTCTTCTCTCTCTTCAATAGCATCCTCTACGGTGATTTCCAACTAAAACCACCATTACTACAAACTCTAGCACCCCTAAAATACCTAAACCCAACCTCTCTTTTGTCTTTAGTAAACACCACCATAGTCACCTATATTCAACTACAACCACCTAAGCTTTGATCACCATCCAAATAGCCATAGAACACCAAGGCATCATTATTACCCCCACTAAGTTCAATTAGAAACTCACAAATCCAACTTTACTTACTCGATTTGGTACTCATATCATCCCAAGCAATGGCATGTCACTGCTGCTCCTTCTTCATTATAAACTAGTTTAAGCTAACCCGAGCCAATGAAGCCAACCCAATTTGCATCATTTTAGTTATTTATTTATTTATCACTCATGTACTTGTAAATGTAATTATAAAAGAAAAAGAGAAAAAGAAAAAAAAAAAGAAGAAGGAAGAAAAAAAGAAAAGGAAAAAAATAGCAAAGCTTGAGTTTGTCATCTTTCTTTATTATTTTATTCAGTTAAGATTTAAATGAGAAAAAAAAAAGATAAAAATAGGATAAACTATACTACATACATTTGATCTCAATTAGTAGGTATGTAGGCATTAATAGGGCGACGGTAAAAAATGAAATAAAAACCATTTTTCCTCTTAAATATACTTTCACTCAATTTAACCTAATTTATTAATCAATAATTAAATTTCGTTTCATAGGATAATTTTTTAAAAGGTGATTTTAAGAAATTAAGTTTAAAATTGGAAAGTTGATGGTACCAGTAAGGATTTAAAAAGATTAACCCTTAGACTCAATTTCTAGTTCTTAAAACCATTTATAAATTTAGTTTTAATAAAAAAAAAACAGTAGCTAAATTATAACCAATCCACCACATTGGTTATAATTTAACTTATTTTCCCAACTCTAGTTAGGTGGTAACTTCAAAACATTTTCAAAATACAAAAGAACCTGTTTTCTTTAAACCCTAATCGAGGATTAGTACTGAATAGGTATGGTTTAATATTGATTGGTTTAAAAAAAACTTATTTATAAAAATCGAGAGAAAAATTAAGCTCAACACCAGTTTCTTAAAAAACGAAAACCTCTATATTGCAATCTTTTCCTAATAAAAGTCCACTGTCTTCATTAGAAAACACATAATTCGCAACACTAAAACCTTAAGTGTACATTGAATACCTAAAAAGAACAAAAATAAAAACTCTAGCAATCTCAATATGGATTTTAGTAGGCATGCATTTGATTGGGCTGTGACAATGAAGATGGATACAATGTTCATAACCATCATATCAAAACCAATGCTGCATATGATGAATTGCATGATATTCGAATCTTAGGTGATGGTGGAACCAATGATTCTTCTTAGCATAGTAATGCGATGACCATTGATGATTTGTCATCCTATAAAGGTTTGCATTCAATTAAATTTCTAATGAGTAAAAAGTTCACATCTTTTTCTGTAGAAAGGGATTTCTATAATAGGTGCTCCATTATAAATAGGTTTGGCACTCATTTGTGTGATACTAAAAAGAATAAGCAAAAGCAAGTGAAAATGTACCTATAAGTGTTCTACAGGGAGAGTTTTAGGGGTCAACAACATCTTGATAGGATTGATTGAGTTAGAAAGGAAATGGCATTAACTAGAATTGGTTGTTTAACTATATTTAAAGTAAAACTTATGGAAGCGGATGGATTGTGTGAGGTCTCAACTGTAAAGACTGAGCATAATTACTTGTTCTTGCCATGATTGAAAAATTGCTTCTTAAATTCCAACAAGTCTATGTCAGATGCCGATCAAGCTCAAATTAAGAGCATGTTAAATTATGCTATTTGGTCATATGATATAATAGAATATCCAATTCATCAAGTAGGCGGATATGAGAAAGTTGCATTTATAAAGAAAGACCTATGCAACTATATCAATAACTAGAAGTGGCTAAATACCTCTTAAGGTAATGTTGAGGCAGCTTGGCATTCCTAGCAAGCCAAAAGGAAGCTAATCTTGAGTTATTTTATGAGTATACTATGAATGAAGAAGGAGAACTTAGTTAAATGTTTTGGTCAAACTTGACATGTTAGCTTAATGGTACGTATTTTGGAGATGTCATTGCTTTTGACTCTACATATCGATCAAACTAGTAGCTATTGCCATTGGTCATATTGGTCGATGTTAACCATCACCATTAGACTTTCATCTTTGGTAGTTTATTATTAGAATATGAGATGGAAGAGGCATATACCTGGTTACTCGAGGTATTTATGTGTGCAATTAAAAGTAAAAGGCCTACGTCAATTATTACTGATGAGGATAAAGCAATGTGGGTAGCCATTATTTCTATTTGTCCTCAAGCATAGCACTGCTTTTGTTCATGGCACCTTAAGAGGACTACAGTATCTCATGTTCGTAGCAATGGATTCCTATGAGATTTAAGAGACATATGTTTGATATAGAATCCATTGATAAATTTGAAGCAGCATAAGGATATGTTCTTGAAAAGCGTAAACTTGAAGGCAATGAATAGGTAAAGGAGTTGCACCAAAAGTGGTTGTCTTGGGCAAATGCATATTTTAGGGAACATTTTTGGGTTTTTATGATGACTACCCAAAGATGTGAGGCAATTCATTCGTTTATAAAGGGGAATCATTTTGTTTCTATGAAGTATTGGATATACTAAGTTATTTTGAGAGGGTATTAGCCAATCTAAGACATGCAAAACTGAAGGCTGACTATAAGAGCAAACACACAAAACTAATTATGCGTACTATGCTCAATAGTTTTGAAAACCATGTGGCCTCTATATATACGAAGGCATCCTTTGAAAGATCGAGGTTAAAGATTGAGTGAGAGGCCTTGCAGATTCCTTATTGTAATGATAATAGCCAACTTAAGGTGACCATCCATACTTTACAGCACTATGAGCACCCTTCCAAACTTGTAAGAGTAACATTAAAAAATTTAGACCAATCTATTAATTATGACTATCGACACTATGAGACTATTGAATTTTCTTTTAGCCATGCCTTTTATGTAGCTAAATTGGAGTTTCTTAATGATATATCCTAGAATCTCATATTATTGAGGTGGGTGAAATTAATAAAGAGCATTCATAGAGGTGATAGGGTTATGCAAGCCACTAAAGATGCAATCATGATGGAACAAATTTGATATGGTATACTATCATTTGCTAATAGAGTTATGTGTGATCTAGGGTCAAAATCAAAGAAAACATTTTATTAGTTAATGAAGGAGATCATACATTTCAAGATGCAAGATGCTTCAAATGATGTAGGATGCTTTAAGTAATGCAGATGTTACTCTAACACTGGATAACACAACTGGTGGTAAGATTCCTATTCCCTTTCATCTTTTGCCTTATCACATTTGTAGTTTTTGCTATAACTGATTTCCCTATGTTGTACAGGTAGGATTAAGGATCTAAAAGTCATTTAAGCAAGAGTTTCATCTTACCAACAATCAAAGCGACTAAGAAGATAGGTTCAATGTTGCTTGTATAAGCAAAGGGACATTATCATGTCCATTGCAAAAAAAAAAACTTAGAATGATCTTAAAAACAATAGTAGATGTGTAAATCCAGCAGTAAATTTGGATAATCCATTTGAAGAAAACATTATATCATGTACCTGAATTTAGGAGAACTAGTCATCATTAGTTTTTGGACAAAACACAAACTACATTTATTCGTACTACAATAGTATGACGTTTAAGTTTAAGTTTAAGTGAGCACTAGAGTCGTATATATGGATTTGAAAGGCTAATTCAAGCCACCATAATTCCATTCTACTGTATAAAGATATGCTTGCAAGTAATATTACATTTGCATTTCCCTTACAATATTCTCTTACTTGTGAATAATATAATTTCATCTTCCTACATAATCATATTATGGTATTGTCAGTTTCTGCATGAATGAGTAGAGATGTGTCCTACTATAGATAAACTGTCGATAGTATACCTATAACTATTAGTTTTTTATGCAACATCATATCTATCAACAATTAAAGAGTTACTGTCTACAGATATGTACATTTATTGCAGTGGATGTTAATATACCGTAGAGGACTAAGTTTTACTATAATTAAATATAACTCTACCATGGTGGAATAGAAACTGTCAATAAACATAGTTAAACTATGACAATTTTATGTTTACTACTATGGATGTCAATATACTGTAAAGGACTTAGTTTTATCATAATCGAATGTAACTTTACCATAGTGGAACAAAAGCTATCAATAGATATAGTAAAAATGTCAACAATTTTTTTAATAGATGGCAAAAACTCCAACATAAATTAACTCCAAACCCCATATATTGTATCAACAATTTTTACTTCTCAAACACTCCCAATACTCCAAGCAAACCCTAACCCGAACAAATCCTTTCCAAATTCTATCATATATGGCACTACATACTACTTCTAAGAAGAGCAAATGAGGGAAGGATGGACAGATGTCATTGGATAAGTAGTACGGTGAGCTTTTCGTTGTTGACTTCCTACTCAAGTCCTACTATCAAAGTTATGGATAACCTTTTTCTGAACGTAATCTAAGTTATAGTAGGGATTGATTTAGGTTTTATGGCAAAGATTTGTATTGGGTTTTATGAAAATTTGGTCAATGATAAGATTATTTGGTTGCTTAAGATGATTAATCACAAAGTGTATCCATGGTTAGTTTGGATTTTTATTCAAACATTACAGCAAGTAACATTTACATGGATTTATAGGACCTTGACACCATCACTATGAATTTGCAAACATTTGTGAGTGATAATTATTTCAGTCGATCATCAATTTTTTTTCAAAGGGTCAAAGATGCCATATAAAGGGCATTGAGATGGCAACAGCATTTTTCGAATGTTATATGGTGACCTGATGAGAATGAATAGAACCAATTGGCTAAGGATGATGCAGATTATGGAGATGAAGCATTTGACTGCTATCCATAGAATTCTTCATTTCATCATATCATATCATGTGACTAGCCACTATGGGGATCGTACCAGTATGTATGTAGAAGATTTGTGGTTGATGGGAGAAATCCTAAACGATCGAAGATTGACATAGGATACTAGATGACCTACAAGATTAAAAAGGCTTTGTCTACTAAGAGAATGATACTGCCTTATGCAAGAGTTATTTCATATTTCTTGAAGAAGGAAGGATTTGTCCCTGATGGTGAACGCATCGTTGAAAAAAGTCCTGAGAGAATTGATAGGTCAAGTCTTATGAGGGGCCATTATTGAAAAGATAAGGAAGGTAAATGGGACTGACACCAAGCCATGGACATTGTATAGTAGATGAATGATGAAGAGGAGAGTGACATTGCACAGTTAGTAGAATAAATAGATAACCTAATTTAGTAAGTGGACAGCCTCAAGATGTCTATTAAAGACATTAGGGGAGAAGTTCACCAAGTTAGGAAAAACCAAGATAAGGGATTTGTTGGCTTGTACGAACACTTTTGACTCACTTCACCACCATAACCATCATCATCTAATCCACTGGCTCAGCAATATGATTAGGAGTGATCATAGTTGAACATAAAGGTATAATCTTCAATATTAGTGGTTGTAATCTCGTTTTTGTAATACTATTACCCTTACATTGATTGGTTCATTTTACAAGGTTGAACGTGGTCTTTAGATGGATTAGTGTGGCTAAAAAGAGGGCATACAGATGGATTTTTCGTAAAAATCACAAAGATGTAATTTTGCAAGACAATCGAAGATGTTTCTCTATTTTGTCTTCAGTACCAATGACGTGAATTGTTTTTAGGATCAGAAATGTATTTTATAGTAATGAATTATATAGTTTTTAAGATTAGATATGTATTTTGTAGTAATGACCAAGATGTAATGACTTGGATGGATTTCTTGTGGTGATATGCAATCAAACTTTTCTGACCAAGATTTCTTGTTAATAGATTCTCTCCTTAGCATTTTTCGATTCTCCATATATCGTCAATAATTCATAGGTACTATTGATAGTTTTGTGATAGTAAAATCCCTTTACTTTATAGTAAAATTAGTATTTGAACATAGTAAAGTAGGGTTCCTTTACGGTAAAAATAACTTCATTTACGGTACTTTCGTTAGGGTAAGGTAGTACTTTAGTATAGTAAAGTAGTGTTCCCTTACAATAACATAGGCTTCCTTTAAGGTAAAGTAGGTTTCCTCTATGGTAAAGTTAGTATTTTAACACAGTAAAGTAGGGTTATTTTATAGTAAAAATATATTCCTTTGCAATAAAGTGGTCTTCCTTTAACATAAAGGTAATATTTTACCACAGTAAAGTAAGGTGCTTCATTTATGGTAAAGCAAGCTTCTTTTATAGTAAAGCTAATATTTTAGTACATTAAAGTAAGGTTCCTTATGATAAAATAAGCTTCCTTTAGGGTAAATGTAGTATTTTAGCATAGTAAAGGAGGGTTCTTTTATGGTAAAATAAGATTCCTTTATGGTAAAGCAAGTTTCCTTCATGGTAAAGCTAGTATTTTAGCATGGTAAAATATGGTCCCTTATAGTAAAATAAGCTTTCTTTAAGATAAAGCGAGCTTCATTTACAATAAAGAGGACTTTATATACAAGAAAGCTATTATTTTTCCTTTGCATATTATTATACTTTTCAGTAAACTATGGACAATTCTTGATGTGTTGTCTACAGTTTTGCTATAGCACGAAAATCCAACAAGTCCCATATCTGTTTTGGGCAAATTGTCTATCCTTGGCATATTTTGGATTCTCCATATATTGTCGATAGATAGTAAAAATGCCATTAGTTTTGTGACAGTAAAATCACTCCTGTGCAGTAAAGTTAGTATTTTAGTACTTTATAGTAAAATAAGCTTTCTTTATGATACAATGAGCTTCTTTTACAGTAAAGCTAGTATTTTAGCATAATAAAATAGGGTTCCTTTACGATAAAATAAGCATCTTTTACAGTAAAGTAGGCTTCCTTTAAGGTAAAGCTAGCATTTCACCACTGTAAAGTAGGGTTTGTCTATCATAAAGTGAGCTTCCATTATGGTAAAGTTGCTATCCTTTGAGGTAAAGCCGCTATCCTTTGTGGCAAAGCTAGTATTTTAGCATAATAAAATAAGGTTCTTTTACGGTAAAGTAAGCCTCCTTTATGATAAAACTAGTATTTTAGCATGGTAAAATAGGGTTCATTTATGATAAAATGAGCTTCATATACAGTCAAATGAGCTTTCTTTATAGTAAAATGGGCTTCCTCTATGATAAAGCTAATATTTTAGCATTGTAAAGTAAGGTTCCTTTACAATAAATGAGCTTCTTTTACAATAAAATGAGTTTCTTTTATGGTAAAATCAATATTTTAAAATAGTAAAGTAGGGTTTATTAACGATAAAATAACTTCACTTTACAATAATTTTACTTATTTGTCTATAATTATATTTGTACTGTCAACAAATTTTAGCCTCGGAAAGATAATGCTTAACTGTAATCATCAACAATTGTAAGACAATAAGGTCGCATTTCTTTTTAGTAAAGTAATTGATTCGATAATAGTAAATTAAGCTTTGAACATAGTAATTTGACATTCCTTTTATAGTAAAAATAGCTTCTTTTACAATAATTTTACTTCCATTACAATAAAATGTGATTTTAACATATTAAATTGCTATCCCTTTACATCAAAAATTGCTTCCATTATGGTAAATTTAGCTTCCTTTACAGTAATTTCACGTTTTGTGTACATTAAAAATGAGTGAATATGTATACGCCAAAAGTAGGAGTACAATTTATAAATATGGAATTTCATTTGAAATATATATAAAAAAAAATTGTCTAAACATGCTATCTTTATAATGGTCTTTTGAGTTTGTATTTGGTTTTAGTGTCCACGTACTTTTTTAATCATATAATCCCTCCTCATATTTAATTCAGCCTTCACGAGCTCTAAAATGATGTCCAAACAATTCTTGAGGGTTGTAATCTGCGAAACACTATAAGCATATGTAGTGAAAGAAGGCTAGAGACAATGTCAAGGTTCAAGGGAAAATTAAAAGATAGAAAATAATAGAGCTCATACATTCCTTCAATCTCAACTATATATCCTTCAACTTTCATAAATTTGAGAATATATATGCCATAATTGGAACTACAATAGACAAAACATGTTACTTGCATTACAACCCCAGATTATATTGCTTAAACGAGTATATAACAAATAAAAGCATTACCCATCACCTATAGCTATTTGATTTGGTACTTTGTCGTTTATTTCAATTGGCCAATTGGAAATTAATTTGTCGAATTAGTCGGTATCCTTGTTCATAAAATCTTCCAGTTGGAATACATTATCCACAATTCTAACGTATCGAATTGTCACCACCAAATACTTATATTTAGATTTCAACTTACAGAGCATGCAATATGCCTAAAAGTAGATGGTGCAATAATGTATCACTTTCTTCATTTCATTAATCTTTTCATCATTTAGTAATGTTTTCATGGTATCATACACTATGATCACCTCACAAGTCATTTGTAGCTAAAGTAAATACCAATCTTCTTCTTATGGATTCATTAGTATGTATGGCTACATTAAATGATGGGCTCAACACTCACATTTCAATAAATGTCATATGGAACAGTAAAGAAGAGTACGTACCCTCTCTCATTGGTTTATTTTTCCTAAAAATGCTTACCTAAAATGTAAGATATTACAAAAATCAATTGGATCAATCTTCCTAAGAAGACATATGTCTACATCCAATGTTAAAAGCCAATTCATTATGAAAAGTTCAATAAAATAGTAATCATATAACAAAGTAGTAAATTATTACCGCAAAAGTGTTGGTAAAAAACCATGTCCTTGAGCTCGTGTCATCCCTCCTTTTTGAATGGACCTAAATTCTAAACATCAAGTCAATAACCTCATTACACAACCACCCAAATGGTTTGAGGCAATTGAGGTCCTTACGTGATAATATGACATGACATTTGAATTGAACTAATGTTTCATTGCACGTAGTAGAAACATACATTGAAGAATGTTAATCTCACAAGAAGCTTGTAAGTTATGGTTATTGTGCTTACTCTAATCTCTGTTTGGTATAATAAAATATAAATAAGTATCACATGTCATCATGGGACATTGTAATCCAGTAACCTTCTTCACTATTTCTTATATTCTCCTTAATGAACTGAACTACATGTAAGAGAATAAGTAAATTTAAAAAATGTATCACATTAGAGAGAGGAAAAAAAAAAGAAACAAAAACCACATATAAAGTACTAACCGATTCCAGGTATGGTATGGTTTTTTTTTTTTTTTCTTATCCATCATCATGTTTAAGTAAAGAGAAACTTGGTATCAAGAAGGCCTCCTCTCTTCCCTGATTTCTCTAAGCTAAGTAAGGAAGTTAGTATGACTCAAACTTTCTGATGACATGGTGATGATATCTTTCCATTGGCCTTGTACAACTCTATATTTGCCTTCATCTTAAACCAAAAATAAATGAATAAATAAATCAGTTGCAATACAAGAAAAACAAAGATTTAAGCCAAAACAGTTTTGGATAATTCAAGCAATAAAAACATAAATGATTACTTATGGTTTTTTGAGATCGTTCTCATCACAATTAAGTGGCATATGTTGCAAAAGCTGAATATTAATGCATCTATCAACATTCAAGTTTGGGTCTTGGTAAGGTAGGGAATCTCTACCTAAGTCATCATTCTTCTCTTCGACATTAGTTAGAATTTTGCATGCCTTCTTGGACCAAAAAACAGTATTCATCAACTTCGTCAACTACTTCTACATGGATGCTAGAAATAAGTTATCTCCTCTTACAGTTTTTTGAACTTCTTCTTTCAGTTCTTTTTGTTACTTCATAATAACATCTAGTTTCTCCTATAACACCTGCAGAAGTTGCTTTAACACTATATATCAATCAATTAAGTATATAACCAAGTTAACAGCTATAATAAGAAGGGAAAAGTACAACCTCAAGCTTCAAGTTCCCTTAGGTAGATAATCCTCCTTTAAATAATGCTTTTGGAAGACTCCATACAACCACCTGTTAAATAAAATGAAGATTAACATAGTATGAATGACTCTAAAACCATTTGCAGATAAAGTCTAGTAATAAAACCAGAATAACTTACCTTTGTTTTTTTTTTTTTTTGGACCTTATTAGACTTTTGTACAACTTTTTTCACTCTATCTTTAGCCAGTGTCTTCAATCAAGGTATTTCTTGTATTTAGTTATCTACTACTACATAACCTAGAAAACAGTTGTTTATAAAATATAGCTAAAGAGAACACAACATGGAAAATTATTGTCAATCAAATACATAACGCATGTTACATGATATATTCAACAACAATACTACAAATAAATCATATATTACTAAATATGAATAAGGGTTTTTAGGATAAAACTATACCATAAGGAATAGAACACAACCTGACATATAACTTCAATCGTTGATTTTATGCTTCTACATACCATCTTACATTCTTTGAAGAACGTGCTTTACCCAACTAAATTGTGGTAGCTTACTCAGATTTGCCCCCACTACCAAATATTCCCTTACAGGCATTAAGCCAAATTAAGGGGCAAGTAATTTACCATGTATCCATGCCACAAATAACTACTTGAATTTGTCTTTAGCAATTTCAGTTTTTTTTTTTAAATCTTACTCGATGGCAATTAGTTTAACATCTTCATTTAACCTAATGCTACCTCTCACAATACCCAATACCTCATTTGTAGCATCTAAAGGAACATGCTCTCCTTTACTGCTCAAGCCAAGAACATTTTCCACATCCTGATGAGTAATTTGAAGCTTTGTTCCATTTATGTCAAAAACATAACTCTCGAGTTCAAAATTCTCAAGCAACCATAGATACAAGTTTCTATCCATTTTACCATAGTTTAAGTGCAGAAGACTACTAAACCTTACCTCACTCAGAGCATGTTTTTCCACATCACTAAAATACAAAATTACATCTGCCACATTTTTAAGACAACATCTCATCTTATATTGCAAAGAATAAACAATCCAAATTGAGTGTTAAAAAACAAAATAAAAAAAAAGTTAGCGGTTTTCATTACCTATCTAATTTTACAAGCCTCACAGCATCCCTAGATTTTGCCTTATAACTGTTATACTCTATGAAACCATGTCTATGCTTTTCTTTGTATTCCCTTCTTACTTCAAGAGGAAAAGTATAGTACTTTTCAACTCTTATCACAAGCATCTAGAAAAAAAAATCATGATATAGAAATTACCACAAAACTACCTTAAGCTATCCAACATCTATAAAATATAGCCTCACTAATGTCTACCTTAAGTCTCTGTTCATCTAACTTTGACTTCTTGTTCTCATCCTGCTTGTGTGAGGATAAACCAAGATAACAAAAGCATTATGTTCCGATAACTATAGAAATGTAAACAAAACAATTAAAAAGAAAAAGAAAAAAGACTTCTCGAATTGTATAAGTAATCCATATACGATGTCAATGGGTGCTTCATCTTATTCCAAAAAATCATGAATAACACAATCAGTAGAAGTATCAATACAATCATAAAAAGTAAACAATTGTGTATTGTGTATAGTATAAAACTGTCAATAGAAATTGGCTTTCTCTTTAATAAAATAGATAAAACTATTAATAATTACACTGGATTGTCAATAGTGCATCAGAATACAAAAGCCCTTGCCATTGTATCTGTCAAGACTCAACATATCATGTGGTGGGGACTTTTGTGTTCTAAAGCATTATCGACAATCTAGTGTAATTGTTGATAGTTATGATAAGGTTATTTTGTTAACTTTACTATAAAAACCCCCCATTCAATTGATATTTTCAAAGTTTGGTTAATAAATTACACATTTCAATAAAGTTCAAATATTAAATGCAATATTAACCCTTTTACAAATACGGTAGCATTTCTGACATTTTATTCTCAATTTTTAGCCAACATTATTACCACTAATATCTATTCTAAGACTATCAAATAAAATCTCTCATTACATATTATCCATCCTACTACTTCCATATCCTATGATGAATAACATGCTCGAAAACTCTTTTTAGTCTTTTCCCTATCAAATGAATATTGAAACAACTCGAAAACTACATTAAACCAAACACAAATAAGGGTGTTCATAGTTATGTTCAATTTAATTTATGGGTTGAACTAAACTGAACTTCATTTCAAATAGTTTGGTTCAAATCCTTAATGAATCGAATTGTTGCAAATGTTGTTCGGTTCGGTTCAATTCAATTCAAATTATTTTTAAAAGTACTTTATTATATTTGATAATACAAATAATTATTAAAACTTTTAACCAAATAGTAATATTTAAAATGGGTAACATTATAGAAGAATTAAAGTCACATAGTATTTTATCACGGTAATATTGTATTTTATAAAACATAAAAACTTATTTGAGAGATTAAAAATGACAGTAAAAGAAAATGAGTAAATAGTAAAAGGTAAGTGTGAAAAGAAATATAATAAAACAAAATATATAAGGCTAAAAAGAAATATTAATATAGTTTAAAAGTAGAAAATATCACTTAATTTTTATTTTTAAATAAAAAGTAAAGCTTAAATTCAAGATGTTTAGTTTAGTTTGACATCTTAAACTAAATTGCAAATCTTTTAATTCTCTTCTAAACGGAACCGCAATATAAAAAAAAAAAAAAAAAAGCATTTTGCAGTGGATTTGATTTGATGAACAACCTAAACACATATACATTCAACCAGCAATTCAATAAAGCTCATAATCATGATAGATGCAGGCAAGTTCTAAACATTATCAATAATTTCAAATTGTCTAGCATATTCTCGAGCCTCACATCCACGTTGAAAAAAAAAAAGAAAAGAAAAGAAAACAATGATTCTCAAAAGAAAAAAGACTAATCAGCAATAAAATAAATAACATAGCACGAAATTAAAGGGGAAAAAAAGAGAATAATGGAAAAAGGGAAGTATGAGCGTCTTGGACGCTTTCGGCTGCGGAAAAGAGAGGATCGAGTTCTCATCGTTGGAAGCTCGACGCTACTTCTAATTTCTGCTTTTAACTTTTTAGGGCTCCGATTTAAAGCATCTTCCTTTAGCAAGGATTTTGTCTGTCTATGAAAAAAAAAAAAAGAAAAACGAAGAAGAAAAGATTGAAGGATAATCAAAAGGTGGTATCTTAATATACAAAATTTTATTAAGTAGGATTATTTTTAAAATATATAATATTTTTACCTTTTTTTTGCAGTAAATGAGAATCACGGAAGAGTTTTATCCAATAAATGAAAGAGATCCTAAGGCTAGCTGCCCATATTTTTCCAATTGAAACAAAGGTCCAAAGCAGCAGCCCAATTAAGTCAATTAACGTCCAGACCCAAAGTAGCCCCAACACGGTCCAAGAAGTTCATTATCCACCATATCCAGGTCAGTATTGGAGGACAATGCGATTTTTCAAGACTACACATTCTTTTAAATCTTTTCTTTTTTTTCTAAAGGAGGTCACAGTAAAAATAATTTATAGTACCATGCGAAATCCAGATTAAAAGATGTGATTCTAATAAAATTTCTGAAAAAGTCGTAGCTAGAAGATGAGGAATTGTTGAATAAATATGCATCGTTATTAGAGTTGATCCTAGCATTAATCAGTCAGAGTTCCTCTATAGACATCATATGGTTTTTAACT
Source organism: Lumnitzera racemosa (assembly GCA_024138005.1). Taxonomy (NCBI): domain Eukaryota; kingdom Viridiplantae; phylum Streptophyta; class Magnoliopsida; order Myrtales; family Combretaceae; genus Lumnitzera; species Lumnitzera racemosa. The sequence goes on from JAMXBC010000010.1 coordinate 45,251,334, forward strand.
CAGTTGACATGCAATCCTAACATTAATTGATGCCTATCACTAACAGTGATGATATAGAGAGTCCTATTCATATAGCTATGTCAAAGGGTTTTTTCTTTTTTCCCCCTTAAGGAGTTGTATATTAACTCAAATTATAACTCTAATGTGCCACTTGAGTAAGATAAAAGATATGTTATTGTTGTGCCTCCTTCAACCTCCCTAATTCAACAATTTATGATTGCTCCAATTATATTTGAAGAAAATGTTGACTTTTATGAGTCAGACCCAATTCTGCAAATGACCTTAACAGAGAGATTGATGATGCTTTATATCATCTACCTCTTGTTACAAATGAAGAATTAATAGATGAAGATAAAGAGCTACACAGTAGCTTCAATGATTTTAAAATTGACACATCAAAGGATCCTCTACTACCAAGTCACCACAAACAGTGGTAGGAAGCATATGGTGTCTAACCCTCCTATGCCTAAGCCAATTGTCATGCCAATTTCGGATCCTATTCAATTCTTTAATAAAAGGCTTAAGGGCAATGATCATATCACATCTGAGGATAATGAATGTATAACTTTAGAAGATCTGAGCTTTGGTGATGGATTGAAAAAAAAAATGCTTATCTGATTTATACAATGGATACACACAATACCAAGCATTATTAGAACCTTAGGCTAAAACCTAAATTCTACCCCTCCTTTAATTTTGATCCATAAAGAACATATTATTTTCTATAACTAACTAATAATGAAAGAAGATTTCTAAAAACTTATTTTTCAAAAAAGTTTTCTTACTTTATATTTTTACGAAAAATATATTTTCTGACATTTTTCCTATTTTTATTGCCACCATGATCACTAAACTAAGAAGCTCACAATCATAGATTATTGAAATCAAAATTTATTTAAACCTAACAACACTTATTAGACTAAATTAACTAAAAAAAACTTAGGTCCTCGATTGACTTAAGCCCATTAACTTTTAAAGTCGAGCCTAACACATGTATTTTGCAAAATTTTAATTTTGAAACAAGCCTAATAAAACCTAAGTTCTAGTCCACTGATAGCCTTATTAGCCCAAAACTTCATTTTTGCATATTTTTGGTCAATTTGGATTTAGATGAAGCCCATAAATTGTCCTCTTTCACGCTCTTAAAATTCATTGGACTAAGCTTAATTTATTTTATAAAATGGGGCTCCTTTTGACTAAAAGCTTGGTTTCTATCAAATCATGAAATGTTTTAGACTTGAAAAATTAACTTTTGCCTAATAAATCTAAAGTGATTATCTTTTTTTTTTTTATGTTTCTTCTTATGTTTTGGTACTTTTGCCCTAATTTTCTATCTTTGGGCTTTTCACTTATTTCCATCTTTTGGTTCTCTTCTAATTTCTTTTTTGGTACTTTTCATGTTTTATGATTTTTTGTATTTTTCTAAAAGATGAGGCAAATATGGGTGTCAACAGCTACCTTTATTTTATGGTGATGTTTACATGAAAACTTCATCATAATTTTTATGGTGGTGTTTAAAGAAAACTTCACCATAAAGATCAAAAAATGAGACACCGGTTTTTACCTCAAATGATATGGATGCTTGGTTGACTAAAGTCATAGCCCTTGTTTTGGGGTTAGAGGGGGAAGGGGGAAGGATGGGGAAGAGCCAAGCGATAGTGAACTTAGATTTGATTCATTCTTCAAGGAGGTGCTAAATAACTTTGGAAGCTACACTTAATTTCATTTGAGCACTAGATTAATTGACAAGCTTAGACTTGGTTCTTTCTTAGGGAAATCCCCGACAACTAACGAGTTTGGACTTAGTTTCATTTGAGGATGCTAGACTAATTGATGAGCCTAAACGTGGATCTTTTTATTTAGTTTAGGATAGTTGTCATTCATTAGGATAGGTAATGCTCCCAAGGATTACTGATGATCCTAAATGAAGAGCAATTGTCATTCCCAAGGATGATCAAAGTTCCCCACGATAACTATTTCCTCTTAAGGATAACTAAAGTTTCTCAAGATGGTTATTACCTTCCAAAAGTTTGTCAATTTGATTAAAAGGTTCAAGGTAACTAAAGCTCTTGAGAGTTTCCAAAGGTTCGAAGAGTTCTTTTGAAAGGTCATCCAACTTGAGTTTTTTGAAAGGGTCTAAGGTCATTAAGGACCTAAGTACCATGGTGATGAATTAAGTTTTCTATTTTCTTCCCTTTATTTTTTTGGGAACCTTTTTCAATTGTTCAAAAAAAAAATTTTAAGGATTCTACAATTCCAAAGTAACCAATATATATATATATTTAAATTTTCTTTTTTCTTTTTCTCTTGTTTTGAAAAATACTCTTATTTAAAAATAATAAATTGCTATCACATAGGAAATTTTAACGACCCCTATGCATTACAAATTAACAATGGACTTACCCCATCACTCAACAATCATTTTATCTTGATCATATTGGCTTAAAGACTAAGTTTTATCAATTAAAGAAATGCCCTAGAGCATTCAATTGCTATGGCTTTATGCTAAAGGGTATAACCTCAGTAAATGGATCTTGTATGGATCTAAACCGTAACCCTTTTTTTAGCAATGTTGCCTCTATGGATGGCTCATTTGTTAGGCAAAATCCTTACTCCTTTTTTTTGGCATTATTCTTTAGAAATTCTAATTTAGGGTATCAAACCCTCTATACTTTACCCATTCATGTCTAAGCCTATCGCTTTGTCCTTTTAATTTAAGGCTGTAAGTATCACTAAAAACCCTCATATGGGGAGTTCTTTGTTTCATTCACTTGTTTATGGAAGAATAAGATTGTACACATTACCAACCTCTCATTAACAGGGAGTAATCAATCATTTTCTTAGCCTTTTAACTTACTTCTCTTATTTCCTCAGGATTCGAGGCATTGTTTCCACTTGGGGGCAAACTCATTTGAATTCTTAAAGGTGGTAATTTCCCACTCTATTGAATTATCCGTCTTGTAAGTGGTACAATTTAAGTTAATTTGATAGGTCTTTTCAGGGACTATAATAAGGGTTTTAGTTAATGTTTTGTCACAAGAAGATTCATGTCAGGGTAAATTTTCAAATCATCAACTATTTTGGATTTATAAATCAAGAACCTCTAAGAAGAACTAATATATGCTTGTACCCATTTCATAAGTAAATATTGTCTAGGATAAATTAATTCCTTTGATAAGAGGAGCCTATTGAAAAGGGTGGATATTGTGTTTGGGCTGATGGATTTCTATATGCTTTTGAGGAAAAAAGGTATGGAAATCTAGGCTTAATGTGTTTTAAGAAGCCTCATCTTTTGGTTATGATGGGCTTTTGGGCTTCAATGAATGTCTCAAGCTTTTTAGTTTACTTAAAGAGCTTTGAGTCATGAGAGGTTTGGATCTCTTTTTTTTTTTTTCTTTTTTTCTAAGATATGAGAAATGGGACTTAATAAGCCTATGAAGCTTTGGGGTCAATGTGTTTAGGAAACTTTACATTTTGAAAATTAGCCTTTCCTTGGGTAAAGAAATTTTAAAGCCTTTTTTTAGAATCATTGATTTTCAATTGAACCCAATATTTGCCACATATTTGATTACAGGGTCTAACCCTTTTTAAAAAAATGTCCCTAGTGATGAACCAATTCCTTTTCCTTAGAGTCATGCCCCAAACCTTAATTAGTAGGCTTGTCAAAAACTCCCTTAGGTTAGTTAGCCCTTTCTTTTGCTTCAAAGCATGTCCCTAGCAAAAAATTAGAGTTGCTCCAATGATCACTAAGAATATGTCCCATTTACAAATTACCTATTTTCCTCAATTCCCTATGCTTAATTTTGATTTAGCCCATAGAGTTAAGCTTTAATTGGAACTTTATTTTCTTCCCTTTTTTTAGTGTATATATTTTGAAGGTTTTTCCTTTTTATTTTGAGATTAAAACAGATAAATGATAGCAAGAGCATATTATTAAAAGAGGAGATAGTTGGAAACAACTATCAGTTGCATTTATTCATTTGCAATAATCATCTTCACTAGACTAAAGACTCGTCTAAATACATATATAAAATTAACCTTCCTCTTTCTTTATTTAGTAGCAAACCCCTTTCTTATCATCCTCTCTTCTTATGGATCGTTACCCCGGTTGAGGGGCTCTTTCTCTTGTCTCCCATTGCATTAAGCATATTGATGGATAGCCCAATAATCTTCTTGAAATATTGTTGGATTAACCAAGCATTAATTAGTCCTTCAATTTTACTTTTTGGCCTCCAACATTTATCTATAGAATGGCCCTTCTGGCTCACATGGTACTTGCATCTTGGTTGTAGGTCAAAATTTCGAGACTTGTAACCTAATTTAGAGACCTCATAGTTAATGCATTTGCTTATCTTAATTGATGGAAGACTTAGGACCTACAAATTATAATGTTGTTACGCTATTATCTCTAAGTTTTTGGGGCCTTTATGTTTTGAACCTTCGATTATGTTTACTATATAGGGATTGTGTATTGTACAAAGCTTGTATATGGTCAAAGAAGGTGTCATGATGTGACTTCCAAAATTAACTACAACCATAGATTTCTTATTGAATGATTCTATAGAGACCGGTTACTTTTTTGCTAACCTTCCTATCCTTATGGCATCTTCATTACAACCTCCTATGGTTACTATATGTACAAGACTTGTTGCAATGTGCCCCAACATGTGGTTGAAATATGATTCACCTAAAGTGTTAATAAGAATCGAGATTAAGAGGTAAGGGAGGTGTAATTTGTGTTGCTATGGATCTCCAGCTTTAAGCATATTTACTGAAAGATTCATTTGCTATTTTGGCCATTTTATTCGAATTTGACAATAATGTAACCATCTCCAAATTGAAGTTGTTTTGGTTATAGAAAACCTGCTCTAATTTATCCTAAATACTGACTTCGTTCAAGTCTAATTACGCATACCACATTAAGGTAAGGCCAGTTAAGCTATATTGAAAGGTTTAAACCAAAAGCTGATCCTTTTTAACATATTAAGCCATCTTTCAAATGTAGAGCTTGATGTGCAGTCTTAGACATCTAATTCCATCATACTTTTCAAAATCTAAGACCATAAATTTTTTAGGGACCTCTTAGACTTCAAGGATGTTGAGATAAACCAAACCCATTTCTCCAATTCATCGTACTTATCTAAGGCCCTTAGTATCAAATTTTTGAAGAATTTACGTAAGCACTACTTTTAAGCAGGCCCATGATTCGACTAAGAGTATTTCCTAAACGTTTTTAAGGATCAACTAAATTAAGAACTCAAGTTTACAAATAAAAATGAACTTACTTTTTCCAATTCAAAAGCCTATTATCGATAAAACCCGAACATGAAAAACTGCGGTCTCTAAAGTCACCTAAGACCCTAAACCCTAAAACAATTAAGGACTTTTAACCCTAAGTGACTAATTGATAATTTAATTTGAATAATTTCATTCAAATTTAGAAATTTTCATAATTTTATGAGAATCAAATCATAATCTACAAAACAATTCAAGAAGTAAATCCTAAAACAATTTCCTATAAAACAATTCCCTTATCTTCATGTCTAAGCCTTATATATGAATAAATAGACCAACTAATCACCCTAAATAACTTATTAATTGAGAGATGAAGTTATTTATCAATTAATAACCTATCAAAAACTAGTGATAAAACACTTTCCTTATCACCCATTAACTTATACTACATATCGATAAATTATTACAAGATTTCAGATGCTTAACTTTAATAAATGAGACAAGAAAACCATGCCATAAAGAGACCTTAATGGCCGGTTCTTGCAAGCAAGAAAAGGGAGGGTCATACTCTTATCTTTCATCCATCAATCACTTTATCTTATACTCCATTATTTATCTCTTAATGCTTACATCATCAAGAGTTACAATTGTTGATTTTTGTACATACTACAAGACAACACAAACAAACTTCTTAAACACATTTCCATCAATCGACCAATCTTTCTCCCATTGCCTTCACTTTCAACTTAATTTTCACTTCCTTTTCTCTCACTTTGAAAACCACTCAAAAGAGGAAACATAAAACCTTACAAAATCTTACACTTGCCATCACATTCCAAGCACCCACACTCATAGCACTTTCAACTTCACTTTGTGTCTTACATTTGCCAACATTCAAAGCTCCTTTAGGATCCTTAGAACATCTTTCAAACCCCACTTCAAAGGACCAAAACTCAAAGTTTCCAAGAAGGTTGCAAGAAGAAGGAAGTAAGACAAAAGCTTATGTGGAAACTTAGTGCACCACTACCATATATTTGCTTTGTGGACAAGTAAGTGTATCTTGTGTTAGTGGTTTAGTTTTCATGTTAGAAGACCATGATTTCTTGAAGATATGAGTATGATCATAAGTTGATAAAACATCTAAGACTACCCTAAGAAGCAAACTCATGAAACCCTTACGTGAAAGTTGAATTATGAGTATGTAATGTTGGTGTTTTATAAAGATACTTATTTAACACTTTGAATGGAAGATTTTAAGTTGAAAAAATCTTGAAATGAGAACTTAAATGAAAGGGAAGCATGCTGGACGTAAGGTCTTAGAAGTCACTTGGATGTTGTTTTCACTTTTATTAAGTTAAACATACTCAAATCTAGATTTAGGTAAAGGAAAAATCCATCACATGAAATTATATAAGGAAACCAACTTTATGAGACATGAACTATGATATGAAAGTTATGATAAGTATGAGATCTTCTATTTCATGTAAAGCATGAGCTAAATAATCACCTCATGGAAAAGAAGTTAAGTTAAGATTTGAATACAAGTAGCTTAAGTTCACAACCTAACACCTAAACTTAAGGAAATGATGAAACAAGTTGAAAAACCAAGTTAGAAGCCTACATACCAAACCAACCAAATCTTGAACTTTGCTAAGAGATACTTAAAAACATGATAAAAGTAAGTAAACAAAGTGAAAAGACCAACTAAAGCAATTACAATAAGTGTATTAAGCCTAGAACTCAAAACCAAACTTAAAACTTCCAAAACAAGCCTTAAATACCAAGTTGAACCTACTTTAAGTTTCTAACTAGCAACTTAGCACAACAATAAAAGTTTTTTTAAGACTCTCAAGACTTTCACAAGATACTCCCCTAAGCCCAAAAAAGTGATTATCTTTGATTTGGGTAAAAAACAAACCCATTCAACAACTTAAGCACACTTAAGAGCCCAAGAAGTGGTTGTTAGCCTTAGGAGTGTAAATCAAAGTTATGAATCTGATCTTAAGGAGTATTTTGAACCTAGAATAAGATCTAAAACCTAAGCCCAAAGTACTCCCCAGGTTACCAAAAAGCCCATTAACCAACTAAAGCCCAAAAGCACTCCAAATCATGAGGCCCATTACGGTTTTGACCTATGGGAAGATTTGCGTGACTCATCTCGAAAATCTAACCTCACCATGTTAAATTATACTTGAAAACGATGAAGATTGACTATAAGATCATAAAAATCGAGTTTGAAATGAGAAAGTTATATGCGATCGAACTTTAAGTAAGAAACCGAAAAAAATACGAAATTTTGTCAAGAGTATAAGTTAAAAAGTTTTAGCTTAGTTTTCTAAGTTCATTTCAAATCCTTATAGTATTACGACTTCGATGTCTAGGGGGTCTAGCAGAGATGACCTACCCCTAGACTACTTCAATTGATTTGCATGGTTAAATGAATGAATTCCTGATGACTCTTTATTTGATTTTACTTATAGAATAGATGCACCTAAACTAACATATATAAATTGAATGCTTGTAAGATATGGGAAATCCATGTATGTGAATTCATGATTGAATGCTATGGCTTGTTAATCACTTAATAATAGTAATTTCTTACAATAATCCATATGTGCGATTGTATGGAATAAAATTGTCTGATCACCATGAAAAACCGGATTAATCACTTATATGATTAAGAAATATAATAAATCATCCATTCCCCATAATTGCATTCTGATGACACCGACAGCCACTTCATGTAGAAGATGGGAAGGGACTCACTAGAAGAGGGCCTCCTACAGGATTAGGCACTAACTATGTCATCATTTTATATTGATTCTCTGTCTTAAGCTGACGAACTTACTAGGTGCCGGGAGACGCCAACCGTCGGCAAGGGGGCGTGTTTTGTAGCTTCTGCTTAGGGCGTGTGTTTGTGGACTATAGGGGTCATCACATTGCTAGACTTAAGATTTTGAAACTATGATTTATTGTTTAGTAAAGAAAGTATATATATATATATATATAGTTTTGTTTTGACTTAAGCACAATAGTACAAATGAAATAAAACCCAAGGTCTAGAATCCAGATTTTGGTTTGGGTCAATTAATTATCTCCAACCTCAACCATAGGAGGTGTAACTCTGAGTCGTATACAGTTCTTTAGCCATTGCATGCGTTGTTTGGCATATTGGTTTTTCATGCACTCATATATTTATGCATCTAATAAATTTCTGTTATGCATTATTAACGAAGGTATTTATCTCACTAAGTTTAAGCTTACACCACGACAGATTTCTTTTGTTTGGGCCGTGGAATACTCGAGATGAGTCTTATTTGGAGATGAGATGGAGCGATTAAGGAATGGAGATAAGACTTTTTTTGTAATAGCTTTTTGTAGATAGCCATTTATCTTTACTTTTATTCATATTATAGATTGACATTTCTAATGTAGTTTTCTTTACAAACTGTATTTGTTTGTAGTATTCTTTTGGTGTAGAACTTAATGAGTCCATACGTTTACTTGATTAATTTACATCTTAGAAGTTAATTTTAGTAAATTGCTATATATTAGTTATCTATGAACCTAGTGGTAGCGTATAGTGGAAAAAGCCTTGTGTATCGTATGAAAGGCCTGAGATCAACAAGTGGGCTGATAGTAGACCTTTATGCAATATACAACGATCTACTACGACACTAGGTTGTGATAATTTGCTCTCCCATTACCTTTTGCTTTTCCTCTAATCCATTTATTTGGCCTTTGTTGTTACTTCCAAAATTATGCTTATGTAGCCCATTTAATTGAATTACCTATGAAGCTTTGCCAGTAAGGCTTTGATTAGTGACTAAAATCTCAGTTCATTCCATGATTTAGTTAAGGGTTTATTCCATTGTTGCTAGCTTATGTTGAGTGGAGCTACTTGACTCAACCATGTTAGACAAGAAGAATGACTGTTGAGTTTTGGGTTAGGTCTAACCGTTTATAAGCAACTTTCAACGTTGTAAAACTCCCTATTAATGGTAAATCTCTTTTTTTATTCACAAATTAAGAAGATAACGAATTAAATTATGCACAAAATTTTCTAATTTATATAAATGGTCGCCAATAAGTAGCTGATTGTAATCTAAGAATAAAAATTGATAAATTTACAAAGGTAATTTAAAAGACCCAGATTAGCAAATAGAGAATTAAATGAATTATTGCAAGTTTTCGTATAATAGGCAATTATTTATAATCTTTTTTTTTTTGGACTTATTGAAACCAAAATCTATCATTTTTAGGAATGATTATCTTTTAAGTGTCAATTTTATAAAAGCTCCACAAACTAATTAATTTTCCTTTTGTCAACTAGATGCAAGCAATTTTGAAAAGGGACAAAAAGTTTTAATAAAGAGTGGTTTGAGGATGGTACTATTATAGAAGGGAAAAAACTAAAAGGGACTAGTACCAGTCGTAGGCTAAAGCAATAGGCTTTATTTACAAGGATAACAAGGGTAGCTAGTTATGAATATAACTTATGATTACAAAAGAGATTATTTTACAAACTTGATACATTACTCTCTTTTTTTTTCCTTTTTTTTTATTCCTCATTTTTATCTATGTCCCCTTAACAAATCGAGGGGAAATGGTGAACAGGAAATTGATATTTACATAGAGTAAGACATATTTTTTTGCTCACAAAACATTTTAAGTTGTTTATTATTATTTTTAAAATATTGAATCTTTTTCCTTTTCTTTTTTTATAAGAAAAATTTTGAAAAATGACCCCCAAAATTAATAGTTAAATATTTTACAAATTGAGAAAAAAAAAATTAATCATACAAGGGTATTACTACAAAAAAGATGAATCAAGACTTATAGAAGGAAATTAATTATATAAGGGTATTGCTAAAAAAAAAAAGATGAATCAAGACTTATAGAAGAAGGAAATTAATTATATAGGAGTATTGCTACAAAAAAGATGAATCAAGACTTATAGAAGGATTTATTTATAAGGGACAACTTCTATTTGGCTTCTAACTAAGCTTGCTAGACTGTATAAAGGGGTAATTTATAGGATAACAAGTTTGAATCTTTTATTTTCTAAAATTTTCTATATTTTCAAATCCTTCTAAAAACATATGGAGATTGACAAAATGTTGACTATCTACGATGATAAATGAAATTTAATATTTCTAAGAATTGGGATAATTAAAATATTGGGTAAATTGCACCTTCACCCCCTTAAAAACTTTTAAAATTGTATAAACTTCCATTTCTTTTCAAAAGTTAGCATGTAGCACCTTAAAACAAGCGTAGGCCTCATTTTTACTATTGACTAAGCTATCACGTGTAAAGTAAGTTGACATGTACACTTACGTAGGAATTTATTAATATTTAATTAATTGAAAATTGATAACAAAGCATAAAACAATAAATAGAAAACTAGAAAATAAAAAGAATGAACTACAAAATTGAAAGAAAAATAAACATTGAATTTCAATGATAAGACATATTTATAATACACTCATTCATCATATATGTTCTATTACTATTTAGGTTTGTGTAAAACTAGAAACAACAAAAAAAATATAAGTGTAATATAAGATAAAATAATAAAATAAAGTATAAAAATAAGGTGGTTTAAGTCAAGGACACAAGTGATGTTGTAAAAGTTAAGTAAGGGCAGTTTGGGCAGAGGTTTTTTCAGCGAACCCTAGATATTTAAGCCTTTGTTGCACTTGCAAAAACCCCTTTTGCTCCTTTTCCTACATGTGCAATAACTATTCCTTAAGGTTTGTACGTGTTCTTTAAGCCACAAAGCAAGAAACATAAAGTTTAGCGTTTCTAGGTTGAGGGATCAAAGATAAGGTTGTTATGCATTTTAATTGTGTTTTTCTCACGGATTCTTATTGGGAGACTGCTTATTTGCATAGGACAGCCCAAATTGAATTTTAGAGGCCTCTTTAAGTATCCCACAGTAGATCTCATGGGGTGAAAGCAAAATCAAAAGGCATAAAACTTCAAGATAAGGTTGTAAGGGTGTTATCTTTAAGTTTGTTATGTTTTCTTAAAGGATCTCATTTTTCACATAGGGTAGCAAGTAAAACAACCTTAAGGATAGTCCTACACATGTCTTACAATGTGTTAGCGGTGGTAAATGCATTAGAATCAAGTCACAATAGGTATGTTTTGTTCTTGTTTACCTTATTCTTATTGTTTCGATGGGTTATGTGTTGATTAATGGTTTTGAGTTAAGATTTCAATTGTAGAGTGTTTTAATCCAAGTTTTTAGTAGTTAGAGTTGTAATGTTATCAGGTTATAAAGTTAAGATTGGTGATACACGAAAATAGCAAAAGTAAAGTGTATGCGTGGGATGAACACGTCGTTGCAATATGTAAAATTCTATAGATTATAATAGGCATCCGGACATCATCCCCTTTAGCATCTAGATGCCAAGTGCAACCCTACACCTTTTAATCATGGCATGCAGATGACAGATGACTTAGTATCCGGATGCCATGACCCCTGACAAGTGCAACAACGTTCCTTTTGGTTTTTAAATATTTTCTAGTGTGTTTTCTTATCTTAAAACTTTCCCAAAAAATCCTAACATATTTTGACATTGTAGAACTTATCTTAAACCTATCTTATCTTCTTAGCAATTTTAGGACCCTAAAAGTGTTGAATTACAAGAGTGAGTGACGTATTCTGAGTTGAAAATTTGTGTTAAATAGAATTAGAAACTAAGTATTTGTGTTGTTCTCTTTTAAACAGGTTAATAGGGATCACAGATTGATCACAGACTAATCACTCACTCCCGAGCTCAAGGACTCACCCATATGGTTCGCTAAGCTATCTAAGGGGAGTTAAACTCTAAAGAATAGTGCATTCTCTAACCTAACCTATCGAAGTGTTCTATTCTCCATCTTAATGAAGAAACCCCCAAGGTGTCTGACCTATTGTTAAGCTGACCTCTTTACAACACACTAATCCAAGGCCAAGCACTAAACCCACCTACTACCGAGCTAACACATCTCCGAGGCTGAGCTACCCCACTTTCAGACCGATTAGCCAAAGCTAATCCAAAGAATAGTCATCTATGGGACCAACCCTATCAAAGCCTTGAACAGCTAAACTGCTGAACTGTTGATCATCCGACCTGACTTGCTCTACTCGGATCAACTGTACCTAGCAAAGCAATATCATCGGGACCACAGAATAAACAATTGATACATACCCTATTTTTGTAACATCAGTACTGTCCTTACAAGAATATTCCCTTTCCATTTGATTACAAATTTACCCTTATGAATTACACATTTTTCCTTTTCTCATAAGAATCTTTTTTGTAATTTACATTAATCTAGGACTTGCCCTAATTAGGCCATATAAATACTTATAGTATGTAATAGCTGTAACATAAGTATATTGAATTTTCGGATGTTATTCTTCCTTCTTCTTAAGCTTGTGTTTTCTTGTTAAGGACTGAGACCTTGAAGCGCTCTTATTTAGACTACTAAACATGGACTAGTGGTAAGTAACCTCGTATTATACTTGTGCATCATATCAAGTATAGTTTAAGCTCATGTGAAGCATTAGCAAGTCATATCCATCGTCGATGAACAAGGAATCCTACTAAACCCTTAACTACCATTTCTCTTTTAAACCATCTTACGATTTGGACACACCCCTATTTGGCTCGTTTGATATTAGTAGCTGTAATATCCCATAAATTAGCAATCAAGACATTAACATATGAGTATTACGATAAAGCTCTATCCTTGTACGATTAGGATCAAGAAATCGAGTAGGCTAAAAGCTTATGAGAAATTGATAACCTTAATTGAGGAATCCTCGTATACATAGAAGTTAAAAATATAATAAAATATCAAAAACATAATCAAGATAGTGAGAATTTGCTCTATATAAGACCCTAAAGTCGAGTTTAAGGCAACCACATCTAAATTTAGAGTTTTTAGGAAAAGTTATCCAATTGAACCCGAACTTTATGACTAAGATAGAAAGGTTAGTTGAAGTGATTTGGTGAAGTTACATTTTGAAAATAATTATCCAAAATCTCGATTTTGCCCTTAGAAGTATGATTATCTAATATAGTATAAAAATGATCGAAACCCTTAAAATTGAGCTCGAAATACGACGAGAACTTACAAATAAGTTAATTAGGCAATAAAAGAAAATAATATAACATAATATACTATATAAGTATATACGTATTTTTATGATTATACCCAATATATATAATAAATATACTCGTAAATTAACCTAAAACTATATAATTATATATAATAAGCATTAAATTTGCAAAAATTAAATTGGAAAAATATCTTGAAAATAAAATACATGTTAGAAACATGGTTATATGCATATAATTACTCATTAAGTGTGGTACATATATATAGTGTATATATATAAGTATATTAATATAATAATTAAATATACTTAAATTATTCAAATATTACTAAAATTACACTAAAATTTAACCAAAACTTATCCAAATGATGTGGGAACAGCTAGAATCTACGTGGCACTTCAACAATAGTTGGAAATGATGACTTAAAAGTAAATCATCAATAATTTGCCACCTTATACTTTTTGTTTTTCAAGAAAAATAGTAAAATAAATTACTTAATAATTAAGAAAAAAATCTAACTGACCCTAACTACAATAAATAAGACTCCCTTACAACAAATACACATTTAGGAACCCAAATTACAGAAAGGAAAAATAAAAAAAAAATCAAAAGAAAATAGAAAAAATTAGAACAAAAACAGAGCAAAGACCGAGCTAGGACATTTCTTCAACCATCCAATGACTTGACGTGAAGCCCCACCGCCACCTAGTAGAGCTACGATCAACTAAGCCAGCCAACAACCCCTCTCCGGCCAATGGTAACCGGAGTTTCGATGAACTCAGGCTTTAAGCTTTTGCCCTATTTTTCTCTATGTTTGAAAAATTATTAAATTAATTAAGAAAAATATGGAAAAATTTATTTTAGGTTATTTTAGATTTTCTTTCATTTCTTAAATTTATTTTAACAAAATTATGAATATTTAATATACTTGTTTAATAAATGTATTATTCATCCGAAATTTGAAATTCAAAATAAATATACTATATGATGTAGTTTCTAACTCAAAATTTTTTTGTAAGATACTTATGATATATAGATAATTTCTATGTAGCTTGATTTTTATTTGAATATTTTTAATATTTATTGTATTTTTGGCCTAAAAATAGCTCGAAATTAGGTTGAAAATGTTAAATAAATAGGATTTATGAAATTAAACAATGAAATTAACTTATATTGATTTCTAATGAATTATAATGATGTTAGGATATGTTGAAAATAATTTTGTACAAAAAGAATCATATTTAAGTAATTAAGTGTAATTTAGGGGTAAAATCGTAATTTTGAATATATGGGTAATAGATCGAAAACTAGAAACCAAGTACTAGCTAAATTTCACATATTTTTAGGAGTTTATAGAAATTTATGAGAAATTATTTGGTAACCCAAGCCATTTATTATGAATTTATGTAGTAAAATAGCTTAAATAATGAATTAATACCCAATTCTAGTAGTATTAGGTTAAAATATGATAAATAGTTGAATAAAAATTATTTATTTGTGTACTAGTCAGATTGGATAAAAATTATATTTTTTAATATATTTAATGTATTTCATTAATCGAGATATGTTATAGAGGTATTAGGGTTAAATAATATCTATATTATGGGTTATATTAACAAATTAGGTAAAATATGATTTAATAACATCAATTATGTATAGTACAATAATATTTTATTAGATACGTATAACTGTGTTAAAAACTTAAATTACGTATAAAAAGTTATCTCTAGAAATTAAGACTCATAATATGTATCGCTAAATTTGTACGAGACTAACAACATTATTTTTACTAAAATCACATAAACCTAGATAATATAACCTATATCTCTACAATATTACTGATTTTCATACTATTATAACTTCACCATAATTGAAACATAATTTAAACGACTAAAAGTACGTTTTGATACAATCGAAATAATATATTATACGTAATAGTATAATTGCGTACATTATTAATACTTAATAACTTAACTTGATTCGTTATTATGAAATATATTATTACATAAGGAAAATGATAATATACTTTATATATATATATAGCCACTTTAGATAAAACCCTAATGTTTTCGTGACCATTACGAAAACTGAATTTAGATTTCGTATATATAAGGCCTCCTAGTAATTGAATCGTTGATGACATGAGTTTTCCGAAGTGAGCATCAGGATAAGTAAGTAGGATCAATGTTTTACTGCATTTTGGGATATTATTTCAAAATATCTAGAAATTTTGGTATGTATTGGCTTGTGATTATAGTTAGCTATTGGTACGTATGCAACGCTTGTGGTTAGGTTTCGATTTACTATGATGGAAGCTAAGCTCTATGATATGAATGTTCCATAAATATTATTATTAAATTATTTGAGCTTAGTTGATCACCCTAAAAAGATGAACCAACTCAAACTTGGCTTATTATTTAATTTGATATGCATCGCACCCTACTAAGGGTAAGGAATAGGATTCTCAGGCCAAACACGAACTCCTTTCGATGAGGATAACTGAAATGATTCTTTCCTCACCCTTAGCCAAATTAAGTGATAGAAGAGAAGGTTGCGATAAGATTGAGGGCCGTAGTTCGAAAGTGGTCATAGGAGGAGGTGTTCTCCATTGCACAAGCCTTGATTTGGTTTCGATCCGTAAGTATGTGACGTCAATCTTCTCAACCTAGATTAAAGCGGGTGAAATTTCTCTGATCTTACAACAGACCGGATAATGTCATGTGATGGCATTTTTTTGTACATACATTGCATCTAACTAACTTGATTGAAAACCCTGCTTGTGATGTCTTGAGTGCATACTTCTGTCTTTGCTCTACTTATTGAGCATTTTATCGCTCATTCCCCTATAGTTTGTTTTGCAGGTTCCAAATTGCTTATAAGTACCTATCCAACTCGAGAACTCTAGTGAACTAGGATGGGGAGTGAGATACAATAAGAAATGGCCGGTTATTGCCCTTAGTATTAACTTTTTGTCTTTTAAGGAAAACTACATAAAACTCCTCAAAGAGCTTAGTAGTTTTCAATATTTTGTTATGTATATGAAATGACATGTACGTGTAGGATTTATTACTACTCTTTTACAAGGTCAAATGATAAGTTTATTATTTCAAAGGATTACTCCACAAGTTTATATTAATCAAGTATCGAATTGGACACTTCAAAGGGGTAGAGTCGAGTATGCCTTGTGTGAATTAAGTCTAAAATAGTAGCTGTGAGAACAGTTTCTATCTTAGGATAGTTCACAAGGTGGGACTGTTATGACTTCACCTTTTCGGGGCATGACAGTGGCCATGTGTCAACCTTCTCGACAATCCGTATCATAGATCATGAGATACTTGTATTAGATTCTAAATGAACACTACAATTAAGTATGGGATATATATGTTTTAGGTAAGTGTGTAGGAATAGTAAAGCTAAACAAACTTAATGGAAACATAACTTAGATAAGTGTACTACTTGTGCTTGGTTGGGCCTAAGACATTAGGAGGAGCAAACCTTGGGGTGATACCCCAATGATCCTTGCACGATAGTATCTTGATTGGAGTCATACTTGGAAATGATTCGGGTAAATTTAGGACATTCTGTAGTTACTAAGGTATTAAGGAGGACCGAACACTAACACTTAAATGTATTATATATATTATAGGCTGGAGTCATAAGTTACTATAAGTTCCAGGACACCGGAATTATGTTGCTTATCAGACCTTAATAAGGATAATAATTAGTGGTTGTTCCATTAGATATTTGAATTTAAGTGTTGTATTTGCTTATGCATTTATTGTATATTTATGTGCTAATGGCTATACTACGTATTGGCTTTTGCTCACCCTTAAGGGTTTTATGCTTTTAGATGTTGGTACAAGATTTAGTGACTATGAGGAATAATGTTGTAAGTATGGGTACTATGGCAAGGACGCTGATTTTTACAATTATTACTATGATTTTGCTGATGGCTTAACATAGTTATTGGATAAATGAAAGTCCTTTTGGTCATGTTGATAGATAGAGTTATTCACTTTTATTTTTTGTTACCTGGGTCCAGAGAAGTCACTTGAGACTTCTCAAGTCTTTGTTAGTTGGAAATATTAAGTTGTTAAGTTTTAAAGATATGAGATGTTGAGTTTTGCTTTTTGGCATTTGAGACAGTTATTATAGATTTATGTTAAGTTATTTTATTTGAATAAAATATAATGAGGATTCAATCCTTTGTATTTATTAGTGAATTGAGAATGTTTCAAGACAACACTAAAAAATGTAACATGGGAGTTAATACAAGTGATAGGTGATTAATGAGGCATATGATGACAATAGTAAGCGGGTTTAGATACCTAATGTATCAGTGGATTATAGGGATATGTAACAGGTTATAATTTCCCAAGTTTTGGGGCGTTATAACTTTAATGGTATTAGAGCCTTAGGTTTTAAATCTAAATCATAAACAATGTAAGCTTAAAACTTAGTAAAAGTAAGTCGTGAATCAAAGTGCTATAACCTAATTGTATTAATGAGATGAGTAGCATGAAAGGTTGTATTGAGTTTTATTGTTGAAGTAGTTCATTTTATTTACATTTTTAGTAATCCCTTCTTTTCTCGTACTTGTAATACATTTAAGTTACAAAAACCCTTCCTTTGAAACCAACTTACGTAACTTCGTTCATGTATTTTCTTTTTATAACATGCCTAAACGTGGTGCTACTTCTAACTCTTCATCTCATCCTTAAGGCAATAAGGACACCAACCCAAACCACATCCCCCTACCAAACTAAAACTAGGTTGAGACTGGTTTGTCACCTCAAGGGTAAAGACTCCTTCACCAGCCTAAGGCTAGCCTACCCCTAGCTAAACTTAAGGCCAAGAGCAGACCTACTTTCCCTAGGGTATGCCTACCCAAAACCTAACCTAGTTACATTATGATCAAGGACAAGGTTCAAACACTATGATCGCTACTCAACTTCTAAATCAGATAAATGCAATGATAAGGGTATTGGTGCAGCAATAGCAACAAATTCAAAGGGACATGCAAGTGATAGAAGCGAATGCTAAGATCCAGAGACAAGAAAGGCAAGTCACCATGGATGCTAGTATAGGTGGTCATATCAGCAGGATTACTTTTGATCGATTTGTGAAGATCACTCAAGATCTTCACCCCAAGTCAAATGATCTTATGGGGCCCGAGGAATGGATCATTGAGGCAAAGAAGTCCTTTTCCATGGCAAAAGTACCAGATAATAGAAATGTAACCTATGCTACCTTCTTTTTGAAAGGTTCTACAACCTAATAGTGGGAGAATGATCCCAGGATTGATAGAAATGCAGCCGGTCTTATCACTTAGGAAGGATTTAAGCAACTGTTCTTTGATAAGCTCTTCTTCGATAGCACTAGAGAATAAATGGAGCTAACCTACCAAACATTGCAGTAGGGTAATCATTTATTGTCAAAATATGAGGTATAATTGAACCACCTCACCCGTTTCCTACCAAAGCCAATTAGAAGAGATGAGAGGTCATGTACCTGACAATTCATGATGCCTCTCTAAGGTTGTACGTAAGGAGAAGCATCACAGCAAACGGGAACGAAAAGAAAATAAAGGGGCTTAGCAAATCTAAGTAACTACCAATTAGATATGATACACCAATTGCTTCTACTTAGCCTACAATTCTCCAAATGTGACTCACTAGTATGAAATATAGGGTCACTTACCACTACTCCTTACAAAAGGGATTAGATAAGAATTAAAGGGAAAATAAGAATACTAGGGTTGCTCATGAAAGGAAACTTATAATAATCTGATGTAATGAGTTGTTGTTTGTGTACAAGTAGATGGGGTTTATATATTAGCTCTACTAAGGTTACAAGATATGTATGGAAAAGACAAAAAGGGTAATTTACAATTGAAATACATAAAATATATTAAAAAGGGTAAAAAGGCAAAGAATATTCTATAAGGAAAAAGTAAGGAATCCTTCTAGAATGTCGTGCAAAGAAAACACATGTCACATAGTTGATGGCAGTCTGGAATGCAACTAGTCTTGCTGAGGTGTACCTTAAGGTGGCTCGGCTTTAATAAGAGAATTCAAATGAGGATAAAAGAAAAAGTCAACATCAAAGCAGACCTAATCTGGTTTAGGTTAGAACTTGGGTACTAGAAAACATTCTGATGCTTTACAGGTCAGGTGTCTAGGTAACTTGACTCGAACGGAGGTTTAATGCTGGTCGGCTTGGGAGTTATCTAGATTATGGCATGAGCTCAACAATAGTTATGGCTACTTGACTAATCGGCATACACATTAAGTAAGTTGGCATGATGGCTTAGCAGTTCGGGAACTATGCTAGAACTTATGAGAGCTTGATGCTCGGGTCAACAATAGTGTAAAAGATGGAGATCAAAATAGGAATCCCTATCCTGAATAGGGTTTCAAGTTAGTATATTTTATGTGAGTTCTTATAGTCCTCTAGCTTAGCTACGCATGACTGTTTTAAGGAGTTGATTCCTATCATCTACCTAGGGGTTAGAAAGATTTGTCCTTAAATCTAAAGTGACTTTATGCTCTTGTTTTATCCTATCATTTGCTATGCCTTCTTTTGGTTGGTAGGGAATTAAGTCGGATACATTGAAGGTAGAGGAAACACCATAGTTCTCGAGAAATTAAATTTCGTAGGTGTTGCAGTTAATCTTCTTTAACACTTTAAATGGACCATCAACTCTTGGAGATAACTCGCTTGTTTCAGGTGCAGAAATCTTTCTCAGCTAAGGTGAATCTATACTAAGTCACCTCATTTGAAGGAAACGATTTGATGACTACGATTACCGATCTCTTGTTGTCTTCAGTTGAACTTAATGATCTTCCTTGCTATGGACTGATGTAGTTCTTGCGATTCTTAGGCTTGAGTAACTCCAAATTAACACTCTTCAGTAGCTATGGGGGTATCGGTTAGATCTAGTGGAATAATGGGATTGAAGCCATAGACGATCTCGAATGGATTCTTCCTAGTAGTGCTATAGATAGTTCGATTATATGCGAACTCTACAACTAGTAAATATAGATCACAATCTTTTAAGTTCTTTCCTACGATAGCTTAAAATAGATTCCCCAGCATTCTATTCACTGCTTTAATTTAGTCATTAGTCTGAGGATAGTTATTAGAGCTAAACACAAGTTTAGTTCTAAGTCTTCTCCAAAGAGTCTTCTAAAAATAGATCAAGAATTTTGTGTCTCAATATAAAACAATGATCTTCAGCATTATATGTAGTTGGACAACTTCTTGCAAAAACAAGTCAACAATATATAGACCATCGTTAGTTTGATGGTACAGGATAAAGTGTGCCATTTTACTAAAGCGGTCTACTATAACAAAGATTGAATCTTTTCCTCTAGATGTCTAAGATAACCCTAGGATAAAGTCTACACTGACGTCAACCCAAGGTGAGGTTGGTGTAGGCAAAGGCATCTACTCTCCATATGGCTCTCTCTTTCCACTGGTCCTCCTACATACTTCATATCTACCTTATGGACATCCTTAGCCAAACTATACTAGCAAAAGTTCTCTTTCAATAGGTTAGTTATTTTAGTCTCTTTAAAAAGACTAGATAATTTACCATAATGAGCTTCACTCACCAATAGCTCACGTGTAGAACAGCTTGGGATACACAACCTTCTTTCCTTGAATAGATAGCTATCCTTGATATAATATCCTCCAATAGCAAATATTTCTCTACATTGCTCAAGAATAGGAACAAAATGGAAGTCATAAGCATATTACTTGATGATAAGTGAAAATCTCGGTAATTTCGTCTATAAGGTGGTTAGCAAGATTTGTCAACATGACAAGGAATCTACGACTACGTTAGCATTACCTTTCTTGTATCATATCACATAAGAAAACCCTTCCATAAATTAGCCACTTTACTTGTCTTTTCAAAAGTTGTTTTGACTTCTAAGATACTTTGAGGACTCATGCTACGTAGTGTAAATCATAAACTCTTAAGGTAGCAGATTGTGTTGTCATATAGTAAAAGCTCGTAAAAGAAAGTATAACTCTTTTTCATAGACAAAATAATTCAATATGACACCACTGAGCTTCTGACTGTAGTAAGCAACTAATCACTATTCTTGCATTAGGATGACACCAATTCTAATGCTTGACACATTGCATTCCAATTCAAATGGCTTGTCAAAATTTGGTAAGGATAGGACAGGGGTAATAGTGAGCTTCTCTTGATTTCCTTGAAGCTCTGCTCAGCTCGATCATTCCATTGGAATCCATCATTTTTCTTTGTCAACTCGGTCAAGGAGGCTATAATCATACTGAAGCTCTTAATGAATCTTTTATGGAAAGACAAAAAGTTATGAAAACTTCATACTTCAGTGACATTCTTTAGCATCGACCACTCTAAAAGAGCTCGAGCCTTTTCTTTATCTACTCGAATTTCTTCTCTTCATACTATATAACTAGGAAAGATAACTTCACTTTGATAGAACATCACTTCTTCAAGTTCCCATACAACTTCTCGACTCATAAAATGTAAAAAAAAACATCTTGAAGGTGTTGAACATGGTTGTTTAAGTCAATACTGTATATTAACATGTCATCATAGTATACGACTACACATCTTCCGATTATCGAGTGCATCACATGGTTCACCAATTATGTAAATGTGCTTGGTGTATTGGAATATCCGAAGGGCATAACTAACCATTCATAGAGACTATACCTTGCCTTGAAAGAAGTCTTTCATTCATCACTAGGTCTCATGTAAATTTGGTGGTAGTTACTTTGCAAATTAATCTTTAAAAATAAATTAGCACCATAAAGCTAACCTAACATTTCATCGAACCTCAGTATTGGGTATCTATACTTGATGGTAATACAATTTATTATTTGGCTCTCAATATACATATATCATGAACCATCCTTCTTTGAGACAAGTAGAGCAATTACAGCATAAGGACTTATGCTTTCCTTTACATAACCTCATTCTATTAACTCATCCACTTGCCTTTTCAACTCGGAAGCTTGCTCGAGGTTCATTCTATAAGCAGATCAATTCAACAAGGCTACGCCTAGCTATAGATTAACACAATGTTCTATAGCTTAGACTAGGGGTAGTCCCTTAGGGAACTCTTTAAGAAATAGGTTAAAAAATTCATCAATTAATCTTCGAATCTCATTAAGAACATCTTTAAGATTTCTCATCTCTAACAATCTTTCGATCAATAGAAACATAAGCTCATGAGTCTTCTCAACAGCTCAAAGCTTTCTTTAGCTTTGCATTAAAGCTTTCTTTTTATTAGCTCGGGTTAGCTAGTTATGGGTCCCGTTCACTTGGCTGGGTATCATAGGTTGCATCACAATCTTTTTTTCCATGCTTGACAAAGGCATAGTTGTTATCCATTGTAACTAATAAATCCATCAAACAACCACTGTCTCCCAAGTAACAAATGTAAGGCTCTGATGAGGACAACATCACATATCACTTCATCCGTATAGACATTCCCAACACTAAAAGGCATGGATACTTGTTCTGTTACATGTAGAGCACCTTTATCATGAAGCTGATATAGCTTATAAGGTTAAAGGTGCTTAGAAGTCGATAGTCATAATCTTTGCATAAAGGATTATGCAACCACATTGGTACAACTCCCTCTATCCACAATGATGGTATACAATTGTTCTTTAATAGAATACTTTGTAGAACAAGTTTTCCCTTTGGTCTTCCTCGAAGCTCGATAAGGACCTCAACACTTATCTCAATGCTAAGGTCGTTATCTTTCCCTGGTCGACGTAGACATAAGTCTTCTCTTCCTCCTCAGCTTCAACTCTTCCAACATTCTTTTCTTCCTCTGGCTTGCTCTTGTTAGTGCTATTCACTGCATCTCCTCAGAGCACCATGATATGCTAGCTTGGACACTTAGCAACTATGTGTTTAAAACCCAAGCATTTGAAGTATTTCACTTCGCTTATCTTAGGTTCAAAGGCATGTCCTTTTTCATATGTCCTTAAGGTTGGCTTATCCCTAACTTTACCCTGCTAGCCTGCTTAACTATCATTGGTTCGATCATATTTTTTCTCGAGAAGGTCTTCTCAGCTCGGCTTGAACAAGATGGCATGGAACAAGAGCTCGATTGGCCCAAGTTAGCTCGAAGCATTTCTTCTCTCCTTTTCAACCCTCTGTACTACCTTAATGGCCTCTTCCAATATATATAACCTCTATACTTCTGCAACTTTATGAATCTCATATTTAAGTCTGAAAATGAACCTCAACACTATGTGAGCCCTGTATTCATCCACATCTACTCAAATCATTTGCATTTGAAATTCTCTCACATAGATATCGACAGATCAACTTCCTTAGTAAAGTTCCTATAATTTTGTAAATGTGTCTTACAAGTAGGTCTCGGGTATAAATCTTACCTTCAACAATCTCTTCATCTCTTCTTAAATCCATATACCCTAAATTTCATCTCTTTCTTTAGCTGCATTCAAATTCTTCCACCATATGGTAGTATATCTAGAAAATTCAAGTGTAGTAAGTTAAACTTTAACGTCATCAGTATATCTATAGCAATTAAACACTTTCTCTACTTCTCTTCTTACTCTAAATATTCATTAGCATCTCTACTTCCACTAAAGAGTGAAATTTGGACCTTGACATTGTCTAGTCCTCGAGGAGCTTAATGTCCTCTCTTTTATTCTTAGTAATATTCAACGTCTTCTTCCTTTTCTCCATACTCTTCAACATCTACCTCCTCATCATTCTCCTCAATATATTTCAACTCAACCTTCATTTAGCAACTCAGTCTGCAACTTTTCTAACTCAATGAGGTCAAATGAGGTGGTCAGCTCGACTACCTTAGCCATATCACCTCTCAGGAACATTCCCAGGTAGGTTATGATATGGTACAACCTATAGTTGTTGTCTATTGACTTGCATCGCAGCAACCAAACTCTTAATAAGATTGATGAGTCTATCAAGCTTATCATCAACTGACCTAAGAGTATTACTACCATTTTAACCTTGACCAACATAAGCACCACTACTTTGGTTACTAATAACACCTTGGACACTCGAATCCAATATAGTGTAATACTTCTCTAATAGATTAACAACACAATATATAACAAACACTTCTTACTACTCAAAACCTTACCAGCCCATATATTAACAACTTCAACTCCCAATAGTCACTCGAATATAAAAATGAACTTACTCTATTTTCATAATAAAAAATAAAGTATAGCAGAGTAGCAATAGAAACTTTACTTACCAATCCACAAACCTTTACTTCATAGCTCACAACTTCAAAACTTACTTCACTCGAACACACTACAGTAGCTACGGAAGGAATACGGTAGCTACTAATAGTAAACATAAACTAAAACTTCACATACTCCCTCTTGAAACTATACTCTAATATCAGTGAAGTTGATGTGTATACAAGGTTGTATACATAGAGAATCACTACAATGGATGGGAACAAAAAGAAAATATAGGGGGTGAGCAAATCCAAGTAGCTACCAATCGAAAATGACACACCAATTAATCCTACTCAGCCTACAAGTTGCCAAATGTGACTCATCTATCCGAACTAAAAAATTATTCGCCACTACTCCTTACTAAAGAGAATATATAAGAGTTAGAAGGAAAATGGAAACCTTGAGGTTGCTCACAAAAGGAAAACTGTAATAATCTAATGTAATGAGTTGTTCTCTACATACAAGTAAATGGGGTTTATATACTAACCCTACTAGGTTATAAGTCATACATGGAAAAGATAAAAAGGATAATTTACAATTAGAATACATGAAATATACTAAAAAGGGTAATAGGGGCAACGAATATTCTTTACAAAAAAAGTGAGGAATCCTTTTGGAATATCATACCAAAAGATACGTGTCACATGGTGGATGGTGGTTTGGAATGCAACTAATCTTGCTTAGGTATACCTTGAGGTGGCTTGGCTTTAATAACACAATTTAGATGAGGATGAAAGAAAAAGTCAATTGTTAAAGAAAACCTAATCTGGTTTAGGTTAGAACTCAAGTGCTAGAAAATATTCTAATCCTCTACAAGTTGGGTGTCTAAGTAGCTCAACTTGGATGGAGGTTCAACATTGGTCAGTTTAAGAGCTATTTAGATCATGGCACGAGCTCAGCAATAGTTATGGTTGGTCGGCATGCATGCTAAGTAGGTTGGTAAGATGGCTTGGTAACTTAGGAACTATGCTAGGACTTATGAGAGATCAGTGCTTGGCTCGACGGTAGCATAAAAGATGGAGATCGAGATAGGAATCCACATCTTGAATAAGGTTTCAAGTTAGTATTCTCCGTTTGAGTCCTTATAGTCCCCTAGTTTGGCTACACATAACCTATTTAAGGAGTTGATTCTTATCGATTCATCTTTAGGTTAAAGCTTAAGCTGAAGGAGAAGATGGCATGGTTTAGGAGAACTTATGCTAAGACAGTTGAATAAGCCAAAGTATAGAGCAGGGTATGAGAAGAAAAAGAGGAGTTGCTAACCCGTAGAGAGAAGAAGGCCCTAGGTACGTAGCTTATGCCAAGTTATGGACCACCAAAGCAATTCAAGAGACCTGCATTGAGTATCATGATCAGAAAAGGCAGTAGACTACCCTTTGTACTACTTAGGCCAATGATGTGGCTAGTGCTAGCCTGACTACCCATACCAATGTCAATTAGATGCACTGGTTAGTATGGACCACATGATATTGCAAAGTATAACTCGACTCTAGGTGCCTATTTCCTTTGTGGTAAGACAGGTTATGTTAGCAAGATTGCAAGGAGCTAACTCTTTTGCATTAAGCTTTTTGTTTCCGTTGTAATTAGAGAGGACACTAGGTAACAAAATGTAAAGAGTTAAGGAAATAACCTGTACAAACCACTCAGCTAGCTGCTACTCAAAACACTACTAAAGCTGTTTGCACTTCAGCAACAGAGTCAAAGTCAAGAGACTTTTGAGGCAAATACCCTAATAGGTATGCTCTCTATCCTTAACCAGAGCGTACATGTTTTATTTGATACTGGAGCTTCCCAATTATGCATTATTGAATCTTTAGTGAATGCTTATATGTATTGTATCTTTGGACTCCCCTTGATTGTAAATACCCCCTTAGGGAGTAAAACTATGTTGAATAGAATGTGTTAAGATGTAGAGATTATTGTAGAAGGAAGCTTTTTACCAACCGATTTGTTAGTACTAGACATGTTAAACTTCGATGTAATCTCGAGTATGGACTAGTTGGTGAGACACCATGCAATTATTAACTATCATAACATGGTGTACCTGCTTGAGCCTCCAGGAGAAGTACCTTTCCAGTATCAAGTAGAAAATCAAGGGCTAATAAACTATAGTAATTACAACTTGTAGGTAAGGCCTACCTTAGCAGCCTTAAGTACAAGGACTAGTGAAGAGTTGAAGCCAAAATAGGTACCTGTGGTACATGAATTCTTAGACATCTTCCCTAACGATCTACCCAATTGACCACTTGATAGAGAGGTAGAGTTTAAGATAGATTTGTTGCCAAACACTAAGCCCATCTCAAAACCGACATGTAGAATGGCACTTACAAAACTTGTTAAGTTAAAGAAATAGTTATAATAGACAAAGGTTTCATAAGACTGAGTTCATCTTCTTAGGGAGCCCCAATTCTATTTATAAAGAAGAAAGATGAGAACGTGAGAATGTATATGGACTATTAGGATCTAAATTAGGTGACAGTTAAGAATAAGTATTTGTTCCCCCGAATTGATAACCTGTTCAATCTGTTACAAGGGGTACAAGTTTTCTTAAAGATATATTTGAGGTTAGGTCACTACCAACTAAAGGTCAAGGCATTGGATGTGGAGAAAATAGAATTCCAAATTAGATGTAGGTTATACGAGTAAATAGTGAAGGTAAATCAATGGATTTGAAAAAGATAAAGGTAGCTGTAGACTAACTGAGAGCAAAAAAGGTAACTAAGATCAAAAGCTTTCTAAGGCTTGTAGGGTAATATAGAAAGTTTGTGGAACGGTTCTCAAGGTTAGTGATGCCCTTGACTTGGTCGACACAAAAAGAGGTAAAGTTCAAATGGGATGCTTGATGTGAGTAGAGTTTTCAACAGTTGAAGGAAAGACTTGTGACTACTCCAATATTATCCTTACTGCATAGTAACGAGGGATTCGTCATTTGCAACAATGCCTCAATCTTAGGACTTAGGTATGTGTTGATGTAGAATGATCAAGTGATAACTTATATGTCGCATCAACTCAACCTATATGAGAAAAACTACCCTGTTTATAACTTAGAGTTGGCAACAGTAACCTATGCCTTAAAGTTATGGAGACATTACTTGGTAAGGGAAAGGTGCAAAGTGTATACGTTTCACAAGAGTTTAAAGTACTTCTCCACCTAATGGGATCTAAACATGAGACAACGAAAGTAGCTAAAACCGATAAAGGACTACAACTTGGACATACAGTACTACTCGAGGAAAGCTAATGTGGTGGCTGATGCTTTGAGTAGGACCTGACATAGAAATTTGGCCAGTTTTATAACAACGTAAAGACCATTACTAGAGGATATGAGGAGGCTAGAATTGGAGGTTTTGACTAGAGAAGTAAGCGTTAGGTTGGCAAATATGCTATTTCAACCTTTGATAGTAGACAAAATTAAGATAGCCCAAGTTGAAGATGAAGGTGTACAAGAGATAAAGAGGAAAATGGAAGTATGAAAGGCAATAGAGTTTACAGTTTATGTTGACAAAGTACTCAGGTATAAAGGTTGGTTGTATATGCTAGTGAGACTAGAAATGAGAAGTGACCTGCCGAAGGAGGCACATTACTTAAGATAACCATATACTTCCAGTAGTATCAAGATGCATCGAGACCTAAAGGCACATAATTGGTGGAATAATATGAAAAGAGAGATCGCATAATATGTATCGAGGTGCTAAATGTGTCAACATATCAAAATCAAGCATTAGAGATAAGGAGGTGAGTTACAACCATTACCAATTCTGGAGTAAAAGTGGGAACGGGTCACCATAAACTTAATGATAACATTATAAAGACTTTGAATAAGCATGATTCAGTATGGGTGATTATGGACCAGTTAATGAAGTCAACGCACTTCATTCCCGTTAACATTAGTTATTCGTTGGAAAAGTTAGTTAAGCTTTATATTAAGGAAGTAGTGAGGTTGCATGGAGTAACGGTAAAGATTACGTCACATGGGAATACTCACTTTATAACTAGGTTTTGAAGGAGTCTAAATAAGACTAATGGGTAGTTAAAGAGAACTATACAGATCTTCAAGGATTTGCTGTAGGCTTGTGTACTTGATCTTAATGGCCATTGGGGCGAACACTAACCCTTAATTGAGTTTGCCTATAATAGTAGCAATTAGGTAACTATTTAAATGGCCTCTTATGAAGTACTATATGGAAGAAGTGTAGATTACCCTTACATTCGGACGAAGTTAGAGAAAAATAGGTTTTAGGTCCAAAGTTGGTATAAGAGGTAGTAGATAAGGTGAGGTTGATCAGGTAGAGAATGAAAATCATACAAAGCCATCAAAAGAGTTATGTTGATAAGTGGAGACACCTGTTGGAATTTTAAGTAAGAGACGAGGTTTTGTTGAAAGTATCTCCATCTAAAGGAATTTTTATATCTAAGTTGAGAGATAAGTTATCTCTTAGGTATATCGGACCTTTCAAAGTCATAGAAAGAATTGGAAGTGTAGCATATAGATTAGATCTACCTCCCAGGTTAGGGGGTTTTTATGATGTCTTTCATGTGTCTATGTTGAGAAAGTTCAAACCCAACCTGGAGCAAGAGATGGAATACTGCT
Organism: Lumnitzera racemosa; assembly: GCA_024138005.1. Taxonomy (NCBI): domain Eukaryota; kingdom Viridiplantae; phylum Streptophyta; class Magnoliopsida; order Myrtales; family Combretaceae; genus Lumnitzera; species Lumnitzera racemosa. The sequence goes on from JAMXBC010000010.1 coordinate 45,280,533, forward strand.
AAGTACAGGTAGTGGATGTGGAGACCTTAGAGATACAGCCAAATTTTTCTGTTGCGCAACAATCCATAAAGGTAGTAAGCACTAAGGTTTAAGAATTAAGGAGAAGAAAGATACCTTACGCTAAAGTTTAGTGGGCAGGTCGCTCAAAAAGAGAAGAAACTTAAGAGCTAAAAGAAGAGATGGGAAAAAGGTATCCATAGTTGTTTTAAGAGTAAGGTATGTAAACTCTTAACTTTCGAGGATGAAAGTTTTTGTAAGAGAAAGCGAGTTGTAAAACTCGAAACAAAGAAAAACTATACGTGTAATATAAGATAAAATAATGGAATAAAGTATAAAAATAATGTTGTTTAAGTTGAAGACATTAGCAATATTATAAAAATTAAGTACGAGTAGTTTAGGCATAAGGCTTTTCGATGAACCTTAAGTATTTAAGCCTTTGTTGCACTTATAGAAACCCTTTTTGCTCCCTTGTCTATGCATGCAGTAGTTGGTCTTTAGGGCTTGCATGTGTCCTTGAAGCTATAAAGCAAGAAACACTAAAGTTTACCATTTCTAGGTTGAGGGACCTAAGGTAAGGCTGTTATAATTCCTTTTAATTGTGTTTTTCTCGTGGAATCTTATTAGGAGACCTACTTATTAGCGTAAGACAGCCTAAACCGAATTTGAGAGGCCTCTTTAGGTGCGCCACAACGGATCTTGTGTAGTAAAAGAAAAATAAAAAGGTATAAAACTTCAAGGTAAGGTTATAAGGGTGTTTTCTTTGAGTTTGTTACATTTTCTTGAAGGATCTCATTTTCTGCATAAGGTAGCAGGTAAAACGACCTTAAGGGTAGTCCTATATGTGCCCTACGACGTGTTTTATGATGGTAGATGTATTAGAATCAAGTCATAACAGGTACGCTTTTTTTTTAGCTTACCTTGTTCTTATTGTCTCGACAAATTGTGTGTTGATTAATGGTTTTAAGTTAGGATTTTGATTGTAGAGTGTTTTAATATGAGTTTTTGAGTGGTTGAGAGTTGTAGTATTGCTGGATTGTGGAGTTAGGATTAGTGATACATGAAAATAACGGAAGTAGGGTATGTGCAAGGGATGGACACCTCACTGCAATATGTAAAATTCTACAAATTATAGTAGGCATTAGGATGCCATCTCCCTTAGCATAAGGATGCTAGGTGCAACTTTACACCTTTCAATCATGGCTTCTAGATGCTAAATGAACTAACATCTAGATGCTATGACCCTCGACATTTGCAAAAACGTTCAATTAGGTTTATAAGTGTTTTCTAACATGTTTTTTTGTCCTAAAACCTTTCCTAAACAATCCTAATATATTTTGACATCTCAAAACTTATATTAAACCCATCCTATCTTTTTAGCAATTTTAGGACCCTAAAAGTATTAAGTTACAAGAGAGTGAGTGATGTGTCTTAAGTTGAAGATTGATACTAGATAGACTTAAAAATTAAGCATTTATGTTGTTTCGCTTATGAGCAAGTCATAAGATACTTGTTTTAGACTCTGAACAAACACTACAGTCAGGTATGAAGTATGAATGTTGTTTGTAGGTATGTAGGATTAGTAAAGCTAAATGGACTTAATGGAAACTTGACTTAAATAAGTGTGCTACTTATGCTTAGTTAGGCCCTAGAGATTGGGAAGACTAGACCATAGAGTGATACCCCTGATGATTCTTATGTAACAATATCCTAATTAGAGTTATGCCTAGAAATGATCTGGGTAGATTTAGAATGTTCCATAGTTATTAGGGTATTAAAGAGAACTCAATACCAATAATTATATGTATTATATATATTGTGTGTTGGAGTCATGGGTTACTCTAAGTCTCTGGACTTCGGAACTATGTTACTTATTGAACCTTAATAAAGATAATAATCGATGGTTGTTTCATTAGATATTTGAATTTAGTTATTGTATATGCTTATTCATTTATTGAGTCTTCATGTGTTTATAGTTGTATCCTGTATTGGGCTTTTACTCACCCCTTAAGGTTTTATGTTTTTAGATGTAAGTATAGGATTTGGTTACTATAAGGAATATTGTACTAAGTGTTGGTACTATGGTGAGGATGTTGATTTTTATGATTATTACTATGATTTTGGTGATGGCTCAACATAGTTATTTGGAGAGATGAAAGTTCTTTTGGTCATGTTGATAGATAGAGTAATTTCCTTTTATTTGCCATTACCAAGGTCCAGAAAAGTCACCTAAAACTTCTCAAGTCCTTATTAGTTGGTAGTATTAAGTTGTGAAGTTTGAAGATATGAGATGTTGAGTTTCTCTTTATAGCATTTGAGACAATTATTAAATATTTATGTTAAGTTATTTTGTTTGAATAAAATATAGTGAATATTCGATCCTTTGTATGTATTGGTGAATTGAGGATCTTTGAAGGCATCCTTCAAAAAGTTACATGGAAGTTAATTCAGGTGACAAGTGATTAATAAGGCATGTGATGATGATAGCAAGTAGGTTTAGAAATCCAACATATCGGTAGATTATCAGGACATGTGACAAGCTGTAATTTCCTAGGTTTTAGGGCATTACAGTTTTTTCCATATAGGTAGAAGTTCTTAACATTGTAATTTATTTCAAAAATTTTGACAATTTATAAGATTTTAAGTTTTGCAAACATATTGGTTTTTCTTTGTCCTATCGCATGTAGACTTAGAGCTACCAAATTGTTTATCACAACTTAATCAATGTCGAATTTATCTCTCTTTACTTTCTTCTACTAATGTTATTTGTTGCGATTATCCTTTCTACAAGTTTTCAAATAAAATTTATGATGGTAGTTACATAAAATCAAACATGGACATATAATTTGTGGCAATTAGCAATGTGGTTTATAATCTATTAGTGGAAGTTATGTATGTAAGAAAGGTGCTAAAATTAGTAAATAATTAGATAAATAAATCACATAATATAACAAGGACCTTTTTTTTATTTTGTGTTTCTTTCTTTTTTATAAATATCTTAGTTCCTTCTTTTTATTTTTTGTTTTTCTATGTATAATTTTCTAACATTTTTCTTTTTAACTTCTAGTTAACTAAATAAATTAATAAATTGCCACATAAGTATACATGTCAACTTATTTTACACTTGAAAACTTACTTCACAATAAAATTGAGGCCTATGCTTGTTTTAGGGGTACCAAATGCTAATTTTTGAAAAAAGTAGGAGCCTAATCAATTTTAAAAGGTTTATAGGGTATCGACACAATTTATCCTAAAATTTTTTATACTAACAAAAGAAGGCCTATCTTTATTTTCTAAGATTCTTTTTCTAGATTTTTTTCTTTATTTTTTTAATCAAAAGAGCACATAAGGCTAAAAGATCTTTTTTAGTGTTTGTAATTGTGAGAAAAAGATTTGGTATACTAATGGAGACCAAAATAAAAGAAGATGCATTTTCAAATCATTTTGAATGATTTCAAAGTTGGATAAAAAAAAGTTTAATTATTCTCTATTTTTTAAAAATAAGATATCTAGCCCCTGAAATTTTTCTCAAAAAATTTTAATATTTATAAAAGGTAAAATCGATATTTATGAAAAATGAGTAATATAGGAATAAATAAATTTTTCAAATTTTTTTTAATTAGGTTAAGATGATATTTATAAAATGGATTTTTATATTTTTAGCTTTTATTATTTTAAAGTTAGGGTAAAAAATGAAGTTGTAAAAGTAAAAATGAACCAATCCCTATTTTAAATTTTTGAAAAGCTTAAAAAGAAAACCATTTTAGTATTACTTTTTTAAAAAAAAAATTATCAAGGTTCAAAAGAAAGTTTGAAACTGCAAAGATTTTGAAAAAATATAAAGGAAATTTTTAAATTTATAATAATAAAAAAATGAGGGATTCTTAGATGAGTTTTATGGGCACTCATGTTCTATAACCGCATCATTTCTTAAGAAAACAAGCCCCATGTTAGATTGAAACATAGACTGGAAGCCTTACCACCTTTGGTTATGATAAAACCACAATAACTTTAAGGCTACACAATAGCCTTCCCCCTTAGATTATTTCCATAAATGGCCTAGGGTTGGCATTGAGTCTACTCTCATTTCCCTCTTTCTTTCTTTTTATTTTGAAAAATAAACTAGCCTCCTATAAAAAGGTTAGTTACAAAGGAAAAAACATGTACAACAAATGAAATAATTTACAAACATTAATATAAAAAATGAAGTAATTTACAAAGAAATATGTCATTTTATATTGAAAAATAATTTTTCAGCTAATTCACTAAGAACCAAAGATTAGTTTGATTCCCAGTGGAATTGACAAATTATCAAACCTAAATTTTACCTCTTCTTTTATTTCAATTCATATTAAACCTAATCCATTAAATATGGAATGCTCGATAATATTTAAAGAGTGAACAGTAAGATTTATGCGAAAAGTGAATCATATCTTCACGATACACTCCTAATGTGTTTTAGATTTTGTAGATAAGATCTTGGATCAAGCATGTGCCAATTGTAGACTTTCATTTTCTAGTCAAGCTATTCCTACCTTATTTTCATTTTACTCTTTGGATTGGGCTTGCACACTATAGACATAAGGGCCTAAGGTCTTAAGAATTTAAAAGAGACTAGGACAAGGTGAAAACCGTCAAACGAGGTTGGCAAAACTCTTAAGAGCTCAATTTGGATTTTGAGCAAATTACTTTTTAGCATGGGGAGTCTGCCTTGTAGAAGAATGAGCTCCATGGAGCTCGATGGAGCTCTTAAAAAGATTGGCTTTGGACTTTTAAGTTCAACCCATACTTTAAGAAGATTGGTTGGGATCCATAAATCTATCTTATAATTCATGTAATCCATTGGCAAACTATTTTACAATGGACAATCTAGTGAAGTTTTAAAATCTCACATTGTATTCATCATTAATTTTCATATGTACTGTTTAACTATGCAGTCTACACGATTCCTTTTGTTTTTTTTTTTTTCTTTTTTTCCTGGTAACATCACGGTTCCTTTTGTTAGTTAAAGATTTCTACGATAAAATGGAAGAAAGAAGCAAGAAAATATTTTCAGCAGATAAGGATAAATAAATAAAAGGAGGACTTATGAGGAGGAGAACAGCCAGTATTTTGTGGAGTCTCATGCTACCAAGTCTCACCGAACCCCATGCTGAAGCCCATTAATATTCTCCTTTGGCGTATGGTCAAAGCTCTTCACCTGTACACCCTATCCCTTTCCCTCTATAATAAATGAAACATTATACCATGCTGTTGAACCCCTTTCTCTTTCTCGTGTATTGTCATTGCAATTTGGGGAAAAAGAGGTTTTTGCTAACTTATGTATTTAGGGATCTGCTAAATATATTTTAACAGCAGCTTTGCTATTTCGAATGTATTGACACAAACAATCGATTTGTTTTTCGCCATATTAAGTATATTTACATTATATTTTCTTAATAAAAACGGTGGATAAATGTTTTAAAGGATTTATGAATTAAATCACATGAAATCTATGTTATTATTTGAAGGAGGAATAGAGTATTTTGATATAATAAGTAAAATTACTAAATTAAGCTACTCATTCTAAGATAAATAAGTTGATTATGAGGAGTCCAGCATAAACCATAATAAGTATTTTAAAATTTTCTTTTCTCTTCTTAGTAATTTTCATAATTTAAAAATTTTAAAGAACCTTTTTTTTTTTAAAAAAAAAAAGAAATTCAATAATTATCATTTTGCTTTTATTATAAGCATCTGTATTGCAGGTATAGAGCTACTGCTATTTGAATATGATTTTTTTTAAAAAAAAAAGAAAAGAAAAGAAAAGAAAAGAAAAACCATTGAAGTTTCGACCCCAATTAGCTGAAACCAACTGGTGCACATGTGCTTTTTTCAATATATAACTACCTCTGATATCGTGATGCATGAAATTGTATGATTGGATACGATTATATGCAGAGAGAGAAACTTATAATAGAGCCTTTCAGGTTTGAAGGTTGATTACGGTAACGAGGCAATGGCAAAGCAAGTGTTTGGTGGGCGACTTCACACTTACTGCTATCCAACTCCCAGTCCAAGTAACATTCAAACACAAAACCTTGTTTTTTCCTCCTTTTTCTATTTTTTTTTTTTAGGTATAAAGAAAAAGGATAGAAAAACATGGATGGTTTTTAACGTATGGGTCCCCCTGTTGTAATTTGAATACGAAGGTGTAGGGTTCTTTTGTTTATAGTCAGTGAATTTAAGAGAGAGAAAGCGATTGGGATAATGATATATTGGTAATTGTCCCATCCCAAATCTATATGCGGATAACACACAATAATTGCCCGTCTATTCAATCTACCCAATTGCATTGCATTATTAATGCTAACAAGTAACAACTAATTGGAAATTCAAATTCTATCCTCCAAGTGCATGTAATTTAGGTCTTACACATCATAAATATTATAATATAAATTATTTTTCATGGATTATCACATTTTTATTTTACTTTTTTGTTTTTGTTTTTGCTAGTATGGTTTAACACATCAGAAAATATTAATCCCAAAAGATAAGTGGTAATACAAAAGGGAGGGGGGACTGTATAGTTATAATAGTGGTGACACTTCACATGGTTTCAAATACATAAAATGATTAATCTCTACGTGTATTATTTATGGGGAATTTGAATTTCGATTTGATTTATGGAGTTACTGAATTAATACCTTACTTCTAACATAAACTAAGCTTAATAAAGTAGTTGCACATACTTTTACAATTTAGAATTTAAAAAGGAGAGAATAAGATCTTTTAAATGAAATATTAAATAGTTAACGTTTTGTGATCTGACTTTATAATTTTAAACATACATATCATAAACTAAGACTGTTGTAAGTTAGTATTAAAACTATTATGATCTAATAGTATAAATATCAACCTTTTAATAAATGATGAATTACATTCGAATCATCTTTTTTGTCAAAGTTAATATAATTGATAAACCAAACATATTATGAAAGTAATAATTAATATACTCATGTTTATTAGTTTAGATATTGGCATGGATAAAAGTTGGATTTCGAAGGGAAATTGCACTATATGCCCTCTCAAATCTCTTGGTCTTAAGAGGAGAGAGAGAAGAAAACTAAATCCTAATTGATAAAGGTCTATTTAATTTTTTTTTTAATTTTATTTTATCTATATTTAATTTATTTCTAGTTTATATCTATTTAAAAAATTATTTTATCCGTTTCTATTTTTAATTATGATGGAGATGGTGATTAGAGTATTATATTTTATGTATTAAAAATTATTATTTTAATCGATATTTTTTTTTAAAAAAATATTTTTTTATTTTTTTATGTTTTATTCTTATCAAATATAAATATTCAAGTAAATAATAATAAAATATCAATAACACGTAAAATAGAGAATCAAACCGGGTGTTAAAAATATGGCCCTTTTCTTAAGGGAGAACAATATTCAACAGTACAGACAAAGACCATCAAGTTGCGAAATTCCGATCCAGACCATTCTTTCCCTATTCTCCATATAAATTAATTTCCACACAAAAATCCGACTTTTCTCATTATAATTTTAGAAAGAGAAGAGAAAGAGGGAAGAGAGAGAAAGGGGGGAAGGGCAAGGGGAAAGCGGGTAGCTGGGAACTACTACATCTAATCTTTTTACATACAAAATACAATACAATAAGTTGGATAGAAATAGGGAAGGGGCAGGTACCACGTGCACAGAGAGAGAAACAACAACATTAAGAGCCGTTAATGAAGCTTCACATTTTTTAATTGAATTTGAAGACACGACCGTACCTGTTACCTATACATATGATGATGCATTCAAAACCAAACTCAAACCTACCACTTCCTTCCTTATTTACACACAATAAAGTTGAAGTCTATTGAAACACCTCCTATGTTTGCCTAAACCTTAACATACCCACCTCCAAGTCCTTCCACATTTTTCTTTTTATTTTCCCTTTTTTTTTTTCTCGGCATTTATTCAAATGGTTCATTCCCAATAGCTGGTTTCTTCATATCATTTGATCTCACTTCCCAAGTTTCAACCTTTTTCGAGGTTTGGTCACTACCCATGTCTTGTTTCCTGATCATAGTATTGTTTTTGGACGTGCTTTTTTCAAGTGTCTGTGCGGTTCTCATTCTCAGTGAGTTTAGTGAAATGGGCTGAGATTTGTATCTTACTTTAGTTCATCATTTAATTGGATTTTATAGGCTTAGTTTGTTTTTATAAGCCGTGAATCTCGTGTGCCGGCATGTTTTGGAGTTGTGTTTCGTTACTTCCTATGTTGATGGAATCCTGGATACATGGAACTAATTTATGCTTGTCTTCTAGTTGCCTTTAGTAAAGATGGTTTTGAGTTTTGATTAAATTCGAGTCATTTGTTCAGTTAGTTTTATTGGAGGCTAACGAGTTGATTCTGGATGAATTCAATTTTATTTTGTAGCTTTTGATCATGGGAAATAGTACTATATCTTTTATGATCTTCGGTTTAGCTTGTGAACCAATATGTCTCCTTCTGTGAACTTAACACGTGCTGCGACAAATGTGCAAGAGGGACAAAATCACATTCTTTAGAATAGATTTAGGACTCAATTAAATATTTAAGAGGTTTTAAGACTAAATTCTTAATTGAACTCTGGCCGAAGTTATAGGATTAAAACTACACGTCTCTTCAGCGTAAACGTTTTGTTTGGTTTCAATGTCATGGAATATCAAAGTAGCAAAAAATTTTCATGCTTTTTTAGCTGAGTTCTGTGCTGGCTATCTGTGTGTGAATTTATTGGCTATGGAACTGAACTTCTTTCATGAACTGTTATTTATCTGGTTGTCTGAACGCATTGTATGTTGTCCCATCAAGTTATCATTTAAAAAGCATTTGAGTTCTTTCTCAATGGCATCTAAATCCAATTTTGAGTTTGTCTTTGATTTTCTTCTTTACGCCTTCTTTTCAACATTTACTTAAATATATTCCTCAGACAAAACAACATTCTGAACTTCAAGGTTCGTTTCTTCTTGTGTTATTTGTGACAATGCAGATGTCAGAAGCACAACAAAAACCAACACTGGCTAGTCTTAGCCGTGTGAATGGATATGTAAATGGTGCGGTCCCTCTTAGGAGTCCAGCCACTGTATCAGAAGTGGATGAGTTCTGCAAAGCCCTTGGAGGGAACAGGCCAATCCACAGTATTTTAATTTCAAACAATGGGATGGCAGCTGTAAAATTTATCCGCAGTGTCAGGACATGGGCGTATGAAACATTTGGTACAGAGAAAGCCATTGTGTTGGTGGCTATGGCGACACCAGAGGATATGAGAATAAATGCTGAGCATATTAGAATTGCTGACCAATTTGTAGAAGTTCCAGGGGGGACTAACAATAATAACTATGCAAATGTGCAGCTTATCGTAGAGGTGTGTATGGGAGTCTCTATAGCTGTTGCATTCAAATAGGACCCTTCTTTTGAAGTAAAAGTTGCATCCTAATGGAACCCCATCAACTATTATGGAAATATTTTTGATAAATGGAGCGAAAGATGGTTAAGCATACTTGAAATTTTCATATTGGTGTCTAGTAATTATTAGATTTTATTGTCTCTTAACTGTAAGTAATGCATCCTGCTTTGATAGATTTTAGGAGGCTTTATTTTCTTTTAATATGGCTAAGAGATGTCAGAAGCACTAAACTGGTATTCTGAGATCATTGCTTAACCAAGAGGAACTTCCATGATATTCAAATTAAAATGAAACAGAGGGTCTGTGTTGCCTGTCTGCATCCATTGGATTATCTAAATTGCTATGCTGAATTCTTGTGGCTTTTCTAAAATCCATGAATCTCATCAATTTTGCAGATGGCAGAGATGACTCGTGTAGATGCTGTTTGGCCAGGTTGGGGTCATGCATCTGAGAACCCAGAGCTGCCAGATGCATTGAATGCAAAGGGAATCGTTTTTCTTGGTCCTCCAGCCACATCAATGGCAGCACTTGGAGATAAAATTGGTTCCTCTCTCATCGCCCAAGCAGCTGAAGTGCCAACACTTCCGTGGAGTGGTTCTCATGTAAGCATATCTACCTATGCATCTTTTTTGAAAACTAGTATATTTTTGCTTCATTTACTAGAATACTGCAATTCCTTTTAATCTGCATTTTTAATGGTAAAATTTTGAAAATTTCTGCTTCCAGGTGAAAGTCTCTTCAGAAAGTTGCTTATTTTCAATTCCTGATGAAATATATAGGGAAGCTTGTGTATCTACAACAGAGGAGGCAATTACAAGTTGTCAAGTAGTGGGTTACCCTGCAATGATCAAGGCATCTTGGGGTGGTGGTGGTAAAGGCATAAGGAAGGTAGGCATCCCTAACTTTTATATACCATGAGACTAAAAGTTGCCGGCAGTAGAATAAATTAATATCCTTCATTTATAACCGTGTGAAGTTGCTGCCAATATGTGATACTTTCTCATTTACATCGCTTCGATCTTTTTGATCCAGACGCTGATTGAGCACGTTTTATTTGCCTTTAGGTCCATAATGATGATGAAGTAAGGGCATTGTTTAAGCAAGTTCAGGGTGAAGTTCCTGGTTCACCAATATTCATAATGAAAGTTGCTTCCCAGGTCTGATGTTATATTGCGTTTTGATGTTGGTGCATTGCCTTTCTTATACATGGCTTTCTGAATATAGTTGCAAGGATCCAGCTTCTTACTGTCCAATTTACTGAATGTAGAGTCGACATTTAGAGGTCCAGTTGCTGTGCGACCAGTATGGGAATGTCGCAGCCCTCCATAGCCGTGATTGTAGTGTCCAGAGACGTCACCAAAAGGCAAGTTGATCTGGAGTCTTGAAGTCAGTTCTTAGTCCTTTATGAATGCAATTTTTTAGTATCTAGAGCATCCTAATTTGGGGGAATGATTGACATTTAAAACCACTCTCTCTCCCTACACCTACAAAAATTGTTCATATACCTAACCTACAGATTTATTCTTCCTTTTATAAAATTCTTTTCACATGGAACAGATTATAGAGGAAGGTCCAATCACTGTTGCTCCTGTAGACACGGTGAAAAAGCTGGAGCAGGCAGCTAGAAGGTTAGCTAAATGTGTGAACTATGTCGGGGCAGCTACAGTGGAATATTTGTACAGTATGGAGACAGGCGAATACTATTTTTTGGAGCTCAATCCAAGGTTACAGGTACTAGGCATTGTTCTATGCTTAGTTGATTGATATCAGCTTTTATGCAATTAGGTTAAAGTGTTTGTATTCTGGAAAAGGAGATGAACTCATGCTTTATTCAAGGGTTATTAATGTTTGCTTGTTGCTATATGGTGTGAAGGAAATTATGTATAGTGTGCTTGCCCTGACTTATTTTGCTCCCAGATCATAAAAGGAAAAAAAGAAAAGTGCTGACCGACCTTCTAGGTCTTGCACTATTGTTCACGAAAAGGATTAGCTATGATAAATAAGTTTTAGAATTTTAATGAACCAAAAAAAAAAAATGACAAACTAAAATTCTTATTAAAATGACATTCTTGAAGAGCAATGGGTATCTTGTCATGTGAACTCCTAAAGTTGCTTTGTTATATAGGTTTTATAAAATTCATTTGCAGATCTTTTCTACATTAAACATTTTACTTCCAATGTAGGTAGAGCATCCTGTCACTGAATGGATTGCTGAAATCAGCCTGCCAGCTGCTCAAGTTGCAGTGGGAATGGGAATTCCTTTATGGCAAATTCCAGGTCTCATGTTAATTAAGTAGTGAACAGTCTATTAATTTTTAGGGTTTATTGTTCTTCATTTAAAACTTTGTCTCGTCTTCACTGTTGCAGAAATAAGAAGATTTTATGGCATGGAGCATGGAGGAGGTTATGATGCTTGGAGGAGAACTTCAATTGTTGCCACTCCCTTTGACTTTGATAAGGCCGAGTCCACAAGGCCAAAAGGTCATTGTGTTGCTGTCCGTGTGACAAGCGAGGATCCTGATGATGGTTTTAAGCCCACAAGCGGAAAAGTGCAGGTTAAGATTATTACTAAATTGAAGAATGACCTGGATATTTACTTCATTTACACTGACATCTTGTTGGCCTTTGTGTAGGAGTTGAGTTTCAAGAGCAAGCCTAATGTGTGGGCTTACTTCTCTGTGAAGGTAATCTTGGCATCTTTTATTGGATAAGACTTGATATTCAATGTTATAATGGTTTTGATGATTCTGTTGAAATTACCGTTGCAGTCTGGTGGAGGCATTCATGAATTCTCAGATTCTCAATTTGGTAAGCCAATATCTTTTACCATCATTCTATGTCACTGAAGTTTCGGATTTCTTTAAAATAATCTGTCAATTATTACTTATGATGTATACTTTTCTCAGTTGTAAAAATAATGCTACTTGAAGATATTGTATTTTGGTTTTGTACCGTTTTATGGACTGCCACTGATGAAGTTAAAAAATCTATCTCAGGACATGTTTTCGCATTCGGAGAGTCAAGAGCCCTAGCAATTGCCAATATGGTGCTTGGATTGAAAGAAATTCAAATAAGGGGTGAAATTCACACTAATGTTGACTACACAATAGACCTTTTGCATGTATGTACATTGTGCAGACACCCATGTCTTTTTTTGAACCCCATCTATTAGCATCTAAATTGACATAAATTGTTCTACAGGCTTTAGATTACAGGGAGAACAGAATCCACACTGGCTGGTTAGATAGTAGAATTGCTATGAGGGTCAGAGCTGAAAGGCCTCCTTGGTATATCTCTGTTGTTGGAGGGGCATTATATGTAAGTAGACAATACAGTTATGTTTGTTGTCTCTAGAGCTTTTCATTACATTTATTGTTTGCTTGCCTTTCTATTTGTTTAAATTCAGAAAGCCTCTGCTAGCAGTGCAGCTGTTGTTTCAGATTATATTGGCTATCTTGAAAAGGGTCAAATTCCCCCCAAGGTAAATTTCTGATGTAACTATCTCACTATTTTGCTTTTTCAATGTCTTTTATTGGTTGCTGTTTTAAAATAACATCTACTATAATCGCAGCATATTTCACTTGTCAACTCTCAAGTGTCTCTAAATATAGAAGGAAGCAAGTACACGGTATGTCTCCAGTAGTCATCAATAAGCCCTTGTCCCTGTTTATCATCTTTTACAAGCATTCCTCTTTTATAAGCTCACTCTTATGAAGGTAAACATGACTAATTTAAATCTTCTTGTAGATTGACATGGTTAGAGGTGGACCTGGCAGCTACAGACTGAGGATGAATGCATCTGAAGTTGAAGCAGAGATTCATACACTACGTGATGGAGGTTTATTAATGCAGGTAATAAACAAATTCAAAGTTTTTTTCCTTTTTGATTCATGGAATCATTCTCTTCCTTAGTTTATCATTTCTGTTCGTTTCTTTTGTATTGTGGACATAGTTCAGTTGGTTATATTACCGTTTAACTCATTGTGTGATAATTTCAATGCAAAAAACTTCTTTCACTTTCATCTTTGTGACAATTGATACCTGGTATAAGTTTTAAACAGTATGTCCACACCACTTCCTTTTTTTTTTTTTTTTTGGTTGTCTTGTGGATGAACCCAGAATTTGTCACAATTATACGCTCTTTTGTCTTTATTTTTCCATGGAACATTTTTATATGTTATTGGTTACTCTGCCTATTAAATGAAAGATTTAAATCTGTTCTACTTTCATGTTTAGTCAGGGATTCTGTTTTGTCTGCTTTCCCCCATGTTCTTGTGTTTTTTTCTTTCTGGCCCATGTCAGTATGCCCATCCTTATCTCTTAAAGGAGAATTCTATTAGGAAGCAATCTCAGTGAGCTTGTTTCTTAAAAGTTCCATCCTGGACTATTTAGTCCATATAAGGAAACTTTTTGCATTTCTTTGAGTTACAGGCAACTAAAACATCTTTCACTTCATATGTTGCAGTTGGATGGAAACAGTCATGTTATATATGCTGAAGAGGAAGCAGCCGGAACCCGTCTTCTCATTGACGGAAGGACCTGCTTGCTTCAGGTTCTCTGAGCTCTTTCCTATCACTTCTGGTGCTCTTATCTTTCATGAGATTTGCAGTTTTACTTTGGCAGGCTGGAATATGATTGATTTAGATTTGACATTCCAGAATGATCATGATCCATCAAAGTTAGTGGCTGAGACACCTTGCAAGTTGCTCCGCTATTTGGTGTCTGATGGTAGTCATATAGATGCTGATACCCCATTTGCTGAGGTTGAAGTTATGAAGATGTGTATGCCTCTTCTTTCACCTGCATCAGGAGTTGTAAAATTTGAAATGTCTGAAGGTCAAGCAATGCAGGTAAACTATGTTTCAGAATGGATACACTTTAACTATTTGTGCTGGATTTTCACACTGCATTCATGCAGGCTGGTGAACTTATAGCCAGACTTGATTTAGATGACCCTTCCACTGTTAGAAAAGCAGAACCCTTCCATGGCAGCTTTCCAGTTCTGGGTCCTCCAACTGCCATTTCTGGTAAAGTTCATCAGAGGTGTGCAGCAAGTTTGAATGTTGCACAAATGATTCTTGCAGGTTACGAACATAATATCGAAGAAGTAAGTATTTTGTCTTTTCACTCAGCATTCATTTGTGACTGTTGGTGCATGAGTACAGAATCACTTCTTATGCATAGTTGCATTATGATCCCTTCATGCTCTATCTCTGATTGAAGATATTTATCTCAGGTAGTGCAAAGCTTGCTCACTTGTCTCGATAGTCCTGAACTGCCATTCCTTCAATGGCAAGAGTGTTTGTCTGTTTTGGCAACACGTCTTCCTAAGGATCTCAGGAATGAGGTACTTTTACCTCTGGATCTTTTGATTTTTTAGTTTGTTTCTCTAACAATGATTTGATTGGACTATCTTTGCCCTGGGTTGTCAGTTGGAATCCAAGTATAAGGACTTTGAAAGGATTTCAAGCTCCCCAAATGTTGATTTTCCAGCAAAACTGCTTCGTGGCATTCTTGAAGTAAGTGTTTTTCCTCTTTATTTGTGATTTACTTTTTGGCAATTTTCCTCTGCATTTTGATTCTCAGACTGTTTGGTGAATCTGTTGCAGGCCCACCTATCCACCTGTCCTGAAAAAGATAAGGGAGCTCAGGAAAGGCTTATTGAGCCATTAATGAGCCTTGTGAAGTCATATGAGGGTGGAAGGGAAAGCCATGCCCGTATCATGGTCCAGTCCCTCTTTGATGAATACCTATTTGTGGAAGAAATATTTAGTGATAACATCCAGGTTAGTATGTCCTCATAAATAAAGTGGATGATGGTAGATTGGTCAGTTGATCTTCTAGTTAAATTAAGTTAACAACACCACTGACCAGTAACCACTGTTTGATCAGAGACGGTAAATTAGGATAACGCAAAAATCAATTGGTGTTCCTATTTGCAGCAGTTCTCTCTCTCTCTCTCTCTCTCCCCCTTTCTTTTTCATTTTCTTTTTTGGTTTGAAGTGTTGCGGTTGGGGTAGTTGGATCTTTTATGCATATTTCTGTTCTGGGATGATGCAGGAATATTAAACTTTTGTTCTGAAATATAAGTTAATAGTTGGAGCAATTGATGGCTGATCGTTTTGTGGTAAAGCAATTGATTTCTACTTACCAAAAGAAAAAAAAAAAGCAACCAATCCATGCCACCACTCAGACTCAAGCCATGATGCTCTAGCACTGCTTCCTAAGAGCAGATCTTACATGAACAGCTTTTAGTGAAAATTGAGGAAGATCTTTTTCTTTTCTATTTTCTTTTTGTTTTTTCAGGCTGATGTGATCGAACGCCTTCGCCTTCAATATAAGAAGGATCTCTTGAAAGTTGTGGACATTGTGCTTTCTCATCAGGTAGTGTATGTCGTGGTATATCGTCTACTAATTTTAGTTCCTTAAATTCATGTTGTAATGAAGTTGCCTCTTTTTTATACAGGGTATCAAGAGTAAAAATAAGCTGATATTGTGTCTCATGGAACAACTGGTTTATCCCAATCCTGCAGCATACAGAGATAAACTTATCCGTTTTTCTGCTCTGAATCATACTAGTTATTCTGAGGTTGGTCATTGCTTTTAGTTGCTTTTGCTTGCTTTGTAATCTGCTTATCTTTCCTGTGCTCACTGTTAGCCCAGTTGCTTGCTTTTACACTTCAGGTTTCTTTATCTAGAAGTTCGGTTATCATGTTATTCATGTTTGGCCTAATGCACTGTATATTAATCAGTTAGCACTCAAGGCAAGTCAGCTGCTGGAACAAACTAAATTAAGTGAACTTCGCTCTAGCATTGCCCGAAGTTTATCTGAACTGGAGATGTTTACTGAAGATGGAGAAAGTATGGACACTCCTAAAAGGAAAAGTGCCATAAATGAGCGCATGGAAGATCTTGTAAGTGCTCCTCTGGCAGTTGAAGATGCCTTAGTTGGCCTATTTGATCATAGTGATCATACTCTACAGAGGCGTGTGGTAGAAACCTATGTCCGTAGGCTATACCAGGTACTTCTTCATTTCCACATTTCATGCTTTACCTTTAACTTCATGTTCACTGTTCTGAATCTTGGTTCTGTGACAGCCCTATCTCGTAAAGGGTAGTGTCAGAATGCAATGGCGTAGGTCTGGTCTCATTGCTTCTTGGGAGTTTTTGGAAGAGCACATTGAAAGAAAGAGTAGCTCAGAAGATCAGATGCCTTCCATACCCTTGGTTGAGAAACACAGTGAAAAGAGATGGGGAGCCATGGTTATCATTAAATCCCTTCAATTCTTACCAGCAATTATAAGTGCTGCATTAAGGGAAACAATTCATAATCTTCATGAAACAACTGCAAGTGGATCTCCTGACCCAAAAGTTTATGGTAATATGATGCACATTGCTTTGGCAGGAATTAATAATCAGATGAGTCTGCTCCAGGATAGGTAAACTTCACAAGTTTTTTCCCTCTATCAACTACTACTTTAAATGGATGCAAATCTTGTGCTTTCTAATACTTTGTAAGACTAGTTACAGTGGTACATAATAAACCATAATATATGAAGGTCAGGTAACAGTCGGTAATGTGGTTCATTTTGGTGCATTCATTTGTAGAGCCATCAATTGGACATTGACCTTGTCTGTAAAACCACAAACTAGAAGTTGTGTTCTCTAGTGCTTTCCAAATGTAATCTCAAATCCTTATTTATCATCTCTATGCTTTCTTTTCAGTGGTGATGAGGATCAAGCTCAAGAAAGGATAAACAAGTTAGCTAAGATACTTAAAGGGCAAGAATTAAGCTGTAGTCTTCGCTCGTCTGGTGTTGGGGTAATTAGTTGTATCATACAGAGGGATGAAGGAAGAGCGCCCATGAGGCATTCATTTCATTGGTCAGAAGATAAGTTGTACTATGTGGAGGAGCCTTTACTACGTCATTTAGAGCCTCCTCTCTCCACCTATCTTGAATTGGTACCCATGCCCTCTCTAACCTTGTGTCATCTCCTTGCAGATTAATATACTTTTGTGGCAACAATCATAAACTGATTCTAAATTATTTATTCCCAGGAAAAACTTAAAATCTATGATAATATACAATATACTCCATCACGGGACCGTCAATGGCATCTGTACACTGTTGTGGAAAAGCCATTGCAGGTCCAGCGGATGTTCCTGAGGACATTGGTGAGACAGTCCATAACTGATGGCTTTACAGCATTTAAAGGCCTGGATCTGGTAAAATTTGATTCTCTACCGGCCATGTCACATACTTCGCGGAGCATTCTGAGATCATTAATGGTCGCAATGGAAGAACTTGAACTTAATGCTCACAATGCTGTTGTCAAATATGCTCATGCTCATATGTACCTTTATGTATTGCAAGAACAGCAAATTAATGAACTCATCCCACTTTCCAAGTAATTACACTTCATCTTTTAGTTTCCCCCTGTTGATATGCTGGATGGGCCTTACTTTATTGTGCAAATCATTGTCAGGCAAGTGGATATAGATGTTGACCAAGAAGTCACAGTTGAGAGGATTTTGGAAGAGCTGACTCATGAAATTCATGCATCTGTCGGAGTGAAAATGCATTGGCTTGGTGTATGCGAGTGGGAAGTGAAGCTCTGGATTTCATCTTCGGGGCAGGCAAATGGTGCTTGGAGATTTGTGGTAACAAATGTGTCAGGCCACACATGCAAAACACATGTAAGTTTTCATTGCTCCATGCAAAGTGCAATATACAGTATGTACTGTTCATCTGACAACTGAGTGCGTCTGCATCTCATTGTTCCATTTGTGATTCTCAGACTAACATAAGGGTTACAATAATTTTAATTTACCATTCAATATGATAGTTAAAATCAGCTCTATTGATGTCATCTTTTCCTTTGATAAATGTTTTTCAAGATAATTTTGTAGAGTTGGTCCACTGCCAGAAGTTCTTAAAATTGGTTGAGATAATTTTGATGATACTGTTGATTTATCTGTAGAGGTGACAATTGACTCACTTGTCTGGAGGAAATACTGCTCTTATTCTGCTTGCAAACCCGCCAAAGGCCTGAGAGCCTTTAGATATATTCTGTTGAACACTTCCTGCCAGTGAAATTTATCATCAACATGCCATGCCTTTTGGTGAATAATACCACAAATATGCACATAACCAGAACAAATTCCACTTATATTTCTTATAATGCTGATTAGACAAGTTTTCTGATACTATCCTGCGTTTTTTTTTTGGGGTGTGTGGGTGTGTTTCCAGATATACAGAGAATTGGAGGATAACAAAACTCACAAAGTGGTCTACCGTTCATTATCTGGTCAAGGTCCCTTGCATGGAGTACCAGTAAATGCTCACTACAAGCCACTTGGATCTCTTGAGCATAAACGTCTCAAGGCCAGGGATGGCAGAACAACTTACTGCTATGACTTCCCACTTGTGAGTTTCTAGAAATCTTTTAATTTTATTGAAGTCACACTTTCTTTCCTTTGTTTTCGTCTTTGGATATATATAACTTGGAGTCCCTTACTGATACACATGCTCCTCTCAGGCGTTCCAAAAAGCTCTTGAGCAGGTGTGGTCCCAGTTTCCTGGGAATAACAAACCCAAGGATAAGGTTTTCATCAAAGTGACTGAGCTTAAATTTGCTGATAAAGGTGGTAGTTGGGGAACTCCTCTTGTACATGTGCAGCGCCATATTGGCAGTAATGACATTGGGATGGTTGCCTGGCGTATGGAACTGGCTACTCCTGAATTTCCTTCTGGAAGAACGATTCTTGTCATTGCAAATGATGTAACATTCCAGGCAGGATCCTTTGGTGCCAAAGAAGATGCATTCTTTCATGCTGTGACTGATCTTGCATGTGCAGAGAAGTTGCCTTTAATTTACTTGGCAGCAAATTCTGGTGCCCGCTTGGGTGTTGCTGAAGAAGTTAAGGCGCGTTTCAAAGTTGGTTGGTCAGATGAATCCAATCCTGAGCGTGGTTTCCAGTATGTATACCTGACTCCCATGGACTACGCAGCAATTGGATCATCTGTTATAGCACATGAGCTGAAACTGGCCAGTGGAGAAACTAGATGGGTAATAGATACAATTGTTGGAAAGGAGGATGGTTTAGGGGTTGAAAACTTGACAGGCAGTGGTGCTATTGCTGGTGCATATGCACGGGCTTACAAGGAAACCTTTACCTTAACATATGTGACTGGCAGGACAGTTGGCATAGGTGCTTATCTTGCTAGGCTTGGGATGCGATGTATTCAAAGGCTGGATCAGCCAATAATTCTAACTGGTTTCTCAGCATTAAACAAACTTCTTGGTCGCGAGGTTTACAGTTCACACATGCAACTTGGTGGACCTAAAATTATGGCGACCAACGGGGTTGTTCATTTAACTGTTTCCAATGATATTGAAGGGGTCTCAGCTATTTTGAATTGGCTGAGCTATGTTCCTCCTCGTGTTGGTGGTCCACTTCCCATCTCTAAGCCCTTGGATCCTCCTGAAAGGCAAGTTGAGTACTTTGCAGAAAACTCTTGTGATCCTCGTGCAGCTATCCGTGGTATTCTGGATAGTAGTGGGAAGTGGATGGGTGGTATATTCGACAAAGACAGTTTTGTTGAGACATTAGAAGGTTGGGCAAGAACGGTTGTAACTGGAAGGGCAAAGCTTGGGGGAATCCCTGTTGGAATAGTGGCTGTTGAAACGCAGACAGTGATGCAAGTAATCCCTGCTGATCCTGGTCAGCTCGATTCACACGAGAGGGTAGTTCCTCAAGCTGGGCAAGTATGGTTTCCTGATTCTGCAACAAAGACGGCTCAAGCGTTGTTGGATTTTAACAGAGAGGAGCTTCCTCTTTTCATTCTCGCCAATTGGAGGGGTTTTTCCGGTGGTCAAAGGGACCTTTTCGAAGGGATCCTTCAAGCTGGATCAACTATTGTTGAGAACCTTCGAACATATAAGAAGCCTGTATTTGTATACATCCCCATAATGGGTGAACTCCGTGGTGGAGCTTGGGTTGTTGTGGACAGTCGCATAAATCCTGACCATATCGAGATGTACGCTGAGCGAACTGCTAAAGGTAATGTTCTTGAGCCTGAGGGTACCATTGAGATCAAATTCAAAACAAAGGATCTTCTAGAGTGCATGGGTCGGCTAGATCAGGAACTAATAAGTCTGAAGGCGAGACTGGAGGAATGTAGAACTACACTTGCCCATGGAATGGTTGAATCTTTACAGCAAAAGATAAAAGCTCGAGAAAAGATCCTTATGCCAGTCTACACACAAATAGCCACTAAATTTGCAGAATTGCATGATACTTCACTTAGGATGGCTGCAAAGGGAGTAATAAAAGAAGTAGTTGACTGGAAAACCTCTCGCTGTTTCTTCTACAAGAGACTGCGGCGAAGGATAGCGGAGGATTCTCTTATTAACATGGTCAAAGATGCAGCTGGTGAACAGCTGTCACATATATCTGCTGTTGAACTGATCAAGGAATGGTACTTAAGTTCAGATCATGTGAGAGGCAGAGATGATGCGTGGTCAGACGACAAAGCCTTCTTCTCGTGGAAGGATGATGCTAAAAATTATGAAGATAAATTACAGGAATTGCGGGTTCAGAAGATATTGGCTCAACTATCAAGAATTGGTGATTCAGCGTTGGATTTACAAGCTCTGCCTCAAGGTCTTGCCGCCCTTTTAAGCAAGGTAAAACTCCTCGATCATCATCTCTATTTTAACAGCAGTTTCGCTGATGGTGATAAATCGTGCAATCACCCGATCCACATCATGTGAGATGCAATAATTACTTGGCTTTTATCCATTGCAGGTTGAACCATCTAGACGTCAGCATTTAACCGACGAATTGCGGAAGGTCCTTGCCTGAATTAGGCGTGAGTTTATCGCGACGGACTCTATTAAGGTGCCTGGACAGGTAATGTCTTGATAACTTGAGGTCGTAAGAGACGACTTCGTCGCATTTAGGACAGCAGTTAAGATTAATTTCATTGCGATTTAAGTTTAAAATTTTGCTAGTTCACATCACTGCAGAGGAGTTAGGTCATCTATGTCATAAAGGGAAAATCTTCTCCTATATGTGTTCTTTATTTCCAGTTTGAATGAGATAATGTCCTATATCTCTTATTGTTGTAATTATATGTTTATGGAACTCTCTATTAGATCAGAATGAAATTAATTTATTTCTACGTTCATGTCTTCCCTCATTTTTTCGACAACATTAATGATGGCGTGTGGAAATTTCATTGTTCCCCCAAGAAAGACTGCATTTTTCAGACTGGAAGCTGGAACAACACCCGTTGGAGGCATTCTCCTTACATTTACATTTAGGAAAAACTTCGTTGTGTTTTCATACTTTGGCAATTTGCTGGTTTATATTGTCTTTTTGTAAATATATGTATGACCTATGTTCTCAGTTATGTAACCATTAATTTTCGGTTAAAAATGGCATGCACGTATTCCCCCACATAATCCTTGATCATGCATGACTAACTTAAAACCCAAAGTTGCATAAACAACATACTCAAAAACTTCTTGATTTATGGACCTCAAGAGAAAAAAATGAAACAAATCCTCGTAAACAAGTCTTCTCCTTAATATATAAAAGTCTTTTAAGTTCGGTGTCCTCATTTTGGTGAAAGTAGTGTGAAAGTAGTATAGATCTCTGTTCTCATTATAACCTACCTATTCGGCTAAAGCTCTTACACCAAAAAAGAAGGAAGGGTTTAAGCCCAAGATGTGCAACCTACAAACATAAGCACATGATAGGAGTAAAATACACTCGCATGCATCAATGTAGTCATGATAAAACAATAACAGGTTAATATTGTTTAAATTAGTTTGCAACATAGCACAATTAAATTATTCACGATTAATCTTAACTTGAAGTGTCTCATAACTTCCCATATGATTTCTAAATCAAGACACCAACATTGTAGCTTTCGTCTAAACAGGCAATAAGGCATTTAGACATTGATACTACGACCTTTAGACATTAACTAACTTAACTAGTAGCAGGAGATTAATACTATAACCCTCGGATACTAATCCTATCTACCTCAAACAGGCAGTAAGGCATTGAGACATTGATACTACAACCTCTAGACATTAACTAACTTAACTAGTATCTAGAGACTAATACTACAACACTCAGATACCAATCTTACCTACCTTAAATAATTTCTAAAGAAGACTCCATTAGGGACCATGTATCTCAAGGATCACCGAGGTATCATCTTAAGGACATTAGTTCCATGACCTTTAAAGCTTAGCCAAACCTTATCAACATGTAATCTAATAGTCCAAATATTTATTAATCCAATTATATGTTTACTAATCTACATAAGCACATTCAACAAGTAAGGGAAATGCATACCTAAACTGGAGTAATATGGTTCAACTATAATAGGATTTGTATACTTCTATACTTAAAGTATCCATGCAAAATAAGGCTTTTAGAATCATGTTTTTAATTTCCACGGCCTACACTTAACTTTAGGTAATTCTACTTTATTTCATACTTATACGTTAGATAAGTTGCTATGTTGAAAATTGGTAACTTGGTCTAACTAAGAAATCTTTAAGTCTTTTTCAAATTAATAATCGAGTTGTTTTTCAACTAGTTATATAATTTTTAAGAAATATGAGTAACCAAATCTAAATAACATAGATATTGATAGAAGGAAGAATATGAAACCAAAATATATGGATGGCTTTTCCTGACTATACACACCATGCACTTTACTTTGTACATGCCCTAATACCCATATACATACACAATATGTAGTTATATAATTTTTAAGAAATATGAGTAGCACAAATCTAACTAACATAGATATTGATAGAAGGAAGAATATGAAACCAAAATATATGGATGGCTCTTCCTGACTATACACAACATGTACTTTACTTTGTACATGCCCCAATACCCATATACATACGCAATATCTAGTTATATAATTTTTAAGAAATATGAGTAGCATAAATCTAAATAACATAGATATTAATAGAAGGAAGAATATGAAACCAAAATATATGGATGGCTCTTCTTAACTATACACAACATGTACTTTACTTTGTACATGCCCTAATACCCATATACATACATGATGTGTGCAATAGTATAGACGTGTATTGCATGCCAACAAGTATGCATCATCTAGGGATGTAAACAGGTAGGTTGTAATAAGGTAATCAACTCGTTCGATCCATTAAAAACCTTTTAAGGTACTACTCGATAGGTTTTTTGGATGGGTTCTAGGATATAATTAAAAACATGTTAGGTCATGGGATAGGTTTTGGGATTTAAGAACCCATTGGGAGAGCTGTTACTCAATAAAAATAATATATTACTAATATTATATCAAATAAATATTATGCAAATGAAAAGTAAAGTTACTAAAGTATTTATCGCTATCCTACACCTCTAATTCTAATTCCTTCTCTAATCTCTATCTATCTCTTTTGTCTCCACGTATCTTCTCTCTTTTCTTTCATGTTTTAGTGGTCTATAAATATATTATAGATGAAGTATAGCATATTTTTGTAGCTTTTCCTCTACATTTTGTATACACCATGTATTCCACTTCGATATATACGGCATGTACTTCCTACTATCTAGCCCCCTTTGGTACTTTTTTTTTTTTTTGGGTCCCATTCACTTTAATGTCAAACATCCACTCTTGACACTATCTTCATCAGATTAATCCCAATTAAATCCGTATCCCTAAATTCTTACACATGAATCTTTAGTCAAATATTATCTAAGGAACACTCAAGTATGTCCCTACAACAAGAATCAATTAACAAGAATAAAAATACATACCTTGTTTAAGAATCTTACAACAATGGTAAATTCTCTACACACCAATCTTGATAAAAACACCTAAGGTTATGCAATCAATGATCATGAACTAATAGAAAATTACCCATCTATTTGAGGATGGGTGTTGAAATGTACCTTCATACCTAAAGCTTTCTACAAGCTTTTCCAAAACTTGCTTACAAACTGAGTGTCTTGACTAAAAGTAATGGTAATCAGTACTCCATGTAACCTTATTATATCTTGTACATATAAGTTTACCAATTTCTTTAGTCTATAGTTCACATTTATTGGTATAAAGTGATGAATTTTGTTAACCTATCAACCACTACCCATACCAGATCATGCTTCCCTTTAGTTTTAGGTAGATGGGTGACAAAATCTATAGTCACATGATCCCACTTCCATGTTAGTATTGGTGAAGGTCTACTCGCTACTAATCCTTACTTGATATGACGCATAAGTTGATGTCAAGGTCCACCCGCTACTAATCTTGAGCTACTCGGGAAGATTAGATAAGAGTATAAAAGGTATGGACTTAGAGAGGATTATCTCACAAGAATAGAATATTCAGTACTAAGATATAAGTTATCTCCGGCTTACAAGAGAAAAAAACTATTTATAGTAAGTCCTTAAGGCAGCATTACAAATAAAAAAATTACAAGAAAATATTTACAAAAAGGAGATTTCTTGTACTTATGAAAAAGGTAAAAGGGACAATAAACCAAAAATGGAAAAGTAGTTAAATGTCAAACAAGGTAGACAATTGGCAATGCAATATTGGTCATGTACGAATATTCTTTAAGTACAGCAGGCAGAAAGGGTCAAAATGTTGTGGCGCTAAAGGGGCCGGGACAAGAGAGATGGTGATATGTCGAGAGAAAACTACTCGGCTGTTTAAGTAAGTCTCTCGTCACTCAACAAGAGATTCTTAGCAGCAGTTTATCAGAATACTTGGCATAGGGTCCTTAGCAAGGGAATGGTCGACATCATCACTACAGAGTGTACAAATTAATGTATGACAATGTGGGGAGCTTAGAGAGTTCAACCACCTTTCTTCAATGTATAGTTTCTCATCATCAACAGGTTATCGAGAGAGAATTCTTCAGGAGAGGGATCAGAGGCCTCGAAGGCGCGAGCGAGTAATGGGACCATTAGCCGACAGTGTATCAGGAAGGGAATGTAAAAGTTATCATTAGTTGGAGACTAATTTTTGTACATTTGAGCCAATTGTTTTAGTTGACTTGCAATAATTTAAGAATTGATGACTTCCAATAGATTGTAATGAGTATTTGATACTTAATCTTTAATGATTGAATTACATGATGCCAAAGTTGAATAGTGAAATCTATGTGGTGTAAGTGATACGGATCTGTGGATAAACATACTGCCTAGGTATCAGGTGTAACCAAGGGGGTGGGTCCAAATCGCAAGATGGCCTAAAAAGTAATTGGAAGTCGATATTTTAGAAATTCTACGCACTAACTCTATGGATATGATGCACCGTAAAGTCACATACAGACTTAAGCTAGTACCTAATATGATGCACAAACATTAGGCCTAGGATTGTTTGCCACAATCTTTACTAAAAGGATCCATAAGAGCGAATAGAGAAGAGTTTTCAAAGAAAAAAGACTAAAAGTTTTGTCATTAATATTACAAATCTCCATAAAACCCTATATAAGTTTCCTATTTATACATAGTGACAAACTTGTAAATAAAAGAACTAAAAGGAAGCCCTAGTGATATTCCTATGAATACAAAATAATTATGAGGATAATTTATGAATAATATAACAAATAGAGAGTCCAAATAACATAAGCAAAAATAAGTAATCAAATGAGATATTCGAGGTGAAGAGTTGATGAGTTAAGCTAATAAGCTATTGGAGACCCTGATGACCTGATCTAAGTAAACTTGAAAGCATAGTTGACCTGATTAAGCAGACTAGGCAAGTCGAGCAAAAGTGGCCGAGTCGAGTGGATTTAGTTAAGTTGAGTAAGCCATATCGAGTCGAGCATATATAGTCGAGTCAACTTGGTAGAGCAGACATGGAAGGACAGACCTGGCCAAACAAGCTTATATATCCTTGATGATTTTATTCAAGAAGAGCTCATAAACAAGTCTTCTACACATGCAAAGCTTCCAAATAGGTCTTTAGCACATAGAGAATGTATGAGAAAATCACTAACATAGCCCGAAAATTAGAAATTGATTAGCTCAATCCTCTATACCATATCATCCCCTCTCCCTTGGAGAAGTTTTGGCTAAAGGGTAGCTCCAAATCCTACTAGGATCAAATACCAACTTGGAAAAATAAAATATAAATACAGGAAAGTATTCAAGCTCCTCCACTAATGTGATCATTAGCCAATGCTCCTTCCATTCATCATGAGCTTGATCAATCAAACTCTTCCTTAAGTATCCTTCATTCCATTCATCATGTATCTAGGCAACTTGACTCAGGTAGCCCCAACAACTATTATTCAAAGGGGAACAACACAACATTTGGATCAAATACCATGTCATAAGCTCGAGGAATTTAAACATGTAAAATCTTAAACTGCTTTTCTACCTCAAGTAGCTTTAAAGCTTCATGCTCTTCTATTGTTGGCCTTACTACATCATCTTCAATAACTATCACCTCTTCCACTTCCTCACAATTCAACTCTTCTATCCTTTCTTATCCACTTCCTTCTCATCTTCAACTCCTTCCTTCGTTTCCATTTTCTCCCCTTCAATATTCTTTGAATGAATAAGCCTTTGTTGTATTCTTTCTTCTCTAATCTCCTTAAGCTCAACAAGTATAATCTCTAATTGTTCTTACACACTAGAGAGGTTAGTTTCATAAGTGAATTTTCTCTCATACAATTTGTCTTGATAATCTTGAGGCACAAATTTTCTTTGTATCAAACATCTCATCTCTTCTCATGTAATAACTTCAAGATTCCCTCCATCAATTCTTCAACCTATCATATCCTTCCACCAAGTCACTACAAAGCCACTCAACATGCTCCTAACTAACCTTACCTTTTTAGACTTTAAATAAGAATAATTTTCAAAACTAGATTAAGTTTTCGCAATTCAAATATTCATCCGAAGTATCATATCCATCAAATTTTAATAATTATGATCTCAAGTCTTCGTAATCATGGCTATATCTATACCTAGCTTGATATGCCATACTTGATAATTCTAGTCCTAGTCCTATGGACATAACACAATGGAGCTCGACCTAAAAAAAAAGAAACATCTCAACGCAATGGAATACGACCTAAGTTTGCCAAATAATCCACTTCAATTTATTGTATAGGCCTAATCTCAGCACAAGAGCACAAGTTAGTCAATCAATAACTTAAGTCATACCTCTTTATCGAATATTACTTGATAAGACAACACTTTGGAATAAACGTAACAGCAATTATCTATAGTTCAACAATGTTTTGGGCACTTCAAATCTCGAATAAAGCAGTTCTAAGATCTCCTCACAAGAATAAGCAATTTCGATTCCCACTTTGTTAGCTCAATAATCATACACAACATGCTTGAATTAAGTAACGCAACAGCTCGAAACATGAAATATAGCAACACGGCATAGACAATAGACATGACAACTCGGTAATTGAAAACAAATGTACTGCTTCCAAAGTTAAAACAGCTTAGTTCATACTTTAGACACAACTTAGACACAACTAATAGCAGTTCAGATCAAACAATCGCGACAGCTTCGCACTTCTCAAAGAAAGGATAGCACAACACTTCACAAGTTCTCCACACACATGCACAAGATAGCACACTTCAACACGTCACTATGTACAATAGCTCGGCAATTGATTGCACGAATTCATAGCTCGACTTGCAAGATAATAGTTTGATCAATTAATGTAATAGCTCGGATTTTTGCTCATACAAAGCTCAGTACTCAATGGCTACACTTCATCAACTTAATTCAATCACTACCTCAGCTTGGCTACGACTCAAATAAAACAACATACACTCGGCAATGAGCTTCAAACTCCTCCCTAAAATTTTCAACTTGGATTCCTATAACCAAGTGATCTCGATAATGGTTTAAAGTGTAAGGACAATACGTTTTACTCATCAAGGCTAAAGGAGCTCAACAATGTTTCGGCCTTAATAGCTTAGCAATTCTCACAAGAAGCTCAGCAAGGATTAAATAGAACAACTCGGCACTTGGTTCATGTATTCACAATTAGCTTGGCTCACTCGATAATGAATATCTTAGAGCAGCTTAGATACGCACTGTTCGGTGATCAATTAGGATAAGGGGTAGCTCCATACATACACGACATAGCAACAATTCATGATATTCTTGCTTAGACTGCAAGTGTTGGTGAATCGGACTTCAATCACAGCTAGGCACAGTCACTTTATCACCACAATCGCACACTAATCTTTGACTTGTACCTTTTACTCACGACCTACATGCAACGAGGCACCAATCACTTTTATCTACTCTGGTCACAGCACATACAACACATATTAGCCGGCATAATTGGCAGCTTGGATTGCACTAATATCTAACTAAATTAACTCGGTATGATAGCATCTAACTTCACACTCAACTCAAGGTTCGTAATCCCTTGCATCTCACCACTTCAATCACTTACTGTTTTTACACACTCAGTCACTGTCCATAAGATTACAACCACGAATTTCACCATAAAAATCGACTACCACTCTCGTAAACCTAACTACACTACTGGGACACCCACCTACTTTAACTACATATAAGAATAGCAGCACACTTACAACTATAAAAATTGAAGCAAACCCAGCACTCTTATAATTTTAAGAATTACAGTTGCAATTTAGCACTTCAACAGGGTCTCATGCACTCAATTCTAATGGCCACCACTATTCAAACAATACTTAACCACCAACAATTTCCCCTATCCATAATAGGCAACTGCTATTCTTACATGAAATCCCAACAAATATAGCACAGTGCTTTCCTAAAAAACACTACACAACTAATACCTACGAATAGCCACAAAAACCTACTAATACAATCGAGAACATTGCTTACCATTGTTGTAACTAGTTGTAACAACAATCTTATAGCTCTTTTAAGAAACCCCAACAAAAGGGAATAGAATAGCCTAAGCGACACAATAAGACAATATCAAACCACTACTTAAAAGCACAAATAACTACAACCCATAATAGTCATTACTACAGTCACCGATTGTGTCAATCTACATACCCACCGACTATATACGCTTCCTTACAACTTTGATTTATACGTGCCAATAATGGAACCTCTCTATCTATCTTTTTTTTTTTTTAATTATTTACAACTAACTCAAAACCCTAAATGAGTGCTCTTGTTAATCCTCTGCCATGAGTATGCATAAGGCAACATGTTATGAAATGAAGACAAGACCCATGTATTCACAACACTCCAGAAGTAAGGAACCTAACTTTCTTCTATTGTCGGATTATTGTTAGAAACAAGAAATTTATCTTTTTTTTTTGTAACACAAATAAGTTGAATCCTCCTTTTCTTCACAACCAAAATAGTACTGTTCCAAAATGCAAGAAATCCCAAAGGATGAAAGCTTAGATCTTTGATTCTAAAATGATACAGATCCGTAGATAAACACATGGTCCCGATATCACGCATAATTAGGGGGTAAGTCTAGATCGCAAAATAGCTCGAAAAGTAAATGGAAGACAACAGTTTAGCAATCTCAAGCACTTACTCTATGGATATGATGCATCGTAGAACCATATACGGACCTAAACTAGTACTCGATATGATGCACGAACATTACGCCTAAGATTACTCTTCACAATCCTTGCTAAAGGAATTGATAAGAGCGGATGGAGAAGAGCTTTTCAAGAGAAAAGATTCAAAAGTTTTTATTAATGTTGCAAATATCTATAAAATCCTATACAAGTGTCCTATTTATACATAGTAGCAAACTTATAAATAAAAGGACTAAAAGGATACTTTAGTGGTGTTCCCATAAATATAAATAAACATGAGGGTAATTTGAGAATAATACAAGAAATAGGAAGTCCACATAATATAAGAAAAAAATAACTAATCAAATGAGATATCTAGGGTGAAGAGCTAATGAGCTATTGGAGATGCTGAAGACTTGATCAAGGTAGACCTAAAATCCTGGCCGACCTAATTGAGCTGATTACCAAGTTAAGCAAAACTGGCCAAGTCGAGTATATTTGACCAAGCTGAGCATACCTAGTTGAGTCAACCTCGTAGAGCAGACATGGAAGGGCTGACTTGGCCGAGTAAGCCTGTTTATCCTTAATAATTTTATCTAAGAAGAGCTCATAAATAGGTCTTCTACATATGTAGAGCATCCAAATAGGTCTTCAGCACATAGAGAATACATAAGTAGGTCACTAACATTGCCCAAAACTTAGAAATTGATTAGCTTAGTCCTCTGTACCATATCAAAAAGGTTACAAGTTGTAGCCTGGGATTTTAAAATTTAAGATTAAAGCAATATCGCTAGTTAAGAGCTAGTCGTGATTGTTTTTGAACTTTTTTAATATATAATTTTCTTTTAGAAATTTATAGAACCCTATAATTTTTAGTAAACAAACAAATGAAATTTTTTTTCAAAAATTCCTTAAAAAATCATAAAATAGTTGGAGGATAGAAAATGAAATGAAAAAAAAAGAAAAATAAATTGATTATGTTGATAAGGATCGGCTTTAGTCCCTCACAAGAGTGAGGTTCTTTCTCACTGCCAATGTATGGATAAGTTGGTATGGCTTTACCTTGGTCCGTTAGAAGAGTTAGGTTGAATTCTACTGCTAATGAACTCTAGTCACAACTAAATGAATTGTGCATGAATGAAATAATCGAAGTGAATCAAAGCCTCCCAATGAAAATACATACGAAGGGAGTGGTCTGAAGATGAACGAATGTAACATGTGTTTATTTTGAATTATGGTGCTTAATAAGATAGAAGAGAGAGCTTTATACATTTTAGCTAAGTAAGTTAAAATTTTTATGACTTTTTTTTTTTTGTTGGCAAGATGTTAAATCTAATTTTAAGTATGAGAATCCTTGATTAAATGACTTAGGTAAACTTTAATTTACATAGATTAGCTTATAAACTCTAGTGTTTTGTGTTTCTTAAGCATTGCAATGAGTTTGAGTGTAAGGAAGGAACTTGTTAAAGAAAATTGGAAAAGAATTGCAAGTTGATTTTGTGAATTAGTTTTCTAGGGTAAGTGTTATTTTTTAGCCAGCCTCTTAAATGGTGATAATTTTAACAATTGATTTCTTGTCCTAAATTTTCTCTGATCTATTTGATCGAGGATAAGCAAATTCTTAAGTGTAGAAAAGTTTGATAAGCTATTAGTTGGCTATATTTTTTATAGTGATTTTTCCTTAAAATTTGAGTTTACCTTAAGAAAATAATATTTAAATGAGTAAAATTTTATTATCTAGGTCTTGGAATGACCTATGGAAAAAAAAAAAGAAAATAAAAATAGGATTCACTCAAATTAAAGTTAAAATGAGGAAGCTTTGAAGTTGACATGACCAAACGAGATGATTATGTCATTGCTAATAAAGATTTTCAACAGAAATGTGGCATGATTAGTGAAAGCATGATCTAGTGATATGCGACATCCTACTTTTTATATCTCCTCTATAAAGCTTTTTTAGGGATTTTTGAGAGAACCCTTTAGACGACTTTTTGAGAGACTTAGAGGAGTAGAACTCTTAAGACAACGATGAGTTTCAAGCTTCAAGATTCAAGACTTTTTATTAAATTCATGGCTTATTTTTCCATTTCTTCTTTAGATCTTGTTCAAAATTGTTGCTTTACCATGAATAGTGTATATCCATTGTATTTAGGTTTTGTGGAACCTAGAATCATCATGTGATGTTAGGTTTTCTTAGATCAAATAAAGATTTTTAATTTTCTTGATTTAATTATGCATGCTTGATTATTTAAATTAATATTTCCTAAGGTGTTAGATTATAAGTTGTTAGTCTAAAATATGATATTGTGCAGGAGAATCGAGAGATTTCTTGTGTGATTAGATTTAAGCATAATCAATGAAGATTCTTGCAAGTTTAGAGATAAATTATGAAATGTTTTTGGATCTTTATTGTTATCTTTAAGAGAATTCATTGTTCTTTAATGTAATCTTTGGTTATACTATTGAGAAGATATTCTAATAGGTGATTTAAAGATTAAAGTTAATAAACTTGGGAAAGTTATTAGTTTTAGTAGAAAATTCTCCCAATCAAGAAAATTAAAGATTGAAATAGGTTATCTTTAGTGAAAGTTGCATATGTAATTCTAGGAGAAGAAAAATCTAGGTATGACATTGAATCTTAAGTTGAATTCCAAATTGATTTCTTTCTTGTTTAAATTGAGTCTTAATTAGTTGTTAGATTAATTATTTGCTACAAATTAGTCTAAATTCTTTAAGTTTCTTGAATTCAAGTTTGCTAGTTAGATAATAAAAAAATAGTAAGTATTATTAATCATAGTCCTCATAAGAAAACACCCATTCTTTGAACTATACGACTATACGATAGGTGTGCTTACCTTATACAAAGTTTTTGGTAATGTTATTGGGACTTTTGATATTAAGAATGCTAACCACTTTATTAACATAACCATTGTTTCTTTATTTTTTCTTGAATATATTTCTTTCTCGTTTTTGTTTATTCTTTGGTGTGATATTGAACTAATTCCTCGCTTCTCTTTGTACAGTGCATAACTAGAATTCATTCACGACACTTGATCAAGATTGACCCCAAAATTAAGAGGATGACTTTGAAGAATTTGAGACAACTAACAATGAAGGAAATAATGGGGCCCAATCTTGTATAAATAGGCCAGTTATTGCAACCAACAATTTTGAGATCAAGTCGAACATCATACAGACGGTGCAACAATTTGTACAATTTAACAGCCTACAAGCTGAAGACTCTAATGTACATATTTCCAATTTTTTGAAATATATGATACTTTTAAAATTAATGGGGCAACTAATGATGCCATCTGGTTGTGTTTATTTCCCTTCTCATTATGCAGCCAAGCTAAATAATAGTTGAATTCCTTGGCAAGAAATTCAATCATAACTTAGAATGAATTGATAGAGAAGTTCTTGGAAAAGTACTTTTCAGCCACAAAAACTGCTAAGCTTAGAGCAAACGTCTCTTCTTTTACCCAGATAAAGGGTGAGACCCTATATGATACTTATGAGCACTTTAAGGACTTGCTAAGGTGGTGTCTGCACCACAGGCTCCCTCTTTAGATGGAAATCCAAACTTTCTATAATGGTCTCAACCCTTTATAAGGCAAATGATAGACAAAGGTGCTAGAGGTACACTAAATACAAAGATACCCGAGCAAGTTTGGAACTTAATAGAAGGGATGGGCATGAATAGCTACCAGTAGGAAAATTCTAAGTAAAGGCTGAGAGTTGCAAGTGTATTTAAGCTTACGAAACAAGTTCATATCTTAGGGAAACCCTCAAGACCTCAATATAATCCCTATAGCAATATCTACAATTTGGAGTGGATAGATCACCCTAATCTTTTATGGAGAGGTCAAAATGAAAGTCAAGGCCAATAGTAGCAAGTAAGGAACCAGCTTTAGCAAAGATCAAACTTGCCTCCACCTAGGTTTCAATAACTTGTAGCTCTTCTACTAGCACCAGAAAAGAAGTTGGAGAGTCTCTTAGAAAAATATAATTAAACCAACAAGGCAAGAATGCATCCGATAGACACCTCCATCAGGAATCAAGCGGCTTCTATCCATAACTTGGAAAATCAAATCGAACAATTTGCAAGATTATTGAATGAATGGCCATAAGGGTCTTTGCATGGGAACACTGAAGAACATGTCGATGTAGTGATCCTAAAAAGTGGTAGAGAGCTGTAAGTTGAAAAGAATGATGGTGTGGAAGTAATTGAGAACGATGTGGAAGTCAAAGGTATCGAGCTTGATTTTTTTCGATTTTATGAATTTTCCCTAAATTGATCAGTATTAAAACCTTACCCATTCAATATTGATCATTGACTAAGGCTTAAGGAAAACTAAGGCTTTATACAAAAAATTTGTAAACTCTTAGAGTCACCACCTAACCAAAGTCGGAAAAAAAAAAAGGTTAGGTTGAATCGATTGGGTGAACCAATTTAACCTAATCATTAGTCCACTTAGAAAACCAATTTAAAAAAAAATGTTTGAAAACCAAAGATTTTGGGTCCAAAGGCTAATCTTTTAAACCCTTACAAATATTGCTACTAACTTTTTGAATTTAGATTCACCTTTTGAAATTACCCTTTTTAAAACAAAATTCAATCACTAGTAAACGAATTAAATTAGGTTTATTTTACAAATTAGATAATTCAAGCTATAATTCATAGAAAATGGAAGACTAAATTTTTACAATTTTTACCTTGTCTCAAAGGTGCCTAAGTACCCGTTATTTAGAATCAAACGTATGTAGTTATTTTCGCGAAAACTTTAACCTGTAAGATTCCTTTTAATTAAAAAAAAATGCTAAGTTCACATATTAAGTAGGTTCGAGTTTATTAAGAAAATTTTATAAAAAGGTCCTAAATTGGCTTTTATTTTTTGAAAGTTATAAAAAAGTCCTTAATTTTGAAAAAAAAAAAGTCGATTTTCTTTTCTAAGTGATAAGACTCTTTTTCTATTTCATTTTACTTGTTCATTTACTTACTTTATATGTTAACCGAAAACTAAACTAAGCTTCTTCTTTTTTTCTCTCTTTCTTTTTTCCTTTTCCTCTTCTTCTTCCATTTTTTTTTCCGATTACAAATACAACATTATTCACACTAAGAAAATAAAGCAAACAGATAAAACTAAACAAAAAAATGAAATAAGAAAAAAGGAAAAAAAAAAGTAAAGCTAGACTTGAATAGGAATGAAGCATGGGTCAAGCTTAAGGTAAACTCAGAGCACAGGTTAGCCAATAATGGACAAAAAGGAGCAGTAGCATGCCGAGTTGGAGGGGTGTGTACTAAGAAAAATGCTAAGGCGATTAGAGGCAAATATGGTTGTTTTTTAAGTAGGCAGTCGGTGATGGTAGAGTTGTGTTGCAAGATTCAAGAGAGGCATTAGGTTGGGGGGTTTGGGTGGCTAAGAGATTGGTCGTCGGTTCAACTTGGGTCGAAAGCAGTAGCATATGGTGGTTTGCGAGTAGGGGATCGTAGTTAAGGTTAAGACTTGCATTGGTAGGTTGTGTAGGACATTAGGGGGTACAATGGTGGTTGGGCATGGTAGTGTAAGGAAGTTCGGGTTTAAGCGACTCTATTAGTGGTTGTAGGTCAGCTTGAAAGTGACCAAAGAAGGAGAGAAACGTAAAGAGAGAATGAGTCAACGTGCGCGCGCGTGAGAGAGAGAGAAAGAGAGGGTTTATTTTTGGAGGGTCCAATCAAGCTTCAATGTGTCCCTTTTTATTGTTTTTAAGCTCAGTCATGAAAGGAAATTAGCCAAAATGCATTGAATTCAAAAAACTCGAAGTAAATGGGTGTTGACTCGATTTTAATGAAAAATGCATAATTTGAGTGATTATTCGAGTAATAAAGTTGATATTCTTACTTAAAAAGAAGAAATGAAGGTTCGAATACATGTTATCAAGGCTCAAATTTGAAAGATTAAGACAGAGCTAGAATTTTGGACTTTGACTTTTTACTGATTTCAAGCTTTGATTCAAAAGCTCAAATGGATGAACATCAAGATGTTTTTGGTCCCAATGCGTAGTATCCCATGTGAACTTTGCAATTTCACCATTGATTTGATGAAATTGCAAAGAAAATCAAATAAAAAATGAGTGCAAAGTAAGCTGTCCATGCTAACTTGTAACTTTTCATCGAAAATTCCTTAACAACTTCCTTCCTCATACACAATCTCATTACAATACTCAAGAAACACAAAGTACCAGAGTTCACAAGCTAATCTATGTAAATCAGAGTTTACTCAAATCATTTAATCAAGGATTCTCGTCCAAGACCAAGATCTCGCAACACGAGTCGCTAAACACAAAGAAAAGAAAATAAAAGAAAATCACGAAAGCAAAAAGATAGTCCAGCAAATAAACCAAGTCTACATGAAGCTAGTATAGACGAATCAAAGAAAAAAACAAACAGCCAAATCCATGTCTCAATCCTCCTCATCAGAGGCATCATCCATAATTTCATCCTCATCCTCCTCATATTCTTCATCCTTCCCCTCTTCCTCATCCTCTTTGTCCTCATCAACTTCTTCACTTGAACTCTTCTCTTCAACTCCTTTTGCTTCTTTTGTAGTTCCATAGTCCTATTCAAAAAGAAAAAAAAAATTCAAGTCATTATTTTGTTGACCAAAAGTTTCCCTAGACTTAAAACAACGAACTATACCAAAATCATAATTAAGTATGGAAAAATAACACTATAGCTCATTTAGAACTTTTATCACACTTGGTAAGCATGCATGATATAGTTATATTCTTAAGAAATCCTTCATGCAATCCTCACAACTATAGTTGAACAAAAAATTCTAAGTATGTTTAACACTAAATCTTTCAATTACATGAGTTAATAGCACATTAAAGTTGATTAATCACTAAAACCCCAAGTGCTAATCTAAGGACTAAAGCAAATGAATGAAAAAAAAAAAAAAAACTAACACTTCCACTCAATAATCAAGAATCACACCTAGTGTAATGCATTGCAAGTGACACAATCGTATCACAACCCATATCTTTCAAACCTAACAATAGGCACCAAATTTAAATGACATAATTGTGTCAACAATTATCAACACCTTAAACATATAAAATCATACATGTACGTACTTGAATTTCATTAAGAAGCTCAAATAAAGTAAAAGCCCTAATTTATAAGCAAGATTCATTATCAAGAAACAAATTCTTCACACAAATTTGGATCAACTTGAAACGAGTGTTTGTTACGCTATGAATAGTAAGCATGGCAATCTCGCTAAAGAGAAAGAAAGCATAAAATGTAGCGTATGTGTTATTTGTTGGTGGTGTAATTGAAATGAGGAGGTAAGAGAGAAAGAGGTTGGGGTCGCTTTTTAAATAAGGTGTGTGACATGATTGGGAGACACGACCATGTCTCCCAAGTTGTGTAATTTACTGTAGTTACGACGAATTAGAGGCCTAGGAACTACATGACTGGGAGACACAATCGTATCTCCCAAGTAGTGTCCTCTACTATGATTGTACGCTTAGGGGGGCCTAGGAACAACACAATTAGGAAACATGATTGTGTCTCCCAAATCGTATACTCCACTATGATTCCCATGACTTTACCCCCCCAAAGCAACACAATTAAGAGATATGGTCATATGTCCCAAGTCATGTCCTTCACTATGATTATACAACTTAACTGCTTTTTTTTTTTTTTGGAGAAATGCCTAGTCTAATGAATGAAATTAATAAACAAGTAAGTGAAAATAAATAATATTGCTAAAGTACAAAAATAAATAAAGGCATATTCCAAATGCTTTCTTGCTTGTTTTCATTCCAATACTGGTTGCTCTACTTTGGAAAGCTTTCTTCTCATGGTATGCAAACACTGGATTCATTAGCTCCCAACCGAACTATATCTTTTTGGCTTTGTTGACTATAGTCATACAAGTCTCTAGCTCAAATGACCCTACCTCATGGCGCAAGGTAGCTTACAAACCCTTAATAAATCTCTATACCTTAGACCCTTCATCAGTTCTCTACGCCTCTGGTAAGAACTTGTGTAGAAGGTTAAGTTTAGCCTCATGTCACTTCAATATAAGGTTTCCCCAACTATAATCACAGTAGCACAACTATCATCACAAATCCTACTTAATTAAAGTATGTAAGAATAATATTAATTAAGTAGTTTTTTAATCAGTTTTTAGATTTCTAAAATCATTCATTATCTTTGAAAACATTTGGAATTTGGTTTACTAAAGAGATTGGATCGAATTCCAAAAAGGCTTTCATAGAAGCTACATAAGATAAGTTGATTAGTCTATGGCTCAACAAGCCCAAAACAACTCAAAATTCCATATATAATCCATATAAGCAGTTTAAGTAAACATTCTAAATCAAAAGTCTATAAAGACATCCAAAGTCTCAAAACGTCAGTAGAAAACCTTAAAATGTAACAACTAGACATTGTCTACTACGTCGCTCTTGCAAGCCTAGAACTCCTTCTTAAAGCCATAACTCATCTATAGGTATAGGGTTCTGATGCGAAGGTCATGTGTATGATGTATGTCGAGTCGCCTAATATATGACTAAGGCGAATGACTTGTTATGCATATGAGATGATTAGAAGGAAAGTATAAGGAAGAGAAGTAGGCAATCTTAATAAGGTTTTAATACGTACAGTGATAAGTGAAGGAGCTTATTGGCATCAAACTCCATAGTTGATGAAGAACAAGGTTGCGTTCTTGAAGTATTTAGGTGTTTGATCTTTCAAGGCGAGAATTTTACAAAGTAATGATATTTGTACCAAAACACTCTCTCACCTAACTGAAGGAGGGAAATGAGTATTTACAGGAGTTAACTGTTGATCTCATCTGTTAGATCATAGGGATGATCAATAGCTAGAATCAAACCCTTCTTTTATGGATCCCAAATAAACTCTCCTTTATAGATTTTGGCCTTATAGAAGCCTTATTTGATATGTGAGTCAAATTGAGAAAGGTTAGTATTAGGCAAGTGAATCCAATAGGCCTTACTCTAAGCCTATTATGCCAAAACTCTCTTGATCACCTTAAATACATATGAATTTGAATCTCTATACCTTATGACCTTAGCCTATGGAGTTAAATCCATTTTAATTAATAGGCTCTACACCATTGAATTGTATGTATGTACGATAGAAGGATCATCTTCACTTGAAAAAGATTAAGAAAGAATGAGCCATGAAAGCTTAGTACACAGCGACGTTGTAATGCCCAAAGCCTTAAGATGTTATAGCCTACTACGTGTCTCTATAGCCTGTTAATACGTTAGGCATCCTAGAATCCTAGCTATTTAAAATTCTCCATGAGCTTTCACCACAAGCACTAATAACATTTGCATTTTCCATTCAATAACTCAAGGGATGTTTCATGACATCCATATCCACTAACATAAATAATTTCAAACCTCAAACTTGCCTTATTTAAAAAATAATGAACATAACAAGGTCTTACTTAACATCATTATTTTAAAAAAATAATTCTAAGTAGTCTCTCTCAACAAGTAATAACCAATAAAAGCATCTTAGGTAGTTTCTCAAGCAGAAGTCCTAGGTGACTTCACAACAACACAATTAAAAACATAAAGCAGCAACAAAGTCTTATTCTTT
This sequence comes from Lumnitzera racemosa, assembly GCA_024138005.1. NCBI lineage: Eukaryota > Viridiplantae > Streptophyta > Magnoliopsida > Myrtales > Combretaceae > Lumnitzera > Lumnitzera racemosa. The sequence goes on from JAMXBC010000010.1 coordinate 45,320,134, forward strand.
ATTCTAAAGGAAGTTAACATGACTAAGCTAGCACATACACAGGTTATTATCTTTAATTTAGTTTGGCATACAACATAGTTCAAGCATCTTAGAACTTGAAGTAACTCATGACTTCAACAAGTAAAATATATATTATATAAATATCTTTGTTGGGTCCTCCCCTAAGAACCAATAATCACCATAAATCAACCCATATCATTTTAAAGTGAAACTCCACTCGAGACAAGGTTACACTAAGATCACAAGGTTGGCACCCTAAGATCACCGGTCCTCCCAATGCCTAGCCATGCATATGCAATACATATTTGATTAAAGTCATATAGTTATTAAGTCTAGTTAAAGAACATTACTCTAATAAGTACAAACAATACACAATATCTTGTACTTAACTCAACAGACTACTTAGATTTAGAAATAACTTCCACACTGCCTATAAACATGATAAACAACTTAACTCAGTCTCAACTACTCGAAATAACATCACCTTCTAAACTTAACAACCCAACTTCCTTCACTTTTCAACTTAGTTCACTAGAGGAACATAAGATCAAAATGATAAAATATTATTTTAAAGTTGTTTTGATTGTTGAGACAAGATTGAAGATATATTAGAGAGATTTAGGAATGAAAAGTAATGCCTAAGAATAAAAGGAAAACTACAGGAAAACATTTTGTCCGAATGCTATAGTACGTAGCATCCAGACGCCAACATTCTAGGAGGAAATCTCCCTTAATGTCCTAATGCGACTTCGAGAGGTATTTGAATGCCATGTTCATATACAAACTGCAATGGACAATCATCCCCCTTTTCAACCTCCACTTTGTACCTAATTGAAAACCACCACTTTTGATAATTTTCTTAACCTTAATACTCTTCCCTATACACCTCAAACTATCCACCAAACATCAACACAAAATGTCCTCCAATTCAACCCACCAATGCTCCATAAACAACAATTTCAACAAAATCAAAAGAGACAAGAGATTTACAATCAAACTTACCTTTTGGGTTTAGAAACCACACACTCCACCACTAGAAACCCATCATACAACATGCAAAACACAGATAAAACTAGTTTTTATCAATGCCCTAAGAAGAAATTGATTTCATAAATCTTAAATCAACAGACTCATCAAGAATTACCCTTTTTACGTCTTACCTTAATTCCTTCCCTTTCAATCTTGCAGGAATGATTAGAATTCTTTACCATTATAAGCTTTGTGGAGGAATTCTATTCAAACCATACATACTTTTGAGGGAGCAAGAGGGGAAAAGAAGCTGCCAGTTGAGTGTTTTGTTTAATATAATAGGGTTTTTAGGACTCTTTACAAGGTCCAACATACCCTTGGATTCTATTATTATTACAACCCTTCACCGTTAACTTATTTTTATTAAATTATGTTCTTTAACCAGGTTTTACAAACACTACCACATGGGAGATGTGGCATTGAGCCTAAGTCTAATGCAATAAACAATGTCCAAGTTATATGATTAACTAATAATGAAGACAAGCAACAAGGGAACTGCTCATGACTCTAAACAACATGATAGGGCACTTTTGTTGGGGGGGGGGGGGGGGTGTTGGGTGGAGGAGAAGATGGGGTGGTGTCGTATGGGTTATGTTTCTAATGTCACTATAGCAAGCATTGAGGGTTGACTAAAGTAGTAAGCCTCTACGTTGATTTAAAAACCATAACCAAAACCAAAAGTAGCCTTATTTAGATGTCACCACTATTATGCCACCCTTACCGCTTGCAATCCATCTATACCTCATTGTTCATCGAGTCCCATCCCTACAAATGGCTCTTAGTTTGACTAATCTCCACTTGCAATGCTTATTACTCAACATAGTTCCATCCATCAACCATACACCTAGCCATTCCTCGATGGACATTTGTGCCTAAACTACCATAAGCCATGCGAACCAAAGGCTTCACTCGTCTACTTAAGACGACCATGTATATGCAAGTTACTATGTACTTGAAGGGTCGAAGATCTTGAAGAAAACTTTAAGTCTTGAACCAACATGATCATCTAAGTATTTATGCGATCAAGAGAAAGATTACAAGTTAGTTATCAAAATATGACATAAATCCATTAGTTAATTCTTAATATGCTTAAATAATTATCTAAGTCATAGGTTCTTATTTAGTGAGGTTTCAATTATGTAAGAAGTTGTAGATTTAGGGCCCATCCAATGGCAAATGGACCTAAGAATTTTAAAGATTTGATTTAGGCCTATTAACAAGTGTAATTGGGTTAGTAGTTGTATTTTATCTTTTTATAGTTTATGACCAAATATTAGTTAAATGGGTTAAGAATTTAGGTCCATTAAGTTCAGCTGTGCAAACTTTAGCATTTAGGTCCATATGTCAACTTAGCTTAGATCCATATGAATTATAAGCCTAAAAGGGGGTAATCAAATTAGGTTTTCAAGCCCATTAATGTAATATGCCCTATAAGGCCCTTATTAAGTTATATTAGTTACGTAATGCAATTTAAGAGAACCAATTATAAGGTTTTAGTAAATTGGTTCTTGATGGGCCTCTTATGGGTTATAGGCCGACCCGAGGGTTCAATGGCCCAATCCATTCTAGGGCTCATCCAACAATTAATTAATTTTGCTCAATATCAAGTAAAGTTAATTTACAACTACTCACACTCGTAGCCAAACACATCTTCACGATTTTATTGCAAATATCTATCTCTAATACATATAGTTAGATTAGATAACCCTTTTGTTAGGTTTTATATAAGAAAGAATGCAATGAAAATTAAAAAAAAAAAATACTATAAGACCTATCATAGGATCCATGTGCAATATGTAATAAAAATATAAATCGATAAAAGATTATAAAATTACCTTCTTTCCTGATGAGAAATATCGTCTCTTCTTAAACATACAAAAATTCAACTATTTTTTATTGCTAAAACCCATAAAAATTGGGTTTTGAATAATTGTCAAGTTGTATTTCTTCAAAATTCAACTTTTATCCGTAAACTACATGCATTAAGTATCCTATCTAAAAAATTTGGAGTTGAAATAACATCATTGGATTTCCTTGTTTAGCATATATATATATAAGCTTAATGAGGTAGTTTCTTGAGGCATAGAAATTTCATCAAATTGAAAATGCCAAAATACTACATTCAAATATAGGTTAAATAAAACTTACCTTGAATGTTTAGGAATTAATCACATTAGTTTAGTAATTTTCAAAATTTTTTAATCTTGGTGATTAGAAAAAAAAAAAAGAGGATGTTTATCTAATCTTTAGTATTCTACTACCAGATTAGGTTTGTTGGAAACACCTATATGGTGGTTTCCCTTCAAACTACAGGAGCTTACACTTTTAGTGCAATGTTTCATACTCGATCCAACCTCTTATAGCTCCTTGTAGTATGTTAGAGAGAAACTTCTTATTTTCATTATTTTGAACTTCCTTTTGTTTTCCTTAATTTATGGTCTATTTCTATATTATATATTTGATTTCCTAACTAGCTCGGGTTTAGCTCATTCCTATAGGGTTCAAATTTTATGGTTTATAATGTCTTTTGCTAACATGTAATCCACTAAATCAAATTTCAAGTTCAGTCTTCCTTCTCCAATAAGCTCGATATTGCTTGAGGAACTCTTATTTCATTTTTTTTTTTACAATGCCAAAGTTTAGCTACTCTTTGATAGTTTTATTGATATTTCCTTAATAAACGTAGCATCTTAAGAGTACTTATCTATAATTAATAATTATAATATGTGCATATATTAAGTAACAAGCAAGTTACTTTCTTTAGGAGTATTTTTACTCTAAACTACTAACTATTTAAGCTAAATAACCTATCTCTAGCCTCTCTTTGTATCTCTATTCTTACATTTAGAATTTCCCATCCACAGCAGATTGCACTAATAAATTATATTTTTTGTTAAAAATAAAACTCTTATAAGCTTCATCTTAAGCAATGATTTTAATCAATATTATTAGAATTGGAATGAGGTTTGACCCTAACAAAGATAAGGGTCGAGGGTCGAAGGGTCAAACCAAGGTCAACTCAAGGTCAAACAGAGTAACACTTAATTTTCTAAAACATTATCTATATATGATATATTTATATATTATTAATTATTTAAATGGTTATTATATACTATTTTATTTTATAAACTATATGTTGAGCTTGGATTTTTTCGGTTTTTATTATTTTCCTTAATCTGACCTATATTGAACCCTATACCAATTCAATATAGATCCTTAATTAAGGATTAAAAAAAAAAAAGAACTTGGTTTCCTATTAAATTTGAAAAAAAAATTTGGAATTGTCATCCAATCAGAGTCAGGAAAAAGTATTAAATCATAACTAATTGCTAAATTAGTTATAAATTATTCACTGGTCTACAAAAAAAAAAAATCAATTCTAAAAATAATTTTTGAAAAACAAAAGTTTAAGATTTGAGGGCTAAACAATTAAACCTTAATGGGTATCACTTTAACCTTTCAAGGTTAATTTTATTTTTCAATTACCCATTTATCTAATTCTACATTCACAATTAAAGAGATATTTTTTTTTTAAAGTAAGTTTATTTACAAAAAGGGAAAATAAAAATAATTTCCCTACTTTAAGTTGCCTCATAGGTACCTACATATCCTTTCGTAGTTCATTTTAAATTTGTTTATTTATTTTAATTTTGAAAATTAGCCAAATTTACATTTATTAGCCACTTTCATTTGAAAAAGAAAAAAATAAACATTTATTAGCCATTTTCATTTGAAAAAGAAAAAAAAAAGGCTCTTAATTTTTTCAAGTTCTTATTTTTGGAAAAGTTCTAAATACATCCTACCTTTGCAAAAGGGTTTATTCATTTTTAGTTTTGGAAAGTAAAATTTCTAGGTGATAAAACCTTTTTCTTTTATATATTTTTTTATTCTATATATATATGTATATATATATACATACACCAAGGCACAAAATTAAATAAAACTAGGCTTTTTTCCCTTTTTTCTTTCTCCTTTTTTTCTCTTTTTCTTTTTTCTTTTTATTTACAATTTATACAATTGAAATAAACAAACCCAAAAAAGGAAACAACATACAAAACCAAAGGAAAAAGAAAATGGAACCAAAAATACAATAAGGCAAATAGGTCAAAGAGAGGGATTTGGAGCGAGCCATTGGATCAAATTAAACTCTAAACTAAGTCGTGGTTTAAGATAGTAGCAATGACTGTGATGGAGTACCTTAAGGTGTTCTGGCCACTAATTTAAGCAAGAAAAAGGATATTTGTGAAAATTTGATTAGAGAATTAGGGTGTTGGTAAAGTGCCAACATACTTCACCAACAAGTTTGGTGGCTATTAGGTAATGGTTAAAAATTAGAGGGTGGCGACGAAGTTGATTGTGCAGCTATTTGTCGATGGAGGTGAAAGGATGTTTAGGTCTTAGGTTGAGGGATGCCATGAGATTAGCCGTAGCATTGGTTTCAATCAACAAGTGGTGGTGGATAGTGTTTCAACCAGCGGTTGTGCGATTGGGTTAGGGTGTAGTGGTAACGATTCAAATAGATGAATTGGGGTGACAATAAGGGATGAAGAGGGTTAAGACTAAGAGCTTGTAGTACAAGGAACCTAATGAGCAACCTATCTTAGCTTGAAAATCATTGACCTTACACTAGTTTAGAGAAAGAGAGAGCTTGATACTCTAGAGAGAGAAAGAGCTCAACTCACTAAGTATGTATATTTTCTAATGATTTTTTTTTTCATGAAATGAATCCTAAGAATCCTTTTATAGTTAACAAAGCTAAATTAAGGATGGAAACAATCGAATCACAATAAATTTGAAATCACTGAAATTGGGTTTTAGCTAGATTTAATTTCAAATTCAATGTAATTGATTGCAATCTTGAGTCAAAATGATGTTTATGGGGGGTTGAACTTTCTAAAGATGTCTTTAGGAAGCTTCAAAAATCATTACTTGAGTTTGAATCATGAGCATTAATCTAGGGGAAAAGAGTGTGAGTTTTTTATCTCTTTGCTACTTTGAATGCCAATTTAACCCAAGTAAACAAATGAATCTGGAAAAGATATTGATATGAATGTAAAGTACTTTAAGCAATATTTTTTATTTTACCATTAATTTAGTGAAATCGTGAAAAAACTAGAGTTAAAAAAAAAAGTGATAAATAAAGGGGTCTGAGCTCAAAAATCGTGAGAAAGGATAGGAGAGATAAGGAAAAAGATGGAAAGAAGAGCTAGTTAGGTACCCCATCAACAACAACTCCTAACCATCGAACGCCATGTATCTCTTGAGATGCATGGCCCAATAGAGATATGATGCGTGTAACTAAGCTTTATGAAAAATAAAAGACTTAACATGCATATTGTAAGATTTGAGCCCAAGACTCGTAATTCATTCTAATATCTAAGACCAAGTGTTTAACTAGTTTGGCCATTGGCTTATACCCTAATATATTATCTCAAGAAATAGTACTTTAACCCATAAAGCAACTTGATTTATTATAAAAACTACCAAAATAAATTAATCTATCTAATGACTCAACATAATCCTAAATTCTTATTTTTCTTAAGAACTATTTTCCTAAAAAAAAATTATTTGTCTAAAAATATATTTTTCCTAAACAAAAATTCTAATATCCTAAAGAAAATCATATTTTCCTAAAAAAAAAAATTCTACTCTCTTAAAAATTTTTCTTTTCATTTTTCAAAATTTTATTAATAAATTATTTTATTTTTTCAGACTTTTTAATTTTCTTGTTTTTCTGTATTTACTTCTCCTTTTTTTTGTATTTTTAAATTAAAACCCTTTTTCTCTATTCTAAAAATTTCTAAAATGACAGGAGGATAAAAATGGGATGTCTATACCATAAAAAAGCCAAATTATTCAAATTTAGATGCTAAAAGAAAGAAGGTCATAGATTTATCTTTTTTTTTTAATTAGATTACTACTTATTGGCTTCTCGTATTATTTGTCCATTAAAATCTTAGTTTTTTCTTAGTTATAAACAACATTGAGAAATCTTCGAATAAATGCAAGTTTCTTTAAACTCCAAACACCGTGTAATAAATAACAAAATTGCAGTAGAAGAATGGTAAGAAAATTAATAGAAGAGATTTTCTGCTTTAAAAAAAATTAGTAAATTCAACTATGATGATGACTCATTTATATGTGTATTTTTTTCTTTAATATATTGTTAAATTAGTTAAGTGGCACAAACATTTGATTAACACATATTAGATTAAGTTATTGCAACTCGTCTCACATCACATATTTGTAAATGTAAGTAACGGAGACTTACAATTTAAAAGGCTCATATTGCCTTAAGTTATTGTCCCGCATCATGAAGCTGTAAAAATGTTGCAAAGGCTTACAACTATAAAGCCTCTTGATGTTAGCATTTCTAATTCATGTTTGTATGCATTTATTATGTGTTTAAATATTAAGGCCTTTGGCCCCTTCTAGTTTTCTTTTAAGTACCATAATAATGCAATTCGAACCGTAAAACTCGAACGATTTATATTAGAACCCAATTCACCCGTTCGGATGGATGACATGTTGCTAGATCTGTTGCAATCCAAGTTTTTAGCTGTAACCCGGATCGGCTAATCGATCGGTTCGCGGTTGAAAATGGAAAACATTTCCTGAAAGCCCTAATAAATCTAGTAGCTTGGAAGTTCGGGGTACCGAAATTATTTTGGGATTTTTGGACTATTAGTGCATCTCATGTGCATTTTTAACGACAATATGGGATTTGCACAATGAAACAAAGTTCAATTTATGTAATTGGGAAGAAAAAAACAAACTACATAGGCTAGCAAAACGAAAAGCGTGCAAACTTAAATAAGATTCTTGTCTTGACCCAATTCGTCTCGAAAAAGAAGCTAGCAATCTTTAAAGTTTAGTAATATGAATTTGTGGTTCTTATTATTGTTATTATTATTATTATTATTATTTTAACTAGTGATAAGGAAAGTTAGATGAAGTCAAACAACAACGATTTTAAGCCACAATACATGGATTTAAAATTTCAGTAAAAATATAAAATATTATAGATGTCCTTGAGCACCCAAGACAAATACTCCTATCTTCATTCGTTGAAGTACAAATATCATCCCAAAATATATTTTTGGTTGTGGCATGCGCTTTTCTAATATACTTTGACTACTAATCGACTAAGGTAATCTTCAGTCCATTTCCATCTAGTGAACTTGTTGAGAAAAAAAAAAAAAGGGATATGATCTAACTTTCAAATTTTTTACATGATTTCCATTTTTGTTTTAATTAGTTTTCTTTTTTTTTTTGTCGTAATAAATTTCTTGAACATCGAGGAGGTTTTCTATTTTGTTGAAATCCTAGCTAGCTACATTTTTGTGTCTCCTTCTTATTTATTTTTACTTATCATGCCCAAAGTACATCCTTCGAGGAACAATGTGCGAAAATACCCTATTATGATACTAATTGGATCATCACAGCTATTTCCCATTACGGATATGATATTGAGATAAATCAACAAATGAAAACTTCAATCCGAACCGTCAGATTAATTTATGAAGTAATCTCTAACGTCAAATCTACTTCTTCAAAATCTCTACTGTTTGATATTTTTTAAATCACCAATGCTTATATATTCTAATAATTTCACGCCAAGGCCACTATGGCCTATAGCATAGAAGTTAATCTTTCAACAAAATAGATTAGGTTTATCCTATTCGCCTAAGTTGTATATGTAATGCAATTGGAAAAAAAAATCTAATAATTTCCTATACTTCACCCATATAATTAATAAGTTATATAATCAATTAGTATGTTCGTGATATGAAATTCATCAACTGAACTGACATATATAATAGGTAATATTCTATACATAAACATATTGTGGCGCAAACCTAAGGAAGGGTTCGGTTTTGAATTGTGAACTGATACAAAATCGGCTCGCTAATTCAATGATCCAAAACTGGCTCACTTATAGTGAGCCTGAATCAGCCAAAGACCCATTGATTCATGCAAGTATAAATGGTTTAAGCCTCCAACCTACCTAAATTGATAAGTTTGAATCAGAATTTTTTTCTTTTTTCTTTTTGCAATTTGCATATATATATTTATTCATATTATATATAGCATATTACATTTATATTTATACATATTATTATGCATTCTACATATTAACACATATATTATATGTATTATATATATTACACATTAATGTATTGCATACGTTATATGTATGAAACATATTATCATATGTAGTATAATATATGCATACAATATAATATACATATTTTACATATATATATATATATATATATATTGAAGATCTGATTCACGAGTCCAAAAATTGGCTTAAAACTGGCCCTAGGTGGGCCAATTACAGTTCAACTAAATGTTGAATCGTAACCCAATGATTTCAAGCTAATTTCAAATTGGTTTAAGTCCAGCCCCAAGACTACTATATAAACTTATATAAGGGTCGGTTCTGAACTGTGAACTAACTCAGCTCAAAAGTTGCTAAGCTTGAACCCTCGAGGAATCGTCAAGCCATAAGAGCCCAAGCGGTTCGCTCAAGCAAAACCACTCAAACTAGCGATCCTTAAACCCCTAAGAACATAGCTAAAAAACAAAAAAAAAAAAAAAGAGTTGTCGACCGATTCTTAAAACCGACTACCCAGCGGTACTACTCCAAAACCCCTCCCCCCCCCAAACTTTTAACCCTCTACCCCTTACTAATATTCCTCCTACTCCCCATGCTCCCTTTACTTTGAAAAAAACCATGTGCAATTGAAATTGTAATTAAACTTTCGGCACATGTAGATTGCATTTCATTTGAATAATTCAAAAATTATGGTGGTTAGAATGATTGAGAATTCGAATTTCAAAATTTAAACAACGCGTTCACATCTTCCTTATTCTTTATAAATTGAAGGGTGCAGCCATACAACAGTTATTACTCTACAAACTTATTAAAATGCTCCAACTCTAATTGTTCTGCGTTTGAATTTTTTCAATTGTGAAACGCTTTCATAGAAATATTTCATTCCATTAACCACCAATATCTAAGCATAATTCTTCATTCCATTGCACTAAACCATCTACATTAGCAAATAATATTGACATACATTTATTTGTAGCATAATTTCCATTTTGTGTTGTCTTACATATTACTCATGTCCTTCATTCATAAACCTTTTTATAGTAAATAAGAGAAAAAAAAATTTAACATCCATGAAAAGATTCTTGTGTCGTAGCTTCTCTGGTAAGAAGTACGATTCCTCATCTAGCGAGAAAGATAAGCGTAAGGGCAAGAGCATTAGAACTAGTACGTCGTTTGAGCTATAACAGTTTAATGACATTCAAGCGTACTTTGATTACAAGTACAACTTGAATGAGCAGAGAGCACACAATGTGGTTGAGAACATGGAAGAACGAGTTACATCACCTCCTGGCTTTGATCTAGAACCTCATCACATTAGTAATCGCGGCACACCACCTCATGGCTTTAACATTGAACCTCAATGCATGAGTTACCAAGACCTACCACCTCTTATGTTTGAAGCTCTACGCATTAGTATCCCTGAATGTCCTACTAAATTGGAACCTCTTAGCACAAGTGTCCTTATGCAACCCGTAGGATTTAAACTCCCACGAATAAGTTACCCTACAATCATGTTCAAGGATAAGGAAGATAAGATAGAAACTATTCTCAAAACAGAAGAGCAACATATGGAACATCATAGGCTCAGCCATTTGAAACCTTTAGGCTCAGGTAAACCCCCTAAACCCAGTAAATCTAATAATTTTACTATGCATTTTTGCAATGGTACAAACGAAGGGAACTCAAGAGCATTCTACAATTAATACAATGTGAGTTATTCGTGAAAAACAAAAGAAGAATATGGTACCCTTAACAGGCACTTGAGGTTGAAGCATCCTAAGGAGGTGAGAATAGATAGTATGCAACAATAGATTGCTTGAAGTGGTTGTTCATCCAGTCAACTGCTGATGAGGTATGATTAAGAAAGGCATAAATACAACGTACAGTATCTAACAAACATGCACTTGTCATTCAATAGAGGTGCATCAAAGTGGTAGAGTTAATACGAGCAAGAGATGTTCAACCTTAACTCGCGACAGTTTAGTCACAACACGTTAACCAGAGCCACGCAAGAGCTATACTATAAAGGTAAGAAGGAGCTTACAGGTAAGTTTGCTTCACTTAATACGCATGTATTCATATGTGTAGACATATAGACAAATCCTTTTCTTAATAATTCTTATATAGGTGTTACGGTTCACTACATAGAAGATAATTGGTAGCTTAATAAATGACTATTGGCTTTAAGGGTATATAACGAGCGATAGATAGCACAAAAATTCTATAAAATTATTAGAAAAATCCTAAATGAGTACGAATTAGTAAGGAAAAAATTTTCTATTGGTTTTAACAATGCATGTGCTAATGCTCCCTCAATATCCAATCTGTAAAATTACTATCAATCAACGTTGAGAAAGGGAGGAAGGAAGTAGGTTTTCGTGTTAAGGATGGTATTATATTTTTACAAGATAATATAGCTCCAATAAAAAACATCGTTAAAACAATAACAGATAGGCCGTCCTTTTACAAAAAGTGAAGGAACTTCTACATGGAGTGTAGGAAAAGGTCTCGAAAGTTTAAGATTGATGTGCAATACCATTGAAACTCGACTTACGAGTTATTGCATGGCACGGTACCTTACAACGAACTACTATGTGACTTCACAATGTACAATATGTGGGAAGTTGACATTCTCCCTAGTAACTAAGATATATGTATCGAGTTACTAAAAGTTTTTCAAGTTCTTCATGATACTATTAAGACTTTCTTGGAGGTTTATAAGCCAAATGTTTACTTATTTGTTATGTTAGCCGTCAGTATACTTGACGTGCTACTTTAGGCCCGTAATCCAGTACACATGCGTATACGACATGGCATTGAAGTAATTAATTTATTTAATGATATTCCTTGTATTTATCTTGTAGTAACTATTATAGATCCTCGTTGTAAAGCGGAATTATTATTAATGTATTTGAAAACTTATTACAGTTATAGTGAATGTCTAATAAATTCCCAAGACATATACAACTTAGAAGCATAATAGGAAGTATCAGCATGACGGTCAACATAGAGGACATATCAACCACTACCAAAGTCAGTATAATAGCCAGTCATCAATTTCTCCTTCATAACCCGCCAAGGAATAGCATTACTCATTTATGAGTGAGTAGTTACTGATGCAAAAATTAAAGAGACAACGATTTGGTGGTCCAATATCTAAAATGCAGCACTACACCAATACGAATTTTGAGTTTTCTAAAAATATTTCCATCAAAGACTTTAATATTTTAAAGTAGTGGTAAAAGCATACAAGGGACTATCCACTCCTATCTCACATCGCTCATGAAGTACCCATTGCTCTAACTTCAACGGTCGCCGTTGAGCAAGCATTTAGTATAGCAAACCTGATCATCGACAAATAGTGGTCTCCCTATCTGTTGTCAAAGTTGAAGCAAGTACTTGAATAGAAGATTGGTATAAGGCAGCCAGTAGACAACAAGAACCATGTAAGATAGCAAACAAGAAGGATGATTACTTCAATAATTGAAACTAATCCGATGGAAGTCTAAGTTCAACCGCGAATTCCACTCCTCATCACAAACATGAACAACTACATAAAAAAAATCTTTTTTTCTTTCCAATTATTTAAAAAAAAAAAGTAAATAGCATAGTTTTCCCAAAAGTAATGATCTAACGTTAAGATTTTCAAATTATGATCGAGTGAAATTATTTTCTTTCAAAAAATTTAAATTAGATAGTTACATATACTTGGATTTTTTTTACAAAACGTACAATTAACCAATAAATTAAAGGTTTTCTAAAAATCTAAATCAAACTACGACAATCTCACTCCGATTAGCGGATATGTAAATACATTCTGACAACTGTAAAATACATTAAAAAATTTTTGCTCTTCGACTATTTCACTCTACTCGATTAAATTAGTTCTTTATATTGTAAGAGACTTCTTTGTATTTTAAATTTTTTTCCGTTTTGAATTTATGCTTTATTGAAGGAGGAAAGGAAAAGAAAAAAAAAAGGTTGAAGGCTCATAAAGGAAAAAAAGGAAAAAATATATAAAAAAAAAGGAAAAAAAGAAATAAATAAGAAGAAGAAAAAAAAAATGACTCAAAAACTGTAAACCAGCCTGAAACCATCAGCTCATGAGCCAATCATGGTTCACTATGTAACTAACTCATGAATCAATAGTTCAGAATGGGTTTGGCCCTTTACATAAGTCTACTACCACGGTGTTTAATCGATAAAAGTAGACATATGAGAATGTCTTCTAATACAACTAAATAGAGCTAAGAACCTATTTGACCTAGAGAACATAAGTAACCACTTAGATAACCATATAACTAGTAGAATCCTTAGGAATGCCAATGATACACTACAATATTCAGTGACATGTCTACATGATCCCTCGTTCAAATCATATTTTAGTTGAATCCGAAATTGTTGGTTGAAATCATGATTTCGCAGATGTTGTTAGATTTTCTTAAAGGATCTAACTTTTGGAAATAATTTTTTTTTAAATAATATTTTTAACCTTTCTTCCCTATAAACCTCATTGAATTCTTGGAAGGAGTTGATAATCCGTTTTTTCGTCGGAGTTGTCACAAATGAATCCACAAACAAATTAAAGGAATTTCTAATCTGAAGCAACACTGTCTTTAGGTTAATTGAGTGTCTTAATGTATTCAGAAAATAACAGACTTCTTTGGGTGGTTTTTGTTTTCCAGCCCAATATCCACTGCCACGTTTTTTATATTGTTCCTACTTTACAGTTTTATAAAATTTTAACTTCTATCGCTCTCCCATTTTTTTTTTTGTTTTAACATGGAAGTGTTCTGGTGATCCTTTCTCACGATTTCCGTCTCTATGGTATTAAAGGAAAAATGATAATTTCGATGTTTTTTTTAAATGTTATAGCATTGTAATAAATAAATGAAAATATAGGGTTACAATTAGGATACTATTCGGAGAAATGAAGGACAATGAAATTATTTCAGTGTCATTAAGATATGTTGTTTGATAAATGGTAAACTGTTAAGGAAAACTGAATTTTTCCAAGTGATTTATTTATTTTTTATCAGCGATGTGAATGCAGTGTGCTATATTAATATTGGGAAAAATCAGGATTTGGTAATTTCAATCCTACATATGCATTAAAATATCTCTCTTACAATAAATTCATCGATTTAGTAAACCAAATAACTCTCAACAACACAAGACTCTCTCCGAACACAAGATATACTTTTCCGTTGACAAAGATGGATATCCACTAATCACTAGTGGAATCCCTAGTGACTTTATTGCATGATGACATCATAACAAAAAAGATGAAAAAAGTTTTGTTGAAATGTATCTACACGTCTTCTGCGCGATCATTCATAGAGGCTAGTCCAAAATGACACAATGGCAAAATATAGAATTAGACAAATTTCGAATATTTTAGTTGAAATGAATCTGCCCATCTTTTGGGCAAAAAACATTGATGAAGCAAAACAGCATACTCTGCATTACTCGTTGAAAATATATATATATATATATATATATATAAATAGTTTTTACATATTTGATTTGTATATCATGACTACTTTAAGATGCTCCCGAGATATGTTTTTCAAAGAAAACTAGAAATTGTAAAATAATTATGTTGGGTTAAATTGAAATTTACATCCTCTAGGTTGGACACATTTTCCACTTTTACAACTACCTTATCCTTTTATTCTCAGTACGCATTGGATCCGCCTTTTTGTTGCCAACACACACTTCATTCGTTCTTAATGGACCTGGCCACATCTTTCACTACTCAACTCAAGCTGAGCAATGAGTTCCTCATTCCCTCATTCTATATACAGCAATGCCTCCTATGGATCACCATTCTTATCCTGAGACAAACATTCCTATACATTTTCCAAGCTTCCTACACCATCTTCGGAAAGCAGGAGGATACGGCATCTGCTACAGTCAGAAATATTTTGTCCTCGCCGACCAACTTAACAAAGTCCGATGCATGGAGTTTGTCGATCACCACGGGTCCAGGATTTGCCAGGACAAGCTACATGCGTCAATGTAAGACAACATGGTCAGTGTGATCACTATGCTTAGCGTTTCACTAGACGAGCATGAATATGCTGCCTGTTTATTTGAATTCACCATGGATGCTTAACCTATTAGTTGACTTAGCATGAACCGTTCTATATAAATATAAAAACTACCGTCTTAACTTTATGTTGGATGTCATGAGGTGGTTTCCCTTCCATCACGGTTTTGGTTAAAGAAAGAAAACTTGGAGATTTATCAGGGACCGATATCATCTGTTTTGAATTTATCGTCTAAATGGTATCTCTATTAATCCAATCAATTAGTAGGTAATGGTCATATTATATAATCATACAAGTTTGTCAAACTTAACCACACATGTGACTATAAACGCTAAACGCTAGAAATACCGCTGAGACAAAATAAATAAAAATTGAATACACATACTTAGATATCGATAGTAAGGCTATTTACCTGAATCTCTCTTTTTTGTAGACTCTTGTATAGCTCTTCCAAGGCATGAATTCCACTGGTGTCGATATCTGTAACGGCTGTGCAATGCATAAAACTCATTATAAGAAACAAGTTCACCTTGCACATATGCGTTTGATCTATTGTTTATATTGTTTCTCATGAAATAAGACTTACGCGACATCTCCACTATCAAAAACTGAATTGGTGGTAAACACGCTCCTTTCAGTTTTTCTTCCTCATCTGTCAGCCACCTCAATATCCTGCATCAAAGTGATTCCAAGTATTGAAAGAACATCTCAACTTCTAGTCCAGTTCCTGAAATATCCTAAGACTAGGCTCGTAAAGCTGTTCAAGCAGACTACTACACCAAAATTCTTCTCATACCAGGCACTCATCATATTTAATAGCTATCAATATAAACATCTGTTAACATCGTTCTTTGAATGTCTGCCACTATTACCATAAAACTATCTAAAGCCAGAAGCATGGAGAAGAAAAAGAAACCATTGATGCAAAGCAAACTGAAACATTTCATCTAATGAAATATTACTAAATTAGAATTTAGCAAAACCTTTTTGATTGACCCTTTTATATCTACTGTCAACACAGATTGGTAAATGAGATACTTAGACAAGTTCTTTTTTTCCTTTTATTTGGATATGAGAATCTAAAGATACACTCATGTATGAAAGAAAGGAAGCAATACCTCTCTTTGATGTAGTTAGAGTTGGAGAAATAAATTGCTGCATCAACACGGACTATCAAAATCCCCGGAACTGTTGTTGCCTCTGGATATTGTTGGATGTTTCGGTACACTGTTGTCCTTGGAATTCTTCCAAGAATGGCTGTCCGTGGCCTTGTAACTTGAAGTAGGATTTTGGCAAATGATATTGAAACCTGTCATAAGCCACATAAAAGTCAAGACTTCAACAACTTTTGCCTTAATAGATCAAGAAGAGAGATCCATATCTTATGGATTTTTAAAAGCCTACCGCAATTAGTAAACCTATCTCGACAGATGCAAAGGTCACACCAAAGAATGCTCCCATGCAGGCGATAAAGTCAAATTTATCAATCTTCCATATCAGAATGGCTGCATCATAGTCAACTAGGCCAATCACAGCAGATATAATGATGGAAGAGAGTATTGCATTTGGGGTGTACTGGAACAGAGGGGTGATGAATTGCAGGGTGAGGAATACAACAAAGGACATAACAATATTTGAGACAGCAGTTTCACAGCCGGCCATAAAGTTTACAGCAGAACGGGAGAAGGAACCTGCAAAATGTATGACCATGTTAGTAACTTCACAGTCGTCCCTTTGCATGTTGCATGTGGAAATTCCTTGCTACTTCCTTGATCATTGTTTTTCCTTCAATAGAGGGAAGAAACTATGTTCATAGTCCAAAGAAGTGGCCTAGAAGGCTAATTATGCAATTAATCATGCTGGTGTTTAGGCCTTTTGCATCCATGTAGAATAGTCTTTAATGCTAGTACTCCAGGAAAATTACCACAATTTCTGAAAGAATTAAGCTAAGTGAGACATAGAGTTCCAATATACTTTTTCCTGTCTCTTGGCAAGTTTGGCATTGCTGGCTTTTTACCTGTTGCAACATAGCATGAGGTCATAGAACCAACAACATTCATTGCCCCCAATGCAACCATCTCTTTGTTCCCATCCAATTGGTAGTCCTTCATGGAAGCAAAAGTTCTTCCAATTGCAACAGCTTCCTGTTTCATTGAGGCACAGTATCAGACAAGAAAAGTAAGAAATATGTATTTGTATCAAACTAGAAGATGGTAACAGACGGTAGCAACACCCACCGTGAGTGCTATCATGCCGGCTATGATTCCAATTCTCACTCCTTTGAGGAGGTAGTCACCTTGAAAGTAAATTTGATCAACCGAGGGAGGGTTGATTCCTTTCTCTATGTGTTTCACCTAGACAATTCATCAAAACAAGTCACTATATACTTCTTGCTGCTTGATATTCAGCAAATTTTTGTCATTTGGCATCGTAGCTAAAAAATCGACGATAGCTAATTCTTACAATTGCAACCCCATGCTTGTCTGCACGAGTGATATATACAAAGAAAGTGGAGAGGATGACTGATGTCAGTGGTGCGATTGCTGGCACCCAGAAGAGTTTCTTGTTTTTCTTTCCCTGTGCATTAAAAGTCGAGATGAGCATAAGTTCAAAAGCAATAGCTTGAAAAATCTTACAGAGTTTTAGATACATACGATGTATTTAGCAACAAGAAGAAAAGCCAAAAACGTTGCTCCAATAACTATGGTTTGGCAGTTCCACTGTGAAAAAATTTAAAAGCACACCGCTTAGCCCCATTAGATAGAAGATCAGCTGTCATACAATTGTGCCCGCTATCATCTTGTGTTAGTGAGAGATAGACAGAAAGAGAGCTTACACCATGATGGGCACATGCAAAAACAGAATGCATCACTGAAACAATATCAGTGTTTGTTGTGAAACTTTTTATACCAAGAAATCCCTTAAGCTGCTGCAATGCAATCGTGATGGCAGCTCCAGCCATGAAGCCAACAATGGCAGCATGGGATAGGAAGTCAATCAAGAAACCCAACCTGAGATCAGAAACAGCACAAGGATGGGCTGATATGGGAGGAAATGACAAAAAATTGAGATAAAACCAAAAGGCTGGAAAAATAGATGGCTATATATACCTGAAAAATCCTAGGGCAGCTTGAGTTATCCCTGCAAAAAAAGTAGCCGTAAACGCAAGTTGCCGATACTCTGCTGGATTTTTTGTTGGATCAATCTCATTCCGAAGCAATGTCCCCAATAAAAGAGAAACTACTGCCACGGGTCCTATCGCTATATCTCTTGAGCTTCCCATGAATGCGTATATTAATGGTGGTACGAAACTGGAGTCTGGAAACAACAGAATGACTCAGGAACTATTTATTATGAAATTTGATGCAATTACCTAAGTCTTAAGCGACAGTTCACTTACAAAGACCATACTGGGGGTCCAAGTTTGCAAGCTTTGAATAGCCAATGTCCTGTTTTTCCATTTTATGCAATATTAGAATTATAATCTGTGGAGACTGATAAGAATCATTGTATCATGCGGGAAGTCCTTTACACTACCTGAGGAATGCAGAGACTTGCAATGGTCAGTCCTGCAATGATATCGCCCTTAAGCTTGAGCAAATTATAGTTCCTCCCCCAGTCAAGAATTGGAAATACAGCCTGAACTCCAAGAACAAACTTTTTAGACCGAGGTTGATCCTTGAAATGGCGTAGAGGATCATCTGCAAAGAATGTTTCCTTCAAAGTTGAAGTGAATTCCTGGAGCAAGTTCTGCTTGGGAGGAATCCCCACTTTGTGAACAGGATGCTCATTTTGTGCGTGGTATCTCATTGACGATTCACGGCTTCTAATCTCCATCTCCATTGCTCCAGTTTCCTCATCGTTTACGCAACCAAATGAAGCCATAGGTGAGTGCACCTGTTTCAGGAGAACATAAAAGCTACATACCTGTCAGATATATCACAATGCTGAATTCATTTGTAAGCAAAATAATGAATATTTAACCTCCAAACTTTTCCTGTACTTTCCATCATATATTGTTAAGATATGTGTGCAATATAAGTAACTTTGAAAAACTGATTAAATGGCTTACTTATAGGAATGAAGTAAAGTTGATGCTAGCAATAGGAAGAATCAACTGCTGGTGTTTTCATGTTGAACTGGTAAGAAAGCTCGGGAAACATGTGATTATATACAACTTTGTGAAAATTTTTGGGTCAAACCACCGAGGGCAAAAAGAGAATTATCCATCAACTTCTAATATGAATGAATCTGGACCTAATACAAGTCACATTCACTTAAGAAAGCAAAATGGAAGTAAGATTTTAATATAGACCAATAATTCAAGTGTCATTAGATTATTCAATTCGACCTTAGGCCGTCCATCATTGCGGTGTTTTCTTGCTAAAATTAATGGTATGAAGGTGTTGACTTAAGGGCTTAGGTGCCAAAAGACAGGAAAGGTGGGAGGACATAGCCATCACTTCAATATTTTTATCCTTTATTTTAGGATAATTGCAAATACATAAGCCATTAATCACGTGCAGATAAAAATGCCAAGAAACAACCACAATATATTTTCACCTCTTTTCAACTTTTGACAAGATGCACTTGCCTATCTTTAAAGCTCCTGAAACTGTCCCTAAATGGCTCATGAATAGTGAAGGTTTTTGGGCTTTAGTTAGTGGAGATAATGCATGCAGTCGATAAATAGATGTTTTAGAAGTTTAGGGTCTATCCAACTTAGCCAATAGTTTTGGATGTTTGTCTGTTTATTTTTCCACCAAAAACCTAAATGAAAAACAGTAGACAATTGTAAGAGAAGCTCAAGGATACTACACTAATCTCTCCTTAGCATTGACATGAGGTTCTTTCATGGAATATATTTCCCAATTTAAGAGAACATTCTTCAATTAAAGAAAAAAATTTTGGTAAAACGAAGCAGAGTTATTCGCTTGCTAAGAGATGGTAATCCTTAAACTGATTTCTTTATCACTTTTTATATAGACATCAAACATCGCCATCAATTTCTGGTCACTGTTGCTTCCTACCACCACATCTGAACATCTGCTAACAACACCACTTTATTTGATACTGCGTTACTCAGCAATTGTAAGTACCAGATTTTGCGGTGAAACTAAAAGTAAATGGCATAAAATTTAGGGCAAGCAAGGATGTCTGAGCTATCCTTCAAACATGAGCTCTCCTTTGCTTTTCTTGTTCTTAAAAACTCTTCAGAAAAGAAAAAGCAGCATCTAATTCAGAATAAAAGCTACAAAAAATGCATCAATGTTTTCACCGCTTGACATTTAAGAGTTTCACGAGAACACCAAGCAATGCAAGAGTCGTAGTGTCCCCAACATAAAGAAACCAGCAAATATTCAGTTGACCCTTTTTAAGGAAGGGAAAAGCCAAAAAACTTTTTTAAGTTATAAATGTTTTAACTTATTGCCTCTGCGTCACTGCTCAACCCCATCAATAATAAATAATAAACAAATACTAGCATCCAAACATAATGGATAATTCAATACTGAAGAATGAAAGAAGCCCCTCAATTAAACCTGACAACTTCACCACCTCCAAAGCCACAATCGTTTAACTAAAATAGAACCAGCATCCAATTCCCTATATAAACGCCCAGCTAAAGCATTAATTAGTGTCTAATTCCTAGTCTTTGTTCTCTTATTCTTGTCCAGAATCATTTGATGACATCCAGATGATACTTCGATTAATGACTACATACTCGTCCTTTTCCTATCATACGTATGCAGCATAATTTTAATTATCAAAAGGAGATCAAAAAATGCTGATCATAGTTTCACGCAGAATACATAAGCTTCTCTTCTCAATTTGATGAAATTGAACAATAAAAAAAAATCAAAAAAGGGAACTTCCTGTCACATGGTATTGGTAGCATATATGTCTTTCATCTACTTTTATGGAAAATACATGCACTTTCTAGAGAATAAAGTCAAAACCCCTACCTCCTAATATGCTTCTCACCAAAACCGTCGATAGTGGGGCGATGAGAATGAGATTATCGTACTAACCTCGTTGACACCACGCATGCACTCTACCCTCTCTCTCTCTTCAAGATTCTATAATCCTTTGCCTCTCACAATATTTCTCTGTCTGCATACAAAAGAAATAATATTCAATTTTAAAAGTTAAAAAGCAATCATATATATCCAGTTTCAAACTTGTTATGATACCTGCCTTTTTTTTTTTTTCTTTTTTTTTTTTTTGGTGCCTGCCCACACTTGATGGTTGTCAATGTATGTAGGCGTCGAGTAATGATTCGTTGGGATCACCAAAATTGAGAACCTATTCTCTTAAAACAGGAAGATAAAACATGGTATTCATTATACTGTCCACGTACATTGAACCTAAGAAGATTGCATTCTGAGATTTTGCGGGTTTTTAGTTGTACATTAAGAGAAAATTACGTTTGATGTATGTAAAGATGGAACTAAAGTAAATGCTTACTGGCTCTTTACATACATATAGATATCTCTCTCTCACTCGCTCTCTCTCTCTCTCTCTCTCTCTGGGCAAGCGCTCGAAGAGACGGGAGGAAGACGAAAAAGGTAGCAATAAGAGACAATTAACGAAAGGAGAAAAACAAGAATACCTTGAAAAATAATATTCGTGTTTAAATTAAAAAAAAGAGAAAAAAGAAAAAAGAAAAACTTACGCAAAGAAAAAATCTTTGTGATTGAACAACTGTATAGTTAATTCATATCTTACATCCAATTCCTTTAAAAAAAAAAAAAAACTCTGTTTTTAGAGGGATTTACATGTTCATTGATAAGCTATTAAAATAATTATAAAAATGGCATAAAAATAATCATATAAATACTATTACAAAATTATTTGTAATAAATACGAGTTTTTCTTTATTAATATCATATATAATAAATACAATATATATCAATCCTGAATTCGTGGGCTTTTGTTTTCTTATACAATTTTACCCCTACCAAAGCGTTTCGTTTTTATTACCAAAAAAGTAAAAATGCCTCGTTTCTTGACAAGTACAAATACATGCATACGCTTCCTGTTGTTTTCGGTCAGTGCGATATTTATGGAACTGCAGCAGTCAGAATCCACGTGGAGTCGTGGAGACATAAAGTCAATGGGGAGAGAGTGGACTTGGTTTCATTGCCAATCGTTACTTCCTTGCGTCAGAATTGATGGTATTTTATTTCTTGTCAATGTTCTGGATCCCACACGTGTAGACTACGGATTTGGACGTAAAGGCAGCAACGTTCATTATTTTGGCCATGCGAAATCGACTTTTCTCGTAAGAAATTTCAACCTAACATGCTGAGGACAAGTGACGGGTCTAGAGATCCGTTCCACAAATACTAGCTAGGGTTGCTTCAAGTAGTGTTCAACAAATGCGTGATAGATAGGACATACAATGCACGCCCATAGGTATGAATTTTCAAATTTTGAGATTTAAATCCATCTTGTAACACTCCAAGATCGGTGGTTAAATTTTTTATCATATTTTTATATTATTAAAATTTTAAAGTAAAACTTCAATATTATCAACTTATCAATATTTTCATATCAATCTTTTCAATAAATTTATAAGGACAATATTCAATAGATAATATAACCATAAAGATAAGGTCATTAACCGGGAAGAAATGAAACAAAAATATTTGAAAAAATAAAATTATGAAAATGAGACAAAAAAAAAGGGTGGAAGTAATAAAATAGAAAATTCTTTATCATTTCTTATCAATGATAGGCTTTTGCCTACATGATCTTTTTTTTAATATTATTTTAATTTATTATTATTGGTTAACAATTTTTATGTCGTGAGTATAAGGTACCTTATATATTATACTATAGGTTTCAAGTTGAGTATAGAGTATTCAAACGTTGTACCTATGTACCCTACCATGAGAGAGAAGGTTCCAAAAAATTAAATGAGAAACCTACCATATAAATCTCAATACTCATTGAGAACTTACTGACTCGAGTAAAATATAATAAGATACAGGATATAGCATACAACATTTAAAAGTTTTAAGCTTAAAGCTCTTCTTTTAAAATTCTCTATTAACTTCAATGTCCTTAAATTTCTCTAAAGGAAAAAATAAAATGAATAATTCCTTTGTAAATATTAAAAAAAAGGAGAGGGAGAGAGAGAAGATA
Source organism: Lumnitzera racemosa (assembly GCA_024138005.1). Classification (NCBI taxonomy): domain Eukaryota; kingdom Viridiplantae; phylum Streptophyta; class Magnoliopsida; order Myrtales; family Combretaceae; genus Lumnitzera; species Lumnitzera racemosa. The sequence goes on from JAMXBC010000010.1 coordinate 45,343,486, forward strand.
TTTAACCCTTTCGCTCTCAGATAATTATAGCTATAAGGTGTTTCTGGCTTGAATGGAAAGAAAAAACTAAAAGGAACCTCACTTCTTTTGAAAAATAAGCTATAATGGGAATTTAAAATAAAAGATACTTAATACAAATGTTACGCCCCAAATCTAAAAGTTGTAATAGTTTTACTGTATAAACTAACTTAAGTTAGAACTTAACCACTTTAATCACTAATGTAGGTATAGTTTACACTAAGTAGTTACCAATCCATAATTTTGAGTCATCCAATTCAATACCTATTTGGTATTAACCTGTGGTGCAATTTTTCAAAATAGCTTTTGAAAGAAATTTTGTAGTATAAAAGCTTAAGAAAAAAAATAAGTTTTATAAATAATTTCATAAAAATGACATAATAAGGATTTATAAAAGTCTACAGATTTACATAAATGGAACAGGTAACGATAGTTGAAAACTAAATGATAACTTAAAGAGACCCTATTTCTTTTCCCAAATATTAATATAATTAATAAACAATATAGGAATCTAGCTAATTGGTCTTGAACTTTACTCCTTAACCACGTTCTCTACACTTCTAGAACTTAGAATAGTACTAATGTATAATGAGTAACGACTTACTTAGTAAGTGAGATGGAGACAATAGTATATATATGATACTAAACAACTAGGATTTTCAAGTACGGTTAGTTGATGCAATGCGTATTCAAGCATATAGTATTGCACAATGTTGACCAATCTGTCGTGAAATCAAAGAAATTGCGCTTATTTTAATCTTGCTTGAGGAGTTTAATGCTGCGTACTTTACAGATCAAAACCAAACTAAAGCTTGCGTAATAGAAACACGCTCCACCTGAGACTTCACTTTGAACTATGGTCCTAACCTTATCGCAACCTCATATCCTATTACTTAGTTAGACTAAGGGTGAAGAAAAGACTATTTCAACTATCTTTATCGAAGGGTCCGTATTTGACCCAATAATTATCATCGTTCCTCTAATTGGTTGTAATGCATATCCAGTTAGAAGTTAGGTCAAGTTTTAGTTAAATTGCTTCAGGAATGATCAAGCAATTTCAAACGATTCAATCAAGCAATACTATAAAGCAACCAGTAAATAAAATCTAACACTCTAACTAAAAAAACATTAGTTAAGCATATACCTTGCATATGCATAGGCAACTAACTTATAATCACGACTAAGACATATATTAAGGCCTCCATATATCCTTAAATAATACTTCAAAGTATAATAAAGCACCAATCATACTTACCTAGATATATGACACTATATAAGGAATGTAATGACTTTAGTGTTATTAAATATGAAGTAAATGAGTTTATTTTAATAATTTTAAGTACGATTGTGACTTATCTATCAAACGTCATGTAAGCTTAGTATTAAGTTCCATTTTGCTATTGAAGTCTCCGAATAAGGTTCTAAAAACTTGCTTAATTCCAAGTTTTAATCTCAAAACCTTCTAATGAAGTCTCTAAAGTTATCCCTAGTTGTACTCCTTACTCTATCCAACTTTCTAAACAAGCCTCTGAAGTTATTTCCTTTAAGCATTCCACACCAATCAAACCTCGAATTAAGTCTCGAAGCCATTCCAACTACATTTCCCTTACCAAATACTTTCCAAACAAATCTAGGATGGGATATAGTTAAGTCCATTTTATTATCTAACCTTCTAATCTGGTCTCTGAATTAAACAATCAAATTCTCCTTTTCACCAACCAACCTTCTAAAGATGTATTTGACGTCACCACAACTAAGCTTCTTTTACCAAAAATTATCCTAACCAAGACTCTGACTTTGTTATATTTAAGGTCCTTACACCAAATAATCTTCTGGTTAAGCATCTATACCAAAATTTTAAGTCACTCTTTTACTGGATCAACTATTTAAAGAACTCTCTGAACAGTTTAAATTTACAAGTTTGCCTAAAGCGACTCACTCTAACATCTTATTATAGTTTAGAAATATGATAAATCATGATCACACAATAAGTCCATTATGCTTATGATTACCATATCACTCAAACTTCCAAATCCAAATCCCCTAATCTCAATGCATGTAAGTCATAACCAATGATCTACGCACATCTCAAATCCCATTCGATCCAACCAACTCCAAATTACTCTACCCAATAATATGTAATATTATTGAGTTCTAAAACTGTTGCAAATAAGTTTTCTTAGAGTTTAGTACACAAAATATCCAAAAATAGCATTTTTTATCACATTTTAGAGGCTCAAAAATTACAAAAAACTATAAAAAAAATATCTTTGGCCAAAATCTTTTCATAAGATTCATACATGCAATATAGGGAAGCTCTAGAAAAAAATCTGGTTTTGAAATAACAATAATAGAGTTACTTTAAATAACTTCAAAGATTACTTGAATTTACTTAGTTTCTTCAAGAGGTCCTACTTCTAATTAAAAATTTTACAATTTGATATTTTTTTTGTAAAATTATATATAAAAATATGTCAAAATAATTTTTTTCATAATTTTTGGAATTAAAGTAATATTTTTACAAAATTAAGTAAAATCAACTAAATTTTTGGGCTCATCGAAACTTGACTGTCCGACTACCACCTTTAGCCACCTCATTGTTGCCTACCTTAGGCACTGCCACCACTGCTAGGAGGTGGTGGTGGTTGGCGCCCAGATCCCTTGTGAATACTTTACCATCATGCTCGATTTATACTTTTTCCTTTCTAATTTTTCTCTAGATTTTCTTTTCCTTTCCATATTTTACCTAGCTTCCTCCTTCATCCAAGAGCTCTAGAGAGCAATTAGTGATTTTTCCTAAGTTGTATAAATATTAATTGAGGGATTTTCTCTCTCTTCCAAAGTTATGTAACCTTTATTCTTCCCTTAATAAATATCTTATTACCAATTTTAACAACCAATAGTTGTTCCTTTCCATTGCCACACCTATATGTTTATTAGTTCCACAATTTTTTTTTTATAAATTTTAGGATTTTTCCTATTAATTTTCACCTAATTACACATATTTTTATGCATTTTAAACATTTATTAGTATATGATAATTATATATAATGACACTTGAGGTGCACAAAATATAATTATATATTATTTTGTATCATTTTATAATTTTAGAGTGCAAATAATTTATCTTTGAAGTTTAGGAAATTTTGATTACCCAAATTGCATGGTTACAGCATATAAATTACTATATAATATAATTTATTGAAATTGACTATTTCTAGCTAATATTTTACTATATCACTATAATTTAGATCTACGAGTAGTTATCCTCGACTAATCCTAAACACTTATTCATGAAATATCGTCCTAATCGACTCACTTTCGCATACGTTCTAAATTACTCACCCGCTTCCTAGAATCAACTAACTAGTGAACTCAACACTGGGATACGCCTCATTAAGTTTTATGGATATCTTCTCTAGTTACAACCAAATCAAGATGGACCCAAAGAATGAGATAAACACATCCTTTGTTACAAATTTCAACATATGCTGTTATAAGGTCATGCCCTTTAACTTGAAGAATGTTGGAGTAACTTACTAAAGAATTGTTGTAAACATGTTCAAACTACAACTCAAAAGAAATATGGAAATTTACATTGATGATATGATAATTAAAAGTCAACATCCTTATCGAGCTTAATTTTTCCCAATTTTTTAAAATTTTCCTTAAACTAGTTGATATTAAACTTTATCCATTTAATATTGATTATCAACTAAAGTTTAAAGAAAACTGGCTTTTTAAAAAAAAATTATAAGCTTTTAGAGTTGTCATTCGACCGGAGTTGAAAAATGATTTAGATCAAACTCAAATGGGTAGATTTGGTTTTGATTTAGATACTAGTTCATATAGGAAAACCAATTTTAAAAAAAAGTTTTGCAAAAGAGAAATAAGTCTGAGGGTTAAGTTTTTAAAACCCTTCTGGATATCACGAACTTTTCAAATTTGGATTTAATTCTTAAAATCACTTTTTAGAATAACAACATAATTTATTAAAATTACTTTTAATTGAATAGTTCTAAAAGAAGGAAAATTATATTTTCATCTCTTACCAAATTGAGTAATTGGAACTAAAAGTAGAAAAGTCTATTTTTTTTTTTTTTTTACGTCACCCTAGAGGTGTCTACGTACACACTATTTGTAATCAGACGTATGTTATTCTTTCTATAAAATTTTAGTTTGTTGGATTTATTTTAATTTTGAAAACATATCAAATTTATACTTTAAGTAGGTTCGATTTTATTAAGAAAGATTTAAAGGGTCCTAATTGGGGTTTTATTTTTGCAAAGTTTTTAAAAAATGTGCTAATTTGAAAAGGGATCGGTTCATGTTTGTATATTTAAAAAAAAATAAAAATTCACTTTTTTAAGTGGTAAAAATTATTCTCTATTTGTCCATTTAGTATTCTTATTTTTTCTTATTTCCTTTCTTTTTATTTTTTACTTTGTTTTATCTATTATTATTTTTGTATCCCACAAAAAATAAATAAATAAAAACATAATTCACTAAGTCATTCCTTCCTTCATTTTTCTTTTTTCTTTTTGTTACAATTACACTTAAAATTACAACTGAATTTGCAGGAATAAATAGCTAAACATAAATATATATATATATGTAAAAGGAAAAAGTCAAACTTAAACTTGCAATGCATGGGTTAGGTCTTAGGCATATGGATCGGGGCGGGTCAAATCCAAACTAGGCAATAGGTTAGACTTGGAGCTCTACACAATTGGCAAGCAACAATAATGACCAGGCGTCTCTCCAATCAGGTCTAAGACCAAATGAAGGGGAAAGGTGGTTTTTGTGAATTTCGAATTGGAGTTTGGGGTGTAAGCTCTATGCCGTAGCGTTTCGGAGCCGCTTGGTTGATAGTTGGAGGAAAGTGGTTATGGTGGTGGTGAGGGAATTTCATAAGTGGCAGATGGGTGTGACTAAGTGATTAGGTTCGAGGTGATGGAGTATGGTAGGGTTCACAATGGGCTTAGTTTGGCTCAGATAGAGGTAAAAGTGGTGGTTTGAGAATAGGGATGCGGTAGCTTCAAATTTCATGGCAGTAGTAAGTTATGTGTGGTGCTTGAGGGTACAACGAAGGCTAAGGTTAGTGGTGTTGGAAAGCTTAAGTGCAGTTGGGTTCGGTTATTATAGTAATATGTTTTGAAGGTGATGAAAGAAAGAGAGAATCGTAGAAAGAGAAAGGGAGGCCACGTAAAGAGAGAAATAGATTGCAAGAGTGATTTTTTGAATGGATTGATGAAAGCTCCCTATTGGGAACGAAGCTAAGAAATACAATATATATACAAACGAGCTTGAACAAACTCGGAAAAGGCTAAATTTTCCATGAATAGAAGAAGTTAAGATGGACTTTGACCAGAGCTTAATTCTTAAATGGGTGTAAATTTTTAGTTGAATGCGTGTCGCAAATGTTGGTTTTTTGCCAAAAAACAAGCATTAAAAGCTTCCAAAATCATTATAATAACTTGAATCCTGAAAATTCAAAGAGGATGAAAATCTATGCTTTCGATATTTTTCCCGATTTTCAATCTACATTTTGACTCTCTTAACGATTGAGCTTAGTCATGTTGTTAGGTTCTATACAAAATAGGCTATGCAATTTTCATGATTTCATCTTTTAATTTGATAAAATCACAACGAAAGTTGCATAAAAAAGGCCCTAAATTGAGGACTTGAGCATGTTCATCACAAGAAAAGAAAGGAAAAGTTGGGAAAGAGAAAGAAAATTGTGAGCCATCCAATCAAGTTTCAATACGTGCCACTTTGAACAAAGAGAAATAAAAGGAAGTAAGCAACTCTCGCTAGTTTTGAACCTTAGACCTCAAGCTTAATGCAATGTCAAGTCCATGTGTAGTACCGTTAGATTGTTAGCCTATGCTATTGCATATATAGACTAAGTCGACCTAGGTTAGATTTAAATCTAAGCCCAAGCCCAAGCTCAAAATTTTCCTTATTATTTATTATCTAAGACCTAAAACTATTTAAAATTTTCCATTCTATTTCAAATCTTCTTTTATTATTTTTTGTATCTTCTCTCAATTTCTTTTTTTTTTTTTGCAATTTCTTTTTTTCTTTTGCATTTTCTTTAAATTTCCTATTTTTAATTTTTATAAATTTTCTATTTTTTGTATGTTCCTAAATTATTTTTTTTTTTGTGATTTTCTATAGATTTTATTATTTTTTTGTAGTTTTCTAATTTTTTTTTTGTGATTTTTTCCTAAATTACAACTCTTTTACCCTATTATAAGAATTTCAAAATAAAAACATAAGGGGGGGGTAAAAATAAGGTGTTTACAGCCATCCCTCTTTGTGATGAAATTTCAGTAAAACTTTGCTATAAAAACAAAAGAGATACTATTTTTACCTTAAGGATGAATTTGTCTTAAGAAGCACTACAACTAACTAGCTATCTAAAACTTGGTCCATCAAGGATTTAGTAAACCATTAAAGAGAGAGAAGGTGCTCTAAGAGTTGACCGAAATACAAAAGTGAGTTTTAAAAGGGTTTAACACCTTAGGAGATGGCTAGAAAAATTGATTTAAAATCTAGTTGCGTCCTTCTAAGCTAACTAAACTAGGTAGAAGTGTTTCTCAAGGACTAGCAGCCCTAAATGAATCGATTTGAAAAACTTGGTCATACTCTTCTAAGCTCACTGACCTAGGTAAAAGTGCATTTCAAGGACTAACAACCCTAACTTGAAATTGATTTGGAAACCTAATTGTACTCTTCTAAGCTTACCAAACTAAGCAGGAGTGTCTCTTAGGGACTAGCAATCGTAACTTAAAATCAGTTTATAAACCCGGTCGTGCTCTTTTGAGCTTACTAACTCAAGTGAAAACATCTCTCAAGAATTAGCAACCCTAACTTGGAATCGAATTAGAAACCTAGCTGTGCTCTTCTAAGCTTACTAACCTAAGTAGAACGTCTCTTGAGGCCTAGCAACCTTAACTTGGAATCAATTTGGAAACTTGGTCATATTCCTTTAAACTCACTAACCTAGGCGGGAGCGTCTCTCAAGGATTAGTAACCCTAACTTTAAATCTATTTGGAAACCTGGTTATGCTCTTTTAAGCTTACTGACCTAGGCAAAAGCGTCTCTTAAGACTAACAATCCTAACTTGGAATCTATTTGGAATCTTAGTCATGCTCTTATCAACTTATGAACTTAGGTGGAAGTATCTCTCGAGGACTAGTAACCCTAACATAGAATTGATTTGGAAACCTGGTTGTACTCCTTTAAGTTCACTAGCCTAAGTAAGAACGTCTCTCAGGGACTAGTAACCCTAACTTGGAATTGATTTGAAAACTTGGACATATTCCTTTGAGCTCACTAACTTAAGTGGGAACATCTCTTGGGGACTAGTAACCTTAAATTAGAATCAGAAGAAGTGCCCTAACTGAATTGATTCGAAAAACCTAGTCGTATTCTTCTAAGCTTACTAACCTAAGCAGGAGCATATATCGAGAACTAACAACCTTAACTTGAAATCAATTTGGAAACCCAGTTGTGCTTTTTTTAGCTTACTAACCTAGGTAAAAGCATCTCTTAAGGACTAGCAACCCTAACTTAGAATCCATTTGAAAACTTAGTCTTACTCTTTTGAGCCTACTAACCTAGGCTAGAGCGTCTTTAGGGGACTAACAACCTTAACTTAAAATTGATTTAAAAACCTAGCCATGCTCTTCTAAGCGTACCAACTTAAGTGGGAGCATCTATCGGGGACTGGTAACCCTAACTTAGAATTGATTTGGAAACCTGATCGTGCTTCTCTAAGCTTACTAACTTGGGGAAGACCATCTCTCGAGGACTAATAACCATAACTTAAAATTGATTTGAAAACCTATCGTGCTCTTTTAAGCTTACTAACTTAAGCGAGAGCGTAGACTAGAAATCCTAACTTTGAATCGATTTAGAAACCCTGGTTGTGCTCTTCTCAGGTTACTAACCTAAGTAGGAGCATCTCTTGGAGACTATCAACCTTAACTTAGAATTGATTTAGAAACCTGGTTATGCTCATTTGAGTTCATTAACCTAGGCAAGAGTGTCTCTTAGGCATAAGCAACCCTAACTTAGAATCGATTCAAAAACTTGGTCATACTCATTTGAGCTCATCGACTTGGATGGGAGCATCTCTTAAAGACTAGCAACCTTAAATTAGAATTAGAATAAGTGCCCTAAATGAATCGATTTTAAAAACCTAGCCATGCTCTTCTAAGCTTACTAACTTAGGCGAGAGTGTCTTTTGGGGACTAGTAAACCTTACTTGAAATTGATTTGGAAACCTGATTGTGCTCTTCTAAGCTTACTAACCTAAGTGGAAGTGTCTCTTGGGGACTAGCAACCCTAACTTGGAATCAATTTAGAAACATGGTTATGCTCTTTTGAGCATACTAAACTAGTTGAGAGTATCTCTGAAGGACTAGTAACCCTAACTTGAAATCGATTTGGAAACCTAATCATACTCTTCTAAGCTTACTAACCTAACTGGGAGTATTTCTCGAGGACTAGCAATCCTAACTTGGAATCGATTTGGAAACCTAGTTGTGCTCCTTTGAGCTTACTAACCTAGGTGGTAGCATCTCTCGAAGACTAGTAACCCTAACTTGAAATTGATTTGGAAACTTAGTCGTATTCTTCCAAGCTTACTAACCTAAACAGGGGTAATTCTTAAGGACTAGCAACCCTAACATGGAATTGATTTGGAAACCTGGTCATGCTCTTCTTAGCATACAAACCTAAGCAGGGGTGTCTCTTAGAGATTAGTAACCCTTATTTGGAATCGATTTGGAAACTTAGTTATGCTTTTTTGAGCTTACTAACCTAAGCGGGAATGTCTCTTAAAGATTACCAACCTTAACTTGGAATCAATTTGAAAACTTGGTCGTACTCCTTTAAGCTTACTAACTTAGGTAGGAGTGTCTCTTGGGGATTAGCAACCCTAAATTAGAAGCAGAAGAAGTGCCCTATAGGCTCACTGAAAACTTTAAGGGAAATTAATGAAGGCAGGCACCTTATGGGATCACTAAGACCTTAAGAGGAATTGATGAACTGAGAAGCACCTTATGAGCTTACTAAGATGGATTGATTGATAGCTACGATCCTAAGGGAAATGAGTTGGGATAGTGCTTTGAAAGGCTAGCTAAGACCTTAAAGATGGAACAAAGGGTAAGCGTCTTACGGGCTAGCTAAAAAAGACTTAAGACAAAGTCCTATGGATTAACTGGAACACCTAAAAGATTGTTAGGAGGAAAGTATACAAAATACCGGTTACTATTTAAGGAGGTAAAGTTTAAATGCAAATGCAATGTTTAAAAACTAATATGCTAACATTATGGAGAAGTACTTACCTGGTTTTGTTGATAATGTTCGAATTGTCAAACCTTTCTGTGAAAAAGTCCTATCAAAACTAGCTACTTCATCTTTTGAGATGGATTCAACCTTAATCCCCTATTGTCAACCCAATTAACCTTGACATGGACCCTTTAAGGCTTCACTGGCCCTTTAAAGAAGTCACATAAATTAACTGAAGGGGGATCAACCCATAGTAAAGTATTTTAAAGAGTTTTATTAGTTACCAATGTTCTCTTTCTCACTTTTACCTTCTCTCGTGTTTGTAGTGTATGGGTTCATTTAAATGGAGTAAGGGAATTGAACCTTTTGATCGAGCAAGAAAAGGGATGGAGATGATTCCAACGTTGACAATTGCTAATGATACCAATTTTTCTTGTAGAAGATGAAAATTAGACCATAATAACATTTAAGACAATTAGCAATTTCATGTTCTGAGTTAAAATTTCCATTAACTTTCATGGGTAGTACAACTTTACTGTACTAGCATTTACAAGGTCTCTCAATTCTAGACCATCCATTTGAGATAAAATCAAAACCCCTCTTAATAACACTCGCTTCACTATATAAGGACCTTTACAATTGGGAGCTAATTTTCCTCTAGAGTCATGTGCATTGGGAAAAGTCTTTCTTAACACCATATCACCCTCTTTGAAATTCAGGGGTCATACCTTTTTGTTAAAAGCTCGAGCTATTCTTTGTTGGTAACATTGATTATGATATAAGGCTATCAATCTTTTCTCATCAATCAAATTCAATTGTTCGCTGCACTTCTTTACACAATCGGCCTCATCCATCTGAGTTTCTAATATTACTCTGGGAGACAAGACTTTGACTTTCACCGGTAATATTGCTTCAATGCCATATACTAAGGAATAGGGCATAGCCCCTGTCGATGTTCTGATAGAAGTTCGTAGGCCATGAGTGCGAATGATAACATCTCATGCCAATCTTTATATGTAACAGCCATCTTTTCAATTATTCTTTTGGGATTTTTGTTAGCTGTTTCAATGGCTCCATTCATTTGGGGTGGATAAGGCATAAAGTTCCTATGGATGATCTTGAACTATCGGCATAACTCTGACATAGGCTTATTATTGAGATTTGTGTCATCGTCGGTGATGATTGTTTCAAGTGCCTTGTATCAAGCCAAGATATCCCTCTCGATAAACTTGACTACTACCCCCTTAGTAACACTTAAATAAGATGAGGCCTCAACCTACTTATCGAAGTAGTCGATGGCAACCAGTATAAATTGATGCCTATTAGATGCTTCTGGAGTAATTGGGACAATAATGTCTATACCCCACATTAAAAATGGCCATGGTATAGAGAGTGTGTGTAATTCTTATGGTAGGGCATTTATCTTGTTTGCATAAACTTGGCATAAGTAGCAATGCATGACATGTTTGATTTAATTTCCTTTAAATGTTAACCAATAATATCCTAGCTTCATAATTTTCTTGGCCATCATGTAACTATTCATGTGAAGACCACATGCTCCTTCGTGTACTTCCTTCATTAATAACTTGGCTTCTTTGTTATCTAAATATCTTAAAAGCATATCATCAAATGATCGTTGGTATAAGGTGGATTCACTTGCTAGGAACTGGGTAGCTAATCTCCTGATTGTCTTTCTATCCTTTTTCTTAGCTTCATCGAGGTACATGCCTTGTTATGGGAATATTTTAATGTAATGACAGCAAGGCTTTTCATCATATATACCTTCAATGGCTAGACAGAAGGCAAGCTTTTCTTCAACTTCAATTGTGAGTGGCTGAATTTCAACTCCTCTTAATATTTGGATCATAAATGCCAGAATGGCTAATGCATTAGCAAATTGATTCTATGTCCTCGGTACGTGAGTCAAAGTGATTTCTTTAAATTTCTCCATTAATTCAGTCAAGTGCCAGTGATAGGGTACCGATTTAGGATCCTTTGTTTTATATTCCCCTTAAGCTTGGCTAATAATAAGTGAAGAATCTCTATATACTTCTAACTCTTGAATGTCCCCATCTAAGGCTATTTTGAGTCTCATGATGCATGCCTTGTATTTAGCGATATTATTGCAGTATATGAAAACGAGCCTTATAACTATAAGGAATGGCATACCTTCAGGGGATACCAATATTGCCCCAATCTTACACTCAAACACGTTAATAGGTCCATTAAAGAACATCTTCCATTTTGGGGGCTTATTGTCTTTCTCTTCATCAAAACTACCTTCAGCTATTAAGATGTCTTCGTTAAGGAACCTAACTCATTGCCTTTAGAGGGGTTTTCTACTAGCTGATCTGTTTAGGCTTGTCCCTTAACTGAATTCCAGTTCACATACATGATGTCGAACTCCAACAGCAACATTTGGCACTTTGAGATTCTACCAATTAAGGTTGGCTTATTTGCCAAGTACTTCAGGGGGTCATGTTAAGTCAACAATTCAATTTGGGGGTCATGTTAAGTCAACAATTCAATCTGGTAATAGAGTGTACATTATCTAAGCTAATGCATTACCCAAACCAAAGCAAAACACATTTTTTCAATTTTTGAATACTTCCATTTCTCTTTTATAAACTTCTTACTCAAGTAGTATATGGCCTACTCTTTTCCTTCCTCACCTTTCTAATCAAGCATACACCCCATAGATTATGGTAATATTGTAAGGTATAGAAACAATGGTTTCCTAGGTTTAGGAGCTACCAGAATTGAAGGGTTCATGAGGTGTTATTTGATTGTTGTAAAGGCTTACTCGTAATCTTTGTCCCAATTTATCTTAGCGTTCTCTTTTAACAACTTAAATAAGGGATGACATTTATCTATAAGTTGAGGTATGAACCGGGTTATGTAGTTTAAGTAGCCCAATAAGCTTCTGATTTCTTTAAGTGTGCGTAGAGGGGACAAGTCGACTATTGTTTTGACTTTATTAGGACTACTTTGATGCCCTTTTTGTTGATTATGAAACCCAATAATTTCCCTAAAGTTACTCCAAAGGCATACTTCTTTAGGTTTGGCTTCAATTGGAATTTTCTCAACCTATCAAACAATCTCCTTAAGTTATCCACGTGATTTTCTCCTTTAGACTTTGCAATCATATCATCAATATATATTTCGACTTTTTTATGCATCATGTCATGAAAGATTATGACCATTGCTCTCTCGTAAGTTGCCTTGGCATTTTTGAGTTCGAAAGGCATTACTTTGTAGCAGAATGTCCCTATGTTTAATGAACATTATCTTAGCTTTATCTTCCTCAAATATTTAACTCTGATTATATCCAGAGAATCCATCCATGAAGGAGAAGAGATGGTTTCCAACTATATTATCCACCAAGTTATCAATGTAAGGCAAAGGGAAATTAGATTTGGGGGTTGCTTGGTTGAGGTCTTGAAAATCTACGCACATTCTAACTTTTCTATTCTTTTTCATCATTGGTACACTATTAGCTACCTATTTAGGATAATTGGACACTTTGATGAAACCAACCTCTAGTAATTTTTTGACTTGCTCTTTAATTTTCAACAAGATATTTACTTAGAATCTCCTTAGCTTTTGCTTCTTAAGTTTGATATCTTCTCGTATACGTAGGTAGTAGACCATAATTGATGGATCTAACCCAAGCATATCTTCATAAAACCATGCAAACACATCTTGATACTTAGATAGTAATGTGCTCATTTATGCCTTTTGTTCCTTTTTCAAATTCCCTTTAATCTTCAAATTCTTGTAGTTGTCATCAATCCTAACATTAATCGTCTCGATTAGCTCATCAATGGAAATTTTACCTTCATGTCTTCATCAACTTTCTTGTACATTACTATGGTCATTAACATCACTCCCGATGATTGACCCAATAGGACTAGAAGTGATATCAATATTTTCATCACCTATCTACACAAGGCATCCTTAGCTTTTATTCAGAACATTGGATCTAAGTCAAAAGTATGTAAAGGAAAGAAGTGCAAGTAAAGAAGGAGTGAAGAGAATGGAGATTGATTTTTTATTAGATTAAAAGAAATTCTTTTAAGTATAGTATTGTAAAGCAAAGGTAATTATTACAAAACTCAGCAAAATGCGAAACTATGATTCACCCTAGAGAGGACTTATTGTTACTCATAGGGATGGGCCCGCTGTTTCATTCCTGCTGGGGGTATACTCTTTGGTAGATTCTGAGTTTTGAACATCAGCCTAGATGAATGTCTTTCTCAGTAGTAGAAAGGTCATCAAGGCATGATACAAGCTATTACCTCTCTTGCCCTTCACTTGTTTTTTTCACAACTCTTCCATCGTAGTTGGAATGTAACCAAGCTCATAGGTACCAACCTGCCTTTCTTTGAATTTTGACCTCTCATCCTTCCTTTGATCGGTAATCATACACACTTCTTCAAACATTTAAAGCCCAAAATCCTCCTACTCTTCAATGTTAATGTAAGGTATGGCCATTTCTTTATATATTTCATAATCTTGGTCACCCAGAATCATTATGACCTAGCCATTTGAGGTAAACTTAACCTTTTAATGTAAACTTGAAAGGTATGGCTCCTATTGAATCAATCTAGTGTTTCCCCAATTAGAGGTTAAAAGTCCTCGAGATTTCTAAGTCCTAAAATCGAATGTTGAAAGTCAATAGGCCAATGTTAACTAGTAAGTCGATCTCCCTAATAATTTATCTCTAGATCTGTCAAAAGCCCTAATTATTGTTAAACTCCACTTAATTGCGGTTGCATCAATACCCAATAGATCCAGGGTAGTGAGTAGGCAAACGTTTAGTGATGATATGTTGTCAATGAAGACTCTAGCTATGATTTTATTGTTTACCCTTACTATTATGAAGAGTGACTTAGTGTATTGATTACCTTCTTAACCTAGTTCTTCCATGGAGAAAAAAAAATTATCCATAATGAAGATGGAGTAGGTAACTAATCCTATCTTTTCAGTTGACATTTCATGAGGGAACCTTGACCTCCCTCGAAGTTTGGAATAAAGCTTCCCTATGTGGTTTAGATGCCATTAACAAACTTATAAGAGATATTTATGCTAAAGTCTTAGTGAGATGGTCCATTATTTTGAACTCACTTGATTTAATCATTTTGGTAAAGACGGACAATCATTCTTCACCTTTGGTTGGCTTGTTGCTTGATTCCTCCAACACATTCTTTTTTTTTTAAGGTTTTCTTTCTAGTAATAGATTTTGCTGGAGTGAGTAATCTCTCTTATGAGAGAATTAAACTTCCCTTGATTTACTACTTGGTAGTTGAAAGGGGTTGTTTTATAACTTTTAAGGGCTAAGGGCATACAAAAGGCGTAACTTTTTATCTTGGAAACTTGCTTCTCTTCCTATTTGTAAAATCTGTAGACCTTAAGCTCTTGGTTAGAATTGATCATGTTGATAGCAAGGTTTGAAAATATCATATTAATGATGGGGCTATGGTTAGGTAGAGGGTTGTTGTTGACATTTGGAATTGGGGCTTCTACAAAGTTAAGTTGGATCAAGCCTTCGTCAATTAGGTCTTGAATTTTATTTTTTAATCTCTAGTATAAGTCAACTAAATGGCCTACTTCCCCTAAATGACACTGACTCTTTGCATTTGGATAAAAAACCTTTGGCCTGTACCTTTTGTTAGGAAGCTCAAAATGGAGTAGATTATCTTTTCTTAATTTTTCAAGGATTTAGCTGAAAGGAACTAGTATCTTGGTAAACTATCTTAGGGTCCTGTTAACTTACAACTGGCTTTTGAATTGTTGCTAAACTAGTTGAGGATTTGTTCTGAAGGAAACCCAGGTATTGAGCCTAGTGTTTGAATTCACCATACCAATAGTTGCTTCTTTAGGCTTGCTGGTAGTGGGCTTTGCAGAAGGTAATCTTTTATTTGATGGCTCTTGTAATTTGCCAAAAGAGACAACACTCTTGATCTAACATCCTATAGCTACTACCTCTATGAAGCTAGAGGAGGCCTACCTAATCAAGTGAGAGAAGTATGGTATCTCAAGAGTATTGATGAAAGTTAAAGTTAGCTCTTTCTCAATCATGGGAGTGGATACCCTTACAGCTTGGGATCTCCACCTCTAGGCATGTTACTTGAACGATTCATTGTGCCTCTTTTGCAGAGCAACCAACTCCATCAGGGTTGGTGTGACTTCAACATTGAATTTATATTGTTCATAGAACACCTTAGCCAACTTCTCCTATGTATTCACCTGATTCAAATCCAATTGGGCGTACCAGGTTAAAGCAAGACCCATCAAGTTGTCTTAAAAAAGTTTGCACCATAAGTTAGTGATATTGTATGTACTCATCCATCTTTCGTATGTATAACTTGGTATAGAGTTTAAGGTAACCAGTCTTATCGTATTTCTCAAAGTCAGGTACCTTGAATTTTTCTAGAAAGCTTCCAAAGTCATAAGTAGAGAAGTTTGTAATACTAGGCTACTTGAAACCATTATACCCTCTAAGCATTTTCATCTTTTTAATGATCTACTAGGTTAATCACCTCTCTAACTCTTTTAATCTATCTTAGTTAGCTTCTAGCTTCAAGTTAACTAGGAATGAGCAAGTATTAGGCTTAAAAGTCAGATTGACCTTTGGATAAACCCTTGCTATCTTAAAAGATTCAAAAGTTAGGTTGACTTTAGGATAGGCCTTTTTTGGTTCAAGGGGTGGGGCCTCAACGTTCTTTCCATATTTGGCCTTCGAGCTTTCTTTTTTCAATGGTGCTATAGATTTAAGCAAGGCAATGCTGTTAGCATGGAAGGTTAGTTGATTTGAAATTTTTCCCACTATTCGTTCTAAGAAATGGAACTTAACTCAATAGGATCAATAACTTAAGGGTTGACATTGTTGTTGTCATTTTTGTTGTTGATGTTGTCATTTTCTTGGCTGGCCATCCTAGTCTATGAGTGAATTTGAAT
Organism: Lumnitzera racemosa; assembly: GCA_024138005.1. Classification (NCBI taxonomy): domain Eukaryota; kingdom Viridiplantae; phylum Streptophyta; class Magnoliopsida; order Myrtales; family Combretaceae; genus Lumnitzera; species Lumnitzera racemosa. The sequence goes on from JAMXBC010000010.1 coordinate 45,359,768, forward strand.
AGGACTTCTCTGGAAGGTTTGATGTTCGGGAGCAATCTTTGCAACCTAATTTAAGATTACTTCTCAACAAGTTAGCAAACAAATATTTTAAAGAAATGAGACAAATGAAAAATAAATAAATAAATGTATAAGAATGTAAAGATGTATGGTATACGAATGCAGAGAAATAAAACTGACAATTAACCAGCAAGATGGTGATTTTATTCATTATTTTGAAACTTTTGGAGTTCCCTTTTACATTATTTAGAAAAGAAAATACATTGTTTAAAAAAGTACTCCTATTTCTAAACATTTCTTTAGCGCTTGGCTAATGTTCATTTCTATCGCTTACTGGGTCCTGCTGGTGTTTCCTTTCTCTTTCTTGGGCTAAGCTTATTTGCTTCTTTTAAGTTCTTTGACTCTCTTCTAGGTTATCTTCAATTAATGTTCTAAGGCTTGGGAATGCTGTCTAGATTCTCGAAAGAAGTCTTCCTACATGTCGCACTCTTCGTAGATAACTTCTATATGGGCTTATACTTGGTCCATATAGGTCTTGATTTCAGAGTTTGGTTCAATTAGCACCGGTTGTATGACCTTTGGTGCTCAATATTGGATCTCCCTTATCCTATGGAGTTGATCGTACAGATATTCTTTGGTGACCCTTTACATGTCCACTTCTCTTAGCCATTCTCTTAAATCAATGTTAAGGCTGACAGTCCTTATTTCCCATAGTTTCTTAATTGCCAGAAGTATGGATATCTTTTGTGGCATTGGAAGTTGAAGGTCCTCATAATCAAGGTCGTGATACCCTATTGGGGCCTATAAGCTATGTCTTAAATTCCCCCGAATTGCCTAATCATATTGTTAGGGTAATAGCCTATATACCATTTCATCCTAATTAGGGTTACTGCTGATAATTTTTATAGATTAGGATTATCCTCTTAAAGTTGCTTTACTTAGCTGTCCATAAGATCTCGACGACTTAGAAATTTTGCAGGACTTCCACCTAACAGTAAGTGGACTTCTCTTCTAATAGATGGACCCTATCGACAAAGGAATTGATTAAATCAATACTATAGGCAAATTCTGTTCAGATCAGGTTAAGCCTAAAACACTTCATGTGGCTCACAAACCAAATTGTCAGTAATGCCATGCTGGTCTTTAGTATGCCATTGTTTTTCTTTTTCAAAATGTTTAGACTCCTAATTTTTTCTACGAGTAAGGCAGGGACATACAACTTGCCTTTAAGAAATTGGCTCGTTAACTATCTAACCCTAATGAATGAGGAACTTTTCGTTAGGGAATAAGAGAGTCCTGAATGCAGCTAGGATGAAAGCTTTCATTTTATTTTGTCCCTAGTCTTTGGGATTGCCACAGAAGATGGCCTATTTGCTAAAATTGGGTTCGGTGGCAAATAGGGCTTTTAAGTCTTTTAATTTGATGTAATGCCCATTGCAGCTCTTAAGGGCCATGTTTACTTCAGCCTTTTTAACCTATAAGAATCTTGAAAATTCATTTATTGGGTTAATTTCCAAATTTGGAATATATATATCCTCTAAGGAAGGGCCTTGAAGTAATTGGGTATACTTTTCAAGTATTAGACTAATTAGGTGAGGTCAAACTTGAAAAGCTAGCTCCTTAGGTTTCTAGAAGTTAGTTAGGGCCGTAATTAGATTGATTTCAGTCTTTACCTTGAGAAGTGACAAAATAGGCTTGATCTTATCGGTGATGATCTCTTACTCCCTTAGGTTGAAGTGTTGAAATCATTGGTCCAGAGCGAGCTTGGGATTATTGGGCTTCTTGACAAATCTTTCTTTGAAATGGATGGAGTTGGATGAGCAGGCCATTTCTTGGGTCGAATTATAAAGAAAACGTTTGTTACAAGGCCATTTACAATAAAGTATAAAACAAAACCTATTTACATTTATTATATATTTACAACATGGTGAAATTACAAGGAAAATTAAAGAAACTCCGAGCTGTTATTTCTCTTCTTCTTTTTCATTTTCATCTCACTTGATTATTTGTCAGTTCTGAATGTTGTGAATGCATAAAGGGTAGGTTATAAAGGTCTTTAAGCTTATGTGATCTCACTTGTTAAAAAATACTTTCATTGGTCACATCAAGCTTTAGTAGGTATGGCCCAATCAACTTTGAGTCATAGTTACACTACAATACCTAAAGCCTACATAGTGCCCCCTTATCTTATGATCTGGATTTAACCATTTCTACCATATAAATATGATACAAAAGGTAAACCAAACCCCAAGCGCCCCCTTAACCCCCCCCCCCCCCCCTCCCCCCAAACTTCCCTTAAATAAAAAAAAAAAAACTTAAATAAGTTTAACCTTGCAAGAAAGGTTGGTATAACCATAAAAATAAGAACAAATAAACAAATAAATAAATTACATTAATTAAGGTGATTTTAAAAAATTAATTTTGAATTTGGAAAGTTAGATGGTTAACTCTCTTGATGTCCCCAATGGAGTTGCCATCTTGTTAAGCCTTATTTTTCTCGATTTTTTGAAATTTTCCTTAAACCAATCGATATTAAACTTTACCTGTTTAATATTAATCATTGATTAAAGAAAACTGGCTTTTTAAAAGATTCTTATAAGCTTTGGGAGTTGCTACCCCACCAAGATTGAGAAATGGTTTAGATTAAAACCAAATGGATAGATTCGATTTTGATCTAGACACTGGTTTATGCCAAGAAAACTGATTTTAGAAAAAGGTTTTCAAAAACTAGATAAATGAGTCAAAGGGTTAGGATTTTTAAACATTTATGGGTACCATAAACCTTCTAAATTTGGATTTAATTCCTAAAATTACCTTTTAGAATGACAACTTAATTTAATGAAATTACTTTAAGTTGAACAATTCTAAAAAAAAGGAAAATTATTTTTTCATTTTTTACTAAATCGAGTAATTCAACCTAAAAGTAGAAAAAATTAGTTTTTTTTTTTTTATGTCGCCTCAAAGATACCTACATATTCGTTATTCGAAATCAGACGTACATAGTTCTTTTTATAAAATTTAACATACTGGATTCATTTTAATTTTGAAAACACATCGAGTTTATATTTTAAGTAGGTTCAATTTTATTAAGAAAGATTTAAAGGGTCTTGATTGGGGTTTTATTTTTGAAAATTTTGTAAAAAATGTGTTAATTTGAAAAGGGATTGGTTCATGTTTGTTTATTTTAAAGAAAATCGGTTTTTCTAAGTGGTAAAAATTATTTCCTATTTTTCCATTTAGTATTCTTATTTTTTCTTATTTCCTTTCTTTTTATTTTTTACTACTTTTTATCTATTATTATTTTTGGGTCCTAAAAAATATAATAAAATAAAATAAAAACCTAATTCACTGAGTCATTCCTTCCTTCTTTTTTCTTTTTTTTTTTTTGTTAAAATTACACTTACAATTACAACTAAATTTGAAGGAATAAATAATTAAATATATAAAAAATACAAAACAAAGGAAAAGGTTGGACTTAAACAGTGCACAAGACAAGTCTTGGGAGTGTGCATTTGGGTAAGTTAGATCCAGAGCAAACAATGGGTCGGACTTGGAGCTCTACACAATTGGCAAGTAGTGACAATGGCCAGACATCTCTCTGATCGATTCCAAGGCCAAAATGAAGGAGAAAGGTGGTTTTTGTGAATTTTGGATTAAAGTTTGGGGAGTAGGTTCAATGCCACGGCCTTTGGGAGTTGCTTTGGTGATAATCGTAGGAAAGTGGTTGCGGTAGTGGGGAAGAAACTTTGAGGGTGGCCACTGGACTTAACTAAGTGATTGGGTTTAAGGTGATGGAGTGTGGTAAGGTTCATAACGGGCTTGGTTTGGCTTAGGTAGTGGTGGAAGTAGTGGTTTGAGAATGGGGATGCGATAGCTTTGGGTTTCACAGTGGTGGTAAGTTAGCAAAGGCTAAGCTTGGTGGTGTTGGAAAGCTTAAGTGTAGTTGGGTTCGATTACTGTAATGGTATGGTTCGAAGGTGACGAGAGAGAGAGAACTGTAGAGAGAGAAAGAGAGGTTGCGTAAAGAGAGAAACAGCTTGCAAGAGTGATTTTTTGAGTAGATTGATGAGAACTCCCTATTGGGAATGAAGTTAAGAGATACAATATATACGTAAACAAGCTTGAACAAACTCAGAAAGGCTAAATCCACTACGAATGTGAAGAAGTTAAGATGGAGTTTGATCAAAGCTTAATTCTTGAATAAGTGTAAATTTTTGGTCGAATGTGTGTCCTAGATGTTTGTTTTTGCCAGATTCAAGCATTAGAAGCTTCCAAAACCATTATAATAGCTTAAATCATGGAAATTCAAAGAGGAAGAAAGTCCACGCTTTCAATGTTTTTCTCGATTTTCAATCCACAATTTGACTCTCTTAATAATTGAACTTGGTCGTGTTCTTAGGTTTCATATGAAATAGGCTATGCAATCTTCATGATTTCATCTTTAATTTGATGAAATCACGACAAAAACTGCATCAATAAAAGCATTGAACCGAGGACCCCAGGTAAGTTCGTTGCGAGAAAAGAAAAGAAAAGTTAGGAAAGAGAAAGAAAATCGCAAGGCATTCAATCAGGTTGCGACACGTAGCACTTTGAACAAAAAGAAATAAAAGGCATTAGGCGCCTCTTGCTGGTTTCAAACCCTAGACCTTAAACTTAATACAATGTTAAGTCCATGTATAGTACTATTAGGTTATTAGCCTATGCATTGCATGTATGGATTAGGTCGGTCTAGGCTAAATTTAAATCTAAGCCGAAGCCTAAAATTTTCCTTATTATTTATTATCTAAGACTTAAAATTATTAAAATTTTCTATTTTATTTCAAATCTTCTTTTATTATTTTTTGCATTTTCTCTCAATTTCCTTTTTTTTGTGCATTTTCTATAAATTTCCTTTTTTTTTGTTTTTGTAAATTTTCTATTTTTTGTATTTTCCTAATTTTTTTATTTTTTTTGTGATTTTCTATAAATTTCCTATTTCTTGTAGTTTTCTATTTTTTTTCTAAATTAGGACCATTTTACCTTATTCTAAGAATTTCAAAATAAAAATAAAAAAAGGTAAAAATAGGGTATCTACGATCCCGCTAACCAACTCTAAGACCTTTGAGAGACATTCAACACAATGAGGCAAAATAGAAAGAGTTTGAATCCCATAAAGTATCTTCCGAATGCCCTCGGAAACTTCCTTACCTATATGGTCACATAAAGAGGAATAGAAGCCAACTTAGAAAAGATTCAATGCATAAAGTTCTTCAATAACCACACAATGCCTTTAAAGCACAAATCTTCACCAGCTTCATTACTAAACATTCTATGGATGAGGAAATAATCCCTAATGATAGGCAATTAGTGTGGACTCTTCATGTTGACGGCTCATTAACATAGACAGGCAACAATGGAGGCCTAATGCTTAAAGGCCTCCATGGCACTTGATAATACTCATATTATACATATATTTTAAGGTATTTTTGCTAAGATTTTAGTGTTTATTTGCTTTAATATTTTAGTATTTGAGAATTATTTGCTTTATAGGCTTAATTGAAGAAATTGATGAAGTTTTGATGATTTTGGGGAGAGCTCAATGAAGTTTTGGAATATTGATCAAGAATACGTTTAATGATAGTGGCAAAGAATTAAAATTCTATTGGAATTGAAGGCCATAAAAGATCGCGGTTAAGATCGTGCCCATGCTTTCTACTTGTGATCCTTTTGTGCAATAATTTCAAGAGTTTTAAATTTAAAGGAGAATCACACCTAGGTTCATAGCCATGCTTCTTAGGGCATGAACATGTTGTTGAAAAGAATTCCTTATTTTTGGAAACTTCCTTTTAACCCTAGGCTTTAAGTCTTATAAACAAGAGTCTAGATTAACTTATAGAGACAACTTTAGAAGAGTAAGAAGTTAGAAGCTAAAGTTGTTTCTTTTCTTTAGTCTTTTTAGTTTTATTTCATGTTTTTTATTATTTCTTCTTTGTAAATCATTGTTGAACCCTAGTTCTTCTATGAAATATTGTTTTTTATTTATTCAATCAATAATATTTGTTATTGTGATCTAATTATATTGTGCTTTAATGTGTTGAATTGATAAGTCCAGGTTATTGATTTAATATTTGAGTTTGCTATAGAGATTTTGAGATCCTATAGTAAATAGATTAGTGTAATCAAAAGAAATTTAAATAGACTAAGTAATTAACTATTTGATTTCTTTGGATTAGGGTAACCAAATAGTAGAATTTAAGGACTTATTGTAATCTTAGTATGTTTTATTATAAAAGTGATTCGGATAAAGTATACTTAAGGTTATGAGTTAACTTGTTGAAGTGATTCTAATTAACTTATACTAAGAATTTCTACAGTCCAATAAGTAATTGAGATTGAAAACTTGCATAAAGTTAGGTAGTGAATAATGGATTTACTAAGGTTTGTGCTCTTTCAATTAATTTAGCTTCCTTGATTTTATTTCGTTTATTTTATTTTTGTTATTGTTAATTAAGGTTAGTTTAATAGTTAGGATCCTTAATTAGTTAGTTGATCTTAATTGTCAAGTAGGATAATTAGAAGAATACTAGAGAATTATTGGTAATTCGAGTAGTCTAACCTAAATCTATAGAAGTCCCTAAGGGATCGATACTCAAACTTAATCTATTTACTATACTATAATTTGATGTGCACTTGCCTCCCATCAACATTGAAATATGTTGTGTACTGAAATTCAAATTCAATGTTAGCAACAATGAAGCAAAATAGGAAACCCTTATTGTTAGCCTTAAAATGGCCAAGGATATCAGAGAGGAAAAGCTTTAAGTCTTTTCTAATTTGATGCTATAGTATGATAGATCAAAGGCATATGAAGGGTAGATGATGAAAACATGGCTAAGTACTTCAAAAAGGTTCAAGCCTTGACTTTCAAGTTCTATCTTGAAACATCACCAAGATTACCCAAAACACAAAACCTTGTGGAAAATAAACTCTCTAAGTTTGCTTCCACTGCAAATTATATCAAGAGGTCCTATAAATCTGGATGGCACTAGTTAGACCCTGCTGGATGGATCTAATCTTATGATACCTAAAGGATAGCATAGTCCCCTTAGATAAGAAGGCTACTAAAAAGCTAATGTACAGAATAGCCAATTATACCCTCGTATATGGAATCCTATATCGACAAGGCTATAAACTTCCCCTCCTCCATTGCCTTTGGCTAAAAGAAGGCCACCACGTTAAATGAGTTGCATTTTGGATTATGTAGCAACCATATGAAAAGCCAAGCTTTATAAATTTGTGCAGTTCGACTTAAATACTACAAGCCAACAATGAGGATGATTGTAAGAAACCTAGTCTTAAAATGAGTTAAATGCCAAAAATACCTATAAATTGATGGATTACTAAGTTCCCACCTTCAACTACTAATGAACCAATGGTTTTTGCCTAGTGGGGGTTAGATATCCTTGGCCTTTTCCCCTATGCAGTTAGTAGTAAATAGTGTATTATCATTGCAGTCAACTATTTCATAAAGTGGGTTGAAGTAAAAGCTATCTCCAAGATCATTGAGAAAAGGATTCCTTCGCCTTGATTACAAACAATGGCTCCTAATTCGATAATAATAAACTTCGTAAGTTCTGCCAAAGTTACAACACTTCTCTCTATTACACATTGGTTGCCAGTCCAATGGCTAGGTTGAAGCCACAAACAAGACTATCGTAGAAAGGTTAAAGAAGTGAGTAAACTAAGAAAAGGGTAAATGGGTAAATGAACTCCCTAACGTACTATAGGTATATCATACCATCTACCAAACATCCACTGAGGAAACCTTCTTCTCCTTAACCTTTGGTTAGGAAACAGTCTACTAATAGAATTAGAGCTGGCCAACATTAGAATAAGTCCTTCAAGGCTATGGTTAACCAAATTAGCCTCTAGGCCAAACTAGACACCATAAAAAAATTGCATAACTTAGTCAAGGTGCAAGTTGCCATGCATTAGTAACAAGCTGCTAAGCGTTACAACAAAAAAGGAAAGCATAAATGATAGGAACCAACTCCTCATACCAGTCACACGCAACTAAGCTATAAGAATGCAAAGACTTACATAGAGAATACTATTTTGAGACCCCATTCAAGACAAGGATCCCTATTCTGATCTCCATCTTTTACTATTGACCTGAGTATCAAGCTCTCTAAGTGCCAACATAGTTTCCAAGTTGCCAAGTAATCATATTGACTTGCCAAGCATACATGCTGATCTATTAAGTAGCCATACCTATTGTCGAGCTCATATCATGATCCAGGCTACTCCTAAGTTGACCAACATCAAACCTCTATCCAAGTTGGATCGTCGAGACACCCGACTTAGAGAGGATTAGAATACACCTCAATACCCATGCTCTTGACCCAAACCAAACTAAGTCAACTCTGATTGCTGACTTTCTTTTGACCTTATTAGAGCAAGATCTTACAACTACTAAATGGCCTTACAATTCATTGAGCTTAACCAACTACACTTTAAGTCTCCGGTCACCTCTTGACACGTATCTTCTAACACATTATTCTAGAATGATTCTCTACATTTTCGTACAGTATATTATTTTCTATCTTTACCCCCTTTAAGAATGTTTTTGGAATATTTTGTACATTATCCATTTTTGTCTTTTCATTATTTATTGTAACCCTAGTTGAGGTCATATAAGTATCTCACTTCCTTGTACGCAAACAACACATTATTGCATTATTGATTATTATAAGTTTCCTTTCTTGAGCAACCTTAATGTTCTCATTTATCTCTTAACTCTTATCTATTCCCTTTAGCAAGGAGTAGTGGTAAGTGACTTTAGTTTGGCATTCATGAGTCATATCGAGTGCTTGGATTAAGCAGAGTAGGATTAATTGGTGTGTCATATCCAATTAATAGCTGCCGAGATTTGCTAACCGCATTTATTTTCTTTTCATTCTTGTCTGTTATGGTGCTTCTCTTTGTATATAACTCTAAAAACACATCAATAAATTTTTCAAACCTAGAAACCTTATTCATTGAAAGTTAAAGCTAATTGGATTTATGAAAGGAAAAGGTAAGCTAGCCTCAAGATGGGAAGACCTGGTAAAGGTCAAGGAAGCCTTAAGAAATGGAGCATATAGATCGGAAATACTTAAGGGAACAAAATTCCCTAAAGCTTGGAACTCAAACAATCTTTGGATGTGCTTTATGTGATATAAATGGAAATTCTGTTTTATATCCGATAATATATCATGACTATGGCTTCTAAGGCCACATCTAATGAAACCCCATCATCACGACCCTTATAAAAGGTAATGTCATAGATAAAGGCTACAATCAAACACATTTAGGAGACTCCCATGGCCTCTAAGGCCATGTTTGATAGAACGCTAACATCACGACCCTTATGAATGGTAATCCCATCAATAAGGACTACAACCTATCAAATCCCTAAGAATCTTATGGCCTTTAAGGCCAGTTGGATGGAGCTCCACCATCATGACCTTCATAAAAGGTAATCCTATTGATAAGGGCCATAACTTGACACGTTTAAGAAACATCCACAACTTCTAAGGCTAGGTCAGATGGTATACTACAATAATGACCTTCATAAAGGATAATCTTGTTGTTAAAGGCTATAACCCGATACATTTGGGGGACCCCTATGGCCTCTAAAGCCAAGCCGAAAGGAACTTAACCTTACAACAAACAACAAACATGGCCAATAAAATAAGAAACATAATAAAGCTAAATATATAATATTGCCATAATAAGGTAGAAGAAAGGGAAACAAAGTAGAATGAAAACAAAATCTGCACATTATTCTAGGAGAATGTAAAAGGTAATGTCATAGATAAGGGCTACAATCGAACACATCTAGGAGATTCCCATAGCCTTTAAGGCCATGTCAAATGAAACCCTACCATTACGACTTTTATCAGGGGTAATCCCATCAATATTGGCTAGATGATTCCATAACTTGACACATAGTAAGTTGACATACCAACCTCAAGATAATATAAAGAAAAGCCTATAAGCCATAATCTCAATAGTAGATGCCTCGACTATTAGGAATCAAGCTATGGATACTTTGACCAAAGCTTAAGCATGAGGGGTTGAGAGCTTAGTAAAGCATATTCTCCTTTCCTAACCTACGCTTAAAGAATCCAAGCTTCTTCTATCTATCAACCTACTGCTTCTTTCAAGTCAAGCTTTCCAGTGTCTAACCATGAACTCTGAATGACGACTTAAATGGTACTCATCTAATAGCTCGGCCTACTTACCCATCAACTTAGCCTACCTTGTTCCAAGCTACCTAGACAACATGTAAGTTGAATCCCCTTCAGGAGAGTCCATAGCTAAGCTCGACAACTGGTAGCTAAACCATACTTCTTTGTTTATTTCTTTTAGCATCCAACCAATATCTGCTAGCTACGTGTCCAAACCTCCCATGTGATGGAATCTAATATACGAATCTTTTATTCTTTGATTTCTATTTTGTATCCTTTTACATTTTTTTGTACTTCGGACAATGCCCTTTTTGTCTTTTCCATATTTAGTAGGTTACCTTAGAATTTTGGATATAAATACCCTTATATTATGTAATTGTAGATCATGATATCTTAAATCATTAAACATATAGAATTCTCTTTCCTCTTGTGAGCTATTTAAGCCTGCTTATCTAACTCTTATCCTAACCCTCAAGTAAGGCTAGGTAGCAAGTGACCTCATTAAATTAACTCATACAACATATCAATCTGAGTGGTGAGTCCATGGAGTTTCTTAATGCATCATGCTCTTGGATTCATTTATGGTTTTGTTTGTTTTCACACGTTTCTCCCTTCATTTTGAGCTTTCTATGAGCTTAGACCCATCCCCCTAGGTACAACCGTCCTCGTCTGCCCTTAGCACGACATATCATCTAATGATAGGAATTAAGTTATGGGTCTTTTAACCCAAGCTTAATTACGAGTGCTTAAGAGCTTAGTAAGGCACATTCTCATTTCCCAACCTATGATTAAAGAATCTAAGTTACTTCTATTCGTCAACCTGCTGCCACTTTCGAGCTAAGCTCTCTTATATGTAACCATGTTCTCTAAATGCTAACTTGAGGAGTGCTCATCTAACAGCATAGCTTATTCGCCTGTTAGCTCAGCCTACTTGTTTCGATCTGCTTAGAAAACATCCGAGTTGAATCCTTCTCAAAAGCGTCTACAACTCAACGTGGCAACTG